>CM072082.1:12264351-14764351 GCA_036785405.1 Coenonympha arcania
GGACCACTATTTTATACAGCTGGTTCCTACGTCGAAAGTTGATAGCCTTATTATTACTTAAATATTAGAGTGTGACAGACAGACGTACAAGCGGACGTACGAAGTCCATTTTCATTTTTTTGGTATATAATCCTCAAAATGATGAATCTACAGATATGCAACTTTGCATACGGCATATACGGCATGCGGATAGTAATGTGTATTTTGAAATTTTGCCACCCGCTTTTTCCCCTTTTAACGTTGGACCACTATTTTATACAGCTGGTGCCCAACGTCGAATGTCGATAGCCTTAATGTGAAGTCGAAATCTCCAGATGATGCTCCGGTTTCGGGGCTAAACGTGCGTCGAGAGTTATATTAAAGTTTTGTGTGGTGGTGCATGTGAGTGGTGGTGGTGGCATTGCTTGCTGGGTAACTTGGCTTTCTTGCTTTGGTGGGAAAGTAAGCGGTGCTTAGCTTGTACCTGTATGTTTGACCATACAGAATTTTCTCTGTTGGCGGATTAAAGCAAATAATTTTTTCCTTTTCTTATTAGCGATTTTGACAGAGTGGGGCGCGTCTTCGTGGATTGAAATATTCATATCCATAAAGGTAAATACGTGTGTATTAATCTTTTACCTAATTATTTAAATATGAACGTGCTGGAAAATTAAATATTACATAATGTGTTGGTAACTAAATGAAACCATATAAGTACCATTAGTAAATTTAAATTGCGTATTCCAGCCCAAATTGATGTAGCTAATACGAGCAGGTATATAGACGGAACTCCAACTCTATACTTACAGGTGCCAGTTTTTGTACGGAGCGATTATGGCCGCACGCCTTCCTTCGGCCAAGTAAGGATGGACCAGTAACGCGTTTGGCGAGTGAGCACAATGGTCTGTGTGCCATTTCCTTATTTTAATTGCCTAAAATTCTACTTATTGTTTAAGTGCATTCGCGCACTCTTGTCAACTTCAACTTATTTTTTTATTTTTACTTGACCCGGCAAACGTTGTTTTGCCATCAGGGATATAAAAAAAAAAAAATAGCTTAGGTACGACCTACTCCCAGACCAACTGTAGATACACATAGAGTTTGGTAACAAAGAATAGCTCGATAATTATTAGACTAGCTGACCCGGCAAACCTTGTTTTGCCCTTAGGGATATTAAAAAAAATAGATTAAGACCTGCTCTCAGACCTACCGAACATACACCGAAAATTTCGTAACAATCAGTCGAACCGTTTTGGAGGAGTTTGGTAACAAGAATTGGCTCGATAATTTTACATATTAGAAATAAAAAATACACTGTTTTAAACGTAATCTTGAAAGATTATAATATCTGATGCTACTCCCATTATCTATCGAACCAGAAACCTCAAATATCCTTCTTGCGTAGTCGATTAGAACACAATATAAGATATTTTCAAAAGGAAACAAACTTTTTGCAGTACCTAGACTTACCATAAGACCGCAAAAGGAGACCCTGACAAAAGTACTCGGGAGGTTTCCCAAAACGTTTATCACTTTGCGACTTGGAGCTGTTCGGTAGACCAAATGCTCCGTATATAGTAACAATATAAGTGGCGCATTGCTGCTCAGAATTAGACGGCAGGAGGAGGAGGTTGCAGTGGTGAGGAAAGAAATCTTTATATTTATATGCAAAAATTAGACAGCTCCCATTTAAATTTCTTAAACTTGTGTATACCTTCACCTTTACGAAAAATAATAATTATACTTATATTATAAAATAAAACTATTTGATTTTTATAGATTATATTCAAGTAGCGGATTATAGCAAGGATTTCCGCTAATAAACGCCTGCTTCAATTCAAATAATTCTTAGTTATTTCATACCAAAAATGAGAAGCAAATATTTTTGTATAGTAATTTACGATCTGGTGATAATACTGGGCATCAATGATATTGAAGTTATGAATATTCTGATTTTAATAGATAATGTTGAATTTGATTCTTAAATATCTCAATTTGATAATAATAATAATTTTTGTTTATTAGATGTTGATAATCGAGTCATTTTACCTAGTCCTCAGACATCGTGAGTATTACAACGGCTCGATGCTCAAACTTACGAGAATACATACTCGTAGCACTGCACGATAATGTGTTGAACTTAACTTACGCGGCTTTGTCCAAATTACTCCAAGATCAATATTAACTTCTTCGAGCATTCGCGGCGGAGCGTAACATCTTGGTTCCATTACATGCGAGCCACAAGCTCGACCGCTGTAGATCACGAACGTTCGTATAAAGCTCGAAAACGAAGTTCTGCAGGTACATGCAGAAATGCATTAACGGCCTACAAGCCGTATTTAGGTCATTTTGAATGAAGTTTTATGCAAAAACTATAAAGACAATTACTTTCAAATTTACACGTCATGTATTTTGGGTCTTTAATCTAAAATCGCTAAGAAGCAGAAACACGATTGGATAAAATTTTCTCGATAGAAAGTTCTACCAAAAGTTGCTCCAAAATCTCAGTTTTTCTAGTTTTTATCGGACACTACATTGGATGTAATTGTAATTTTTGTTTTTAAGTGTCGGTAATAATAATATCCAAAAACGCTAAGAAACAGATTTTTGATAACCAGCTTAGTTTTTGAGTAATTAGGTAAAAGGTCGTTTTTCTATTATATTCTTCCGCGACGCTGCATGTCGCACCTACCAAATCTCCGTGAGAATGAGCAAGACAAAAATAAATTCAATAAATACCCTTAAGGGGGATGGGTACCATCCGGGCGCTATTTATTTATTTAGGTTTTCGCTAATATGTAGTAGGCTAATTATACATTATAAGTTTTGCAAGCATAACATTCAGGCATCTTCATGTTTTTGTTCAAAACTTTGTTCATAAAATACGCATTTAGTTCGTATTGGTTCCCGATAGCTCCAAATCTGGGAAACTGCAAAAAATTATGTTTCGGCAACCAATATGAAATGTTTTAATTAAAAAATATGTAGACAGATAAATACTATATTCGCAAAATTTTTGCCATAAACCTACAATGTAGTAAGTCCTACTTATTTGCGCAAAAGTAAATAAAAATTTAATTTCGCAGGACAACAACCAACTTAACGGGAATTTGTCACAGCAGATCGTTAAATGAACGACTGATTTTCAGCCTGTTTTTTACATGAAAGAGGATTGCCGAAATCGTCGTGTTTACAC
The DNA here is from genome assembly GCA_036785405.1 of Coenonympha arcania. Classification (NCBI taxonomy): domain Eukaryota; kingdom Metazoa; phylum Arthropoda; class Insecta; order Lepidoptera; family Nymphalidae; genus Coenonympha; species Coenonympha arcania. Next base: position 12,267,527 of record CM072082.1, read on the forward strand.
ATGCGAGATTAATTGCAAGCGTTCGAATATGACCTGTTTACAGCGTTTTCACCCAGCCATGTTTTAAGCCACAATTTGCATTTATACCTATACCAACTCGTACCTTTTTTAGGCCGCGTTGATTCGTCGAAATCTGACTCCAATTAATTCGTGACGAAATTAGTTCTATAGCTTTCTGAACAATCTCTCCATATTCCTAACTTGTGAAATATTGTGCTCATTATTCTATATAATTAAATATAAATATATACGGGACATTTTACACATCGCAATCTAGCCCCAAAGTAAGCGATAGCTTGTGTACTAGGTAACTGATAAATAGACTTACATACTAATATACATAAATACAATATATTGAAAAACACCCAGACATTGGAAAACATTCATGCTCATCACACAAATATTTACCAGTAGTACCCCACGAGCTCCGGCGCAGACAGCAGGTTCGCTACCACTATGCCATTCGGTCGTCAATATCATATCTGCACAATATGTATATGAATTTACATTCGAGAACCGAGTCAAAATATTATTGGCAAGTTAGAATCTTGCTCACAGTTTTTTTAACTTAATTTAAATTTAAACTTGTTGTTTTACTTTAGAATTTATGCACGGACTTAGTAACGTATAAGTTTAAAATAACTATTATTTGCAAACTATAGTTAGGCTCAGAATCTGTATCCTTTTAAAAGAAAATTTATGGTTTGTATCTAGTGACAAAAAGGTTCAAAGTAGAATTAAAATTAATACTTCTCTGTAATAAGGTTCCAACATGTTCTTCTTAATATTAGTTCTGAATTTCTTTTTGCCAAGTACAACTATTACATATGAGTTTGCAGAGTAGCGATTGGCGAAACTAACTGAGTTTTGCCAATTTACCTTCCAAAATATTAACTGAAACCTATTAATATAAACTCACCGGCATATTTAGCGGAACATAAAAAAAGGTCCATAATTAAAAAAAATATGGTTTTATTTTAAAATCTACTTACTACACTTCTTTTGTTATTTAAAGTTTCATTTGTTTTTACTTAAAATGAGATCACATTAAGAACAGATTTTGCGAGTAAAGGCTATTTGTGAAAAATGGTACATTTTTGAACTTTTCATGTAACCTGGAAAAGTGAAATTTAATATTAAAATTACAATTAATTAAATTAGAAAAATGGTGATTAATATCGCGTATTTCCTCCACGTGCTCTTATTAAAGTTTCTACCCGTCTAGGCATACTGAGAATGATGTTATCGATAGCTCCTGGGATAGTCTCCGCCATTCATCAACTACGGCGATTCGCAGTTCTCCCACGTTGGCAGGAGCTGGAATTCTGGACTTAACTTTTCTTTTCAGCAAATCCCAAACGTGCTCTATTGGGTTCATATCCGGTGACCTCGCCGGCCACTCCATAACAGTGATATTCATATCATTAAGATAAGCTTGAGTTACCTGAGCGGTATGCGGCAGAGCATTATCCTGCATAAAAACAAAATCGTCACCGATATATGGGGCAAACGGTACGACATTTTCTTCTAAAACTTCTCTGATATAGCGGTCTGCAGTCAGACTCCCTCTGTCAATCACTACCAAGTCTGTGCGAGCTCCCAAACAAATGCCCGCCCAAACCATTATTGATCCACCACCGTATGCAACTGTAGTTTCAAAATTTGTCTGAATGTATCGTTCTCCTTTGCGTCTGTATATTCTTTGCCTGCCGTCAATTTGATTTAAGAGAATTCTGCACTCATCACTAAACAATACCTTACTCCATTGGTCCGCGTTCCAAAGTCGATGTTCCTGAGCAAAAGTTAACCTGTTTCTACGATGATTTACCTCGAGCCTTGGAGCCTTGGCGGGCACAAATGAACCCAAACCAGCTTCTTCGAGCCTTCTTCGTACCGTACGCTCACTTACGGTTACACCCCGCACTGCTTCTAACTCATGTCGGGCTTGGACGGCCGTCAAACGGGGGATCCTACGTACACGAAGCCGAATGAAACGATCATTCCTACTCGAAGTGCGTCTTTTTCTGCCTTGTCCTGCTCTTCTCACATAAGTACCGATCTCCCTGAACCGTTGGATACTGCGATGGATCGTTGAAACTGGTCGACGAAGATCTCTGGATATCACTCTGTAGGTTTGACCATTTCTTCGCATTTCGAGTGCCCTGGCAATCTCCGTTGGGGCTAAGTCAGGCATAATTCAGTCATCAACTCCAGAAAGATACGCGATTAAAAAAAACTAACAAAAAACAGTATTTCAATAAAATTTTAAATCAAACTCAGAAGGAAGAAATATTCGAAGTTCGCTCCAGATAAGGTGTATTTGAATAAAATTAAAACAATTGCATAAAATGTGATGTTCAGTTGTTTTCTTAATTTGAAAATATTTCTTTTTAAATTAAATAACGTATAAACCAGCCAGCAACTTTATATGATACTGATATCAAACCTTTTTTTATGTTCCGTTAAATATGCCGGCGAGTTTATAATAAAGTGTTACAAAATTAACTACAAGAGTTAATCGAAATGAATCGTAAAATTTTCTGAAAAAGCGTTTTGGTATCTAACATTTTACTCATAAGTATTTCTTAAATAACCAAAAATTGTATTCTTTACACTGATGGGGTTAAGCCTGCTATGTACAAAAAGTCGTAACGATATTTTTGATGATATTCGTTTAAAGATTTCAAGAGATACCTATTGTTGAATGCATTAAAGTTTTCAATGGGATACAGAAGTATTTCAGGACCCGTTAAGTTCCCGTTAACATCGAAAGGCAAAGCAACCCGAACCAGGCTGTCTTTCAAACCGCAAAAGTCCGCAAAATGTCACTTATGAAAAACATTCAATTAAAATCGTATACACTATAATTTACATCGACTGGTCTGCACATCGACTGCGGGCATCCATTGTATTTCGTGCAAAAAGACAAACACGCGCTCCTACCAATAAGGGTTCGTAATAAATAATTTATAAGAACCGCGTACATAACCTGAAAATACTGAGGCATCGCTTCCGGATTGTACTCATTTTCAATTCTGTATGTCGGCAGCCGGACAACTTTTTGCCTTCCACGCTTCTCTGACGACTTGGAGCGCATAATTTTATATATTTTTTTAAATGAATCGATGCGTCGGAACGGTGTATACTTTGCGTTATAAATAAATCAGGAGGCTGGGCGAGTTTCTTTTATAACGTCATCTGGGACATGTTGATTGCTGTGAATGACAATGAGAATTTGACAGGTTTTGACTGAGGGTTTTGGGTTTTGACGTTTTGAGATGCTGGTTTTTTTAAGGATGAGTATACAGATTTACAAATAGGTACTCTATGGTTTTTGACCTGCGAGTACAAGATATAAGCAGCTCACGATAATGAGGCGATTAAAACTTCGAACAGCCGCACATTTTTGGGTAGCACCTATTTGTCACTGCCTTCTCGAATACGCGCGCTTATTTGAATTTATTATACGTATCACTTGATTTACTATGAAAACATTGGTAACGATTCAGTTTCATAGTTTCTAGCGCGTCTAAAAATCCACTGTCCCCTGCAAAATGCACCACAGTACGTAAACGGGAAACGGATGACAATAGACTTTAAGCATATTGCTAGTATGCCCTTTCCACAGTACGGATATCCTGTTGTGAGCGATATACTATTTTATTAGAATAGCTACTTACATGACGAGGAAGTCAACAAACCTTGCACGGGTTTCAAACGTGTGTGAAGCCAACCAACTTGCGATGAGCGTGGTGAGCCAGAGCCAAGCCTTTTTTTTATTCAGCTTTTTCTGAATAAAAAAGGCTTTTTCTGAATAAAAAAGGCTTTTTCTGAATAAAAAAGTCGAATGCCCACTGACAGAGAATCTGGTACTGAGTTTACGATTTTCGGTTTCGGTCTAAAGAGCTTTATTTTCTCAAAAGAACAACAGTTCACTTAGAACATAGTTTTGTTTCTTAAATAGTAACTTTACGCATGCATTATCTATATATATAAAAGAATGAGGCATTTTGGTGATTTTGGTTGTTCCAAGGATTCTGCCAAAACTATAGGTCGTAGAGATCTGAAATTTGGTACCTAGGTAGATATTAGGTCATGAATTCGTACTAAGACGGGGATTCCAGAAATTCAAATTGTAAGGGGTAAAAACCGTTGGTTTTTTGGATTTCCCCATACAAAAGTGAAATTTTTTTCGTTGTTCCAGGAATTCCCGAAAAGCTACAAGTCGTAGGGATCTGAAATTTGGTACCTAGGTAGATATTAGGTCATGAATTCGTACTAAGACGGGGATTCCAGAAATTCAAATTGTAAGGGGTAAAAACCGTTGGTTTTTTGGATTTCCCCATACAAAAGTAAAATTTTTTTCGTTGTTCCAGGAATTCCCGAAAAGCTACAAGTCGTAGGGATCTGAAAATTGGTAACTAAGTAGATATTAGGTCATGAATTCGTACTAAGACGGGGATTCCAGAAATTCAAATTTTAAGGGGAAAAAACCGTTGGTTTTAGGGATTTCTCCATACAAAAGTGTAATTTTTTTCGTTGTTCCAGGGATTCCCGAAAAACTAAAAGTCGTAGAGATCTGAAATTTGGTACCTAGGTTGATATTAGGTCAAGAATTCGTACTAAGACGGGGATTCCAGAAATTCAAATTTTAAGGGGTAAAAACCGTTGGTTTTAGGGATTTCTCCATACAAAAGTGAAATTTATTTCGTTGTTCCAGGGATTCCCGGAAAACTACAAATCGTAGAGATCTGAAATTTGGTACCTAGGTTGATATTAGGTCATGAATTCGTACTAAGACGGGGATTCCAGAAATTCAAATTGGAAGGGATAAAAATCCTACTTTTAAGGGATTTTCCCATACAAAAGTGTAATTTTTGCGTTGTTCCAGGGATTCCAGCGAAATTAAAAGTCGTAGAGATCTGAAATTTGGTACCTAGGTTGGTATTAGGTATATTATGAATTCGTATTCAGAAAGGGATTTTCGAGATTCAAATTTTGAGGAGTAAAAATTTTGAATTTTTTGGCCGCCATTTTGAACTTTTTTGTTACTGGGCCGATTGCTTTGAAAATCGATATTTGACTATGGCAGAAAGCATAGAGACGGAATTTGTGGTCAAAATTTAAAAAATAGGCCGCCATTTTGAACTTTTTTGTTACTGGGCCGATTGCTTTGAAAATCGATATTTAACTATGGCAGCAAGCATAGAGAAGGAATTTGTGGTCAATATTTAAAAAAAGGCCGCCATTTTGAACTTTTTAGTTACTGGGCTGATTGCTTTAAAAATCGATATTTGACTATGGCAGCAAGCATAGAGAAGGAATTTGTGGTCAAAATTTAAAAAAGTGGCCGCCATTTTGAACTTTTTTGTTACTGGGCCGATTGCTTTGAAAATCGATATTTGACTATGGCAGCAAGCATAGAGAAGGAATTTGTGGTCAAAATTTAAAAAAGTGGCCGCCATTTTGAACTTTTTTGTTACTGGGCCGATTGCTTTGAAAATCGATATTTTACAGTGGCAGCAAGCATAGAGAAAGAGTTTGTGGTCAAAATTTAAAAAATAGGCCGCCATTTTGAACTTTTTTGTTACTGAGCCGATTGCTTTGAAAATCGATATTTCACAGTGGCAGCAAGCATAGAGAAAGAGTTTGTGGTCAAAATTTAAAAAATAGGCCGCCATTTTGAACTTTTTTGTTACTGGGCCGATTGCTTTGAAAATCGATATTTGACTATGGCAGCAAGCATAAAGAAGGAATTTGTGGTCAAAATTTAAAAAAGTGGCCGCCATTTTGAACTTTTTTGTTACTGGGCCGATTGCTTTGAAAATCGATATTTGACTATGGCAGCAAGCATAGAGAAGGAATTTGTGGTCAAAATTTAAAAAAGTGGCCGCCATTTCGAACTTTTTTGTTACTGGGCCGATTGCTTTGAAAATGGATATTTGACTATGGCAGCAAGCATAGAGAAGGAATTTGTGGTCAAAATTTAAAAAAGTGGCCGCCATTTTGAACTTTTTTGTTACTGGGCCGATTGCTTTGAAAATCGATATTTGACTATGGCAGCAAGCATAGAGAAGGAATTTGTGGTCAAAATTTAAAAAAGTGGCCGCCATTTCGAACTTTTTTGTTACTGGGCCGATTGCTTTGAAAATGGATATTTGACTATGGCAGCAAGCATAGAGAAGGAATTTGTGGTCAAAATTTAAAAAAGTGGCCGCCATTTTGAACTTTTTTGTTACTGGGCAGATTGCTTTGAAAATCGATATTTGACTATGGCAGCAAGCATAGAGAAGGAATTTGTGGTCAAAATTTAAAAAAGTGGCCGCCATTTTGAACTTTTTTGTTACTGGGCAGATTGCTTTGAAAATCGATATTTGACTATGGCAGCAAGCATAGAGAAGGAATTTGTGGTCAAAATTTAAAAAAAGTGGCCGCCATTTTGAACTTTTTTGTTACTGGGCCGATTGCTTTGAAAATGGATATTTGACTATGGCAGCAAGCATAGAGAAGAAATTTGTGGTCAAAATTTAAAAAAGTGGCCGCCATTTTGAACTTTTTTGTTACTGGGCAGATTGCTTTGAAAATCGATATTTGACTATGGCAGCAAGCATAGAGAAGGAATTTGTGGTCAAAATTTAAAAAAGTGGCCGCCATTTTGAACTTTTTTGTTACTGGGCCGATTGCTTTGAAAATCGATATTTGACTATGGCAGCAAGCATAGAGAAGGAATTTGTGGTCAAAATTTAAAAAAGTGGCCGCCATTTTGAACTTTTTTGTTACCGGGCCGATTGCTTTGAAAATCGATATTTGACTATGGCAGCAAGCATAGAGAAGGAATTTGTGGTCAAAATTTAAAAAAAGTGGCCGCCATTTTGAACTTTTTTGTTACTGGGCCGATTGCTTTGAAAATCGATATTTGACTATGGCAGCAAGCATAGAGAAGGAATTTGTGGTCAAAATTTAAAAAAGTGGCCGCCATTTTGAACTTTTTTGTTACTGGGCCGATTGCTTTGAAAATCGATATTTGACTATGGCAGCAAGCATAGAGAAGGAATTTGTGGTCAAAATTTAAAAAAGTGGCCGCCATTTTGAACTTTTTTGTTACTGGGCAGATTGCTTTTAAAATCGATATTTGACTATGGCAGCAAGCATAGAGAAGGAATTTGTGGTCAAAATTTAAAAAAGTGGCCGCCATTTTGAAATTTTTTGTTACTGGGCCGATTGCTTTGAAAATCGATATTTGACTATGGCAGCAAGCATAGAGAAGGAATTTGTGGTCAAAATTTAAAAAAAGTGGCCGCTATTTTGAACTTTTTTGTTACTGGGCCGATTGCTTTGAAAATCGATATTTGACTATGGCAGCAAGCATAGAGAAGGAATTTGTGGTCAAAATTTAAAAAAGGTGGCCGCCATTTTGAACTTTTTTGTTACTGGGCCGATTGCTTTGAAAATCGATATTTGACTATGGCAGCAAGCATAGAGAAGGAATTTGTGGTCAAAATTTAAAAAAGGTGGCCGCCATTTTGAACTTTTTTGTTACTGGGCCGATTGCTTTGAAAATCGACGTCTGACTATGGCAGCAAGCACAGAGAAGGAATTTGTAGTCAAAATTAAAAAATGATGAACTTTTTGGCCACCATTTTGAACTTTTTTGTTACTGGGCCGATTGCTTTGAAAATCAATATTTTACAATGGCAGCAAGCATAGAGAAAGTATTTGTAGTCAACATTTTAAAAAGTGGCCGCCATTTTGAACTTTTTTGTTACTGGGCCGATTGTTTTCAAAATTGATATCTGATTATCGCAGCGAGCATATAAAAGGAATCTTTGGTAAAAATTTAAAAGAATTGGCCACAATTTTGTACTTATATGTCTTACCATGGTAGCAAGCAACCATGGCCGGATGTATGAACGGACGGTGGAGTCTTAGTAAGAGCTTTTACCCTTTGGGTACGGAACCCTAAAAATGGCCACCATATTTAACTTTTTTGTGACGATCGAATTTTTCAAAATCAATATGTGACTATTACCAGGAAGCAAGAGAAAATTTTGTGGGCAAAATGGTGTGTAGTGCAGGAATTTTGGAAATTAAACCACCATAGTAAAGCATAACTCAGAAGTTAACGTGAGCGAAGCCGCGGGCATTTGCTAGTACATATATAAAACAAAGCATTCTATTCACTTTTACCGTTAAGAAAATATGTTACAAAGAAATATAAATTAGAATAATACAATTTATTTTAGAAAATTTTCTATAATATGTAATTATAACTTGTTTTTGAATTGATTCGTCTCATTACACTCTGTAATGGTACAACTTAGTCTGTTATATATAACTTTGCACCTTCACATTATAAGTTTAAATTGCCATACTTGTCGTATGAGGATGCCAAATATAATATTATTTATATTGAACTTATTTCTGAGATTGCGATTGTTAGCCCTATATGCTCGAGAGTAGGTAATGTGCGAACGTATTATCGAACGTAACTTATTCATATTTTTTTTATAAGTAGGCATGTATTGTATGTATAAAGCTGTTTAAGATTAAAAAGTTTTATCTTCATGTACCTACCTACTTATAGTTCTTTTGTTGGTGTGAATTTTCAGTTTTAATAATCATCCTTACGGCTCTCATACTCAATTTTTTTTTTACTCTATACAAGTTAGTACCTGACTGCGATCTCACCTGATGGTAAGTGATGATACAGCCTAAGATGTTATCGTACTAACTTGGAAGGGTAATTAAATTTACCCAAACGGTTTCTACAAGCATCGCACCGGAACGCTGAATCGCTTGGCGGTGCGTCTTTGCCGAAGCCTCCCACCAGACCAGACCTGAGCTAATATAGAAATGATAAAATTCCAAAGTGGCCCGTGGCGGGAATCGAACCCGCGACCTCCCACTCGAATCCGAGCGCGCGCCATTGCGGCAGAGAGGTGGTCATTAGAACTTCTATTGTGCTTAATTAACGTCCAACCTACCTCTGGAGATATTATACCTACTCGTTTTGTCAAGTATTTCGATATTGTTCCTTGTAGAAAATGTTGCTGGAATCACGGTTATTCCAATACCTCTGCTCGGGGCCTAATAATGAAATGTCCTTGTTATCAGTGAACAGAAGTAGGTATGTGCTTCCGATGATGTGGCATCATTCTTGCAAATGCTACTCATCACAATAAAGTAGTTGACTCTTGATTATATTAATATAGATACTTAGTCATATAACATATTGATGATTTAGGATTGATTTTCCTAAATATCTGATCTCAGTTTGGGACAGGAATATGAATCACAGGATAACATCATTAAAATAACTCCAATCCCTTTTGCGGACATTTAAGTCGATACCTTATTGATGTGCGAACAGTAGATTTATAGAGCGAGCTAGAGTCACACGCCAGAAAGCACCAAAATCGCGCTATGCGATCTTGTTAAAATATCTCTGAGATTTATAACGGAACGTTAATATTTTAATGAATTCCTTTGCTACTGTAAAAACTTAATGCCTACCTAAAAATAAGGCTATCAATACCGTTGCGGCTTAAATACTTACGAGTAGGTACCTACCGGAGAGATGATATTGAGATGATGTGAATTATATGAAGATATACGTAGTCACTTTAGATATCACATACCATATGTATATCAAAGGTAACTTCGAATATCAAAGGGATTATATCACGGGCTTCAAACCAGAGAAGCGTATAAGCAATTACCCCTTCTTTTCAGGAGACAACAAAAATCGTAATAAGTTTTTATCTTTAGATCTCTTTTATGGTGGCATCTTTATGTGGTTGACGTCCAACAAACTCGCACGAAACGTTTTTCCTCCACGTTTCTGAACCGCTAAGGTGTGGAACGCCCTTCCAGCCTCCGTGTTTCCAGCCAAGTACAATCTAGGTGCCTTCAAGAGAAGAGTGAATAGGCATTTTCTAGGCAAACGCGCTCCATCCTAGACCTCATCATTGCTTTCCATCAAGCATGATTGTCGTCACTCGTCAAGCGCAAGCCTATCTTCAATAAAAAAAATCTTTAGATCGTAATAAGTTATTTTTAGATCTCTTTAACTGAAATTATTTGCGCGTGTGCGCATGTGCGTCTCATGAGCACGTATAAATTTTAGTTAAATAGATCCATTGAATAAGAACTTCTTAAGTTTTGTTTTGTCTTCTAAAAAGTAGCTATAAGGGTATTGCTTATACGCCCTTCTGGCTTGAAGCCCGTGACATGTATTGAATAAAAAGCAAGTTTCTTGTAGGTCTCAATATATTACTTTCCAATTAGTATAAATAGGTAAATGCATAATATACAGACGAACTATAACTATAATTATTATAGGTACATTCCTTAATAACTACACTAAAGCTAACTGTTATTACTACAATATATTTAGTTTTACTTATCCCGGTGCCTGTCTGCAATGAAATCTTGTAATGTAAAATTGACCCATTTCTCTGTTTCCGATAGAGCTGAATATCTACCTATGCTTATCTTTTATATATTATATTTTTTCATGGTACTATACACGAGTACACGACACGACCAGATTAAGAGAAAATGATGTCGAATATTATCGTATTTTTAACTAATCGTTTATATAGATAGATAGAGAAACGCATTCAACAAAATTCAACCGAACTGTCTTGAGTCACGCATCTTAGCCCCCAGGTGGCATATACCAGCTCTTTGCAAGTTTTTTACACAACTATTCAGAAGCAATATTTTGTATGTGAACTCGTGTAGGTATGTACAATATTTATTCTGAAGCACTTACTAAACTATTTATGCGAATGTATCCAGGCCAAACTTAGTATACCATGGGGGCAATTTTACCTATGTCTGATCTTATGCTTTAACATGTTAACCAAAACTTCATTAAAAAAATGTATAGATACGTCTATCATGCACTAAGTCACATTTCGATATGCATTGTGGGATATTCCTAAACTATTTGTATAATATAAGAACATTATTGAATACGCTATTGGTCAATCACAGTAATCCATTATTCCTGTGTTATAAATATTTCAATCCACGATGACGCGCCCCACTCTATCAAACTCCATACGAATCGAATATAACTTAAACGATTTTGACAGAGTGGGGCGCGTCGTAGATTGAACTATCTATAGTCGGTGAACTGCTTAGACTAAGTAAATTCCACAAATCAGAGGAGTAACATCATAATGTTTTTCATATTATTATTATTAACTGCGATTAATAAGCTAAACTGACTAGTACCACTACTTAAAGTAACCTTAACTACAAATAATGAAAAAATAATTAATTTCATGTATAATGCGAATGTAGGATAAATATCATTAAATAAACTTACATTATGAGGATGACAACAAAAACTTTTATACGCAGACAAAGGTAAATACGCATAAAAAATAAAACAATTTAAAAGTATGTGTTCCACAGAACTATTAAATGTGTTCAGACAATAATTAAAGTGATGAAAGAGAGTGAAAAAATCCACGAAGTCAAATTTACTTGAAGATACATTAAATTAAGTGATATCGCATCTTTAGTGGGTAGATACCTACTGGTTGTCCATGTTATAGAATTGATGTGAGGAATTAATGATGCTATGGACTCAAGTGATAGTGAAAATGGCTGGATGAAAAATATAGGTGCACTTTCATCAATCAATGAGTTGGTTAAAACATTGATTAATCAATCTTCTCGTTTAAAAGAAACCCGATTAAAAGCAGAAATCTTACAATTTGGTTTTGAAACATCTGAGCAATAATTAAAAGTAATAAAGAAAAAATCCTGCAATGATTTTGATGACAGTATGGAAAAGTTCGCGTCCAATCAAAAACATCATTGATCATTTGTATAGGGGAAATCTGAAAAAAATACACGCCATATACCTTTATTCTAAAAAAATACCCATTTTTAAATTGGGCTATAAATATGAATATAACATTATCTTACATCATAATTATCTCTAATTAAGTACAAATAATTTTTACTGACTTTTTACCATATACCTAGGTATACTAATCCTTATTATATATTAAATCTCACTACATCTACTTTAATATCGATATGCACAAAATCATTATAAAATTATACGCTAGTGAAATACTAGAAAATAACAAAAAAGATAAATACATACCAATACTAAAAGTTTTATCATTTGGTAAGTTGAATAACATTAATTAATGCGTTGTTACCTATACAATATCTTGGATAAGTTATGCGAGGTAACTGATGTACTATAGGTACTAACTAGGTCGATGAAGGTAACGAAAGAATTAATGGAGCATACAGGCTTAATTAAGTAAATAATTCTCTCAACTGTCAGTACATTTCATTAAATCCCATAGGATGTGGTGTATGGACCCTCAGATCGTCCAAACTTTGTAATGGTTCTGATAATATAAGTGTGCCAGGAACGCTGGGAGGAGGCACACCGGTAACCAGGGATCCACTCACTGAGTGGCCAGGATTGCCATTCGTCATGGAGCCGTGCTGGCTGGACTCTTGCCTCATCATGTTCCGACGCCATTTAGCCCTTGCGTTTTGAAACCAGACCTAAAATGAAGTATTTTTAAAGTATAAAGTAAGTCATCAGGCGTATTTTTATATATATACTATTAGGTCCTTACATATGAAATTGGCGTTTTGTATGGGAGGAACATAAAGTCGATTTTTTTTAAATATAATATATATATTTAATCAAAGTATGTACCATTGCTATCTATGCACTTTTGCCACCTTATAGGTAGTTCATTGATCCCTTTACTAAAAAAGCCATTTGGACGGGAATCAATAAAATCTTTGAAAGCGCTTTGGACTGCCTCATCGGAGTTAAATTTTTTCCCTTGTAAGAAGTTATCCAAATTTCGAAAAAAATGGTAATCTGTTGGAGCAAGGTCCGGGGAGTAAGGTGGATGTCTTAGGCATTCCAATTGAAGCTCCTCTAATTTGGTAGCCGTCTGTTGTGCAGTGTGTGGTCTAGCGTTGTCCTGAAGCAGCAGTGGCCTAGAACGATTGACCAGCCTCGGTTGTTTAGCAGCTAGCTTTTCCATCATGGATTGCAGTTGCTGACAATAGATATCCGCCGTAATCGTCTGGCCAGATTTAAGAAACCTGTAGTGAACGACGCCGGCGCTAGTCCACCAAACGCTCACAAGTAATTTTTTTGAGTCAATTTTCGTTTGGGGCAGGATTTGGCTGGTTCGCCAGGGTTCAACCATTGCGATGAGCGTTTCCGATTATCATACAGGATCCATTTTTCATCACAGGTAATGATTCGATTTAAAATCCCTTCATTACTGTGCCGGTTGAGTAATGTAACACAGCAGTCTACGCGCGTTTGTCGGTTTGCTGCACTCAATTCATGAGGTACCCACCTTTCAAGGTTTTTCACCTTCCCAATTTGCTTCAAGTGAACTAAAACAGTTTTATCACTAACACCGCAGCCTGCAGCTAGCTCGGACGTGGTTTGCGATGGATCCGCTTCCACAATAACATTCAATTCTTCATTGTCAACTTTGGTCTCCGGCCGTCCACGGGGCTTGTTCTGCAGGTCGAAATTTCCAGAACGAAAACGTTGGAACCAAAAACGCACTGTGTTTTCTTTTGCGACACTCTCGCCGTACACATCATTAATCCTTCGAGCCGTTTCTGCAGCACTGGTGCCACGATGGAACTCGTACTCGTAAATAACGCGATATTTCAAGTTTTCCATTTTGTAAACAGAGTGGCGCAAAAAAAAAAACCAAAAGATAAAAAAACAAATGAATTACGATTTTCAAAACACAAAAGCATGAGTAAATAGCTGTATAAATTTGAAATTGGAATTTCTAACCAAAGAAGAGATATTTGAGATCAAAGTGGCCAGTACGACAAAACGCCAATTTCATATGTAAGGACCTAATATTATGCTAGCGCTAGACTGTGATCACTCACACCAGATTGAAAGTGATGATAGCCTAAGGTGGAACGCGCTTGCCTAGAAGATGCCTATTCACTCTTGATTTGAAGGCGCCCGGATTGTAAGTGGCAGGAAAGACGCTGCCTGGGATGTTATGATAAATATTTTTCGTTTACAATAATATTCAAAAGGTATAAATAAGTACTAACCTGCAACACCCGTTTGGAAAGACCCGTCTTCTGAGCTAACTGCTTGAGATCTTTCGCATCCGGGTTCTGATTGATGGCAAAGTACGATTTCATGGTGCGAAGCTGGTGGTGCTTAAAGCTCGTGCGCATGCGTTTGGTGCGTTGAGTGTGACTCGAGACACTGCCCGGCGAAGCTACTGAAGAGTCGTAAGCCAGAGATTCCATCGAGGACGATAGATCACCGCGATGGAGTATTTCTGGAAAGAATTACACATCGTCAAGAATGAATCAATTCACCATAACCATCTGAGACAGTGAACTTTTTTTAACGGCATAAAAGGCAATGTTTAGTGACCTTGCAGGTTGAAAACTATAAAGCAAATTATTTCAAAATTTAAATTGAAAGAATGATGTGGTTTAGGTTGGAGCGCGCTTGCCAAGAACTGCCTATACACTCTTCTTTTGAAGGCACCTACACTTCCTTAACTGTCATAACTTAGGTGTTGTTTTGGTGTTATTTATACGTCGTCCATATAAAACTTAATTTTTACTTGTTCTTACTATAACAAACGTACTCAAAATCGTTGTTTGAAAAAATGAACTCCTTTACTCAAATACGTAATTTCATAACAAGTGCATAGGTATCAAAGATTTGTAGTTAGAATAATAAAACTCTTGCGCAAGAATCTTAATCTTAATCTTATATAAATAAACAAAAAAACTAGAGTCGCCGCTCTCTGCCACATCCTACAGTTTTTCTATTGTCAGTGACAGGAAGACCACGGACCGATGCTGCCTCTGATTGCAGATCCGGTTGTGGTTTCAGAGAAATTGCATCAATTTCAGATTTTTTTGCTCAACTCGATATCTAAGTAACACAAATATAAATTCGTGAATCGTGTGTATAAAAATTATCTCAGTTAAATAGATTGTAAGTATAATACGAAGTAATGAAAACCGACAAAATTATATCCTGAACTTCTTAGATAGAGGTAATTTGTCATGGAATATGTGTGATGATAAAAACAAAAAAATGGTTAAGTGCGATTATAACTCGCACAACGAGGGTCCCGTACCAACAACCACAGAATCTCACAGAAACATAGATATGACTATTAGTATTGGTAAGACGTAGTTACGAAAGGAGGCCGGCAGAATCCCATACATGTCTGGGCCAAAAACGTTACAGCAATGATTCTTGTGTTATTAAATAGGCAAAGAACTTATATTTATGTAACAAGAAGATTTTTTTATAATTCTATGGGAATCAGGAGGAAAAAAATATTTTGGTAGACTTAGGTTAGGATGAAAATAATGTACTCTGTAACATTACTAAGACTAAAATGTCTACATTGGCTTTCTCCACAGATTTGTTTATCTGTGGAGACACAAACGTCATAATGTATAATGATGTTAAGAGTTGATACTGCAGTCAAGTAGGTACTAACTGGTTAAAATAACTGATTGTAAAAATCAATACCTATATATAGGGTATTCTTCAATTATTTTCAATTCTTTATTCATCTTCTAAATCATGAAAACACATCCGTAATCGCACGAGTACGAAAACGAATGACGTATGAATTATTATATAATATTAAATGTGAATGACAATTAAGAAATGACAATGACAACTGACAGTTATTTTTTAAAGATCGAAATCCATAGACACTACGCAAAATCTATAATTCATAAAATATCGGCGTTATTGTCTAAAATCGTTATTAATCTGTGTTATTTATATTATAAATAATATTTTTATAAAATTCCTATGAACATTATATCACAGTAATCGCAAAAACGATGAATTAATTATTATTTTCATTGCTCTCAAAATGCCTAGAACCCAGAGCCAACAAACAATGACAAAATAGACTTTAGAATATGGCAATAATTAGTTTTTACTTTATGCAATAGTACGAATGATTATGAATCATGATTTAGCACATTCCCATAGAAAGTTACTAAAACTTAAAGTGATATAGAATCAGAAAAAAATCTACTATTTTTTGGTATATATGGGGTTCCAGTAACAATTTGGCCCATTTTTGCCGACCTCCTTTCTGACTAAACTTAAAAACAAAAACTCCTTGCCTCTAATGCAGAAGATCGCAAAAATAATGACAACGTTTTTTGTTGTTTACAGTATAAACATTATAAAATCAAATTGCGTGATCCACAAAAATATGATTAATCTCTCGAACAGTTAAATGGCTGTCTAGCCAGCTATAAGGGGATGATAAATGTTAATATAATTGAAAGACCCTGGTCAAGATGATATCGCATCGATGCGACGGTCGGTTACAAAGAGTCGGTGGCTTAATTTATTAATTTCTCACCCCCAATCCCCTGGTGGTTGCGGTTAAACGCACCGGTGCAAGAACATTTAATTATTTATAATTAAATATTACGAACCTTGTTTCGTTAATTTAGTACTCGTTATGTGCGACCGCCCAGACAAACGTCCTTTAATTGTTTTGTTTATTTGTATGATGTATCACACTAATACTATAACGGCGATAGTTTGTTTGCGTGTGTTCGATTTATACTCTACTCTGGAACTAGAAAACCGGTTTGTCTGAAATTCAGAAGTAGATTGATTGTACTATTATTTATTATTGTCTAACTAACACTCTTTTTCTGCCAAATTAAGACATGAAAAAAATTAAATCAACCGAAGTATTTAGGCACTAGATTTTTACTCATTGTTTATCTAGAAGCTGGTTTCTTTAAATAGGTAGGTATGTATAAGATCCACAGATATAGATCTCAGTGTAGTAAATGTTACTACACTGTCTCGGAATATTTATCAGATAATTTTTAATAACATTGTATGAGTGAACAAACATTATTGCTAATAATTAATCGTAAACTGACATAATATGTATATTCCTTTTCTTTTTTTTCTTTTTTGACATTTTCGGTTTTATTGTGTTTTGACTTTTAAATAATTTGCAGATTGTCTTAATTTTTTTTTTCTTTATTTTTTTAATATTATGTTTTAAATATTCATACACCACAATATGGTAGAATGTATAAGGACCTTATATATATCTTAGTGTAAGACCTAAATTGTACCTACATTCTTATGAATAAATTTATTTTATTTTTATTTTATTTTATTTTCACTAGATTTAACTCAAGTCATACAATTCTGTTCGTAAGGATATACTCGTAAGTCGTAAGTAACTGATGCTTTATGACATTCTTTCACCTCTAATTACTCGTATTTTTAACCCCCGACGCAAAAGGGGTGTTATAAGTTTAACGTGTCTGTGTATCTGTGTATCTGTGTATCTGTGTTTCCGTCTGTGGTATCGTAGCTCCCAAACGGATGGACCGATTTTCATGAAGTTTATTTTGTGTCATAGATAATTTTATCCCGAGTGTTCTTATTAAGTAAAACTTGTGCTGGGAGTAGGAGCAAAACAGCACTATGTACTATGTAGGTAGTAGGTACTTCAAACCGCATACATTTTAGTAGCATACACCTTGATCTAAGTCAGTTACGAATCAAGGAAATTTTAGATAAAATATCATGGTTCAAAGAATTTTATTAACAGGTCCAACTTTACCTATAGGTACATAACTATAATATCGACTCTACCCACTTCAATAATTATATTGGAATTGTAAAATAATTTGAGAAGTTATAAACAAACCTTTGAAACAGTTACTACTGGTGTAAAAACTAAAACCCCTCCCTTGTTTTGTTTTTGGAAGTCAGTTCAAAACCTATACTATTAACGAGTATCGGTGACCCTTAGACCTCTCCGATCATAGTCAGCATTTTTAAATTTTGAACATAAAACTGTTGTGACGTCTAAGTGTGCCGTGGATGCTACAATGGCCGGTGTTTGTTTTTAAAGAGAATAACGACTCCGTTATCGAGAGCAGTTGCTCTCACCATTAAATAAGTAGATTTTATTGACAGAATTAACATGTTACTGACTTTACGTGAAACCTTTTTTTCTCTCTGAGACCCGGCAATAAAGCATCGCAGTCGTAAAGGCTTCGATATTAACGATTGGTTATAAAAAAATAAAGGAGCCATGCAGGAATACGTGTTTTATTGCACAGATAGGCGCCGCTATCATTGATGCGGGTTAGAAGCTGAAGCGATTTTAATCTCCTTTCTTCTAAAATCATACTCTGTTCAAGAAAATCTCATTTTTACAAAATCAGCGATGACGTTAGGTACTAACAAAAGGCGTTAGGCATCTAACTTATAACAAGTAATGAAAATTTCAGTTAGAAACATGTACAAAATATGATATGTAGGATATTTTATTAAAATGTAATTACTTAGCGGCCGGGAAAATGTTGTTTTTCCATTTAGCCATTTAGGGGTATGAAAAATTGCTTCCGACTATTCTCAGACCTACCGAATTAAAATTACTTTTACCTACGGACGACATTGGTTATAACCACCTCGACACGAGAATTTCATATATTAGAGAAAGAAATATGTAATTACACACAACATTTTAAATTCCGGAAATTGTATTAATATGGTTAACAAAAACATTTTGTCTCTTTCCATTCTTTTATTTTCTTTTTGACACATGAAATCACATGAAACAGATATAGCAATAGCGAGGGACCAGATAGAGATAAAGGTAAAGTGTTCTCTTTCTGGTCCGTCGCTATTGCTATATCTGTTTCATGTGTCAAAAAGAAAATAAACGAATTGAAACAGTATACATATTATATCCACAGACCAGGGAATATCTTTATACATATGGTACTCGTATATCCACCACTGCTTTTCTCGGGTGATTTCGTGGAATCGTCTTCCTAGTTTCTGTTACGAAATTAGCCACTTAAAATATCAGCTGTTTGGTTTCAAGTGCAATGAAACACTCAAGTCTTCATTTCTATTTATATGACAATATCGCTACAGTTCGACGCTTGGAACAAAACCATTAATAAAATTTGGTAGACCTTGTAAAACGATATTGATGTGAAAGGAGAGCTGCCAGCTTGGACCCGTGGGTACATATTTTATTTACATCCAGATCTTTAATAATAATTATCAAACTGTCATGATAAATCAAAGGATATCACAGAACAAAGCAATCGGTGAAAGCAATGGATTTTGTTGTCATTATATACCTATCGCCTAAGCATCCAATGGTACAGCCGGAAAATAAATTGCAAAAAAAAATTGTTGCTTATTTCTTTTTACTTGAGCCAAGAAGACGAAGACCAAGGCAAAATTAGCTACAAAATTTTAAAATCGTTTATAAAAAATAATCATCGAAATTAGTCAATAATCATGAACTAATTTCGAAAAATGAAAAGTTACAATACAACAAAAAACCTGTCAAGTGCGAGTCGGACTCGCGCACTGAGGGTTCCGTACTACAACCGGAGGAATAAAACCATAAAAACCACTTTTCTTATCGAACCGCAAAACTAACTTTGTTTTTAGAGGTTTTATTGTAAATATAAAAAAAACTACTTATTAGATCTCGTTCAAACTAATTTTCGGTGGAAGTTTGCATGGTACGGTACATCATATATTTTTTTTAGTTTTATCATACTCTTATTTTAGAAGTTAAAGGGGGGGGACACACATTTTACCACTTTGGAAGTGTCTCTCGCGCAAGCTATTCATTTTAGAAAAAAATGATATTAGAAACCTTAGTATCATTTTTGAAGACCTATCCATAGATACCCCACACATATGGGTTTGATGAAAAAAAATTTTTTGAGTTTCAGTTCTAAGTATGGGGCACCCCCAAAATTTATTACTTTTTTAAAATTTTGTGTGAAAACCTTAATGCGATTCCCAGAATACATCTACTTACCAAGTTTCAACAGTATAGCTCTTATTGTTTCGGAAAAAAGTGGCTGTGACATACGGACGGACAGACGGACAGACGGACAGACGGACAGACGGACAGACAGACATGAAGAATTTATAAGGGTTCCGTTTTTTGCCATTCGGCTACGGAACCCTAAAAATAAGCAGCGGCCGTCATACTTAATTCAATTACAATATTTGCATTGATAAGAATACCTTATTTCACTTATTTTCTGAAAGTTCTTCAGGTTTTGCTTATTTTCTACAAGTACGTAAGTTATCCTATAGGACCTTGGTCCCTTTAAAATTTAATTAAATGTAATGTATAATATATATAATAATAGGTATATCAGTATCTTTACAGGTTTAGGTATATAAAAATCTTTTCAGGAAAGTCAGAGTACTTATCGGAAAATTCGTGAGTCACACTCGATACTTCCTACCTTATTATGTTCTCGACCTATTATGTTCTTTACAAATTGCGAAAGATCAAATAAAATTTGAATTTAGCGGGCAGCGGCGTTTAGTTCGCCTTTGTTTAGGTATACTTAATTGAATCGTCATTCAGTGAGTATGATTTTACTGCGGTTAACGGCGTAGAAGCCGAATGAAGTTTTATTTAAAAACTATAAAGACAATTACTTTTAAAATTAAACGTCATGTATTTTTGGGTCTTTAATCTAAAATCGCTCAGAAGCAGAATTGGATAAAATTTTCTCGATAGAAAGTTCTCCGAAAAGTTGCTTCAAAACCTCAGTTTTTCAAATTTTTATCGGAAACTACAATGGATGTAATTGTAATTGTATTGTATTGTTTTGATTTAATGTGTCGGTAATAATTATTTCCAAAAACGCTTAGAACCAGATTTTTGAAAAACTGGCTTAGTTTTTTGAGTAATTAGGTTAAAAGGTCATTTTTCTGTTAAATTCTTCCGCGACGCTGCATGTCGCACCTACCAACGTATCCGTGAGAGTGAGAAAGACAAAAATAAATTCAATAAATCCCTTAATAAAATACTAGTATTTTATAAGAAATTAGATTCGGTCGGCGCTTTTAGCCACCGCCGCTTGGCCGGAATGCAGCTTATCTGTTCCAAACTATCTGACGACACTCGGTCAATGAAGCTGTTATAGTGGTCTGTATTGAGTAATAAATAAGTAGTCGTAGGTGTCGAGTACTGACACACCGAGGTGCACTTTTAATAAATTCAGTAATTTAATGTTTTTACCAAACTGAGATTGACACTGTAATTTGTGATTCGGTTTAAGTACCTACTTCTCCTAGAATCATAATTGTGCAATTGTAACCTAGCCAAGCAATTATATCACGATTCACGGTATAAGGGTCATATAAGATTGAGTCTCTACATTTTAATATAATTTAGGTAAATATAATAGTTGTAAGAAATTATCGTGTGCTTGTAACAAAACTCCTCCGAGACGATTTTTATGAAAAAAATTGTGTTATATTCGGTAGGTATGAGAATCGGATTATTTTTCATACCCATTAAATTCATAAGAAATAATTCATACTTCAGGCCCGCATAGTAAGTAATATTTGCCAGGTATGTATGTGGTATATGTATGTGGTATAAAATAATTTTTACCATAAACATCGAAATTTTCCTAAGATTATTAAATAAATTCCGCATTAGGTATCTACCTACTATAATTACTAGGTATATCTGAAAATCAATAAACCTATTTATTTACGGTAGTTTCCGTTCTTATAGTACGGAAAATGGAAATGTTATTTTAATTATCTCCCAACATCTGATTGTTATCGAAAAGCCTAAGTAGAAATTGTAATTGAATAAGTGCACTTTATTTATATAGTTCTAACTAGCTGACCCGGCAAACGTAGTTTTGCCATATACATTTTTTTCTCACTTAGTGTCATAAAAAATAGATAACCTGCTCCCAGACCCAGATAATATATATTGAAAATTTCATAACAATCGGTCCAGCCGTTTCGGAGGAGTTTGGTAATAAAGAAAAGCGAGAGAATTGTTAGTTCTAATAGTTAAATTCAAATGACATTCGAAGGCACATGAACAAATCTGAGTAGATTAGGATAGGAGTTAGATTAGATAGAAAATGTTTCTATTAGTGACATAGCATTTTAGTAGACACATTCCCCTAACCTGTACACTTTTTGTAGCGGTGTCACCGATAAGAAACCTGAGGATATGGGCACCCGAAAGATTAACGTAAACCTTTTTATCAAAAATCAAAAATCTATAGGTGGCTCCTGAGCAAACTACATAGTGCTGGTGACGAAAAGTATTTTTGGCACCGGTAAACTGGCGACATTGTTTCGCGCCGTACGCTCTGTCCAGGGTATATACGTCTATTAACGATGTACACTTTTTTTAGGACAGGTGACCGCTCGCGGCATTTAGGTAGGCCGGCGATTGAAAAATTTAGCTTGAGGGGCCTGTTTCAAGCGATAGCCCTTGTTTACCTTTCTAATTTCGTTTTTATGGATTGGATTGTATGGCGGCGCGATCTTTAAGCTGATCATTAATTTTTAATTAAAGTTGTGGGCGATGGAATCGTTATGATTAATGTTGCTAATGCTGTACGTTAAGTTGTTTTTATTACTTTCATCAAAACGGAGTTTGATTTACATAATTAAATGTTAGATAATGTATATTATGATACCCACCTACTTATTTGCTTGTAAAGATAACTAGGTAAGATTATAATTATAGTAAAAAAATATTTACTCCATTTTATCTATCTGCATTCCGCAGTTTGTTGGCAGGCAGGGAGATAAAGTCCGACATGGATCTTTTGGCACTTGAATGACATATTCTGGAGGGCGTAGCTGTTGTAGAACAAAATATGTAGGACTAGGTATGGCAACCAGCTAATAAAATGTTCTCAATTTTTAGTTAATAATAAACCAAAACAACACAAAATACTCGCAACATACCGACAAATATGCTGACGGAGCAAACTATCGAACAGTGTCACAAGATAACGGCGTTAGTTCCGATTTCGACCACGCCCCAAGATAGCCTTGTCGCACTGTATAATCTATATATATAAAAGAATGAGGCATTTTGGTGATTTTGGTTGTTCCAAGGATTCCGCCAAAACTATAGGTCGTAGAGATCTGAAATTTGGTACCTAGGTAGATATTAGGTCATGAATTCGTACTAAGACGGGGATTCCAGAAATTCAAATTGTAAGGGGTAAAAACCGTTGGTTTTTTGGATTTCCCCATACAAAAGTGAAATTTTTTTCGTTGTTCCAGGAATTCCCGAAAAGCTACAAGTCGTAGGGATCTAAAATTTGGTACCTAGGTAGATATTAGGTCATGAATTCGTACTAAGACGGGGATTCCAGAAATTCAAATTGTAAGGGGTAAAAACCGTTGGTTTTTTGGATTTCCCCATACAAAAGTAAAATTTTTTTCGTTGTTCCAGGAATTCCCGAAAAGCTACAAGTCGTAGAGATCTGAAATTTGGTACCTAGGTTGATATTAGGTCATGAATTCGTACTAAGACGGGGATTTCAGAAATTCAAATTGTAAGGGGTAAAAACCGTTGGTTTTTTGGATTTCCCCATACAAAAGTGAAATATTTTTCGTTGTTCCAGGAATTCCCGAAAAGCTACAAGTCGTAGGGATCTGAAAATTGGTAACTAAGTAGATATTAGGTCATGAATTCGTACTAAGACGGGGATTCCAGAAATTCAAATTTTAAGGGGAAAAAACCGTTGGTTTTAGGGATATCTCCATACAAAAGTGTAATTTTTTTCGTTGTTCCAGGGATTCCCGAAAAACTAAAAGTCGTAGAGATCTGAAATTTGGTACCAAGGTTGATATTAGGTCAAGAATTCGTACTAAGACGGGGATTCCAGAAATTCAAATTTTAAGGGGTAAAAACCGTTGGTTTTAGGGATTTCTCCATACAAAAGTGAAATTTATTTCGTTGTTCCAGGGATTCCCGGAAAACTACAAATCGTAGAGATCTGAAATTTGGTACCTAGGTTGATATTAGGTCATGAATTCGTACTAAGACGGGGATTCCAGAAATTCAAATTGGAAGGGATAAAAATCCTACTTTTAAGGGATTTTCCCATACAAAAGTGTAATTTTTGCGTTGTTCCAGGGATTCCAGCGAAATTAAAAGTCGTAGAGATCTGAAATTTGGTACCTAGGTTGGTATTAGGTATATCATGAATTCGTATTCAGAAAGGGATTTTCGAGATTCAAATTTTGAGGAGGAAAAATTTTGAATTTTTTGGCCGCCATTTTGAACTTTTTTGTTACTGGGCCGATTGCTTTGAAAATCGATATTTGACTATGGCAGAAAGCATAGAGACGGAATTTGTGGTCAAAATTTTAAAAATAGGCCGCCATTTTGAACTTTTTTGTTACTGGGCCGATTGCTTTGAAAATCGATATTTAACTATGGCAGCAAGCATAGAGAAGGAATTTGTGGTCAATATTTAAAAAAGTGGCCGCCATTTTGAACTTTTTAGTTATTGGGCTGATTGCTTTGAAAATCGATATTTGACTATGGCAGCAAGCATAGAGAAGGAATTTGTGGTCAAAATTTAAAAAAGTGGCCGCCATTTTGAACTTTTTTGTTACTGGGCCGATTGCTTTGAAAATCGATATTTGACTATGGCAGCAAGCATAGAGAAGGAATTTGTGGTCAAAATTTAAAAAAGTGGCCGCCATTTTGAACTTTTTTGTTACTGGGCCGATTGCTTTGAAAATCGATATTTTACAGTGGCAGCAAGCATAGAGAAAGAGTTTGTGGTCAAAATTTAAAAAATAGGCCGCCATTTTGAACTTTTTTGTTACTGAGCCGATTGCTTTGAAAATCGATATTTTACAGTGGCAGCAAGCATAGAGAAAGAGTTTGTGGTCAAAATTTAAAAAATAGGCCGCCATTTTGAACTTTTTTGTTACTGGGCCGATTGCTTTGAAAATCGATATTTGACTATGGCAGCAAGCATAAAGAAGGAATTTGTGGTCAAAATTTAAAAAAGTGGCCGCCATTTTGAACTTTTTTGTTACTGGGCCGATTGCTTTGAAAATGGATATTTGACTATGGCAGCAAGCATAGAGAAGGAATTTGTGGTCAAAATTTAAAAAAGTGGCCGCCATTTTGAACTTTTTTGTTACTGGGCAGATTGCTTTGAAAATCGATATTTGACTATGGCAGCAAGCATAGAGAAAGAGTTTGTGGTCAAAATTTAAAAAATAGGCCGCCATTTTGAACTTTTTTGTTACTGAGCCGATTGCTTTGAAAATCGATATTTGACTATGGCAGCAAGCATAGAGAAGGAATTTGTGGTCAAAATTTAAAAAAAGTGGCCGCCATTTTGAACTTTTTTGTTACTGGGCCGATTGCTTTGAAAATCGATATTTGACTATGGCAGCAAGCATAGAGAAGGAATTTGTGGTCAAAATTTAAAAAAGTGGTCGCCATTTTGAACTTTTTTGTTACTGGGCCGATTGCTTTGAAAATGGATATTTGACTATGGCAGCAAGCATAGGGAAGGAATTTGTGGTCAAAATTTAAAAAAGTGGCCGCCATTTTGAACTTTTTTGTTACTGGGCAGATTGCTTTGAAAATCGATATTTGACTATGGCAGCAAGCATAGAGAAGGAATTTGTGGTCAAAATTTAAAAAAGTGGCCGCCATTTTGAACTTTTTTGTTACTGGGCCGATTGCTTTGAAAATCGATATTTGACTATGGCAGCAAGCATAGAGAAGGAATTTGTGGTCAATATTTAAAAAAGTGGCCGCCATTTTGAACTTTTTTGTTACTGGGCAGATTGCTTTGAAAATCGATATTTGACTATGGCAGCAAGCATAGAGAAGGAATTTGTGGTCAAAATTTAAAAAAGTGGCCGCCATTTTGAACTTTTTTGTTACTGGGCCGATTGCTTTGAAAATCGATATTTGACTATGGCAGCAAGCATAGAGAAGGAATTTGTGGTCAAAATTTAAAAAAGTGGCCGCCATTTTGAACTTTTTTGTTACTGGGCCGATTGCTTTGAAAATCGATATTTGTTTATGGCAGCAAGCATAGAGAAGGAATTTGTGGTCAAAATTTAAAAAAAGTGGCCGCCATTTTGAACTTTTTTGTTACTGGGCAGATTGCTTTTAAAATCGATATTTGACTATGGCAGCAAGCATAGAGAAGGAATTTGTGGTCAAAATTTAAAAAAGTGGCCGCCATTTTGAAATTTTTTGTTACTGGGCCGATTGCTTTGAAAATCGATATTTGACTATGGCAGCAAGCATAGAGAAGGAATTTGTGGTCAAAATTTAAAAAAGGTGGCCGCCATTTTGAACTTTTTTGTTACTGGGCCGATTGCTTTGAAAATCGATATTTGACTATGGCAGCAAGCATAGAGAAGGAATTTGTGGTCAAAATTTAAAAAAGGTGGCCGCCATTTTGAACTTTTTTGTTACTGGGTCGATTGCTTTGAAAATTTACGTCTGACTATGGCAGCAAGCATAGAGAAGGAATTCGTAGTCAAAATTAAAAAATGATGAACTTTTTGGCCACCATTTTGAACTTTTTTGTTACTGGGCCGATTGCTTTGAAAATCGATATTTGACAATGGCAGCAAGCATAGAGAAAGAATTTGTAGTCAACATTTTAAAAAGTGGCCGCCATTTTGAACTTTTTTGTTACTGGGCCGATTGTTTTCAAAATTGATATCTGATTATCGCAGCGAGCATAGAGAAGGAATTTGTGGTAAAAATTTAAAAGAATTGGCCACAATTTTGTACTTATATGTCTTACCATGGTAGCAAGCAACCACGGCCGGATGTATGAACGGACGGTGGAGTCTTAGTAAGAGCTTTTACCCTTTGGGTACGGAACCCTAAAAATGGCCACCATATTTAACTTTTTTGTGACGATCGAATTTTTCAAAATCAATATGTGACTATTACCAGGAAGCTAGAGAAAATTTTGTGGGCAAAATGGTGTGTAGTACAGGAATTTTGGAAATTAAACCACCATAGTAAAGCATAACTCAGAAGTTAACGTGAGCGAAGCCGCGGGCGTTTGCTAGTTATCAATATTAACAAGGTAATATCAATCTACATACCTATCGGTAACTAGATGTCTGGACATTTGACGGGAAGCAACAAAACAATCATCCTATTAATAATATATATTATATTAATAATTAATAATATTATAAACGTGAAAGTTTGTAAGTAGGTATGGATGGAACTTAGTTAGGTACTCTTTCAAGCCGCAACTACTGAACCGATTTGGCTGAAATTTTGAACATAGATAGCTTATAACCCGGATTAATTTTATCCCGGAAAAATCCAGACTCCTACATACTAGCGGTAGGTTTTGTATGAAATTAGATCATACAAAACCGAAATTGATCATTGAATTCGAGTAAGGGTTAAAAATGTAGATAAGTAGGTACTATACGTCGCGTCGTCTCCAAAAGATCTAAAACAGCGATGGGTCCAGTGATAAGTCCGAAGCCACCGTGAGGTGTCGTGAGTGACTTTTCAATGATCGATATTTCTGTTATCGATAAGTCACGTAACGATGTCAAGAGTGCTTACTTCCCATTATCGATGTCACGCGCGCTTCTCTAGTGGCCGTGTTTGCCAACATGGCAGATTGCTTGGCGGGAAAAAGCTAATTGATAACATGTAGTGGCCTATAGAAGATCGTAGATATTGAAATAATTGAATTTCGTTGTGTGCATGGATATTATTTGTTTTTGATAATACCTAATATTATGTTTCGACAAAGTACAGACGCCTGTCACAGTAATATTATAGGTATGTAACCTACTACAGCAATCGCGATATCTCGCTGCACGCGGGGTATTATCATCGCCCAGAAAATTGCATTAGTATGAAACAGACAGCTGGATGCACTATTTATCGTCCTTAAAAAATTCAGGCAGCAGACTTCTCGGCAGGCCTGACAAGTGACAGGCAACAGATACCAATAGATGTTGTCCCACGTCTGTCGGACGTCATTGCAATAAGAAAAATTGAAAACGTTTTTATTTTTTATTAAACACTTGTCCGAATTTATTTCTTAATTATTTGATTGATTTATTTTGCCTCTCCATTAGCTGCAGTTTTGCTAGTGACTAAGTACTCCAAAGAAAAGTGGAAATGTCCTTTCGAGGATGGAGTGAAAAAATAACGACGTGTCATTCCGTAGTTCATTCAGACTAGCGCCATGATTAATCGGGTCGCGAAGTCACACAACCTGAATTTACCTCAATGAGTGCCTCGCATTTCGACGCCATAAAGAATAATCCAGACGGCCGACCTCGCCGACGGGCCCAACACATTCAACCACGTTTTTCCTTCTCCAGCTTGCGAAGCTTCCGTGTGCAAGAGCGAGACGAGAACAGTTTTATGAGTGTGTCGTCTATTCATTAGTTGTGATTACGGCCCAGTCGGGATGAATTGACATCTGGGACGCTCGCGCGGAGAATCCGTCCTCGTACTTTCCCTTCTGAGGTTTTTGCTAAATTTTAAGCGACTATCGTATTCTATGAAATATGTAGGACTAGTCTGTGACGCTCGATAAGAATGCACAAATTGCACAATACGAGTAAAACCACAGTCATGCCAATTCCAACCTTTATACGTACTTTCAAGGAAGTCTGCTAAAGCAATCTGCCAAAACATTGGGTTCCAGTGGGATATTCAAAAAAAATTTGGGTTTTTGGAATATCCAGCTAGAACTTTGGATTTTTTCGTGATAAAAAGTATTCTATGTTCTAAACCAGGTTATAAGCTATCTATGTTCCAAATTTAAGCCCAATCGGTTCTAATGAACGTTAGCTTAAATTTTAACACACACACACACACACACACAAACACACACACACAAACACACACACACACACACACATACCTAGCTGTAACCATACGATCACTTGGATGCGATTGGGCTAAGATATAGTTATAGCGAAAGATTAGGGTGTCTAATCCTGTCTGTGGAAATGCTTTGCATTATCTTCGTGGGTAGCAAAACATTGAAGGAAAGTCTTTCAAAGTATTGTATAGCGAGAAGCATGGCCGTTTTGAGGAAAAGTTAAAGCTTTACTTAAAAACTTCAACGTCAGGATTTCAGTTAGCGGGGTGCATAGCTGTATCTATACATTTGATAAGTAAATATAATATTATAGCCTGAAAATTTAGTAAAATTGCTGATTTGTGTAATACATATTATAAAAATATATATATCAGTAGTATTATTTTGTAATTTGGTTTCCAATGGGACCTAAAAAAAGGTATTTTTTCTGTCTTTTCTTTTATGCCAGGGGGGCGCAAGTGCACACCCTTGCGCCGGCACCCTTATATGTACTTCCGAGTTTTAAAGTTCTGAGTTTACATAGACAGAATACACAGAATTCGCTTGACAGATATAGAATTCGCAGAGAGCGGCTTTGCATGAATGGAGAAATAAAGATAATAATTGCTTACCTAGAGCAGTAGTAGTCATTCTCATTGTTTGAGCTTGTATATCTTCTGGGGAACCTTGAGGCACTTTTCTCTTTCTCGGCCTTCCCTTTTGACTGGGGCCACCGTTGTAGTATTGGTTTGGGGAGTCACCCTCGCTATGCATTTCTTGGCACCTATTAAGAATAATTAATAATATACGTGAATTAATTAACAAATAAACCGACTTCAACTGTCATCAAACTACTGTTGAATTACTTTCCAATTAATAAAAATTTAAAATTTATATCGTTTTCTCATGGATACGTTTCTCTTACGCAATCAGTCCCCAGTTCTGATAATGGATCAGAACTCTCTGAATCAGAGGGGTCTCATTGCGTAATAAAAACGTAATTATCGTTATCGTTTGCGAATTCTACACCCCGATTGGCTGACATAAATCAGCGAACTAATCAGCGGACAAAATTGGTTTCCGATTACGATTACGATGAATACGTTTTTGTTACACAATCTAGGGGCAGGACAAAATTGAAATGTGACCACACGGGAAGCGTCAGCATAAAAAAAACATACTACGAATTGAGAACTCTTTTTTTTTGAAGTCGGTTGAAATTAAAAAAAACACGACTGCCCTGTGGTTAAAAGACTTTTTTCAAAAATATATATAGCCTATATAACTCGGAATAATGTGAGGATTCGATACCCCATATGTCCAAATCTCTTTAGTAGTTCAGAAGTTATCGTGGAATAAAGAAACTCACTTTTCTGGGTATAGTCGTGTAAAAATTCAGCTGACACATCTTTTATCCCAGAGTAGCAAATACGCTTTTTATACGATAAAAAGCGTATTTGCTACTCTGAGATGAAAGACCTACTACCTACTAAAACAAACAGCATGCATGAATTTCGGGTTTTCACAAATCCCTCACCACACAGAATTTATGTGCCAGAATAAAGCCATGTGTGTTAATCTGAGGTGTTAATCCAGTGTATACCTTTAATTTATCTCCTAACTCTCTCCGAAATTAAATCACCTGATGATGATCACCCTTAAAGATCACTTCCAAGTTAGTTCGATAAAATATTTGGCTGCATCGCTTACCATCAGGTGAAATCATAGTCAAATACTAGCTTATAGTGTGAGAGAAATAGGTTTTTATTTTACTACGGTTTTTTCATTTAAAGAAAGTCAGTAGATTGAAGCTTTGGCACTTGATATGTCCGACATGATAATAATATTAGGTACGTGGACTATACATACTCCTAATATGCAAAATGAATGTGGTGTATATGCGATATACGTAATTTATCGAAAACATATTGTGATTTGTGACAGATTCGTTTATTAGGTCGTCGCATCTAGATACCTTTACTGTACATATTCCATAGAATATACGAAAACGTTAAGGGAAGTGTGACATAGGTAGGTGGTATAACCGTGCAACTAAATGGCACCAGTGCGTATAGCTCTAATGAGTTTCCTAATAATATGAGTTTCCTAATATTCCGCCGTAACTTTATAACGAGTGAAGATAATTTGGATATCGTTATGTTGTTGGGGTATCGTTAGAATCCTTAAATCATTCCGAGTAACATATAGGCCATATTTTATTGGAAAGAGTCTTTTTACCACTGGTTTTTTTGCGTGTTTTAATTTTTTTTTTGTAAGGTTCTTGTTTCTTTTACGTATAAAAAGACTTACGTTAAATATTCAGATGACCCCATCCTTCAATTTAAAACAATTCAAAAGATTCAAAGTTCAAAATATGTACCTTTATTTCACATTGGCCTAACGTAGGTACATGCAGGCTCTTGTAAAACATCAATATGATTTGTCGCATAGGTATGGTGTTCTATAAGTCGTCTTAAAACTAAGTTTACGAGGGTTCAAAATATAATTCAAAAAATATTTGAATACCTACAACTTTACATATATCCTATGCAGATTTTAAATTTATAGATAGTTCTATTTTCTTCTATAAAAGGTGGAATTACTACATATTAAGTACAATGTGACAAAACCTTTAGTATTACCTGTAAACACTGTTGATATCGTCGTCACAAAAGTCATCCATACACGCGCTGTCGTAGTGCGGCCTGCAGTAAATAAGGCCGTTTTTCATGCCAAACACATCGCCCTTCGAGAGCAGGGTCCCACAGGCGACACAGGTGAAGCAGGTAAGATGGAAGACCATGTCGCGCGCCCTCATCACCAGCTCATTAGCCGTGATCCCGTTTCCGCACCGAGCGCACCTCTTCACGCAAAACAACCTGGAACAAATTCTGACTTCGGTCTGTGGAGTTTTACTATCGAATGCACTTAGCACGAACTTCCTCGTCCGTGTGCAGAAGAAATTCTGTTCACAAATCAACAGGTTTAAGCTGTAACCTTAGATACTGTCAGTCAAACTAATTATGAACTTTCTTCGATGCAATAAGATCGGCTCTCTAGTTTATTAGCTTACCTATCTCTCGAATAATGGATGCTGAGTTTGAAATGTTATAAAATCGCAAGGCTACTAAAATCACAATGCCAAAGTTTTTTTTGTGGAATTTTTGTGGACCTGAGAGATTAGACTGTAGCTTTAAGTTTTGTGAGAAATTTTATCAGGAATAAAAAAAAATTCGGTGTTATAGTACTTAAGAGGATTTATTGAATTTAGTTTTGTCTTTCTCACTCTCACGGATTTGTTGGTACCTACGTGTGACTTGCAGCTTCGCGGAAGAATATAACAGAAAAACGACCTTTTACCTAATTACTCAAAAATTAACCCAGTTATAAAAAACTTTTTCTAAGTGTTAATAGATATTATTATTACCGACACATTAAAACATAAATTACAATTACTCCCCTTGTAGTTTCCGATAAAAATTTGAAAAACTGAGATTTTGGAGCAACTTTAAGTAGAACTTTCTATCGAGAAGATGTTATCCAATCGTGTTTCTGCTTCAAAGCGAGTTTAGATTAAAGACCCAAAATACATGACGTTTTAATTTGAAAGTAATTGTCTAAAGTAACTAACTAATAAAACACGTAGTACAAAGTTTATTATATCTAAGAACAAACTATCGAAACAAACACCAACATATAACTTTCCCTCTCAGGTTGCCCAATTAGAACATGATAGGTATGTACTCATTACTTACCTAACCTTAAATTGTAGAGTACGTTCAATGTTTAATTTATATACGAATTTATCGTTCGTACGACTTTTTGTAACTTGTAATTTTTTTATTGAATACTTATTTAATCAAGAAGAGAAATTGAAATGTACCTGTCTTGTAGGTAGATATAAGTATATGGGTCGTATACATATAGAATAACCTGTAGGTACCTACTGCAGTTACTTAACAATATGTTAACATAAACTATTGGAAGAAACAATTACACCATATGGTGGACATGGAAAAAAATAGGGGAGGATGTTTGTCAAATCATGTCAAGTTACAATCTCAAGTGTCAGACTCGATAAGGGAACGTCGTATAATAACGTGCATAGGTACGGTACACCTGTTATGCTAACACAACTTTGCTGGTTTTAGGAATAGAAAAAGAATTAATAATACCTTATATCTTTGCGCAATTTTTATATTGTAGAGTTAGATACGTAGCTGTACATACGTTTTTGATAGATAATAGAAAGAAAAGTAAGGATATATTACAGCTTCTTAATCACATTTTTCGTGTGTTTCAGCGTACTTTAGATTGTATTTATTTTGTAGTTCTGTTTTAAAATACATGGCCACACGAGTCAGTCTCAATGAAATATAGGTACTACTATGTATTTCTGACTATAACGTAGCTCTCGGTACAACCAAAACAAGAACAAAAAGTTTTCTTCTCTTAAGAATTATTTTATTTTTTGCTTTTATTTTTTTAGAACACAAGTTGTTTTAATACAAAAAAAACAGGCCGAGAGCTTTTTTGGTATTTTTTATATAACCTACAGGGTTATATTTAAGGGGGTCTCCCATACAGCAAACTTGATAATTTGCTCGTTTTGTATTTGGTGGGTGGTCGTTGATAACTTTGGTGGTTGATAACTGTAACCCTCAGTGCTCGAGCACGACTCGCATTTGACCAACTATTTGGTATCTATACAGCAGTGCGGTAAACGCAAAATTAAAACGATCAATGTAAACCAGTAATAATTGGTAGGTATCCAAGCAAGTTACAAACGCGTGTCAAAGCGCAAACAGATGCATAATGTATTTAGTTCGCCGAACAGGTGTGTGAACCGAGCAAGTGTGCCGGAGCGGCGCACGGCGGTGACGCACCCACAGGTTGACTCCAGTCTCCAGTTGACACATGACACGTGATAACGTTGGAAAATTGACATCTGAACTCTTTAGGGGAAATGGAAAAACGTAACCAGAGACGGGCAAAATTATTCCGATTGCAACCAGTCTGATGAAATTAATAAAAAAATGTAATATGACTAAAGGCTTTTGCGTAAGGCTTTTTCGTGATAGACCACGGGCCATAGGAGAGTTTAAAACAGAGGCAATCAAATAATAACAACGAAATTTTAAAATAAATTTTAAAATAGTTTGAGTTCTACTTCTTACTCAATATTACTCTATTGACTCCACAGTATGGTCATGTGTGACTCCATAGGTGACACATGACACGTTCCTAATAACGTTGGAAAATTGACTTCTGAACTCTTTAGGGGAAATGGGAAAACCAGAGATGGGCAAAATGCAAAGACCGAATGCAAAGTCTTGATTGTAGACTGGTGAAGTTAATAAAAAAATGTGATGTACCTACCTACCTAAAGGTTTTTGCGTGAGGCTTTTTTGTGATAGACCTCGGGCCCTAGGGGACTTAAAAACAGCTACATTGAGACGCGTTCAAATAATTACACTGAAAAAAAAATTGTTTGGGTTCTACTCAATATTTCTTTTCAACGTCATCCCACAATCTAATGTAAAAAATTTCTTGGCAACCATTTGCTTAAAAATTTTTGTTACAAAGGGAACAGAAATACAATCTTTAAAATTGTCAACTGTTTGCCTATTCATATCTGTAATTCATAGAAATAATTAAAAAGGTACCTAAGTATAGCATGGGACAAAATAAAATAGGTCTAAAGACATCACTTTAAAGTTCTCCAAATCGTTAGTAGGTATATAATTGAAATAAAAGTAAAAATTATAATCTATAATATTTTTATCTACATTGTCTACATAGATGTAGTGGATCATAATTCTGTGACCGCTTCTAATTCGTATACTGAAATAGAGCAGAACTACAAACGCTCTAAAGTCTAAATACAATCGGTTTGACAAACCAAATTGTGTAACTTTTCAGTCTAGAACGACATATACGCAGCTATTCAGTAGCAACATCAATATAAAATCCAGACTTAGCCTCTGCGCTTTAAGTACCTATTTCTTTGGATAACCAGTTTAAAAATAACAGTTTAAAAATAACAAATTGGCGTAAGCCTCCCACTAGTCATACAAATTCAACCATATTATTAAAAATAAAAAAGAATACTGGATGAGTGGAAAATTGGATTTATTTTGTTAATAGTTATTGAAAAACGTTTTTCAAAATTGGTTTGCAATTTTATCGAATTAAATTTGGGTGAATGTGGTCAGAATATTCCGTTTCCAGTTTCGATTATAATTAATACTTTATCTACAATATTTAAACGTCAGGTACCATACCTATTATTATTATATTGTATTTCACATTGCCGAACGTAAAATATTTATTAAAATAACAACGCTCAGCCTCAATTTCGCATTGGCAAAAAGTTTTCTGTCGCATAATGGCGCAAGCTTTTAATACGAATTACTGTGAAAATATTTTACGGTGCGTCGCAATAACCAGAATTAAAGTTTATAATTTTTTTAATATAGTGTTGAACTACAGATAATATTTTCGCAGTAATACGAATGTTATTTCGAATTTTGATGTTATTTTCAATACAAAAGGTTAATGCTACGGAAATGTTCGTACCTATAGTAGTCTTCTTTGCAGTAGATGTTCCCATCTCTTGAGAAGCAGGTGAGCTCACTGTCGAGAGGCAGACGGCATTCGCAGCAGCGGAGGCAGGAGCCGTGCCATTGCCGGTCCACCGCCAGCAGGTAGTATCTGCAAAATATTCGAATAACTCACAAAATATTCGAATAACTCACAAAATATTCGAATAACTCACAAAATAATCGAATAACTCACAAAATAATCGAATAACTCACAAAATAATCGAATAACTCACAAAATATTCGAATAACTCACAAAATAATCGAATAACTCACAAAATAATCGAATAACTCACAAAATATTCGAATTTCGGACTTTTTTTCTAAAGTGAACATTAAGCATCACATTGCCAATCCCGCAATTTTATTCCCATAATACCTACGGCCTATAATGTTTTTTTTATTTATATAGACTAGCGTTTGACTGTGAACACACCTGATGAAAAGCAATAATACAGCGCTTGTCTAGGAAATGCTTATTCGCTCTTGATTGTGTAGGTGGTGGGAATGACAAATGCATAGTAATTTTATAGCGCCATTTCTAAAAACATGGTACTTGAATTGTTTGTACCTATAGTATAAAAAATTACGTCATAATTTGTGAATTCGATATTCTACCAAACTGGAGGTTAACAACTTAACACATGATGACGCAGAGTATCTTAGATACGAGAGTGGTTAGGTACGTGTACCTACTACGTTCAGATTCAGTTCTATTTATCACAAGCGATCAACAACTGCGGAACCTAATTCATCGCATGTGTACTCATGTTTGTGACTCCTTCCAAGCACGACTAAGTATTGATTATCTGACTTTGACTGCCAATGGAGATATTAACAAAAACTTGTCATTCCAGAAAAATAAGAAAGCGTTTTGTGGTTTAAGACTTATTTCAGAATTAAGGTTAACTTTGAAATAATTATTACCATCAAATGCTTTCAAGTTTCGACGTCCTTTTGGTGTTCTTTTCGTTATGTTTTTGTGTTACATACCCCAAAAGATCATTCGTGTGAAGTAGTACCGAAATATCCGAAAGCCCTACAATTATGTTTACAGTTATAACATTAAGGGTTAACATCTTAACACATACTGATTAAAACGATGATTCCTATTTCTTAAGTAGGTACTTACCTAATAATGTAAATAATGTTATTCTATTGAATTTTGTAATAAAATAATAAGGACATAAGCAATAAAGACCGCAATTGATAAAGGTTTTTAAGTAATAAATAATAGAATAATTAATAATGGGATAATAATTACTGAAGCTGGTCTGAAACACGTCAATAGTGACGTCAATATTTCCTTCTTCGATACTTGTTCAATACATATTTGTCATTAGTTTAAAACATAAGTTTTGAGAACGTTGGATGTGCAGAGAAACATTGTTTGAAAACAATAGAAGAAATCTGATAGGAGGTATAGAATAGCTTCCATTGAACTTAGAGGAAGGAGTCTTCCGAGAAGTTTGCTCATTGAAAAAGCTTCCATCTCTGAAAACTGCTCAAAAAGTCTGAGAGAAAGTGAGAAAGTCTGAGGCAGCTACAAATACGTTACATTACAGCGAAGCTCTTCAGAAGGTAGATATTCTATTAATTGCATAATATTAAACTTAGTAAGAATTCTTGGAAGTAGTACACAGAAATATACCTACAGAAAATAATAAAGGTACAAGTACAAATAACAAATATAGACACAAAATCTCGTTTTATTTTCAGATTTGGTTGAGTAGGTATGCCTCGTCTCAATGAAGGATGAAAGTGTTCATTTTATTTTTTTTCCTTTGATAAGCTACCAAAGAGTGGTTGCCACGTGTCAGATTGAAAAGACGTTACCTACATGTTCAAATTACACGAGATATGAATTTATAGAATGTAATTTTCATCTCACCCGCTCTGAAAAAAATCTTTAATGCCCAAAATAAGTGCGGGAAATGCTATTATATTCATAGGGCCCAAAAGAACTTTCATTTCTCCCTAGGGGCGAGAAGGCAGTATGAAAATCCTTTCTCGCCCTAGGGCTGCAAAGCATTTTTTTTTAATAACGCATATGGTCAGTAACGAAGTTCGACCTTAGAGTTTGCATAGCTGTTACTTTTTACCCACGACGGAACGGAGTACGGGTATATGCGTTTAGGGTGAGAGACCGTTTGTACATTACGCTATTAAAAAGATTTTGTGTTTGTTTGTATGTTAAATTGTTCACCAAAACCAATAATGCAATAATATTTTTGTTTGTTTGTTTGTTTGTTGGTTTGTTTGTTTGTGTGTGCACATCAATGTTCCCATTTATTTCAAAAACGGCTTGACCGATTTAGATGCGGTTTTCTGTATAATGTTTCGTGTTCAGCGGCAATGGTTCTTAGATAGTTGTTACGAACATCGATCACCAGGGGGCGCCATAAAACACATTTATATTGCAAACGAATGTTCCCATTTATTTCAAAAACGGCTTGACCGATTTAGATGCAATTTTCTGTATAATGTTTGGTAATTATTGGCGATGGTTCTCAGATAGTTGTTACGAACATCGATCACCAGGGGGCGCCATAAAAAACATTTACAGTGCAAACGAATGTTCTCAATTATTACAAAAACGACTGAACCGATTTGGATACAGTTTTGTATAAAATATTAGTGAGTCATTGGCAATGGTTCGTAGATAATTGTTATTGTGATTGAACAGCAGGGGGCGCCACAATAAACGTCTCTTTATGACTTGGAAGGGATGATGCCTTCAAACGCTGCTAGAGGAGCTAATGGCTAGTTTGAAGATTAATTTTCATTTTCTAATAATAATATAATTTAAATTACATTAATATATTAATCGAAAAACTATAAAACAAGTGGAAAATTAAAAAATTTTAAAACACCCACGACTTTTGCAGACTTGTAATTGAAAAAGGATTAAATAATTTTTTTTAAACTCCCCGACTAAAGGAAAGTAAGAACTAAGAACCTATCAGTATAATTACAAATCCAAGAAAATCCGTCGGAGCTGCCATTGCTATTTTCGTTTCCAATATCAATTAATGTAATTAGTAACTTAGTAAGTATTGATAAACTGCCGGTATATGAGAAGTATCAAGAAATTGAATTAGTCATCAACTGGTAAACAGCACCATCAACACCGTCATAGGCAAAACACAGCAGCTCCGGCGGATTTTCTTGGATTTGTAATTATACTGATAGGTTCTTAGTTCTTACTTTCCTTTAGTCGGGGAGTTTAAAAAAAATTATTTAATCCTTTTTCAATTACAAGTCTGCAAAAGTCGTGGGTGTTTTAAAATTTTTTAATTTTCCACTTGTTTGTTTTTACATTTTCTTAGAATATCAATAAAAATAATAACTCCTATTTAGTTTTATTAATTATAAAGGAAATCTAATTAAATCCATGATATTTATTTTATTCATTGTTAATTTTTTTAAATCTTCTATGATCGTAGGTTCTTCGAAATTGATATTACTGAATGCATCCAAAATAAAAGTAGAAAAAAAGTGTCTCAATTTTTTTTAGTGATAATAATAAAAATAATATCTTGTTTTTATTCATTACTGTTTTGTAATAATGTGATGGTTTAAGGTGGTTTTAAATAAGTGACTGAAGTTATTGTAGAGTAATAACTAAAGACAACATCTAACATTCTCGCAATGCCGATCCAAGTGTTCTACTAGTAATTTTCCTCGCTGTGGTGAGATGAAAAATTTTGTGTTATGTACGGCCGCAAATTTTTTTGGGTATCTTGTCCCTTGAATGCCTCGCTATGCTCAGGATTCTATTCTTTGAATCCCTCGCTGCGCTCAGGGTTCAACCCTAGAATCCTTCGCCGCACAGCATTCAAATTTGACACTCGGCCCAAAAATCCATTTTACGGCCTTGCATAACAAATAATTATTTTTCGGTCGCTAAACCATAACAGAAATTGATTTTTGTACAAATTTTTAGCAGAGCAATTACGATAGGTTTTCAAAATAATCTTCTTTCCAAGCATGTTTGAGAAAATTATATTATACGTATAGATTATTACCTGTCTTGTATCCTGCCTCCGCACCCCGCACACTCGTCTGGGGTTGCAGGCGACCCCTCTGAGCTCTCTCTATCCTTTAGCATTTTGTTATCCGTCTTTCCCTCCGGAATCGACTCTCTGTCTCAAATAACAAGGTTCAGTTCCCCGTGCGTCGTCGTCTCCTCGGCCTTGGAACCCTTTGAATCCGACATGGTGCGCTTTTTTGTTAGATAAATTCGCAGCAGAATTCCTTGGATAGACCTGAAGGAACGAAATATTCTCAATAATATTACAATGATGAAATGTATAAATATAAGTAGGTAGGTACCTGTAACACGTATCATAATTATAAATGTGATGATGTTTGTTTGTGTCATTGTTTGTATATTTGGAGGGTAATGATAAAGATAATGTTAATAAATGTAAACTCCTTAAGGATGAGGTTCTCAATTCGTCGGAATCTTTTTTTTTTTTTTGAAATTTTTAATGGTTACTGGTTACGCCCTGTTTGCATATAATAACAACTATTAATACCTATCATTTATTAACATAATAAAGGCTTTTGCTTGCGGAAAATGGGTCTTAGAGAAAACCAAGCTACGTCCGCGAAGCTACGATGGGATTTAATATTATGTTATGTATTAGTTTGAAATGAATTCTGTGTTTAAAAAAGCAAAGTAAAACATTGAAATTTACATGAAAATTTTTATCATCAAATTTATCTGACAATTGTAGGGTACAATTTTAATTGAAATATAAAAATAAAAACATCAAAATCCCAATAAAAAAAATTTACCTACTGCCTATGCCTATGCTTGAAATTGAAAAAAAAAAGATTTGTATAATTAGTGCACAATGTAACAAACATGAAACAGTGTGTAAAAGGTTTACTGCAGGAATCATTTCACTATATAAAAAATTCGCATCATACCTAGTTAAGAACACGATAATGTAATAAAGGATTTTTTATTATATTTGTAAAACTATCCTTTGACCTGTAGGAAGGTATCTATGTGGAAAAACATACACAAATGCACGTTTCCCTGGTTTCTGCTAACATAAATTAATTCAGCTTATTACAAAGTTTATTTGCTCTCCCAAATAGCTGGATAGCTTTTCAACAGGATTGAGAAATTCTAAATTAGTCTAGGTACATGAAAACTAAAACACTTTTATATTTCAATCCATTACTATTCCATTTTTTGATTTCCTATTTCTGGGTGTTTTTCTATACTTAATTATATTGTATTTATGTATAAACTATACTACCTAATCTATGCCTATTAAATATTATGTAAAATCAATTATCTAGACGATAAGATGGATTTAACATAACCCATAACACAAGTTATCGCTTACTTCGGAGCTAGAAAACGAGTTTATTTTTATCAGGATAGTACCCAGCACCCTGATGTTATATTTATTTATTCAAAATATACGTAAGTTTATAACTACGAAATAAAAATCAATATTGTGGAACTCCATCAATCTTGCACTTTGCATAAAGTAACTAGACCCGTAGCAAATACGCTGTAGAAATAATAAAAAAGGTATTCAGTCCATAAATTTGAATATCCAGCTATAAGTTTTCCATATAAAATGCTATCTGCAGCCTCTTTAGCATATCATTTATAATTCTGCCGCGTCGACTGCCACAAATCAGCATCTGTACACAATAGGACATCTATAGGTATCTTGTGGAGGTTTATACTAACGTCCCTTTTATTGGGAGAGACAATGGAGATTGTTTCTACGTCTTTGTTTTGTTAAGGTCTGGACGGCCGACGCGTACCTTTAAAATGGCAAATATTAAAGTAAATAATATACTTAAGCTGTATCCTTACCCCGTCTATCATCCTTAAGAATATAAGTACGTAGGTAAATTTTCTAGTTTGTTTTGAGGCATAGTAAAAGAACTTTTTTAACAGTCTGTTTGATACGAATTCAGATTGATTGTCGCAGGTAGCCCGCCAAATAGTATGGTTTATAGAAAAAAAAAATCCATAGCAGGCACATTTTAATTAATTATTATTTTGCTTAGTAAATTAAAAACTCATTAATACTAAATCTAAACCACACTACGTGTACTAAACTAGGTACGTACTAATACTGTAAAAATATGTAACGATTATAACGACGTTCGCTTGCTTTACACGGTTGTTTTTACCCACGACGGAACGGAGTACGGGTATATGCGTTTAGGGTGAGAGACCGTTTGTACATTACTTTATTAATGAGATGTTATGTTTGTTTGTATGTTAAATTGTTGACAAAAACCAATAACGCAAAAATATTTTTGTTTGTTTGTTTGTTTGTGTGTGCACATCAATGTTCCCATTTATTTCAAAAACGGCCTGACCGATTTAGATGCGGTTTTCTGTATAATGTTTGGTGTTCAGCGGCAATGGTTCTTAGATAGTTGTTACGAACATCGATCACCAGGGGGCGCCATAAAAAACATTAACAGTGCAAACGAATGTTCTCAATTATTACAAAAACGACTGAACCGATTTGGATACAGTTTGGTATAAAATATTAGT
This sequence comes from Coenonympha arcania, assembly GCA_036785405.1. NCBI lineage: Eukaryota > Metazoa > Arthropoda > Insecta > Lepidoptera > Nymphalidae > Coenonympha > Coenonympha arcania. Next base: position 12,309,401 of record CM072082.1, read on the forward strand.
GAGTCATTGGCGGATTTTCTTGGATTTGTAATTATACTGATAGGTTCTTAGTTCTTACTTTCCTTTAGTCGGGGAGTTTCAAAAAAATATTTAATCCTTTTTCAATTACAAGTCTGCAAAAGTCGTGGGTGTTTTAAATTTTTTTTAATTTTCCACTTGTTAATTAATTGTTTTCAGGACACAAAAAAATCTATGATACGATTTATAATATCTTAGAAATTAATTTTAAATGACAACGTAGTGAAATGCACAGAATAAAAATTGTAACCATTTCTAACTTAAAAAAAGGAAGCCGTTAAAATAAAATAAAAAATATACAAAATCATTAAGATTCTGTTTTTATGATATCGAGTATATTGCTTAAACCACGCAATTTTTAAAGAGAGGGCACAAAAAATAAAATCTTGCAGAATTCATTTTATAAAATTGATTTTTGCAAGATTTTAATGTGTATTACGTTATTTAAGTTTTATTATACATACCATAGACCTCAAAAATCTTTTTAACTTACAAATTGTTAGAAACAAAATAAAATTTGAATTTGGCGGGCTAGATTGCGTAATATGCTTCAATAAACAACTATACTGTGTGCCTTAATTACGCACAAGCCACATTTTCATATAATTGCTGCAATACCTGCCAAGTGCCAACGTATCCGACAAATTTTAGTACCCATAAAAATACTTTAGAGAAATATCCATTAAACCACAGCATACGCAAATGACCAGTTACGTTATCTAATCAGAAACAAAATAGCTCCTAAAACTTTTATCAACTTTTGCGTTTATTAACCTAAAACTGTAAATAGTTTTATTATAGTTGTTAGTTTCGATAAGGGTGCTCTAAACTCGGGGTTTTCGAACGGGGCTACAATCAATGAGTTTATTGTTATGGCTCTCGTAACCGTCGAGTACTACTTCCTTGATGTAAAATTTATACTTAAACATTTCGTCAAACGACCCCAATATTTGGGTAAAATTTGTCATGTGGCAGCCCAGATAATGCCTATCATCTAATTAGAGGTCGAGGCTTGTGGGCTATGTACTTGTGCCTACTAATACATGCTTATACCTGCGATTTCATTCCCGTAAAATTGGGGTTTACACTAATCCTGCAGGAGCTATTCAGGAGATTTTCCAGAATAAAAAAATTGCCTATTTATTAAGATGAACCCCTATCATAAACAATATAAGTTATAATATTAATAACATAACACCTATTCCACATATGTATGAAAATGTAATGCAAAATTTAAACACGTCGATGAAAGACTTACCTCGGATAAAGTACCAATCCAATGCAACACCGCCCCACATAATATGATCGAGTAAATAAACATGAAACATAAAACCCATGAAATAAACTACGCAACAGAACCAATCACTGCCGATACCTCTATGACCTCACAATAAAAAAATAAAAATAAAACCAACGTTCGCAGTGCTCGCACTATGCGACGAGATAAAACGAAAAATACACAATATTCGAAGATGAAATTTGCAACTGCAATGCATTCGAATCTCGAGCGAGGGTGAAATGTGTGTTCGCCCTGAGGGGCGGCTCCATCAGCCTCCACACCACCCTCCGCCACTCCACGTTAGCTCACAGAGCATTTTGTCACCAAGGAAATCCAAAAAAATTCAAAGGTTATAACCCATAATCCTACTTGAATCCAAAGGAATGCATACTTCTTTTAAAAAGCGATGTTGGATTGTGTACTTGTGGAGGCGCTGTTAGAGACAGTAGGTAATATTAGCTCTTTTTAATCAACTACAAAAAACCGTAGGTATTAGGCATTGCACATCTTTAGTACATTTCCTAAATGTGTGTCTGTATGTTTGTCCTCTGTTTTTATTCCAGTACTTAACTGGAGTAAAATAGTGTTTATTCAAGTAGTTTTAATTATATTGGTAATCTAATTAGATACCTAGATATAATCAATTTCTAACAGGTAGCTATTATTAACTCGTAAAATATTTAAGTATAGCAGGGATTAATTGAAAATAATTATGATGTTTCAAGAAAAAAATAATTGAACATGAAACATTCTTAAAAATCCACTTGGTTTCCAAACAGTTTCAGCACAGAGATGATTTTCAGAATTGTTTTTTAGATGACATATATTTATAGTCTTTTTTAGAAAGAATTAAACTTTCTTCATAATAAAAATTAGTTGATTCAATTTTTTTACTGAATTTTTCGGAGTGTTTGTAAAGCACTCCATCGGGTTTCTTTTAAATGATTTGGAACAAACTTATCAAATGGATAATGTTATTAAATGGTTTAAATGATAAAATGGTTAAGTAGTTTATTTAGTTAAAACATAGAGCAAAACGAATTACGAATTTTAGGTTTCCGTAGTCGAGTTCAGATTTCGAGTTGTTTTAGTACCTAAGTAGGTACCTACTTACCGGTGTAGTAAAGCAATAACTTCGATTCAGTTGTGCAAAATCTCTAAACTAAACTTATTTAGAATAGTGCCATCCTTTTCCATCGGGAGCAGTTTGAAAAGGATAGCACTATTTTAAATTAGTTTAGTTAAGAGATTTTGCACAAGAGAATCGGCCACAGTATAGTGTCATGAGATTACGAAAAATAGAGTAGGTATTTCAATTTGGCATCTATATTATGAACTGCAATGGTAAAAGTATAGATTTATTATAGGACGTCGCTATGGGTGTAAATTGTAGACTAAGAGCCAGCACGTGCCAGACCTTCGTTATTTTATAAAAGCTGAAAGTTTCTCTGCGTATTGTCTTCAACACTGGCTCTCTCTCTATTGCTGTTTAGCTAGAAAATTATTTGTTACAAAGGTTGTACCTAATTTCATTTCTACAGACATCGGATATAGGATGGCCATTATGAAAAAATAAAACCGGCCAAGTGCGAGTCGGACTGGCACACCGAGGGTTCCGTACTACTATAAAAAAAGTAAAACCATAAGAATCACTTTCTTACCGGACTGCAAACTTTTAATACGAATTAAATTATAATAAGTAACTTAGGTAGTGTCATTTACTTAGGAAGGTCTTTAAATTAATATTTTTGCTATCGTTCATCGTGCTAATAGTGATATATTAAGAAATGGTCTATATAGTAAAGAAAAAATCAACCGGATGAAGATTTCTTGGGAGTTTTTTATTTGAAGTAGGTACCTAATGGGACAGAACTGTCACCTAGCGAAGTTGCAAAGATTGATTGCACTTCAATTAAAAATGTTCAGTTAGAGAGAAAAATTGCTCAGGCTGCATTTTTCATTTCAAGAATGCAAGTTTTAATTACATTAATGGCGATTATCAATTTAAGTAACTTAGATATATTATGTTACATTAAAAAAGTTAAATGGTCGTGGTTGATAATCCTGTACATTAACCATAAAACGAGTTCCTATTGTTAAAGCATATAGTTTCCGAGGTCCAATAACTTGATCTGCTAAAAAACTGTCAACATTCTCGAATTAATAATCAAATTGAATATGTATTAGTATATTCTCATGGATAATTTAAGATAAAAAAATCTTGAAAACATTAAATGCACTTTTGATCAAAAACTAAGAAAATGATATTTAAGTAAAAGTACTTTGATTGTAGATAGGTACCTACTAGAGTAGAGACAGGCTTTACTTCCAATACTTATTACTAATGAATTAAGTACTTTCAGGCGGAATTTTGAAATGGAGATAAAATGTAGTACCTACCTAATAGAAAAGACTACCCACCTTTCTGGATCTACCTAGGTTCTAATGTTTTAAACTTTACTGCATATAACTATAATTTTTATTCAGTTCAGCAAGCACGCAATCATAAGTTTCAGAAAGAGCAATGCTTGTTGAGCGAGTTTGTTCCATTTGTGAATTATAGTAGGAGAGCCCAAAAGAGGGATTTCGGTACTCGAGCGTTGTGGAGACCTATTGCATATTAGATGCTAAAAACAAGGTTGTTTTATGTAGGCACTTTCAGTGGTGGGGAAAGAAAAAAAATCGTGATCTTGAAATTTTTTCTCGAGTGTGTCAGATTTTTATACAGGTACTCCATCTTGATGTGCTTGTCATCCTTACCTCATAAGCTGAGAATTTTGTCGAGAAATATCCTTAATCTGCCGGGTCAAAAATAAAATTTTCAAACTGGCAGATTAAAAAAACTCCTCAACATAATTATCAGATTATGGGGTCAGGACGACAAGCACATCAAGATGAAGTGTCTGTATAAAAATTTGTCGCGATCAAGTATACTTTCATGGGCAGAATTTTTTTTTTGTTTTTTTGAAAACTGAAACTACCACCGAAATAGCAAACATCACAATCTTTTTAGGGTTCCGTACCAAAATGGTAAAATGGAACCCTTATGGTGCGACTTTCTCCGTCTGTCTGTCCGTCTGTCTGTCCGTCTGTCTGTCCGTCACACTCGATTATTTCAGTAACTTCCGGAGCTATCGATATGAAATTTGGAATAGTTGTGTATATTAGTGGCCCAATGACACTGAAATAAAAAAAAATGGAAATTATTTTTGTTTTTATTTAAAAAGGGGGGAAAATCGGAGGGTTGAAATTAAAAAGTGAGATAACTGTACTGCGTGGGGTATGATATGAAAGGGTTTACTTTGTACATTCTAAAACCGATTTTTTATTATTTTTAGCCATGATAGTTTTTGATTTATCGGGGAAAATGTCTGAAAAAATACCGTCCCCCCCCCCCTTATCTCCGGAGTTTACCAATCGAAAAATCTCAAATAATTATGGTCAATAGGAATTTACGTATATTTTACAGGAAAACTATAGCCAATGCTCTAACTAGCATAGTTTTTTAGATATTAACAATAAACCTCTACAAACAAAGTAAGTTTTGCGGTTCATTAACAAAGGTAATTATTACCGTTTTACTTATTTGGTCGTTGCAGTTTTGGTCGTGTTACATCTACATTAGTACGAACGAATTTTAAAAGTACCTATAAACATATAAACTACCAAATAAACATATTGGTTCTTGCCTGATTGTTTTGCTTCAGTACTTCTTCAGTACGGAACCCTCGGTGCGCGAGTCCGACTCGCACTTGGTCGGTTTTTATTTTTATTTTAGCACCTAATCTTTACAATACAATAGATCTTCACGACGCTCGAGTAACTACCGATTTAGCATTGTGGGCTCCCCTACTATAAATTCATTACAGGTGATGCGCTAAAGCTAATTGTTATAGATAAAATTAACACCATACCTACATCGATCAATAATTAAATAGTTAGGGTCACGAGAACATTGTAATTAACAAACCCCTAAGTGAACAGTAATTAAACATGCCTGGACTACCTAGGTATATCCAGTTTCTTAAGTAAAACTTTGTTTACATTGGTGAATGTTCAGTATACGATCGTCTGTGACTTCCTCTTTATGACATTCTATAGATAATATTTGTTAGTATAAGTATTAATGATTTTGATTGAAGTTTTATTTAAAAAGTATAAATACAATTACTTTCAAATTTAAACGTCATGTATTTTGGTAGTTTTTGATTAATTAGGTAAAAGGTCGTTTTTCTGTTATATTCTTCCGCGACACTGCATGTCGCACCCGTGAATGTGAGAAAGACAAAAATAAATTCAATAAATCCCTTTAGATAAAGTATAGCGGCATGCTATTGATGGATTGTGATAACTTTTGACAGATGAGAGGTGCAGAATGCAGATGCGTAGGTATGTTACCTACAGCAGTAATGACCCCACCAATTGAACCTCAGTGAGACAGATTGAAAGAGGTAGGTACCCATGTTTGTGATTTAATGTTACTTACATGATTTACCTAATCCATAGTCATACATTACGGAATTTATAAGAAAATTATCCACGGCTAGTACCTACCTTCCTATAACAAAGATAGATACCTACACACAGACTAGATCATTATTATTGACAAACTTAAAAATCTTATCGTCGATATATTATCTAAATAAAATTATGTTATGTTTAACGAATAAATAGATAGCTAACCTAACCAACCCTATAGATCGTGCTGGGCTCGGCACGCATTTTGCTGGTACTCGATATAGATACGTCCGTAGGTACCTACTAAGTTTCTTCCTAGAGCTTTACCTGGTGTAACCTAAGCCTTATTAAATTCAGTTACGACTTACGTACTTCGATAGGTAGATATAAAATACATTACATAGTACATACTAAGTGAGCCATGCATATTGCATTCGCCTCGTGCTAGGTAACTAATACGTTCATTACATGAACAATATCCGAATGGTTCACTACAAGCACTAGTGTACACTTAGTTGGCACTTACTTTTTGGGAGGCAGATACCAATTTAGCAAAGCTTTTGACAATCTACGTAAAGGATTTGAATTATTTACCATACACACAAACACACATCCTTCTTAAAAATACAAGTAGCTTACTATCCTATACCTTTGTCCTTCACACTCATTATAAACACTCAATTATTTAGCATTAGCAAACTATCCGCCATTGTTTTGTAAATATCTAAATAGGTAAGTAGGTAAGTATGCATTTGAGAGTCAATAAAAATTCGTACCTTCATGGCTAGACCGGGAATCGGGATTCAACAGAGAGCATTGCCCGGAAATATCACAAAAAAACGAGGTTTTCCTCATTACCTACTTATCAAATACACTTACTTATTAAAAACTAATCGAGTTATCAAATTATTTCTTCCGCAGTCTTTTTCAAATATTTTATTACTTACCGATACAAATTAAAATAAATATACATAAAAATAGAATAATAAATAGTTTCCGATACTTATAAAACTGGAGATTATGTAGCAATTTTTGGTAAAATATTTTATCCATTTTTTTTCAATTGTGTTCCTGCCACGAAACGAATTTACCTAGATAGACTCAAGACTCAAAATAGGTACATGAAGTTTCAATTTTGTAGAAATACGTAATTGCATTTATACCTACTTAGTTAGCTGTTTTTAACCTGTTGGTATAAATCACTAAAAATAGCGAATTAAACCGTTTTAAACCATTGAATTTACCTATAGTATACAGGTGATTACAGCTTTCATAAAAAGTATTTTTTATGACTGGTTTCAATTGAATTAAGTAGGTACCTACCTACCTACAAATTAAATCTCAATAGCAGTTATACCAAAGTATAGCGTAGATTATGGATTTTTCAAAAATTTGCGGTTTTGAAAGTTTACTCAGTTGCAATAATCTCTATTTAATTTCTAACTATCCACCATATGGTAGGGTTTTGAACTTTTGTTACATGTGGCATTTTCTTGTGAAATACAGTTTTTTCTTTCTTTCTTTCTTCTATCACATTTTTATTATTTTTTACTTAAGGTAGGTAAGATATTACATACCTACTTAGTAGATTTTTATTTGTCATAAAAGCCCTACCTACTTATATTCGCAGTGTAACAAACATGAGTTTGGAGTAAAGTGGCACTTAACACTTGTTCTCTATCCTGCGTCCGTCCTGCGGTTTCCAACGAGTCACAATCTCATTATACGTATAACCTACTATTGTATGTAACCTATAGGGGCTATAGGTTATAGGCATAACCTTATTCTATATGAAGTGTTTGTAGAATCTTCCCAAAAAGAAGATTGACCAAAGGTTTTATCAAGTTTTCTCATGAACCAGAGCAAAATTAGTCTAGGAACATAAAATAGTGTATTTAAAGAGCCATTGGCACTAGGAATTAGTTTTTCATATCCGAGATTTAATTTCGCAAAGGTACAAAAAGTTACTTTCTTTTCAATGCACATTTCCTTTCATACAGATTTTATTAAGAAGTAGGACATCTTGTTTGTTGGGCTATAACTTTGGAATCCGGATGCGAATTAAAAAAAAAAAATTGTAGGAATCGTGGGAATGTGGAAACCGTAGTAAGTACCTATAAAAAATAAAGTTTAAATTTGATTCAGCTTGATACGGGATTACATACATCCATGGTCATTATCATTTCACTGTCTAATTATAATACGATAAAAAAATATAGGTACTTATAGTAAACAAAAATTGTAGGAAGTTGATTGTTAGATATTTCATTTATCACTGTGCAGATCACCACGTTGCTATGTTACTATGAGATCCCACGCACTTGATCTAAAAATAAAGAGCGCGTAGGTGCTTATTCCAATAATAACAAGACAATTCTGGTTCTACGACAGAAGGTCGCGAGTACTACAATGTTACTACAGCTGTTCGTATTTACGTTTACATATCACTATGGACTGGACTGACTTAGGTATCAAAGGCAACTAATAAAATAATGTGCGCATACCAGAATGTAAAGTTGAACTCATAAAACGAAATAGAGCAAACGTAAACAGGTGTAAGCGTCATAATTACCCCTTGTGTAAGTGAGTAACGGGGCCAAAATATCATAATTCAATTACCTCCTAAGTCCTTCACTAGCACGGACTGGCAACGTCGCGTGTAAATTTCACCGCCAAACAGTTACAATACGCATTCAACTGTTCGTGAACGCGGCACTGTTCAAGCCCGGCAGACATCTGAGGGGGCGCAGCGATGCTGCGACGTTGCCACGCCTCCACCTCCGAAATCGCCAATCGCACGCCTTACTCACCGAATGCGGTTCGGTATTCGAAATGTTCGGTGTTATTCTTATCTCTTTCTACACCGCAAAATGCAGTTCGTACCAAGCGAGATGAATTGATTACAGTCGTATAGACCTATTTTTGTTTTGACAAATCGAATGGAGGAAAACCGCAAAGTATAAAACATACGTAGCGATTTAAAACTCTATATCAGCGAAATCGAACTCGACTTGGCAATGTCGAACTTCGGAGTTTCAGATGTACACACAGCCTAAATATAACGGTTTAATGTTCATCAATTGCTATTGACGGTTAAATACCTACCTGAGATTGATTTTGATTACAGGTATTAATTTTATTTTGGAAACTATGGTATACTTAACAGGTAAGTACAGCATGGCTTATTGGAACGTACCAATTTTTATCGATTTCGTTGGTACTTACATGTAGGACGTAGGTAGTTAAGTACCTACTTATCGTTCTAATGGCAAAATCAGTACGTGCAGGAAGAATTAGGTATAGCTAGGTCGTATCCTAAGTACCTATCAACCTATGTATCTTATTAATGTAGGTATCTACTTCATGATTTCGAGCTCTTTAAATAGAATAATATAAAAATAATAATATAAAAATAATAAATAGATTTGAGATTTGAAATAGATATAGGTAGGTAATATTATGATGAGATAGCAAAGACTCACCGCCAAGCGATTTAGCGTTCCGGTGCGATGCTTGAAGAAACCGTTGTGGTAAATTTACTTACCCTTCCAAGTTGGTACGATCACATCTTAGGCTGCATCATCACTTACCATCAGGTGAGATCGCAGTCAAGTACTAACTTGTATAGAGTAAAAAAAAAAGATTACCTATACCTATCTAACAAAGAGATTTCAAAAAAATACTTATTGTTAGGCTGCATGTGAGCTTATAGATATAAGTAAGAAAATTTGTAAGTATAGTAGTGTAACTAAGTATTACAACAAGTAAAAAAAAATAAAATTATCAAATCTTTTATAAATGGGTTAACCCTGAACTACTGGCATAGGTCTGAGGCGTCGACCGCACTCAAAACCAATAGGAGACGGTTGCGATTATTGGACCAGCGTAGCGCTTTCAAATATGATAATATTTCAATTTTACCATCATACGAAAACCACACCAAAGTGAATGGATTACGTGCCAAAGCGTTGTCATACCTACCCCTCCCTGCCCGCCACTGGAACCTCAATCACGCTGAGAAAGGTAAAGAGTAAAATACAACAGGATTAGAAAAATTATGAATTACAGGGAAGTAAAATTTACAAGGTCAAAAATTTTGTAGGGTAAAAACCACTCCACTTTAGGGAGGAAAAGCTTTAATTTTAAACACTGTTTAAATAACTAGCATAAAGATTAATTTAATTGATATAAATTTCTTTCTATTCAAAATAATAAACATACCAACCTTGGTTACCATTTTCCACGCTATAGGGAACTTTGATGTATGTAGGTACATACTAAATCAAAATTCCTACATAAAACCTACATAAAAATAGATTATTACGAAAGACCTATGTTTTGAGATAGGTTCATGATGATGAATATTGCTCAGCAAGTTCATATTTTTTTTAACGTATAAAGCTTTTTTGTGTAGTGGGGTAACAATCCGGCTCTACGTCTGCAGTTAAGGGTTAAATATCTCGGATTACACGAATTCGCATTTTAAAGCAGTTCGTAGAGTAGGTAGTATATTATGTGCAAAAAAGCATTCCCCTGTTACTTCATACCTATAGATTAGTATTTTTGCAGTTTGTTTTCACATTTCTACAACATGCCTCTAGAGACTCTATAGAGTCCATTATTGACTAAACTTTTTATTTTCTAGTAACACTAATTTGCGACAAAAATATTTTTTTTAGTTTTTCGGTAATAGTCGGCTAATTATATTATATCGTAGGCATGGCAATGAGTCTTGCGAACACAACATTTATATGCATCTACATACCTATATTTAATAAAAACTCATTTACTTCATATTGGTTCCCGATAGCTCGAAATCTGGGAAACTGCAAAAAATTATCTTTGGGAACGAATATTATGAGGTGAGTGGGAATTTTCGAGCAAAGTTTCTATTAAAAACACAGATGCATAAATATTATGTCCGCAAAATGCTTTGTCATAAACCTACAATTGTGTATAAGTTAGTAGGTAAATTATTTTCGAAAAACTAAAAAAAAAAAATTTCGCGGGCTGGTAGGTCCGAAACAACTTACCTAACCACTTAGACATGTACTTAGAGACTTAAAATAAAATTCTTATACTTAAGTAAGTATTTAGACTCATTAAAGCACCCTTATACATATACATATCTATAGTACCAGCCACTCCAGTTGATTCCACCTTACCCTCTTCACGTTACAATTAATTGGAAAACGTTTTCATAGGATTGCGTACCGGTAGATACCTACTTATAGTAGCAAACACTGGATTATTTGTATTTCCTTTTAGATCTCTAATTTACATGTCAAAAAAATTTACTGAAGCAGCGTTACACAACCCCTGAAAAAAGGGTAAATATTAAAAAAAGAAAAATATCATAAGTACGTAATCGTAGTATTAGGTAGGTACTTACTTTACTGAAATTAAAATGATATTTAAAATTGGGAACTTTAACTTATGGTTTTGCTCGTACCTACGTATATTCATTCATTAATCATTTACTAGAAAAAGCTACAAACTTGATATAAAAAATTTACCGAGAAACTTTTGTCACTTTATCCAAAAAATGCAGGGATTTTTTGGGTAAAGTGTTAGTGGTATAACCTAAGTTTTTGAAATCTGGATGGAAAGGATATCTTCTCCATAAGATACCAACTATTCATTTGAAATGCCAAAGCTAATCTTTCGCTTAAATAAAATTTCATTCAAAATCGCTTAAATACAGCTTCTACGGTCGTTAAAGACCCAAAATACATGACGTTTAAATTTGAAAGTAATTATCTTTATAGTTTTTAAATAAAACTTTATTCAAAATCGCTTAACTAGGGCTTCACGGTTAACAGGTGTACTTAACTTTAATACTTAATATAAAATTACACAGAAAAACTACAAACGATACCGTATCAGCTACTTCCTCTGATAGATGCGGGAAAAATAATGAGATTATTAATTATAATATACCTACTGTTCCTTTTGTTTAAATTAAGTGAAACATGTTGCTTATTGTTATAGGTATAATACCGATTTTATTAGTGTGGATAAACTCGATCGATCAACCTTTTCTTATTCAATTGGAAATTAAGTTGTAATATTTTATATTAGGTTTCAATATCTATACTTAAGGGTAAATATACAACCAATCATTAATATCTAATACCCAATCTTATATAACCACATATAATCATATATAATTCAATCATTACATTAGCAAGACCGAGTGTACCCACATCAATTAGCAAGTTTTTTAAATTACCTAAATTTGGTCATTTTGAAAACCTTAGCTTAGTTAAAACCTACTAGTTGAGTGACCGAGCTTTGCTCGGTAGTATTACAGCTACTTACCAATAGATGGCAGCAGGAGTTTACTGTATTAGTTTTACTTTAGCGCCAATAGATGTCAGGTATAAATTTATATAATTTTTTTTGGTGAATACGACATTTTTTAAAAATGAATCCTAGCTAGATCAATTTATCGCCCCCAAAACCCCTTGTATACTAAATTTCATGAAAATCGTTCGAGCCGTTTCCGAGATTCAGATTATATAGAAATATATATATTTATATATATACAAGAATTGCTCGTTTAAAGGTACCTATAGGATATAGGTACGTAAGGTAGGTAAGGTATTTTTTATTATTCAATATAGGTTTACGCTTGACCACAATCTCACCGGTGATGGAAAGTGATGATCTGGTCGAAGATGGAACGCGCTTAGGTAGGTAGGTACGTAGAAGATGCCTATTCACTCTTTTTTAAAGGTACCCAGGTCGTGAGCCTAGGTATGGCCAATGTTACGTGATTTCAAACATGTTCATACGTTGATTTAGTGTAGGTACCTAGTTGTTACGTTTGAATTTAGGATTGTAGTGAATTCCAATTTTATAAAAATGTAGGATTTTTTATCCAGGATATTAATTCGTAAGTTTAAATAGATAAGTAGTTAAGTAGGCACTTATTTCTTAAACATTGTGGTCGATTCTGTTGCGCAAAATCTCTAAACTAAACTAATTTAAAGTAGTGCTATCCTTTTCAAACTGTTCCCTATGGAAAAGGATAGCACTATTTTAAATTTGTTCGGTTTAGAGATTTTGCACAACAGAATCGACCACTATCTATCGATTCTAGGTAATTGATCTATTTTCTTACTCTCTATCACAACAGTAGTCTAACATTACAAAAAACATGATATTACAACTTCATTTTTATTTTTTTACACTAAAGGGTTCATTCATTTCCATAAACCAATATGAAGCAGTTATGGTACCTACCTACTGTTCCGCAAACAAAGTTCTGATACCGATTCCAATATGGCCATGTATTATAAATGTAACATTACATTAATAAATTACATTTATAATACACGAACATATTGTTACCTCTTAACATCCCTAACACTTGTCCGCGTGAATTTACTCGCTTCGTACAAATAAAACTACACCCTGTCTCGTCTCACGATCGCCGACAGATTTATAATAATTAGAGGCTATACACACAGCGCTCACCACCATCAAGCATTTATATTTATGTTTCAGATATGGTTAAAATGCAACCTTGGTAAATGCTACATATTTAATGTAATAATGTGTATTTTGACGACCTCCCTGACGCAGTAGCGGCGCGCTCGAATTCGAGTGGTAGGTCGCAGGTTCGATTCCCGCCACGGGCTTCTTCGGATTATAATTTCCAAATTGGCTCAGGTCTGGTCTGGTGGTGGCCTTGGCCGTGGCTAGTTACCACCCTACCAGCAAATACGCATCGCCAAGCGATTTAGCGTTCCCGTGCGATGCTTGCAGAAACCGTTGGGGTAAATTTACTTACCCTTCCAAGATAGTAGGGTCGATGTGCCGGTTCGCCGGTCACCTTCAGTTCTCGGCCTTTACGCGTACACGATGCCGTAAAATTGAGAAAATATCACTTAGAAATACTATTTCCAAGTAAAATATTTATCCAGATATTTGAAAATGTTTGCTTTCTTAATGAAAACATTTTTGGTCAGAAAACACCTTCGAATGATTTTACAGAATTTGTTCATTTTGGAGGCGGCGATTAGAGGTAACGCAAACTGCAGAAATTAAAAAAAAAATAGTGCCGCGCGTTTCATTCCAAAGTAAACTTTGTGTAGTTATTCTAAATAAATGGTATTAATAAGTATATAATGCACTTCAAAAATAACTTGGTAACATATTCCTAATATAACTTTTGGGATATTTTGTATAAAACAACAATAATGATGGGGGCCGGGAACTAGCATTTAAATTTTTTCAAAACTTTAGATTTCGGCCTAGGGGCCGAGATCTGAAATATCAAGTCTTCCACACTTTCATGTCTTTTCTACAAATGTTGAAATATTTTTTCTCACGATTCTTTCTTTTAATAATGTACTTAATGCGAAGACTCACGCCATTAGTTTTCGGCCGTCAATTTATGTCGTTATCATTAAAAATATGGATAAACGGGGAAGACCATTTTGGGGTGGCCGAAAATTAAAAGGTAGATGAAACGGTACTTCAGTTTTCGGCATAAGTTAAAATTGTATGAAAAGCATGAGGCCAAAAATTAAATATCACCTTAGATTTAGGTCATCATACGCCAAAGTTATAATTTTTAAAATTTTTAGACCTATTTTATTTAACATACGATGCATAAAGTTTTAAATTAGTAATTTAAACGTGTGTCTTTAACTATGTCTATTTGTAAAATCACAACCAACTCCCAAAAGAATGGGCCGAATCAACGTTTACAAGCTGATATAAGCTAAAATAATTCTTACTTCTTAGCTATAATGATTTTTAAGCGTTCAAGCGTCCGAAGATCATCAACTCATTTACTACTTGGCAATTGTACCTTTCTTATTTTCTTTCACTTGTCCGATCAATTAATTGAAGTAAAGGCTAACACATGGGCTACTTTTTATCCTGGAAATATCCATGTTTTCCGCGAGGTTTGTGAAAATCCAAAATTCACGCGCGGGAATTGATTCTTCAGGCACAATTACGGAACTGATTCGACTGTTTGGATTGGAGATAGATTGTATTAACACAAAGGCTACTTTTTGTTCCCAAAAAATCCATGGTTCACGTATCTCACGTGAACCATGGATTTTCGGGAAAAACCGAGGGGAAATACTCCTTCACGCCGCAACTACAGAACCGATTTGGTAGAAATATAGCATGGAGTTAGATTATGTTACGGCTAACACATAGGCTAATTTTTATCCCGGAAAATCCAAGACAAAATTCACGTATGGGAAATACCTACTACTTCACACCGCAACTACTGAACCGATTTGGCAGAAATGTGAAATAAAGTTAGATCGTATTCTGGATTAACATATGGGCTAATTTTTGTCCCGGAAAAATCCATGGTTACCGCGAGATTTGTGGAAAGTCGAAATCACGCCGGAGAAATAGTTCTTCATGCCGCAATTACTGAACTGATTTGGCAGAAATTTGGAATGGAAATAGATTATATTCTAGATAAACACATAGGCGACTTTTTAAAGGACTTCGAAAACGGAGGAGGCTTACAATTCTACAATTCGTCCGAATCTTTTTTTTTATGTATGTTCCCCGATTACTCAAAGACGCCTGAACTGATTTGGAAAATTATTTTTTTGTTTGAAAGGGTATACTTACCAAATGGTCTCATGTTCATCAAGTGAGCATCTGATGATGGGATCCTGAAGAAATTGAGGGAATTCTTTAAGAATTGAGAGAATTTTATAAGCTCACTTGATGCGATTTGGGTATTATTTGAAAGAGTATGAAAATGAAAATATTTATTTTTCACATAGGCCTAAATAACAGGCTCTTATGAAAAGTCAAAACTCTACCGCCAGGTTCGGAAAGCAGGTTTGCACCGAGAAGAACTGGCAAGAAACTCGGCACTTGCTCTTTTCAAAAATGTCATTGTTATAATACAAGATTTCCTATAGATTATGAAAAATTATAACATATTTTTAAGATATGCTTTCCAGGTTGTTATATGGTCATTAGGTCACAATCTGATCGTGGAATCTTGGTAAAATCGAGGGAACTCTTCAAATTTTACAAGTACTTTTGAAAGGATTTGGGTATTTTTAATGGCATTTGCTTGCGGATGCTGACTTAATAGCAATAGTCATGAAGTCAGAATCTGCTGATGGGATCTCGGGGAAATTGATTAAACTCTTCAGTTGCAATAAGCGCACTTCCAGCGATTTGGGTATTTTTTTACATTGACTTGTGCATTTGCTTCCAGAAAGCAATATTTAAACCGATTTCATAAAGGAGGTGGTTCTAAATTCATCAAAATTTAATTTATACGTTTATGCTAGTCTCTTTGAAGTAAAAAATTCAAGTCTGTGCTCAATTTAAGCTACAGAGGTGCTTTTCAAGAAGATAGAAATAAAATAGAAAATTCTTTTCAAAAAATCAACTCCAAATGCCACTACAAAGAGTGAAATAATGAAAGTCGGGCAATGTTTCGTAAAATCTTAGTTCTTCGTAATACCTATTCGATGTGCGAAAAACTACGATAGACAATCACCCGATTTCGAATTGGTGTACATTAAAATTATGACTCCAAAAGTCGTTTTTTTTTTAAAGAATTTTCTATTTTTTCCCGGAAGAATCCATGGATCCCGTGAGATTTGCAAAAAACAGAATTCACGCGGAAGAAATATTTCTTCACTGCCTTGTTGGTAATGATGTATTTCTGGTTTTTTGTTTATTTAAGTTTATTGTATTATGTTGATTGTCATTTTAATAATATTTGGATATACTATGAAAATAATGATTAAGTTTTCATATCATTTCATATAATTTTAGACTTACTAATTCATTTTAAATCCATCGCAATGCAGTGGCCGAAAATTGAAATACCCCATGCCGAAAACTAAAATTTGTGGCCGAAAACTGAATTTTTAGCTTTTTTCCAGATTAAATTAAAAATAAAAATAATTAATGACTTCCAGCATAAAACAGTTTTTTAAAAATAAAATTGATTATACTGGCTTTCATATAAGATAGTGAGTGCAACTATAATATGTCTGCAACATTTTTTTCTGATGTCCTGAAGTTGATAGGAGCACTAAAAGGCCGAAATCCGGCACATCGACCCTACGTAGTAGTAAGTAGTAGTAGTAATAAGTAAGTTAGTTATTCGTTATATTCTTCCGCAACGCTGCATGTCGCACCCACTAACGTATTCGTATCTAAGAGTGAAAACGACATTAGTAAACTCCCATGTATCCTCTTAAAGAAAGATTCTTTAATTTAGTAAATAGGTATAGCTTAAAGAATAAACGCACAAAGCTCAAAGAGTTTATAATATTTGAATTTGCGATAGTTCAGAACTAATGAATGCAAAATCAGGAACTAACTAGTTTGGTAGGTTTAATGTTACAGCTATTACCACGTCATATGAATTACATTTATTTCAATCGTTTGCTATGGAATCAAATAAATCCCATCATGTTCATTTCACGTGAACCATAAGGCCGTGGCAACTGTCCAGGTCCAGCCCCTAGATTGTGTAAGAAAAACGTATTCATCGTTATCGTTTATAAATTCTGCCCGCTGATTGGTTGCGAAATTCACGTCAGCCAATCGGGGGACAGAATAAATGTAAACGTTTACGATAACGATGAATACGAGTACGAAAAATTTACGCTTAAAGACCCCAGGTCCACGGACCACGATATATTATACTGTACCTATACCCTTTTAATTCTGTTTACGTTTTTAATCCGCAAACCGTATCGCGCGTGTGTGTTCGCTTCAAACTTAGTAGCCTAAAATAGATGCCATTGCTTTCATCTCGTTATAGAAGGACAATTATATCTCTGATGATTGACGACAACACCTTTATGTTGTAACTCGACGATGTAAGGTCTAAAATGGGTGAGCAATTATTATACTGAAAGTTGCGAAGTATGAGAGATAAGCCATGATACGTAAACCGTCAATAAAAATGGAAAGTTCTTTAAAAAAAAGACTTCGAATTGGTGTACATTAAAAATTATTTCACTCTTTGTAGTGGCATTTGAAGTTGGTTTTTTTGAAAGAATTTTCCTTTTTATTTTTTACTTTTTAGTGGAAAACACCTAATGCGCGAGGCATTGGAAAAAATGCCCAAATCGCTTAAAGTATGCTTCTATTTATTTGAATAAATTTATTTTTCTTTCTTTCTTTCTAAAATCTGAAGAGTTCCCTCAATCCTGACTTGATGAATACAGTCATTACTTCGACACCTGATATGAAGAACATTGTATCTGATTTTGTTAAGTTTTACAATTTTTTTCCATTTAAAAGTGGCCTAGTGATATTGAATAAAGCCGCATCCGTGATGAGGTAAATTCTTCTACTATTGTTTGTTTTTTGCGTTCTGTAGTATGAACTTGATCACGTTGTGATACATAAAACGGAAAGCTGTTTTTGTTCAAGTTACAATGATTAAAAACACGATTGTTTTAGTTCAAAAACATTGTATCAACAGTTCCAATAATGTAATTAGAATTACAATGGCGTTACATGTGTATTTCAGTCCCAGATTTCCCAGATTGAAAGATACCCTTTTCTTCCTTCAGTATATTGATTATTTAGTTAGAAAACATTGTTTCATTAGTTACAATGTTCTTCATATCAGGTGTCGACTTGATGACTGCAAGCAAATGCAATGAATTTTGTTTCAACGGGATGGAACAAAGCATCATTCATTCAGAAGCTGTCGAAATATAGGTGTATTTCGTATAGGTATACGGTATTTTACCTATGCTTACCTACTTACACGTCAAGTTTTTACTGGTGTACCTGTCATATACGATATAAATTAAACCCAACGGCTATCTTGTCCTCATTCGAAAGCGTTGAACGCGGCCTCTCGTTTTTACATCAATTCCACTTCATGAAATTAATATCAATTGTGGGCTTACCTTCTATAGCCTCACAAAAACTGGTTCTCTCTGACCAATTGTGACAGGATTCGGAATGAGGCTTCTTAAGTATTCTCTGCAGGTGTACAGAACCGGCAGGATACACTCGCCAATATTTCTTGGATCATATAAATTTTATTGTTCGATAAAATCTGTTGATTTCTATATCAGATAGAGGTTGAGACTTGAGGAGGCACACAAAAGTGTGGGCAATGTTTCAGCACAAAACAGCACTGGAATAACATTTTGAACCTATACTGTTAAGTACCTATAATGTTTTTAGAGATACTTTTTTTTATTCTAGGTATACAAGTACGTTTTAGCGTACTAACTTGGAAGGGTAAGTAAATTTACCCCGGCACCGGAACGCTTAATCGCTTGGTGGTGCGTCTTTGCTGGAAGGGTGGTAACTAGCCACGGCCGAAGCCTTTGACCAGACCAGACCTGAGCTAATTTAGAAATTATAAAATTCCAGTGGCCCGTGGCGGGAATCGAACCTTTTAGTTTGATAACTATGACTCATGAACTATGTGAAGAAGCAGGAAAAGTATGGTTAAACTCAAATTTGTATAAATAAGTAAACAATAAATTATGATTAAAATCAAATTGTATTAGATTATTCAGTACATAAGTACCTACTTACCAGTAACAAAGTTTAAATAAATCTGTTTTACAAGGAGTCAGGCTTCGCCACTTAATTTAGCTACAAGGAAGTAGGTAAGTTACAAATATAATATTGACTGTAATAAACTTTCTACAGTTGAATGAATCAGGTGTTACTTTGTGAAAGTTTAAGCAAGGATTTACAATATTGGTATCAAAGTTTTAAACCCCTAGATACGCCCTAAGCCTCCAAAAACATCCACGTTTTTGTCTTGTGTGCGACACGAC
This sequence comes from Coenonympha arcania, assembly GCA_036785405.1. Taxonomy (NCBI): domain Eukaryota; kingdom Metazoa; phylum Arthropoda; class Insecta; order Lepidoptera; family Nymphalidae; genus Coenonympha; species Coenonympha arcania. The sequence goes on from CM072082.1 coordinate 12,328,940, forward strand.
ACGTTGTCATCTTACACACACAGCGACAATCTGTCACACAATCGTCTCATCTGAGCATTTTTCATGAGATTTTTCACAAGAATTTTATCAACAATCAAGATCAAATATCAATATATTTCATAAATTAGGTATGTACCTACTTACGAATGAAATGTAGGTAACACCAGTTAGCTTTATTTATATTTCTTGTATTGTTACTACACTTTCTAAATGCACAAGAAGGCGATTTGATGTAAGTTTACGGTGAGAAAACTAGCAAATAATTTGTAGATAACGTCCGTCACTCTCTCTCTGTCACAAGTGCAACTACAGCATGCTGAGACCACTCACTCAGCATGTTTGTGGACGTTTTCGATGTGCGCAATGTGGGCTAAGGGTGAATCCAGATTTAAATCTTTGAAAAAAACAGGTTCAATGAATCCCCGGATAAATTATGTACCTATAGATACTAATACCTAATTTAGAAAGTACAATATTGAGGATACTTTGGAAATAATGGTATAATTATTAATTAATTGCAATACGGATTTCCCTTTTGTTCAAAAATAGATCCCCACGAAGAGCGCACAAAATAACATCTATAAAACAAACCGCAACATTCTTGCGGCAAGTAAGCCGTGCTTGAAAACACTTAATAACGTCAGAGACTCGTTAATTTATATTAATAATCATTAATTATAAAAAATATATATAACATTGTTTTATTTTCGAATGATGATTAAGCTACCTAAAACGTCTTTGTTTTACAGATATTTTTAAAAAAAATTGATTGGGTTTGGATATTTCCGATATAGATTGGGATTGATGTTTTAAAAGTAACGACCCCGCAACCCCTAATCTAACCGTCATAAATACACCATTTCGAAAATCAGAGACCATAAATAATACGGTGGCATCAACGTGTCCGGCAATTGCAATGGTTAGTATCCAATCAACAATTTCATAATTTCTTAGGCACCTACCTAGTATACCCGTCTCAAAAGAAGTTATAGGTATCTACATCCCTATAAATACCTACATAAAAAGTACTGAACCAATTTCGATAAAATTGATTGTCTATTCGAGACTATTTTCTGTCGATCAAGAAAAGGAATTAAAAATGATGTGTACTTACCTACTACATACTGGAATTGTGGATTGTATTAACATTTGAAATATGACAACCATTCGCTGTTCTTATCGCCTTCCTGTAAAACTGTTAGATGTACACTTGCAGTTCGTCCGTATACTCAGAAGGGTTAGAAACACCAAGGGCAGAACTAGTAACACAGGAGCTGTGTGCTGCTGTCCCTGTGCTGACCAGTAAGTAGTGAAATCTTATTGTCGGGAATGAAAATTTAAACAACAGATTACACGGTCGCTGAAACTTATTTAAGTGGGTCTACCATAGAAAAAACGTAATTTTTTTATAGGTAAGGTACGGAACCCTTCATGCCCGAGTCCGACTTGCACTCGGCCGGTTTTTTCTTTAAAACAGGGACTCCAAAGACAGGTGCCACAAAAGTATCAGCTCAGTACCGAGCTCAGTCAACGGTGTGTGACACGAAACATCAGCGACCACGTGACGGCTCGGCGTGACTCACAAGTCACAGTAGCACGAGCCTCAGGAGTCAGGTGTCGCGCTGAAAGACGCATACGCGCTCTCGCATTTCAAAGGGCGGGCGGCGGATCAAAGTGCCCTCGCTGAGCCATGATGGAACACACGTGGCGCTTCAAAGGGGTGACATAATTGGACTTTCCCGATTTTCCCCCAATTAACTCTAAATAGACTATCAAATTATTATAATTGTTAGTAACTACAAAATCTGTCGTTGCCTGGATCTAAACATTTCGTAGGCTTAATCGTACATATACGCCGTGGTAACTGTTAAATAAATAAATTAATGTTATGTCTGCTTATATAATCAAAGTGCTGTTAGTTTTTTTGTAAGTCATCTCATAACTCTCTTACAATAGTTAGAGTTTGGGTTGTAAATGTACCACTGCTTTTACAATAAATCTTCTAATATTATATAAAAAAAAATTCGTGGCAATTTTTGTTACCAAACTCCTCTGAAACGGCTCAAGCGATAATTATTAATTATGAATTTTTCTGTGTATGTTTTCTGCGTGGGTCTGCGAGTACGTCGTTAGCTATTTTCAATATTCCTAATATTCCTATTTCTGTGTTCCTAATAGCAAAACATCGTTTGCCGGGTCAGTTTGTACTTAAATAAAATTCGCCTGTCACAGTGTTTGTAACCAAAGTCCTCCGCAACGGCTCGACCAATTCTGATGATTTTTTGTCTACGTTCGGCAAGAAGGTAAGAATAGGTTGTAAGCTCAGCCCTTGGCAAATGGTTTGCCCGGTCAGCTAGTCTTCTATGTATATAAAAATGTAAAAAGTCCTGGCTTATTAGTTTATTCATTAAAAATCACGAATGCATTATCACCAACCTAAATACTTGGACCTACTCTTATGATACTAAAAGTTTGCATAGAGATTCACTTTATTATGTAGACAAATAATAAGTAAGGATCTATAAATAAATACTCACGGGAATTATACTCAAGCAGGGTTCGGTTGATTTTCCTAAAATTTCCAAATATAAAAAAATCACTTACCTTAAATTAAAGTTAATTAATATAAAAAGATATTTCTTTGTTCTGTTTAATTTTCAGGCACCTGTGGATGGATGGACGATGTGGCTAAGCCCATAGAATCGACATCGGCGTAGGTGTGAATATCTCGATTTGAATTATAATGCGCAGGTGCCGCGAACAAAGCCTTTTTGTTTCGAACTTCTTGCGGTTAATAGAAGAGGTGTTAAACGCGGACTCACGGCCTTTTGTTAACGCAATGATAATTGGATAGTGTTTGTAAACTGGATGTAACGAAATCTATATTCTACAGGATATAATTGCCGACTTCATTGAATTGTGCTAAGAAATTACATTTATTATGCCATCTGTTCACCATTTCACCTATTTACCTACTTAGTACTTATAGCTATAGCAGAAAACATCCAATATTCCAAACATAATACGATATACCTAAACATTTTTTTAAGGGCCAATTTTTCAATCGCCAGATAGACTATCTGAGGAATGAAACATATACCATAGAAAATCTGTCAAAACGTCATATTTATTCCTTAGTTAACGTTTATCTAGCGATTGAAAATCGGCCCTTAATGAAAAAGTATTTTTTCTAAATGAAAAAACCGGCCAAGTACAAATCGGACTCGCGCACCGAGGGTTCCGTTTTACTGTTGAAAAAGTAAAACGAATCACTTTTCTTACCAAACGTTTTTAGAGATTTATTGTTAATCCAAAAAAAAAAGTATAATAGATACAAAGTTGATTTTAATTTTTCCGTAAAATATAAATAAATCCCTACTAAGCATAATTATTTTAGATTTTACGATTTGTAAACTTCGGAGATAAGGGATTATTTTTTTCGACATTTTTCCCAATAAATCAAAAACATATATACAATCGGGCATAAAAATAAATTAAAATGGGGTTTAATAAGTCCCTTTCATATTATGACATCTCATTTTAAAATTTCGAAGCCACGGTTTTCCATATTTTTAATAAAAATAAAAATTATTTTCAATCTTTTATAATAGCACTGATGTCGGGCCATTATTATTTGTGACCTACAACTATTCTTAAATTCATGTTTATAGTTACTGAAATAAAGTGTCGTGACACACAGATATACAGACAGACAGACGGACAACAACGTGAGCTTTGTTCCGTTTTTTCTTCTTCGGAGGTATGGAACCCTAAAAATAAGTAAATGTAAAGCACTAATTTGGAAGGTGCAGAGTAGGTACCTATATATTTGTAAAGACCCTGCCCCTAATTAATGACGTCTACGCGCCAGTGTACCGGGACCCTAATCGCTTTTCGGAGCAAGGCTTTGCTAGGAGGGTGGCTTGCGCCCCGCTGATCCAGAGAGGATCTGTCAAAATTTTATCATTACTTATGTACATTTAAATGAGTGATAAGTAATTATTATTTATGTTTTTCCACGTTTTTCTTACGTAATGAACCCGAGCTACTTTATTATTGTAATTTGTAGCTTTCTTTGTTGTGTATAATGTCACAAGAAATGTATGAAATCAGGAAATGCATAAAATTCAGCAGCTAGTCTGCTTATATCAACAAAATATGATAAAAACGAAAAACCCACCTTGAGAACCTTTAAAAATGGAGCCTGGTTCGCCCTTGAAGAATGAAGGGTTATATTTGATGCAAGGGCATTTCTTCAAAATCCAATCAGCGTTAAAAAATACCCGGCTCCAAGTAATTACAGTATGCGCAGTGTGATATAAAGAGAGAATAACTTTTTTAATGTTTGGTACTTTTGATAGACATTTATTTCACCTGCTTGTGCCGTAAAGTAGTTTTACATAATTAATTGGTCAAGTGCGAGTCGGGCTCGCGCACTGAGTGATTCGTACTATCTAGACTTTTTATACAATTCCAATCAACACAACAAAAAAAACACCTCTGACTACTAAATTCAAAATGAGCAAAAAATCACGTTTGTTGTATGAGAGCCCCTCAATTTTTATTTTTGTTTTAACTAGACGGACCGTCAGCGAAGTCTTAGTAATAGAGTCCCGTTTTAAGCCTTTGGGTAAGTACGGAACCCAAAAGAGACGTGAGCGTCGTGGGACACTATAGGTAGAAACTAAGTTTGGTAATGCGCTGTCTTCAGTTGGCTCGCGTTAACGATTTCAATACCAAACCTAAAAGTACCTATATACGTATACGTGATTGTATATGCTTGCACATTCTGTTGACTATTTAAAAAACTTTTCATTAGAGATTTTTGGAAGATTTTCGTAGATTTTCGTCGTGATGGTATTTTCGTCAGATATCAAATTAATTTTCTTTCGTGATTTTTTTTGTGCGCAATATACCCTCCGAAAAGATATTTGTTTCAATACCTACTTTCAAACGAAGTGCACATTATTAGTACAATACAGTGTAATTACTGCTCACGCTCACGCACATTTCCAATAATATGGTTAGGTACTCAACTAAAAAATAAATACAATAATATATTATAGCATTTATTTGAGTAATAAAATATATTACATGTATTTACGGCCCGTCGGCGCTTGCCCTATAATCAACGATTTATTGCTGTTAACTTTATCAAAACCGAACGCATGTCTTTATTTACTACCTCGTGAGAAAACTTACCCGACTCTTCTTAGAAATGTTACCAGCCATTAATTTCGAAATAAAGACAGAATCCTACAAGTTTTATTGAAGGTCTATTGGGTGTTGTATTTATCCTTTTTTTTCGCTACCTCGGAATGACAGCCTGGTCTCGAGTGCCGTATTTTTTCTCGAGTGTTTTGGTAAACGGTACCGCGGTACCTTTGTGGCACTAAATTTCCAGTAGCGTGGTCGACAAAAAATTGTGCCCTGTCAAATTATAGGATCAAGATGTTATTATAGGTCTTAACAATAATATCGGCGGCGATTATAAGCTCGGAGCTATTATTTTACTTTTTGTTGCAAATTATATAAAATTTATAACACTACACAACAGATACAACAAATCGTTGGAATCTGAAAAAAAAATATTTCATATACCCTTTTAAAAGCTTATAGGTATTAGTCATGGTTCACTCCAAACTAAGACCTCGCTGACTAATAAACCCTGATATACAAACAGCGTCTTCAAAAAACCCAGCAAAAAATAAAATATAACTTTTTACTCTAGGTAGTAAAAAAAAAGGATTTTTAGGAGTACTATATCGCACAAGCTTACACATTTGCCCCTATTTACTTCTAGGTATGGTGTTCCCCCTCAAATAATAATTTTCATAAATTTCTCTGCTATCATCGACTTTGGCCCGTTTAAATATAATATTACTGGTGAGTTTGAGGTAATTATGTTCATTATACAGAAGTAATACAACTCCAAGCGACTGCGGTTATTTGAATTCGTATTTTACCGCGCGCATGTAAATTAATTTTTATTTTCGATGTTATTGTATTTCTGATTATTATCATTAGTAGGTATCTGTTGTTTGAAATGAGGACATGACAAAATTAAACGTTAAATAGAACTTTCTTATTTTTTTTTTCTTTCTTAAATCTAAAAATACATACAACATGATGTCTTTATACCCGGTTTTTCTGGGTACTGTACATTCCCCTAGTTAATATGCACATATTACTTTATGCTTATATAAAAATTTTACTAGCAAAACTTACACAAGAAAACATGTGAGACGTAAAACTAATTGGACCTTAAGACCTGGAGCATAACATTATAAATTCGATCCTTAACTTACTACTATTAATTAAATACAATAGATATAGGCATTTTATATATTATAGACGATAGGACACAATAAAAGCATCATTGACGGCCATTGAAATTCGATAAATAAACAATTTAAGTGAGTAATTAACTATAGATTTGCACAACTTTATGTACCCTTTGGATTTCAATTTTCTTCTACTGATATAGGTATGCCACCCTCCTCAAACATTTTTTTTATTATATTATATAAAAAAAACTAAATATTTTGGTTTAAGTTAACCAATCTTCCAATATGTATCTGCTATGTGTGATATAGGCTAAATCAGACTTTGACCGATGTCTTATAAGAACTAATTAGAATAATGTTAATGAAAGTGAAAGTTGTAATAACAAATGTAGAATACAATACTTTTTTTTATGGGGCCGATATAGCTATTATCAGGTTGTGTAGGTACAATAACTTATTACGTATCACGTTTACGATGTTTTATAAAAGTTAATGTAACTATTAACGTCATTATCGGAAATGGCTAAACTACTTATCCATAGTCAGTAAATACCTACGGATCAGAAATTATAGAAAATCTGCGGTTATTCGATCGATTCATATTTACTATTTACCCCCCGTATTAGCAAGTCGGACATCACTGTAAAAAACAAAAAAACCTGTAAAAAAATTACACGGGTTAGAGCTCAATATTTTTTCCCAAATATTCATTATATTCGGGGCGGTCACTTAGCTTAGCACTTAGCACATTGGATATTCACTTTAAAAATAAATATATTATTTCAAAAGTCTTTCAGGGGGTCTCCTATACAACAAATGTGATTTTTTGCTTTTTTGTGTAATTACGTGAGCAGGGTTGTTTAGCTTACCATAATACTATTGAGAATGGGATAGTACGGAACCCTCAGTACGCGAGCCCGACTCGCACTTGACCAATTTTTTTAATGTATAAGGTTTGAAGTAAAAAGTTTTTGAAGTTTGAGAGCACACACACACACACACACAGCTAAACCTCTAATATTTCCCACTTACTTTTAAATATATTCTTTGACCGAGTTACGTCACTTCTCCGCTTTGTGAGAGGATGTCTTAATAACAGTATTATAATAACAAGAAACATTTTGAAACTTATAAAAATACTACACGAAAAATGTCTATTGCGAAATAAAACAATGGTGTTTGACAGCGAATTCATTTAGCGCCAGCAGCCCATTCATCAGTCTAAACACACACGGCCGGGCTCGGGTTCGATTCCAATAGTTATGCAAATAGCGACTGAGAATGTAATGAGTGGCCGGCAGTTATTTAGAACTGCCTCGTAAGTCAAACGCTGCTTCGGGATTGAAGTTCTTATTGGAAAAGGCGTGGAGACGGTCGTTTTTCCATCGACACGTTTTATTGACCAGATGTATTTCTTTCTTCTCAATCAGAATACGTTATTTTACTCCATTGTTTTATTGCTTTATTGTAAACTAGGTTAGAAATAATGGCATCCATTGAAAATAAAATTCTTATCCGACAAGCAAATAAGGAAATCAAGATTTCTTCCGTCCCTTTCTCGCAAAACGAATGTTTGGTGTTTTGAAAAACGAACTAATTTGTATGGAGTTACGTGGAGTTACTATGGCATGAGTGAAGAACAAAAATTCGTTTATTTATCCAGTATTGTTATTTTTGTGTGTCTATCAGTGTTACTATAAAATAAATAAATATATATATCAGGACATTGCACACATCGCAATCTAGCCCCAAAGTAAGCGATAGCTTGTGTTATGGGTACTAGATAACTAATAAATATACATACATAAATATAGTATATTGAAAAACACTGGAAAACATTCATGCTCATACACAAACATTTACCAGTTGTGGGAATCTTTATCTAACCCACGACCTTTGACGCAGACGGCAGATTCGCTACTGCTACGCCATTCGATCGTCAAATATTATACACTGTGGGGAATATTATTACGCTTTATATTCATTATAAACATGATTTCGTTTATTGCCGGAAAATGCCTGGATCCTTAGGGATTTGTGCAAAATAGAAATTCTAGTAGGCATGTACGCATAAGCTGGTTATTAAACATTTCGTATATGTAGTATTTAAATGTGAAAAATATTAAAAGCTAAGGCTACTCCATAGGCATCGCTGTGAGCTCATCTCACACCTTGGCCGTGCACGAAATTAATAACATGTTGATTTTTAATTTTTGTTCTGCTCTTGCACTTATTATTAGTGTTGCCCAAAATCAGTCTTGGTCTTGCAGTCTTGGTCTTGTTCTTGCGTTTTTGCAAGAACAAGACCAAGACCAAGACTGCCTAATTTTAGCAAGACCAAGAACAAGACTGGCAGTGCAAGATTTGAGCAAGAACAAGACTAAGCCTGCGAGACTCTTGCGTCTTGCAGTTAACGTGAAATCGCACCCTCTGCCCGCGAAATTCAAATTTTATTTTGTTTTTCACAATTATTTATACTAATCCAACGATTAACGAAGTATGTAAGTAGTAAGTAAGCTTATGGAATTCATTTTGCGAAAATAAGAGTATCATCTTCACAGTTTTATATAAAAATGTTTAGGTACTTAAAAGTGTCCAGTTTAGGAATGTAGTTCGATTGTCGACCAATTTGCAAAATTTCAAACTCGGCATTCGAACTACGAGTACATACCTAAACTGGACGCTTTCTAGTAAAGATTTTTATATAAACCTATGAAGATGATATTGCTATTTTCGCAAAATGAATGCCATAAGCCTAATTCATCGTAGGTACTAGTTAAATATTGGCGAAAAACAGAATAAAATTTGAATTTCGCGGGCCGACCTCCGTTTTCTTTTTACACACTACAAGTAAGTACCTACTTGACTGTGATCTCACCTGGCTCAGGTCTGGTCTGGTGGGAGGCTTCGGCCGTGGCTAGTTACCACCCTACCAGCAAAGACGCACCGCCAAGCGATTTAGCGTTCCGGCGCGATGCTGTGATCCGATGGTTTGCTTACTCCGTCCAAGTTAGTACGATAACATCTTCGGCTGCATCGTCACTTACCATCAGGTGAGATCGCAGTCAAGGACCTACTAACTTGTTGTGAGTAAAAAAAGCTATGTTAATTCAAACTCAAAATGTATACTTACTCAAAATGTTACATTATTGTCACATCTAAATTACCGTTTAATAAATAGCAATAGGCTAACAGGTAATTGCGAGACTTGCGAGACTCTTGCTGCAAGACCAAGACCAAGACCAAGACTGGGGGTGCAAGAACAAGACCAAGACCAAGACCAGATGTACTGGCGCAAGACCAAGACCAAGACTGGCTGAGTCTCGTCTTGTTCTTGCATTTGGGCAACACTACTTATTATTATTTAAACTGAATTTCGAGGCATTATTTATGACTATTTATATAACATATGTTGATCATTTTTCAATGTTTCCACACAATTAACACTTCATTTCACTGTTAATATCTTTTTGTTTTAGTGATTTGTTTTTCTCACTTTTGCCACTTTGACCTCGGTGCAATGTTCCGATAAACAAAACCATACGTTTACTTTAAATTATTATACCAAGGTGCATATTTATCAGTTAATTTCTTTTTATCTGATTTAAGTAATTTATTGTACTTTCTGATAAAATGGTTTTCAAAATACTTAATCGATTTACTAAATTAAAATTGACTAAACATCAAGTATTCTATATTCTGTATACATCACTACCATTTCTGTGGTATACATACTACTATACGGACTATAGGTAGGTACCTAACCTGCAAAACATTCAACATAATAAAACTTGTACCGATTGTATAGACGTAGTTTTACCCAAGTTGGGCTCGAATCGTCAAGTGGTTCCGTCCAGAAGAAATAGCGGTCGTTTATGACCAAACAATTATATTGTTTTTTACTGTTTGGCCCGCGGTTTATTGTCGGTTAGTAAACGCGGCGATCGGATTTTGTTGCGCCGTAAAATTTGATTGTTTGATTTTTAATTGCTTTAGTGCAGTGCTGTGTTTTGATTTTGAATGCAAGTTTCAAAACATAAACCTCGCCCGCTGGTAGGTATTTGAAATAGGTACCTAATACCTATTTTATTAGAAGTAAACGTAAATAAACGATGTAAGTTGTATCATACAGTCTTTGCCCGTAGGCTAATTGAGGTAAATTGTTAAGGCCAAAAAAAGTATAATAGATGCAGAGTTAATTTTATTTTCCCCGTGAAAAATACATTTATTTCTACGATTTTTTATTATTAATGATTACAAAGATGTCGGGCCATTATTTATCTTCAAATATTCCAAAATTCTTGTCGATAGCTTTACATAAAAGTTAATGAATTATAGGGACGTGACAGACATACATTGACCTTAAAAGGGTTCCGTTTTTTTTCCTTTTGAGGTACGGAATCCTAAAAATGAAATATAAACATATCCAAAACATTAAACTCCCTAGCTCCCTATAAAACACGAAAGGCTTTTCTCCGAAATAAATATAACATAAATACTCAATTGAGTAAAATTTTTACGTTTTACGGTGTGTTTTAAAATCTTCATAAAATATCACTTATAATTTACGAGACAACTTAAGGGGCATTCTTGATTTTTTAATTATGCTCGGATGAATAAACCGTATTGGCAAAGATTTGATTCCGCAATGTAGTTCCATTACCGGAAAGGTTTTACGACTGGCCCTAAGTGTCAGACACTGTGTGATTTGCTTTATATTTACAACTCGCTATTAGGAAATTTATCTCTTCTAAAAATTATGTTTACTTTCATTTAAAGTTAAACGTACTTTTGATCAAGAGAAACGAGGTGAGAGGATGCCAATGTGAATTCTGACCTTTTAAAACCTTTTCCTCCCTCATCGAGGAATTTATAAAAATTTTAAAAACTTTTTAATTTAATATACTATTATTATGTAATTGCCAACACCCCATGGTATCTACGCATAAGTGAGATCCATGAGCAGTTAAACAATAAAACTGTCAGGGAGGAAATAAACAGCTACATTTCCAAATACAAGTGTAGGCTAACCAGCCATCCGAACCACCTAGCTGTACAGCTTACAATGCCAGGAGAGATTCGAAGACTGATAAGACGGCATGTATTAGATAGCCAAAAGTGACACAAGGAGGATCTTCCTGATAGGGAAGTCATCTTGCCGTACCGCCAATCTCTTGCAACACATCTGCTCAATAGTTTACAGACTGATTGCAAGATTTCCACAAACCAAAAAAAAAAAAAATTTTACGTAAGTAACATATTTTTATGATAGCCTATGTTATAGGAAAATTATTCTGTAAAACCATTAGTTGACCCGTGACTGTGCTTCTAGGGTTCCGTACCCAAATAGTTAAAATCGGGACCCTATTACTAAGACTTCGCCGTCCGTCAGCCGTCACCAGGCTGTATCTCTAGAACTGTGATAGTTAGACACTAAAAATTATCACAGATGATGTATTTATGTTGCCGCTGTAACAAAAAATACTAAATATAGAATATATATGTATATTCAATTTAAATTGTTAAATTACAAGTGGAAAATTAAAATTTTAAAACACCCACGACTTTTGCAGACTTGTAATTGAAAAAGGATTAAATAATTTTTTTGAAACTCCCCGACTAAAGGAAAGTAAGAACTAAGAACCTATCAGTATAATTACAAATCCAAGAAAATCCGCCGGAGCTGCTGTGTTTTGCCTATGACGGTGTTGATGGTGCTGTTTACCAGTTGATGACTAATTCAATTTCTTGATACTTCTCATATACCGGCAGTTTATCAATACTTACTAATTACATTAATTGATATTGGAAATGAAAATAGCAATGGCAGCTCCGACGGATTTTCTTCTCTTTCGGCCCAGCCAGTTAGTAGTTCGGTAAGTTCATCTCTCATCCTTATATCTGGACAAATATTTTCATGCGGATGACTGAGTTCCTTGTTTTTTGTATTTTTCGTACTTTAAGTATACTACGTTCCATTGCATGTTGACATGATGCAATTTTGTTCTTTACTTTTTCAGTAAAGACCCAAGTCTGGCTAGCGTAGGTTAGGCTCGGGAGAACACAAGACTCCATTATAGTCTTTTTTATACTGGGGCTATAATTCCCTTTTAGGATTTCTTTTTGGGCCCAGTATTTCTTCCAAGCGGTACTTATTCGCCTTTCTATTTCGTTCTCGTTGCTGTTTGTATCGAAGAACACCAATTTACCTAGGTATATATATTCATCTGTATAGTCTATTGGGTTCTCATCCACATTGATTGTTTTCTTTAGACTGTAAGTGGGTACCTAGCACCTACTTATTTTTAATTAGGTACGCTTTCTAGTAATAAAGATCTGTGAGCAAAATCGCGGAGGATAGACGGCGGTAGAAACAAAATAATTAGGGCTGATATGTGAAACTTTTAATGACCATTGTCTGGCTATTATAACAATCAAAGATTTAAATCTGGATGCGCCCTAAGCCTACATTGCCCACATCGAAAACGTCCACAAACATGCTGAGTGAGTGATCTCAGCATGCTGTAGTTGCACTTGTGATAGAGAGAGTGACGGACGTTGTCAACAAATTATTTGCTACTTTTTTCACCGTAAACTTACATCAAAATGCCTTCTTGTGCATTTAGAAAGTGTAGTAACAATACAAGAAATATAAATGAAGCTAAAGGTGTTGCATGTCTTTCGTAAGTAGGTACATAATGTATTTATTATGTTGATTTTGATTGTTGACAACGTCATTCTTGTGTAAAATGACGATTGTGTGACAGATTGTCGCTGTGTGTGTAAGATGACAACGTGTCGCACGAGTGTCGCACAAAAGACAAAAACGTGGATGTTTTTGAAGGCTTAGGGCCCATCTAGCGATTTAAACCGACGACCGAATGGCGTAGTGGTAGCAAACCTGCCGTCTACGCTGGAGGTCGTGGGTTCGATTCCCACTACTGGTAAATGTTTGTGTGATGAGCATGAATGTTTTCCAGTGTCTGGGTGTTTTTCAATATATTATATTTATGTACATATTTGTATGTATGTATATTTATCAGTTATCTAGTACCCATAACACAAGCTATCGCTTACTTTGGGACTAGATTGCGATGTGTAAAATGTCCCGTATATATTTATTTATATATTTATAAAAAAAATCTTTGATAACAATAAGTAATAGAACGCCAGGTTAACAAATTACTGCACTGTAGGTACTGTTCCAGTGATCAACACGCGTCTCCCCCGGCGATGGCATCATATTTCACTCATTATCAGTATTACCTTACTCTTGAAATGTATTCTGTCACTAAAATATTTTTTATAAATACTATTTTTTTATGTACACCCTCCAAATATCTCCTGAAGACAAAACGATGTTTTGTATAGGTACACAATACACGTCATGCCTATACAGATTACAGGGTCATATAAACATACCAAATCGCTCTCGGCCTGTAGTTGCTTACACTATAGTAGTGTTATTATCTCGCTGCTGACTCGGTCATAAATCATTCCAGTGTTTCGCTTTTGTTGTTCTGCAGTAATGCACAACTCAACAAAGAACAACAAAAGCGAAACACTCGAATACTACTATAACAACTTTTGCTCTATGACTTTTCAAAATTCAATCTTAATTTATTTCATACAAAAAAAAATGTTCTATCTGTAAAGTGACATTACACTGTTGCGGTTTCGCGCCACGAGTTCGCGCGTTGGCCGACGCGACGCGCCTTTGCCACTAGCCGATGTTACATTACAGAGTAGGAACGAGTAGAGTATCTCTCTATGAAATATTTGATATTTCTCAAAATATCGAGTTTAAAAAAAGTCGTAGAACAAAAGTTGTTAGTTTTAATGTACACTGTTGCTAGATTTAGTATTTTAATGTAACCCTGTACCTATTCATAACACATACCTTAACCTATGTTGGCAAGTTGTTGATAAATACTTAATATTTATTCAGATGGCTACTTTTTAGGGTTCCGTAGCCGAATGGCAAAAAACGGAACCCTTATAAATTCGTCATGTCCGTCTGTCTGTCTGTCCGTCTGTCCGTTTGTCCGTCCGTATGTCACAGCCACTTTTTTCCGAAACTATAAGAGCTATACTGTTGAAACTTGGTAAGTAGATGTATTCTGTGAACCGCATTAAGGTTTTCACACAAAATTTTAAAAAAAGTAATAAAATTTGGGGGTGCCCCCCATACTTAGAACTAAAACTCAAAAATTTTTTTTTCATCAAACCCATATGTGTGGGGTATCTATGGATAGGTCTTCAAAAATGATACTAAGGTTTCTAATATCATTTTTTTCTAAAATGAATAGCTTGCGCGAGAGACACTTCCAAAGTGGTCAAATGTGTGCCCCCCCCCCCTGTAACTTCTAAAATAAGAGTATGATAAAACTAAAAAAAATATATGATGTACATTACCATGCAAACTTCCACCGAAAATTAGTTTGAACGAGATCTAATAAGTAGTTTTTTTGATATTTACAATAAAACCTCTAAAAACAAAGTAAGTTTTGCGGTTCGATAAGAAAAGTGGTTTTTATGGTTTTATTCCTCCGGTTGTAGTACGGAACCCTCAGTGCGCGAGTCCGACTCGCACTTGACAGGTTATTTTAGGATGCTACTGTTCTCGCGGGATCTTTATAAATCCAGTCTCCACGCGGACAAAGTCACGGTCACTAGCTCTACTTAATTTGTAATTATAAATTCATAATTCTTCTCGGGTGAATATTTAATTATGAATAATTTGTTGATAGGCAGGTTTCAAGCGAATGTAGGCCTGTTTAATAAATCATAATATTTTTAATTTGAATAGTTTAGTATGTTTAAATATTTTATCTACGCTCATTGCTTAAAGTTCGAATTATAAAATCGAAATGTGTCAAATAATTACCTACTTTATTCACAGACTTCTATAATTATTAAAAAGTTATTCATAATAACATCGCTCTACTATGGAAATATTTAAAGAAAGTTGTATAATATCCATAACGATACACGGCTCTGGACTCCTGTATTTGTATCTGGGGTTTTGAAGGAATTGATTACAGTACCGCTATCGGCAATACAACGGTTAACGGTTACAATTAGGTATTATCTGGGGTAGGTAATATTTTTATGTAATATTTTTTTAAGTGAATCCACAGACAACATATAGTTGGTAGTCATTGCCGAGAGTATAGATGGGCCATGATTGACCATAGACAACAACACAATGTCTAACGTTCCGCGTAACGTTCCACCTGGGCCTGTGATTATGATTATCATTACGATTACGATTACGATAACGATTACGATTACGATTACGATTATGACGTTATCTCGTAAATCTATCGTCCGTAAACCGACTTTACAGACAACTAATTTATTTTGTTACTTAGTCAAAACTTTGCGCTGAAAAATGTCTAGTAGTGAAACCTACTATAGTACATTTCAATATAAGTGCGGAAAGTTTGTCATTTCTTTACGAGTCCCGGTTTGTTGACCCAAGCCGAAGGCGAGGGTCAACTATAAGGACGAGTAAAAATGACAATTCCGCACGTGCATTGAACGACGTTTTTTAATACATTTGCGAAAAAAAAATATTGGTTTTACATGTTTGCCTGCTCCGTGTTTGTATGCCGTGTTCGTGTTTATGCGCTCCTGGTACGCCCGCTCCGGTGCCGCGTAGGAGGAAAACACAAAAGCACTAGTGCGGAAAAGAATAACTTTGCGCACGCTAAACATACATGGAAATGTCAACTTTTTGAGCAAATGTATTTAAAAAGAAAATTTCACTCCACCTGACATCTTAGTAGTTGCAATGATTTACGACAAAAGTTAGCAAGATTTTATGATTTGGATTTATGATAATAATATGAGCGTAGATAAAGTAGTGTATGAAACTCTACATAATTAGGTATTAAAACACTCGTGTGATACTATTAAAAAACTCGCCTGCGGCTCGTTTTTTAAACTCACACTCGTATTTTAATACCCCCCATTATGTAACCGTTACATAAACTACTATAAAATAAATAGGCTGTTATAAATGGATACTAAGTATTTTGTTCTGAAACCAAACGATTCATCTGAAACGATAATGTGTGTTATCTTAGCGCAGAGTAGCATAGTAGGACCGTATGCTTATATATTATTGTCGATACTTATGAATGAATGAATGATATTTTATTCATGAAAATGTACGTTACATTTATCTTAATGTTTAAGCAGTCGAATGAATTCGAGCGATCAAAATAATAATCGCGATATGTTAAGATGTTCTATAATAATGTAAGTCTGTTGAGTGCACATTAATTGAGTTTATAAAGTCAAATAAACTGCACAAGTTACTTAGTGGCCAATGATACAAAAAATAATGTTAGAAAATATCTTAACCTGCGTACTTGTATTTTTCGTCTAAAATGTTAACGGCTTAGGTTTAATTCATTAGGTTATTTATAAAAAATTTTATCTATTTTAGTTTGTTAAAAATCTAGATTTCTTACGGTTCGTTAACTTTGTAAAATTTAAAAAAGAACATTGAACGGCTGCCTTCCTCCAGACGAATTCCTAATCGCCACATTTGTAAGTCTGCGGCTATAGATAGGTACCTAGTTACGCAATTATACTTATGCAAAAACCTCAGTAGATTTATTCGTAAGACCATGCCTCAAATAGTTACATAGTTCCGTGCGATGGGAACATTGTAGCATTCAAATTTCAAAGTATTATAATTTTAATAACGCGTAATGATTATTCAGAGTTAAGTACAAATTAGTTCAAAGAAAATTAACATAAAATGGTAAGAAATTATAACAAGTGAGTAGTAAGTAACCTTACTACCTAAGTACACATTTGAGAAACAAAATGTTAATAAGTACTTAAACGCATACCTCAGTGCTATTAGATGTAACATTGTCATGAAATATTATAAATACCAATCGCCAGTTAAACTATCTGAGGAATAAATTTGAAACATATGCCATGCAGAAGCTGTCAATACGTCATATTTATTCCTCAGTTAACGTTTGTCTGGCGATTGAAAAATCGGCCCTTAACAGTTTTGAATAAATAAATAAAATAAATAAGATAAGTATATTTGGACATTACAAACATCGTAATCTAGCCCCAATGTTAGCGTTAGCTTGTGTTATGGGTACTAGATAACTCATAAATCGTATATTTATACATATAGAAATACTAATAATAATTGAAAAAATAAATTAATAAAACTAATAATACCTTCAATTTCTACAATATCGAAAGACTGAACAAACGACGACGTGTGATACCTAGGTACAGGACGATAAAAACGTATCACGCAGCTTAGATCCCCATTGCCTCGTTGGACCAATGTTATTATAATAATCCATACCCAGTTCTAGTTTATTCATTATATTATATTAGTTTATTTCATGGTAAGTAGCTTATTGCATTAAAACAACTAGATACCAATGGTCGCCGAGAAGTAGTTCCGATAAATACTGAATCTAAGTACTTAGTTATAATCACGAAAAATTTCTGTGCGTTAAAAACCTAAGATATATGCAAGAAATTCACGTCTTAACTGGCGTGCTTGATCATCATTCATAAGAATCATGAGACTAGACACGCAATGCGCAAAAAAATTGAGCGATTATTTTGAGGATGTGTCGTGTTTTTGCCTTGTGCGCATGAGTGCGGCCGCGGCGACGGCGCCTCAGCTCGCGTTCTTCTCGGGTTACAAAGGACAACCCGCTCGCGGCCTCTACCACGTGTCCTTGCTCAAAATATTATTAATAGAGTATTTTCCTACTTTTGAATTTAATAAATATTGTTACTTTATTATTAACTAGGATAAAAATAATTGCGTACGCTGAAAAAAAAATTAAATCCCTTATTTTTAAAAATTATATTAAACCTCAGACTACAGTAAATTAAACTATCACTTTCTTGCAAAACGAAAATTTGTGTGAAGCCGCACAAAGTTATTACTATGGTTTTCGGGACGTGTGACGTCACAATTTAATATCGCTATCTCTGTCTAATCAGAAATATTTAAATGCTTATATATAACTTCTTTGTTATTTGATCGATTTAATTAGTGTTTGTCATTATTTTTATCCTAGTTCGTAATAAAATTGGAGTCAAATACTTCCATGAAATTCGGTGCCAGTGGGAACATTGATTTTGTCGGTATAAAAAGTAGTCTGCGTGTTAGTTAATCCAGAGTATTAATTCATCTTCACACAAACTCCAGTCAAATCGGTTCAGCAGTTTAGCGAGAGGAACAAACTAACAAATATACCTACACACATATACAAACTTTCGGCTTTATAATTTTAGTGTGATGTCATGTCCTCTTGACCTATCACATTTTTTACCGACTTAACCTACAGTAGGTAAAGTAGGGACCTACCGGCTTCCTACTCAGTATTTTTAACGGACGAAATAAACTAAGGCAATTCTCAGGTTTACGCGTATATATTTTATGTGTGACCACGCATACAGAGTACCTAGTCAGATTTTGATAATTCTGTTTTTATTAGTTACTGTATTACCAATCAAATTAGCGCAGTTTGTAATGTAATACGAAGAAAAGGAGCGTAATAAAATATATCTCAACTTAGCCCTGAACCGATTTTTAACCGACTTCAAAAAAAAAGGAGGAGGTTCTCAATTCGTCGGAATTATTTTTAATGAACGTGGTACCGTTAGCCGTTAGAATGCCTTATTCCATTCCTACATTAAAAAAATAAAAAAAAAACGCAAAAAAGAAAAATCAAACACAAAAAGTGAACAAAAACACTTTAATTTTGCGTTTAATTAATTACTTTTCAGTTTTTACAACTTTTATATAAGACACAAAATCGAGTTAAAGTGGTTATTTCTATTTGAATTCTCGATACATCGTGGTATCGTTTGCTTCACCATGAAGTGGGCGTTTCTTGTCATAATTTATGATAAATTCGGTTTTAGTAGAAAAAATATACCATTAAGGAACCTAAACGGTAAACTGAAGATTTAGTTTCCTTCCAAAGAAGCTCCGACGACACGGTACTCTTTTTACTTGGATAAGTAGTTGTTAATGCAAAATAACCTTTTTTTCTTAAGTTGCAAGTTGTATCCATATTTTCTCGAGTTTAGCATATAAAGTGGTCGTTGATATAATTCATTAGGCCGTGTGAGGGTCGCCGGGCCGTTATTCACAGTTTATTTTTGATGAATTGCAATGGGAAGTTGTTTTGTATAATTTCACTTTTACTTTTGACTTTAGAGCATTTGAAATCGTATACCTTTGTGCGCGCGATGAGAATTTGTGAGATAAAAACAATGCAATAAAGATATGATTTTTTTCTTTCATCTATCTTAATTCTATACTAATATTAAACAGAGTTTGTTTGTCTGTTTTTAGTTTGTTTTGATCGCCATAATCTCGGGAACTTCAAATCCGAATTAAAAAAAATATTTTTGTTAGATATTGAGGAAGGCTATAGACTATAAATAGCATCACGCTATGACCAATAGCAGCGAAGCATCAAACAAATGTAAAATGTTGGAAAACAGGCAAAATGGTTCCTTTTGTACATAGATCTTCCATTGCATTCGCTACTTAAATCATGTATGATGGAATTATTCTCCATTAAAAGTTCTAAAAAAATTCTGCAACACCATATGTGTATCTTTTAAGATTGGCTCATTATAACGGGATATAGGGACAACCCTCCACCACCCATGGCCCAATCAACCTCTCGGTTTTGGGGGCCGAAACGCGGGAGGGCGCCCGTTCGGTACTTGCTCTTGGCGTGTTCCCGGGGCGCCTTCTTGACTCCCTACAAGTTGTTTGCTCTCGCTCCTTGTCCCTATGTGCTCACTCTTCCCATTCTGGGGCAGGACGAAACAAATAACGGATTCGCCGCGCCGTCGCTGTCCGCAGCATATAAATTCTCAGTGTCACTCCAAGCCGCTTCGCCTCTTATGCCACGCGTGCGCGAACTCCCGTAGCTTTCCGAAGTTGGCCGCCGAACCCACGAGATCCTGATAATAAACTGGGCCAGAAACTTCGCGAACGATCCCGTCCAGCAGCAAGCACCGGAGGTCCTCGTATAAGGAGCACTCCCACAAGACATGGTGGAGATATAACGGGATATGTAGAATCCGAAATTCATGCGGGAGAAACCGCGTGGAACAGCTAGTCATTCATTACAATAGATACTAGGTACATGTAATTTATTGTCTTTGGTGTCTAGATAGGTGTGAGATAGGTACATAATGTCACCGTATGGTGAACACAGATCACGTAATTACCCTAATACCTACTATAAATTTTGAATATAATATTATACGAACTGCTACGCCACGAATTCGCTGAGATACAATGTTTCGGAAACAGTTTCTGAAACAAAATCTACGCGTTTCTGATACTAAATGTTTGTTTCAGAAATATCTACGTAGATTGTGCTTGCGATTCAATAAGTTAGTACATACTTACTTGGCTGCTGTCTTACCTGATGCTAAGTGACGATGCAACCTAAGATGTTATCGTAGTAACTTGGAAGGAGTAAGTCTTGTTTCTACGCTGCATCGTCTTTGCTGGTTAGGTCTGCTCTCGCACCAGATCTGATCTTGTGCTAAATTAGAAATAATAAAATTCTAAAGTGACCCGTGGCTGGGAATCGAACCCGCACCATCCCACTCGAATCCAAGCGTGCGCCACTGCGCCAGAGAGGCCGTAAAAAATAGTTCAAATAAACCTTCACCACAAGACAAGTTCATTTAACGATTAGATACGTAAGTTATAAATACAAGTAGGCAAGTAAGGCAGTCTCAAATAATTCTATTTAATCTTGCATTGTCTATTTTCTTATATTATTTCTTCAAGCGGCTACTGCTATTATGAACAAATCCTCGGCGTCATGCGAGAATGAATCGCTCAATCAACAAACTAACACTTTAACTCTTTCATTTTAGATATTGGAATGCGTTTTATATACGGCCGCCGACCGAAACCGCGGTGAGTTAGCATTATGCTATCCATAGCGATTGAGTGGTATAAAATATGAAAATCCAACGAATTGAATCACCGCTCGAAAGGATGGCATAAGCTTTTTGCATGCGTATTTTTCGTTCAAATAACGATCTCACGTTGGAAAATATATGACTGAAACTCTCCCAACGTTTTTTAAAAGTCCCACGTTTTTTCACGTATCAGCACATCATGCTTAGTGTTAACACTTATAGGTATATTAACATACAATTTACAAAAAATGAATTTTGCAACCGAGAAAGCCAATACTCTTTATACCTACTCTAGAATAATCCACGGTCCCACTACATTTTTAAAACCTAAATCCACGCTAACTAAAGTTGCTGGAAAACAGAATAGATTTCAATAAAATGACGACCGAATGGCGTAGCGGTAGCGAACCTGCTGTCTGCGTCGGAGGTCGTGGGTTCGATTCCCACTACTGGTAAATGTTTGTGTGATGAGGATGAATGTTTTAGTGTCTGGGTGTTTTTCAATAGGTATATAATATTTATGTATATTACTATGTACGTATATACTTATCAGTTATCTAGTACCCATCACACAATCATACTTACTTACTTTGGGGCTAGATTGTCATGTGTGAATTTTTTTAAAAATAAATAAAAAAATAACCTACTGCACGCTTAAGATCAACACTTGTACCATCGACACGGGAGCAATAAAAACGCTGGACTTGCTTGCAATCATCAATAACGATTATCATTAAATCTGGCAGAGGATGACCGCGCCAACGGGAAGTGCACGCGCTATTCACGTCAATGTCTTTATCTAGTGTAGTTGGCGATGGTGGGTTAGAATTTAAGATCCTGTATCCAACCTCCTACTATAAATTCATACGAAAAATATGTATGAGTAATGAGAAAGTTGAGTTTACTTGTTTACGCACCAATGCTTAGTTATAGCACAGAGCTTGCATACTTGAACCCTTTCGTTCTCAGGAAAAAAGAGATAGCACTTATACCGAGTACCCACCTAATATTTTCGTGAAAATCTATTTGCAGACATTTTATCATGTAAGCATTGAAGGTATAGCAAACCCATGTTTAGGCACTTTTTTATTTTTTATATTCACTGAGGTATAAGTTAGTAGGTACTTGACAGGAATCTACCTAATAAATTGTAATGCAGCTGAAGATGTAATGGTATTTAACTAGATGATAACAGTTTAAACCCGATTGCTACACAGCATCGCACTGCAATGCTGTGTTCGATAGTTGGTAGTACGTCTTTGCCAGTAGGTATAAAAACACATATCCTACATTCTATACTTGAACCTAAATGACAGATGAAGCAAAAAAAAATGAGAATAGTCGTAGGTAAAAAAAATCCTCTGCACAGTCTGCTTTTAGAAGCTGCTCCAACAAATCTTTAGCTTCCTAGGAAACCCACTAAACTTCTGGGGCTAGTTTGTTCCAGGATTCCAGCAAAACACATCGAAGCGCTTACGTACAACGGAACTGCTCATTGAGTATGAGTCTTAGAAAACGGGATCCCCAAATTAATCAGCATTTCATTTTTTCATTTTCCCCTTTAGAACAGAGAGTGACAATGTAGTGGACCCGTGAACAAGTGGACAGCGGCGGTAACGTTTCAATCATTGCTACAACGAGTGCCGAGTCACGCTGCCGACTCTACAACGTTTATACCAACAAGAGGTAGCTAAATTTGGATGAGGTTTTAGATATTAACACGGTAGCATTTTCTTGGCTAATGTTCTCAATAAAATGGCACCAATAAATAAATAAATATATATCAAGACATTACACACATCGCAATCTAGCCCCAAAGTAAGCGATAGCTTGTGTTATGGATAAATAACTAACTGATAATATACTTAAATATTATATATTGAAAAACACCCAGACACTGGAAAACATTCATGCTCATCACACAAACATTTACCAGTAGTGGGAATCGAACCCACGACCTCCGACGAAGACGGCAGGTTCGCTGCCGCTACGCCATTCGGTCGTCAAACCAATGGTCAGGTATTATGGTATTCTGTGCCAATGGTTCTAGAAAATGGTACCGTCTAATTGCAGATTTCATCCCAAGTTTCTTAGTGGCGCGTTAGAACCCTAATAGTTACCACTATATTATAGGTATAAAAAACCTATAATATAGTGACTCTTCATAAGCGCCTGTAATTTAGGCCTTTATGAAATGAAGTACCTAAGTACCTATTTGACTGTATTGACTACTTGAGCCGTGCTTTGGTATGGTTCAAAGGAGTCAGACAGGCAGTTTAGAATACATTTCACGGCATTGAACCATTCTGATGGGTATTCCAATTGTATTTATGTTTAAAACAAAAATTAAAAATGTAACCTGGAAATGAAAGGAATTAAATTTCTTTATTTTTAAAGATATTGAACCCACGCAATGATAAAATGAGGACTTGAAAAGATTAAGTACGAGTTCTACCGTCAGTAGACTTCGAAATTTATGATTACTAACTATCATTTATTATTTATGAACTAAAAAATTAAGATTTGTACCTATACTTACACTCATGAATTTTAGATTAAGGAATTACACCTAAATAAAATGCACAACGGAAATGGTTAATTCATAATATTGTTACGTGCTGGGTTCGACGATTTGGAATAAAACACCTGCTGATCCTTGATGAGACTTTATTCGGTACTTCCAGTATCCAATATCCCTGGTCTTCCTCGTAGTTCGCTTCCTCTTCGCTCTTGATCGCTTGCTTCGCTTGTTCACCTTTCTCGTCCCTCAGTCAGACTGACTGCGTCGCGCGCTGCTCGCTTTTTATATACAGCTGAACGAGTCTCGAACATTCCACCCTCATTATTTATTGGAAGGGTCGATCGTTCGAGAAGTCGTAACTCCCAGAAATCCATTGTTTATAGAAAGGTCACTGACCCCTCAAGTTGTTTACAACTTACGAGTGATATTTCGGCAGTGCGATAATGAACCTTATGGCGCTTATCATAGGGTTCATTTGTAACACTGCCCTCCTCTTAGCGATGCTCGTCCCGAGTATCACTGTTGCTCCCGTGATGTCTCGCCAGGCGATCGATGTGTACCACCTTAAATGTACCTCTGGGTTGACGTTGAATCCTGTACGTGACATCATTCATACGGGTGACCACTTTGTATGGACCCTCCCATCTGGTTTGCAATTTTGGAGACTTCCCTTTCCGACGAGTCGGATTATGCAGCCATACTAAGGCGCCTTCTTCGAATCCGCTCGTGTTCGATTTCCGGTCGTACCTGGTTTTCATGTTCTCGCTCGATTGCAATCCGTTTTCCCGAACTGAGGCATGTATCTCCCGCATTTTCTCCTTCAGGTTGGCAACGTAATCCTGAATGGTGCAAGGTTCGTCCGGTGATCCTCCCGTCAATAAGTCTATTGGCAACCGGAGTTCCCTGCCATA
Source organism: Coenonympha arcania (assembly GCA_036785405.1). Taxonomy (NCBI): domain Eukaryota; kingdom Metazoa; phylum Arthropoda; class Insecta; order Lepidoptera; family Nymphalidae; genus Coenonympha; species Coenonympha arcania. The sequence goes on from CM072082.1 coordinate 12,353,632, forward strand.
GTTGACAAACGCCGGAGTTGCCTTAATGCTCTCATGCTCTGCTGTCCTGTAGGCGAGGAGGAACAGTGGGATGTACTTGTCCCAGTCTCTCTGATGGGTGTCCACCAGTTTAGCCAAATGTCTTTCAAGAGTCTGGTTAAACCTTTCCACCATTCCATCCGACTGCGGGTGGTATGCAGTTGTGCGCGTTTTATGCAGACCTAAAGTTCTGCATACTTCCTGAAACACTTGTGACTCAAAGTTCCTCCCTTGATCGGAGTGGATCTCCAGCGGTACACCAAAACGACATATGACCTCCTCGACTAGCTTAGTTGCAACGGTTGTAGCTTCCTGGTTAGGTATGGCAAACACTTCTGGCCACTTAGTGAAGTAGTCCATAACAACCATGAAGTATTTGTTCCCCGATTCCGTCACAGGAAATGGCCCTGCTACATCCACAGCTATACGCTCCCAAGGTGCACCAACGTTGTACAGTTGCAGGTTACCCCTACTCCTTGTCTGTGGTCCCTTCACAGCAGCGCAAGTGGTACATTTACGGCACCAAGCCTGCACATCTTCCCGACAATGAAGCCAGTAGAACCTCTCTCGTACCTTCGTTAGTGTCTTCTTGACGCCAAGATGGCCTCCCGAAACACCGTCGTGCACTTCACGAAGGACATCGGGTACTTTGGACCTCGGAACAATTATCTGAAGATGGAACTCCCTGCCGTTAGTCTTCTCCCATTTCCGGTAAAGTATTCCATTCTGTAGAATAAGACTGTTCCACTGAGCCCAATAAGCCTTAGTGACAACACTCGTAGGTGCAACCTCACTCCATGTTGGTCTAGCGTCCCCCCTTTTCTTCCACCCGATTATATGCCTCAGATCATCATCATCCTCTTGAGCCATCTTCATTGCATTATCCTCCCAGGGTCCTAAGGGACTCGTCGTGGTAAGTTTCAACGTCGCTTCCATGGACTCCTGTTTGATGCAATGTCTACAGTCTTCCGGGCATGGTCTTCGTGAAAGTGCATCTGCATTTCCGTGAGACTTCCCACTGCGATGTTGAGTCTCGAAGTCATATTCCTGGAGTTGTTCGATCCATCGAGCGACCTGACCTTCAGGATTCTTAAATTGCAGTAGCCATTTCAGTGCTGCATGATCGGTGCGTAGTAAAAACCGTCGACCTATAAGGTATTTGCTGAAGTGCTGTAACGTTTTTACCACGGCCAAAAGCTCTCTTCTTGTCACACAGTAGTTCCGTTCCGGTCTCGATAGTGATTTGCTGAAATATCCAATCACCACTTCTCTATCGCCCTGTTTTTGAGAAAGCACTCCTCCAATCGCCGTATTACTTGCATCTGAATCGACGATAAACTGGCCCTCTGGTCGTGGGTAACCCAAAATTGGTGTTTCACATAAGCATTTCTTCAGATTTTTAAAGGAATTCTCGCAGGCTTCATCCCAACAAAACTGTCGTTTCTCTTCTGTTAGTTTGTGTAATGGTTTTGCGATCTCCGAAAACCCTTTAACAAAACGCCTGTAGTAGGAACACAAGCCCAAAAATGCCCTTACCTCTGTCTTGTCTTTGGGGGTGGGCCATTTTTTAACCGCTTCAACTTTCGCTGGGTCGGTTTGTATGCCCTCACTAGTGATGACATGGCCGAGATAATTCACTTCATTTCTGAATAACTGACACTTCTTCGGGTTCAGTTTTAAGTTTGCTCCATATATTTTTGCGAAGACGCGTTCCAAGTTTCGCAAATGGTCCTCGAAGTCCCGACCCATGACAACGACGTCATCCAGATATACCAAGCAGGCGTCTCCTACTAACCCTGCTAGCACACACTCCATGAGTCGTTCAAAGGTGGCAGGCGCGTTGCACAAACCAAATGGCATGACATTGAACTGCCATAATCCCTTTCCTGTTGAGAACGCTGTCTTCTCCTTGTCTTTTGGATGGATTTCCACCTGCCAGTAACCAGATTTCAGGTCTAGAGTGGAAAACCATTTCATGCCACTCAAGGTGTCCAGAGTGTCATCTATTCTGGGTAGAGGGTAACTGTCCTTCTTTGTGATGTCATTGAGTCGCCTATAGTCCACACAGAACCGTGTGCTTCCATCTTTCTTTTTCACTAGCACAACAGGCGAACACCATGGACTTGAGGATGGTTCAATGATTTTGTTCTTTTCCATCTCTTGCAGCATATCCTTGACTTCTTTCTCTTTCGCTATCGGTATCCGTCTTGCCCGCTGACGGATGGGTCTCTCGTTGCCGGTATCAATTCTATGCTGCACTAACGACGTTCTTCCCGGGTTTCCTTCCTGACTAGAAAAGATGTCCGCGTAGCGTAAAAGAAACTTCTTAGCCTTGATGCTTTGCGAATAAGTCAGGTTACTTTTGCAGTCTTTAAGGAGTTCATTGACTGTAGAATCATTCCAAATGCCCGATTTATCCGTCTTTGCTTGCGAGATAACAGGTGCTGGGGCTTCCTCCGTGCCAGCCAGTACTCGCCCCTTAGTTCTGGCTGTTACTCGTTTCCCTGATTTTTAGAGGAACGTGTATCCCCACTCTTCTTCTTCAGCTCCTCCAAATATTCCTCCACTTTCTTTAACCTAGACATCTGTGACTCTTTTTGTGGGCAATTCAGCTGCAGATGCCCTCGTTCGCCGCATTTATAGCACACAACACCAAGGTTCTTGAATGAGGTCTTGACCTCTTTCACCTCCTCCGATACTTCACGTAGCTTGTGAACAGGTGCCTGCCGAATGTCGTGTCGCACTGCCTCGACTTCCAAGGCATGCGCCAACGCTTCCTTTAATGAGGCATGATGGCGAAGCCTCACGGCAGCTCTTACCTCCAGGTCTCTGATTCCATCAACAAATGCTTGCACGGTATTTGCAGTTGTCATCTTGTCATCGGCCGATGGATACGCTTTCCGCACGAGCTTTTCGATTTCCAACGCCCATTGCTGGAGCCCTTCTCCTGCTCGTTGAACTCTGTCGCGCAGCTGGGCGCGGAAAACATGCTCCAGATGTCGTTCCCCGTACCTAGATTCGAGTGCATCCAACAGCTCTTTATATCCACAACCCGAACTAGGCAGGGCCTCCAGAACGGTTAGAGCCTGCCCTCTGAGCGCGACAGTGAGGGCAGTCAGGCACTGTTCATCAGTCCATCCGTTGGCAGCAGCGACCGTCTGGAACTGGTGCCGGTATGCGGACCAGGAGGTGCTGCCTTCGTATGGGGGTACCTTCACATGCGGTCCCTGGACTGCACTCACTGCTCCACCTGATGTCCCCCTTGTGGCTTCCAAACGTACAAACTTCTTCTGCAGTTCGGTGAAGCCACACTTCATGTTTTCAACGTCGGTTCCCAGACAAGTGACCCGTTCCTCCATTAGATCCAAATCTTTCCGTATGTTGGCCACCATGCCGCCAACTTCGTTCACTGCAGACAAGACGGTCTGCTGAACCTCTGCAAACTTGCCGTCCTGATTTTCTTGAATCGCCGCAAACTTGCTGTCCTGATTTTCTTGAAGCGCCGCAAACTTGCTGTCCTGAGCTGCAAAATGCAGTTGCATCATCCGTAGCAAACTGGATAAGTCGATGTTGGGCGTGGCTTGTTTAGAAGGCGGGGCATGGTGGGCGGGGCCAGTGGGCGGAGCTCCCGATGAGGTGGGCGTGGCCTCAGGGGGCGTGGCCTGGTGGGCGGGGCCAATGGGCGGAGCCTCAGGGGGTGTGGCCTGGTGGGCGGGGCCAGTGGGCGGAGCTTCCGATGAGGTAGGCGTGGCCTGAGGGGGCGTGGCCTGATGGGCGGAGCCCGTGGGTGGCTCATGGTGGCGGGACCCAACGAGCGCCGGCTCTTCCAGGTGCTCCACTGCAGGTGGACGGCTGGATTCCGCAGCACGCTGGGCCCTGGTCTTGACACCCTCACTGCTGGAGTCGTCTCTTGGAGTCAATGGCATCTCTTCCAAATCGCACTTCTGACACCAATTGTTACGTGCTGGGTTCGACGATTTGGAATAAAACACCTGCTGATCCTTGATGAGACTTTATTCGGTACTTCCAGTATCCAATATCCCTGGTCTTCCTCGTAGTTCGCTTCCTCTTCGCTCTTGATCGCTTGCTTCGCTTGTTCACCTTTCTCGTCCCTCAGTCAGACTGACTGCGTCGCGCGCTGCTCGCTTTTTATATACAGCTGAACGAGTCTCGAACATTCCACCCTCATTATTTATTGGAAGGGTCGATCGTTCGAGAAGTCGTAACTCCCAGAAATCCATTGTTTATAGAAAGGTCACTGACCCCTCAAGTTGTTTACAACTTACGAGTGATATTTCGGCAGTGCGATAATGAACCTTATGGCGCTTATCATAGGGTTCATTTGTAACAATATTTCACGCTTTAAGTGCAATGTCGGCTGTGCTCGGCGTATGGTCAATTTCACACACATCCAACCACATAATAATGAAAAATTGGTCAAGTGCGAGTCGGGCTCGCGAACTGAGGGTTCAGTAGGTACTTTTAAGACCCATTCTCAATAGTATTGTTACAAGTGAACCCTATGACAAGCGCCATAAGGTTTATAATCGCACTGCCGAAATACCACTCGTAAGTTGTAAACAACTTAAGGGGTCAGTGACCTCTATAAACAATGGGTTTCTGGTAATTCCCACGTCTCGAACGATCGACCCTACCAATAAATAATGAGGGTGGAAGCTTCGAGACTCGTTCAGATGCATATAAAAAGCGGGCCGCGCACCGACGAGTCAGTCTGACTGAGGGACGAGAAAGGTGAACAAGCGAAGCAAGCGATCAAGAGCGAAGAGGAAGCGAACTACGAGGAAGACCAGGGATATTGGATACTGGAAGTACCGAATAAAGTCTCATCAAGGATCAGCAGGTGTTTTATTCCAAATTGTCGAACCCAGCACGTAACAATTGGTGTCAGAAGTGCGATTTGGAAGAGATGCCATTGACTCCAAGAGACGACTCCAGCAGTGAGGGTGTCAAGACCAGGGCCCAGCGTGCTGCGGAATCCAGCCGTCCACCTGCAGTGGAGCACCTGGAAGAGCCGGCGCTCGTTGGGTCCCGCCACCATGAGCCACCCACGGGCTCCGCCCATCAGGCCACGCCCCCTCAGGCCACGCCTACCTCATCGGAAGCTCCGCCCACTGGCCCCGCCCACCAGGCCACACCCCCTGAGGCTCCGCCCATTGGCCCCGCCCACCAGGCCACGCCCCCTGAGGCCACGCCCACCTCATCGGGAGCTCCGCCCACTGGCCCCGCCCACCATGCCCCGCCTTCTAAACAAGCCACGCCCAACATCGACTTATCCAGTTTGCTACGGATGATGCAACTGCATTTTGCAGCTCAGGACAGCAAGTTTGCGGCGCTTCAAGAAAATCAGGACAGCAAGTTTGCGGCGATTCAAGAAAATCAGGACGGCAAGTTTGCAGAGTTTCAGCAGACCGTCTTGTCTGCAGTGAACGAAGTTGGCGGCATGGTGGCCAACATACGGAAAGATTTGGATCTAATGGAGGAACGGGTCACTTGTCTGGGAACCGACGTTGAAAACATGAAGTGTGGCTTCACCGAACTGCAGAAGAAGTTTGTACGTTTGGAAGCCACAAGGGGGACATCAGGTGGAGCAGTGAGTGCAGTCCAGGGACCGCATGTGAAGGTACCCCCATACGAAGGCAGCACCTCCTGGTCCGCATACCGGCACCAGTTCCAGACGGTCGCTGCTGCCAACGGATGGACTGATGAACAGTGCCTGACTGCCCTCACTGTCGCGCTCAGAGGGCAGGCTCTAACCGTTCTGGAGGCCCTGCCTAGTTCGGGTTGTGGATATAAAGAGCTGTTGGATGCACTCGAATCTAGGTACGGGGAACGACATCTGGAGCATGTTTTCCGCGCCCAGCTGCGCGACAGAGTTCAACGAGCAGGAGAAGGGCTCCAGCAATGGGCGTTGGAAATCGAAAAGCTCGTGCGGAAAGCGTATCCATCGGCCGATGACAAGATGACAACTGCAAATACCGTGCAAGCATTTGTTGATGGAATCAGAGACCTGGAGGTAAGAGCTGCCGTGAGGCTTCGCCATCATGCCTCATTAAAGGAAGCGTTGGCGCATGCCTTGGAAGTCGAGGCAGTGCGACACGACATTCGGCAGACACCTGTTCACAAGCTACGGGAAGTATCGGAGGAGGTGAAAGAGGTCAAGACCTCATTCAAGAACCTTGGTGTTGTGTGCTATAAATGCGGCGAACGAGGGCATCTGCAGCTGAATTGCCCACAAAAAGAGTCACAGATGTCTAGGTTAAAGAAAGTGGAGGAATATTTGGAGGAGCTGAAGAAGAAGAGTGGGGATACAGGTTCCCCTAAAAATCAGGGAAACGAGTAACAGCCAGAACTAAGGGGCGAGTACTGGCTGGCACGGAGGAAGCCCCAGCACCTGTTATCTCGCAAGCAAAGACGGATAAATCGGGCATTTGGAATGATTCTACAGTCAATGAACTCCTTAAAGACTGCAAAAGTAACCTGACTTATTCGCAAAGCATCAAGGCTAAGAAGTTTCTTTTACGCTACGCGGACATCTTTTCTAGTCAGGAAGGAAACCCGGGAAGAACGTCGTTAGTGCAGCATAGAATTGATACCGGCAACGAGAGACCCATCCGTCAGCGGGCAAGACGGATACCGATAGCGAAAGAGAAAGAAGTCAAGGATATGCTGCAAGAGATGGAAAAGAACAAAATCATTGAACCATCCTCAAGTCCATGGTGTTCGCCTGTTGTGCTAGTGAAAAAGAAAGATGGAAGCACACGGTTCTGTGTGGACTATAGGCGACTCAATGACATCACAAAGAAGGACAGTTACCCTCTACCCAGAATAGATGACACTCTGGACACCTTGAGTGGCATGAAATGGTTTTCCACTCTAGACCTGAAATCTGGTTACTGGCAGGTGGAAATCCATCCAAAAGACAAGGAGAAGACAGCGTTCTCAACAGGAAAGGGATTATGGCAGTTCAATGTCATGCCATTTGGTTTGTGCAACGCGCCTGCCACCTTTGAACGACTCATGGAGTGTGTGCTAGCAGGGTTAGTAGGAGACGCCTGCTTGGTATATCTGGATGACGTCGTTGTCATGGGTCGGGACTTCGAGGACCATTTGCGAAACTTGGAACGCGTCTTCGCAAAAATATATGGAGCAAACTTAAAACTGAACCCGAAGAAGTGTCAGTTATTCAGAAATGAAGTGAATTATCTCGGCCATGTCATCACTAGTGAGGGCATACAAACCGACCCAGCGAAAGTTGAAGCGGTTAAAAAATGGCCCACCCCCAAAGACAAGACAGAGGTAAGGGCATTTTTGGGCTTGTGTTCCTACTACAGGCGTTTTGTTAAAGGGTTTTCGGAGATCGCAAAACCATTACACAAACTAACAGAAGAGAAACGACAGTTTTGTTGGGATGAAGCCTGCGAGAATTCCTTTAAAAATCTGAAGAAATGCTTATGTGAAACACCAATTTTGGGTTACCCACGACCAGAGGGCCAGTTTATCGTCGATTCAGATGCAAGTAATACGGCGATTGGAGGAGTGCTTTCTCAAAAACAGGGCGATAGAGAAGTGGTGATTGGATATTTCAGCAAATCACTATCGAGACCGGAACGGAACTACTGTGTGACAAGAAGAGAGCTTTTGGCCGTGGTAAAAACGTTACAGCACTTCAGCAAATACCTTATAGGTCGACGGTTTTTACTACGCACCGATCATGCAGCACTGAAATGGCTACTGCAATTTAAGAATCCTGAAGGTCAGGTCGCTCGATGGATCGAACAACTCCAGGAATATGACTTCGAGACTCAACATCGCAGTGGGAAGTCTCACGGAAATGCAGATGCACTTTCACGAAGACCATGCCCGGAAGACTGTAGACATTGCATCAAACAGGAGTCCATGGAAGCGACGTTGAAACTTACCACGACGAGTCCCTTAGGACCCTGGGAGGATAATGCAATGAAGATGGCTCAAGAGGATGATGATGATCTGAGGCATAATATAATCGGGTGGAAGAAAAGGGGGGACGCTAGACCAACATGGAGTGAGGTTGCACCTACGAGTGTTGTCACTAAGGCTTATTGGGCTCAGTGGAACAGTCTTATTCTACAGAATGGAATACTTTACCGGAAATGGGAGAAGACTAACGGCAGGGAGTTCCATCTTCAGATAATTGTTCCGAGGTCCAAAGTACCCGATGTCCTTCGTGAAGTGCACGACGGTGTTTCGGGAGGCCATCTTGGCGTCAAGAAGACACTAACGAAGGTACGAGAGAGGTTCTACTGGCTTCATTGTCGGGAAGATGTGCAGGCTTGGTGCCGTAAATGTACCACTTGCGCTGCTGTGAAGGGACCACAGACAAGGAGTAGGGGTAACCTGCAACTGTACAACGTTGGTGCACCTTGGGAACGTATAGCTGTGGATGTAGCCGGGCCATTTCCTGTGACGGAATCGGGGAACAAATACTTCATGGTTGTTATGGACTACTTCACTAAGTGGCCAGAAGTGTTTGCCATACCTAACCAGGAAGCTACAACCGTTGCAACTAAGCTAGTCGAGGAGGTCATATGTCGTTTTGGTGTACCGCTGGAGATCCACTCCGATCAGGGGAGGAACTTTGAGTCACAAGTGTTTCAGGAAGTATGCAGAACTTTAGGTCTGCATAAAACGCGCACAACTGCATACCACCCGCAGTCGGATGGGATGGTGGAAAGATTTAATCAGACTCTTGAAAGACATTTGGCTAAACTGGTGGACACCCATCAGAGAGACTGGGACAAGTACATCCCACTGTTCCTCCTCGCCTACAGGACAGCAGAGCATGAGAGCATTAAGGCAACTCCGGCGTTTGTCAACTATGGCAGGGAACTCCGGTTGCCAATAGACTTATTGACGGGAGGATCACCGGACGAACCTTGCACCATTCAGGATTACGTTGCCAACCTGAAGGAAAAAATGCGGGAGATACATGCCTCAGTACGGGAAAACGGATTGCAATCGAGCGAGAAAATGAAAACCAGATACGACCGTAAATCGAACACGAGCGGATTCGAGGAAGGAGCCTTAGTATGGCTGCATAATCCGACTCGTCGGAAAGGGAAGTCTCCAAAATTGCAAACCAGATGGGAGGGTCCGTACAAAGTGGTCACCCGTATGAATGATGTCACGTATAGGATTCAACGTCAACCAAGAGGTGCATTTAAGGTGGTACACATCGATCGCCTGGCGAGACATCACGGGAGCAACAGTGATGCTCGGGACGAGCATCGCTAAGAGGAGGGCAGTGTTACAAGTGAACCCTATGACAAGCGCCATAAGGTTTATAATCGCACTGCCGAAATACCACTCGTAAGTTGTAAACAACTTAAGGGGTCAGTGACCTCTATAAACAATGGGTTTCTGGTAATTCCCACGTCTCGAACGATCGACCCTACCAATAAATAATGAGGGTGGAAGCTTCGAGACTCGTTCAGATGCATATAAAAAGCGGGCCGCGCACCGACGAGTCAGTCTGACTGAGGGACGAGAAAGGTGAACAAGCGAAGCAAGCGATCAAGAGCGAAGAGGAAGCGAACTACGAGGAAGACCAGGGATATTGGATACTGGAAGTACCGAATAAAGTCTCATCAAGGATCAGCAGGTGTTTTATTCCAAATTGTCGAACCCAGCACGTAACAGTATTAACGTGAACTAAACACTCCTGCCCACCAAAACCAAAATCGGTCGAGCCGTTTCAAATGGGTTTGGTAACAAAAATTGGTACGAGAATTTTATAACTATATATTTGATTAACAAACCTTACAAACTTTGATTTGCCATTACGGATATAAAAAAAAATAGCTTACGACCTACTCTTAGACTTACCAAACGTACCTTCACAGAAAATTTCATAACAATCGGTCGATTATGATGGTCGCCGTGGAGCTTGGTAATAAAAATTGGCACGACAATTTTATAAATTAGATAGGTATTAGATTATTCCGTTATTACTTGTTGAAGTAAGTAGGTATACCTAAGATACTCTCATGTGAATCATGAATATTGTCTCTCGTATTTTAATGTAATATAAATTGGAGAGCCGCCTCCAATCTTTAACAAATCCACGACCACTGGAGCTGTCATATTCTGCTGCAGTATGATAAATGACTTCACGACTGCTACCTATTCGACGAGGCCTCAACGCGTCTTCATTTGTGATATTCAATCGAATTTAGATCTCGAAACGTAGCATATGGTATAAAATAAAATAGCTAAGTATCATTAATTTCATAATTATTTCAACCACACATCAATTTTTTTATTTCACGAAAGCCCCTTATGGGTACTTTAGTATAACTACGATCTACTATAGCCTAAAAGCCATTTAATAACTTTAACTAATATTATAACCTACATCTAAGAATCTGTTCAGTGACTAATATTTTAGTCTCTTTTGTTCTATTGTAAGCATTATGTTCTTGTATCCTTGAAGATTCACTAACACCAGCTAGTACTGTTGTAACACTAAGCATACCTACTTCACTTTCACTCACACTAAAATTTTTTTTAAATGAAACTAATCAGATAATCCAAAAATAAAAAGTAGACGCTTCATGGCATTATTGGAAAAGTTCCTAGCCTTGATATAAGTATAACCATAGTCTTACATACAGCTTCTTCTGGTCAATTTTACCTACTTTTGATATAATTTTGATAAGTACCTATTCTATCTTCTTATCTAGTGTCTCGTGTATGTTAATAAACTCCTCCGAAACGGCTCGACCGATTGCAATGAAATTTTCTGTTTATGTTCGACAGGTTTGAGAGTAGAAGGTTGTAAACTATTTTTTATATCTCTTATGAAAACAATGTTTGCCGGGTCGGCTAGTAAAATATAAAATTCTCGTATCACAAATGTTTGTAACGAAACTTCTCCGAAGCACCTTGACATTTTTTGTGTATATTCGGAAGGTTTGAAAAGGGGTTTGGCCTTAACCTCAGACCAAGGATACCTACCACAGGAAAAGAAGCTTACACTAACAATAAACAACAACAACAAACAAATTTTCGACAAAGCGTGCAAAAGAAGAAAATATTATTTTCATCTCACCCGCTCGGAAAGGAGATTTTTAATGCCCAAAATGCGGGCGGGAAATGCTATTATATTCCCTAGGGCGAGAAAGTAGTATGAAAATCCTTTCCCGCCCTAGGGCGAGAAAGTAGTATGAAAATCCTTTCCCGCCCTAGGGCCGCAAAGCATTTCTAAATTCGAACATGACGTAATCTCGTATTTCGTCTATATTAATGTCTAATGGTGACACCACACATGGCTATTTGTATTTGTGATTGGATGATCGCGTATTTGCCAAAATTTTCGACCTCATGGAGCCAAATATGTTATTGGCTGTATTTGCCAAACAGGCAAATATGGCAATAATTTTGGCAAATATACTTTCCACACATGGAAGTTATTTGACAAATATAAAAAATAGGCAAATACAAATAGCCATGTGTGGTGCCACCATTAAACTGAAGACTTCTTTTTTTTTTAAATAATGTCAGTCGGTCAGTAACGAAGTTCGACCTTTGAGTTTGTATAGGTGTACATTACTTTTTGTTTTTACATTTTCTTAGAATATCAATAAAAATAATAACTCCTATTTTTTATTTTTTATTAATTATAAAGGAAATCTAATTAAATCCATGGTATTTATTTATTGTTTATCTAATTATTGTTATTTTTTTTAATCTTCTATTATCGTTGGTTCTTAGAAATTGATATTTCTGAACGCATCCAAAATACAAGTAGAAAAAAAAGTAACTCATTTTTTTTCTAATCGTGATAAATAATAATATTTTGTTTTTATTCATTATTGTTTTGTAATAAGATGAGTGATGATTTAAGGTGGATTTAATTAAGTAAGTGAAGTTATTGCAGAGTATTACTCAAGACAACATCTTACATACTAGCAATGCCGATCCAAGTGTTCTTCTAGTAATTTTCCTCGCTGTGGTGAGATGAAAAATTTTGTGTTATGTACGGCCGCACATTTTTTTGGGTCTCGTGTCCTTTGAATGCCTCGCTATGCTCAGGATTCTATTCTTTGAACCCCTCGCTGCGCTCAGGGTTCAACCCTAGAATCCTTCGCCGCTCAGCATTCAAATTTGACACTCGGCCCAAAAATCCATTTTGCGCCCTTGCATAACAAATAACTATATTGTATTTTTCCGTCAACATGGTAAGATGATTCATGAATTGGCCAAGTGTGAGTCGGGCCATTATCAAGATCATTCTCAATAATATTAAAGTCATTCATAGTTACTCAATGATCAATCCAAGTAAACTAAACACAAAACCGCCCAATACAAATACGAGCAAAACACGTTTGTTGTATGGGAGACATCCTTAAATATTTATTTTATTTTAAATGAGGATAATTAAATATCCTGTGAACATTTGAAGCGTCTACCTTTTACCGTTATCAATATCGAGCAAAAACAAGCAAAAAATCACTTTTGTTGTACCTATGGGAGATATTTAATGTATTTTATTGTTTAGTATTTGTTGTTATAGTGGCAACAGAAATACATCATCTGTGAAAATTTCAACTCTGTAGCTATCACGGATCAAGAGATACAGCCTGGTGACAGTCGGATGGGCGGACAGCGAAGTCTTAGTAGTAGGGACCCGTTTTTATACTTTCGGTTAGCTCTAAAAAATAAAGCGATCCAAATGAATTTAACTCCACGGCTTGTAGGTATAGATATTTCAATCCACGATGACGCGCCCCACTCTGTCAAACTCCATACGAATTGAATGAAACATAAACGATTTTGACAGAGTGCGTCACGTCTTTGTGGATTGAAATATCTTTAACCAGTTCTTAAGCTTTAAAGCATTTTTTAAGCTTGTAAAAATAGTGATCGAGAGTCTTCTATAACTTGGACTAAACGTGATACCGCTGGCATTGTGAATAAATTGTTGTGAAAGAACAAGAAGCAATCGCGTAACATTCCTTTTGTTTGTATAGCACTTTTGTTCTGTACAATAACTCGATCACAAGCATCTCAATAATGTCTTTACTCCCTTCTCTTGACTCTTTAAGGCACCTAGGTCGTACATGTCTGGAAACAGCGCAAAAATCCTAACCTCGGGTTGATACTAAGGATTTCCAGTTATAAAAAACCAAAACCTTAGTATTTATTGATACGACCCGGGGACTGAATCCAAAAACTCGTCAACTGCGGTTCAACATGCTGACCTAGACCAACGAAGCAATAATATGAAAACATAGGTTTATCTCTTATTCTCTTTTAATATATAAAATTCTCGGTGCCAATTCTTTACCAAACTCCTCCAAAACGGCTCGACCGATTGTTATGAAATGGTCTGTGTATGTTCGGTAGGTCGTAAGCTATTTTTTTATGCGTAATAATAATAATAATAATTGCCGGAAAAGCTAAAATTCTAGTGCAAATTTTTGTTACCAAACTCCTCCGAAACGGTTTGACCGAGAGTTATGAAATTTTCTGTGTAGGTATGTTCGGTAGGTCTGAGAATAGGTCGTAAGCTATTATTACTATATATATAGCTACTCGTGCTGATTGGCCACTGACTGACTCACTGACTGATTGATCACCTCTCCTGAACAATTTTGTATGAAAAAAATTTTTTTCAAGGATGGTGTCGTATAAAAGAAAAAAATTCATTCGGAGGAAAAATACGGAGAGAGCTGATGAGTGAGGATTTCGGAGACAGGTGAAGAGCACAGCCAGGGTATCAAAGATAGGTGGGGGGTGCTCGACCAAATGTCATTCGAAACGTCATCCAATTGGCAGTGAGCTGAAAAAAATTTCAAAATGGCGGATTCAAAATGGCCGCCAAAAGAATTTCGCCGATATCTCGGAAAGTATAAAAGATGGAAGAACGGTTTCTCGACAAGAAGTGATCAGCTCCCGAAGGTCTATTGGATGGATAGGAAAAAAATTCAAAATGGCGGAATTTATTTTTTTCAAAGAAAATGTATGGGGAATGTACAAGGGACTAAAGTTGTAAGGCAAATAGGGGGAAGACAGCACGCGGGCCACATGTGGCCCGCGCCCCCACGCGCCCTACTAGTTTTTTATATGCGTAATGGCAAAGTATCGTTTGCCGGAGCAGCTACAATTCTAGTGCAAATTTTGTTACCAAACTCCTCCGAAACGGCCCAACTGATTACTATGAAATTTTCAGTGTACGTTCAGTAGGTCTAAGAGTCCTTTGTTCAGCTAGTATATAATTACTATGCTATCACTGCTGTAAGGAAGGTACTCGTATTTAAATATACACACGAGTGTAATGAAACACAGCTATAAGTGTATTTTAAATCTGCGTCGTCATGTTAACTCAAGGGATGAAGTGTTCGCATAAAAGCACATACCTAAGTATCCGTCACAAGTAGGTACGTCTACTGTTATCATTATTAAATATTATTTGCCCGATCAGGGAATCGAACCCAGGACCTTGTGCACTTCAATCGAACATTCTAACCACTAGAGACCAACGACGCAATACGTAGGTACAAAATAGATACTGAGCTATCACTGCTGTATCCTTACCCTCGTATTTAAATACATACAAGTGTCATGAAACACAGCAAGTGTATTTTAAATCTGTGCCGTCATGCTGATTCAAGGGACGAAATGTTCCCACAAAAGCACATGCCTAGTTATCAGCCGCACGTTATTAGTACGTGTAAGTGTTGTCTTTATTTATTTGCCAATCAATCTACCAGAAATCACACGTGCATTGACCACATTATAAGTAACATTAACGAAGCAAAAGGCTCAATCCACAATTATGATATCTCGGATCATAATACGGCTCAAATGTTAAGCTTTGAAGCTGACAATAAATGGTACAGAACCTTACCTTCATATACATACAAGCGAAACTACAATGCCTACAATATAAACATCTTTAGAAAGCACCTAGCTAGTTTATCTTTTACTGATGTTTTTGAGGAACATAACCTGAACAAAGCATTCACAACATTTCATACCTTACTTTATAAACTGTGCTTTCCAAAAATAAAAATAAAAATATCTTGCAATTCGGAAAGGCCAAAATGGATTACTAAAGGCCTTCGAATTAGTTGTAAAACCAAAAGGACGATTAAATATCTTGTACACAAAAATAAAGGAACCAATCACGATTTAAATAGAAAATATAAAAATTACTCTAAAACGCTAAAAAAATGTATAACTGCCTCACAAAAGCTAAGTAATACAAATTACATCAAAAATAGTAATAATTTGTGCCGCGCTTCTTGGAAAATCATAAAAACCGAAACAAAAAGTCGCACTAACAACCAAATGCATTCCATAATGGTTGATAATGCTGAAGTGACTAACCCTGAAAAAATAGCAAATGAGTATAATAACTTTTTAATAAACTTAACTTCAAATAACTCTATTCACTACATCAATAGTAAATTCGAACTAAACATAAATCAAAATAAATCAGGTGCTAGCCTGTTCCTTAAACCTGTAGTGCAGAAAGAAGTCGATAAAATTATTTCATCCCTGAGAAATACAAAATCGGAAGGGTACGATGAAATAAATACAAAGGTAATAAAAATCTGTAAAAAAGAATTAGTACCGATTTTGACATTTTTGATAAACCTATCATTTGAACAGGGGCAGTTTCCTAATGACCTCAAGGTTTCTATAGTCAAACCATTATATAAGAAAGGAGATAGAAAAAACTTAAACAACTATCGTCCTATTACACTGATTCCCATAATCTCGAAAATCTTTGAAAAAGCCATGTATGGACAAATTGTTAATTTTTTCTCCAAACATAACATTATAAGAGAGGAACAATTTGGCTTCCAAAAGAATAAATCGACAACCTTAGCGGCTTTCCAACTGTTACGTAAGATAAATCAGAGCATAGACTCTAGAAAACCTACATCTGTAATTTTCTTTGACATGACCAAAGCTTTTGACTCTGTGTCGCATGCTACACTGTTGCGCAAATTAGAAGCCAACGGTATAAGAGGGCCGGCTTTAGAATGGTTTAAATCATATCTTAATGATCGCAAACAATGTGTTCAAATAGATGCAGTTAGTAATGATGGCATAGAAGTTGCGTATAAATCGAAATATAAGTATAATCACTATGGCGTCCCCCAAGGGAGTATCCTTGGACCATATTTGTTCCTTATTTATATTAATGACCTGCCTACTGTGGTAAAAAATGAATGTTTTTATTTGCTGATGACATCTCTATTATAATGACATCTAATAACCAAAACGACGTTGATAAATATGAGACAGACATAAACAATGAAATATCTGGAGTTGTAGAATGGTTAAACTACAATAATTTAAAAATTAATCTTGCTAAAACCTCATATATTCAATTTAGTATCAGTAGTAAAAAATGCCAACCACGTCTAAATATAAATCACAACGGCACCCCAGTGGAAGAAGCTAAACATATAAAATTTTTAGGTTTACAACTAGATAACACTTTAAACTGGAAAGATCATGTTGATATGATATGCAAGAAAATAAACAGTTACGTATATGTGTTGTACAGATTGCGCCAAATTGCTTTACCTCACATAGTTTTGGCAGCATACCATAGCTATATTTCGTCTGTTCTGCGCTATGGACTAATCCTATGGGGGAACTCCGTCGAAATCAATAGAGTTTTCGTAGCTCAAAAAAAATGCATGCGTGCAATGACGGGAGCTCAGTATCAGGATTCATGTCTACCATACTTCAAAAAGTTACGTATTCTTCCTCTTCCGTGTCTGTATATTTATGAAACATGCGTATTCGTAAAAAGTCATGAAAACCTATTCACTAAGGTTTCAGAAGCATATCCGAGACGGAAAAGAGACCTGGATCGCCTGGTCATAAAGCATCCGCCAAAGAGCACCCACTTCAAAAAAAGTAGTTATGCTATGTGTGTCAAACTTTACAACAAGTTACCTAATGACTTTAAAACATTACCACTAATACCATTTAAAAATCGTTTATTTACTTGGCTCCTGGATAAATGTTTCTATTCCGTGAATGACTTTCTTTATTTGTGTGATTAATTGAAATGTGACACAATTATTTTATCGGTAGATTATTATAGGAATTCTTCTAATTTGTAGTACTTATATTCGAAATTCTATCGGGACAAATATAATAGACGCTTGCATGACATTATAGTTTAATAATTCTATTGACATTGTTAATATTGTATTTTCACTAGTAATATTGGATTTTAAGTAAGATTTTCACTTAACATGGTTTGATTGTAAATTTTGCATGCCAATTTTGGCTGATTGTGGCTGAGTATAATGATTTTAATTTTAAGACCTACTGTATACCTACAATCTAGCAAATAAATTATTATGATTATGATTATTATGATTGCCCGACCCAGGAATCGAACATAGGACCTTATGCGCTGCATTCGAACATTCTAACCCCTAGAGACAAACGAGGCAATACTTAGGTACAATTAGGTACTAAGCTATCGCTGCTGTAAGGAAGACCCTCGTATTTAAATACACACGAGTGTCATGAAACACAGCTAAGTGTATTTTAAATCTGTACCGTCATGCTGATTCAAGGGACGAATTGTTCCCACAAAAGCACATGCCTAGTTATCAACCGCACGTTATTAGTACGTGTAGTGTTGTCTTCATTTATTTGCCCGACACAGGAATCGAACATAGGACCTTATGCGCTGCATTCGAACATTCTAACCCCTAGAGACAAACGAGGCAATAATAAGGTACAATTAGGTACTAAGCTATCGCTGCTGTAAGGAAGGCACTTGTATTTAAATACACACGAGTGTCATGAAACACAGCTAAGTGTATTTTAAATCTGTGCCGTCATGCTAATTCAAGGGACGAAGTGTTCCCACAAGCAGACATATCAGCCGCACGTACGTCTGGTTATCTAGACGCGGCTACGTGCGGTGCGATGATGTCGCGATACGCCGCCTCAGCGTACCCGTAGCTTACGTGGAGCGCCCGACGCTGGGTACAAGATGGGTTAGGACAGGATTTTTTACGAATTTCGAGGCGACTCGCATCGAGCAAACGAATCGAATTCCTCCATACTTTTGTATCGCAATTTTATTTTCATAAGCCTACAGTAGTGTGTGTTTTGCTTAAAGAACGCGAAGAACCAAATAAAATTTGAATTTGGCGGCCAGACCAAGGGTTAAGTACCAGATTAGCTTGGCACCACAAGGCTTAAACTATACAGTTTTCTCAATATGGTACGAAATTGTCATCATTTTATTGAAGCTACAATAAAATAAAATCTTTATTAAACCAAATACTTTTTTTAATAATATTAATATTTAATTTTTTATAATAAATAAATAATTTATTTATTATAAAAAATTAATAATAAAAAAAATTAAAACTAATAATAAATAAAGCCTATTTTTAGGTCAGAAGATAAGCATTGCCATCCAACGTGGCAATGCTGCCAGCCTTCTGGGCACTTTTCCAGTTGAAACCGATTCGGAGGAATACTTCTTTTTGTGTCACCTCTTTTCTAGAATTAGATTACATATTATATATATATTAGTTAAATTTTTTTTTTTAATTTTTATACAATAATGTTAACCAAATACCTACTAGTAAAAAAATAAAATAATACTTAGTTAAATTAGTTAACATAATAATTATCATGATTTAATTCCAACTAATATAACATGTCTTGTATAAAATCAAACCAATGCAAAGCGCGTCGCTAGTTTTGTTTTTTTTAGAATATTTAATTTATTGGACCAATGAGTAACTACTTAGCTCTAGCTTTTCCTCAAAGGAAAAAGTTGGAACGGGTCTTACAATCAAAATTACAGATAAATGCTATCTAAAATAGAGGCAAATTATAATTGATTATAACTCAAAAAGTTAATAGAAACAACGGAAATAGTAAACTAAGTGTCAATCGAATTATTTAGCTGTTGATAACTTCCGCAATATTTAATTATCCGTAGTCCTGCGTATTATAAATGTAGTTAAACTAAATGAGTTGGTGAATCCCAAAGGAACTATAAGAATTTCTGGCATTAACTAGAGTCTCTTTGTGGTCTCTATTACAAACTACAGCCAAACTTCAGTAGGAGTAAAGGAGAACGTAATTAACTCAATATATTCACAGGTAAATAAACTTTCACGTAAGTAATTTTCACTCTCCTGAGTCACCTCCTATGAACTTTGCCATTCACAGTTGAAAGACGACCTTTGATGTTACTAATAACTTGCAAAGCTTCTTATCAAAAGAATGACTCATTTCAGGTAGGTTGTACGATTTGCCATCGTATTTTACTGACAACTTCCTACATTTAAAAGTAAATGCAACGTCCTTTTCGTGCGATATCACTAGTAACAATATTATATCGTATATACTATAAAGTAAATAGATAATAATTAACGTCAAGTAAAAACATTCATATAATTCATCACATGTTAACAAACCAAAAACGTATCAATAATTCAAAAGTCTGCGTGGCATGACTTACGATTATACGTTATGCTTCGTTAAAACAACTTGCAATTACAATTTTAAGTCACGGAATATCAAAAACAAGTGAAACTAAGTTACAGACGGCTTTTGTATTATTAACCCCGCCGCGCCGCATGGTCCGGAAAGTCCTATTAAACTACTTATTTCACACTCCTCGAAAACACACATAATTATATCATTCGACAGTCTTGATTTTTTGTTAACTACAAATTATGAAAGATTGAAATTATCTTGAGGAGGCCATGATTGTAGGCTGCCTGATGACGTAGCAGTTTTTCAGGACCGCGGGTCTATTTTGTAGTCGGCCCTTTTCATGCGTATAGTTATCGCAATCGACTTAATAATAAAAAGGAAGGAGGTTATCAATTCGACCCGTCTGTCTGTATTATTGTTGGAATTGTACAGTATTCGTTGGACTTTTTTATAAGTAGGCATGTAAATTACTACTTGATTTAACAAGTGTGTGTATATTTGGCCAAGTATTTCTCAGAAACCAGAAGTCAAATTTTATTTATTGAATTAAAAATCTTTAAAGTTAAGAAACGGTACAAGTAAAAAATTAGTTTTAAGTTCGTGTAAAGTTTATATAACTTTTAGTTGTTCATTCAATTTACAGTAAGCGCTTGGCTGCGGCCTGCGATCTCACCAGATGGTAAGTGGCAAGTTAGATTTCTCTAACGATAATGTACTATCGCACGTTTTAATCTGTGTAGTATCATTTGCAAAGTCTGACTTTATGAATACATTTGTAATTTGTTTTACTTGTTTTCGCGAAGAGATAATAATATGTACCTACAATAAATTAGTTACATACCTCATGTAAAACTACCGGTAAATTGTTGTTCTTATAAAGATTTTGAAAAATAAAAAATAAAATTTGCTTTGAGAATAGATCCCAAACCATCTCGTCGCGTTAAGCCGGTGGCATTCAAAAGAACATCATTGACGAAGACAGGTGAAGAGCCTGTAGGTACGAAATATAGGGACGACGGGCAAGCTCAGCGTTCGGGAAACGAATACCTACATCGATTGAAATAAATTGATAATGACCGTTCATTAAAAAATTACGCGTTCTACAGCAGGTCTTTTATAATTATAATAATAATATTGTATACTATTAACGGGCTGCAAAAAAGGAAGTTATGTATTCGACTCGTCTGTAAGATTATGTTTAACATGCTAACCTATTATTTTAAATCTATTTTTCGTAGTTATACCCATGTTTAAAATCGGTTCACTAATCTCTTTCACTATTGTAATAATAATAAATACTTTGTGGAAGATATCACAGCGCTAGTTTTTACTCACGACATCGCTTGCAATTCTTTACTACCAATTCAATTTCAATTCTGTTAGTTTCCACTGTTTAGTGTTTGATAAAACTCATTAAAAATCTTTAGGGGATCTTTGATAACGGAGGACGCATAATTTTGAAGTCCTTGTTGTGATTTTAAGCCGGAGAATCTAGCCCCAAAGTAAGCGATAGCTTGTGTTATGAGTACTAGATAACTGATAAATATACATACATATGTATATTAGATACATAAATATAATATAAACCTACTAAAAATTAAAAATATATATTTGGTTTGTACTCTCACTAGTTTAAAATCGGGCAATTGCCCTTTTTATTTTATTTTTTATTAAAATAACTTATTGCTAGTGTAGATTACTCATTTGTTTTATATTTCACATGCACATAAACTTGTTTATGACAGTCGTAACTCCGGCTTACGATATTTCACATTGTGCGATATTACGTTTACGTGTAAGGGTATAAATGCCTAGATTTTGCATAGAAAATACGTTAATATCTTTTGTTCCACTTTACTATAGGCGTTTGTAATTAAAGATCGTCCGTAGATCTTCTGTATTCTTAAATACCTACACCATTGAACACAATTGGTTTTGTACCCTTGTGTACCCTTCAACGGCCAAGTCACACAACATTAACTATAAAGAAATCGCAGGAACTTTAGACTTGCCACGACTTTGTCTAGATTTCATTACTTTTAGAAACAAGCAGCTCCATCGAGACTTGGCTAGATTTTTACAGAATGTTTTTGGTGGGATATAATATACAGTCAGCATATATTTTCACAACAGCTCCAAGCTATCACTGCACCTCGCAACAAAGTTGCGCTGTATTTATACATGTCAAGAGTTCCTCCTCTGATTGCACACTGCAGTTAATTCTAACTTTAATAAGTTCGTTATGTTTTAAGGTCAACTTTCAAGGTTTTTCGCTAAAAATATAATGACTCATAACTACACAGAGTGTTAGAACTACACGTTTAACGATGATTTTGTTGCAAAACTAAAATATGATGTAAATAAAAGCAATTTCCCGTTTGAAAAATAGTTTAGTTTTTAGGTAATATGTAGAGACTCATTTTAGAGTCGAAGATGTAAACTTATGAAACCTGAACCTGATCTCAATCTACGAATTTAATTTTAATAACACCATTCATCTAGCATTATAATAATCCAAAACTATAAAACGCTTTGTCCTGAGTGAGTACTGACCTATCGTCAAAAAGGCTAAACTTAGAAATTTTTAATTTTTTACGGAATATTTCTTGTGCACCTTAGAAGTGCAGCTTAGAAAAGCTGCAAAGTATAAGAGTCAGTTATATTTAAATCGGCTGTTGGAATAAAATAAAGGAATAGGTGTTCCTGTAGTATCACCGTTTTTGGCAATTCCATCCATTATGTTTACCATGAGACTTGATACGTAAATACTTTCTTAAATTGTATTCATGGAAAATTGTTATTTATTGAGTTAAATATATACGATAATTAATATTAATATAGTAATATTTTTAATAAATCTGTATTTTAACTGAAACCTGCAAAACACGCGCGTGAAGGTACGGTAAGAGATCTCTTTTTTTAAATTACCAGATACAGAAGCAGGTAAACAAATCGTTAACATGTCTATCCACACCCCCTGACTAAGCTAATCCGAAATGCGTACAAAATAATTCCTTGGCCATTTTCCGCATCTCATTTTATTGAGATCAGATGGTGAACGGGGCATTGTAGCGAATAATCCGGCAAATCTGCTCCAAACTACGCTTGACTGTGAGCGTACCTACTACACGGAGGGGATTGGCCCGCGACCCGATGCGTGCGATGGGGCATCATCGACCCTCGTGACTTATGATACACCCAAGTAAGATTACTCGCGTTTTGATCGCGCACCTGTCGCCGGGCACCAGCTTTAAGTGCCTACTGTCCGTCAACAGATAACGGATCGCCACGAAAAAAAGCCGCCTCGAAACGATACATTTGCATAAAGATAAAAGTACTTTTATATTCCGTATTTCAGTTGATGTGTTTTGTTTTGAATTAAAATTTATAGCGTAGACGAGTGATGGAGTGCTCTAGTTTTTTTTTCATATCAAGTCACCCACTGCTCGGCGTCGCTTTTTATTGCTCCGCTTGCGGCCGTCTCGCGCTGGAGGCAAGAGAGCGCGACTCATAATTCAATTACAAAAACCAACAAGCTGCACAGCACTAGAGTCACAATCACACTCTCTACCGTTAATGATAACGATGTTTGTACTATAACGAGCCTCGGAAGCCGGCAATAAAGCCAACCGACGTCATTACCGCGCCGGCTACATAAATTGACAAGCAATATTTCAAACTCGATGATTATCATATCGGGAGGCGAATACCATACAACGAAATCGCTAGGGTTGAGTTCAGTGAATGGAACAATTACTCGGTTAGAGTGCATGTGTCGGTGCGACAATGACTTCATTAGAGGCAAATTGCGTAGTGTGCGAGCGGTTTTATGATGTATGGCACTTGACTTGTATAATGCGTTTTGGGGATTTTTTTGTATCTAATGGTGTTTGTACTCAGCTCCTAGTTTTGTAACAATGCGATAATTGCAACACAAAGCCGCTCGAGACATTTTTTATATGTAGGTACCTATGTATTTCCAAAATAAAATCTTAAATTATTTTTATTATCATGATCATTATAGGGACTTGTCTTTGAATTATTGATACCTACCATTGTTAACTCACTATGAACGATGTTACCTTATATTTATTTGTAACATATTTATAATAAAACAAGATATAAGGTGAAGTTACCTACCTATTACTAACTACATTCGTAAGATAAAGCACAGAGTGAGAACAGGCCGAAATTATACATTATACATATGGATAAATATGTTGCAAACTGCAAGAAATCAATCTAAATATCTTTTCGGAACCATTTCTTAGCATTAATTATAAGTTCATAAAGCTGCAATCCGTATAATGGAGATAGCGCAGCTTTTCAAGTTAAATTAATTAAGTCAGTCCATACATTTTAAATGAGTCAACATTTAATTTCTAAATCCTGCTTGCGCCAAACATAACGGGTAAAATTTTTATAAGTTACATTTTTAAATCATAGTGAGTCTACGAGTTTCATTGGCATTTCCATTTGTAGAGTTCCACCTGCATATGAACTCATTATTCAAGAGTACTATAAGTGGACCACCCTGCGTCAGAGGTCGTGGGTTCGATTCCCACAACTGGAAAATGTTTGTGCGATGAGCATGAATGTTTTTAGTGTCTGAGTATTTTTTTATTATCTTTTTTCCTAATACATAAAATTCTCGTTCCAAATTTTTAACCAAACTCTTCCGAAACTGCTAGACCGATTGTTATGATATTTCCTGTGTATTATATTTGGTAGGTCTGCCGTCTGAGAGTATATCGTAAGCTATTTTTTTATATCCCTAATGGTCAAACAATGTTTTGCTGGGTCAGCTAGTGATAATATAATATTTTTATGCTTATTATTCTCTCCTCCGCTGTAAAAAGTGAAAAAAAAAATTCAATTTACGCCCATAAAACTGTAGCGAAACGGCCAAGACATAATATATTTTAACTAAAGTGTAAGTTGTGAAGTTAGAGCTATGTAGAGTTCGAATTCTTGCTCTACATATTGAGATCTGATAACTTTTTGTCAGTGAGCCATATGCACTCCAGCACTCGTCTTGGCAACATTTTACATGAAGTTTCTGGTGCGATTCTATTGTCTATTTTTATGTAAGGCATCTACTCACTTTGAGGCTTTATTGCTATGTGCGTAAATAATATATGTAATGGCTTGATAATATATTTGTTTATTTATTTATTATATTCTCGAACTCAACTATAAGTTAATTAAGCACACCGTCAGTGCAATAGAAAGTTTAAAGTACTGCCAGTAAAAAATAATAATTCAAAACTGCAAAGACAAGCACATTGCATGGCTGATTGAAACTAATGATTTGGCCCGGCTCTGACATATGTCAGTGATCATCCCCCATCCCCCTGCCAATTAGAGCCGAGGCAAACGGGGGCGCGTTGCACATGATTGCCCAACCGATAATGTTATTGGTAACGATTTATTTATTTTGCTAATAGATTTGCCTACAATCTACGTCAAGTGTACAAGAATTATAAATAAAAAAAAATTGGTTGTCTGTAAAGTCGGTTTACGGACGATAGATTTACGTGATAACGTCATAATTGGCCTCTCTATATCGATTGTTTTATCGTGCCTCTCTATCGCTTGTTGCGCGCTCTCGCTTGCACACACAGGCTCAGGTGGAACGTTACGCGGAACGTTACTATTTTTCATGTGCGTTGCTGGTGTTCATCAATTTATTAAACGTTATCACGTCAAAAAACTTTTGTGTGAATAATTAACCACGCTAACTTGAACGCTCGCTGGCGTTCTCGCGGACCTTGTAGATAACTTTAGCGTACTTCGCTTGACAATTGACAGCCGACAGTATCAAACACAGCGTGTTTAGTAATTATTATCGTGGTTTTTCTACAGTCATTTGTTTTGTCCATATATTTTTGTCGACTAGCGTTAACACCAAAGTCACCAAACGCTTGTGACTTTGTCTAGCCCCGCTGAACTGGCTGACAATTGTAATGAAAAACGAATCCTAAATGCTGATATTTGTTCCGGAAAAACAGAAATTCACGCTAGCAAAAAACTTAGCTAGATAAACAGACACCCTGGACGCGGCGGACCGCGAGAAAAAGTGTCGCCAGTTTACCGAATACCGATGCCAAAGTTGTTTGTTTTAACACCGAATGCGTCAGTAGTAAGCCAACAACAGTGTTGACTGCAGACCGAGGGCCCGTCACAAATCACTACCTTGCCAATAGTCTGCACGCACGTTTCCATAGAGACTGCTTCCGCCGTATTGTGGTGTGTTAGTGAGAAATATTGACAGACGGCTCTGATCTGATATTTTCTTGTATGAGGGAGGTTTGCGTAAAATGTTCTGATGACCATATTTTCAGGTTCCTAATCAGTGGCTAGATATTATTGAAATCTCATTATTACATTCTGTTTACTTTTTTGTCAATTTTTCTGCTCAGCGATAAACTCGTCAGTGTAACAATAACAGTATTTCAATATTAGTCCAGTCAATTTAGACAATTGAAATAACTATAATTCCGACAGAGCCAAATCTTCGTAGAGACCTTAGGTTTACCACAAGGAATAAAGTGTCAAAAGTCCCCATCAATCCTATGTGTGCAACAAAAGTTATTCGGGGTCAAACGTCAAAATTTGAGGTTTTTGGATTTTTCTCGAAAACGGTAAGTTTCCTCAAAAATAACTTCAGGCCAAAATTGTAGATCTTAAAATTATCTACAAAAATAGTCCTTATGATTTTTTTTCTAAGAGTTAACATTCCTGAGATATCGCGATTCTAAGAGTCACATTATACATGATATGCACATATAAGCCACATATACACATAATCAGGCAATTATAATTGTAGTTGGTGAAGATACTGATTTCTTAGTAGGTACTACTTACTGCAAGGACTCCAATGGATAAAATAATTTATTTTCTGAAACTTTCTAACTTTAACCGTTTGCGCAGCGTAAGCAACGGAAACTCTCCATATGGAACAAATTTTCCCGTTTTGGTAACATTTTTCATTGATGATCCTATGCTATTGGTCGTAGCGTGATGTTGTATAGCCCATAGCCTTTCTCGATAAATGGACTATCCAATACAAAAAGAATTTTTTAATCAGGACCAGTAATTTCTAAAAAAAATCACGTTGATCCGCTCCTTCGTTTCAGCGTAATGGCGATTGCCATAATTCTGTTGCGTACGCTGCGAAAACGGCTAAAGTCTCGCAAAAATCATGTATGGCGGAGTTGATCTCCTTTAATAGTTCTAAAAAATAATCCACAACAGCAAATACCTATCTCTTAAGTTTGACTCGCTATAATTTTTTTATTATGGCAATCGCCATTACGCTGAAACGAAGGAGCGGATCAACGTGTTTTTTTTTTAGAAATTACGGGTCCTAATTAAAAATTATTTTTGTGTTGGATAGTCCATTTATCGAGAAAGACTATGGGCTATATAACATCACGCTACGACCAATAGAATAGGAGCATCAATGAAAAATGTTGCAAAAACGGGAAAATTTGTTCCAAGGAGAGTTTCCGTTGCGTACGCTGTCTAAACGGTTAAAGTTAGAAAGTTTCAGAAAGTAAATTATTTTATCCATTAGAGTCCTTGCAGTAAGTAGTACCTACTACGAAATCAGTATCTTCACCAACTACAATTGTAATTGCCTGATTATGTGTATATGTGGCTTATATGTGCATATCATGTATAATGTGACTCTTAGACTCGCGATATCTCAGGAATGTTAACTCTTAGGAAAAAAATCATAAGGACTATTTTTGTAGATAATTTTAAGATCTACAATTTTGGCCTGAAGTTATTTTTGAGAAAACTTACCGTTTTCGAGAAAAATCCAAAAAACCTCAAATTTTGACGTTTGACCCCGAATAACTTTTGTTGCACACATAGGATTGATGGGGACTTTTGACACTTTATTCCTTGTGGTAAACCTAAGGTCTCTACGAAGATTTGGCTCTGTCGGAATTATAGTTATTTGACCACTCATTTTATGTCTAACTTGACCGGTCTATATCTCGAATAAAACACAGTCGCGTCGTGATCACAAACATTACCGTTGCAAAAACAACATTTTATTGTTTTGGTTCAAGCAACAAAGGGAAAAATAAAAATCAAACAGTGTTCTCAAATTTTAACAATCCGTAAATACATCAACCCTAACTTTCAATATTTTAACGTCGACTAAACACTTGCATCGTAACGTGTGGTACAAGTATGTTATCGCAGCGGAAATAATATATTTTATGATTAGATTACAACTTTCATCCATGGCTTGGCTCGCGTGGACATCGGTTTTTTCAATTTTTTCCGGTATGTACATGACTGCAATTTCAACTTTTATATTATATATTAGTAAAGATTTTATATTAAGTTTTATACATATGTAATGTTACGTATGAAATTTAATATATGTCAATATTAAAAAAATTGTACAATTATAGTTTAGTTGCTGTTATTAACATTATATTGTAAAATAAAGAATACTATCCATCTGACGATGTTATTCTACTAACTCGGAATGGGTAAGAAACTCTTTCGGTCGCAAGGTACACGGCATCGCACCGGGCAGTAATAATATAAGATCTAGGTGTATTTTTTTCAATATTAAAACATCGTTAAATAAAGACGTATTGGCCATGACTATATTTCAATATTAAAACTTTCATTTGACTTAATTTTTGCAAACAAATTCTTATGAACATTTTTTCATTTGTACACAACACAATAAAACAATTTAATCATTGTTAAATTCCAGTACCTAATCACTGCAATGGCAGAGTTTTGCTTGCACTATTAAAACGAATGAACAGTTGAACACTGAACTGATCACCCCTTTCACCCCTTAACCGCTAGAATGTCTTCAGTTACACCACAGTTAACAAAGACAAATAAACCAAAGAACATTACAAAAATCGTGAATCAAGGGGTGGAAACAATTATTAGTAGTATTTGTGCACGGCGAGTTAGCAAACATTATAAAACATTAACAAATTTCACGGTGCCACTGGTGTCAAAAATGAGTGGGGGCAGTGTATTGTAATGAGAATAATGTGGAAAAGTATGGCTTTTATTTGTGAGTTGTAGATACTTGTATGAATATAAAAAATTTGCAGCCTTAGGTTTATATATTAACTAGCAAACGCCCGCGGCTTCGCTCACGTTAACTTCTGAGTTATGCTTTACTATGGTGGTTTAATTTCCAAAATTCGTGCATTACACACCATTTTGCCCACAAATTTTTCTCTTGCTTCCTGGTAATAGTCACATATTGATTTTGAAAAATTCGATCGTCACAAAAAAGTTAAATATGGTGGCCATTTTTAGGGTTCCGTACCCAAAGGGTAAAAGCTCTTACTAAGACTCCACCGTCCGTTCGTCCATCCGGCCGTGGTTGCTTGCTACCATGGTAAGACATATAAGTACAAAATTGTGGCCAATTCTTTTAAATTTTTACCAAAAATTCCTTTTCTATGCTCGCTGCGATAATCAGATATCAATTTTGAAAACAATCGGCCCAGTAACAAAAAATTTCAAAATGGCAGCCAATTTTTTAAATTTTGACTACAAATTCCTTCTCGATGCTTGGTGAAATAATCAGATGTCGATTTTCAAAGCAATCGACTCAGTAACAAAAAAATTCAAAATGGCGGACACTTTTTTTAAATTTTGACCACAAATTACTTCTCTATGCTTGCTGCCATAGTCAAATATCGATTTTCAAAGCAATCGGCCCAGTAACAAAAAAGTTCAAAATGGCGGCCACTTTTTTTAAATTTTGACCACAAATTCCTTCTCTATGCTTGCTGCCATAGTCAAATATCGATTTTCAAAGCAATCGGCCCGGTAACAAAAAAGTTCAAAATGGCGGCCACTTTTTTAAATTTTGACCACAAATTCCTTCTCTATGCTTGCTGCTATAGTCAAATGTCGGTTTTCAAAGCAATCGGCCCAGTAACAAAAAAGTTCAAAATGGCGGCCACTTTTTTAAATTTTGACCACAAATTCCTTCACTATGCTTGCTGCCATAGTCAAATATCGATTTTCAAAGCAATCTGCCCAGTAACAAAAAAGTTCAAAATGGCGGTCACTTTTTTAAATTTTGACCACAAATTCCTTCTCTATGCTTGCTGCCATAGTCAAATATCGATTTTCAAAGCAATCGGCCCGGTAACAAAAAAGTTCAAAATGGCGGCCACTTTTTTAAATTTTGACCACAAATTCCTTCTCTATGCTTGCTGCCATAGTCAAATGTCGGTTTTCAAAGCAATCGGCCCAGTAACAAAAAAGTTCAAAATGGCGGCCACTTTTTTAAATTTTGACCACAAATTCCTTCTCTTTGCTTGCTGCCATAGTCAAATATCGATTTTCAAAGCAATCGGCCCAGTAACAAAAAAGTTCAAAATGGCGGCCACTTTTTTAAATTTTGACCACAAATTCCTTCTCTATGCTTGCTGCCATAGTCAAATATCGATTTTCAAAGCAATCGGCCCAGTAACAAAAAAGTTCAAAATGGCGGCCACTTTTTTAAATTTTGACCACAAATTCCTTCTTTATGCTTACTGCCATAGTCAAATATCGATTTTCAAAGCAATCGGCCCAGTAACAAAAAAGTTCAAAATGGCGGCCTATTTTTTAAATTTTGACCACAAACTCTTTCTCTATGCTTGCTGCCACTGTAAAATATCGATTTTCAAAGCAATCGGCCCAGTAACAAAAAAGTTCAAAATGGCGGCCACTTTTTAAATTTTGACCACAAATTCCTTCTCTATGCTTGCTGCCATGGTCAAATATCGATTTTCGAAGCAATCGGCCCAGTAACAAAAAAGTTCAAAATGGCGGCCACTTTTTTAAATTTTGACCACAAATTCCTTCTCTATGCTTGCTGCCATAGTCAAATATTGAATTTCAAAGCAATCGGCCCAGTAACAAAAAAGTTCAAAATGGCGGCCACTTTTTTAAATTTTGACCACAAATTCCTTCTCTATGCTTGCTGCCATAGTCAAATATCGATTTTCAAAGCAATCGGCCCAGTAACAAAAAATTTCAAAATGGCGGCCTAGTTTTTAAATTTTGACCACAAATTCCGTCTCTATGCTCGCTGCCATAGTCAAATATCGATTTTCAAAGCAATCGGCCCAGTAACAAAAAAGTTCAAAATGGCGGCCAAAAAATTCAAAATTTTTCCTCCTCAAAATTTGAATCTCGAAAATCCCTTTCTGAATACGAATTCATGATATACCTAATACCAACCTAGGTACCAAATTTCAGATCTCTACGACTTTTAATTTCACTGGAATCCCTGGAACAACGCAAAAATTACACTTTTGTATGGGAAAATCCCTTAAAAGTAGGATTTTTATCCCTTCCAATTTGAATTTCTGGAATCCCCGTCTTAGTACGAATTCATGACCTAATGTCAATGTAGGTACCAAATTTCAGATCTCTACGACTTGTAGTTTTTCGGGAATTCCTGGAACAACAAAAAAAATTACAATTTTGTATGGAGAAATCCCTTTAATGTACTATTTCTACCCCTTAAACATGGAATTTCTGGAATCCCCGTCTTAGTACGAATTCATGACCTAATATCTACCTAGATACCAAATTTCAGATCTCTACCACTTTTAGTTTTTCTGGAATGCCTGGAACAACGAAAAAAATTACAATTTTGTATGGAGAAATCCCTTTAATGTACTATTTCTACCCCTTAAACATGGAATTTCTGGAATCCCCGTCTTAGTACGAATTCATGACCTAATATCTTCCTAGGTACCAAATTTGAGATCTCTACGACTTTTAGTTTTTCGGGAATTCCTGGAACAACGAAAAAAATTTACTTTTGTATGGAAAATACCCTTAAATGTATGATTTTTACCCCTTAAACATGGAATTTCTGAAATCCCCGTCTTAGTACGAATTCATGACCTAATATCTACCTAGATACCAAATTTCAGATCTCTACGAGTTTTAGTTTTTCTGGAATGCCTGGAACAACGAAAAAAATTACAATTTTGTATGGAGAAATCCCTTTAATGTACTATTTCTACCCCTTAAACATGGAATTTCTGGAATCCCCGTCTTAGTACGAATTCATGACCTAATATCTACCTAGATACCAAATTTCAGATCTCTACGACTTTTAGTTTTTCTGGAATGCCTGGAACAACGAAAAAAATTACAATTTTGTATGGAGAAATCCCTTTAATGTACTATTTCTACCCCTTAAACATGGAATTTCTGGAATCCCCGTCTTAGTACGAATTCATGACCTAATATCTACCTAAGTACCAAATTTTAGATCTCTACGACCTATAGTTTTGGCGGAATCCGTGGAACAACCAAAATACCTCATTCTTTTATATATATAGATAATTAGTAATACATACTTAATTTTTTTCGAAAAAACATGAAATCTTCTTAGAATTATATTATTCATTTATAAATACCTATGAAGTAAGTCTCATTTTAGATATTTCCATGTGGTAAATAGCGTCATGGTGACAGAATGGCTGCCGCATTTTTTGTGCAACAATTCAGCCTAGCTGTTCAGTGCGGAAATACAAGCTTGGCATCATTACACACTGAAAATACATGTACAGTATTTAGAATAAGTAAGCGATGTCAAGTAATACTATATACACAATAAAAGTTTTATACTATGATTATTTATGAAATTTTAAAGTTCTGTAGTTTACTCTCATTTATTTTTATTCCAATTATTTTTAACAATGTTTTTAAAACAATATTTTTTTTTTTAAAAACGTGTTTTTATTATATTTATTACTGTAGATATTTTTATTATAATTAAATGTAGGTGTATATGTGCATCTTAAATTGTATGTGAACTTTGGTCTCCTAAATAAGTTCTTGCTTTACATTTGACTTTTTATCTCGCAATAAATCCACGGTTCCCGTATTCGTAAAAAACGAATTCCTTCTTCGTCCGACGAGGACGAAGCCGCGACCAACGTTGTTTTAAATAACAATATCTATTTAGCCTAATCAATTAGTATTGACCACCTCCCTGGCGCAGTGGCGGCGCGCTCTGATTCGAGTGGGAGGTCGCGGGTTCGATTCCCGCCACGGGCCACTTTGGAATTTTATAATTTCTAAATTGGCTCAGGTCTGGTCTGGTGGGAGGTTTGGCCGTGGCTAGTTACCACCCTACAAGCAAAGACGCACCGCCAAGCGATTTAGCGTTCCGGTGCGATGCTTGTAGAAACCGTTGGGGTAAATTTACTTACCCTCCCAAGTTAGTACGATAACATCTTAGGCTGCATCATCACTTACCACCAGGTGAGATCGCAGTCAAGTACTAACTTGTAAAGAGTAAAAAAAAAAAGTAGGTAATTACGTCACCCGCATTCGATTCTTATTTCGTTATTAAGTAGGTATTATAAATACAATGTTATACGAAATTAATATTCAACTTTTGAAATGATTATAAACGTCGGTTTATTTTATTGTTTTCGATAAAACTAAATGAAAAAACCTCGATAGGATCTTTGGCACCTGCCTATTGTTTCTATGAAGGGTGTTATCTTGGGCCCGGGGCATCTTTATCATATTCCGAGTGAATGAATTTCGAGGCGAACTGTCATCATCGCTTACAACACTTATAGCCCTTTTTTAGATGGGCCGAAGACGATAAATCCGGCGCTTAGTTACAAAATGTCTCGTTTATACGTTTACTTGAAGTAGACTGGAACGAAAAATTACAATGACAAGACATTCCCCAGTTTCAATAATAATTTAAATTAGTAGGTAGGTAGACTCAATGCACTCGTAACCTTGCTGATAAGTTATTTTACACCGATTGAAAAGTCAAGTTTTGACCAATAGCAGTAGGTATAGTAGGACGTCAGCCACCTAAGCCATAAGTGACGGTGGACCTAAAAGGCAACATAGCGTCAAAGAAAAAAAGATGGTTGAGTCGGGCTCGAGCACTGAGAACTCCGTGCAATCAAAACATATTCCAACCAAAACACCTCTGCTTGTCAACTTCAAAAGAGAGCAAAAAATCACGTTTGTTGTATGGCCATGGGAGCCCCCTTTAACCTTCATTTTATATCCTATTTTTTAGTATTTGTTATAGCGGCAACGGAAATACGTCATCTCTGAAAATTTCAAGTGTGTGTACAAGAGATACAGCCTTTTTTTTATAGAGAGAAAATGCCTAACGCATACCCGTCCGTCAGGGGAAACGGATGGGTTATGTGGGGCTTGCACCCACTAAAACTGTCTGTTTCCACGGCGGACCTGCTGGCGGGAGTACGGGATTCACAGTCGTATTCCCCGCGCTCCCGCCAGGAAGAGATACAGCCTGGTGACAGACGGACGGACGGCGAAGTCAGTAATAGGGTCCCGTTTTTTACCCTTTGGGTACAGAACCATTAGAATGTAAAGTAAACTCGGCGTGGTCTCTGGCCCTCGGGCCGCGCGCTGCGGTCGGGCCGCCCGCGCCGCGCGCCGCGCACTAATGACTGCACCGTCGGGACTCGGGAGCGCACGCGTCTCGTCACGCGCCTCTCCTCATTACCAACCTCTTTGCCAACTTTATTATTTTTCGCCACGTGTCCATTATATAGCGGTTTTTATTATTTTTTTGAACATAAACTCCTTTTCGGCCGTGTAATCGGATCCCATTGCAAATAGGGTGGATTAGCGAGGCCTAATAGAATAGACGCGATCGTGAGTGATATGTGATTCGATCAACATAAACAAGCTATTTAGCAGGGTTTGAGAGGTTAATGGTAGTATTGGTTCAATGATAATCCGCTGGTCGGGGTAGGTATCTACCTACATGGTAATGACAACTCATAACGGAGTTTGTATTCGTAAGTCTTCATGGTTGACTGGGTTTACCCAGGTAATTATCTTCTTTCAAAAACTGGCATATTATTAACCTTGTAATTTATAACTTTATTATAATATGCCTACAGATTAACGTAAATTTATCGTTATTACTATATTGTTATAGTGCTCAATTTCAACTAAGTAAATCAGTTAAACATTTACTTGTATTATTACATCTAATTATACTAGAGCGTACTTGTCCATAATATAACTTATTATAATTTCCATCGCAAACAAGGCTACGGTCAAGATCACTGCGCATCGCAGTGGAAAGATTACAAAATCTCACTGATGCAAATAAAGATACACTTAATTTACAAAGTGCTTTAGATTACAGAACAAACCTGATGGAAATGTGGGGTTTTGCGGTGAATAAGTACCTACCTATACCTACGTAGGTAATAGAACTTTTCGTGGACAGGTTTTAACTTTTTATGTAAGTGTCTTATGCACTCATGTCAAAAAATCTTAAGCTTTCTTAATTATTCTAGTAAGAATGTACGATGTAGAAGTTACCACTTCTCAGTAAGCCGGGAAAAAATATAGATAAGGTAGAGTGTGGTAATACCGAGAATTTTGAACATAATGTTTCTTATAACATCCAGTCGTATATTCACTACTTTAAACTCGGGACTTTCATACAAACTCCCAACCCCTATTTTACCCCCTTAGGGAAGGATTTTCTCAAAACCGTTTCTTAACTGACAACTACCCATTAGAAAGAACCTACTTTCCAAATTTCAAGTCAACAGTAACAATATTAAAATTTTCACATAAAAACTTTCATCCCCTATTTTACCACCCTTAAAGGGGAATTTTCCAAAACGACTTATACAAATTTTTAATATCTGAAGCTGATAACCTAAATGACGATTTTCACGTCTCTAACTTCAAAAACACGGGACCTTCATATAAACTTCCAACCCCTATTTCACCCCCTTAGAGGGGTAGTTTCTCAAAATCGTTTCTTAGCTGACATCTACCCATTACAAAGAACCTACCTTTCAAATTTCAAGTTTGTAGGCTTTATACTTCCTGAGATATCGTGATTAGTCAGTGAGTGAGTGAGTGAGTGGTAACTCACTTTTATATATATAGATATAGAAGATAGAAGATGTACGAGTACCTATATTGTATCCCAGCTTTAACCGTATTCAAAAACTACTGAACCGTGAGTTAACACTGAGAAATTTTAAAATGAAATAGGTATTATTTATCTTGAAAATTCAATTTTCTAAATAATAATATAAAATAAAGTAGGTTGGTACCTATATTGAATTGAGAAAGGATAATGAATGTCTGTTATGTACTACTAGCTGACCCGGCAAACATTGTTTTGCCATTAGGGATATATAAAAAAATTGCTAACGACCTACTCTCAGACCTCAGAATACAGATATTCTGTATTCTGAGTCTCAGACCTACCTACTCAGATTCGGAGGAGTTTGGTAACAAACACGAAATACCTTCAAGCATTTTATTAATTAGAAAAGATATAATTAATATATAAACTATAATTATCTACTGCCATGAACACAGTACACTGAAAAAAATATTAAAATCCAACAGAGATTTACCACTTATTTAAAGCGCCATCTAGCGGTCTGTTGAGTTTCAATGAGATTCTCCTAGCATGACTCTAGGCTAGATGGCGCTGTTTCAATCTACATCGCGCTTCTATTGCCGTTTATAGAATTGATAAATGATAAGTTTAAATTGGTCATCACTCGACAATAATATAATAAATAAATAATAAGCTAATTTTTGGAAGGTACCTTCTCTGGACAAATATGTCTGGAGAGGCCTTTGAAATTATTTGAAAAAAAAATATATTATGTATAACGCGAGAATACCCGTCAAATTAGAGTCTGTCCCTTCGTCCGCGGTTTAGGAGACTATAACGGGTAGCCCGTTCGCAGAAGCTTTGCCGATAACTTCCCTTCCCACTTCATACTACCGCAACCTGCGCTCGTCCGTTATTAGACGAATGCGGGCGGCGGTAGTAGGAAGTGGGAGCGGGAGTCATCGGCAAAACTTCTGCGGACGGGTAGTAGTATCTACTGCTAATAATAATTTTTTGTGTAGGTTTCCTTGTTTTTTAGGATTCCGTACCCAAAGGGTAAAAACGGGACCCTAATACTGAGATTACGTCTTCTCATCTGTCAAAGACGGAGAAAACAGAGTTTGCGACGTGTCGCATGTGTTTGTTTCGTCAATACGATAAAAAATTATGTTGTTATATGTACTAAATTCTGATATTCTGCTATCAAACAGTAATTTCAAAGCAGTACTTTGATAAGAATTGAAGGTCATACTGTAGCCGGCATAAAAATTAACATTAATGTAAAATTTTGCAATGCATCTAACATGTCCTGCAACAACAATGCATGGCATCTAGCAACCCTAAAAATAGATAATATAACCTGAGGTGGAGAGAGAGTCGCTCTACGTAAAAACTTGCAAGCTATAAAATCTGCTTAGACCAGGAACAAGCTAGGATTTACATTAATTGTATGGGAAGGGAAAACTCACTAAGTGGGAGTGAGTCTCAATTGATGCGAATCACTGTGGGGCGTCCTTCAAGGGATGGGATTTCGACCCTACGGAAGGCACACGCTCATTAGAAAGGCCTGTCGGCTTTCCCTCATTCACCATCGACCACGGGCGTGCACTAGAGCGTTTTGTACGCCTGAAATCGAGTATTATTTGTAAAGGCGCGTGCAACACGCGTGTCCCATTCTAAGCACGTTCGTTTGTTTTGTTTTTACGTTATTTAGAGCGTTTATTTCGCAAAAACTTTTCGTAGGTAGGTCGAAGACCAAACCTTCAAAAACGTAATGCATTGTACATTTTTGTTTTGCAAAGCGTTTTAATAAAGATTATTTTAAAATCATTTTACCAAAGGTTTATTTTTGCTTAAATATAGAAATAAAGTAAAATACCTAAGCAGTTTCCGAGCTCGTTGTTAGATTAGCGTTATGCAGTTAGGAACCTAAGTATACCTGGTGGAAAATTCAAATTTATCTAAAAAATGTGTGATGCTTGCCAATCGAAACTTCGTTTATGGTGGCCTTTGGTAAATCCCTATTTTTCTATGTAAATCCATATGAAAATATCTGGATTTCTGGCAACTCTTTATTTCCCAGGTAATCTTACGTAAACACTCAGACCATAATACTCAATCTGAAGTTAATGCTAACATTCCTCAAAGACGCAAACAAAAAATATTCAAAATTTCTCCATGGAGAACTGCACTTGCCGGTCGACAATATCTCTTTCTTAGCACAAAACTTTACAATAGAATAAATGACACGCTTGTTATATCTAAGCTTAACAAACCCAACCTAAGAAAAACAGTTAACGCCTGGCTAAAGACTCTTACCTACCATGAAACTGAGGATTTGATCGCTAAAGCGAAATCATTTTAAGTTGTTATGTTCATGTTTACTGTCTACGCATACACCACAACCACACATACAAACCTCACACTCACACTCACACTCTCACACTCACACACACACACACACACACACACACACACACACACACACACACACACACACACACACACACACACACACACACGCACGCACCACTTATCATGTTATTTGAATAGTCAAAATTTAAGTTTGTACATGTACAGTTTAAGTATTTGATGGATCCAAGGGAAGGCTATGGTGCCCGTAACACAGGTTTTCCTAGTACGGACGCCAAAGCACTCCATCAGGTTAAACATCTTTTTTGTATGTCCCTATTCTGTGCACTAGATTTAAGGAGATTTTTGTACTGTGCAACATTTTCCTGGTTCAATAATAAATAAATTGAAATTGAAATAAATTGGATAACAGGAAAAAGTTTTTTTTTAACCATCATTGTTATTGTTTAATATCATATTGGCTTGCCCCACACTTAGGCTGGGTTGCTTGACTTACTTTAACCGAAACGTTATAGTTAAGTATGACGGTCTGACCCATATTTCGAAAGACATAAGAGTCAGGCATATTTGACTATAACGTTTCGGCTAAAGTCAAGTCAAGTAACCCAGCCTTAGAAATAAAAGTGAAATACCTATGATCTAGTCTTTTCCCTTTCAAACATAAAAGTTCAGTGTATAATTTGCAAAGAAATTACGAGAAGGGAAATAAACTTCGAATTGTGCGCGCAGACTGTTTGTAACTTTTGAGTTTTAATGACCGATAAGCTTACTAAAGTGAAACTCAAATATCTGGTTAAAAAGTAGTAAGTAGACCAAAAACTTAAAAGTATAACTTGATAACGTAGATAGACAAAAAAGTTTTAACTATTCCACTGTTATTTAACATTTACTTAAGGGATTCACTCAAGTCTAACTTTTACTCTCAGATGGTAGCCAAGCGGTAGGTAATTTTAATGCCATGCGCTCAAAATATTAAGCTTGAAAATATAAATGTATTTTAAATATAAAGAACCACACGTGCGGGATCGGCTGTTTAACCCAAAATAATTCAATAAGCCAGCGAGATTACGTTTTCTGCCCACTGAACCACTGCGCCCGTACGCTGTTTGACTTGTTAGGAGCGCGCAGGTGTTTTATATTATATCCGTCCACATCTACATTTTATATTACAAAATTATGAGGTCACCACAAATTTGGGTTATGTTGCACATTTTATTTTATAAAATGATAACGTAACGTTTAAGATAAAAAACTATTATGAACGTTGTTAGGGAGTCTTTTAGTATTATAATAGTACTAGCGACCCGCCCCGGCTTCGCACGGGTGCAATGCTGATACTAAATTAAATACACTACAGAAAAACTATGAACGTTGTATATAAAAACATAGCGGCCCGCTCCGACTTTGCACGGGCATAAAATATATATGCCTATGTCACTCAATGAAAACATGATTAAAATCGATCCAGTATTTTTACACGACTGCCCAAAAAAAGGAGTGTAATGTTTTTGATTCATTCATTACTGTCCTGTTTACGATTCTGCGCAAACATCGTGAGTTACCCTATGATTCAAACTTACCAATTAAGCGTAGATCGTATACTGTATGCAAAATGCCTGCAACGCGCACTGCGATCGCAAGTCGACATTATCCGTTTTTAAGTAGCCTTTTATACAATAGAATTAATAAATTGTTAAATATATTTCCCTTGACAACTAGTTCCTGCAAATCAAAATGTCTAAATTGGCTGCAATCACTAACTTATGAAGAGACAGAGAAACTTTTGAAAATAGTAAAATAAAAAAGCTTTTACACACACGCACACACACACACACACACACACACACACACACACACACACACACACACACACACACACACACACACACACACACAACACACACACACACTCGCACACACACACCTATGTACACGCGCACATACTTTCACATCAATTTCTTTATATTATTTTTAAGTTTTGCATGCTGCACGTACCTCACAATTAAGTTAAGTCTTTGTAATTGTGAACAGTTGTTATATTATATGTTTCGGAGGTGGGCGTGATAACTGTTACGCAGTTTATACTTTTACAGTTGTCATCGTTCATGTTATTCTGTGTTCAATTGTAAATGTTCAAATCAATAAATAAATAAATAAATAAATTACTGCCCTTGGCCTGCCATTAAATTTGGAGTAAAACAATTCCTCTTTCCCTATACTTACTATGAAGATTTCCTGCTATCTTTGGAATATCTAAATTCATACAATTTTTATTACATTAAGTACACATTTTTACTTATTTACTTTTTACATTTTTACCTAGGTATTTATTTTATTTTTACAACAATTAATATATTACAGGATGTCTTTATACACAACGTTCACAGCTATCTTGTCATTAGACAATACAAACATGTTTTCTCTTGAGGTTACTCTTGAAAGAGCGACATACAGTTGGCCATGTGAAAAACAGTCAACGCTCAAATCTAAGCCTGCAACGTTGAAGGTTTGACCTTGCGATTTATTAATGGTCATTGCAAAAGATGTCTTTACCGGAAACTGTAAACGTTTAAATTGGAAGGGTAAATCCGATGGTATCAGAGGGATTCGGGGAATCAATACATCTTCTCCGGTACCACATCCTGTGAGTATTGTGCACTCTATTATGAAAGTTTTCAGTGATTTTATCAGCAAACGCGTGCCATTGCAAAGTTTAGGTGGATTCAGGTTTCTTTATAAAATAACAGGACAACCAACTTTCAACACCATTTTGTGAGGAGGGAGTCCAGACGGGTTCAAAGAGTTTAGAAACTCTGTAGGAAAATGAACAGCTTCTTCCAAATCGAGAACAGTATCCACCGAGTAGTATATTTTCGTCGGCGCATCAATCTTTGAAAGAATCAAGTTATTTACCTTATCTACTTGTTCATTAGTTGGTGACAGAATCGCTCTTTCTTTAAACCAAGATATTGTCTTGTAACTTATGTCATCAATGTCAGGATAGACTTTGTTGACTAACTCTTGGATCTTGTCTATCAAAACACAAAGGTTTTTTAAGGTTAATCCTTCCCTCACTTTGTGTTAATTCTCCATTGCCAACTTTTAGCAGCATCTCTGGAAATAGCCTGTTCTCACGTGAAGATGACGAAACCCTCATATTAGTTTTAAGCTCTAATTTATTGACATGTGGCCAAAGGTTTGATCTTTTTAGGGAAGCATTTATTTCGTCAGCACGTGTTCCTCGAGTCACAACTGGTAGGATTTGTCGAAAATCTCCTGAAAACAGAATTGTACATCCACCCATAGGTGAATTTTTGTTGCGCAAATCGCGCATTGTCCTATCCAGTGCTTCCACAGACGACTTGTTTGACATGGTCACTGCACTGCCCCGTCCGACCGGTACCGCCCGCCGCAAACGCAAATTTTAAATTTGTAATATCTCCGAAAATATTTGTTTAATTTACATGCTGTAAGGAATCATATTGATCTATATTAATTGCACACTGTATTTAAGGTACTTAATTCGATAAGGATTAATGCCGTATTGCTTAAAATAGCTTCGTAAATAAGCCATTTTTTCACGTAAAAAGTAAACAATAAAAATGGTTAATGTGGGTTATCCCTAAAATATAAACATACCATCGCGGACTTTTTTGTAGACCTTTTTATGGTGTACAATACTGTAGTACATTAATTTGATCTAACTCGTAGGGTTTAGGCAGCGTTTTTGCTAAATTGCTAAATAAGCCCAAAAAATAGGTTAATTTACGACATCACGTTAGAAACCTCTAAAATTAGCAATGTTGCCTTAATATATGATGCATGTATTATACATATAAACCTTCCTCTTGAATCACTCTATCTATTGGAAAAAACCGCATCAAAATCCGTTGCGTAGTTTTAAAGATTTAAGCGCACATAGGGATATAGGGACAGAAAAGGCGACTTTGTTTTATACTATGTAGTGATGAATAGTGATAGTGATTTATTATGCAAGTTAGAATGTATTCACTTAGGTAGGTACTCTTACTTTGCTTTCATTGACTTGACAGAAAAAAAATTATCGTGCATTTTAAAATAATACACGTCATATGCTCTCTATCTTCCTAAGTTACGTCTTATTATCTTAATTATTGGTTAAACTCGCACCTTAAGTAAATTTTAAATAAAAAAATTGCTTTAACCTAGCTGTTTCAAATATTGTCTTCAATTCTACCATTATAACAAGAGTATGTGTATATAAATATTAAAGCTCCTCCATTTGTTTATATCAGCGCCTCCCTCAAATAAGTATTCTTATGTTTGGTTGGTTGGTTTGGCTTTGGGCCGTCGTAGTTTAACATTATTTCTGAGTTCAAACTTATATTGTTCATTAATGCGTAATTAGTATGCTATGGAAGAGCGGGGCTGCCTGCCACAAGTTCTAGTTTTAACTAGGTACTTATTGGGTTGGCCCCAAACCACTATAATATATGTTTATGTAACTCTGATTCTGAAATAAATAATTTTTCATTTCATTTTCATAAAAAATTTCATAAATTAATTTAAAAGGCAAAGAAGAAGAATACAGAAGAACAAAAGCTAATCTACCTAAGTTAACTAGAACTTGCTTAGCTGGGTAAATCTTAACTTTTTACTTATTTAATTTGAAGCTTTGTAGTTTTTAAGTAAGAATATAACAATTAACAACAATATTATAATAGCATGACTAATTAATAATTTGAAGTTTAATGCTCTCAAAACTGCCCTGAAGTACTACCACCTAAAACAAAATTATTTTAAATATATTATTGCTCAAATGATATCGATGCACTCTCCCACGAGTCTGTCGTGAAAGTGCTATTCATACAAAGAGGTATACCTACCAATAACAATACCTATTGAATGTACAATTATTTCGGGGAATACTTATTCTTTTGTTCACTCTGGTATACTGGGGCGAAGGTACGTGAGTTTTGGTTTGTTTTTTGACCGTTACAATAGTGCGGGAGGGTGCGGCACGTGTCAAAAAAAACTAAACCAGTAATTGAATTCATGCAAACTTAGTATACTTTACTGCAACGCGATAGATTCCAAATTAGCTTGCGGTATAACTTTCGTGGAAGGTTTAATAAAACTTCAATCCTATAAACTAGGAAAGTACTTGTAAGTACCTCAATAGAAGTTCACCTTTTTTCTAAATCATCTGGACACTAATTTCTTTCATTTTCTTTTTCATTTATAAGTCGTCTACTTAGAACCTTAGTCTACTTAGAACTTAGAACAATTTTCAATATTGTAATTTTTCTTATTTTCTCTCGTGGATCTCTAAAGGAGGTCTGCAAACTGCAATTTCCCCGTGCGGGGTTGATAATATTTGTAGGTACTTAATTGAAATTGTGTTACATTTTCTCGCTGCATTTATACGCTTAACACTAAATAACCAGGCCAATTTCTAGCAAATAAAATGAGTAAGTCCTTCTGTCACCATCATATTGAGGCTCTATTATGTCTTTTTTATAGTCAACAGAAGCAAATAAGCGGGCGGGTCACCTGATGGTAAGCGATCACCACCGCCCATGGACACTTGCAGCACCAGAGGAACTGCAAATGCGTTGTCGGCTTTTTAAAAATTTGTTCATCCGCCCTCTAGAATAACCCCATGTTATAGTTTTGATGGAATTCTGTTGCTGGTAGCTGGTTCCATAGTTTGCATGTGCGTGAAAAGAAAGATCTGGCATACCGAGTGGGCGTGGATTTGAGGTGGAGGTGTGGAGGTAGAATAGATGGAACATGTGAATTATGTAGGTATATAGTAATTTACATTTATGCCAAATCACAAAATA
This sequence comes from Coenonympha arcania, assembly GCA_036785405.1. Classification (NCBI taxonomy): domain Eukaryota; kingdom Metazoa; phylum Arthropoda; class Insecta; order Lepidoptera; family Nymphalidae; genus Coenonympha; species Coenonympha arcania. Next base: position 12,397,270 of record CM072082.1, read on the forward strand.
CCATAATACTAAGTACAGTAGCCAAATTTAAACATTGTAATTAATCTCTGTTTTCGATGACTCATTGATTCGGTTATGGCATGAAAATAACGGTAAAACCAAGAATATAATCGAAGTAGGTACCTAACATATAAACAAACCACTGCGTGCTTTGGGATGTTCTTGGAATTATATAACTTCCACTTTTTGACGACCGAATGGCGTAGCGGTAGCGATTCTGCCGTCTGCGTCGGAGGTCGTGGGTTCGATTCCCACACTGGTAAATGTTTTCTAGTGTTTGGGTGTTTTTCAATAAGTATAACGTATATTTATCAGTTATCTAGTACCTGCCCATAACACAAGCCATGGCTTACTTTGGGGCTAGATGGCGATGTGTAATGTCCTGATAATTATTTATTTTTTATTAATTACCTGTCCAGTTCAAATAGTTACATGCTGAATACCGAAGTTTATATCTTTAAGTATCTATCCAAATTTAGGTATGAATGTACGCGTGTGATTTTTTAACTAAAGTTATTTCAATATAAGGAAGAAAAGCAGATTTGTTAAAAACTGGTTAAAAAAACTATCTACAAGATATGAACGGCAGAAATTGTGGTTGGCGTCAATAAAACTTCAACTATTTTAACATTTAGGGCCTGGTTCACAATCACCAGATAAACTTTAATATATACATACAAATATACATAAATATAATATATTGAAAAACACCCAGACACTGGAAAACTTTCATGCTCATCACACAAACATTTACCAGTAGTGGGAATCGAACCCACGATCTCCGGCGCAGACGGCAGGTTCGCTACCACTACGCCATTCGGTCGGTTGGTTGGTTGATATTATTTTTCGTAGAACTTTTACATAGAATTTTATCAAGGATATTTCATTAAAGTGATCTTATTATAGTCTTTATTTATACCTACTCTGCTCTGCCATAACTGCGCCCTCGCAGTTATGGCAGAGCAGAGTAACGTGCAAATAACGTGTTTGATTTGAGTAAAAATAAGCTTTGCTATTTATTTTTTTGATACTGATGTTTCGAAAGTGATAGGTTCTATTACTTAGGTCAAGAAGAGAGCCTTCAATCTCGCTGCCAAGTCCTACAAGAAGGTTCTGAAAGGAGCTCGTTTCAACCGCACTTGGCGCCTTGGAACTAAATTAGCTTCCTATCCTCGTGGTAGCAAAGCATTTTGGTCCCTATCCAAGTCGGTTGAAACGAACTTCTGTCGTCCATCGCTGCCTCCATTGCTGAGACCTGACGGATCCCTGGTCTTTTCGGTAACAGAAAAGGCCAAACTACTGGCGACTTTGTTTGCCGAAAATTCGTGACTCGATTCGGGGAATGCCTCACCACCAATTATACCAACTTGCCATTCTATGATGCCAGAGATACGTATCCGCCACAATGAGATTTTAAGAGTTCTCCGTAACTTGGATGTGAATAAGGCGGACGGGATTCCAGCAATAGTCTTGAGGAATTGCGCTCCCGAGTTGTCTCCTGTCTTAACGCGCTTGTACGGTGTACCGCCTCTCTCTTAAATCTGCTCTAGTCCCTAAGGCTTGGAAAATTGCCAATGTCCAACCTGTGCCTAAAAAGGGCAGCCGTGCCGACCCGGCCAATTACAGACCCATAGCAATCACCTCCATACTTTGTAAGAGTTTGGAGCGTGTATTGAATAACAAGCTCCTGGCGTACCTCGAAGCAAACGATCTCTTGTCAGACCAACAGTATGGCTTTCGTCGGAATCGGTCAACGGGAGATCTTTTAGTGTATGCCACTCACATCTGGGGCGAGGCCATGGACAAGTGTGGTGAAGCGTTAGCTGTCTCACTTGATGTGTCTAAGGCCTTTGACCGGGTCTGGCATGAGAGCCTTCTGCGCAAGCTTCCAGCTTATGGGATACCAGATGGTCTTTGCGAGTGGATATCAGATTTCCTGAGTGGACGATCATTCGAGTTGTCCTAGATGGCTCTTCGTCTGATCTTATGGCGATTAATGCCGGTGTCCCTCAGGGATCAGTTCTCTCTACCACACTCTTCCTGCTGCATATAAACGATCTGCTGAAACCCGGTATCTTTGGGTACGCAGACGACAGCACTGTGTCAGAGAGATATTATATCCAGACCGCGGGCTAGTGTTGCTGAAACTCTTGAGCGTAGAGAGGCCTTTGTAGATAGCATTAATTTGGCTTTAGATGGGGTGTCTAAATGGGGCGATGCCAACTTGGTCAAATTTAATGCTACCAAGACACAAGCGTATTTGTTCACCGCCAAAAGGAGTCCAGGAGTCCCCCTGACTCCGACTTTTTGAAATATTTCTATACCGATTACCGACAGTATTGAGCTTCTAGGCGTCACTCTGTCTTCTAAACTCATCTTTGGCCGATGCATTGAATCCAAAGCCAAGACAGCTGATAAAAACTCGGCATTTTAAATAAAGTTAAACAGTACTTCACCTCGGAACAGCTCCTAACCTTATACCAGGCACAGGTTCGCTCATGCATGGAGTACTGTAGCCACTTGTGGGATGGCTCTGCCAAGTACCAGCTTGATACTTTGGATTCGGTGGATCGCCTTGCTAGAATCATCGGCAACCCGACACTGGTCGACAAAAAACTTCAAAGCCTTGACCATCGTTGTAAGGTTGCCTGTCTGTCGGTATTCTATACGATATATTTCGGAGAGTGTGCACAGGAACTTTTTAATTTGGTTCCCCCGTCACCTTTCTACCATAGAACGGCAAGGCATCGTAAGGGCTTCCACCCATACATAGTTGACGTACCAATGACGCGTACGTAGCGGTTTGGTTCCTCGTTCCTGATATGCACTGCAAAGGCCTGGAATACACTCCCAGGCAGTGTCTTTCCTGGCACTTACAACCCGGGTGCCTTCAAATCAAGATTGAATAGGCATCTTCTAGGCAAGCGCGTGTCATCACTTTCCATCAGGTGTGATCACAGTCAAGCGCTAGCCTATAGTATAGTATAAAAAAAAACTTATATAGACCAGTGATAGACCAAAGCGCGGAAGGCGCGAAGCAATGTCGCCAGTTTGTCGGTGCCAAAAATGCTTGTTTTACCACCAACAGTATTAGGCCATGCTGTAGTTCGCTCAGCATGCAACCTTTAGAATTTTGACATATGGCACTACTGTTTGCTTGTACGAAAAAGGTTTAAGTACGTAAATTGTTCGCTTGCCCGTATCCTGGATTTTCTTATTAGTGGATAGACCATTGGTTACGACCTTTGCCTCTCATCAAAGGTCGGGGTCGAGTGGGTACTTACCTACGAGGACTCACTTCTGACCAAGTACCAAGTACACACACCTATCATACATGCATACATGAAACCTGAAGATATTACGCTCCTTTTGAACAGTTGTGCAAAAGAGTACATTTTGATACAAGTGTGGAAATAACAATTTCGCAAGTTATTGAATGTTTATCAATACATTTGCGAAGAAACAAAACCACGTAAACAAGTCGTTGAAAATTAATATTTTGAGCCTGTTTCACAACCGCTAGATAAACTTTATCTAACGAATAAACATGACATTTTGATTGATTCACCGTTTATCTGGTGATTGTGAAACAGGCTCTTACACTGTAAAAACTCAAAAAAATATACAGAAAACTTTTTAATGCGAAACCTCCTTCATGAAATGGGAGCATGAGGAAATCAAAAATCACTATAGATATTTCAATCCACGATGACACGCTCCGTTCTGTCCATACGAATCGAATAAAATCAGAGCGATTTTGACTGAGTGGGGCGCGTCTTCTTGGATTGGAATAACTATAGGATTAACTTTTGGCACACTAAACTCAAATGGAACCTGAACCTCCATGGAACAGTCTATGCTATTTGAGCAAAAATGTGATATTAAAAAATTGTATCTGTTCCCTAATGCACTGACACTGACATCATCGTGCGTCCAAGCATAGACGTTTAAAAAAAGGAACAGACGTACACCAAAGTGACAAAAACCCGTGTACAGGTTGACAGGGTTGACAACGTCATCGCACGATCAACTCAGCGCTCGATCAATTATGTTTGATTCATTGAGTCCACCTGACAGAATGTATCGCCGTCTCTTGCCGCCTCCAAAATATTGTGATACAGATTTTATCTGTTTGGAGCCACGGCCAAATTAATATTGCCTAGAGGAGTCTCGGAGGTGACTGCGTCGATTTTTTTACATGTACCTACCTATACAAACGTAATGAAACGTACATTTCAAATCATGTAGATACTTACTTCTAGGTAAGGTTTAGGCAGATGCGAAAAACACAGAAATACTTACCTTCTTCAGTGTTTGTTATGTATCATATTAGGTATAGTGTCTTCATCTTCAAAAATCAAAATTCTGTCAATAGATTTTGGAAATCGAACTTCGTATAAGTATAGACTATACCTCGTATATACTTTTGCGTGATGAATAGGTAATGTTTGAATTGTTACTTTCGTTACTTTTGTTACTTGGTAGATGGTAGGTAGCTTGTCTCAAAAGTAGCATTTTCCACAGTCGTAGTTTTACTTAAGATTATTTAACCCAATTTTTTATAGGTACCTACTTACTGCACTTGACTGCGATCTCACTCGATGGTAAATTATAAATGATAATGCAGCAGAAGATTTGATCACACTAAAATGGCAGGAGAAACCTCTTATGGCAACACAGCATTACACCGGAAAGCTTAACGGCCTGGACGGCGTCCAGACTTTCTTGATAGGATGGTAACCAAGCGCGGCCGAAACCTCCAGACCTAAGCCAATGGGCATTTACACCTTTTTTTGAAAACTGTTTTAAATTAATCCTGTGATCGTAATAAACCAATAGAATTTTTATTTCAATTTTTCAAAACCAATAAAAGCCTTAAAAACGATTTTATAATTACGATTTTTAATTTTCGCGCGGAAACGGCTCGTGACGTCACTCCGTTAGTAACCATAGACTAGAGCTAGACAATCAACAGTAGTATAACCACAGAATAATGATATTGATACTGTATCTTGAGTAAAACCAAAGAGTAAAACAAATGTCAAACGTCGGATGGTCATGTTCAGAATCCAGTAATAAAATCTTTAAAGTGGACTGAAAAGAAAAAAATTAGATTTGTAGCAGACTACTGTTAATACTTAAATGAATTTTCTTATAATTTACGTAAAAACATTTTACACATATTGCTAGCGAGTTGGTTCAGTCAGATGTAAGGTCAGATGACTAAGTATTAAAATTTAAAACTTACACTTCTGAAAGAACACATAATCTATTTTATCTTTAGCGCAATCATAGATCGAACACAGACTTCTAACAGTACAAGAAACACTTGTTGATTAAAAGCTCCAAGTTTCGTGACCTGTGGCTCCAATACATTGGAAACAGGAAAAAATAAAAATATTACAACTGTTAGCGCCCTGCAAAAGACGAAGTATAAAATGAGTTCTAAAGTTTATCATTGGTGTCTTGTGCCTGAATGCAAAAATACAAGTGTAAAAACGCCACAAACCTTAAACATGCATTTTTATATTTTTTCTTACAATGATGTAAAATACCCTATTGTGGTTTGTGATGTACTCTGTGGCGATAATCTAGGTTGTGTAATATCCATAGAGTAATTTGTATATGTGTACCACAGACCACAAAACTAGATGTGTACTGTCACGGTACTGTCGGTGTGACGTCACGTTATGGTGGATGGCGTTTTTGGACAGATAAAAAAAGAGGATTTTTAAAATGGAATTATAAAATTCACATTGCAATTTTATGAATAAATAGTGACGTTTCCCGTTTACTTTTTTCAAAATCATGCATTTTTATATTTTTTCTTACATGATGTAAAATACCTGAGTCATTCCAAACAGCCCTTGATAGGGATTGAACCCGGGACTTCCTGAAGATTCAGTTCCAACAACTTCTCAAGTCTTCGAGGTTTCGTGTTTCAGGCACCTCTAAAACATTTCATAATTATGTTGTGTTAAATTCTAATAAACTTTAACATTTTTTATCGGTGAAGGAAAAAACGCGTGCATGATGCAACTAGTGCACATCACATCATAATATCTTTGGATCTAAGAATGTACCATCTTATATTTTCCATTTCATACATTTGCATAATTCTTCAACGATTCAGTGATCGCGTTACTTCGGTCAACCACAATCCGTGTCATTGATAACATCGACATCAAAATATAATCTATATTTTTTTTTCAACTTTTAAGGTTCAGTACCTAATCCATTTTGTAAGGTTAAGGTTCCGCAGGCTAAAAATAGTAATATAAATGACTAAGACTCTACCGTCCGTTTGCATGTCATATAGACACGTCTAATCCAACTTCGTGGCCTTTTCATTGGATACTGAGTAACCTTTTGTAATTACGTTTTTGACCAAGGAAGATGACCGCAATGAGCTTGTTTTTTACTTCCTTTGCTTTCTCCCAAGCAGACCAGTCTTATACTTTTCTGATGGCTGTAATTGTAACAGGGAGGGCTCTTAGCTTACTGCACTTGGTCCACAACTATGACTAAATTACTGGGAAGAATACTGACTCGTAGGTACCTACATATCAACTTATCTCCGGGTTGTGATTCAAACAAATTGATATTTTACACTGAAAATTTCAAGCAAAGTAATAATATAAGCGTACTTACTAAGTACTTACTTAAGTAGGTAGGTAAGTAACTTATTTAATCGCAAAGACTCCATACATATTATATTAAATATTTCGACATAACTTGTAATTTGAACAAATTTCAAATTGCAAACAACTAGGATATACTAACTATAGGATTATATACTTAAACTAGTTGATCCAGCAAACGTTGTTTTGTCATTAGGTATGTAAAAAATAGAACACGACCTACTCTCAGTCCCACCGAACATCATAACAATCGGTCCAGCCGTTTCGGAGGAGTTTGGTAACACAAATTAAGGCTTAGCTACGATAACAATGGATGGGATTAGTGATGTAAGGTAAGACTTAGGATACCTATATAACTTTTACTATTCACTTCTACTTACCTACTGGACGCATTTCAGGATGGATTTTATGGTTAAGGGCCGCTTAGGTCCGACTAGAGGGTAATCTGTGGGTCCGACCAATCTCACTAATTACCAAAGCCAGAAAATCCGATATGCCCTACAAATCATCGAGCGCCGGCAAAAACATACACAGAAATAGGTCGCGTATAACGTTACCGCATCCGGGCATACAAGTAAATGGGCCATGACCCGCACAAAAACAGGGGCGGTGCGTAGGTACAGTAGGAACACTAATCCACACATTGACGCCACACTTTATAACAGGATTTAATGAATTTATTGGAACGAAGTTCCTTATCACGCGTTGCGAAAGGGGGCTAGACGGAAAAAATTGAGACGAAAAGTTGTAACGACACTTTTTGCTACAGTAAGCAATATGTAAGTCTTGCGGCGTGCGAATCTTTCTCTGTCAGTTTCTGCTTCTAAGCGATTTTAGATTAAAGAAAAAAAATACATGACGTTTAAATTTGAAAGTATATAAGTATTTGTCTTTATAGTTTTTAAATAATCACTTAAATACGCTACGCTGTTAAGAAACAGGTACAATAAAATGACACATTCAAGAAAACTCACGATATGAGCATCCCATAGATGTGGAGCATCCGAACGATTTACGTAACAAACGATTTACAAAAGCAAACAGTATCGCCATCTGTCAAAATTATAAAGGTGGTCGCTGAGCGAACTACAGCGTGGCCTTACTGTTGGTGGCAAAACAAGCACTTTTGGCACCGACAAACTGGCGACATTTTTTCTATATTGGGTAGGTATATGTCTATATTCACATTCATAATAATTATTCTTAGGTAGGTACGTATACAATCTAACTCGGTAATAAATGTGTACACAGGTCGAAATTAAAACGTATTTTAATACTTTCTCCATTCCTTCTCCTTGTAAACTACACTCCATCTTATCAAGTACCTACCTACGCTAAGAAAATGCTATCAACATTATCATATTACTTAAGTATGTATGTATATTACAATCTTCGGGATAGTTCAATATTAAGTTCAGTTAATAATGATTTTTAACCGACTTCAAAAAAAAGGAGGAGGTTCTCAATTCGTCGGAATCTTTTTTTATTATAATGAGACGCCTAAAATTGCCCACATTCATTCAGATTTGTGTTACTTAAATGTTGAAATCAATAAATAGATTCAAGAGAATAAAAGTAGGTGTAGATTAAGTTATATAATAAAAAGATAATAAGCATATTTTCCCATGTGGTTCTGAAACATGCTGAAGAAAGTTTAGAAATAATATTGCACGTTATAATATAGAAAGAATTTATTCTACACTTTGTAGTGTCGATGTCGACTGTACAAATCGTTTGACACGACCAAATGTGGAAATAACGCCCCAACGTTTGAAATTGCACGGAACATTGCATGCGCCCATCGTTTATAAGCAGCTCGAGAACAAAAAAACGGCCAAGTGCGAGTCAAACCGAGGTGCGCGCACCGAGGGTTCCATACTATAAAAGAAGTGAAATTTTTAAAGAATCTCTTTTGTTCACTAAGAGTTTTTGAATTTATTTTTGACTTTCTCACTCTCACGAATACGTTGGTATGAGCGACATGCAGTGTTGCGGAAGAATATAATAGAAAAAAATTTATTCGACTGTTTCCCAAATAAATAAATAAATATAAATAAATAAATATATACGGGACATTTTACACATAGCCCCAAAGTAAGCGATAGCTTGTGTTATGGGTACTAGATAACTGATAAATATACATACATACTAATATACATAAATATAATATATTGAAAAACACCCAGACACTGGAAAACATTCATCTTCATCACACAAACATTTACCAGTAGTGCAGGGAACCCACGACCTCCGGCACAGACGGCAGGTTCGCTACCACTACGTCATTCGGTCGTCAATCAAGTCAAATCAAAAATTATCAATAAAAAATCTGTTAAGAATCTAAAAGAATTGATATGATACCCTTTCATATGATAGCTTTATGATAGTTTGAAATACCTAATCGCTTGTGACTGACGGACAGACGGACGGACGGAGAAAGTCTTACCAGGGTTCCATTTTTACCATTTTGGTATGGAACCCTAAATACAATCGCGGCTACGCGCTTCGGTTTGATCTCAAATGTTACGTGTGAAACGAGCTTTAGACCTTATACGGTTGCAATGAAAGTCATTTTAAAGTTTGAAAATAAATTAATGTGAACCCTCAAACCACAAACGTTTATGATCCAAAATAGGTATTATTTCAGTTCCATGTAGAACATTTAGAAGTGTTTAGGATATTGTTGAATAGGAGCCAAGGGGAGCCCCTTTTAAATATTTGTTATCGTTCGTTCGTTCGTTTCAGCCGACCGACGTCCACGGCTGGACAAAGGCCTCCTGCAATGCTTTCCAGCCCGCACGGTCCTGCGCCACTTATATCCAGCGCCTTCCCGCGACTCTTCTAATGTCGTCAGTCCATCTGGTCGGAGGTCTGCCAACACTGCGCTTTCCCGTGCGGGGTCGCTATTCCAGCACTTTGGGTCCCCAACGTCCATCGGTTCTACGAGCTATGTGCCCCGCCCATTCCCACTTCAGCTTCGCGATAAGTTGAGCTATGTCGGTGACTCTGGTTCGTCTACGGATCTCATCATTTCTGATTTGATCACGCAGAGAAACTCCGAGCGTAGCTGCGAATATTTCAAGCGTCTACCTATTGTCATTATCAATATAGAGCAAAACGAGCAAAATAACCACGTTTGTTGTATGGGAGGCCCCCTTCATACATATTTCATTCTATTTTCTAGGGTTCCGTACCCGAAGGATAAAAAAGGAACCCTATTACGTAGATTTTGCTGTCCGTCCGTCCGTCCGTCGGTCACCGTTACCGCAATATCGAGGAAAAACAAACAAAAGAATCACGTTTGTTGGGAGCCCCCCTTAAATATTTTTCTTATTTTAATTTAACTATAATATATAATTAAACATTCTGTGAACGTTTGAAACGTCTAACTTTTACCGTTATTAATCTCGAGCAAAAAAAATCAAGTTTGATGTATGGGAGCCCCCTTAAATATTTATTTTATTATATTTTTTAGTATTTGTTGTTATAGCGGTAACAAATACATCATCTGTGAAAATTTCAGCTGTCTAACTATCACGGTTCAAGAGATACAGCCTGGTGACTGACGGACGGCGAAATCTCAGTAATAGGGTCCCGTTTTCACCCTTTGGGTACGGAATCCTAAAAAACAATAAATTTAGGAAACCTTCACAAAAAATTATGATTAGCAGTAGTCTATACTACTACCCGTCCGCAGAAGTTTTGCCGATGACTTAACCGCTCCCACTTCATACTACCGCCGCCCGCATTCGTCTTATAACGGACGAGCGCGGGTCGCGGTAGTATATTATAACTATATAGTGGGCAGGGAAATTATCGGCAAAGCTTCCGCGAACGCCGCGAACGAACGGACAGACTCTAATTTGACCGGTATTTTCGCGTTATGCAATGTTTTTCAATCAATTTCAAGGACCTCTCCAGACATATTTATCCAGAGTAGGTACCTTACCAAAAATTAACAAAGGTGAGGGTACACTCGGTTGGTTCTCCGAGTGATGACCAATTTAAACTTATCATTTATCAATTCTAAAAACGGCAATAGAAGCGCGATGTAGATTGAAACCACGCCATCTAGCCTTGATCCATGCTAGGAGAATCTAATTGAAACTCAACAGACTGCTAGATGGCGCTTTAAATAAGTGGTAATTAATGTCTGTTGGATTTTATTTATTTTTTCAGTGTACGAGTGCTGTGTTCAATGTTCATGTGTGTTTATTAGTTTCATCCAAATTTTATACCTAATTTTTAAAGTTTAATTTTTTTCAATGGCAGTAGGTAGGTAATTACTTATAGTTTATATAATAATTATATCTTTTGTAATTTATAATATGCTTGTATTTCGTGTTTATTACCAAAACTCCTCCGAATCTGAATAGGTAGGTCTGAGAGTATGTCGTAAGCAATTTTTTTATGGCAAATGATGTGTTTTATGGAAATGACCCGGCAAAATAATGTTTGCCGGGTCAGCTAGTAGTACATAAAAGCCATTCACTATCCTTTCTCAATTCAATATAGGTACCTTCTTTATTTACTTATTGATTTCGATTATTGATAGCAATCTTTTGTTTCAGCTTCGGCGCAAAATCGTCTACACTGTTTTTTTTGTTGTTTTCAGTTTTTACACTGATTCTAATTGTATACGAGCATAAAACAATCACCATTTTCTGACCAAGCAAACAGGAACTGAGTGACATAAATCGATGAAGCGCATTTATTCGATTCCGAGAATTATTTTTGTAATAAATAAAATAAAACTTCACCGAAGTCTGTACCAAAGTGGTCGTCCCGTTAATCGAATCAGTATATCTGTTCTTTTCGAATAAGTGTCATCAACGTATACTCTATCTCTTTTACCCTTGAATGGTGACTACCGGATTGCAAACGTGCATCAGCACAAGACCAGTTTTAGTCCAACCACAACAAAGACAGACCCTCAGAAATCCGCAAAGATGGAGTCAAACGCGATGAAAATAAAAACGACTGGAAAGAGTATAAGACTTATGATTCATATTATACCTAAGTGGGTATTATTAATCTTTTAAACCGTAATTACCTACTTTGCAGCTTATTATCACATTTATCTATTAGGGCTGCTAGATTTATCAACAAAACCATCAGTAAAACCCGCAGAAACCCATAGTTTTTACAGGATAAAACTATGTATTCGTTAATATGTATGGTATAGGTACCTACTAATCTTTTTTTACTGTAGATAAGCTTGCGCTTGACTATAATCATGTCTGATGGACAGAAATGATGAAGCCTAGGATGGAGCGCACTTGCCTTGAAAATGCCTTGAAGCTCTTGAAGGCACCCAGGTTTTACTTGGCTGGGAACAGAAGGGTGTTCCACACCTTAGCGGTATGAGAAACTTAAAAGAAAAGAAATCTATCTCCATTCCAAATTTCAGCCAAATAGGTTCAGTAGTTGTAGCGCAGTATTACACACACATACAACTTGCACCTTTATAATATTCGTGTGATGTTTTTTTTCTTAAATAAGTGCTTAATTGAAGACGGATTTTTCTAAATAGATTCTTGTTAGACCGAGAAACCAAGTCTTTGCTTCACGTACCTATAGTACCGATCTTCGCCGAACTGATAAAGGCCGGCATTCGAATAAGGAATCCGATGGGACCACCCAAAGGCTCAGCTGCCGACCCGCCTTATTTATTGTTTTAATTAAAACAACATAACTCAAGTTCTCCTGAACGCGCCTATGTGACAGCTCGTAATTCTAAATTTTAGCTTCTGAACGCAATCCTTAAATTAACGACGCATGCAATGAAATTAGTGTTGTCCAAAATCAGTCTTGGTCTTGCAGTCTTGGTCTTGTTCTTGCGTTTTTGCAAGAACAAGACCAAGACCAAGACTGCCTAATTTTAGCAAGACCAAGAACAAGACTGGCAGTGCAAGATTTGAGCAAGAACAAGACTAAGCCTGCGAGACTCTTGCGTCTTGCAGTTAACGTGAAATCGCACCCTCTGCCCGCGAAATTCAAATTTTATTTTGTTTTTCGCAATTATTTAACTAATCCAACGAAGTAGGCTTATGGAATTCATTTTGCGAAAATAAGAGTATCATCTTCACAGTTTTATATAAAAATGTTTAGGTACTTACTTGAAAGTTTCCAGTTTAGGAATGTAGTTCGATTTTCGACCAATTTGCAAAATTTCAAACTCGGCATTCGAACTACGATAGTACATACATAAAGCCATGCCATAAGCTTCATTGTACTAGTTAAATATTGGCGAAAAACAGAATAAAATTTGAATTTCGCGGGCCGACCTCCGTTTTTTTTTACACACTACAAGTAAGTACTTGATTGTGATCTCACCTGATGGTAAATGACGATGCAGCCGAAGATGTTATCGTACTACCTTGGAAGAGGTAAGCAACCCCTAAAGGTTTCTACACAGCATCACACCGGAACGCTAAATCGCTTGGCGGTGCATCTTTGCTAGTAGGGTGGTGACTAGCCACGGCCGAAGCCTCCCACCAGACCAGACCTGAGCCAAATAAGAAATTATAAAACTCCAAAGTGGCCCGTGGCGGGAATCTAAACCGCGACCTTCCATTTCAATCCGAGTGCGCGCCACTGCGCTTGGAGGTCTAAGAGGCTATTAAGAGTAAATATAGTTTCGGGGAGTGTAGGAGTTCGGGACCAGGGTATTAGGGACGCGCTCAGGGACTCTATGAGAGAGAAAAAAAATAGTTCGAAAAATTTAGGAAAATTGGAGTTATGCGCATTGCGAACAGTACCAGAAGCATACATAGCGATTAGCGAATGAAAATATCCTTGTTTGAATAAGTTTGCTAAGTTGCTACCGTGCGACACGGTAGATAGCTCAGTAGGTTAGAGCATACGGATTAGGCACGGATCGCAAAGGTGTCAATCGATTTTTTGAATTTGTCAACATTACATTAATTTGGCTCTTTACTATAGGTAGCTTTTAGACGACCTCCCTGGCGCAGTGGTGCGCGCTTGGATTAGAGAGGGAGGTCACGGGTTTGATTCCCGCCACATGCCACTTTAGAATTGTACCTATTATTTCTAATTTGGCTCAGGTCTGGTCTGGTGGAAGGCTTCGGCCGTGAATAGTTACCACCCTACCAGCAAAGACGCACCGCCAAGCGATTTAGCGTTCCGGCGCGATGCTGTGATCCGTTAGGGTTTGCTTACCCCGTCCAAGTTACGTACGATAACATCTTCGGCTGCATCGTCACTTACCATCAGGTGAGATCGCAGTCAAGTACCTACTAACTTGTAGCTAGTGAGTAAAAAAAAAGCTATGTTAATTCAAACTCAAAATGTATACTTACTCAAAATGTTACATTGTTCTCACATCTAAATTACCGTTTAGTAAAATATAGCAATAGGCTAACAGGTAATTGCGAGACTTGCGAGACTCTTGCTGCAAGACCAAGACCAAGACCAAGACTGGGGGTGCAAGAACAAGACCAAGACCAAGACCAGATGTACTGGCGCAAGACCAAGACCAAGACTGGCTGAGTCTCGTCTTGTTCTTGCATTTGGGCAACACTAAATGAAATGAACATGGGGGTCAATTTCTTTACCTGGCAGTTACCTAACTACATTATGAACTTAATGAACCAGGGAAAATTACCCATTCTTTATGTATACTTGTACTACATTGGTATTTTTTATGTTCAGAAAGTCATTAGCGGATCTAAGTTCCAAAACGTGTTGCTGATAACCTCGAACATTTCGCGTGACTTCAGGTGTTAGGTAGACCGTACCTATACAGTAGACCTACAGGTGTCTCGTCGCGTCGCCTCGCTTCGGTTGATGTGATTATACCATTACTTACCTACCCTCGGCAAAAGAATGAGTTGGTAGCGCTGAAGGATCAATTATTATACCTATGCGTTTTGCAACTTGGCAATGTAAGAATATAGGTACCTATCTTACACATAATTCTTTTCCTTTATGGTACCTAGTAATAATTAGGTGGGTATATATTTGAGCGTTTTTACCTATCTATGTTTGTAACTCCATTAAGATGATTTGGCTGAAATTTGTAGTGAAGACTTCTATCAGTCTAAAATTTTTATCACAGAAAAGTTACGGATTGCTGTAAGATTTGTAACAAACAGAAATCCGACCGGGTAAAGTCGTTAGTAAAACAGTATTTGATTGTGAGTAAACCCAAGTAGGTAGATACCTACTCGAACCTAATTAAAGGAAAATCTATCCGAATATTGCCCAATTTACTTGAATTTCTGTCGACTTAGCATAGACAATAGCACCTTCATTGTTTACTCTTTTTTGCCAACCTATATGACGATATGATTCTAATGATGAAGGTCTATTCTAAAAATTTATCTCCGGAATGGAAATATTAGGGAAAACTCACAGGTCAGAGAAGTAAAATATTTGCCACCTCTTTTCTATGCAAAGACCTTAACTAAATGGAAAAACATTTGAACATTATATTATATCATATTTTTGACAATGTAAGGCCGTTTGTCCACTCCAGCCGTCAGAGATTATATTTTCTGGCTTATTATCGTGTTCTGTGGCTGAGATAAACGTAACTAGTTACGGTTGGCTGTGGACTAACGGTCTATAGCAAATGTATGACCGCTACCTACTTCTGCGCCGTCTGCTTATTCTCGGTGACATCTTAATGACGTCTGCGGTGGACGAACGGCCTACAAGTAATCACTCTCAGAATAATTCGTCACCACCTGTATCGTAGTAATCACTTGTATTTTTCTGCTTTGAAACATTCTTCTCGGTGCAGATCTGCTTTCCGAACTTGGCGGTAGAGTTTTGACTTTGTAAGTGAGGCCTGTGTGAAAAATATTGATATTTATTTTCACTCGAGTGAAATAATCAATAACTATGAAAGGCTTTGTTCTGAGCGACTGACTGACAGGCAAGCTACAACCGAAACGGCTGAACTTAGAAACTTGAAATTTTCAGGGAAGAATCCTTGTACATATTATAATAGAAAAAGTAAAGCATCAGTTAGGTTGGAAATATTTTTATTAACAGATCGTAATCATTTTCGTCACATGAATAAATTAGTGGCTGTTGCATACTCGACACTCAATTATGAACCCCTGTTTTTCATTTATACATTTTACATTTTAATTCTAAGTATCTACCCATTGAATACATGGAGAACATAAGTCGGAGAACACACGGAGAACATCCTATGATGACATTCATTTTAAGTACATTGTAATTACTTTACACGTAAGGTAAAGTTATTTTGTTATTTTGATAGTGGTTTTGCCATCTGTTTCTGCACAGATAACAACGATACCTAATAATTTGAATACAACAGCTATAAATATCTAATAGGAATCCAAAAACTGATCACCATTTATTTATCGACATCATTCATTTTATAATCATTTATTTTGTTCTAGGTCTTTCGGATTCCTATTAAGCGCATAATTTCTCAACTTTTAAATTTCTCCGTGTATTTTCACAAATGTTTTCTATGACGCTATATGATATTTAAATAATGAAAAGTATAGGTACAAAATTAAACATTATACTCGTATTTATACAAAAAAAGGAACTACCAGTGCATGTACACTTAGTTAATATTAAACTTAGGTTATGCCTAGGACTATAAGAAATTGTAATTATTTATAGTGAATTATTTCCGGCTTATATTTCGTATGAATTGTCATTTTGTGTTGTGTTCCCTAAACTGGTATAACTTTATTGACGTGGTTAAAGTTAACTAAACTATACATACATACATAGTTTAGTTTATATTCGATGAGTTGATTGACTGATAAAATCTATTTTCGACTGGAGAATATTATGTTTTTATTTCAGAACTTTTATTTCTTGTGGAAACTGATTGTTAATGGAAAATTAAATTAAATAGATTCAATTAAAAAAAGGTAAGTTTTTTAGGGAGAATTTACGATTTGGTATTGAAAAGAAATAAAAGAAACAATATGAATAAGTTGCGACGGTTATTTTTTTAATACGAAAGTAATTAAGCATTAATTCAAAACAAGTATAGGTACAATAGTAGTAGTAAGTAGGTGGTCTTGGCTATCTAAAAATTTAAAGATGTTTGTTTTTGTATGTTTTTAAATCGGTAAAAAATTCTGACGAAGCCATAATAACGATTCACAAAGACAAGGCTGAAGGTAGCGAAGTAAAATTATATTGCTATACAAAAACAGCAGCCTACGTCCGAACGTTTATTTGAATTTCTTATCAAGTACCGTTAAACACTAATCTATCTTACTATGGAAATTTTTCATTGCTTATTACACCTTATATGTAGCTTACAAACTAAATTAAATATAGGATTCAATAAATAAATTGTATATATTAATTGAAAATCTTCCAACATGTTGTTTCCGTAATAGAAGCTAATTAATTAGACCCCGATTCACATTAAATAAAAGTTGTTCATTCTTTAACAGGAACCTAGAAATATCACTAGGTAATATTATTTTAAAGAAAAGAGCTCCTAAACTATAGCAACAAATGTAATATCAGATGCAATGAGAGAGTCTTTCAAACAATTGATACTCTGCATTGTAGAACTTGCTTTTTCTCATAGCTTGTGTCGTAAGATTTTAATACTCCGTAGTATAGCAAGCATTCGAGAAATTTACAGTAGGTACCAAATTTTTACCTGCGGTTGACATATTACCTCTATTATAAATGAATTAAACATTCCAAAAGACTTGTATAAATTAAAAAAATAAACAATCGTTCAAGCGATGAATTTAAATTAATTTACGAGAGATCACAAGGTTTTTAACAATGTAAAATAAGTATAATCTTTAAAAGAGGTGAATGAAACGTTAGTACGAGGCTGATCAATTGAAAATGTTTTTCTTAATTAATTGCACGGATCGTCCTCCTAATTACATTTTTATTTGTTCTTTAATTTGTGTTGTATTTTGTTGTATATTGGTGCCTTATGTTTTGATTGATCTTTATTTCACTTCTTATTTATATAATAAAAATCTTTTCTTAGGATTGCCTCACGAGCTTGTATTGAATTTTGTGCTCGAACATTTGAAAATGTCTCTGATTTAAAATGAAAACAACGTTTTTAAGTAGAAAATGGAATAAATTTACATCTAATTCGGTCACACTTTGTAACGCACTGCACCCAAATCTTCGTGTTATTATACGGTCCTTACATGTACAATTTATTTTACAAATATTTCACAACATATTGTATTATGTGATCAATACCATCACTATATCGTCCCGCTCTATTTTCACACCGTTTCATAAGAGCTTCTATAGGGATAACACTTCGAATGCTAAAGCTCAGTTGCAAAGCGCTCATAAGGCGCAAAACTGTGGCTATGGACAGTCCATGGAATTCGGACTCGGCGGGCCCCCCATCACGCTGTAAGGCGGACTGTGTGGAGGCAGCGACTGGATGGACCCCATCGGCCCGTGGTACATGTCCATCTCGAGGGACCCATCTGGTGACATTTTCTCCGCCATTTTGTTTTCCTGCTTCGTCACCATGCGCCGCCATTTCGCTCGCGCGTTCTGGAACCATACCTGCGGACAAAAAACACAAGGTTGATGTTTGCAACGGAAATGACGCAATAAGATATCGCGAGCGCATTAAGAGAATTGATGTGCCTAAAAAATAACAAAGATCCCATAGCAGAACAATGCGGCGAAATTAGTGGCGTTTATTTTCGGATTTCTTTTCACATAATTATTGTGTGCGTCACTCTTCACACGTTAGTCTTTTATACTAATTCTTCGCATCTAGAAATCCAAGTTTTTCCAGAGTATGTATTGACGATAGCTGGCCATTCCTGGCTTTTTGTGGAGCACGTGTCATCATTACGTGGATGTGTGCCGCGTAGTGCGTTCCGATGTACAGATCCAATGTTTAATTAGCGAGATTAACAGTGGGGCGCCGTGCCGCACTTCTTCGACCGTTACGCTGCGCTGGGCTGGTTGTCGTCTCGACCATACCGTCCAACGTGCGCTGCAGTATCGAACGCAGCGGGCCTTGGCAAAGTTCATGCATAACATTCCATCACGATGTTCCCGCCACGACAATTAGATGCATACGCTAAAGTTCTGCTCGTTCCAACCGTCGCGCTGCGGTATGCATCGAGACTTAATTAGAACATTAATTACATAAATTTAAATAGATGCTTTTGATACCTACAAATAAGTTTTTCGTTGGAAAAACTTACTTTATCTTTCTAACAAGGTTTTTCTGTTGTTATCGTTAGTTATTGTACGTAGGCATTTTTAAATAATTATCGGCAATTACTTCTACAATTACTTAATAGTTCATCTTATTTATTAATATTAATAATCATGGTTTTTAGCAAAATAATTGGAAGACGTGCAAACAATTGACCAATGACGCGTAGCCTCAAGATCGGCTACGCCCACCGCGGCATGGCTACCACTACCATGTACGCGTGTGATTTGATCTAATGCCATATTTAGAATATCGCTTCCATAGGCCCCGAACCTAAATGGCAAAATGAAACACGTTTAATTTCGTCATGGCCGTCTGTCATAATATACAGGGTTACAGTGCCAAATCGCTCGCGGCCTGTAGTTGTTTAAACATCAAAACTAACAACTTTTGTTCTAAGACTTTTCAAAATTCAGTATTTATTTATTTCATACAAAAAAAAATGTTATTTCGGTAAAGTGATTTTATTATTTTTACATTACACTGCTGCGGTTTCGCGCCGCGAGTTTACGCGCTGCCGCGCCGTTGTTACTTGCCGATGTTTTAATACAGAGTAGAAACAAGTAGAGTATCTCTGTAAAATATTGAATATTTGATATTTCTCAAAGTGTCGTGTAAAAAAAGTCGTAGAACAAAAGTTGTTAGTTTTAATGTAGACAAATACAGGTCGAGAGCGATTTGGTGTTTTTTATATAACCCTGTATAACCGTATCGTTAGTATTCTGAGGAGCTTGGTTGTTAAAATCTCTGTTAACGGTAACGGTTAAAAAATCACTTCAAATATTATACGGAAATATCAGAATATTAGTCTTGTCGACTTGAAAAAGTACATCATATGAATGTTATTTTAAAGCAGACATAATATTGTACTATACTTTAGATAAGATTACGTATAAATAGTTAAGTAACCCAGTAGATTTTGTATCAGATTACAGTTACACACCTGTATTGTAAGAAAGCCGATTCGGAAAAACTTCAGTATCAAATGTCAGAGAACAAGAAATTATAATGGGAGAACATTCATTATTTACTATCATGATAATCACTTCACCCTATTTGGCTTCCATTTCATCATAATATTGTCATCAGGTAGCGCACCTAAACCTAATTTAGATATGGGTGTGATATGGGTCTGTAAACAAAAGGAAATCGAACGAAGGTCAAACTAACTTGCAAAATGAAGTACGATAGATATTATAAACAAAATTGTATCAATGTATAATATAAGCACTATAATAACTACCTGCCGTACTTTTGTTTCCGATGTACTTTTTTTGTCTTAATATTTTTTTGAGACACATTTTTTCCCTGGTTAAGTTGGCCCGGGGATTTTTTTGACTTGAAGCTGATTTATTATGGTACTAATATACATTTTAATATTATAATTACATAGAAGGGACAAATTAGTATCTTCAGTCATGAGTGGTGTATTTTATATTGTAATGTAACGTAGCATTTATTAAATGACATTTTTGAAAAGAGTAAGTACCGAGTTCTTCTGGGTGCAAATCTGCTTTCCGAACCTGGCGGTAGAGTTATATTTTTTCATAGCCTATTATTTAGGCCTGTAAGTTCTGGGTGCAATCTAAAAATGTAACGTCATCGTGCCCCTACATAAATATGAGGCGAATATTAATTATGTGGGCAATGAAAACCATAATTTTCACAAGCGACATTTTACATAATGTCTTTCAATACCAATTAGCGCGCTCGAGCTTCGTCAGTCAGTCAATTCATAAATTTATCATACCGCGGCCGCGGGGCGATAGCGTCGGAGGAGCGGATGAGGAATGGATGAAAAGCGCAGGAGACGACACGATTGATGGTCCCACGTCCGCACATGGCCGCCCGTCAAGCCAGATAACACTGAACCATGGTGGTCCCAAAAAATGTTCTCGTTATGAATGACGCGGCTCACGGCTAGCTAGTCTACCGCGTCCATTCAGGTTTTTTCGTTTAACATGTTTTAATAATACAGTTTAACGATTATCACGTTTGACGTGGATTTTTCCGGATTAAAAAGTGTTAGATTTGTAATAATATTACTCAACTGTGTACAAACAAAACAGGAACATATATTAACTTGAAAAATACTAACTGAAGCTACACACCCACAAATCACTTTCAAAACAAAATCACACTTAAAACTAGAAGCTACCAAATAGCCCGGTCGAGGGAGCATTGCTATAGAATGAGATATTATTTGTGACAAGTCTGAAAAAGCATTCCACTTCAATTTAACATATTGTTTGCACAATTTATAAAATTATTTATTTTTTCATTTGTTAAGTTCTTAATAAGTGGAATTATGTAGGTACGTATTATTTTGAGAATAAATGTCTTCAAACCTAATATCATCCTGCGTGACAGTAAGGAATTAAAATCTTTTTTCTCTGTTTTAATGAAATCCACAGAATGATAATTGACATAGTCAACAATAATCATAAAATAATGAGAGCCGCGTGCTTAGGCACCCCTCATTATACCCACAACATAGCTATCTATTACGCGACTGCTCAACAATGAGCGGAATCATAAAATGAAAAATATTTTCAATTACGAGCGTAATATTTAAGATTCTCAGAGCTAGCAATAAATACGACCAAAGTAATAAGAGGATAATGAATTCGTGGTAGAAAAACATTTAAATAACTATACAATATATAAACATCACAATATATTTATTTCACATAGGCCTAACTTACAAGGCACTTGTAAAACGTCAACAATATTTGTTACATAATATTATGTACGGTGATAACTACAAGTCGATTTAAAACTAAGTTTACGAGGGTTCCAACGCGCCCTGCACTGAGAAGAAGCCCACAACAAACTCAGCCGGGTTTTTCTTCGCCTCTGCTTGCTTGAAAACTTAACCAAACTTAACTAAATTATTAACAAATAAAAAACAAGTTACGCCTATAGGTACCAAAATCACAGCATTTTCCTTTTTATGTTTTAATTTTTGCTAATATTATATAGGCGAAAGATACTGGTATTCTAGAACTGATAACCTAGCTTAACTTCGGATCACAAAATGATAAAAGGTAAGTCGGATAGAAATATAAAAAGTCTATTAATATTTCCATGTCACTATACTTAGCCACTTTACGAGCAAATTGATATATATTATAATCGAAGTAGCATCTAAGAAATTATTTATGTTTTTGTTTTTTTGAATAAAATCAGACAAACATTATAAAAATGTACAAGATGTATTATTTCCATTTATCTCCTATCTTCAAGGTTTAAATTTAGAAGAAGACGTACTATTTCTCGAACAAGATGTAAATCTGGGCCGAGCTTTTCATATTTATGACATTGACAGAGTGCTCTTCGCCGCTTTGTATGTCAATATTAATAAACTGTGTTGTTATTCCAAAACTGCCTTTGTGTTTATTACTGCTTACAAGATTTTTTGTTGTGATATTGTCAATAGATCTGTTAGATGGAAAAATTTACGCAATTATTATTGGCTTTTCGCCTTTTAAAGATGGAGTTAAAGAATTGAAAACGTGAATCTATCAGACAAAGACTTAGCAAAGATATTAAACTAGATTTATCAAAATTTATTTACCATGGTTTTTAAAGTACTGATTTAGACTATATACAGTTTTAATTAAATAGTAATATAACCGGTAAGTAGGAAAGGAAGGTACATCTTATCTATTTAAACGAGCAATTAGATTGTGTAATTAGAACAGATTTTGCTTTATAAGTTTACCTATGAATACGTTCCTATATGTATGTCTCATTAAAGCGATAACATCAAGAAAACGCAATCGGTGGTTTGGTGCATTAAAAACATAAGTATACTTAAGTTTTGGTGCAATGTCTAACTTAAAGGAAACCTAGGATTCGTGGTTAGAAATTGCGAGAAACTCGTTCGTCATTTTTAAGTCTGCCAATCCTCGATGTATAGATGTTCAAACGTAATAATCAAAGCCCTACATTTATGTCCAATTAAGGAGGTCTAGAGTTCTAGACTTCAGAGATATGAACAGACCTTTGGTCTCTTTATTCTCATCTTGCATATTATGCATGTACATTACATTTTATTATGATAGTACTCAAACATATTATAATTATTATAAGTATAAAACAGATCTAATACCTTTATAAAACAATCATTTTGATTAATACATACTAAACATTCCTTCTGTCAGTGTAAATCAACTAAGTACGTGTACACTGTTCATCTTTTAAATGGAGTGTGAGGTGCGACGAACACATTAACGGCGTAAACGGCTACTTAAGCGATTTTTAGTGGCCAGTTTAGAAACTATAAAGACAATAACTACAAACTGGAGCAACAAAATTTGCTCCAAAATCTCCAGTTTTCTAATTTTTATATCTACAATGGATGTAATTGTAGTTTTTGTTTTAATACGTTATTAATAATAATATCCAAATACGCTCAGAAACGAATTTTTGATGACTGGCTTAGTTTTTTAGTAATTAGGAAAAACGTCGTTTTTCTTTTATAAATTCTTCCGCAACGCTGTATGTCATACTATACAATTATAGTAAAATAGACGCATACGACTAAGAATTCTTATGATGGTCAGTTATACGTATCATTTTTCACACGTCCTAAGGTCGTCAGGCAGATAATACTCATTTGCATTAAAGTCCACCTTGTTGTATTTATCTAAGTTGTGCAATAAAATTTACTAAAAACCTACCTATTTTAAATTCAAAAGTTATACCTTCAGACGGGAGAGTAATAATTACAAAAAATTCTTCTATCATTTCATTGAGAGAGAGAAATAATTAAACCGTACTCAATAAAAATGGAAAAGGAAAAAGGTAAGCATCGATAAGCATCTGCACATAAAAGCTTCAGTGTAAGTAGGCAGCGATCAAAGCGTCCGAACATTCCACTTATGTGTAAATAAAAACTGAAGAGGTGTGATTAATAGTCCGTTTTCCTTATATAAATAATATTTGAATAAATTAGGAGGCAGACACGGCACGTCCGCTCGGCGGGAATACGCGCGACCAAATGACAAATGGATGCCTTTTGAAATCGCGGCGGAAATTATCTGCCCAACCGACCGTCTCAAGAAGACGATGCGTTCGTACTAATTACTAGAGCGTTTGATTGTGATCTCAAAGTGTATCCACATCCAGAATTATATTCTAAACTTTTCGACCGAAAGTCCAATTTTCCGTATATTCTTTCAATTATTATTGTCACCCAACGTACTTAGAAAGTAAAATTATATCTGGCCAAATGTCGAGGTGTGACCATCCGCTTCTAATTGCTGGGGTTGAAATGTCTTCTGAACTCCTTGAATTATTTGTGTGCCGTCAAGAGGCATCTTTATAGCGTACAAATTTAGAGCATGAAAACGGTTTAAAAATAGGCCAGCTGTAGCATAAATATACATATTAAATTGTCAGGGACTCTTACACACATCTGTAATATTTTTCCAAGACTTTAATTTATGGAAGTAGCAACTGAACAGTTCTGATTCTGGAATATTTGATAATATTGCAGAATGAATCTGCCTCATAAGCACATAACTTTTATTAAGATTTGTACCAAGTTAATTGTCTGAGTTAACTAGAGTGCATTTGTTCTTGTTCGATTTTAAGTCTATTTATTATTCGCCTGTCAGTGCCTTATTAAGTACTTTTGAATTAGTGAATAGAATTACTTCAAATTCAGCAAAAACATGTAAAAAGGCGACTAAATACTGGAATATTTTTTTAATAAGTGTTCTCTCATAACAAATAATGACGGGAGAGCAAAATAAAATTATCTTTACTTTACATGGTACCTACCTACCAATCTTTATCACTTTTTACGTATTTTTTTAAACAGTATTTTTTTTTTATAACTCATACGTTAATTGATGGTTTCGGAGGCTTTCACCGTTTTCGTCCCTGGGGTTTTTATTCAATACAATCCACTGATATAAAACTAATTGTACTTTATAACCAATGTGTGTATTATGTAAGTATATTTAATAACTAACGTACATCTGCTACAAAATACCTATTGTATTAACCAAATAGGTTCGTGTGTAAAAAGTAATTAAATATTATCGATCAAAATGGAAGTTTTAATGAACATTAACGCTTTTCAATCGACATCAATGCACACACACACACAGCATGTGAAAAAAAAAACTCAGAAACACCGCGCCCCACACATTCCGGGATCGGGCGCGCGACACCGGAGCCGAACTGTAAGAAAAGCCACTTTTTCAAGCAACTAATTACGCAGCGCTACTTCAATCCGAGTCATTTTTCAGTTGGGAAAAAAATACAAACGGAGCGAGTGACAAATCACGCAATTGCGGACGCACGGAGAGAATTATGGCGCGGTTTGTTCTAAATGCGCCCGCGCAGAGCCGGGCGCCGCTTCGTGCCTTTTTTTTTTAGACAGAAAATGCCTAACGCATACTCCTCCGTCAGGGGAAACGGATGGGTTATGTGGGGCTTGCACCCACTGAAAACTGTTTGTTTCCACGGCGGACCTGCTGGCGGGAGTACGGGATTCACTGTCGTATTCACCGCGCTCCCGCCAGGTCTCGACCACATCAGCAGCGGGTCCCTTCATGATCGGCAGCCTGGCCGCTGCCGAAACCGTCTAAAACGCGTGCCCGTATGCGAACGCGCCACCTTCTGGCCTGTCTATGTTTTGGGCAACGGACGGCCCCTAACGTCCATCGCCCACAGGCCGGCAACTCATGAAGGCCGGAGGTCAGCTATTCGGCACACTGCTGTGCGTACCGCTGTACAAGCGCTAACTGCTCAGCCCCTAGATTGTCTAAGGAAAACGTATTCATCATTATCGTAATCGTTCATGAATTCTGCCCGCTGATTGGTTCTCTGATCTACGTCGCCAATCGGGAGCACAATTAATAAACGATTACGATAACGATGAATACGTTTTTCTTACGCAATTAGGCCCCTGATGGCCATCTTACCTAATATGGTATTTTTATTGAAGTTAGTGTTTCTATTCTAACACGTTGGTGTAAAATCTTTTAGCGCTCAACTGAAATAGCCGATTGTCCAGACGAATGCAAAAAACATACATAGGAGCGTGTAATCATCCGAATAGATTACCTTAGATAGGTAATTAGATTAGATAGGTAACCAGCTATTATGCTACAACGTGGCGAAGATATATAATAAGTAAGTAGATAACTTTACAAGTTTTTTAGTGTTTGCTTGGAAAAGGTATGACGTAAAAGGTTTTCAAATTAAAACCCATCTAATCCATTGATTGTTTTTTTTTATCATTGGCAAAGTTGGTACATCTCTATTGTTTAACTTTTCATTGGATATTCTGATTTATTTTTCCTTAATAATGTTATTACCTAACTTTTTTCTCATTATTTTTAATTTTTGTATTTTTTCTTGGTTCATTGACATAGCATTAGATAATAATCATTACACTATGTTTGGAAATTATACTATTAATTACATCAGATGTTGTTACCATGCTTTAATGCAATTAAATAAAAAAAATATTCAATACGAACACTTAATCGCCATCACCAAAAGCTAAACCCCACGAAACTTTGGAAAATACCTTTGTTATTAGTGTTGCTTACAGTTTAGTTTTCAAAGATGATACGAGTGACTGTTGAGTCTTTAAGACTCATCATAAAAATCATTTACAAAATCGTATTCAAACTGTGTAGATGCTTTAGGGGCTTTCTAACACCTTTATTACAGGTAGAAGTGTCAGGTCTTTAGGTCTTTATTACACCATACGTAGGATTTAAAATGAAATGCCTGTACATAAAAGCCTCTCTTAAATATTTGTAGAATGAGAAACTAACGTTATGAGTATTTAACACTTACGCGATACGTCATAAACATAAAGGTATAGTATAGGCGCATAAATGCCTTCGGGTCCTTGAAACTGCTTATGAGTATAATTTAACTGAATTCAAGCACACACCGCTGGGGTGTCACCCGTGTGCACCTTTCGAGTCCTTAAACTTATAAAAACTTGCAAGTCAACTATGCTTTTAGAGAATTACGATCTTTTACGAATAAATATCTCGACTTCATCTGATGCTATCTTTGTAAAGAAAAAACCGGCCCCGACATTTCTCCACGGGAGCGTTCAGCCAAAACTCGGTGTGCACAAAACGAAAAAGCCCTTATCGCGGCAAAATGGCGAAGGCAAGCCGTTCGCTTTTTGTGAGAAAAAAATCTCGATCAATATTCGGAGGTCGGAGGGAGAGGGATTCCCTTTGCGCTCGTATAATTGGTGAAGGGAAAATTTATGCGGCGCGCGCTATCTACCTTTCGGGGCAAGTCGGCCCGGCTCGGCATGTCGATAAATGGTAAGGGTACGATGCCTACCGTTTATATGCCTCGCAACAACTTCCAAGATGTCATGACTCACGGAATACAGCCTACGTAATATACCTACCGTAAGAGTACACATAGGTAAAAGGGTCCTACCCTTCGCGAGCGGCGAACATGTAAATTGTACATGAGGGTACTTTAACAATACGTTCACCGCTTTTTCGTTCAATTAATTAAAAATCTGTGAACTCTAAGAAAGTATGCAAAACTCAAAACTTATCTTCGGAGCACTCTACAAAATGTAAGTGCAATGTAACAGGTTTACTTGATTCTACAAACATCAAAACAAAGTACCAATACAGGTCTTACGAAAGGAGCACGTATTGAAAAACGTTGTAATTACGAAAACAAAGGAGGGCTCTTTGAAGAGACCGTGCGAGATCCACATTAAAGGGCCGAATAACAAACAAATTAGAAACAATATAAAGGTCTAAACTGTAAAGATGCGCCGAAGTGTGCTCAACTTATTAGTATGTGCAGCCGGCAACAGTGGTAGGCAGCAGATGCGGTGAGTAAAACAGTTTACTTTCACACTGTTTGCACGAATGACTATGCTTCGGTCAAATTGTGATGGTACAATTTACAACATGGACTTTTAATACATACCAACATGTTCCTGGAAAGTTATTTCTTCTTGTTGGAGCTGTTGTCGTTGAGGGCTTTGTCTACTTTACCCGCTTGTACATGTCACTACTGCTATTATTATCCTGTTCATTTGTTTCATAAAACCTTTTCGTGGGCTTTTTTCTCATTTTCTTGCTATTTGACTCTCTATTATCTCCCGCTTTTGTTTTTTCATCATTTTTTACGGCTAAGTCACCTTCACCTGCAACTTTGCTTTCGTGTTTTCTGTGATATACTTAGTCGTTATTATTGCAACCAATTTGCTATATTTATTCTTGATTTGCCTAAATAAAGTATTCAACCGCGCAGAATGTTATTTATTGTTATCTACCACTGAAAGAAATTGCGTTACAAATTGGGCAGTTAAAATTCGCAGAGCACAGTCAACAATCGAAAACGCGAAGCAACATTCATACAAAAAAGGAATTCGCCAGCAATTAGTACAACAATAACATTAAGTCTACGTTCTACCGATCTTAATGCTATAGAATTACAAAGGAATTTTCATTTATACATATATGAAGAGCGCTGAAGTACCGATCCATTTATTGTCTTTTTAACGACTCGTTTTCATGTGAATTGAAATCTTGACCTTGATTTTAATGGTGTACTTATCATGTATTGTGTGTAGGTTCAAAGTTCAAACCATGGCGTGAGTCAGACACTAAATACATGACGGTACTGAAGTGCTCTATAAAGAGAGAAAAGCTGTTTTACCTGTAAAACTCTTTTCGGAAGGCCTGTCTTCTGGCTTAATTGTTTCAGATCCTTAGCGTCCGGGTTGTGGTTGATCGCAAAATACGACTTCATGGTGCGAAGCTGATGGTGCTTGAAGCTGGTTCGCATCCGTTTCGTCCGCGACGTGGTCCCCAACGCGCCACCACCACGGAAGCCCATCTCCAGGTACTCAGCATTTAAATCTGGTAGAGATAAGGTAGGCTGCTGAATTCTAAACATCACAATGGTTAGTTGTGCATACATCGATATCTCAATGCCCTCATTTAAAATGTCTTCCTTGATTGATAATGTTTGGAAACGGAAAAGTTTGAAAATGTTCGTAACAAGAGTGTACAATATTTTCGGTACTTAGTGGCACGTCTGGAGTCAAGGACACCTTTTGATATGCATGTTATAAGTATAACAATAACTTTGCTTAAAGGACAAAAGGACAAGTATTTTTAGACGTGTTTTCATTGCCTACGTTGTAACAGATTTTGTATATTTCTATATGATAATTAAATTTTACTATTGTGTATATATAAGGATTATGTAAGTGGTAGGATTTCATATTTACTCACTTATATAAAAAATACAAATAACTATCAAGGTTATTTACAAACAAACATAATTCAAAACATAAAAGTTGCATTCGTTCTTTTTGTTTAATAATTTAGTGAATAGATGATATGATATACATTCATTCATTTCGCATGGCCAATTCGCAAAAAAATATATTAAATCATCCATGTTGTACAATTTCAATCGAACAATTAATAATGTTTGGTTTTCGAAATATTAATTTCTCTTGTAAGAACTGGAAATTAACTAAATTTTTTTTTGTACTTAACTGTATTTTTTATTTTTTGTTTTGTAAGGTTAAGTTGAAAAAATTATCACTAAAACTTGTTCAGTGATAATTGAGAATAGTCTATGTAGATAATATATTGAAAATTCCGCAACAAAACTACAAAAATTTTGATTTTTCTTGTGTTTAGTACTACCTAAATGGTAGTAAAAAGCAGCGTCTCGTAACGCTAGGTAGTGGAATAAATACTTAACTAAGTGTCCTCTTTACTTTTGAATCGAATCAAACTTATGAAATGTAAATATTTACTTATCTAAACATCATGACGTATATTTTAACAAGCTTCTACGAGCTTCATATTATGTAAGTGAAGGACTAAATATGAATTTAATAACTAAACGTGAATTTAATAAAATGCAGTTAATTCGTAACTCACAGCGACACAATTTCAACTAGGTACTTAATTGTAATTCGCTCAATCCATGAAATTGCACTCTATTCATCCAAAACCGCTTAAAAACAATTAAGTAATTCTTACATAAAACCAATATCAGATCAGCCTATAAGTACTTATATCTCATTATTTATAAGATATTCGTATCTTTGCTACGTCCATCTCACGAAGATACAACAAGTGCATAGTTTTTTACATTAAATTCGAAATTTGTGTACATTGTAAGTACCTGCACTACTACTAATAAATACTGATACTAAGTATTTAATAATCGGCCAAGTGCGAGTCGGACTAGTACATGAAGGGTTCCGTACCATTATCTATATGTACTAAGCGAGATGATGATGTAGAAGCCAGAAGGCTCATTTACCTGCTATACTACTTACTATACAAATAGAGTGATAGTGGGTCTACTTGATTGATCTACGACGAAACACTAGAAAAAAATCACGTTTGTTGTATGAGAGCGCCCTTTAATCTTTATTTTGGTCTATTTTTTTAGTATTTATTGCTATAGCGGAAACAGAAACGCATTATAATCTGTGAATACTTCAAGTAGCACGGTTCAAGAGATACAGACTGGTGAGAGACGGACAGACGGCGAAGTCAGAGTAATAAGGTCCCGGTTTTAACACGACTGCCCAAAAGCGAAGTGTATTTTTGTAGGATTCATGTACTATGTATGTATGTGAGTTTTTTTATTCCGCCATAACTTCTAAACGTTTGAAGAGATTTAAACATATGGGGTATCGTTAGAATCATCACGTCATTCCGAGTAACATTGGCTATATTTATTTGAAAAAAGGAGTTTTACCACAGAGCAGTCGTGTTTTATAATGTTTTAATTATTACGTTTTCAAAAAAAAACAATATTCAAAATAAATACAAAAATTTAAATCGACTTGTAGTTATCACGATAGGTACATATGCGACAAAATTATCATATTGACGTTTTACGTTAGGCCTATGTGAAATAAAGATTTTATTTTTTTTAATTTTTATATTTTTTAACCCCCGACGCAAAAGGGATGTTATAAGTTTAACGTGTCTGTTTATCTGTGTATCTGTCTGTGGTATCGTAGCTCCCAAACGGATGGACCGATTTTCATGAAGTTTATTTTGTGTCATAGATAATTTTATTTAATTATTACCTTTTGGGTACGAAACCCTAAAAATGGTATGAATTAGGTAGAATATAGTATGAGTCAGTGAGGTAGTGTTTCAGTGTAACGCGCACGGCTCTTTGTTTTCCGCTATTTCTCCGCACCAACGTGACGTATCCGTGACGGGAATGGAACGCTGCCGCAGCGCCGATTTAACGACCAATAAAAACTGCCGCCAATAAATATTCCGAAACCATTATATACCTACATGCCGACCTGGACAAAGAAATGACGGGAGAAGCTTTGTCCAGACTCTAAACCATTTTCTGGACTATCATTTTTTTATACTATATAGGCTAGCGCTTGACTGTGAATTGTGATCACACCTGATGGAAAGTGATAATACAGTCTAAGGTGGAACGCGCTTGCCTAGAAGATGCCTATTCACTCTTGATTTGAAGGCACCCGGGTTGTAAGTGGCAGGAAAGACACTGCCTGGGAGTGTATATTCATTATTCCAGGCCTTTGCAGTGCGTATCAGGAACGAGGAATCAAACCGCTTCGTACGCGTCTTTGGTACGTCGACTATGTATGGCTGGAAGCCTTTTCGATGCCTTGCCGTTCTATGGTAGAAAGGTGACGGGGGAACCAAATTAAAATCATGATGAATCTATGAATGATAAATATAATACGGCCTCAGATCACTTCAAACACAGAATACGACTAAAATTATAAAGTAGTTATTGGAATTTTTTTTATCATGAAATGCTAGTTTTTCCAACGTGTTTTTGAAATATGCATTGTACCTACCTTACAAAATCAATGTTGTTAAGTCATATTTTCATGGTAGGTATAGGTAGTTCTTTTAAGATCAGAAACTTTGTTCATGTAATAACTAAGTAAGGCATTTAATCGTTTTAGCGCGGTAATAAGTATAAAATATTGGTCAAGTGCGAGTCAGGCTCGAGCACTGAAGGTTCCGTACTATCAAGGCCAATTCCAATCGGAACTCCTCACTAAATTCGAAATGAGCAAAAATCACAATATTTTATTTTATTTTGATGTATCTATTTATTTTTAAAGTGAATATATAATATTATGTAAACGCTATGTGAATATTTGAAGCATCTACCTGTTGCCGTTATCAATATCGAGCAAAAATAATCAAAAAAAAATCACGTTTTTTGTAACGGAGCCCTCCTAAATATTATTTTTTTCGGACGGCGGACGGCGAAGTCTCATTCGTACGGTCCCGTTTTAACCCTTTGGGTACGGAACCCTAAAAAACATGTGTGTATCTTGGATTTTAAAAGCGATGTAATAAAATCCATGTTACGAATAAGTGTGATGAAAACCAAACAAAACTAGTTGCACAAAACGAAGTTGAATCTAAGTAGGTGTAGTGTGATTGTGTGGTTGTGTTTGTGTTTTTGTATGAAATTAGTAAAACTGTCATCAGTCATGTGTGTGTGTCATGATCATATTTTGTACCTAGAGCGTTATGAAGCACACGAAGGACTCTTAAAACAAGATTTCCGAGATATCTGAAAGTGAACAATTTGCTTTCGTTTGCAATTACCTACCAGGGAATCCATTATAGCCAGAAAATTAATTGCCAGAGCTCTGCCAGCGGTTTGCGTAAAATGAAACGCTTTCGAACGAACCACTAGTCCTCTCCACGAGCCAGATTGTTTACCTTTATCCTAACATAAATGCAAAGCGCTTTCGAACCGCATACCTACATGAGTATGGACTATAATAGTTTAGATCAATGACTTTTTTTTCTTTGTTTTATACTATATAGGCTAGCGCTTGACTGTGATCACACCTGATGGAAAGTGATGATACAGTCTAAGGTGGAACGCGCTAGCCTATTCACTCTTGATTTGAAGGCACCCGGGTTGTAAGTGGCAGGAAAGACACTGCCTGGGAGGGTATTCCAGGCCTTTGCAGTGCGTATCAGGAAAGAGGAATCAAACCGCTTCGTATACGCGTCATTGGTACGTCGACTATGTATGGGTGGAAGCCCTTATGGTACCTACATAGAAGTCTTTGGTTTAGATATTGGTACGTTTCTAACTCTTCTAAATACAAGGTCTTATATTCGTAGAATTCATATTTTGGGTATTTTTTTTTAAATATTGCTTACATTCTTTAACAAATCAATAATGCCAGCATTTTCCATCGTGATTCGTAAGTAGTTCTTATTGGAGAAGGCCTCTTATCCTACTTTTAAAATAACATACTTTTTGGATAAGGAGAAGCATTTACCTACTAAGCCCTGATCTGATGATGAGGGCTTTGTCTTGTCTGTAAAGTACAGAAAGTAACTTGTAAATCACAGAAATAGGAATATTTGTAAACCGTACGTAGAAGATAAAAGTTAGCTAGACAGTTAGCAGTTTCAAGGCATAACTATTGCTAATAATACTATTTAATACTTTTAATTATGGCTGAAATGTATCAAGCGACAAAAACAGTATTATTTAGTTTTTATGATACGAGCTTAACGGCCTACAAGCCGTATTTAGGTGATTTTGAATAAAGTTTTATGCAAAAACTATGAAGACAATTACTTTCAAATTTGCACGTCATGTATTTTTAATTTCATCATGTATTTTAATTTAAAATCGCTAAGAAGCAGAAACACGATTGGATAAAATTTTCTCGATAGAAAGTTCTCCCAAAAGTTGCTCCAAAATCTCAGTTTTTCTATATTTTATCGGAAACTACAATGGATGTAATTGTAATTTTTGTTTTAATGTATCGGTAATAATAATATCCTAAAACGCTTAGAACAGATTTTTGATAACTGGCTTAGTTTTTGAGTAATTAGGTAAAACGTCGTTTTTCTGCTATATTCTTCCGCGACGCTGCATGTCGCACCTACCAAATCTCCGTGAGAGTGAGGAAGGCAAAAATAAATTCAATAAATCCCCTTCACTGTGGGCGAGTCGCAATCGCACTTTTACGAAAAAAAAAAAGATCACTTATAAGCTTTGGCCGTTACGACTAAAGATTGTTAGTTACAAACCCGACTTGAGTTAGGTACAAGAGAAACAACAATATTTTTATATAATACGTAAAGGAAAAACATAACTTTCGCTTTTCACTTATACTTATTTTTATGTATCCAAATATTTCATTGTGAAAATCACAAAAAAGTCCTCAATTGCATTTCGTAATACCAGCAAGTGACTCCAGTAAAAAATTATAACGTTGATATGCTTCCGCATTGAGTAAAAAAATTATAGATATAAGACAACTGTAACATACATAATATACAAGTATTCAAAATCTCTATCCGCCAACAAAGTATAGGTAAGTACTTATATAAAACATTGTAACATTTTAAAAAAAGGTACTTATTACCATCGAAACTTATGCCCGCGTGACAACAAAGTACATTTACTACTAGGTAAAGTATATTGCATTTAATAAAGCAGGTCCCACACCGATCGCGGTCGAGATGTGCAGCGTTGACGGAACGTTTGTATTTACTTGACATGATTTACGCACCCACCTTCGTCGGCGATAAAGCTAGCAGCTAAACAATTAAGAAACCTTCGTGACTGTGAAAATGGCTCTTTCCGAAACGGCTTAGTTATGGAATCGGTAACACAGAGGGGTCTCCCTGCGCTGGTGGCGGCAAAAGTGCC
Source organism: Coenonympha arcania (assembly GCA_036785405.1). Taxonomy (NCBI): domain Eukaryota; kingdom Metazoa; phylum Arthropoda; class Insecta; order Lepidoptera; family Nymphalidae; genus Coenonympha; species Coenonympha arcania. The sequence goes on from CM072082.1 coordinate 12,431,824, forward strand.
TTGAGCGCTCGTGCTCCGGCTAGTTGATACGGTCGCTTGGCAAACAAGGAAGGATTTGCATACAAGAGAATTTCCATGTTTTGCTCGGCATACCTAGCCGGTACCCGGTCGAGACGCTTTCAAAACAAAATGGGTTCAACTGTCGCTATATTTTTTAATCGTGTTTCTTCTATCGATAAATCGCCAGAGAAACGTCACGCCGGCTAAAAGGAGACATTATTAATTGATTGAGACACAAAATTCACAAAGATAATGCCAACAAAAAAATAGGAGAGTTATAAAAAGATCTTTGTGATCTCATAAATCGTATTCACCATTCATGTTTTAAGGTGAGCAAAAAAATTGAGATTTCCTACGCGATATCGCCTCGTCCGGTGGCCACTAAGTTTTTTACACGTTAGCGTTACCGGTAACAATGATGCTGCAGAAACGGAAACGCTGAATGGCTGTTCGAGGGAATAAGTTATAACATTGTCCGTACGATCCGAAATTCCATTAAAATATTTTTCAAGTTGTCAGCGTGCCGTGCGGTGTGTAGGAGTATAACGATATTAATTTAGTCGGTGCTAGTGTTGTTCGGCATAGCGGGCCGGCAGGGGGCGCTACCGGCGCTCCTAACTCATACGCACGGCTGGCGCGAACCATCGTCCATCGGAGCGCCGGCCATATTTTTACTGTTATTACCTACTCCTAAAAACTGTACACTTACACTACACAGATAAATATCAAAACAGACATCAAAATAACGATACTGACTTTTTAAGTTTTTACTATTTAGTGTTGTGACTTTGTAGGTGTCTCTATAATTCCGAACAAATAATACACCATTACCGTTTGTGTTTAAAAAAATGTGTACTTAAGTAATTATTGGTACACTTTTATAATTACGGAATTGTAATTATTCCAATATATAATAGTAAGTGCTCAGTGTACCTGTACTACGTACCACTGACGATTTTTTTGCTATTGTTATTTAGTCCATTGCAATTTGCACACCACTATAAAAAATGAAGTCACAAAAAAAACGGATACCTATCCACTACTACCGTATTTTATCTACATGTGGAACGTGTAATTCTTCTTCTACTTTATTACACCTATTTTATGTATTCCAATATGAAACACTTACTATACAGTGAGGTAATCGTAAGAATTAATAAAGAACTCAATATAGTATTATTAAAAATATTTTCTATTTAAATTAAAAAATATACCACAATATAAACTTGAAAACAAAATAAAAACTTATTCTAATTTATTTTACTGGCGAGTACAGAGTCGATAAAAAAAATACACAGCACTATTCCATGGCACCCTCTTGTTTATCAATGCAGTTAATGGGCAGACCGGTATAATGTATATTTTTATTCATTTCCATAAAAAAATATATTATTGTTGTACTTACTTAAAAATATAATTGATGGAATATTTTTAATTTTATCAGCCACCTTGTTTAACGAATGCTGGTGATAAATGTGAGCTCTTTTTGTTTAAAACATATATAAGTTTTAAAATATAAGGCAGATAATTATAGTGTTCTAAATAATATATTTGTCTAGAATCTAGATACACCAGACTTTCTCCTACGGTTAGCCGTTAGTACCATAGGGAAGACTTTATTCTCTCCAGAGATTACTTATTTACTGTTATTACTTTATGTTATACCTATAATTGTAGATTTGTGGTAATAATAATAAAATAATGTCAATGCGGGTCGGGCTCACGCAAGTAGGGTTCCGTACCACCAATTCAAAAGTTCTTGCGTCATATTTTTGCGGTCTATGTTTTTGAACCTATTGGATTTTCTATTTTGGCCTGACACAATTGCTAGTTTCTTTTTTCATGTGATACTTATCCTCGTAATCCTTTTCACTACTGTGTCCCATCGGTATGGTTTTCAGATTGAAAAGCTCAATAATCTTTGACTGTTTATAAAAAAAAAAAAAATATTTTTTTGTAACTACAAATTTCTAATTTCCTGATATTATTTTTATGAGAACTGAGAACAGCGTTATCCGGTAAAGGTATTCTTTTTCTGATTTGAAGTACGGAACCATCAGAATGAGCAGGGCCAAATCAATTCAGTCTTAAATAAATTTAAATATATACGGGACATTTTACACGTCGCAATCTAGCCCCAAAGTAAGCGATAGCTTGTGTTATGGGTGCTAGATGACTGATAAATATACATACATACTAATATACATGAATATAATATATTGAAAAACACCCAGACACTGAAAAACATTCATGCTCATCACACAAACATTTACCAGTAGTGGGAATCGAACCCACGACCTCCGACGCAGACGGCAGGTTCGCTACCACTACGCCATTCGGTCGTCAAGTCTACCACCAAACCAGTCTTTTGACTAAAAAAATCTAATAGAGGTCGTATGGAAACTATTTTAGCTAAGACAAGACGACGCGATTCGGGTTATATTATGTTTATCATAGACCATTCGCCATATACACAACGAAAATAATAGAATACTGAAATCACATCAGGTATTATACTAGTTATAGTTAGGTATGTTTATTGCTTAGTGCTAAGTTAACTGTCACTGATACATATTAGTATCAAGCAAAAGATCAATCAAATAAAATTGCACGCCTATTTTATTTCAATTAACAGGTTAATATTGAAATGAGTAAAGTGTCGAGTAATTTATGCTAAAGAACCTTGCTGTTCTATTTGCATAAATACGAATACATAATTTTGACGTAATAAATTGCAGTATCTACTTAATGTGCATATGATGATGAGACCCCCTTTCGGGTATAGGCCTCCTCCAGAGCTTTCCAATCTCCTCTTTGGGACGCTGTTGACCCAGTCGTGCCCTGCTGTTCTCCAGATGTCGTCTGCCCATTTAAATAAAATCCGTAATCACTGATATTTAAATGCCTCCAAAGGTATCCCAGAGTTGATTTCTGACATAGTTTCATCTATACTAATAATAAAATTGATGTTGTGTCTAATGTTTTGTAATTGAACAATAATTCTCACGTCTCTTCTTAATCGACACATTCTTTTTATTATTTTGTTAAAAAAAAACGATATCCTTATTCTAAGTTCCATAAACAAAGTGTCGTTATTCTACAGTCGAGAAAGGTTTGAGTAATAAATAAGGCTTTAATATAAAGCTATTGAGTCGGTGTGCCACTGATACAGATGTCTTGTGAGAGATAGCGGCAGTTACAAAACGAACTAACATGGATATCACATTAGTTGGCTGACGCGTAGTGAGACCATGAGACGAAAAAAATTATGTAAGTACATAAATGTATTTCTTTCTTTGAAATTATGTCAATATTTAAAAAAATCAGTCAGCCTGTCGATCATAGTTACCTACGTTTTTTAATTATTTAGCCATAAATGCCTTATTCATTAGTTTTGTAATAGAAAAATTCCGCCTACTATTAATATACATTTGACCTGAAATTAATGTCTCCGAAATATTTTTGAACATATAAAACTCTCATGTCCTACGTTTATACGGCAAAACAACGCTTGCCGGGTTAGCTAGTTATACATAAAATTAAATAACCATGATGCAATCATGTTTCAGTGGGTTCATATTTTCATAACATATTCAATAAATCGTAATTTACCGATCGCCGTTATCAACTTTCGTGATGGCGTTATCTTTTATCAAATAAAAGAACAAGGGAAAACCTTAAAAGAGTCCAAACAGCTTTTTGTATGAATAAAAATAAAAAGTACTTTTTTTCTTTTTTAAAACCAACTACCGTCGGCCACGGAACGCGACCACCATATCTGTATAATCGTCGGACGCTACTCGAAATGTCCGGTGCCGAAAAAAATAAAAAATATATATATCGGGCACATATTTTGGCGGGAAATAAATCACCAGTACCCTTAGATGTGGCCATACAAAATTTATGGCGGTGCGTCGAGGGAACCAACTGGTAACTACTAAAACAAAAGAAAAAAGGTAAAGGTGATACCACGTGACCCGACGCAGCAGATGCGACATCTTCATTACGAGATATAATTTACTTCGCTCCCGTTATTGAAGTAGGAAGCGTTATTTTTTGTCCGCCCGTTAGTAGAGTAATTTATGGTCACAGAAGTCCGCTCGAAAAGTTAAACCGAGCTGACTGGTTCGGTTCTTGTTTGAGTCGAACGAAAAATGTAATTATAATTATGTGTACGAGTTAAGTTCAGTGCACCGCCAAATAATTGTTCCTGTAATATTTTTGTACATTTTCCGAGTAGATTTAAATTCTGTTCTGAGAAAAGAGCAAAAAAAGTTTAATTTATCGCTGGTACAGTAAGCCAACTTTTGGTTGGGTTGGTATTTTATGTATTAGATGCATCTTTTGAGATTTCAACTTATCTGAATTTCCTTCGTTTTGTGAGATACTCGAGTCAAAGTCAATCCTCAGTATATTTCAGTATTAAAATAGACACTTTTAGGCAAAGACTTTTATAATATAAATATTTGACAATGATATTAATATTTGCCGTAATACTGGTCTCTATTATAATAGTACGTTGGATCATTGTCAGACTGTAAACGCAAAAATGAAGACACTTGATTTTCCCCATTTTCTCGCTGATTGTTGCGTTACCTGACGTTAGCGTCCATGCAACTAAAATAAAACGACATTCAAGACGTCGGTCACTAGCAATAAAATAATATGTCAATTTTGTAGGTACTAAATCGGCGCATCAAATCGGCACAAAAACTGAACAGTCAATTGTATAGAATACTAGCTGACCCGGCAAACGGTGTTTTGCCGTATACATTTTTTTTCTCACTTAAGGACTTAATAAATAGATAACAACCCGCTCCCGGACCCAGAGATCATACCCTGAAGTTTCATAACGATCGGTCCAGCCGTTTCGGAGGAGTTTGGTAACAAATAAAAGCGAGAGAATTTTATATATTAGAGATTTGGTCAATATGAAAGAGATCAGTGGCTTACTGTTACTTTATTGAAACAAATTTTACTTACACGTATAATAATGAGATGAGAAGCTGGTAGGAGCCGTCACGGACAGTTTTCACCTCCACTACATGCGTGTTTTTATTTACAAACTAGACTATTTCGGATCAAACATTTGTTTCCATGCAATAAAATCATGACCTTTACCAGAAAAATACAAAAAAAAACCTCTGAGGCTCCTTATTAGCATTGAGCAACACATTTGACTCAGTAATGTGTAAGCGTGAAAAGAAAAAAATAGTTTCATCTAAGGATTTTTAACTTTGATCAAGGAGCTGGGTGATTTGTTCTGTGCTTTATTATACAAACTGAAATATAACTGCCCAAGGCAATTGAGATAAACAAATTCGCAAATCAATTTTTAATTTTTATAAATATTTTTTTAAACTTCTAGGTATGTGGCAAAAGTAGCAAATGTAAATATTATCAACAGTGAGCTGATTTTCCCACTTTATGTGGGGTCGGCCCAACATGTCTTCTCCTTCCATTCGCTCCTATCAACCGTCAACTCGCAATCCACTCCTTTCACACGCATATCTTCTTTCACGCAATCCATCCATCTCTTCTTCGGTCTTCCTCGACTTTTTCGTCCCTGCACATGCATACTCATCGTTCTTTTAGTGACATGACTTTCATCCCTCCGCATAACATGTCCATACCACGCTAACCTTTTACTCCTCATCTTTTCTGTTATTGGCGCAACTTTCAAACTTCCCCTTAAGTACTCGTTCCTTATCCTATCCATTCTCGTCACACCACACATCCATCTCAACATTCGCATTTCGGTCGCATGCACTCTTCTTTCATCTGTCCCTTTTACCGCCCAACACTCTGATCCATACAACACGACAGGTCTGACGACAGTCTTATAAAAATTTTCCCCTTATTTGTGTTGATAACTATGATAAATGATAATTTCCACAGGTGGTGGTGGTGGCTTACACTTCAAAAATAAATGTAAAGGGAAATTTTAAAGAATAACACCTATATCATTCAGTCCATACACGAATCGGGCATGCCGGCGTAAGTTTGGAGCGCGTTATGCAAGTCCGAGTTCCCCTATAATTATTGATATAGCTGGCAAAAAGGGCCGAGAACAAGCTGGCCCGGTTTGCGAAAATGGCCGATCTAGCAAAAACCAGCCTGACCAAAACCGAGACCGGTTCGACCATTTCATACGGAACATCCTACCATGAGCTGAATTGTCGCAAAATAATTGGTCCGTTTAATATTCTATGTAATTGCTCAATTCATTTATGTAGATAATAGTGTATTAACATATAAGTACAAGTGCTTATACGGTAAGAACTAAGTATATTATATAAATACATACGATAATATATACGTAGTGCATGTGCACCTTTACTTCAATTAACGTCTTGTAAAAGGTTAAAGTCATGAACACCAACAATCTATCGAAAGTCAAAAACCTTAAATCATGGGTATCATCTAATAAGATAGTACGAGTATTTGTAAAAAGTTAAGTTGTGTTGTTTAATAACTACATATCATAATTTGCCATAGTAGTAGAACAAAAAGTAGATCGCTTATTAATTCTACTGACAAAATTTTGTGTCTAAACAAGGCTCTTGACCTATAATACCAAATATATTATTCACAAAACATGAAATTGAAACCTACATACGAGTACACCTCAGTTCAAGAAGTGGTCTGAGTGGTGGACGAACAAATAAGTTCTCTCTATTTGGGAATTTTATCAGCTATAAATTTCACATTTCGGCGGCTAAATAAGTGATACCTAACGTCTATTATAAGCAACATATTACAAGCACAGTGTTAAGATCCTAACAGAATATCTTTAAACTGTTGTACAACTACAAGCCAATTAGGGAGTAATAGTTTCTTGCAATCAGGAGGCAGGCATAATAAGTAGTTACCGATTATGATTAAAGATTCCTATGTATATTGTTGTACTTAATCAGATTGTAGAAAAACTTATTCAGGTCATGCCAAACAAGTCGCTGCTCGAAGGATACCAATTAAACTTCTGGTTTAACTTATCCTTCAACGCTTCATAGACATTTAAAGGTTCACGCTGTACTTGAGTAGGTACATAAATAAAGGTACAAGCACTTCATTTCTCAAAATACACATTATGTAACATGAAACACCGCCCCTATCCGGTTTAATATTTATGGAATATACATGAAACGGGAGCCGGGCTTCATGTTTCAGCTTCATTTTGCTTGGGGTGCCGCACCCTCCGTCAGCGCCGTCGTATTGAGATCATTTACGTCCATAAAATACGAGACGCAAGCCCGACGAATTTAAGATAAGTAAAAATAACGTATCTCTAATTTGCGTATCGATATACCTAATACCTATAGGTATAATATAACAGCATACTATGAAAAACATTAAGACTAAAATCATTTGGACGTGTTAACAAATCGATAATTACGCAAAAAAAAATTGTGTTAATGAAGTTTTGCCGCCGTAAGTTCAGTCATTTTAGGTACTAATTTCGACGTTTCATTGAAAAGCATTTCTCAAGGAAAGGACTAGGCAAGAGCTAATCGTGTAATTGAATGGCCATTTCATATTTTGTCTGCTACATATAAATAAGAACAGGGAACGTTCTAATTTCAAATTTAGACGAAAAACACGACATGAAGGTAGAGTCGGTAGAACGAGTGGTGTCGATGAGATAAACAGACTGGTTCCGATATCTCGGAAAGGCAAAATATACTCTTTTTTTTTAAGACTCATACACGGGAAGTTGCCTCCGATACCTAATCTCTCGAGGTAAGTGCAGTTTTGACTTTAATGTGTTAATAAAATTGTAACCGTTTTGTCGGCAAACGGAGCCCAAAATTTGTATCGGGACTCTTTCGCGAAATGGACTGAGATGACAGCTATAATCTGCACGCTCGGAAAACGCACATGCTTATTTATTTACAGAATGAAATTGATGATAAAAATGTTAATCATACTAATAGCACACACAGTACCTGGCGGACCGCGCGAAAATATTTCGCCAGTTTGCAAAAATGTATTTTGACACCAACTGCGTCAGTTGTAAGCCGACCGTAGTATTATCTATGGACCGCGGTCCACGCCACAGGTCACTGTACTATATTTTAGCAGTTCGCACGCGAGTTTCCGCACGGACGATTTCGAAAAAAGTTGCGAAATTTTGACAAATAGCGCTACTTTTTTTCTGGTATATGAAGAAGGTTGACGTAAAATGTTCCAATGGGCGCATCCTCAAGTTCATATCGGTTATCACACTAATATACTAAAGGCGAAAGTTTGTGGGTATCATATTATAATTATGTGTACGACTGTGAGTGTGTGTGTTTGCATGATTGTTAGTTATCGAAACAACTACAAACCGGCTGGTCTATAATGAGGAATGAAGATCGATTAACTAAAAGCCTACTTTTTATCCTGAAGAAAAATCTACAGTTCCTGCGGCACTTATACTATAAGAGTTGTTGAAATTGTAACAACATGGCGATTTTAAAAACGTTCAAATAAATAATGTAACGCCATAAATTTTTTCGCCAAGGCAACATAGAGTTTGATTGGCCCACTCACCAAGGTTGGCTGACATGATGTCTTGGTCCTTTGGTTTCTTTTTTCTCGGACGTCCTTTTTGTCGTGGCGGTGGCGCCGACGCCCCGTTGAAAAAAGGGCCTTTAGGAACGTCGGGTTCTACGCGACCAAACTCAGGTGAAGGGTACGCGGGATAGTGGGGCCCTGGTGGCGGCCCTGCATAGGGGCCAGGACACATTTGTGGGGGGCCTGGAACTGCCATATGAGGCCCGTAGTCCGGCATTGTTTCGTAATGTAGCCTGCAAAAATGATACCTAATAAAAAATCTAAATTGTACATTTAATGCATCAGTATTCAATTAAATCACGTGAAAATGCTCATGAATACCGTAATACGAACTCATTTTAATTGAAATGAAGGCATTGCTGTATATAATACTCTTTCGCTTTAATTAAGTCATGGAGATAGGTATTACTTCTGAAGTATCTTTAAGCATCCTTAGACTACAATCAGCTTACTTCAATCTTAATTATGATAGAGGCTCCTTGAAATGAATTCTGCTTTAATTATACTTTAACTCATTGAAAATTATATACAGGCGGAAAATGTAACAAACGGTGATAATATTATAATGGGTATTATTATGCTGAAACGCCGATTAAATGAATGCTAATTAAAATATGTCTATTCTATGAGTTAGTACTTCGTATTGGTAACTCTTTACCATATAAGTATTTTCAGTATGGGCTGATTCTGTATCGTTAGTTAGCAACTCGCACTGGGTTATTAACTAAGAAAACGGAGGCAAAAATCCTATTTTTGCATTATTTTTGAACAAATTAGCAACTTGCATGGTATGTTGATGCTATACCATACAAACCTAAGTTGGTACCTTGTGCAAAAATATGATTTTTTCGCCCGTTTTCTTAGTTAATAACCCAGTGAAACTTGCTAACTAATGATACAGAATCAGGCCACTGGTCAACTCGTACAATATATGGTGGGCATTGAAACCCATTAAATTCCCATAAACATTCTGGGAAGAGACTCGTTCCCAGTAATGGGCTTTGAAAGTACTAACCTGCAATAAACAGCCGCGTCTCGTATGCCGAAGGTGTCCCCTTTCGTCAGCCGCGTACTGCAGAGAGCGCAGGAGAAGCAGTGCACGTGGAACACCAGGTCACGAGCCCTCATCACCAGTTCCGAAGCAGAAATAGGCGTGTTGCATCTTGCACAGCGCTTTGATCCGTATAACCTAGAGAAACAAACAGGAAATATCGTTAATTTCACAGTGTTTTAACAGTTTATTGGTGGTAGGACTCTTCTTGCAGAGTTCGTAAGGGTAGGTACCATATTAGTGTCAGTTATTCTCTCATGAAGAAGTCATGGCAATGTACACGGCCGTGATTCCTGGGCAAAATGAGACCCAACAACTGATGTCTCAGGTTGGTCTCAGTTGGATGAGCGCAGTGCAGTTTGTCGTGTGATATTGCAATGCAAAATAATGGGCTGCACTGTATCTGACATAGGCATGCGTATCACTCAACATCGGCACGTCTTAGCATTTTTTTTCATGAAAAAAAGTGATTAAAAAAAAGATTGCCCAAATACTCTCGGTCACTGGAACCATTTGTATTCATCTTACCGAGTTGAATTTTCACATGTACCAGATTTAGTTCTATAATTGCAATGCATTTTATGAAACGACATCAAGGAAGCTCCAGATAACGGCTTCAACAATCAAAAGCACAGACAGAAAATTTGCGTACCTACGCCTTTGATTAAAGTCAGTTTTAAGTTTTATCGTGACTTGAGTGCTTCACTCATTATTGACTGAAAACGAGGGAAGTCCTCAACGGTTAACAGCACAGACATGAAATGTTGAATATGCATTCAATTACTACATAATGTCATCATGACATGGCTTCTTTATGGACGAGGACGACGAGGGAACTCCTAAAAAGTTAAAACAGCTGTGACACGAAATTTTTTATATGCATTTAAATAGATTATTTATTTATTCGTATTCGTGTCGCTATGACATGACTACTTTCCCAAAGGTCCTGACGAAGGAACGCCTTAGCAAACCGTTAAGGCGTTCCTTCGACCAGAATAGATATGAAAAGTCGATGTGTTTTCTATTGCGATGATCTATACTAAGTGTCGCCATTACATGACTTGTCTACTATACTCAAGATTCTAACGATGAATTCCTTAGCGGCTAACTGCAAAGACATGAAATATTGTTTGTTGTTTTATATGATTTTGGTATAAAAGCCCGTTCTTAGTATCCGTTTAGTAGCTTCTGCCCAGGGTCACAGAACACTAAATAGTACAAGTTCAGGGTTGAATTCTGAATGATGCTTAATAGATTGGGTACAAAAGTTATATAATTTTAGGTATGCTTGTCAAAATACCTAGTTGGAAAAAAACTTATTTTACATGTTAAAATTGTTTTAATAAAGTAAGAAAAATGTATAAAATAACTATGTCCTACTTAATTTAGTACCCACTAACATATTATATTTAGCCGTTATTTAGTGTAGGTATATTGAGCACAAAAAAGTTAAATTTTTGTTACATAAAAGCTGTTAATTACTATTATTCAAACGTAATTAATTATTGGAAGTTTCCTCTTTTCCTAAAAACAACTCAAATGAAGTTCTAAAAAGCCGAGTTAATAAGCTGAATAAAATTACATTACAGAAAGTACTATTTGGTTAACCACAAACAACACGAGAAAAGCTTATACCTACTTGCCTAATGTTCATTAATTAAATAATTATTATAACTTTACATACTAGATCATTATACTATTAAAATAATACCATTATTATATTAATAGTATACACTGATTTACAGTGTCCATTATTATTTTTTTCGTCACATAATATGGTACGAAAGAAAATTATTGAGAAATACCGAAAGCGTTAGTACGTCCTAAAGAGTTAAGAAATAAAATATTTCTTAAGTAAAAAATTCTCTAGGCTAAAAGTATCTACGGTCTTTAACTAATCTAAGATAATAAATTAGCTAAGCTAGCTAAGGTACACAAATCAGCTGATTTGTACGGAGGTAACGGAGGCGATATAAGATTCTTTTCCTCCCAACACACCAACAATTTCTAGTAAGATAATTAGAACCGGTAAGGGGTCAAGATTCCAGATAGCAGGTTCGACTCCCGAGTGAGACATCCCCGTGTGGTCTCGATTCCACGACTCAGTCCTATCTCGATCAAACGACTCTGAATTATTTTCTAAAACAAACAAAATTAAGACGTTCACCTGAGGAAGTCTTATATTCTGTTTTTAATGTAACCACGCTATAAATGTGACACTGTTACATCTCACAACTCAGGCCATTATATTAGTGTTAAGAAGGAATGAAGTGCAACAACTTGAATTTAAAAATTCTTACAACATGACTTGCGATCTCAGTTCCTTAATTCGTTTTTAAGGTTGCGTATCTCAAGTAAGACAACATAACATTACAGAATTCTTCATTATAGATCACTTCGTTGTCCAAATTTGGTCCCACTTATGGTTCCTTCTCTCAGGAATGGATAGATCTTGTTTCTTTTGCATTATACCAAAGATTGAAGTCTATGGAATGTTTAAGAAGTTCGGGTCTCTAAATAAACCCAATCAAAAGTTAGAGTTTTATCGTTTTCGAAAAATCAAAAACAGAAGGGTATATAGATACTTCCCGTTCTCCGAAAAACATGTGTGGTATGTAGGATTCTAGGTTCTAGGTTTGGCTGGTCAAGATGCAGTCGAGTCCAAACCATTAAATCCTGTCCTAGGTTAGGTAGGCTTCATTAGGTTTAAGATATACTAACACTAGGTTTTAAGTTATAATGTTACTAACACAATAATATGATCCTCTGTTGGTCGAAATAAAGAATTTTTATTTATTTTATTTTATTAACTTATTCCTGATGATTTCATGAAAGGATTGTTTCTAAAAATAATAAGGTTACCAGTAGCTGTAAGAATGTAAACATAAGATTCCAAATTGTTTTTGAAAACATTATACGAAACTGGCATTGTGTTAGGTCATCCTAATGTCATGCTGATATAATCCAATTGACGCCTTAGTCCATACCATCAGCTGCGTAGATGTAAGATCGTCGCTGCTATAAAATTTTTTTGCAGAATGGCATAACAGCCACTTGATTCTGCAAAAATACTTATAGCAGCGACGAGCTACCATCTATAAATAATACGTTGATTAGTTAGTTAGTTAGTTAGTAAGGTTGGATTGCACCAAAATTCTAGTTAAAGTTACTGTTAAGGTTAACTATAACGAGAATCTTAATCTTAAGCGTTATTCACATCGTCGAATTGCGTTGCACCATCATAAAATTCGCTAACGTTAAAGTTATTCGGGTTACTAGTGAAATGAGGCATTTATGTCCCTAAAGACGCGTGGGCAGTATCTTATAGACAAAAAAATATGAAAAACTAAAACCTAACAACAAAACATAAGTGACAGATCACAGACATAAAAACATAAATATGTATAGTATTTGACAATAACTTTAACGTTTGACCACCCATTAGGCGCTGGTTATGGTTAATGTCAAAAATGACGTCTTTTTAACCATAGTCAGATGGTGCAACTCATTTTGTTAATTTGACGAAAGATTTGACGTTAACGTTTCATATTTAACGATAACGTGGGATGGTGCAATCCACCCTTAGTTGCTTGCGTCAGTTATGCAGCCAAGGCGACAATTGGCTGCTGATGGCAGCGTTGCTATGGTTATCGTCGATGGTTGGCCGATGTACAATTTTATATTTTCGAGAATGACACCCCTGTTTCATTTGTTCTATCCGATGCAAAAGTCTCTAGCTCTAGTTTGGCGCCGATATGTCTGATAGATTAGAGGCAAGGACGATTTGTTTATCCACCTTCAGCGCGCCCTCACAGAACGTCCGATGCCGCAAGGTTAAAATGAAGCCATCGAAACTCAAGAATCGTGGTCGTCGGTCACGAGCGATGCGATGCTATCGTCGGCCACACAGTCCGAGCGTACACTTAGGTCTTGTACTGCGCCGTTAGCACTAGGTGTTGTACGATTATAATCTGGGACTATTTTTTATGTAAATTATTGCTGCGCTGTGCCAGGCTTTACGGTGCGCTTGATAAACAACATCAGTTTTACTCGTACGATTGTACTTAGATACTGCATCTATTACACACTTTTGTCTAGACCAGTATTATTAAATATCCACCGTAATATTACTGTTTACACAGACATTGTTTAGGTTTACCCACACATTTTTCGCTCGGAAAATCTTGTAAGACTTTTTGATTAATAAGAGGAAGCTTACCTGAATAGATATACGGGATTTCGATATAAATATTTATCTATTAAAAATAATAACTCGAATGCTATAAATGCGAGAGATTGTATGTGCGTTAATATGTTCCTACGTTTGTTAACCCTTCAACTACTTAACCGACTGGTTAGGGAGTGCAGATAAATTATACCTTGGATTAATATATTATATAGGTTACTTTTATCACGGAAAATCCCATGGTTACCGCGGAATTTGTACAAAACTAAAATTTGCGCGGGCTGGCGACGAGCAATAATCAGTATAACATCAACTCTTTACTAAAAAATCTAGAAATATATTATCATGAGCGAATGAGTTTAATAAATAATTAATTGGCAGCATATACGAATTTATCCCTACAAGCGAAACACAGTTGACCTACACGTTAGGCTAACGAGCATCGAATTGAAATTTGGTATCCGAAACCCTATAAGCATTTATCGCCCCACTGGTACGGTAACCATGACTTTTGAATGTGAAGGAATAACATAAAATGCTGACTAATATAAAACTGTGGATGCATGTTTTTGGGTATTAAGAAGATGTATAAAAATTAAAATCATATAATTATTAAATTAACGATTGCCACACTTTAACAATAACTAAAAGAATAAAATGGAAAATTCTTTCCAAAAAACCAACTTCAAATGCCACTACAAAGAGTGAAATAATTTTTAATGTACACCAATTCGAAGTCGGGCAATGTTTCGTTCAGTCACTAATAGTCCTTCGTATTATACAACTTGATGTGCGAAGAAACGACAAAACTATAGAAAATCGCCACAATGAAATTAGAAATACTTAGCAATCATAAAACATTGAAAAAAGGTTTTATTTCTATTTAAAAAAGTGGGAAACCGGGTCGCCGTTTAAAAATGAGATAAAAATATTTAGTGGAGTATCATATTAAAGGGCGCTACTTGTGTAGTCTTAAACCAATTTTTATTTTATTTTATTTTGATACCTGATAGTTTTAATTTAGTGGGCAAAATGTCGAAAAAAACACCGTTAAAATACAATTTCAATTTACAGGTTCTTGTATATCATCACGCATGAATAATCAGTAAAATTTTATTATACTTATTTATTATGAGTGATAGCTATGCAAATCAGTGGTGTATACAAATTGTAATATAAACAAGCAAGTGGAAATATCCTCAAAATAATAAGACATTGATGGTGGTTGCAGGTACGATACCGCGGGACGGTGCGCGTTTCACGCAAGAAACCCGTCGATTTGTCACGCTGCCGCCAACAATGGCGAGCGGCAAGCTTTATTTGTTAATAATGTGTCACGGCAAACGAATGTAACACGCCTATTCACCGGCGATAATCGCGATACCTAATATTGGTCCGCCGATACCGCGTAAACGCATATTAAGCTCGGTTATATTGTTTTTAAAATAAAATTTCAGAACGAAGCATGAGCCCTCGCATGTTCTTATTCGACTACATGATTCAGAACTGAAATATTATCTATTACATAAATAGAAAATTTCTGATGAACCCGTTGAAATCTTAATGGCCCTAGAAGCAGCCAAAGATCCATCAAGCTAGGCAGCATCTTGTCAAAGTAGGTCATACGCACCTTACCAAAATAGGTCATGAACAAAACTCAAGTAGATACTCGAGAGGGCAATGTTGCATTAAGACAAAGCAGCCTTACCTTTTTGTTAGGCCCATCTAGCCTACCTCCTTTTCCAATTTACAATCTTGTATTAGAACTTGGAAGGGAGGGCTTGGCAATTCTTAGATTTTCCTGGTATATATCTTAAGATTTATAGTCTCTAGTCGCTAAGTACTTGCTGATTGTGTATGTGTGCTTTCAAATTCCAGAATTATATTATAAAAACTTTTACTAAAATTTTCAGCGAACAAAAATACAATTTGAAAGTTTGAATTTTATGTTTAATTTGAGTAATCTTCGCATTATTCAGTGCGCACGAAGTGCTTATAGTTCAGGTTCATTTATAAACAGTGTTTTCATATAATATTACTGTAAATAGGCAAGATACTTATAGCAAATGAGCGCTGCTTAGTATTCAGCTCGCAGTGACATTTCAACGTAGACGTTGGTGGAATTTTTGAAACGACAGGTGGTTGTATGTAGTAGGTAAGGTAAACGGCCCAATATTCGATAAGTTTTGAACTTCGCTGACTTTGCAGGACTATTATGCTTAAACTACCAAACTTATAGGAACGAAATTGGTATCAAT
Source organism: Coenonympha arcania (assembly GCA_036785405.1). Lineage (NCBI taxonomy): Eukaryota > Metazoa > Arthropoda > Insecta > Lepidoptera > Nymphalidae > Coenonympha > Coenonympha arcania. The sequence continues at coordinate 12,447,878 of CM072082.1, forward strand.
AGATAAAGAATTTATTCTAGTTTTCGTGTAATAATGTTTTTTACATTAATATTAACGATAATACACAATAATTCAATAACATATAAAAAAAGGTCGAATTGTACCAGTATCCGATGACTTTGTACTAGTAATGGGATTTTGGTCCCAAAATCCGATATCTTTTAGCGCGAAATTGAACTCTATTGCTCTAAATTAAAGTTCACGGAAAATCAATGTAGCATTTCTGCGAGATTATTAAGAACATTGAAAATAGAGCTTATGCTAATTATTAAAGAAAAGGATAATTTAAATAAATTGAAATGAACTAAAAAATAAATTGGCAATATATTCTACATTTATGAAATAAAACGAGCAACATTTGAAAAAGGTTTAATCACTGTTGTTTTCTTTTGGTAATTTTATTATGGGTATTTGTGGTGGAGTTTTCATATTTATATCTTCGAAGCTCTTTCTTTCAAATGTTGGTTCTCCACTGGTGGGAGAGACCTTGCCTAGAAAAGTTAAATATGTAGACCTAATAGATCTGTCATCTTTAGGTAACTTCATTATGGACGTGCTTGGTGGTGTTATTTTGAAATCTTCTGGTAATTTCATTATATTGTATGTTTGTGGTGGAGCTGTTATATTGATGTCTTCTGAGATATTGCATTCAACTTTTGTTTCTGCTTCAAGAAAAGATGCCATGCCTCGAGCAGTTATATAGTATATAGGCTTAGAGCTTATATAGTCCTGATCACTTGACCCAATCGAGAGGAAGTTTACTGTGTTCTTTCATCTTTTTCCAACTTTGTCAGTGAATTAACTGACATTTCCATGTCCATGATTTTCGTCAGCGTCCCATCCAAATTTTCATACACCTCTATCGTTCCCACGTATTCTTTATTCCTTTGATTTTCAATTTCTATTTCACTGAACTCCGCTGTATTCAGAAAATTGCAGTCCAAAGATGTCAGTCAGACCTGTGAAATTACCGATACCTCCAAAAAATGTAGTAGAATCATTCATATTAGATGTTTCTTTGGCAGATACTTGTATCAAACTCGCATCCGAGTCATTCTTGAACCTGTTTAGAGATACATCATTTTGCATGCATTTATCTCCAGACATTAAACAATCCTTCTAAGGTTTTATCCCCTTTCCGTTTGCGTTAAATTTCGGGCCACTCGTTGGCCTACCTCAGGGTGACGTTTTTTGAATGCTTCAAACCAGTGCCGACCTGGTCTGTCGTCTTGAAAAGGGTTGTCCCTCTTCAACTTTTTTACTAGAATACTCACGCTATCTAGTAATTGTGCCTTCGTTATTGGAAATCCACTGTTGGCCATAAATATAATCAAACTTTTTAAATGGTCTTCCTCGTCTTTTGATAAGATTGTAGGTACATACATAGAACAGATGAGCATAGAACAGATGAGAAGCCACGTAGTTTATCATGTAAAGTCGTTCGCGGGATACCGTACTGCCTTGCAGCAGCTGATATTGAGGACCCTTTGTCGACTGCCTCCATAGCCTTTAAAATGGCCTTTTGCTTTTCAGTCATGATTAGCTGTAATAAGAAATAACACGTTACGTACTTATGTCTAATTTAATACATTTTTCTAAAATAAATTATACGTTATTTTATCTCATAGTTTTGCAAGTCGATTCCTTGTCAAGTACACTTATGTGGGGAAAGTAGGATAAATAGAATTCACGGGGTGAATTGAGATTAATCTTGGGAAATTTGTAGGAAGGCAGTAAAGATACGAGTTTTTACTGAGTGTGTTTTCTTTCAATCCCTTTTTTACGAGTTTAGAAAACGATTGCATTTTTGTTTTTTTTTTCAAAGATTATTTATTTTTTAATATTTTTCCTATTAAAAGACTGTAAATCGACATTAGACTTTTACACTAAACACAACAACTTTCTTCTAAATTCATTAGTTTTACTCACCTACATTTGAGAAACAACAAATAATCGTTCCTTATAATAAATAATTATTTTCTGCAAATATTCATTGTTTAACTGTGATAATAACGACGAGCCTGCATAGTTATCCATTTTAGTTTACAATAATAAAAAATTCATACAAAATAACTATCAAATCCACGAGGTAACAAAACAAACAAGGTACCGAAAGGTAGTTAAAGTCGAGTCAAAGAAAAATATGACTTAACACAATGCAATAAGAACTATGACGAGCATAGATGCAACTGTTTCTATACGACGGAGTATTCGACGGGGTGTTTCGACGACGATTCTGCAGTTCAAGGGAAAATGAGTCTTATTTCAAGGCAATAGAGATACGATATCGGGTTAGGTACAACTACTATTACTAAATTAAAGTGTACCAATATCCGACAAAAATATTAAAATTTTGTCGAGCACTAGGTCAAGTAGGGATTTGTCAGTACCAATAAATGTAACATGCAAAAATAATTACTTTTCAATTCGATTTACCTTATAATCTAAGATATATCGTTAAACAATATACTCAAATATTATAATAAAGTAAAACTCTTACCGTATCATTATACACAGCAGTGTATCAAGCAAACCAATCCTCCGGGGTCGCCTCGTAGTTCAGCAGCAGAACTTTGAATTTTTTAATTTTTTGTTGAGAGCTCACTTTGTTTGTTGCACAGTTACGATACCATTACACTTTTTGGTCAATTTTGCTATTACAATTGTAAAAAATATCACCAAAAATGTAATGCCATTCACAAATTTTTGTTTATTATTCCTAGAAAGCTATGAATACAGAAAATCTAACTCATTATCGGGTGCTGGGTCACTGTCGGAATTAAGTACTTTTACCTTAGTAGGTACATAACTTATCTACTCGAGCACGTAATTAAGTAGTGAGAGAAATACTGCGAACGGAATTTACAAAATCTTGCAGTACCGATCATAAGTTAGAGCAAACAATTTTATGATGTTTTATATTTAAAAAAATAATAAACAATTTGTCTTAGCCTCTTTTTATGTTTCGCTTCCAAGCACTGGTCTCACTCAGAATGAGGGTTAAACCAGCAAACTATTTAGTTATGAGTTATGACCAAACCCCTCTTTAACCCCTCTAACAAGCACTTGGCATCGCACACTTTCGCGGAAATTATGGTGAATTTTGAAGCATGCAGGCTACTTTACGATATATTCCTTTTCTCTACATAACAAACCTAATACTCCTAAAATATTTAATTCATTTTCCAATTATAGTGAAAATATAATAGCTCTCTAAAAATGCAGTTGCAACATATTTCCCATTGAAATTCCAACGTTCTACAGTTTCATATCCGTAATAACCCATGGCAATCCATTAAAAGAAACAACTGCATTGTTAGAAAACCATCATTCCCATCGGAACTGGCTGAGCCTGGCAAAAAGACGAGTCAGTATGTCCACGCAATAACCAATGGTCTTTAAGACGGCATACACACGAGGAATATCAAGCAGGGAAGCGTGACCCAATCAATTGATACAATCCAGCCTTTACCGCTAAACGAATAAAGTCCATAAACGCTACGTCGATTTAATGGTGGCAAAAGGTGCATCGGTGATACTAATTACTACTAATTATAAAAATTTTAAGCACTGAATCAATTTTATTTATGTCCAGCGTCAATATATTTTACTCCCATGCAGTGTATAATAAAAATATCTTCATTTTGTATCGTGTTCGTGCGCTTTGATCTAAGGCACTATATTATCGTCTAGGCATAGCGTTTACTTGTTAACATGTTAATAACGACCACAATAGCGCCATTAAAATTTATATCCTGTGGAAAGTTGTAATGTTAAATTGCAATTTGCTGTTGAGATGTGTAGGTATTTTGAACTAAAATATCTTGTGTTGTATTTATGAAAATGCCTACTCGTATAAAAATGGAACGTTTCTTGTACAATTTTCATTTGGACATCGATCATTGCATTTAACCACATTATAGTTAAAGTATAAAGTTGTATATACGTTAGGCAGGTTACATTATAATAGGTATACGCCATCACAGCTGCTGTATATGCTCAGTCTGTAAACAAACAGTACATACGAGACGTTCATGCTTAGACCACTATAACTGGTGCTCAGAGGTTTTGGCTGTGTATAAATAAGTTGTGCAGTCAGTCAATCAATCTATCAGTCAGGCATGTTTTTTTTCTATATACGGAGTACAGACTACAGAGTCACAGACTAGCTGTTATGCATAAGACTTCGTCAGCAAATATAATAAAATTGTTGGACTCTTAAACAGTTCGGTACTGTTTGAGTTTAGCTTCTATTCCAGTTATATTTTAGACATGCCTGTATTTTTATTTAACTTGGGAATAATAGTACCTACATTTGAATATAAGTGGGAAAGTTTGTCATTTTTAATCTAAAATTTTCAAATCACATTGCCGTTACAGAAACGGCAGGGAGGTAAGTATATTCGGTGGGTTCGAGACTCAGAATACAGAATTCTGAGGTTCGAGAATAGGACATAAACTTAAGTTAGAAATAATTTATGTGGCAAAACACGGTTTGCCGGGTGAGATAGTCTTATATTTATGAATTACGTACCCCTGAAACTACCGCCTGGGGTGGGTGGCCCCGGTTTGTCACCCACTAGTTTCGGGGCTTAGCAACTGTGCGTATACAGATCTTAAAATACCAGTAGGGCTACGGCAGCCGGCGGGATGCCTCGCTGGAAGATTGATAGGGCGTCGCCTTTAGATGGCGGCGTTGCCATTAATTAACACCGAGCATCTGAGGTTAAGCCCGACACGGTATCGCCTGCCAATCGTTCATAGCGCCACGTTCTTACTCCTTAGTGCTCGTCCACATTAAGCGTTTATTCCGTAAAGCGGTTTGAATTGCCTTTGACAGTTTTAAGCACCTGCCGGCTGCCCCTAGATTGTGCAAGAAAAAACGTTTTTATCGTAATCGGAAACAAATCCTGCCGGCTAATTGCTTCGCTGATTTACGATGACGATGAAAACGTTTTTCTTACGCAATCATACCCCTGTTTTCTAAGACCGCTAAAACGTATAACTATACGTTCTGGAACTGGAACTAGAATTGGAATATGTTCTGTTTATTTGGAATCAAAAGAATATTCTGCCCTTAAAAGTATTAGTAATTCCGTCACATAATACCTAGTATGGTCACCCTTCAACTTTAGCAATAAAGTATTCCGTATCAAAGTTATCACGCTCCAGATTTAATAAATGCCCGCTACGTCCACACGCAAAACAGCTATCGTCTCGTGAACCCTCTATATAGCCCTGAGCTGATTCTCTTTCTAAGATCCCTAACGCTCCAAAAACTAAATAGTACAGTATGGCAATGAGATTCGTTATCGATAATTCAACCCATCAAACGGATATAATATAATTCCGATTCATGTTTCAATTTTCGTAGCTTTTACGTGATTGTGGAAAGAATCGATAATATCCTCAGTTGCTCATGAGATGGACAGCTGAAGATGAGGTTCTGCTCAATAGGTGGTACTGGTAACTGGACCGAATGTATGATAAACTTTTTTTATAATGTTATTCCGATTCATGTTTCAATTTTCGTAGCTTTTACGTGATTGTGGAAAGAATCGATAATAATATCCTCAGTTGCTCATGAGATGGACAGCTGAAGATGAGGTTCTGCTCAATAGGTGGTACTGGTAACTGGACCGAATGTATGATAAACTTTTTTTATAATGTTATTCCGATTCATGTTTCAATTTTCGTAGCTTTTACGTGATTGTGGAAAGAATCGATAATAATATCCTCAGTTGCTCATGAGATGGGCAGCTGCAGATGAGGTTCTGCTCATTAGATGGTACTGGTAACTGGACCGAATGTATGATAAACTTTTTTTATAACAAAGAATTAGGAGAGTGCGCCAAAGATCACTTAATATCAGCAATGCGCTTATCATCCTCAGACATCAGTTCTAAGGTTCCATTTTGCATAGTAATAATAGAGATAATAGAGACAGATTCGAGTGGAAGGTCGTGGGTTCGATTCCCGCCACGGGCCACTTTGGAATTTTATAATTTCTAAATTGGCTCAGGTCTGGTCTGGTGGGAGGCTTTGGCCGTGGCTAGTTACCACCCTACCAACGAAGACGCACCGCCAAGCGATTTAGCGTTCCGGTGCGATGCTTGTAGAAACCGTTGGGTAAATTTACTTACCCTCCCAAATTAGTACAATAACATCTTAGACTGCATCATCACTTACTTAGGTGAGATCGCAGTCAAGTACTAACTTGTATAGAGAAAAAAAAAGTAATCACGTAAGCGTACAGCACACTTCTAAAACCGAAGCAGCACAGTAGGCAATACATTTCTGCTTCACGGTAGAATAACTGACACTGCGGTGGTACCTACCCAGACCAATTCCGCAAGAAGAGGCCTACTACCATTTTAAGAACAGTTTTAAAATCGGTCGAAAATGATTCATAATAAAATGCGTAGGTATTTCGTGAGAGACAACGCTGGACGCTGAATTATTATTAATCTTATAATCCTCTAAGTTATCTAGTAAACATCTAAATTCAGTAAATCCTTTTAGTAAACAGCCAATAATTGTTATAACATCTATTATATCTTAATTGTAAATTGACCTATTATATTATAAGGAGGAAATGCTGCCACTTAAGCTAGAGGGGTTATACTTCCCAATGACTTCTATGTACGGATACATAGAAGTCATTGATACTTCCTTACTTTACTTTAGTTTAGGGTCAGAAGTTTTTCACCTTCTTCAACATTGTACTTATGATATAAATTTAAAATTATTTCATGAGCTTTACAAGCAGATGATCACAATCATGTATTTGTACAAGATTTTATTTTTATTATTTAGAATATATCATTATTATTATCTATACGCAGGTTTTCTAGGTAAGGTAATAGCTATAGGTAAGCCTTCTAGTGAATGTAACTCGAACTAACAGATTGTTATTACAAGAAGCGTTGCAAGTAAGCCGTTGTAATTGAAACCTCAAACGCTTTGTGTCGCCGCGCCGCTGTGGGAAACTTGAACTGATTTATTCTTAGGACCGTAATAATTTCAGTCACCGCCTAGCTAAATTAGAATGAATTGATGATGCACGCTTTTACCTGATGTGTCTGTGATTTAAATTTATTGCTTTCCTTCAAATAAAATGGTTCGATTGTTTTAGTTAGGGGCAAGGTGCATAGGTACGTATTTTTGTGGGTTGACTTTGTGTTAACTTTGTAAACTGTATGTGTAGGTACCTAGTAAGTAGTAGGTACCTACTTGCTTACTTCCCATTTGAAAACAGGCACCAAAATTATAATTACAAATTACAACCATAGATTTTTCCTAACTAAAAAGCCGATAAACGTGTAATTCAGGGTTCCATATGGCTTAAGAAAGAAAAAACATCAAAACCGTCATATTTACACTAGAGATGCCTGCAGCTTCGTGACTTCCTTGCATTTTAGTTGATTCATTTCTCATTTGAGATAAATTTAAAAAATTAATTTATTCTTTATTGCAATAACATCCCTTTTTATGACATTTGGTACCTTTAATTTCCTTTTAAAATTCATTCATCACAATATATAATGATGAACTGTAAATAGGATTATTAATTAATTATATTCATGCAAACTTGTATACCTACTATGTACCTACCTATATGAGTATGATTTCAAACGTATTCAGTGCAACATTTTCATACTTATTGCGCATTTTTTTTAATCATAATACGTGTGTAGATTTTATCCGGCGCCCACTTCATCCCAAATTGAGTGCACGTAGTCAAAGTGTTTCGCAAACCCGTGAAATTTACTGAATAGGTTAAAAAATACTTACTTAAAAGTCTTTATAGTCCTACATCATACATGTCGGTAGACCTACGTTTTTAGGGTTCCGTAGCCAAAAGACAAACAACGGAACCCTTATTTATTTGTGTGGCATAATAGGAATTTTGCTAATTAACCCTTAAATTAACTATTTAACCAATTTTCATTTAACACTTATTGACCTTATCAAAAGTAATTATAAAGATCATCAATATAAAGATCGTTCTACCGACTTCACCAATGATTTTTTATGTACATTTTTCCTACGTTTGATGCCTAGTTAATTCATTTGATCAATAGGAAAAGGTAATAAATATTCATTGTATATTTTTTTATTTTCAGTTCAGGGATACATTACTGAGTTACTACACAACATTAATAATGATTTTTTTGGCTTGTTTTCGCTCGATATTGATAACGGTAACGGGTAGACGCTTCAAAATATGTTCACGGACTTTTTAGTTACAGCTATACATATAGACTAAAATAAATATTTCATTTAAAATAAAACAAACATTTAAGGGTGCCTTTGAATTAGGTTGGCAGGAGTGTTTAGTTTACTTCAAAACTATTGAGAACGGTCTTGATAGTACGAAACCATAGTGCGCGAGCCCGACTCGCACTTGACCAATTATTTGTTTACTACTAGATTATAAACTGGTATAAAGCATGGAAAATAAATTACCAACGTACTAGTAGCTAAATGCATGCCACATTCAGTTGATCCAAGAGTTAATAAATTTAACTGTTAACAACCACATTCAGTTGATCCAAGAGTTAATAAATTTAACTGTTAACAATAAATTGAGTTCTAATTTGCTGCTTTCTCCTAAAAAACGAGTACATACGTAATTGTACACTTTTATTATATAATTTTATAGCAGTAAAACCTCTGACACTGAATATCATAATCTTAATACAGCTTTTTTGTTAAAAGTCTCTAGTAAAGCCGGTCTCTAATCTGATTTTATGAAAACCTTGCCATTGGATTAGGCTCAGTCTGAAACGAGAGAGGTACCAAGGTTTATAAATAATGTTGAAAAGGCCTTGTGTTGTGACCTGTGCAGCTATTTACTGTAAAAAGTGAAATCACGAATCATAAAGATGTATTATGGTGGAATGATCTTTTTTCTACTTTTATTTTTAAATGCGTTCAGAAATATCAATTTCTAAGAACCAAAGATTATAGAAAATTAAAAAAAATAACTTTGGAATCCGAATGTGAATTAAAATAATAATAACTATATTCTCCTAAAAGCTAATAACCTCTTGTTAATCATAAATTAAAAGGTTACACATAATAAGAAAATATCTCGGCTAATAACTTCTCATACTATACAGGGGTTACGTTTTTTTATTTCATACATTATACATAAGTTCCGATAAACGTGACACTCAGTTTAATTTTAAATAACCAGTTTTAGCCAATATATAATGATAACATTGTCATTTTATCAACTGAGTACTAAAACAGGTTAATTTTGACTCATCATGCACCTTTTTCTACTTAAAACTATAGCAATTGCAACCGTATGATACTGCTACTGATAGTTGGTATCTGGAAGATCTGAAATAATCTTAACGAGCATACCGAACTATTAAACATAATCAATATGGAGAATATAAACAAAAAATTGAACAAGAAATCAAGTTTCTTTATTCATTATATGCTACGTAAAGAAAGATATACACATTATACACCATACGTTAATAGGAGTTTAGCAATTGCATATAAATACAAAATAATTCATTTTACGCACTTGGATAGATTGCTTAATAGACGATGTAATGTGCTAAGTTTTTATACCGCGCGTGTAAGCTTTTTCTTTCATGCGCGGCCAATTGTTCGGAAAATCAATATTGCCGGCCGGCATCATAAAACCAGCATAATTTTCATCGGCTTTTATTACTTGCATCATTAAGGGCCTACACAATAAGTTATTGTGTCAGGGTTAGTTTTTGCATGTATTCACTGTCGAGCGCGCGCGATCTCAATGTATGTCAAGATTACAAGTAAATAATAAGTAACTCTTAATCTTAGTCCAGTATACCTATTGGAATTTGTTAATGTTTCAATATTGTTGTTACGAATTTTATGCTTGCAGTAGCAGACAACTGCTATATTTTAACTTTGTGATGATTTTCAAAACGAATGAAAACATTTTTTTTTTCCATATTCTTTTTCTAAATAATAATCAAAGCGCCATAGAGTCCCAAAGAGTTGTAAGGGAGAAATTCGAATTAAGAATAGGTGTTTAGGTAAGTAACAAAATCAGTAAGTAACTACTCTTTACTAGTTTAAAAGCAACAGCTTTAGCTGACGTTATAATCTTCGTTTCACACAAAATGATCGAGCGTTCACACTCGATGTCTTGCCTACAGCCCGGATTAGCATTATCAGTTGTCCAAAAATTATCTTCCTCTGTCAAGCACTGAGTGTCTGAAGTCGCCTAAAGATAGGCGTTATACGAATGTCAACCGCTCCACGGATATCACAGCCAAGATACATACTGACGCATGGGACTCTTTATTCCCGATAGACTTCTAAATTGAACTCGGTCTTAGAAGAGTAACTCGGTCCAGTGACGGGTGAGAGATTAAACCTAGTGAACACAAGTAGGGTCATTTTGAGCTTGACTGATCGCGACTGACGTGATCACACCTGGTGGAAAGTGATGAAGTCTAAGGTAGAGTGGAGTGGAGTGCGCTTGTATGGAAATGTTTTTTCACTCTTGATTTGAAGGTAAACCCAAGTTGTAGGTGGTGGGAAAGACAGTGCCTGCCTATTTCAAACCTTTGCAGTGCGCATCAGGAACAAGGAATCAAACCGCTTCGTCACGTACGAATAACACGTCTTAGGTATGTCTAGCCTTTACGATGCCTTGGAGTTCTATGGTAAAAAGGTGACGGAGGAACCAAAATAATACTTCCTGAGCACACTCTCCGATATATTATGACCTACAGAATACCGACAGACAGACAGCCAGACATTTAAAAATCCAAGATTTTCATTACTAAAGTCGTTCAATGTATTCTACATTTGCTAGTAGGTAGAAGTTAGTACAAACATAAACAGAAAAATATATATGTTATATATAAATTTTATGTTAATTATACAGGAGTCACATCACAAGTGCCGAGTTACGTTTCAGGTAATACTATAACAATTTTATTATTATTAATGATATCCAAGTCATAAACCGAGACGGATCTAGTATCGACATAAACCAATGGGACATGTCATTCAAATTTTACAATGCCTATTAGTTTTATCTAAATGTATTTTTTATGTGTCTGGCTGTTTCCTACCGTTTTACATGTTTATAACAGTGTAAGATTGATAGTCTTGAAAGCCTCCCGTAATGAAATTCTCATTTTAGGACACGTCTAATGGGCGGCGGTGAGACAAATAAAACTCGAATTCCGTTAATACCGTAATGGTACGATTTGAACTCTTAAAATAAATCGAACTCAAAACATCCGATTCGAGGGTTGGAACACGGATGTATGAAATCCGAAATGGAGACGCGCGGATCGTATTACCGAATTTGTAACAAATTGTGATATCAACGCGTGAGGGTCGCGACTCGCGTGCGCCGCGGGAGGGCGCGCGCTGTGTTTGCAAATAAACACCCGGCAGGAACCTGGGGCTCACAACAGTGGTTCTGCAGCGGGGCCGTACAATGGTAGCCAGCGTGAAGCCGGCAGCCCACCGATGCGCCGCCGCGCAATATGCGTTTCTCACGCGAAATGGGAAATACACCTCTATGGGAATTCGGCTCGGAGTTCCGTAGAGCAGCGTTATTATTCATGCACCACCGATCACCCGCTGACCTACTCTTGTTGATTTTTACACATCCACGGTGTTACCCACTGAGTGACGTCTAAATATGTATAAAGATCATGTTTTCATAAAATAATTTTATTTATATTATTATTTGGGTTGTATAATCCTCTGATGTTTCTTATAGTGTAATCTAGATTATATTTCAATAAGAGAAGTTCTGATTCACTCCTTTTATTAATTCACTCACCTACTCATAGTTGCCCACGGCCCAGCCCCCCTATTCCGTATCTCAGTGAAGATCACTAAGTGGCCCTGGCCTTCACTGACATTTATTTTTTATTGCAAATTTTCCACAAAATATTATTTTCATTCCACTTAATAAAGCAGCAATGTATAGAGAACCATAGACATCTGTGATTATCACTGAGATACAGAATAAGTGCCCTGACCGTCCATAGACCTAGAAACCTAAAATTTTGCACTGAGGTTTCCTTAATAATTTAGATCTCGTTCGTCTGTCGTCTCTGCCAGTTACACCACAAATGCGAGTTTTATTTTTGTAACTTGAGGTACGGTACCCTGAGGTTCATGGAGAATGTGTACCCAAAGGATCAGTTCACGTAGGACGGAGCATTTCAGCTCCATTGAAAATAGGACCGTATGAAGACAGACTTAAGTAGAAATTGCATCAATACTAATATGTTGGCTCGCGCATGCTTACGAGTGCCAGCTTCGCACTTCCTTGGGTCGTTCTTTATACATCAGTAATAAGCGGTAAACTGTTGTTGCAGTTTTCCGTTCTGTGTGAACTGATTCAAGTTTAATCAGCAAAAGATATCATGTTCCGTAGGTTTGCGTTTTGTCTATACGTCATCGCAATCCGATTATTCCTGTCATATTTCAAACTGCGCTACCGCAACGAATGGTCTTGCAAAATTGCATCTATAGTGGGAGAGCCGGACCTACGTCGAAATTCACCGAGCTGTTAAATTCTACGAGTTAACGGACCGGTGAAAAGTTATTTTTATTTTATTAATTATTTTAAAAAAGCCTAGGTCAGGATTTTGCCAGGCAAGCTATTTATAGGTGTTCTTATCTGTTAATAAAATTTCATTATAATTATATTTCATCAAGTTAACAGCTCGGTGAAGTTCCATGTATGTCCGGCTCTAAGACCACTATTGCATAGCAATGCGGACAGCTTATTTTGTCGTCGAACGTCATAGGTTAGTTCAGGGAGTAGCAGTATCGGACGTTGTGCAAATTCGTCGAATTTTATCTAAACATAATAATTATGTTTCATCAAGTTAACGGTTCGGTGAAGTTCGATGTAGGCCCGGCTATTAGACCACTATTGCACAGCAATGCGGACAGCTTATTTTGTCATCAAACTTCATAGCTTAGTTCAGGGCGTAGCAGTATCGGACGTTGTGCAAACTCCGCCGTAGTAGCCTTTGTGAGAAGGGGCTTTATTTTGGACAGTGGAAACAATAGCGCTATGAATACAATGTTACTCGCTACGATGAACTTTCGCGATACGTACTCGAGCGACGCGATATTTAAAATCGCCGAAGCAGAAAACCATGTTATACTTTATAAATCAAACAGTTATCGGGGACCTTTGCGGTTTACATTCATGGTTTTGTTGCTCATTAATATCTGCCAATAGAAAAATTACACTTCTCGGTTGCTTTATTCATATTGATTAAAAAAAGACGTGTTAAAAGCTTTACGTAGGTAATTCTTGGCGGTGATTTTTTGTAATCAATAAGTTCGTACATAGTTCTTAAATTAGTAATTTGAAAAAAAAAATAGACGAGTGTAATGCCACACGGTAGAAACAAAGTTTGGAAAAACACCTGAAACAAAACTATTTTATATTTTCATATGTGATTTCAACCATTGCTCGATAGATGGCGCTGTTTTTTTTAGTCAGCTGGCTCTAACAATTTCGATGCCAAACCTCTATAGGTACTTACGTGATTGCATTGTGTGCCCATTCTGTTGTATGAGAAACTTTCGTTCTAGGTTCTCTTCGTGACGGAATTTTCGTCGTGTAACCCTGTACGATACCTACCCTCCGAAAAGAAACTTTGTTTCAAAATTGAATTGAATACATCAAAACAACCACATTAGCTCAGATCGAAAGGTTTTCAGTTTGAAGTTCCAGTAAGCCACAGAATGCATTGTCAATTAGAAATCCAGCTTACGAAAGAAATAACATGTACAAGTTATTATACTACTAGCTATTGCTATACATATATTAATTTTGGGTTTTCACATATCCTGTGGATACCATGGATTTTTCCGGGATAAAAAGTAGCCTATTTGTTAATTCAGAGTACCTGAATTACATTAAAAATGTTGGAGGCGGTTCTTCTATGTTATTCAACTTCCAAGGCAAGCCCTCGATACCTTTCAAGTTTCGAATAACTAAAGTATTAAGAAGTTTTTTTTTATGAATTTATAATTTGACTAACTTATCAAAACAATTTATGATGCATATACAATACACATACATACTCGTTGAGTTTCAAGCGTATTTGAATATTTTAGAAAAACAAGTTAAGGAATTTATTTTTTCAAACCTGGCTGAGGCTAGTGGAACTGCGTTTGGCTGTGTTGTTTCATACAATTTATGGCAGACACAGAATAATAATATTGAAAATTCACAAAAAATCTAACCGTGCAACGACCAGCAACCGTAAAGCCGCGGGGAACAACAATATAGAGACGTCAATTGTACAATGGGAACAACCACACAATATAATTGTCATCATTCATTTGTCAACAAATCTTTGGGCACCGTGGGCCCTTATAGCCCTTATTGCGGTGACGTAGAGGCTTGACTTGTGTTGCGTACACAAAAAAGCTCTCTTCCGTCCGTGCCATCTGCGCCGACAGTGCATAAATAGGTCAAAATGTTTTTGTAAACACAAACATTGTGTTGCGGGTTTCATTATTCACCGAATCGTGGTTCTTGTGATTTACGGTAAGCCCGATATTAATTACATTTTTTTTCTAAATTTTCAACAGCAATCTACGTAAAGGTGTTTCCTAGCTCGAAGTTAAGGTGGATGGCTAAAATTGTATGATGCAAATACCCTGTACATACATGTTTTGAGTGAGTCAGTGACGAAATCGGAGTTTTTTAGGTGTCTAAAAATAATCTAAATCTTAATCTAAAGTATAAGACTTATGAAATTGTATGGGGTTTAATAAGTTTACTACTGGCATCATATCCCGAGAATTTTGTGTATCTGCGATAGTCCTAGCCCAGGTTATGTGGGTTAAAAAAAAGACGAAGTAGTGACCTCGCGCTTCGTTTGCTCCTTCTTGACGGGGACACTACCATGTCCCCAGATTTGTAGTATCAACAACTCAACCAGCTACAGTCTGAAATATCAACCGCTACACGTTACGTGGTTGTGATAAAAATATGGAATGCAATTCATACAATTTGTGCAGGTCACTAGATACGGAGTCACGTGCATCTCGAGCGCTCGAAAGAGGGTCAGATGTACACTAAGATTTAACCAATAATCAGATATAGTACATCGTTGTTGTACGTGTAACGAGTTCACAAGATTATCTCCCAGAGGTGACTAACACGAGAGATGCTGCTAACTTTTTATATCTGAGTTCGCGGACTTTGAACTATAGATGTGACATTGCTTTGTTTACTTTTCTTTTATTAGGGTTCCGTAGGCAGACGGCAAAAAAGCCTCACAACTTGTTCCTGTAAATGTGACAGCCATTTTACTTAGAGACTATTTGGAAATACGAGGTACGTAAGACGGTAGGTATTTAATGACCTGTAACGAAATTTCGATAATGTTTAGTGGACGTATGAGAATACTTAGAAAACGGACATTTTGAGTAGAGGATCCCTTTACGATCTAGACAAGAGGTAAGATAAAAGGCGATTCAATTAATTTTCTATCCACTTCTACAAAGTACATCCAATCATCACAATAAAAATGTTTTACAGACTAATTTTAAGGATTTCTAAATAAAGACTAATTTTTATTTTTTTTTTATTTTTATTTTTTTTCAAATTAATTTAATTTAATTTTTTTTTTTTTCAAGGAAGGAATTACAGCACATTGACATATTTTGTTAGTAAATTCTATATTCTATGTTAGTAAGTAACTTAAACTCTAACAGAAAGATAATCACAATTTTAATTTTATAGATTTCTACACAGAGCAAGGAATTTTTGATTATTTAATCAACTGTTATTTGTTAGTAGTTACAAAGTTATCAATATCAATAATACGTAACAAATACATTTATGACTATGGTACAACATATTGTTTTCAATTTTTTTGATAGTAATATATGTATGTATATATATATTTGGCATTTTATATTATATGTATATAATATAAAATGCCAAAATTACGGTATAAGAACACAGAAATCGTTTTTTGCAGAGCGCTGGGATTTGAGCACAGATTTGATTTCCGGCACGGGCCAGTTTGAAATTTTATAACTTTTCCGTAATTTTAAGATTGGTTCTGCTCTGGTCTAGTCAGAGGCTTAGATCCCGGCTGGCTAACACCAGCAACAATCACTTTCAACGTATTTATCGTTACAGTGCGATGCAGTGTAGCAACCGTAAAAAGTTTCTATTCACTTTCAAGTCAGTACGACAGTACGACAAAATCTTCGGCTGCATCGTCAATTCGTCACAGAGATCAGAGTGAAGTAGGTACTTATTTGAGGTGTGTAAAAAAATACATTTACATAAAAATACTTACTCCTGCCATCGATAATGGTTACCTTGGAATGCGATATTGATTAGGTAAACGCCTTAATTAGATCAATTTTCTGGTTACATCTTACATGTTTAATTTGTTGCACTGGTAGGTATCTTTCGCCTTTCAGAGATATAAAGTTATTTATCGCGGTCTGCATGATATTATCTATTTATATGTTATTACAATAATATTATGACAAGGCCAGGTTCGAAGTGCGACTTACTGGAGTCTCGTGCGAGACGCATGATATTACAGACTTGAGCGTGCTATATCTTATGTACACATTAATTTTGCATTTTACGTAAGCCCAAGTATAATTTGGAAGGTAACCTAACGGAAGAACCATGTAGGTACTGTCACAACGTGTTCAAGGAGCCCACTAGAGTAACAATAACCTCAGCCTCCTGCATTGATAATATATTTTGTAACTGCGAGATTGTGGATAAGGCTATAGTAAATAAGCTTAGGTCTGATCACTTTGGTCAACAAATTAAGGTCTTGAATAGTTCTGTTAAACTCAAGCAAATAGTTACGTGCAGACCTATAACTAAAAATAAGTTAATGCGGTTCAAAGATAAAATATCTTCTACAGTTCCTGCCTTAGTCTTTGAACATGAGCACCCTGATAGCATTTATGGAACCCTATTCAAAGCAATAGATTCGGAAATTAATAATATTTTTAAATTTAAAAAGATAGATATTATGAACAATAAATTAAAATTCAGCGATTGGGCAACTATCGGGATTCATAAAAGTAGAAAAAAGTTATATGAGCTTTATGAAGAAAGACAATTTAATAAATCTGCAATTTTCCTAGAACAGGTTAAAAATTATTCAAAAATTTTCAAAAATGTGTGTATTCAAGCTAAATCACTGCATATTAAAGAAAAAATTACTCAATCCGATAACAAGATAAGAACCACATGGAACATAGTCAACAGGGAAGCAGGAAAAACCAAATCGCGCAACCCGAAGATTGAAATAGTTGCAAATGGTAATAAAATAACATCCGATTTGGAGGTCGCGAATACCTTTGAAAACTATTTTCAAAATGTTCCTGTTTTGTTAACGGATTCTCTAAAGTCATCGCCAACAACAGCTCAAAAACTTTTAAGAGAAAACGTGAAAGAGTGCTCTGCCTTATTTAAATTTGAACATGTCACTGCAGCAGACATTAAAAAAACCTCCCGCCTGATAAAAATTAAAAGAACTGGTGACCTTTGGGGAATGTCTGTGCAAGTAGTTTTTAACATAATTGACTCCATTGCCCCTTATATGGCTGTATTATTTAACCAATGTATCGACCTAGGAATTTTTCCAAATTTAATGAAGCATAGTAAACTTATACCACTATTTAAATCTGGGGATAAACAGGACCTCAATAACTATAGACCTATTTCAATCTTACCAACTCTGAGTAAGATATTTGAAAAAATCATTCTTGACCAACTCCTTAGTCATTTTAATTCTAACAAAATTCTTCACTCCGAACAGTATGGTTTTACTAAGGGTAGGAATACAACTGATGCAGGTGCCAAGCTTTTAAGCCATATCTATGATGCCTGGGAACAGTCTCAGAATGCCATCGGAGTCTTCTGTGACCTGTCCAAGGCTTTTGATTGCGTTGAACATCAGACACTACTATTTAAACTTAGCCATTACGGCATCAAAGACAGAGCTCTTGATTTCGTTGCCTCTTATCTAAGTGATCGAACACAAAAGGTATGCATAAATGACATAAAGTCGCAGGGTTGTTCCCCCATAATGGGTGTGCCACAGGGTTCAATATTGGGACCTTTTCTATTTTTAGTGTACATAAATGATTTGCCGCACCATGTAAACGGTATTTGCGAGATAGTATTGTTTGCTGATGACACTTCTTTGGTTTTTAAAACTGAAAGAGGTAAAGACAACTTTGACGACGTAAATTATGCTATCGCGCATGTATCGCATTGGTTCACTGTTAACAATTTACTTTTAAACTCAAAAAAGACTAAGTGTATTGAGTTCGCTCTACCAAACGTAAAAAACGTAGCTACCAACAAAAAGGTGATTGTGAATGGTGAAACACTGGAAATGGAAAACTCTACAGTATTTCTGGGGGTAACCTTAGACGATAAACTACAATGGGGCGCTCATATTGAGACTCTGGCAGGTAAACTTAGTTCAGCTGCCTATGCTGTGAGAAAAATTAGGCAGTTAACAGACATTGATACAGCCAGGCTTGTCTATTATGCCTATTTCCACAGTGTTATGTCCTATGGTATTCTATTATGGGGCAAAGCTGCTGAGATTCAAACTATATTTGTATTGCAAAAGAGAGCAATTAGATCTATATACAAAATGAAGCCACGCGAATCTCTTCGCCAAAAATTTAAAGAAATAGGTGTTCTTACAGTGGCATCTCAATATATTTATAATTGCTTACTCTTTGTACGTCAAAACATTAATAATTATAAGCAACGTATAGATGTAAGTATAACCGTCCAATTAGAAATGGCGGACACAAGTTAGTTGTAGTACCACACCGTTTACGTAAAGTACAGAAGTCCTTTGTGGGGTTGAGTGTACGCTTCTACAATATGATCCCGAAGTCTGTTTTGGACTTACCTTTACACAGGTTTAAAGTCACTGTCAAAAAACATCTAATAAGTCGGGGTTACTATACTATTGAAGAATTTTTTAATGACAAGAATTGTTGGAATGATAGGGATATATTTCCATCTCTTCACGAGATATCTTAAAAATTATGTATTAATTATTGATATAATTTAAGAAATTGTATATAATGACATTTTTTTTTGAAAAGAGCAAGTGCCGAGTTTCTTGCCAGTTCTTCTCGGTGCAAACCTGCTTTCCGAACCTGGCGGTAGAGTTTTGACTTTTCATAAGAGCTTATTAATTGGGCCTATGTGAAAATAAAGATTTTTCATTTTCATTTTCATTTTCATTTTCAACGACATGTCCTATTGTCACTGCGGAGGTTTTGCCGATCTCCCATTCTCCCTGGAGTGGGATGTCGTGGGTTCGATTCTCACAGATATCTTCCAAATTTTGTTATTTCTAAATTGGCAGGTCTGGTTTAGTGGAAGGCTTTCGGTAGAAGTTACCCCGCAACCAACAAAGGCGCAACACCAAACTTTTAGCGTTATAGCGTTCCGGCGCAATGTTGTATGGAATCTTTTGAAGGATGGGTTTTTAAACCCTTCCAAGTGCGATAACATCTTCGGCTGCATCATTACTTTCTATCAGAGATCACAGTCAAGTATCTACTAATTCGAGTAGCGACTAGTAGACGTGCTTATTGTTGCTACTCGTTTACCATTCAAGTGAACTTGTATTCCAGTACTAACTTGTAGTAACAGTACCTACCTATACCTTATTTAAATGTCTCTTATGACTTATGAGACAGCATTTACAAGAGGCGTCCGCCGTCACCTATAAGGGAGAGAGGTTGTGACCCACGTTCTGGTGCTTGCCTGGTCTAAAGGCTTGCATTGCCATCCAGCGTGGTACTAATGCGATGCTGCCAGCCTGGGCATCTTTGGGCAGTCATCAGGGCAGACTATTTCAATGTATTCTTATACGATTCGACGTCGACGATACGAGTCGGTGGTAAAATGTTATATTATTAGTGATATAGGTTAACAATATACTCAAATATAAATCAATACGTCATTGAGAACTAAAACTAGGCTAGATGTATCGAATTGTGCGAATTGATTGCGCAAGTAAAATGGCGCCGTGCCGCCGGGGTGCTTTTGGTCCAGATAACATAGGTATTCCGTGGACGCCGTGGCCCGTGGCCCATATCTGACCGTAGGCCCGGCTGACCCGGACGCGATATCGATAACTGCCGTCTGTTCAACGCGTGACAGCACTGTTTATATTTACAGTAGACTTTAAGTTCCGGGCAGTGGATAAAATTATAATAAGTAATCAAGTAAATAGTACGTTTATTATACATGTGTGGTTTTATATATTTCTTGTACTTGACCCGGCTAATGTTATTTTGTCATTTAATTATTTCATTTATTTCTCACTTAGGGGTATGAAATAGTTCACGTTATATTTCTAGACCTACCGAATATTTATATCTACTTAAAATAAAAATCGGCAGATAGGCGCTACTGTATGCTGTTAATAAAGGTTAAGCAAATCGTGCGGATGCCCACATCCAGGGTTTTTTATCAGTGTATGTAACCCTACCCTACAAATCCCCCTGTTATCCTACAAATATTATTAACGCGAAAGTTTGTACGTATATGTACATACAATATATGGATCTTGTTACTGTTTGACGCTGCAACTACTGAACCGATTGGGCTGAAATTAGGAACATAGATAGGTTATAACCCGGATTAACACAGGTTTTTTATTCCGGAATAATCCATCTTTCCCACGGGATTCGCGAAAACCCAAAATTCACGCGGGTGGAGCCGTAGACTATGCTATGATTCTAGATTATGCTAGTAAAGCATAATCTAGAATCTAGATTAGCACACTTTCTGGTTTTACAAAAAGGTATTAAGTTTTATGAAACCCGTTGCGCAGGCGTGTATCTATTCCTCGATCGCTCCTTCATTCATAAGTGATCGCTATCGCATGAGATCTGCATGTTTTAACTTCATGCATTGTTTTAGTTCACACCGGTGTATCGGTTGATGGCGTACACCTATGTAGGTATAAGAAGTTAATTCCGTTAGATGATTTATTTTCATTTATAAACTAGCTGACCCGGCAAACGTTGTTTTGCAATTAGGAATAATATAAAAAAATAGCATACGAGTTATGACCTACCGGACATACTTATACAAAAAATTTCGTAACAATCGGTCGAGCCGTTTGGGAGGAGTTTGGTAGCAAAGGTTGGCGAGAGAATTTTATATATTAGATTAGACTAGCTGACCCGGCAAACGTTCTTTTGCCATTTGGGATATGTAAAAAATAGCCCACGGCCTACTCTCAGACCTACCGAATATACATAGAAAATTTCGTAACAATCGGTCGAGCCGTTTCGGAGGAGTTTGGTAACAATAATTGGCACAAGAATTTTATAGATTACCTGGGGAAGATTTTTTTTCTTATTAATTAACCTATTGCCACATAACAATTGTAATGTTGAATTAATGGTACATAATGTTTCATTTCGTATATATGATACATTAGTGTGTTTTTCCTCACGAATGTCTACACCCCATATCTTTTTAGGGTTCCATACCGAAATAGTAAAAATGGAACCCTTATGGTGAGACTTTCTCCGTCCGTCCGTCTGTCACGGTCGATTTTTTACATAGAAAATGCCTAATGCATACTTAGATAGATAGATAAACACTTTATTGCACACCACAGAATAAAAATATAAAAAAGAAGAAATAATGAAAACACACATAGGAGTACAACTTGGCGGCCTTATCGCTACATAGCGATTTCTTCCAGGCAACCAATGGCATACTTAGGTACCCCTCTCCGTCGGAGGGAAGGGATATGTGGGCCGCATTCAAAAAAACTATTTCCACGACGGACCCATGGCAGGGAACACCATCTCTAGTAATTAATATCAGAGGTTTTATAGATGTTTCTTAGATTTCAACATTAGTAGGCATCAAACTTTTATTATTATTATTATGTGTGGAAATTTTCCAGTACCAATTCTTGAAAACATTGTGAAAATCCAGTATTAAATTCTAGCTCATGTATTATTTATTTAGACTTATTCTCCTTTGGGCCTCTATTAATAAAAAAAGGAATTAATGCATTTATGCGTTTTGTACAAACAATATTATGATTTGAGTTTCTCCAGTTTTTTTTTCAAAGATAACTGCAGATTGTTCGCGGCCTTGCCGAAATTTATGTACTTTACTAGTTACTACTAAAGGAACATACAGCTCAAAGGCTCATATAGTCTCATATAGTATTGTAGTACTCATAGGGAAGTCATATCACCTGTTAGAGTAAATATTACTGAAATTATAGAGTTTTCCAATTTTATCGAAAGTAATTTTAAATTTTATAGACCTTTTAGAATAAAATATCTGAACACTATACTAAAACAAAATCTATGGTAAGTATACACACACGAGTTAACAACGCATTATAAGGTACCTCCCTACTCACCCACATACCTACTCAAATGCAACATAAAGTAGGTAACTGACAAAAGGGCAGATAATGTGATAAGAGAGTCATTTTTAAGTACAGATTTTATAAAAAACAAGTATGTAAATAGTAATTACGTACTATAGTTCAAGCCGACAAGTATTATTAGTCAACAATTTGCGAAACCCAAACATGTAGTAGTGTTCACAATCAAAACTAAGACGAT
The DNA here is from genome assembly GCA_036785405.1 of Coenonympha arcania. NCBI lineage: Eukaryota > Metazoa > Arthropoda > Insecta > Lepidoptera > Nymphalidae > Coenonympha > Coenonympha arcania. Next base: position 12,470,537 of record CM072082.1, read on the forward strand.
GTAAAAAATTGTGCTATCAACTCACGATTTTATACAGGAAGGAAACAACCATGGCCCGTTCGCTTTTTCCAACATGCAGAACAGAGCTAGTACAAGACACATTTATTAAAATTCGATGTCGTTATATTAATTATGTACGTTTTCGGTTTCTTTTCGAATCGAATTTTATTCAAATCGAAAATCACACAATTTGTATACCATATTTCGAATAGGCATTATTATTAATAGGCACTTATTTATGGATTTGTGCAAATAACCTCCGGGGTGGGTCGTTCAATTGTCAACAGGGTATCAATTAGATGTACTCGATCCATTGTACCAACTAACCGTATCCATTCTTGAATCTCTCCTCCGTTCACACATACCTATTCGTATGTATACAGTATAAGGTACTGATTGCTATCATTTATGGGTCCTCGTAGCTGGTTGTATTGTTTTGATTCCCATTTCTTAACCAACTGTCCAAGTCCAACCGACCAGACCTAACCGAAAGCTAGTCATTTCGCATTTTTGTTTGGATGATCGTCACCACACAAGGGAGCGTCTTGGCCACAAATTACTTCTTTCTTTACAATGTTAGTACAGGTCGTTGTTTTTATACCATAAAGCTAGACCTAATACCTACTACTTTTTCTTGGCTCGGAGAATGCCTATTAAATAAGATAACTCATGTAACTTATTGTGTTGCGTCGTCATCCTCACATTATCATGGTCACTGGCCACAGCCTAACAATACGCGAATTATTAAACTGTTTTTAGTAGTAGCCCTACGGCACCCTTACAGTTTCACTACGACAACACAACCTATTTTTACAGTAAGTAATCTAAAATAAACGCTTATATCTCTATTTCAGTAAAAACTTTTTAGATAATTAATAAATAAATGTTTTAGTTTTAAAAGGACAGTAAAAAATAATTATTTATTTTTACACGACTATCTTTTGAAACATGTTTAAAAAGTAAATAAAAATTTTGACCCCAAGCTTGTCAAAAAAATGAGCGTTCGCGTGATCCGCAAGAGTTTGATTGTATTAATCCGTCAGGCAACGCGCAAGCGCATCGGCCGTGACGTCACGCGAGCTTCCGACCGTAATATAATTTTAATTTCGCTACAAATTTAATTCTGCCTTTCAACATTCTTGATTCAGGCGAACGCAGTCCTTAATACAAGGAAACAGCCACTTCGTTTGGAATGTTCAGAGCAATATACTTTTCAGAAATGTTTATTGGCGACACGGTCTGATAGCGAGTATGATCTCGTGCGTCGAAGAGTTATGAGTTACCTACGTGTACGTTTTAGATTTTGTATGATATATACTTTAATTGTTTACTTTATATAAGAATATCCCCAGTGGTTCAGACCTGTGCCTCTTAAGGGGGTCGGGTATTCGAATGCCAGAGTCGTACTTCTAACGTCTTGTAATACTTATACAGAGTTTCATCTACTCACTTAATGGGAAAGAAAAATATTAATAGGTTCTCGAAGGCGTGTAAAGTCCGCCAGAGTGGTGGGCTTATTAAACTACCCTCCCCTACTATACCTACTTCGGGGTGATGCCGTGACAATAAAAATCAGTCATTCTGAAGGGACACAGTTCAGCGCGGCTAACTCGCGAGACGTTTTGCTGAGTAAGCTAATTTGGTGTATTCGCGCGGTCGTCCTCCTGTAACCGTTAGAGGGCACGGTCGGCTATAGCCGTATAGTTAGAAACTTAGAAATGCAATAAGCAAAATTTGGAGATTTAATAAGTGCAGTCAGAGTACGACAACAGTAAAATACAACTACATATAACTATGCAACAACCAACTCTAAAACTCCAATATCTCCTCAGACGGCGAGAAAAAATGTCGCCAGTTTATCGGTAGCAAAAATGCTTGTTTTACCACCAACAGTAAGGCCATGCTATAGTTCACTCAGCAGCAACCTATAGAATTTGGACAGATGGCGCTACTGTTTGCTTGTGCGAAAAAGGTTTACGTAAATCGTTCGGAAGGTTGGTATGGTATATCGATGTTCGGAAGCCCATATCTATCAGTGCTTCTAAATCATATAAAGGCTTCATGCAAAATTTAACCTTTGTTGTATTTAGACTGGCCGATGATTAGTCAGTGAGTTAGGACTTTTTTTATGTACATTATAATGAATTTAATACTTTGATTCCCATGGAGAATTACTAAATTCCTCGGTCTGTGGCAATATGAAAATTTTGTTCATTAATTTTAGACGGTAGATACGGGATGATAAGGCGCCATGGGAGTGTCATAAAGATATGGTACTGATAGTAATTAAACTTAATCTTTAGAGGGCACGGCTGGCTATAAATAAAATTAGCTCCTGCTATGATATGAAGGCTACATATTTATTATTACACCTAATTGGTAAATGGTAATCTACAGAAACCCGCATAGTACCCAGTATTTGTTAATCTTAAGTCGTACGTACAAAAAAAAATAGATAAAAATATTACACAAAAAAAATTGTTTTGTTTGCACGTAGGTATGTAATTTTATCCATACTAATTTATGGATACATGTTTATTTGGATTTCAAATTTTATTTTTTAATGAACAAACTCAAACTCAACCTTTTCTGAGATTTCATAGTCTTAAAAAAGATTTATTTTGAGAAGTTGCCAAGTTTCTTTTAAATAATTGTAGATCAATGAAACTTATTATTCATTCTCCCCATGGAACTTTCGGCCATGGAACTTTCGGCCATTTCAATTACAATAATTTTAGGAGTATGACTTTTGGCCTCCTTTTGCCTATGTTTTGTTATCTGTAAGATTTTGCTATGAATTCCCTCCAAATGCGGAAACGAAAATGTTGTTGTTTAAATTTTCACATGAAGTGCCAATAAAAGTCATCTAAATCTCACACATAAAGAGTATAAGCAGACCATGTTAAAGAAATTAATCTAATTCACGTTGTCGTTCGCGCTTTCCTCTGTAATGAATGGGGATTCATGAGAGAGTTATTATTTAAATTATATGATTTGTGAGACACTTGAGCAAAGCTCATTGTCTAATTCTCACCTCTGAAACAAAAGCATCTGTATATTTTTGGAGCACAACAACACCTGCAGTAATATGCTCGAAATTCTGGTATTTCGCATACGCATAATAGGTATAATACAATGAACGAGTGTGGCCATAAACAATGCCCCGCTTGACGCCGCCGCAGATACGCTTCACTTGCAACCATTATAATATTATACACACTGGATATACACTTTATTTGATTTGAAATGTGTATTTGACACACATTTTTTAATTACTTTATTATCACCTTGGATAATAATAATTACAGAAACTGAAAAAATTAAGTAAATCGATCAAATAACAAAAAAGTTATAAGCATTTAAATATTTCTGATTAGACAGAGATGGCGACATTGAATTGTGACGTCACACCTTACTAATGCCATATAAGCAACGATATTTAGAAAGCACAGAAGCTTCGTGCAGCATCATGCAAATTTTCCGGGAAAGGGATAGAAGACCCTCCCACAGCCCACTCCAAAATTAAAATGCCTGTAACTTTGTAAACCTTCGTTGGATTTTAATATTTTATTCAGTGCACCTACGTCATTATTTTTATCCTAGTTTATAATAAAATCTATATATATAAAAGAATGAGGCATTTTGGTTGTTCCACGGATTCCGCCAAAACTATAGGTCGTAGAGATCTGAAATTTGGTACCTAGGTAGATATTAGGTCATGAATTCGTACTAAGACGGGGATTCAAGAAATTCTAATTTTAAGGGGTAAAAACCGTTGGTTTTTTGGATTTCCCCATACAAAAGTGAAATTTTTTTCGTTGTTCCAGGAATTCCCGAAAAGCTACAAGTCGTAGGGATCTGAAATATGGTACCTAAGTAGATATTAGGTCATGAATTCGTACTAAGACGGGGATTCCAGAAATTCAAATTTTAAGGTGTAAAAACCGTTGGTTTTTTGGATTTCCCCATACAAAAGTGAAATTTTTTTCGTTGTTCCAGGAATTCCCGAAAAGCTACAAGTCGTAGGGATCTGAAATATGGTACCTAGGTAGATATTAGGTCATGAATTCGTACTAAGACGGGGATTCCAGAAATTCTAATTTTAAGGGGTAAAAACCGTTGGTTTTTTGGATTTCCCCATACAAAAGTGAAATTTTTTTCGTTGTTCCAGGAATTTCCGAAAAGCTACAAGTCGTAGGGATCTGAAATTTGGTAACTAGGTAGATATTAGGTCATGAATTCGTACTAAGACGGGGATTCCAGAAATTCAAATTTTAAGGGGCAAAAACCGTTGGTTTTATGGATTTCCCCTTACAAAAGTGAATTTTTTTTCGTTGTTCCAGGAATTCCCGAAAAACTACAAGTCGTAGAGATCTGAAATTTAGTACCTAGGTTGATATTAGGTCATGAATTCGTACTAAGACGGGGATTCCAGAAATTCAAATTTTAAGGGGTGAAAACCGTTGGTTTTATGGATTTCTCCATACAAAAGTGTATTTTTTTTCGTTGTTTCAGGAATTCCCGAAAAGCTACAAGTCGTAGAGATCTGAAATTTGATACCTAGGTTGGTATTATAGCATGAATTCGCATTCAGAAAGGGATTTTCGAGATCCAAAAAATTTTGAACTTTTTGGCCGCCATTTTGAACTTTTTTGTTACTGGGACGATTGCTTTAAAAATCGATATGTGACTATGGCAGCAAGCATAGAGAAGGAATTTGTGGTCAAAATTTAAAAAAAGTGGCCGCCATTCTGAACTTTTTTGTTACTGGGCCGATTGCTTTGAATATCGATATTTGACTATGGCAGCATGCATAGAGAAGGAATTTGATGGTCAAAATTTAAAAAAATTGTCCGCCATTTTGAAGTTTTTTGTTACTGGGTCGATTGCTTTGAAAATCGACATGTGTTTATTTCACCAAGCATCGAGAAGGAATTTTTAGTCAAAATTTTAAAAAGTGGCCGCCATTTTGAACTTTTTTGTTACTGGGTCGATTGCTTTGAAAATCGATATTTGACTATGGCAGCAAGCATAGAGAAGGAATTTGTGGTCAAAATTTAAAAAAGTGGCCGCCATTTTGAACTTTTTTGTTACTGGACCGATTGCTTTGATAATCGATATTTGACTATGGCAGCTGGCATAGAGAAGGAAAAAAATTTGTGGTCAAAATTAAAAAAAAGTGGCCGCCATTTTGAACTTTTTTGTTACTGGGCCAATTGCTTTGAAAATCGATATTTGACTATGGCAGCAAGCATAGAGAAGGAATTTGTGGTCAAAATTAAAAAAAGTGGCCGCCATTTTGAACTTTTTTGTTACTGGGCCGATTGCTTTGAATATCGATATTTGACTATGGCAGCATGCATAGAGAAGGAATTCGATGGTCAAAATTTAAAAAAATTGTCCGCCATTTTGAAGTTTTTTGTTACTGGGTCGATTGCTTTGAAAATCGACATGTGATTATTTCACTAAGCATCGAGAAGGAATTTTTAGTCAAAATTTTAAAAAGTGGCCGCCATTTTGAACTTTTTTGTTAGTGGGCCGATTGCTTTAAAAATCGATATTTGACAATGGCAGCAAGCATAGAGAAAGAATTTGTGGTCAAAATTAAAAAAAAGTGGCCGCCATTTTGAACTTTTTTGTTTCTGGGCTGATTGCTTTGAAAATTGATATTTGACAATGGCAGCAAGCATAGAGAAGAATTTTCTGGTCAAAATTTAAAAAAAGTGGCCGCCATTTTGAACTTTTTTGTTACTGGGCCGATTGCTTTGAAAATCGATATGTGACTATGGCAGCAAGCATAGAGAAGGAATTTGTGGTCAAAATTTTAAAAAAGTGTCCGCTATTTTGAACTTTTTTGTTACTGGGTCGATTGCTTTGAAAAGCGATATCTTATTATTTCACTAAGCATCGAGAAGGAATTTGTGGTCAAAATTTTAAAAAGTGGCCGCCATTTTGAACTTTTTTGTAACTGGGCCGATTGCTTTAAAAATCGATATGTGACAGTGGCAGTAAGCATAGAGAAAGAATTTGTGGTCAAAATTAAAAAAAAGTGGCCGCCATTTTGAACTTTTTTGTTACTGGGCCGATTGTTTTCAAAATCGATATCTGACTATCGCAGCGAGCATAGAAAAGGAATTTGTGGTCAAAATTTAAAAGAAGTGGCCACAATTTTGTACTTATATGTCTGACCATGGTAGCAAGCAAGCACGGCAGGATGGACGGACGGACGGTGGAGTCTTAGTAAGAGCTTTTACCCTTTGGGTACGGAACCCTAAAAATGGCCACCATATTTTACTTTTTTGTGACGATCGAATTTTTCAAAAATTAATATATGTACTATTACCAGGAAGCAAGAGAAAATTTTGTGGGCAAAATGGTGTGTAATGCAGAAATTTTGGAAATTAAACCTCCACAGTAAAGCATAACTCAGAAGTTCAACGTGAGCGAAGCCGCGGGCGTTTGCTAGTAATAGATAATTTTATCAAATTCAAAAGTAGTGTAATATCCAATTCAGACCCTGCTTCTTAAAAGGGGATCGGGAATTCCAATCCCCTTATGCACGCACTTATGACTTTTCGTAATTTGTGTATTTATGGAAATTAAAAACATTATCGCCAGCGAAGTCCCGTGCCCACATGTGAGCTATAAAAAAGGTACACTATTACAAAATACTTGTGCAATAACAATAGCTCCTTGCCCTTAATTCTAGAGCCACTAGAAGTAGAAGTACTGCATAGGTTTTGAGTTTTAAAGCTGCAAAATTAACGATACAAATGGCTGGCATGAATTTTTACAAGAATGTTAACTCGATACCTCTACCAGTTTCTGAGAATAGAGGCCATAAGTGGTGGACAAACAGACGACAGAGTGGTCTTATAAGGGTTTCGCTTTTTTGCTTAGATACGGAACTATAAAAGGCAGGTTTTACAATATAATTATACAAAATATAATTATTGGTATCGCAGATGATATTATATTATCATCAACAAATAATAAAAACAAGATAAACTTCCATGGTTTGTGTGATATGGACTACGAAACCCACATATTACAAGTCCCATCAACTCGCACTTGGCTGAATTATTTTATTTAATGGCGAGTAAAGGCGGCTTTCTTAAAAGAATTTTATTTTTCGCTTTTTTATTGCAAGTTCACGTGTTTGCTCTATACGTTTCACCGACTTTCCCACTGTATTAACATTTCATTCCAAGAAGGCGATTTTTCCCTATCATTGAGGCTAGATAGTGTTTCGAATTAATAAAATGTGCATAATTGCAGTGTTACTAATGCTAATTTATTGTTAAGGTCTCAACTCTCAACAGAAAATATTTAAGCATAATATTATCTGGCTTATTTCATGATTATATAAATACCTTAAAGAAGTATCAAAGCTGTGACTTTTTATGAATCTTTCCTGTGAAGCGGTAAATATCAAAATAAAAAAATAAAATCGAACAGCACTTTAGAAGATTTTGTTGAGTTAAAAGTTTACGTAGGAATGAGGTAGCAAAAAACAATATTTTGTTTAGCTTAAATTAGCTTCAAATTATATTTAAGTAGTCAAAAAAACTAAACTGATTTTAATTGCCATCAATTTCCTCAATCATATAACAAAAATCAGTCCTCATAGTTTTCAAAGACCGAACAAAGTACTTCCTAGGTCCTATATAAGTCGATTATAATTATTTTAGAAAGTAAGAAAAGTATGTTTTTATTATTTTATTTAAAAAATTATTAATTTCAGGAAACGTCAAGCACCTATCTTCTATTATTATTTACAAGTACGTGTACAAGTTAAATTGAGAATGTGAAAAGTTTACTGCCATTAAAAAACGCATCAGACATTTTGAGGTTATTATACACTTGGCATTAGCGTGTTTATAACAATTTAGCATCGTTTAAAGTGCGAGCCCGTCTCGCGTATTAAGAGTTCCGTACCACCAAAAGCAATGATCTATCTTTTTATTAATATTTAAGGATACCTATATTGTGTGGAATTGTTGCCGGTTTCATGACAAACATATTCTTATTGGCCCTTACAGTAAATAAATATATATCAGGACATTACACACATCGCAATCTAGCCCCAAAGTAAGCGATAGTTTGTGTCATGGGTACTAGATAACTGATAAATATATATACCAATATACTAAAATATTATATATTGAAAAACACCTAGACACTGGAAAAAAAATAATGCTCATCACACAAACATTTACCAGTAGTGGGAATCGAACCCACGACCTCCGACGCCGAAGCAGGTTCGCTACCGCTACGCCATACATCCAATACTGGGAGAACTTACATAAATGATCGTTATTAACTAATCCATTCTATTTTGGTGAGACTTATTATTTTTTAAGTGTTATAATAAGTAAAACTAAAACATTGTAATTTATGTCTACAAATAAATTAAGACTAAAAATATTTACAAAATGTACACACCGTCCAAATGCTCGCTTAATGGCATGGTGCCCAAAACACTGGCGCTATTGCCTCGCTGTGTAGCTAGGCTTAGCCGTTGGGCTAAGTAAGCGCCAGCTCTTTGGTCACCTGACGCGTGAACCAACTTTTTGGATAACATATTCACAAAATTTTTTGTGTCCGATGACCATGGACCTAAAGTCTCAAATGCAAGCGCCGCAAAAATATAGTCCTTGCTGATTACTGAATATTTGCGGCGCTTAAGCATTTGAGCAGACTCTGCAGCTGCACCCGCCTTTTGGTACGTACCCGGTAAATGAGACGCAGCCAACGTATCGACGCAGGTCGCATCCCACACCAAGGCACGTCCCATCAACCACGGTATTATGGTCATCCCGTCTGGCCTTTTGCCATCATCCCTGAATAGACCGGATGGCTCTAATTGCGCAGGAATAGAAGCAGTGGCCAGAGCGCGGCGTACCAAATCATTGATAGTACCGTGGCGATAAAGGCGGCCTGCACTTCTGGTGCAGCTGAGGCCATGGTAACCAAGTTGATCCACGCGACTGCCACAGGGACAGATATGAGGTTCACAAATTTTGATACCCAAGCGTAGACACACGGCAACACGAAGTGCTGTTCTGTCGAGTATCGTCCCCAGGCTGTGGGATGGCAGGGCATGTAGCCAGTGACCAGATTCTTTTTCGGAAACAGCTAAAATCCGAGCTTTATCCGTAATTGAGGTACACTGCGCTACGAGATCCGCGTGAGTCGCGATAATACGTGGTTTGTCCCAGAGGACCTAACATTCCACAGCCGTTGGAAAACCCTCGCCAGGACAAGATGCACTCCAGGCCAATCTCGCCTCTGATAGGCTCTCCACCTTTACATTGATCGGATTTAACAGATTAAGGATCTGACCAACGAGGGCGGTAGAGCCAGAAGCAGAGGACAAGAAAGCCGGGAGCGCAACACTTGAGATAGACCGTGTGCCTAATCCCCCGTATTTCACAGGTAGACATGCTTGGGTCCAAGCGCGGTCATTAAAATTTAAATTTAAAATTTTGCTTAAACATTCTTTAAGTGACAAGTCCAATTTTGAAATCAAAGAGTGGTATTTCCAAATTTAGGAGCAAAAAGGCACAACCGTAAAATGTAAATGGCTACATGAGGCTTTATGTCCAATAAACGTTGTGAAAATTTATCAAAATTTTGTAATTTAGAATTTAAGAAAGAAGGAAATGCATCTTCGAAAATTGGAGCACCTAGGAGAGTTCAATTTTGTTTTGAAACTAAAGTAATTTCTGGAAATATTACACTTAAAGAATTTTGAATATTAATTTTCAACTCCGTCGAAATCGAATCCGGAAAGAAAACTTCGCATTTTGAAAAATTTATCTTCAAGCCAATTTCTGAGAATTTTTTAACTATTGTGTGCAGGTCTTGTAAAACTGTTGACGCATCTCCTCCTAAAGAGCCATCATCTAAATACCATATATTAAATTTTGAATTTAGGGTCGAAATTATGGGATTTATTGCCAAACTAAAAAGAGCAGGACCAAGAGGATCTCCCTGTTGGCAACCGACTGCAGATTCTAGGACATTTTCTCCGAACATTAATTTTGAAGAAGAGCCGTAACATTGCCATAAATAACCGAATATTTCAGGAGATTCTTTTTGAATTTGGGCTAACATGGCTCCCCTGTCGATCGAATTAAAAGCGTTACGAATGTCGATTTTCACAAACAAATCGTAATCACTATTATCCATTCTTATATATGGGATTTGTGATACCTAAATGACATAGAGAGAAATAAGCCTTGACGTGCTGAGATGTTCGACGGTGTTATTCTGTAAGAATTGTTTTTTCTGTTTGAGGTACGGTACTAAAAATTATTCGGAAGGATATCAATAACAATATTATTGTTTTTTGTAAGCACCTACAGTGCATTTGAACAGTGCATTGATTAGATTTTACCAAATCAAATTACCAAAATAAAAGCTGATCGGAATGTGTTGTAACGTAGTAATACGTTTCTTTAAATATCTGTACCTACTTATTACTCAAATTAAAGTAGTAATAGCCCATTGGTTCAGACCTTTGTCTCTGGTCCGGGAGTCGAAGGTTCAAATCCCAGGGCACACCCGATATCACTTGCTTAGCGGTGAAGAAACCTGAATGCCTGAGAGTTCACCATCATATTCTCAATAGTATGTGAAGCCTGTAAATCCACACTTGTTAAGCGTGATGGGCTACAGGCAACCCCAGGGGTTGATGTTTGATTACTCAAATGGAAGACTCTGTTATTATGAAATTATGAACATTATCATTTATACAATCGGTTTTTGGGTTGTATCACTACTGGTTGGTACAGTAAAGATCAAATCTTTATTCAACAAACCTCGCTACGTTCCCACATTCAGTTACTTTTACTAAACATCATACGGCATTTTTACTTTTAGTTCTTCGCAAACAAAGTCAAATCTGTATATGAACCTAATTATTATCTACGTATATTAAAATCACATATCAGGGAACAAGTTTATACCTAATGTTCTCTTTTCTTTTCAGTGCCTGGATGTTTTTCTGTTATATTATATTTATGTTTAAAAATTATTATGTATATTTATCATAATATTGAATATATTATGTTGTATCCATAACACAAGTTGTCGCTTACTTTGGGGCTAGATTACGTTATTGTATGTAATGCCCTATATAAAAATACTAGCTTTTGCCCGCGGCTCCGCCCGCGTTTAATGCGATTTTTTACTAATCTAGAGAAAAAATTGAATTTCCTTTTGAATGACATTTACACCTACTTTTAGGACAGATTGTCAAAGTAATCTACCTATAGCTGTAGCTATAGATTACTGTTAAAAATTAGGATTTTTGAAATATCTTATGGGAACTATGGATTTTCCCGGGACAAAAAGTAGCCTATGTTTTAATCCAGGTTATAAGCTATCTATGTTCCAAATTTCAGCCAAATCGGTTCAGTAGTTGCGGCGTGAAGGAGTAACAAACATACACACTTACACACACACACACACTTACACACAAACTTTCGCCTTTATAATATTAGTGTGATGCTATCGAAATATATCTTGGTAAACAGTCCACAAAAAATCGTACCTAAGTATATTTTCACTTGTTCATTTCTCTTATCAAAACGAACGGTAATATTTCAAATAATAATGAACTGCAGGGATTTGACACGTGAACCAGATATACCCAAGCTTCTGAATTCTGATAATCCGTGAAATACCTTGTTTCAGGTTGACGCAAACATCGGTTGTTTCAAATTTTATCAGTGTGATTCGAGATTCCTTCGATTTCTAAAATAAGACTTAATATGACGTGACCGTACTTAGCCGAGAGGATTGCAGACCGGCGCAGGCGCAGGCTACAGAGCAATCAAACACGCCGATGGCCCGACTTCGAGCCGCTATAAACCCATTCTAATATACGCGTATTCGTAGCGTTGAGGACTTTTATGAGCAATTTAACAAGTGTCTCGCATCCAGGGTCGGATTTGATTTATGCCCACATAACGTATATTTACGATGTACGTTTATTGTTTCTTGTATTTCACCGCTCTAGGAGCTGATAATGTTATTTAAGCGGCAAAGGACGCCGAGATAAAGTCGCGACGGCCCACAGACGAATTCTATCAGATGACCGAATCTACTTACTTATCAAATTTTATGTTGGGGTTTATTGTCCGTAAGGTAGCAAGCTGATGTCGAACATGATTTAGAATGTTTATACCTATTCGTTGTCATACATAACGAATATAATTATAAAAGACAGGATTAAACTACAAAAAAACAAAGCTTCAACTAAGACTTTAAGTACTTTTTAAACCAAGAAAGTCTCTGGATGGAAACAATAAAAAAAAGAAAATAGCCATTAATAAAAAAAAGATTCCGACGAATTGAGAACGTTTTTTGAAGTCGATTAATAAATATAATCTAGTTTAAAATGTTTTGCACCGCCGTTTTAATTTCCATATATTTACCCTTTTAATCGTTAGCTTTTTTATAGAATTCATCAAGATTATGACCGTGTACGTCAAATCAATTGAGATCGCATTAATTGATCGCAGCAATGAACATCATCATCTGGTTTTTTTAGGGTTCCGTACTCAAAAGGTAAAAAACGGGACTCTATTATTGAGACTTCGCCGTCCATCCATCCGTCTGTCATAAGGCTGTATCTCTTGAACCATAATAGCTACACAGTATACACTTGAGATTTGACGTCTGACGACCGAATGGCGTAGTGGTAGCGAACCTGCCGTCTGCGCCGAAGGTCATGGGTTCGATTCCCACTACTGGTAAATGTTTGTGTGATGAGCATGAATGTTTTCCAGTGTCCGTGTTTTTTTCAGTGTATTATATTTATGTATATTAGTATGTATGTATATTTATCAGTTATCTAGTACCCATAACACAAGCTATCGCTTACTTTGGGGCTAGATTACGATGTGAAAAAATGACCCGTATAATATATTTATTTTCACATAGATGACGTTTTTCCGTTGCCGCTATAACAACAAATAGGTACTAAAAAATAGATAAAAAAATACAGATTTAAGAGTACAATAAACGAGATTTCTTGTTCGTTTGTATACTAGTAGTAGGTAAATGGGCCTTATGGCTACTGAATCATTACCTAGCTACGTAATATAGGTACCTAAATGGTATGGAACCATTCGTGCGCGCGCCCGACTCGCACTTGGCGATTATTTATAAACTTTAGGTACGTCATGTACTCGCGTACACTGTCACATCAGATTTTATTTAAGTCACGTGGACCGGCGTAGGGATACACTCTGATTCTTGCCTTCACACAAACTATGGAAGAAAACAAAAACATTTACATGGGGATTTATTGAATTTATTTTTGTCTTTCTCTCTCACGGATACGTTGGTAGGTGCGACATGTCGCGGAAGAATATTTACAGAAAAACGACCTTTCACCTAATTACTAAAACTAAGGCAGTTATTGTTATAAGTAATCTGTTTCTAAGCGTTTTTGGATATATTATTATTACCGACACATTAAAACAAAAATTACAATTACATCAATTGTAGTTTTCGACAAAAATTGGAATAACTGAGATTTTGGAGCAACTTTTGGGCGAATTTTCTATGGAGAAAATTATTAAGCGATTTTAGATTAAGGACTCAAAATACATAATGTTTAAATTTGAAAGTAATTGTCATTACAGTTTTTAAATAAAACTTCATTCAAAATCACTTAAATACGGCTTCTACGCCGTTAATTCTGAGTTAACTCACTAATCCGGGTGGCGCAAGTGGGCCTTACGTTTTAGACCTACAGACCTATGTTCTAAACCTTACTATTACTATGTTTGTCACGGCGGAGTAGTGGTTCTAAGTGGAACTTGGTTCTAGGTCTTAGTGGTAGGGAATTATGGGACAGTGCAAAGACAAATAACAACTCTTTGGTGATTACAGCTTAAGCTGCCTAAGGCATACTACATAAGGGTAAAAGAGTTTACGTTGGTTTGTGTATGTTCTGTAATCACGCTGCAAGAAAACAACGCATCAACATTTGAGTAACAACGTACTTTTTATCTCAGAAAAATAAAAAGTACTTACGCACTTAATTTAAATTTCACTTCTTTTAAAAATTTTAAAAGAAATCAATTTTTTGACTTTTTTTTTAATAATTTCAGGAAGACATAAGAATAAGACTTCCGTATGTATATTCAAATATTTAGTAGGTACGGAACTCTTTTCCGAATTCAACCAGCACTTGGTCAGTTTTTTTATAGCTATAATAATATGGAATGTGACTAAGCTACTTAAGTAATAACTATACATTGGCACAAGTGACTTACTTTTAGAGATCTATTTATTTACCGAAATTAAAAAAAAAATTAGCGCCAAATGATACATCAGTAAAGATTGCATGATACTTGTAAGGAAACAAATGATAAAATAGACAGTTAGGTATAAAAATACGTCTTGCTTTAAGGCCTTAAAGGCCACAGTGATAAAAATCCCAAACTCACCATTAAAAACGAACAATTCTTATGCTCTCACAGCTAAAGGCAAGGTAGGTATTACGATATAATAATGCACACAAAAAACCGCATCAAAATCGGTTCAGCCAAACGCGAAATAATCGCGGACAAACATATATACATACATACATACGGGTCAAATACAGAACCTCCTTCTTTTTTTGAAGTCGGTTTATAAAATAGGTAAATGGGGTGTTTACCACTCTTAAAATCATTTATTGCAAACACAAAATTTATCAATTTTAATACCTGTATTACTTTTTTGTCACGGCTTAAACCGAGGTTTAAGTAAGCAAAAAAACCGGTAATAACTTTTGGTAAATTTTGCCTAATATGCGTTAGAAATGTAATGCAACAGACCTGCCTATAATTTAGTTACAACCATACTTAAAGGAAGTTAAAGGTACCTATACATTTTGACAAATATTTTTTGATATTGCGGTTTTTGCCGTATTTTTTATGGAATATACCGAGACCCCTAAGATCAACAACTGCTCAGGACTTTTTATATATGTATATATTTTTTTGGTTTTGTTGTATTGTGAGAAATTTTCTTCGTGTTACACAAGCAAATCTGACGATCTCCCTGGCGCAGTGGCAGCGTGCTCGGGCCTCGGATTCGAGTGGGAAGTAGCGGGTTCACTTCCCGCCACGGGCCACTTTGGAATTTTATAATTTCTAAATTGGCTCAGTTCTGGTCTGGTAGGAGGCTTCGGCGTGGCTAGTTACCACCCTACCAGTAAAGACGCACCGCCAATCGATTTAGCATACCGGTGCGATGCTTGTAGAGACTGTTGGGGTAAAACTTACCCTTCCAAGTTAGTACGATAACATCTTAGGCTGCATCATCACTTACGGTGAGATCGCAGTCAAGTACTAACTTTAATTATTTTGTATGACTGTATAAAATGACTTTTATATGGGGATAAAATTATTTGTTACGCCCTGACAGGGCATTTTGACTGTCAATATGTATGTGGTCATGTATGCAAATAAATAAATAAATAAACTTGTATAGAATAAAAAAAAACGTAGGATAAGTCACCGTAGAATATCGCTTTCTCTCATCACTTATTCCCCGCGAGTCCGGTGTCCCGTAGAGATGCATCATTGAGATGCCTACGTGCGCGACGTGATAGCGCTAGCGCGGAGTGAATTGTGGCCAGGGCGGACCGTAAAACGTACATCTGATACCGCCTCAGATGGGTGACGGCCCACGTGAACTAACTGGGTGCCTGAATCTAGACTCTTTCAAGTTCTCTCGGATGTAAGCGGATAGCCCAGATTCGATTCCCGCCTCCCGGTGTGAGACAATTTGAAGTTTTAGTTTTTGGAACAAAGTTTGTTTTCGGATGGGGGGCTAAACGAAAGGAACTGGATTTTTGGCGTGACGGAAAGCCCTTCACGGAGAAATCTAGAATGAGGGTTTATCTTACTGATTACTAGTCAACGGAATGGGCACGCAAGCTATCATGTGCCTATAAATTTGATATAAGGTATAACGAACTCGTTAGCGCGAGCTAATTTGGGACAGCTCCATCTATCGAAGGAAGGTTGAAATCATACATGATGATATAAAGTGGAGTTCTTTTAAGGTGTTCCATACGCATATTTTAAATATATTCATTTCAAATAGGACTAACGTGCAGGTTCTTGAATAAGGTCAGTATAATACGATATACTAAAGTTTACGAAAGTTGCAACGCGCCCTGCACTGAGAATAAGCCCACAACAAGCTCACTATACTTGGTACTTGCTTGACTGCGATCCCACCTGACGGTAAGTGACGATGCAGCCGATGAGGTTAAAACCCCTACACAGCATCACACTGGAACGCTAAATCGCTTGGCATTTATGTATTTATTGATGCAAGTTTGTTGAATATCAACCATGCCATCACTCTCAGCGTCTTTTCGTTCTATGAAAGAAAGTTAAAGGAAAGGAGGCTTGTAGAGTAGTTACCTAAAGATTGTTTTGTTGATTGATTGAGTGTAGGTACTTTCTTCAACTCGTACAATGATAATACAAGATGCTTATTTTAATTCGTTAGTAGGTATGTATAAACATATTAGTCTTTTTTATTTTAATATTTGTATCTAATCATGAATTTCTGGTACCTACTTAATAATTCTGGCTTTCTTTACTTTTCCTCTATAATATAAACAAGTCAAATCTTGAACACCGCCAAACAAGTACGGCTTAAAAAGCCTCTACAAACCTTTGGCTGCATACATTTTAATAGATTTTACTACAGCGGATATTTCGTATCCGCCAATACGGGCATCTGCTACTAATTAATTAACTTACACATTCTAAATTAGCATTAAAAAGTATTTAAAATTATTTATTCGTATTTGTCTATGTCAAGTTGAATTATGTATCTAAACGTGTTGGAGCCTCCACATAGAATAAATTGAAAATCATTACTTTATGTATCTATTTTGCCCACGAATGCTATGTACACTTTTAATTGATTTACATATCAGTTAGTGTAGTGTTGTGTATGTTTTCGTGCTTAAGTATTATATGTAAATTGTAAGTGTGCTTATTAAATAAATAATAAATAATAATATTTTATCCTGTTACTTACTTATAACGTATCGCTACTAGTTGGAAAAATACATATAAGTACGGCAAAACTATCATAATCATGCAAATGCACCAGTTGAGGTAGTTAAGATCCAAAGGTGGTATCAAATTTTCCAATGAACCAGAACCAAAACAGTCTAGGAAAATGAAATACCTACTGTTTTTAAGAACTTGTTTTTTATATCCTGAATTTAATTTTGCATACTAAAATTACTTTCCTTTCAATTCAGATTTCCTGACATACAGATTTTATTAAGTGCAACTTGTTTATTCGACTGTAACTTTGGAATCCGGATGTTAATTAAAAAAAATTGTAGGAGATGTGGAGACCGTATCCTATAAAAAATAAAATTTGAATTTGATTCAGCATGTTACGGATTTCCACGGTTTATTATCCTTTGAATTCCCTACAAAATCCTAAAAGGTATATGTAGGTATATGGTCATAGTAGCGCATTCAGGTCATATCGATCCCATAGGTCCGTAAGTGTTTTTTTCATCGAAACAGAGACTTTAAACACTCAATAAAGAAGATGGAAACGGTTCACGTGTTTATTTTACATTCTAATTTCTATCGAAACCTACATGAATGTAAAGTTCAACTAATATAAACATTGCAAGTTAAAAGAAAATAAGTACCTAATATATAAAAGGCGTAGGATTTTTTTTCAGTAAGTGTTAGAGATAAACTCTTTCAGTTTAGTTTGTTGCTTAGAAGACCTACCATATCTGAGCCTACCATGAATAACGAACTTTCAACATCTGCTGAACATATTTGACAAAAATATATTTTAGTTTGTTCGGTGGCATGATCAGAAAAATAAAATTAAGTTATATATACGCACTAACTAGCCCACCGTACTTACCGATTTAAAAATTGGCCAAGTGCGAGTCGGGCTCGCGCACTGAGGGTTCCGTACTATCATGCATATATACTATTGAGCTTGGGCCTTACCCATGCTCAATAGTATTAAGTAACTAAACACCCTGCCCACCAAATTTAAAAACAAGCAAAAAAATCACGTTTGTTGTATGGAAGCCCGATTTTTTTTTATATTAATTAAACTATTGATTTCTACAATAAATATAATTATGTTACTAAATATTCTGTGAAAATTTTAAGAGTCTGCCTGTTACCGCTATCTATATCGAGCGAAAACAAGAAAAAAAATTACGTTGTTGTATGGGAGCCCCCTTAAACATTTAATTTATTCTATTTTTTAGTATTTGTTGTTATAGCTTCACCAGAAATACATATCCTGTGAAAATTTCAAGTCTGTAGCTATCACGGTTCAAGAGATACAGTCTGGTGACAGACAGACGGACGGACGGATAGCGAAGTCTCCGTAATATAGGGTTCCTTTTTTACCCTTTGAGTATGGAACCCTAGAAATCAGCTATGGTGCGTTATCTATATATATAAAAGAATGAGGCATTTTGGTGATTTTGGTTGTTCCAAGGATTCCGCCAAAACTATAGGTCGTAGAGATCTGAAATTTGGTACCTAGGTAGATATAAGGTCATGAATTCGTACTAAGACGGGGATTCCAGAAATTCAAATTTTAAGGGGTAAAAACCGTTGGTTTTTTGGATTTCCCCATACAAAAGTGAAATTTTTTTCGTTGTTCCAGGAATTCCCGAAAAGCTACAAGTCGTAGAGATCTGAAATTTGGTACCTAGGTTGATATTAGGTCATGAATTCGTACTAAGACGGGGATTCCAGAAATTCAAATTTTAAGGGGTAAAAACCGTTGGTTTTTTGGATTTCCCCATACAAAAGTGAAATTTTTTTCGTTGTTCCAGGAATTCCCGAAAAGCTACAAGTCGTAGGAATCTGAAATTTGGTAACTAGGTAGATATTAGGTCATGAATTCGTACTAAGACGGGGATTCCAGAAATTCAAATTTTAAGGGGTAAAAACCGTTGGTTTTATGGATTTCCCCATACAAAAGTGAAATTTTTTTCGTTGTTCCAGGAATTCCAGAAAAGCTACAAGTCGTAGGGATCTGAAAATTGGTAACTAAGTAGATATTAGGTCATGAATTCGTACTAAGACGGGGATTCCAGAAATTCAAATTTTAAGGGGAAAATACCGTTGGTTTTAGGGATTTCTCCATACAAAAGTGTAATTTTTTTCGTTGTTCCAGGGATTCCCGAAAAACTAAAAGTCGTAGAGATCTGAAATTTGGTACCTAGGTTGATATTAGGTCAAGAATTCGTACTAAGACGGGGATTCCAGAAATTCAAATTTTAAGGGGTAAAAACCGTTGGTTTTAGGGATTTCTCCATACAAAAGTGAAATTTATTTCGTTGTTCCAGGGATTCCCGGAAAACTACAAATCGTAGAGATCTGAAATTTGGTACCTAGGTTGATATTAGGTCATGGATTCGTACTAAGACGGGGATTCCAGAAATTCAAATTGGAAGGGATAAAAATCCTACTTTTAAGGGATTTTCCCATACAAAAGTGTAATTTTTGCGTTGTTCCAGGGATTCCAGCGAAATTAAAAGTAGTAGAGATCTGAAATTTGGTACCTAGGTTGGTATTAGGTATATCATGAATTCGTATTCAGAAAGGGATTTTCGAGATTCAAATTTTGAGGAGGAAAAATTTTGAATTTTTTGGCCGCCATTTTGAACTTTTTTGTTACTGGGCCGATTGCTTTGAAAATCGATATTTGACTATGGCAGAAAGCATAGAGACGGAATTTGTGGTCAAAATTTAAAAAATAGGCCGCCATTTTGAACTTTTTTGTTACTGGGCAGATTGCTTTGAAAATCGATATTTGACTATGGCAGCAAGCATAGAGACGGAATTTGTGGTCAAAATTTAAAAAAGTGGCCGCCATTTTGAACTTTTTTGTTACTGGGCCGATTGCTTTGCAAATCGATATTTGACTATGGCAGCAAGCATAGAAAAGGAATTTGTGGTCAAAATTTAAAAAAGTGGCCGCCATTTTGAACTTTTTTGTTACTGGGCCGATTGCTTTGAAAATCGATATTTTACAGTGGCAGCAAGCATAGAGAAAGAGTTTGTGGTCAAAATTTAAAAAATAGGCCGCCATTTTGAACTTTTTTGTTACTGAGCCGATTGCTTTGAAAATCGATATTTTACAGTGGCAGCAAGCATAGAGAAAGAGTTTGTGGTCAAAATTTAAAAAATAGGCCGCCATTTTGAACTTTTTTGTTACTGGGCCGATTGCTTTGAAAATCGATATTTGACTATGGCAGCAAGCATAAAGAAGGAATTTGTGGTCAAAATTTAAAAAAGTGGCCGCCATTTTGAACTTTTTTGTTACTGGGCCGATTGCTTTGAAAATCGATATTTGACTATGGCAGCAAGCATAGAGAAGGAATTTGTGGTCAAAATTTAAAAAAGTTGCCGCCATTTTGAACTTTTTTGTAACTGGGCCGATTGCTTTGAAAATCGATATTTGACTATGGCAGCAAGCATAGAGAAGGAATTTGTGGTCAAAATTTAAAAAAGTGGCCGCCATTTTGAACTTTTTTGTTACTGGGCCGATTGCTTTGAAAATGGATATTTGACTATGGCAGCAAGCATAGAGAAGGAATTTGTGGTCAAAATTTAAAAAAGTGGCCGCCATTTTGAACTTTTTTGTTACTGGGCAGATTGCTTTGAAAATCGATATTTGACTATGGCAGCAAGCATAGAGAAGGAATTTGTGGTCAAAATTTAAAAAAGTGGCCGCCATTTTGAACTTTTTTGTTACTGGGCCGATTGCTTTGAAAATCGATATTTGACTATGGCAGCAAGCATAGAGAAGGAATTTGTGGTCAATATTTAAAAAAGTGGCCGCCATTTTGAACTTTTTTGTTACTGGGCAGATTGCTTTGAAAATCGATATTTGACTATGGCAGCAAGCATAGAGAAGGAATTTGTGGTCAAAATTTTAAAAAAGTGGCCGCCATTTTGAACTTTTTTGTTACTGGGCCGATTGCTTTGAAAATCGATATTTGACTATGGCAGCAAGCATGGAGAAGGAATTTGTGGTCAAAATTTAAAAAAGGTGGCCGCCATTTTGAACTTTTTTGTTACTGGGCCGATTGCTTTGAAAATCGATATTTGACTATGGCAGCAAGCATAGAGAAGGGATTTGTGGTCAAAATTTAAAAAAGGTGGCCGCCATTTTGAACTTTTTTGTTACTGGGCCGATTGCTTTGAAAATCGACGTCTGACTATGGCAGCAAGCATAGAGAAGGAATTTGTGGTCAAAATTTAAAAAAAGTGGCCGCCATTTTGAACTTTTTTGTTACTGGGCCGATTGCTTTGAAAATCGATATTTGACTATGGCAGCAAGCATAGAGAAGGAATTTGTGGTCAAAATTTAAAAAAAGTGGCCGCCATTTTGAACTTTTTTGTTACTGGGCCGATTGCTTTGAAAATCGATATTTGACTATGGCAGCAAGCATAGAGAAGGAATTTGTGGTCAAAATTTAAAAAAGTGGCCGCCATTTTGAACTTTTTTGTTACTGGGCAGATTGCTTTTAAAATCGATATTTGACTATGGCAGCAAGCATAGAGAAGGAATTTGTGGTCAAAATTTAAAAAAGTGGCCGCCATTTTGAAAGTTTTTGTTACTGGGCCGATTGCTTTGAAAATCGATATTTGACTATGGCAGCAAGCATAGAGAAGGAATTTGTGGTCAAAATTTAAAAAAGTGGCCGCCATTTTGAACTTTTTTGTTACTGGGCCGATTGCTTTGAAAATCGATATTTGACTATGGCAGCAAGCATAGAGAAGGAATTTGTGGTCAAAATTTAAAAAAGTGGCCGCCATTTTGAACTTTTTTGTTACTGGGCCGATTGCTTTGAAAATCGATATTTGACTATGGCAGCAAGCATAGAGAAGGAATTTGTGGTCAAAATTTAAAAAAGTGGCCGCCATTTTGAACTTTTTTGTTACTGGGCCGATTGCTTTGAAAATCGATATTTGACTATGGCAGCAAGCATAGAGAAGGAATTTGTGGTCAAAATTTAAAAAAGGTGGCCGCCATTTTGAACTTTTTTGTTACTGGGCCGATTGCTTTGAAAATCGATATTTGACTATGGCAGCAAGCATAGAGAAGGAATTTGTGGTCAAAATTTAAAAAAGTGGCCGCCATTTTGAACTTTTTTGTTACTGGGCAGATTGCTTTTAAAATCGATATTTGACTATGGCAGCAAGCATAGAGAAGGAATTTGTAGTCAAAATTAAAAAAAGTGGCCGCCATTTTGAACTTTTTGTTACCGGGCCGATTGCTTTGAAAATCGATATTTGACAATGGCAGCAAGCATAGAGAAAGAATTTGTAGTCAACATTTTAAAAAGTGGCCGCCATTTTGAACTTTTTTGTTACTGGGCCGATTGTTTTCAAAATTGATATCTGATTATCGCAGCGAGCATAGAAAAGGAATTTTTGGTAAAAATTTAAAAGAATTGGCCACAATTTTGTACTTATATGTCTTACCGTGGTAGCAAGCAACCACGGCCGGATGTATGAACGGACGGTGGAGTCTTAGTAAGAGCTTTTACCCTTTGGGTACGGAACCCTAAAAATGGCCACCATATTTAACTTTTTTGTGACGATCGAATTTTTCAAAATCAATATGTGACTATTACCAGGAAGCAAGAGAAAATTTTGTGGGCAAAATGGTGTGTAGTGCAGGAATTTTGGAAATTAAACCAACATAGTAAAGCATAACTCAGAAGTTAACGTGAGCGAAGCCGCGGGCGTTTGCTAGTAATTTTAATAAAATAAAATCTTTTCATTGTCAAAGATATAGGTACGATGTGGATAAAGAAGTTTTACACGCCTCTGTCAACATTAAACCAAAAAGAAATAAAGGCTCTAGAACTGACCTGAAGTAGTCGTTTTTGCAGAATATATTACTGTCGCGGGCGTAGCACCTCTGTTCTGAGTCAAGGGGCATTTTGCACTCGCAGCACCTCAAGCAGGGTGTGTGCCAGCGCCGTTCTAGCGCGAGAAGGTAGTATCTGTCCGTGATCCTGGCCCCGCAGCCGGCGCACGCTTCCTCGGGTGGCGGCGCCGGCGGTTCGTCCGGGGGCTCCCTCTTCCGGCACGAGGTACAGTCGCGTGGGGATCCCGGAGAGGCTGCCGGCGCCACTGGCGATAGTTCGGCCCCTGCTTCGTATGCCGATGATAGGTACCGCTCACTCTGTTGCTGGAAACACAAGCTATCATTAGACATTACTGCAGTGAACTCGAACTCAAACTCAAAATATCTTTATTTCACATAGGCCTAACGCACAGGCTCTTGTAAAACATCATTAAGATAATTGTCGCATATGTGTGGTGATACCTACAAGTTGACTTACGAGGGTTCAAACGCGCCCTGCACTGAGAAGAAACCTACAACAAACTCAACCGGGTTTTGTTTTGTGATAGCCCTGCGATCCAGGTATTTGTCTTAAATTAAAGATCTGGATTCTACATTTGCGCAACTAAACAAAGCGAAACATCGTGAAAAACTTGTATGTACCTATAGCTGAAAGTTCTTTATGATGTTTTCAAGGGTATGCGAAGCATGTCAACTCACACTTGGCTAGTGTGGTGGAGTGTATCCCACCTTTTGAAAGGTGACCTTTGCCTGGTATTGGGACGTAAAAATAAAAGATGTAAGTAAGTACAGTTGCACAAAGCTTCTAAAATCTATTGTTTTCATTTTCTTTTGCCTTGAAACTCGGTGGAAAATATGACTCATACCTACTTCATTCTTCCTTTGAAATATTGTTGAAGCCCTTCAATAAATCATGCACATGAAGATCAAAATATTGTATCTATTATTTTCTTTAAATCTTAACAGTAGGTATCTACCTACGTCCTACCTAACTATAGTCATATGAAAACTATATGTTATGAACAACTATTTATATACGACCATATTGTAGGTAAGTACTATATTATGTGGTTTGACAAATTGTGTTTGCAATATAAGTGAACCACGAAAAGCCTATTACCACAAGGTATGTATCTACACCTCAGTTCACTATCAATTATAATTTGTACACTCTACCATATTATGCCCCATTGCTAAAACCTACAAAGGAATAGAAGGGCAAAGACGTGGGTGTATTTTATATTAGTCATTCTTTTCTTTAAAAATAAAACTTTTCCATAGTCAATTTAAGTATCCAACCTCTTATAACGAAGAAAATACTTCATACTTACATATTATTATATTCTCATTTTTGGTGAACAATTATTTTAATAAACGTTTTACATCAGCGTTATTAGCTGTAACCGTTAAGAATAATAAAATCTTGGGTGTATCTCATCTGAGAAACTCTTGATTAACATAATTATTAATATTACCTACATGAATTTTAATTGAATGAGCAATAACTAATAATGGGACTTACGAATGCGGATCGCGACGCCGCCGCTGCGCTTGACGGCGCGAAAATTACACCCAATTTAATTCAATTAGTTCCCAAATCAACTAAAAATTCACTACACTTTTTATCTCAGGTGTTACGAAAACAATGCATTTACAGATGAATTGCTCATTAACTTTTCTCTTATATGCATGAAACTAAATTCTTGATGCAGATTTTACAGATAAATATAATATTTAGAAACAGCCGCAACCTTTGGTTAAGTATATTAACAAAACCTCAATTAAAATTCACTACACTTTTTATCTTATAAGTGTCACGAAAACAATGCATTTACAGATGAATTGCTCATTAACTTTTCTCTTGTATGCATGAAACTAAATTCTTGATGCAGATTTTACAGATAGATATAATATTTAGAAACAGCCGCAACCTTTGGTTAAGTATATTAACAAAACCTCAATTAAAAATTCACTACACTTTTTATCTTATAAGTGTCACGAAAACAATGCATTTACAGATGAATTGCTCATTAACTTTTCTCTTGTATGCATGAAACTAAATTCTTGATGCAGATTTTACAGATAAATATAATATTTAGAAACAGCCGCAACCTTTGGTTATAAGTATATTAACAAAACCTCAATTAAAAATTCACTACACTTTTTATCTTATAAGTGTCACGAAAACAATGCATTTACAGATGAATTGCTCATTAACTTTTCTCTTGTATGCATGAAACTAAATTCTTGATGCAGATTTTACAGATAAATATAATATTTAAAAACAGCGGCAACCTTTGGTTAATTTAACAAATCAGTTCCTAGTTGGTAATACTAATTTTATAAAGGCATAAATTTGTACTCCTTTACGCAACAACTTCTGAAACGATTTGGTTGGAAGTGGAGATAGATTAAACCTATAATTAACGCAGACTACTTTTTCTCCCGAAAAAATCCGTGATTCAAGCGGAATTAATGAAAAACAGGGGTTTGCCGGTAATACGACAAGCCTGGGGAACCAGTTTTCCAATCTTAAAATGGAAGTCACAATTTGAACAGATTCCAGTGTAAATATTTGGGAACGTGGGTATCTAGGTAGCACCTATGTTATGTATGTTATCATGCAATGGCTTGCCGACGGAAAACCAAACATCCTTCGACAGTAGGTATAGGATAGGTAATACTTGTCCGCTAGATCTAGTTACGCTTCCCCACGTCGACCCGTACCCTATATCTAACTCAAACTTTTGACTAGAAAAACTCATATCAAACCAATATTTGTTTTCTTTATTTCCATTAACGTAGATTTTTATGATTTTCCTAACGAAATGTATATTGTATATTAAAGTTTATTTAACTAGATATCAGTGTCGTTTCCTAAAGTTAAATCTGCACATATGCCTGGAAAGCCAAAAGAAAATTCATTGTCTTGGGACTCTTGGGTGGATATGACTGAAGACATTAGAGTTTGTCTGCCTGCCTCTCCGTCTATCCGTCAAGTCTTGCGAGGAAAAGACACACGCAGTGTCTTTTCGATATATTAACAAATAACATAATTTCGGTGTATTAATTAATTCAAGTAGAATTTTATTTATACTGCAAACATATTAATTTATTCACGGTGACTTCAGTACTTACTGTATGAGATAACGATGATAAATATTTGCATTAAAACATTTTTCAAGTTAAATTAAAACTTGAAACATTTTTTACTTGTTAAAGGCACGGTATGACGTCATTTTGTATCAATCGCGGATCAACTTGTAAAGAACTAGTTATTATATATACCTAGTTATATACCTAGGACAATAACGCACATATTAGGTAGGCTTTAAAGTAAATAGAAGTTTAAGAAGCAAAATGCAACAGCGCTTTCAAACCAAAGTTAGCAATCATTCTTAGAATACCTACTTATAAAACTCACACTTATGTAGAAAATATAAGTTGGTATTCTTCGCACTACTTTTTAGGGTTCCGTACCCAAAGGGTAAAAAAGGAACCCAATTAGCGAGATTTCGCTGTACGTGCGTCCGTCCTTCTGTCATCAAGCTGTATCTCTTGAACCGCGACAGCTAAGGAGTTGAAATTTTCATAGATGATGATCTAGCCGCTATAACAACAATAATGTTAATGCTAAAAAATAGACTAAATTACCTAAATATTTGAGAGGGCACCTATACACCAAACGTGCTTTTTTTGCTTGTTTTTGCTCGGTATTAATAACGGTAAAAGGTAGATACTTCAAATGTTCTCAGTATATTTGATTATATTATATTTGCTTCAAAAATTAAAATAAAAAAATATTAAAAGTGGTCTCCCAGACGACAAACGTGACTTTTTGCTCGTTTTTGGTTTTGGTGGGCAGGGGGTTTAGTTTACTTTAATATTATTGAGAATGGGTCTTGATAGTACGGAACCCTCAGTGCGCGAGCCCGACTCGCACTTGACCAATTTTTTAAGAAGTTATAAGTAGTGCGTTTATGGCTGCGCAATAGGCTGAGTTTTCTATTACGCTCTCAAATATTTATATGTAGGTACCTAAAGCCTGCCAACATTTGCCAGAGTAGACGGTGCTAGGGCTAGGTCCTTTCCGAGACTTCAGACAACAGACGAAAAAGTTAAATAACGACAATGAGTCACATGTGATTGATAGGACAGGGAAATTGATATACAATTATACACAGTACAGTATCGGATTTATCTAAATGACACCCAAATAATGCGAAAACATTACACAAACAATCACTTAGCCCGAGTTTATCACAGTTGATGGCATTATTGGACACTAACTATTTTATTACCCACGACGGAACGGAGTACGGGTATATGCGTTTAGGGTGAGAGACCGTTTGTACATTACTCTGTTAAAAAGATTTTATGTTTGTTTGTATGTTAAATTGTTCACAAAAACCAATAATGCAAAAATATTTTTGTGTGTTTGTTTGTTGGTTTGTTTGTTTGTGTGTGCACATCAATGTTCCCATTTATTTCATAAACGGCTTGACCGATTTAGATGCGGTTTTCTGTATAATGTTTGGTGTTCAGCGGCAATGGTTCTTAGATAGTTGTTACGAACATCGATCACCAGGGGGCGCCATAAACTACATTTATATTGCAAACGAATGTTCCCATTTATTTCAAAAACGGCTGTACCGATTTAGATACAGTTTTCTGTATAATGTTTGGTATTCATTGGCGATGGTTCTTAGATAGTTGTTACGAACATCGATCACCAGGGGGCGCCATAAAAAACATTTACAGTGCAAACGAATGTTCTCAATTATTACAAAAACGACTGAACCGATTTGGATCCAGTTTTGTATAAAATATTAGTGAGTCATTGGCAATGGTTCGTAGATAATTGTTCTTGTGATTGAACAGCAGGGGGCGCCACAATAAACGTCTCTTTATGACTTGGAAGGGATGATGCCTTCAAACGCTGCTAGAGAAGCTAATGGCTAGTTTGAAGAGTAATTTTCATTTTTTAATAATAATATAATTTAAATTACATTAATATATTAATCGAAAAACTATAAAACAAGTGGAAAATTAAAAAATTTTAAAACACCCACGACTTTTGCAGACTTGTAATTAAAAAAGGATTAAATAATTTTTTTGAAACTCCCCGACTAAAGGAAAGTAAGAACTAAGAACCTATCAGTATAATTACAAATCCAAGAAAATCCGTCGGAGCTGCCATTGCAATTTTCGTTTCCAATATCAATTAATGTAATTAGTAAGTATTAATAAACTGCCGGTATATGAGAATTATCAAGAAATTGAATTGGTCATCAACTGGTAAACAGCACCATCAACACCGTCATAGGCAAAACACAGCAGCTCCGGCGGATTTTCTTGGATTTGTAATTATACTGATAGGTTCTTAGTTCTTACTTTCCTTTAGTCGGGGAGTTTCAAAAAAATTATTTAATCCTTTTTTAATTACAAGTCTGCAAAAGTCGTGGGTGTTTTAAAATTTTTTAATTTTCCACTTGTTCCTTTTGCATTCATTTCTCGGTAATATTTTTTATTTGTTTTATTATTATAAACATCCATAAAAAAGACTAATGTCAGTAATTAAGAAGTTAAACGTGTCGTTTGTGATTTATTTATGTGTATAATAAATAAAACTTAAATAAATAAATAAAGTAAGCGTTTGGGCGTTTGCGTGGAATTCGATTGTGTCAGCAAAGCCGTCGGCAAAAGGTTAATTATGTACCTACTCAATGACGGCGATAAAAACTAAGGACTAAATTGAATTCTTGTGTCTTAAAGTTTTTAAAATTTTATTACACTTACGTATGATATTAAGTTTTATTGACGCTACTTGCTAAAAACTTAATGACTTTTACAACTTCGTATACAGGTACTTTAGTATCAAAACAGACATTTGCGTACGTCTATGATAATTGAAGCTATAACTGATGAAATGAAAAATGAGAACCTTGAAATATTAAACTTTAGCAAGCACTTTATTTCTTTTAACTGACATGTATTTAATATGAGTAGATAGGTACTTTTGTCACAATTTCACGTAAAGCAATAGATACTTACTTATGTACAATTACCTACCCACACAAAATGTTGTATTTTTTATTATTTAATAGGGACATATTTAAAAATGTTAACAAATCTATAGGGACTATAAGCGATTTGTGTAAACATTACTATTCTCTTTCAAGAAAGTATAATTAATAAGATTAATAACTTTCAATATAAATACCACAATCACTACCTTTTCAGCAGCGGCGGATTAAGGATAAGTACTAAGTACTTAATAAAAACTTTTCTTAGTAGAGAAAAAACATTGTATCGGTACACAGGGTTTTAGGCATATTGCGTACAGAGAGGAGTGTGAGAATTGGCATGTATTTATTATGTAAGGAGAAGGAGTGCAGAGTGCAAATCGTCCAATTGCCACGAAACTTATAAATAGTTTTTATATATGCAGAAAGAGCTCTGCAATCGATTTTTTTTCTTCTGCAAGTTTAGCCTAATAAAAACGTTCTATGTTTCCACACAATTAACCTACCAAGGTAAATATTTTATTACTTTCTGAAGTTTAAAATCTGTAAATCTATACTTATGTAAAAAATAATGAGGCTACTACATAAGGATAGATGTTATGAGGAGTTAAGTAGGTAGGTAGGTACTCGCAAGCTAAAAGGGTAGGTGCCTATAGGTACTCGTAAGTTGTAAGAGCTTTGAAAATTCCGCAAAAATAAAAATTTCAGGAAATGAAAATAAATACATTTCAAGAATATTCCTCAGGTGTCACAAAATATTCAATAATTTAGTCAATGAAAAAAAAATACAACGTAAGAAATATTATTATCACTTCATAGTTTATAGGTATTTTTATAGCGCGGTGAATAGGTACGAGAGTGAACCCCGTACCTACTTCCGCCAGCGGGTCCGTCGTGGAAACAGACAGTTTTTAGTGGATGCAAGCCCCACATAACCCTTCCGTTTCCCCTGCCGGAGGGGTATGCGTTAGGCATTTTCTGCGACGACGAGCTAACATCTATTGCGCTGATTTCAGTAATGAAGCAAGGTGACGATTGGCTGCTGATGGCTGCGTTGCTATGATTCCCGTCGATGGTTAGCCGATGTACAATTTTATAGTATCAAGAATCACACCACACACACCCCTGCACAGTCGCATCGGGAGCGATGCGAGGCGCTAAACTTGTGTGGAGTTTTCCACATAAATTCTTTTTAGTCGTATCCTCATGACTGAGGGTCGTGGACATCTATGGGACCAGCTGGTAGATCAAGGCTCATATCATATAAATTATTGCATTACAAAATATTATAACAGCCCAGATCGCGTTACGCGCCGCCGTTCCCGCGCCCCGTTCGCTGTTTGACGACACCTTAAAAACGGCTTATCAAAAAAATACTATATAAATATAGCTAACAAATAATAGTACTTCAGCATTAGCTAAACGTATTTAATATGAACACACCTACTTACTGATTTTACTATTTATAATGATCTAACTGACCCAACGATAATTCTGATATCGCGTACGTACTACCTACTTACGATCAAAGTTGTAACTAATCAATGGAATTGTTTGATAAAGTCGGTTTAATTAATTTGTTAACACCTAGGTAAGTCCTAACTTTAAGTCTCTCAGCAAACTAAAAATATCCTATATCTATCCTATTTCCTTAAACGGTTTTTTTAACTAGTTGTTCGCCGCGAGGCCCTTTTCAACTACGCAACTAAGCTTTTAATCCCACATAAGGTTACGTAAAGCTAAATAAATATTCTTGCCCCCCACGAGCCGTTAAAAGAGTGCAGCTTCCCCTCAAACGACTTTTTTATTTTACTTATTTAAATTTTATATGTCCCTTTAAAATTAAAAAGGGAGTAGGGGAGGCCGGGGTTCGAAGTTCCGATTTTGGCGTAGGACGCAATATGAATGTAAAAGAAAGATTTATGGATTATGATTCCTATATAAATAGATGCAGATATTATCCTATTTTCAAATTTTATAGTCAAATTCATTGAAATAATAATATATTTTGGCAGAGCATAATTTTTCTGAAGCAAGTCGACAAGGAACAATTCGCCCCACAAAGGGGCTGGTTGTTCCTCAGTTGAGGTAAGTTGTTCCGCTGTCAACACCAATCATTAATAAGGTAATATTAGTTAGGAAAGGTATATATAAAATAAATACGGCGTATTTACTGAATATTTATGAAAGTTTTATTATAATATGAATAGATTAGAGAACAATATCTTAATGTTTTTGACATATTTTCATCAAACAGTCTTTAATGAAAACAAAACTATAAAAAATAATAGTTACAAGCAATTTTACTAATAATGTAATACAACCTATTAATTAGGGCTTAAGACTTATAAACATCTATATTAATAATCAACTTTGACAAACGTTTATATTAAAAAAAAAACTATTTATTTTAATTAGAACAAAAAGAAAAAATCAACCAATTTTAAAATTTCGAGCTATAGTTTATTTATTCAGTCTTATAGCATTGACTTTACTTAAATCAATAATAATCTAATTACTGTTTTACATTAGTAATGGTTTAATTTATGTCTCGCAGAACTTAAAATAATTATTCAGAGTCGTCGTCGAAATTACAATTTGGGCAAACATACATTTGAACAACTTTGGATTTCAAGCATTTTAAATGAGCCCAATTCTTACAGATGCCGCATTGAATCCATTGTTCACCTGGTTGTAAATTAGAATATGAGTCGCAACATATTAAACAATACCATTCCAGGCTGTCTTCTTCACTATCACTTCCATGGTCATCTTCTTGCAGAACTTTCCGTTTCACATTTTCTTTACCCTTTGCGGATTTATGTGTCACTTTACAATTTCGCTTGTTTTCCCCGGTTGCCTTTTTCATTCCGTTTCTTTTTTTAATTTTCTTCTCCTTTATTTTACTAATGCTCTTTCCTCTTCTTGCTTTTCTTCAGCCAAAGCGTTCTTTTCCGGCGTATCTGACCCCTGTTTCATCTAAATTCCATATTCTAGATGGACGCAAGTTATGTTTCAATATAACATCCCCGAAGTTGTCAATCGAAACCTTGCCCCGTTCGGTTTTCCGTTTATAGTTTCTCATCTAACAAAGTATTAATATTATTATTTACGTGTTTTATTACGGGGCATGTTGTTCCGCGGAACAACTAGCCCCACACCAAAGGAACTTTGAACCCCAAATCCCACTTTTAAAAAGACCCTAAATTATAATAGAATAGGTTATAAAAAGCCTACAATGATATTAAAAGACAAAATCACAATAGTTTTTGCAACTAAAAATAGCAATTCACTCACAAATAGCTAGCAAATTGATTGATATAGACCAAAAAGTTTAAAGATGAAAATATTTACTTACGTGATGTTTTTGTGCCACTGATCGACAACACTCTCACTACGCCGACACAGCGCCACTAAAATGGCTGACGCTATAGCGCAATGGTATGACGTTTCGCGACACACTTCACACCTACTGCTATCTCTTTTCTTCGCGGAGCTATTCGCATCGGAACAACCTACCCCCGGCACTTTGAACCCCGGCCTCCCCTACGTGTCAATAACAAACCGAGTCATTTCAATTTGAATTTTACTAAATAGTCCAGTCATTTTAGACATTTGAAGTTACATTAATTCCCACCAAGCTGTAAATCGGTACGATTGTTTAAAATATCATTAAAAATAAAATTTGAAAGTTCCCCATATTTCCCCTGTAAGGAAAAAATTTTATTCAAGGTCAAAAGTCAAAAAAAAATGAGTTTTTCGTGATTTTCAGCAAAACGGTTAGTTTTATCATAAAAATACCTCAGACAAAAATTGTAGATCATAAAATTATCTACAAAAAAATTATTTATACTTTTTTTTCTAAGAGCCACTGTTTTTGAGATATAACGATTCAAAAAGTTGTAAAAGATATGCACACGTTTCCTCGCCACCCGCCGGAAAAACCACGTTTCGGGCTGGAAAAACTGCTGAACTCGATTTTTTTGCAACTGCAAAAAGGGATGCAGTACTAAATGTGTTTGCAAAAAGTCGGACCGTTCCGTTCTCCGGCATGTACACATTGTCAAGGCCGGTTGTGCTCTAATATTGAATCACCAACAGTAGAGGATCCGTTTGATTCCAACGAGGCAACATGCGATACATCGCTATTAACGCAGTTTACATGCACTCAGGATGAAGATGAAGAAGAACAAGAACAACAAGAACAAGACGAACAAGAACATGAAGATCAAGAAGAAGAATTTAAAAGTTGAACGACTCGGACGATTAAATTTCACTACTTTTTTTTAACTTAAATTGCTTTTATCTTCTCAATCTCTGCTAATATCCATTATTTTTCAATAGTTTCAAATTAAACAGGATCAAAACTGACCCGTGGAATAGGAATACTGGGGAAACCACGTTAAAAAAACGCGCTAAGTACACTACCTCATAGGTGGCGAGGAAACGTGTGCATATTAAGACGATTACAACTTTTACAACTTTTTGAATCGTTATATCTCAAAAACGGTGGCTCGTAGAAAAAAAAATTAATAATTTTTTTGTAGATAATTTTATGATCTACAATTTATGTCCGAGATATTTTTATGATAAAACTTACTGTTTTTCTGAAAATCGCAAAAATCTCATTTTTTTGACCTTTGACCTTGAATAAAATTTTTTCCTTACAGGGGAAATATGGGGAACTTTCAAATTTTATTTTTAATGATATTTTAAACAATATTACCGATTTTCAGCTTGGTGGGAATTTATGTAACCTTACTCCTATTTTTTGGTCTAACTTGACCGGGCTAAAAGGTCATTAAACTTATTTTTTTATTTTTATACTATATAGGCTAGCGGCTAGCGCTTGACCGTGATCACACCTGATGGAAAGTGATGATACAGTCTAAGCTGGAACGCGCTTGCCTAGAAGATGCCTATTCACTCTTGATTTGAAGGCACCCGGGTTGTAAGTGGCAGGAAAGACACTGCCTGGGAGGGTATTCCAGGCCTTTGCAGTGCGTATCAGGAACGAGGAATCAAACCGCTTCGTACGCGTCTTTGGTTTAACTTACCTATTATTTTTACTTTTATACCTACTAACTGACCGGGCATACGTTGTTTTGCCATTAGGTATATGAAAATAGCCTACGACCTATTTACTGTCAGACCTACCAAACACACACATAAAATTTCAAACCAGGTCGAGCCGTTTCGCAGGAGTTTGGTAACCAAAATTGACACGAGAATTTTATTTTAATATCAGAAAAATATTTATTGCTTTATATACTGTTGTAAGTTATTGGAATTTAGTGCTTAAAAGAATTAAGTAAGGATATTATAACTAAAATTATACGCACCCACTCGTAAGTAGGTAATACAGAATACTCATGTTTAAAGCCGTTTTTGAGATAGTGAAAGCCCCGGGACGAAATAGGTCGAATAACTAACTGATATAACTTTATACCAATTAGTTTGTACGTAGTTACTTACTTTATCATATCATGAAAATATTGTAGAAGATAATTTTTTGTTAGTAAAACCTATCAATTTTCCCATAGCCAGCCCGGTAAGCCATATACCTACTTACCTACCTCCCCAATACCCCTTAGGTAGGTAAACCCTCCCAGCGTAAAAGAGCTGTGATGATGATGACGATTTGCATCTAGACATAAATTATATCGTAGTGCGTATTATTACTTACTTAGGTATAGGTACGGAAATGTTTTCGAATAGTTCTAGTGCAAGTAAATTAAAGAATTATTTCTTATACTACGTAAGTAGGTACCTACTATAGTAGGTAAGTATAATTTTAAGGTAGCTAAGCGTTTGGCCACTGCTTTTCAGATTTTCACGAATCGCGGATTTTTTCCGAAGAAAGTATGAATATTGAATACCTAGTATGTGTTAATACCGAAAACATAATATTCAAACACAAACAGACAAACACATCCACAAACAGACACGCACACACACGCACGCATACGCACACAAACACACACACACACACTTGTCAAACGTATTCTAGAATCTGTGCATACCCAGACGCAAACAAACAAACACACACACACACACCCACGCACGCACACACACATACACACACACACACACACACCCACGCACGCACACACACGCACGCACACATAGGTAGGTAAAACCGAAAGCCTATATAATATCTGCTTGTACAATGTACATGGAAGACACTATACCTAATCCAAATTATTATATGATCTAGGTACATATAAATAACAAGCGTTAATATCAAGCCTAACAGTTATTATTTTAGAGTGTAATTTTTATAGTAATCCATAATACATCGATAAGTATAAGTAACTACCTATTAAACATAAAGATGAATTCGTATGTGTAAACTGTGCCAAATGTAGGAGGACAGCTACTAAGTACTTACCCATCAAAGGAAGCAAAAGGGACAAAGTTTTCCTCATGACAGGAAAGTAAGTTACATACAACCCACGTTCTATAACTTTGAGAAGTACCTACGTACAAAACTTCAGAAGCCGGGCAAAAGTTGTGTAAAAGTTGAAAACCCTCGAAGTCTTACCCAGTGCATCGCCCCCCTCTCTTCGTACACTCCCATCTGGGGGTCAATTTTTCCGTTTTCTATTTTCGAACGTATGGGCCTCTGCCCCACTACACTTTGGCACTGACACAGGTCGCGGGCATGGCGGCGTGCACGGCGCGTCGCATCGGACTCGCGACTAGACTGCAGCGTCGAGCGCGCCGCGCGCTCTCAGATCACACCCAACACAGCCTGGTCCCGGGCCCGTCGGAAAACTAGCCCCGCCCCCGGCCCCGCCCGCCGGTCGATGA
Organism: Coenonympha arcania; assembly: GCA_036785405.1. Lineage (NCBI taxonomy): Eukaryota > Metazoa > Arthropoda > Insecta > Lepidoptera > Nymphalidae > Coenonympha > Coenonympha arcania. The sequence goes on from CM072082.1 coordinate 12,506,305, forward strand.
GAACTTGAGGACACGGCCCGACTGATTTTTATTTCACAAAAGTTGCTATTGAATTTTTGACGCAACTTTTTGTGCGAAGTAACGAGTGGCCCTCTCTCGAAATAGTTTATACCGTAATCCGTTATGTTCGATCGAATGTTTGCAGTCGCACTGTGTGCCTACATTTGCCTGATTCAATGCTTCTAATTTCTCGATCAACTTCCTTGACCTCAAAACTATTACCAATAATATCCCAAGCAGCTTCAATTTTATTTTTCGATTTATAAATAAAGTTTCTATTAGCAATGGATTATGATTTATTGGTTACAATTTTCAGGAGCCTAGAATAGTTTAAATAATTGCTCTTGTTTAGACGTTTATTTGCTGGAGATTGTAAGTATTTAAGATATAATCGGCGTTTATTTATACAAGATCTTTTTATACCTTTCGATAGCCATTTATTATTAATTTCTTTATTTACAATCTGAAAAACAAAGCTCATAAAAGAGTGTAAGAAGTTCATGAAATATATTATAAGCTTTATTAGTGTCATCTTGTTCATACACAATAAACACACATGAACACAGTACACTGAAAGAAATATTAAAATCCAACATTTTAACCACTTATTTAAAGCGCCATGTCGCGGTCTGTTGAGTTTCAATGAGATCCTCCTAGCCATGACTCTAGGCTAGATGGCGCTGTTTCAATCTACATCGCGCTTCTATTGCCGTTTTTAGAATTGATAAATGATAAGTGTAAAATGGTCATCACTCAGGCAACAGCTACAGAATTCTACGGGAAATCATCGTCCCTGGCATTTGCTAATTTTTGGGAAGGACCTACTCTGGATAAATATATCTGGAGAGGTCTTTGAAATTATTTAAAAAATATTGTATAACGCGAAAATACCGGTCAAATTAGAGTCTGTCCCTTCGTCCGCGGTTTCGGAGACTATAACCGGTAACCCGTTCGCAGCAGCTTTGCCGATAACTTTCCTTCCCACTTCATACTACCGCAACCCGCGCTCGTCCGTTATTAGACGAATGCGGGCTGCGGTAGTATGAAGTGGGAGCGGGAGTCATCGCCAAAACTTCTGCGGAAGGGTAGTAGTTGATGAGATGCTAATCATATATTTTGTGTAGGTTCTCTACATTTTTTATTTTTTAGGATTCCGTACCCAAAGGTTAAAAACGGGACCCTATTACTGAGATTTCGCCGTCCGTCCGTCACCAGGCTACATCATATAAGATATACATCTTGAACCGTGATAGTTAGACAGCTGAAATTTTCACATATGATGTATTTCTGATACCGCTATAATAACAAATACTAATAACATAAATATTTACATACAACAATCGTGATTTTTTGCTTGTTTTTGCTCGATATTAATAACGGTAAAAGTTATTAATAACGGTAAGACGTTTCAAATGTTCACAGAATATTAATATACATATAGCTGCTTGTGCTGATTCACTGACTGGCTGACTGACTGACTGACGGACTGATTGATGATGACCTCTCCTGAACTATTGTGTATGAAAAAATCTTTTTTCACGGATAGGGTCGTATAGAATAAAAAAATTCATTCGGGGGAAAAATACAGAGCGAGCCGATGATTGAGGATTTCGAAGACGGGTGAAGAGCACAGTCAGGGGTATTGAATATAAGTGGGGGGTGCTCGACCAAATGTCATTCGAAACGTCACCCAATTGGCAGTGGGGCCAATTGGATGACGCCCTGGGGCCCTGACGAAACTGTGCCCTTACCTTTTACGAAGCAGACCTTGATCTGGAATATAATATCATGGAAGGATATCATACACCGTAGGATTACTCACCGCGATTGATAATCACGATCCTATACTGAATTTTGGCTTGGGGTCTCATGTAGGTCTAAGAAAGGTGTTTGTTTTGTGAGACTGCCAAAAGTATTCAAAATATGCTAAAAACCTGTGGAATGATCTTTTCAGACACGACGAGTGGTTCGTATATTATTTCGAGTTTGTACCAGTTCGTATTAGTTCTAATCGTAGGTACCTACTTGAACTTCAGTCTCTTGGATTACAACTGTACTTTGGAGGTGTGCACTAAACCTCATGGTAACTTGAGGTCACAAAGCATCCCTGATTAAAGCAGTTGTGTATTACATGAACATTGTGTGAATTTCGATTGAAGACTGGCCTTGCAGATTGAAGGCTTGTATCCAAAGCAAGAGGACATTTAAAATAAAACTGCTAAATATTTATTACGACGTCATCCTAATATAATCTAAAATACAATAATTTTATCGTGATTTGACAATGGCACCATTAAGTATGTAGTGATACATGTGAAGAGGAATCCGCTGAGAGAGCTTCATTTTTCCATAGAATCTACACCTTTACTCTATAAGTAGGTATAATTGCATGAGGTACTAAAACATGTAGGTAGGTACATGACTCGAAACTCTTACTTCTCAATCTGGAAATAAATTTAAAATTTAGACACCAGTAGATAATCCAGTCAAACCCAGAGGTTTGACTTGCCTTACAGCAGGGAATGTGCATTTGTAGAAAAAAATACCACTTCCTTAGCGTTGAGACAAAATGCAATGCCTGACAAAAATTCTCCATTTAAAAATTGCCTAGCTACTTCTCGCATTTGGCAAGCTTGGTGGAGTATACGCAAATATCTCTCACTCTTGAGACGATACCCATGCCCAGTAGTGTATAGTAAAGTTGTTTTTGAAACTAAAATAAAAAGAATGAAAAAGTAAGCTGTGAAAGCATACCTAACTTGTACATAGGTACCTAGTTTTAACACCTCTAATTGGAAGTATATTTTCCAAATGAAGCTTACCTTCGAGTCCAGCGATAGACCTTCTTTTTTAGTAGCTTTTGAAGCCTTAAAATTGTGCAAATATTAGGAACCTATATAAAAAAGGGAACTATATTTTCTATCACCAAAATTTATATTTGTCATCAAGTTGTATCACCTAATAAATAGATCTATCGCCACGAAATATTTTCGTTCTCAGATAAACAAAAATTGTTCCCAGGTATGAATTATCAAATTATTGTTAATATATGTGTAAAATATAAGAGATCGATAATCAATAAAATCATATTGCATTACATGAATATAAACTTCGTTCTTATAATAACAGTTTTGTACTTAAATAATATCTAGCTCTGTGCTCAGAATGGTAGATCTGTCACCAAATAAATGATTATCGATCCCTGACTGCTACTCCGTCGACATGTTCTTGGAGGGGAAGAGGGTGACGGGCTAAGGAGTTTTCCTAGGTCCCATGTGCACCTATAGGTAAATAGGTTAAGGTTATTTTCCTTTTTTGACCACCCAGAAATAGGAGCCCCGCGAAGCGGGGCTCCGTCGACATGCTCTTGGAGGGGAAGAGGGTGACGGCTAAGGAGTTTTCCTAGATCCCCCACTTTTTCTTAGGCTATAGTCGTAAATTCTTATATACTTAAAGTTAACACATAAGCTCAAAAAATAAAAAAAATTATAAACATAATATGATTTATTGGTGATCTCTTTAAATTAGTTTGCTTAAATACTTATTAGGACACACCTATTATAATACATACAAAAACATTTATTTGGTACTAGACCTTATATCTCAGGATTTTAGGTGATTTATTGTGGAACTGATTTTGCATAGTTTGGTGACTACATTTTGGTGACAGATCTACTATTTTGAGGACAAACCCTATTATTTAAGAAACACAAAACTAATTAAATTGGTGATAGCTTAAATGATACCCTATAAAAAAGCTTCGAAGTCATGCTATGTGCGGCCCTCAGCTATCGGCGATCTGTCCTTTTCACTTTTAAGGTTTTAAAGGTTTCCTCTTTCTTTGTTACATAAAATATCTACTAATAAAATAATACTTATTTGCCACATAAAATATCGTCTTGAATTAATAATTACACCGCTAAATCATAATTCACAGCTGTCACAAAAAAATAATAAATACATACATTTACAGCCAGCGCCATCTATGGACAATCGCTGACATGCGGCAGTCAATAGATAGCGCTTTGTTGGTGCTTTTCCGGTGTTCAAAGCTGTTATGTTTCTTTATACCGCCGCTTCTTTATGTGCCGCCCACAGGTGTCGCCTTTTTGGGGATGATGTGGATCTACTTGGGAGGCAAAGATTTGAATGAAATTCAAATTCATAATACCCTTTATTTAATGTAGTCTGAGCATAATACCTTTATTTTAAATAGGCCTAACGTACGGGCTCTTGTAAAAGTCAATATATTTATCGCTATGTACGGTGATAACTATCTACAAGTCGTCTTAAAACTAAGCTGCACTGAGAAGAAGCCCACAAAAAACTCATCCGGGTTTTGTTTTCTCTTCACAAAGGCTCTGTTGCAAATTGAGCTAGAATCGATTTAAAGCTCCCAACAAGGGAGGCATGCATATTATATTATGTTCCCGTATTGAGTGGTCGTAAGTACATGGAGTGGCTGAATCGCTTCGTAAGTAAATGATACTTAAGTACTTCTTTACACCGAATTATTTTTGACTTACTTGTTGCGAGTTTCCTTAACGTATTTTTAGCACCTAAGTATCTATATTTGCTTTTATGAATAAAGATATCTATTTTTTTATTTCAATTGGTATACTTTCTTCTGGTTTTTGTATATTATTACTAGGTAACCCGGGAAACGTTGTTTTGCCATTAGGGATATAAAAAATAGCTTGCGACCTACTGAATTGGAACTAACGAACATACACACATAATGACAATCGGTCGAGCCGTTTCGGAGGAGTTTGGTAACAAACACGAGATACGATAATCTTTCTTTATTAATATATATAAACCACGTGTCACGTTGTTTACTCCGCGATGGACTCCTAAACTAGGTACTGAACCGATTTAGTTCAAACTTCGTGAATATCTGTCATTAGGTCCAACTTAAAAGATAGAACAGTTTTTATCCCACGTGGACGAAGTCGCGGGCATCAGCTAGTTTTATATAAGAAAAAGATTTTCTTCTACCAAGTACTTACGAAGTTTTTCTCGGCAACTGCATGTTTAATAAGTAGGTATAAAAATTACGTTACTTATTCGTATAATACCAGATTCTTAAAATACGAGATTCTCATCCTAAAGTTTTTATCATCATTCATTATGGAAAATGTCATTTTTAGGGTCCCGTAACTAAAGGGTTAAAAAGGAACAGCTATTAGAGTGACTTCGCTGTTCGTCCGTCCCTCCGTCTCTGCACCACCGTCCACCACCCCTCCCTCCCTGGTTCGTCTGATCTCTAGAACCGTGATAGCTACCGACTTGAAATTTTCACAGATGATGTAGGTAGGTATATCTGTTGCCCCTATAAAAACAAAAAAACCGACTTCAACTCTCATCAAACTACTGTAGAATACATCCATTCCAACTAAAATGTTAAGTCTGTTATTGTCTTCTCATGGATACCATGGACTAAATTGAAATGGCACTACACGGGAAACGTTAGCTTTCTAATAAATTATACTGATCGCAAGCGATTTACTCTTCCACTCGAGTGCGCATGCGATTTGACAGATACCCCCGCTAAGTGCGCAGCCTTAATAAGGCTGCTGCGCACTTACGGGTTTTTGTCAAGGCCACGCGCGTTTATATTTCATATTAAACAGTTTCTATTCAGGTTGTTGTATTTGTTTAAGGAAATTCTTAATCTTTATTAAATAGACCTTTATTCCTGTGAATTTGAGCTTCATTAATACAATAAGAAAAATTTAAAAAAAAAAATGTATAATTTATGATACTATTTTATTTACTACATCATAATAAAACCTCCGAACACCATACTGTTTTGTTTTATTTATACTCTGTAACATTATGAATAATAAACCAAAGAAACATAATACGTCTTCATAGAATATATTCTCACAATACCTCTATGCTCACAATACTTGTTTTAGACTAGGTACAAAAACCACCAACTTCAAGTGGGCCTCATGTAAACATTTTTTTCTAAAGTGGTCCTTGGCATTGAGAACAAAGAGCTTCTGTGTTCAGATCATTGAGTATATAAACTGTATGGACATGAACCACCACAAGGACTTAGTAAAATATGGATATTTTTAAATAAGCTACAAAGCTCAAGGTCCGAAAGTACGCACGCAGGAGCTTTAATAAGGCTGTTGCGCACTTTAGAGTGGTCCGGCAACCAGCCTTAATAAGGTGGATGCGCACTTGAGAATCGGATTAGAATTATTGACGGAGAAATAACATACAAAAAAAAAATACAAAAAAAACATACAGTCGAATTGAGAATCTCCTCCTTTTTTTGAAGTCGGTTAAAAAATATAATAAATTATACATTTAAAGGGGCACCCATACAACAAACGTGATTTTTTTGCTCGTTTTTGCTCGTTCTTAATAACGGTAAAAGGTAGACGCCTCAAATGTTCACAGTATATTTTTTTGATTAAGTATTTATAAAAATAAGTCGGGTTTTCCTCCCTGACGCTATAACTAAAAAACGCACGAACCGATTTCCACGGTTTTGCATTCGTTGGAAAGGTCTCGGGCTCCGTGAGGTTTATAGCAAAGAAAAGTCAGGAAAAATTTCAACAGAAAAGTGGGAAAATCTTTTTAGCGGGAAAGCAATCTGGTGGCGAAACGGAGTTCGCCGGGTCAGCTAGTTTGATTATATATTTACTTTAAAAACAAATAGTTAAATTAAAATAAAAAAAATTCAGGGCGTCTCCTATACAAAAAAAAAAAATAGATTTTTTGCTCGTTTTTAGTTTTGGTGGGCAGGGGTGTTTAGTTTACTTTAAATCTATTGAGAATGGGTCTTGATAGTACAGAACCCTCAGTGCGCGAGCCCGACTCGCACTTGACCAATTTTATTTGCGATATTCACGCGCGATGCAACCTGTCGCACCCATACAACGTTCCGTAAGAGTGAGGAGAGAACTGCTTGGGTTGAGCCTACGACCATAGTAGCCCATATCTAACAGTTCCTTACGGTTGAGCAGTCTCCGGCTCGCTACAGAGATCCTGCCCCTGGCATCCTGAGATTGTGTAAGTAAAGCGTATTCAGCTTTATTGTAATCGTTTACAAGTTCTGCCCGCTGATTGGTTCCTTGATTTACGTTAGCCAATCGGGGGGCAAAATTTGCCAACGATAACGATAACGATGAATACGTTTTTCTTCCGCAATCAGACCCTGATAAAACCGCTGAGCGTCGGCGCTGTGTGTGTACTTACAGCCTTTGTACCTACAGTGCGAGTGATGCTACCCTGCCCAGTGCCCACACGGCTACATGTACCTACTTAGAAAGCAAATTAAAAGTTAATAATGGTACACGAGTTTGGAATTTGAGGCGTTTGTATGCGGGTGAAAAGGGCAAGTTTACGTGTAGGCGTTCTTCTCGAACAACATCAAAGAACATCGCTGAAAACAAACAACAGGTGGTGCGTGGGTTTAAGTCGCCGAAGGTTTTCTGCGAAAATTAAAAGTAGTCGTAAGTCTTCAGTCGTTGTGAGACCCGTGTTCTTACCGTGGTTGAATTTTGTCAATTTTGCTTACGTGACCGTCATTCGGGTTTGAATATGGGACCAGTCGGGCCATCCGCGGGTCGCCGCGCCGGCTTTCCGGCCGCCCATTTATCGGCCGTGTCTATGGTCGTCGAATACGAATACCCATGGACTTGAATACCTACTTATGTTGTGCGAAAGTAAAGCGACGACTGTGGAAGAATTGCGATGTCATATTAAAAACGCAGTGATATTGTAGTGTTATTAAAACTCAATTTACGTGAGTGAAACAGAATGAGGACACCGCCGCGCCGCCGTGTTGATAAGTGAGTTTTGTAAATCTCCTGATTTTTACTTTTTTCCATATTTGTGTATAAAAATGAATCGCTTTTCGTGAGTCTCCTCAAACACAGAAACGACTTGACCATTTTTTTTGTGTGTGTGTTGAACATCGTAGGCATTGTGATAAAAGCCCAGACCTACTAAAATCTATCGGCTCATGTATTCTTAAAGAGCGTTTTTTTGGAAACGAGACCTTATTATAGGTCTACGTTTTCCATCTATTATTTTTGAGGCCTCCTTAATATATTTTGTTGATCAGTGAAACTCGGAAAATTTATACGAAAAGCCATTTTTACTGGTTTTAACGCATACGAAACCCTCAGGCCTCAGGATTTATGAAAAACCTAAGTTCACGCGGGTGAAACTAGGTACTTCATACTAATTATAAGTCTACTTGCCTATGGGCAGTGGACAGTTTATCGGCCGGCCGGATACTCGCTAGTTCCTCAGTTGCCTGACCGATCTACGCAAGCTGCGCATCCTCGCCCTGGAGTATTGCGCACATCACCCACTGCAGCGGCCACGTACTGCTTGGCCTTTATTTACCGGTTATCATGAGGCCTCATTTACGCTAGGTTCAAAGGCATCTTACTTATTTTTTAAAAGTTCCTCGTATAGTATTGCATAAAAGTTTTATTTTTCAGGAGGTAGGTACCTAATGTTATAAAAGACTAGCAAACGCCCGCGGCTTCGCTCACGTTAACTTCTGAGTTATGCTTTACTATGGTGGTTTAATTTCCAAAATTCCTGCATTACATGCACCATTTTGCCCACAAAATTTTCTCTTGCTTCCTGGTAATAGTCACATATTGATTTTGAAAAATTCGATCGTCACAAAAAGTTAAATATGGTGGCCATTTTTAGGGTTCCGTACCCAAAGGGTAAAAGCTCTTACTAAGACTCCACCGTTCGTTCGTCCATCCGGCCGTGGTTGCTTGCTACCATGGTAAGACATATAAGTACAAAATTGTGGCCAATTCTTTTAAATTTTTACCAAAAATTCCTTTTTTATGCTCGCTGCGATAATCAGATATCAATTTTGAAAACAATCGGCCCACTAACAAAAAAGTTCAAAATGGCGACCACTTTTTAAAATGTTGACTACAAATTCTTTCTCTATGCTTGCTGCCATTGTCAAATATCGATTTTCAAAGCAATCGGCCCAGTTACAAAAAGTTCAAAATGGTGGCCAATTTTTTAAATTTTGACTACAAATTCCTTCTCGATGCTTGGTGAAATAATCAGATGTCGATTTTCAAAGCAATCGAGCCAGTAACAAAAAACTTCAAAATGGCGGATTCTTTTTTTAAATTTTGACCACAAATTCCTTCTCTATGCTTGCTGCCATAGTCAAATATCGATTTTCAAAGCAATCGGCCCAGTAACAAAAAAGTTTTAAATGGCGGCCACTTTCTTTAAATTTTGACCACAAATTCCTTCTCTATGCTTGCTGCCATAGTCAAATATCGATTTTCAAAGCAATCGGCCCGGTAACAAAAAAGTTCAAAATGGCGGCCACTTTTTTAAATTTTGACCACAAATTCCTTCTCTATGCTTGCTGCCATAGTCAAATATCGATTTTCAAAGCAATCGGCCCAGTAACAAAAAAGTTCAAAATGGCGGCCACTTTTTTAAATTTTGACCACAAATTCTTTCTCTATGCTTGCTGCCATAGTCAAATATCGATTTTTAAAGCAATCTGCCCAGTAACAAAAAAGTTCAAAATGGCGGCCACTTTTTTTAATTTTGACCACAAATTCCTTCTCTATGCTTGCTGCCATAGTCAAATATCGATTTTCAAAGCAATCGGCCCTGTAACAAAAAAGTTCAAAATGGCGGCCTATTTTTTAAATTTTGACCACAAATTCCGTCTCTATGCTTGCTGCCATAGTCAAATATCGATTTTCAAAGCAATCGGCTCAGTAACAAAAAAGTTCAAAATGGCGGCCACTTTTTTAAATTTTGACCACAAATTCCTTCTCTATGCTTGCTGCCATAGTCAAATATCGATTTTCAAAGCAATCGGCCCAGTAACAAAAAAGTTCAAAATGGCGGCCACTTTTTTAAATTTTGACCACAAATTCCTTCTCTATGCTTGCTGCCATAGTCAAATATCGATTTTCAAAGCAATCGGCCCAGTAACAAAAAAGTTCAAAATGGCGGCCACTTTTTTTAATTTTGACCACAAATTCCTTCTCTATGCTTGCTGCCATAGTCAAATATCGATTTTCAAAGCAATCGGCCCGGTAACTAAAAAGTTCAAAATGGCGGCCACTTTTTTAAATTTTGACCACAAATTCCTTTTCTATGCTTGCTGCCATAGTCAAATATTGATTTTCAAAGCAATCGGCCCAGTAACTAAAAAGTTCAAAATGGCGGCCACTTTTTTAAATATTGACCACAAATTCCTTCTCTATTCTTGCTGCCATAGTCAAATATCGATTTTCAAAGCAATCGGCCCAGTAACAAAAAAGTTCAAAATGGCGGCCTATTTTTTAAATTTGACCACAAATTCCGTCTCTATGCTTGCTGCCATAGTCAAATATCGATTTTCAAAGCAATCGGCCCAGTAACAAAAAAGTTCAAAATGGCGGCCAAAAAATTCAAAATTTTTCCTCCTCAAAATTTGAATCTCGAAAATCCCTTTCTGAATACGAATTCATGATATACCTAATAGCAACCTAGGTACCAAATTTCAGATCTCTACGACTTTTAATTTCGCTGGAATCCGAACAACGCAAAAATTACACTTTTGTATGGGAAAATCCCTTAAAAGTAGGATTTTTATCCCTTCCAATTTGAATTTCTGGAATCCCCGTCTTAGTACGAATTCATGACCTAATGTCAATGTAGGTACCAAATTTCAGATCTCTACGACTTGTAGTTTTTCGGGAATTCCTGGAACAACAAAAAAAATTACAATTTTGTATGGAGAAATCCCTTTAATGTACTATTTCTACCCCTTAAGCATGGAATTTCTGGAATCCCCGTCTTAGTACGAATTCATGACCTAATATCTACCTAGATACCAAATTTCAGATCTCTACGACTTTTAGTTTTTCTGGAATGCCTGGAACAACGAAAAAAATTACAATTTTGTATGGAGAAATCCCTTTAATGTACTATTTCTACCCCTTAAACATGGAATTTCTGGAATCCCCGTCTTAGTACGAATTCATGACCTAATATCTTCCTAGGTACCAAATTTGAGATCTCTACGACTTTTAGTTTTTCGGGAATTCCTGGAACAACGAAAAAATTTTACTTTTGTATGGGAAATACCCTTAAATGTATGATTTCTACCCCTTTAACGTGGAATTTCTGGAATCCCCGTCTTAGTACGAATTCATGACCTAATATCTACCTAGATACCAAATTTCAGATCTCTACGACTTTTAGTTTTTCTGGAATGCCTGGAACAACGAAAAAAATTACAATTTTGTATGGAGAAATCCCTTTAATGTACTAATTCTACCCCTTAAACATGGAATTTCTGGAATCCCCGTCTTAGTACGAATTCATGACCTAATATCTACCTAGATACCAAATTTCAGATCTCTACGACCTATAGTTTTGGTGGAATCCGTGGAACAACCAAAATACCTCATTCTTTTATATATATAGATTTAGGTACAGCAAGGATCACAAGAGTAACATGGATTCTTAGCGGGCACACTCGGTTGCTTCGGTTCACAAGACTTCATACCTGTAATGAAATGACCAATGAATGAATGTAATGAAATAATTTTATTATGTATCTAGGTCACTGATCTCTATTCTATCGATTAAACCTTCTTTACCTACAACTGGCATTATTTGTGCCGATTTGAAGCCCTCCTCGAAGGTCCACGGTACTAAATTGACATTTGTTGGTATAGTGACCGTCGTTTTGAATGTTATTTTATATATCTAAATATTCTGTGCCCCCGTTTTACCCTCTGGGTATGGAACCTTAACAATCACGTTTGTTGCATAGGAGCCCCCTAAATATTTTACATTTTATTCTATTTTTTTAGTATTTAATGGTGTTAGAGCGGCACCAGATATACATCATCTGTGAAAATTTCAAGTTCTAACTATCAATGGTTCAAGAGATGCGGCCTGATGGTGGGAAGTAGGGACTAGGGCATGCACCCGGGATTTCCCGGTTCTTAAAATCCCGGGAAATCCCGGGATTTTTGAGGTGTTAAAAGAACCGGTTCTGAATATCACTTCCCGGTTCTCCCGGTTCTCTAAAAAATCCAATTATTACGTATTTTACCGAAAATTATTTTTTTGTTTGAAAGAGTATACTTTTCAGATGGTTTCATAGTCATCAAGTCAGGATCTGATGTTGGGATCCTGGAGAAATCGAGAGAACTCTTCAAATTTTATAAGAACACTTGAATGTTTCGTACAATCATAGTCCTTCCTAATACCTACTCCATGTGCGAAGAAAAGACGATAATATTATAAATTATCGCCTGCCGTCAAATTGGTTACATTAAAAATTATTTCACTCTTTGTAGTGGCATTTGATGTCGGTTTTTGGAAATAATTTTCTATTTCATGTTTACTAAAAATCGTAATAGCCCCTTTTGTAGGAATATTAAAAATAATGCTTTTACAACTTTTTTACCAAAAACCGGGAAATCCCGGGTACCCGGTTCTGAGATCAGTGCAGAACCGGGAATTCAAAATTAAGAAACGGAACCGGTTCTGCATGCCCTAGTAGGGACCCGTTTTTACCCTTTCTAAAAAGACATTAAGAATTGAGGACATAACGTAGATATATAAGTATTGATTGACAACCAATGGCCTAGCGGTAGCGATCCTGCAGTCTGTGCCTCAGGTCGTGAGTTCGATTCCCACAACTGGAAATATTTATGAGATCAGTGATGAGAATGAATATTTTCAAGTGTCATGAGTGTTATTTTATATGTATATTGTATTTATGTAAATTAATTATCAGTTATCTAGTACCTATAACTCAACCTTTTGCTACTTTGGGACTAGATTGCGCTGCGTGATCTTAAAGTCCTGATGTATTTATGAATTTATGTATTTACTAGCTGACCCGGGAAATGTCGTTTTGCCAAAAGGGACATAAAAAATAGCGTACAACACACTCTCAGACCTACCGAACATACACAGAAAATTGCATAGCAATCTGCCGAGTCGTTTCAGAGAAGTTTGGTAACAGAAATTGGCATGAGAATTTTATATTTTAGAATTTAGATATACTAGCTGACCCGGTAAACTTTGTTTGGCCATTAGGTATATAAAAAATAGCTTACGACCTACTCACAGATCTACCGAACATACACAGAAAATTTCATAACAATCGGTCGAGCCGTTTCGAAAGAGTTTGGTAACCAACACGAGACACTAGAATTTTTATATTAAGAAAGAATTAATCTATATATATAAAAGAATGAGGCATTTTGGTTGTTCCACGGATTCCGCCAAAACTATAGGTCGTAGAGATCTGAAATTTGGTACCTAGGTAGATATTAGGTCATGAATTCGTACTAAGACGGGGATTCCAGAAATTTAAATTTTAAGGGGTAAAAACCGTTGGTTTTTTGGATTTTCCCATACTAAAGTGAATTTTTTTTCGTTGTTCCAGGGATTCCCGAATAGCTACAAGTCGTAGGGATCTAAAATTTGGTACCTAGGTAGATATTAGGTCATGAATTCGTACTAAGACGGGGATTCCAGAAATTTAAATTTTAAGGGGTAAAAACCGTTGGTTTTTTGGATTTCTCCATACAAAAGTGAAATCTTTTTCGTTGTTCCAGGAATTCCCGAAAAGCTACAAGTCGTAGGGATCTGAAATTTGGTACCTAGGTAGATATTAGGTCATGAATTCGTACTAAGACGGGGATTCCAGAAATTCAAATTTTAAGGGGTGAAAACCGTTGGTTTTCGGGATTTCTCCATACAAAAGTGTAATTTTTTTCGTTGTTCCAGGGATTCCCGAAAAACTACAAGTCGTAGAGATCTGAAATTTGGTACCTAGATTGATATTAGGTCATGAATTCGTACTAAGACGGGGATTCCAGAAATTCAAATTTTAAGGGGTAAAAACCGTTGGTTTTCGGGATTTCTCCATACAAAAGTGTAATTTTTTTCGTTGTTCCAGGGATTCCCGAAAAACTACAAATCGTAGAGATCTGAAATTTGGTACCTAGGTTGATATTAGGTCATGAATTCGTACTAAGACGGGAATTCCAGAAATTCAGATTTTAAGGGGTAAAAACCGTTGGTTTTAGGGATTTCCCAATACAAAAGTGTCATTTTTTCGATTCCGACAAAACTTTGATTCGTACTAATCAGGGTAGGTACCTAGGTTGTTGAATTTGTACTGCGACGGGGATATTCGAATTTCAAATTTAAGGATGGGAACATTTGCGAACTTCTTTGATTTTGGAATAAATTTTTTTATATTCTTTTTCTCTCAACAGCAAGCGTAGAAAAGGAATCTGTGGTCAAAATTTAAAAAATTGGCCGCCATTTTGAACTTTTTTGTTACTGGGCCGAATGATTCGAAAATTAATATGGGACTATAGAAGCAAGCATAGAGATGGAATTTGTGGTCAAAATTGAAAAAAATGGCCGCCATTTTGAACTTTTTTGTTACTGGGCCGAATGATTTGAAAATCAATATGTGACTATAGAAGCAGGCATAGAGAAGGAATTTGTGGTCCAAATTGAAAAAAATGGCCGCCATTTTGAACTTTTTTGTTATTGGACCGAATTCTTTCAAAATGGATATCTGACCATTGCATCAAGCATAGAATAAGAATCTGAGGTCAAAATTAAAAAAATTGGCCGCCATTTTGAATTTTTTTGTTATTGGACCGAATTCTTTCAAAATGGATATCTGACCATTGCATCAAGCATAGAATAAGAATCTGAGGTCAAAATTTAAAAAATTGGCCGCCATTTTGAATTTTTTTGTTATTGGACCGAATTCTTTCAAAATGGATATCTGACCATTGCATCAAGCATAGAATAAGAATCTGAGGTCAAATTTTAGAAAATTGGCCGCCATTTTGAACTTTTTTGTTATTGGGCCGAATTCTTTCAAAATGGATATCTGACCATTGCATCAAGCATAGAATAAGAATCTGAGGTCAAAATTTAAAAAATTGGCCGCCATTTTGAACTTTTTTGTTATTGGACCGAATTCTTTAAAAATGGATATCTGACCATTGCAGCAAGCACAGAAAAAGAATATGTAGTCAAAAACTAAAAAATTGGCCGCCATTTTGAACTTTTTTGTTACTGGGCCGAATGATTTGAAAATTAATATGGGACTATAGAAGCAAGCATAGAGATGGAATTTGTGGTCAAAATTGAAAAAAATGGCCGCCATTTTGAACTTTTTTGTTACTGGGCCGAGTGATTTGAAAATCAATGTGACTATAGAAGCAGGCATAGAGAAGGAATTTGTAGTCAAAATTGAGAAAAATGGCCGCAATTTTGAACTTTTTTATTACTGGGCCGAATGATTTGAAAATCAATATGTGACTAAAGAAGCAAGCATAGAAAAGGAATTTGTGGTCAAAATTGAAAAAAATGGCCGTCATTTTGAACTTTTTTGTTATTGGACCGAATTCTTTCAAAATGGATATCTGACCATTGCATCAAGCATAGAATAAGAATATGAGGTAAAATTTTAAAAAATTGGCCGCCATTTTGAACTTTTTTGTTATTGGACCGAATTCTTTCAAAATGGATATCTGAACATTGCATCAAGCATAGAATAAGAATCTGAGGTCAAAATTAAAAAAAAAATTGGCCGCCATTTTGAACTTTTTTGTTATTGGACCGAATTCTTTCAAAATGGATATCTTACCATTGCAACAAGCACAGAAAAAGAATATGTAGTCTAAAATTAAAAAATTGGCCGCCATTTTGAACTTTTTTGTTACTGGGCAGAATGATTTGAAAATCAATATGGGACTATAGAAGCAAGCATAGAGATGGAATTTGTGGTCAAAATTGAAAAAAATGGCCGCCATTTTGAACTTTTTTGTTACTAGGCCGAATGATTTGAAAATCAATATGTGACTATAGAAGCAAGCACAGAAAAGGAATTTGTGGTCAAAATTGAAAAAAGTGGCCGCCATTTTGATCTTTTTTTGTTACTGGGGCGATTGTTCTGAAAATCTATATCTGACTATCGCAGCAAGCATAGAGAAGGAATTTGTGGTCAAAATTTAAAGAAGTGGCCGCCATTTTGATTTTTTTGGTTAATTGGCCGATTGCTTTGAAAATCGATATTTGACTATTATCAGCAAGGTAGTGAAAAATTTTGTGGTCCTAATCAAAATAAATGGCAACGACAGGAATTTTGGAAACTAAACGCTTGAGGGTGTTAAGGGGATTTATTGAATTTATTTTTGTCTTTCTCACTCTCACGGAGATTCGGTAGGTGCGACATGCAGCGTCGCGGAAGAATTTAGCAGAAAAACGACGTTTTACCTAATTACTCAAAAACTAAGCCAGTTATCAAAAATCTGTTCTAAGCGTTTTAGGATATTATTATTACCGATACATTAAAATAAAAATATAGAAAAACTGAGATTTTGGAGCAACTTTTGGGAGAACTTTCTATCGAGAAAATTTTATCCAATCGTGTTTCTGCTTCTTAGCGATTTTAGATTAAAGACCCAAAATACATGACGTGCAAATTTGAAAGTAATTGTCTTAATAGTTTTTGCATAAAACTTCATTCAAAATCACCTAAATACGGCTTGTAGGCCGTTAAGCAGAAGTTCAACGTGAGCGAAGCCGCGGGCGTTTGCTAGTCGTTTATATATATATTGGTAGATACCATACCATTCCACACATCTATATACGCTTTAGTTGTGCTATACGGGTAGTAGGCCTGATCGGAGCCCGAGGTGTTCTCCATGTGGGGCAGGAGCCAGCGCTGGGCGGAGAGGCAGCACATCAGACATATCTTGGCGCAGTCTTCGCTCGGCTTACGATCGGTCCTGTAGTGTAGCCAGCCGGCCCATTCTGCAGTGACCTGCTCGAAACATCGGAAATAAAAATTCGTACCATTTCCGATGCCGCAACTATAAGGAACCTGTACTGTTCGTCCTTCTGTCAGCGGGATGTAGGTCATGAACAGTTAATAGGTATCCAGGTAAATAGTCGGAATTTCGTATAATAGGCAAATACCTAATGAAAATTTGATGGATCAGGCGTTATTTGCAGGAATCCAAACCTAACTACCAGGATAGATTAAATTATTTTGCTTTAATCTGCTACTTGAAAAGAATCTGTATGATCCAATATGTAGAAACACCGCCCAAATGCAACACCATACACAATTCTTCCAACACTTTCTTCGACGCACGTTTAGAGTGATCTACGATTTCGCGTTGTTAAGTCTCCTGAGGATTTCCCGGTGTCGGGACGAATTTGGAAATCACATTATAGTTATTTATTGTTATAGGTATTTCCATTCGTTTATTTTCTCTTTGACACATGAAACAGTTAGCAATAGCGATGGACAAGAAAGAGACCACTTAACCTTTATATTTCTCAGGTCCCTCCTTAGATAACTTCAAAGCTGAGGGTCCTCGCTATTGCTAGGTTTCATGTGGTTTCATGTGTCAAAGAGAAAATAAACGAATGGAAAGAGTATAGATATACTTATTCTTTGCAACAAAAGCTGACACTTATCTACGTAATTTGCGACTATGTGAAAAAGTAAATATTTATTTTATGCTTTTGATTTTGTTAGGTGCAATATTTTGCGAGATTGCGCAATCAGCGGGTAATGTGCAAAGATGAACCACAAAGCCCTCGTATCCACAAACATCATACCTGACTGGCGTCATATTCAAACTTCACTGCAGGATTGTAAATGACCCAGCGGCTTCGACCTATCATATAATAAGGGTTTTCGTAATACGTATTGCGGATTGCCCCAACTGTCCACACCGACCACTTTTCCTTCCTAAAAACAGAATAATAAGTAGGTACTTTTAATCTCAACTTTTTTTGTTAGTTAAGGGGGAGAAAACTTATTAAAACTTGGGCCTCTTCAGAAAGTCACGAGTTATGTAGGATTTTATTATAACCACTACAAGTTAAAACCAATAAAGAAGGGTTTGCTGCGCAATATGAGAGGCTCTGGGATCTTTAACGTACCTACACTGTAATTGGGATCGTCTCTGGAGATATAAGATACTTTCGTCGAGACTATAATATGACGGATGGCTGAGGTTGACGGTGGTAGCCGCCGACCTAGCGTCTACGAGCGGGGTTTAGGTCTCTATTTAAATACGGAACCTCTGTATAGGGTTCCGTACCTACCCAAAGGATAAAACGGGATCCTATTACTATAAACCTGGCTGTAGGTATCTCATATACCGTGAGAGTTAGACAGTTAGTTGATTTTCATAGATAATTTATGTCTATTGTCGCTCTAACAACAAACATGATTTTTTGTTTGCTTTTGAATTTGAGGGGCAGAAGCGTACGCACGACTCGCATTTGAGCAACTTTTGTAATTAAGTAAAACCTCACACAAACAGACTGTTGCCCTTCATGCTTTATCTCATCTACCTCGATCTGAGTAGGGTTTGTAAGAGAAAAGGCACTACGGATAGTGGATAGATACCTAGATACTTACTTTAAGAGTATCGGTTCGCCACAATCTCATGAATGCTCCAAAAGGGCCGCCATTTTGATAAATGATTTTCACCAACTTGGCCCATTTATCGAGAGCTAATAATTTGAAGACCATGGAAATGATTTGGTGCTGGAATTTTCCAGCTCGACCAATATCCAGCTACTTAATTGATTAAAAGGGAAATGTTAAGGAACGATTAGGTTCTCGTGTAAATAATTGTCATTTTTACGTTTTTATAGTGACAGACATTTATGTTACAATGCATTTTGACATTATTTTGACGAACTAGTACTCTGTAGGTTTACTCAGACTTTAATTTCATACAATGTCAGTATGAAAATTAACGATACTTAAGAGATGGTGGTACGGCCCCTGATCACAAATAATTGTATGAATAACTCAATGACGAAGCTGTTATATCTATTCGGAAAAATTGAGTCCAGCAGCGCCACAGTGAGCGTTAAGGAAACTAAAATTTCCAAGCACGGATTTATGATATATTATATATTTACGATCCTGATACTCGACACGATTTGTGATTTGGTATTAGACTGGATTCGTCGTTTGTGTACTTGAACAGTGAACGCGAACTGAAATTGAGTTAGAGCAAGCTGATTGGCAAGGGTACGTAATACGAATACAGATCAGAGAATGAGCTTTATTATGACAAAATTACAACAAGGGTACAACCAGTTTGCCCTCATTGATTATAGTATTGATATCTCATGCCCTTGTCCTAATTACAGACATATAAAATGTCTGTGGTTCTAATTCTTGAAGTTGCTATTATCATCCTACAGGAGAGGTAGAGGGTATTGTACTTACTGCATTTCTGTGTTACATCCTTTACATCATAGAAGGACACACAAATCTACTTTCTTACAGAGAAAAAAACCTACAATATTTTTTGGCTGTTGCCCAGAGTCATACAACAGTAGGCAATAAGGAAAGGAATTAAATAAAACAAAGAATAGGAAAAGCAACATAATAATTTATTATATTCTAACAATCACTTGTTACCAAATACAGGTCTTCACAGCCTAATCTTAGAAAAGAAAATAATATATTTTATGTACTTTTTGAATGTAATGAAAGGATCAAGTGAAATAATTAAAAATAGTCACTCAGGAAGACTGATAAGGCTGGCCGCACATATGATATTATTTAAAAGATACAATTTAGACCAAGACACCACCATGCAGTCTAAAATTATACAGTTGCTTGTCTACAAGAGATGTAATATAGATTGTACGTTGCTAAGTTGCTTTTTGTGTCAGGTCACGCTAACGAAGTGAAACTTTTCATTTCATGGGAGCACAAGAATAAAATTCGTCTATAGCGTTAAAATTCAATAACGCTGTAGACGAATTTTATTCTTGTGCTCCTCACTCTTACAAACGAATAGGTTGGGATGGGTGCGATAGTATTGCGGGATAATTTCACAGTAAAACGACGTTTACCTAATTATGTATTAAAAGCTAAGCCAGTTATTAAAAAAATATTTCTACAGCATTTTTGGAAATTATAATAACTGACACTAAAACTGAAACTGCTAAAAAGCATACTAGTGGTGCATTAAAATTAAAAAAATGGAGATTTCGGTGCAACCTTTGGGACAACTTTCTATCAAAAAAAATTTCCATAGTCTGCATAGAAGCGAAATTAGATTTAAATAAAATATACATGACGTTAAAATTTGAATTTGATCTGTCTTTATAGTTTTTAACCTGCAGGTCATTAAAAATTGCTTATTACAGCCGTTTCATACCATTGAAAGTAAAACGATTTCTATTGGTGAAGTTTGATAGAAACGTAGCATATAAATGTAGTATGTACGTTTCTGCTGCCTCAAAGGTGCCTTCCACTAGACAGATGCTATGCAGCTATGCTGCGAAAACGTGGAATCTACGCTACAAAAATATGTGACCGTTTCCACCAATACTAAGCTATGTAACTGTGCGAGGAATATGCACAGCTTGAGCTTTGCACATAGCTACACCACTTGCGATGGCCTATAGCAGGCATCCAGAGCACGCACACTTAAATATAAAAACATATCTTAGTTGAATTCGTTTCCACCAGCGCTACGCTATGTGCACCAATGCATATGATTGGTGGATATCAAACGCATCCATAGCAACGTAGCATAGCACATCACTGGTGGAGAAGCAGCCTAAAACCAACGTACACAATCTTGTGTACGTGTCAGGCGAGAGAAAATAATACCAATGTTAACAGACAGCCTTAATATTTGTTTAAGTACAACTGTATACTGCGAAATAAGTACATACAAAATATATTTTTGGTATATAAACATTAAAAACAATGTTATAATATTGAGGTAAAATTATAGCTATAGCACGGTCGCTAACCACGAAGAATTCCGTACATCGACCTGTTACTACCTGTCTCTGTCACTCCCGCGTCAAAATAATGCGTCACGCTCGCACAGATGCCATGACCGCCGTCCTCAGAGATTTTAAACCTTTTACCAGCGAACGTAAAGTTTGTTTTTGTTTTTGTTATATTGTTTTGTTTGTTAGTTTTTAATACATTTGCTCAAAAAGATGATATTTCCGGGTATTTTTAGCGTGCGCAAAGTTATTCTTTTCCGCACCAGAGCTTTTTGATTTCCCCCTGCATGATGGATCCAAATCTATGAAGGAGGTTTTCAAGAAAAAAAGTTTTCGCTACAAAATTATTGTAAAAAATAACAGTAATGTAATTATTCTACTTTCTAACTACTATAAATACGCAAATTAAATTTAATATAAATTTATTACAATGATTTCCTTTCGTTTTCTATTTTTTTTTGGAAATGTGTGGCTGCGGCTGTTATATTTAATCTGTGCTTTGAGTTCTTTTTATTATCTATGATTCCTTGTTATTAATATTGATTTTTCAAATTCCATGCAAAACTTTTTTTTCTCTTCAAATATTTCATCTAAACCGCATTAACAGAAAAATGTTTGTGACCACTGTCAGTAGGCAAAGAGGTCAATGTACAAAATTCTTCGTGGTTCGCGACCGTGCTATAGTACATTTTAAGATTCGTTCAAAATAAGTGTAAACTTACATTATTATAACAAAGATAGATTAGAAACTCAAATCATACGTGGGAAATATATGTGAACATTCTCATCTTTTCTTAACCCATTTTAAGTAGAATAATATAAAATACAATACTCCTATAAGACATTTAAATGACTTACAAAATACATTATTTCGGTAGATACTTTGGCTAATAATATTAAGAGTGAATACTACGAAAAATTACTTAACAGTATAATTTGAATTAACATAATATTACAAGAACTAATTAAATATTAAAGAGATTTCAAAAATATAGCACTCTATTAATATGGCAGATTTCATTTAATGATACAAACTTAGATACTTAAACTTAGCCGAAAGGAAATATTTCTTTTAAACACTACTCGATGTATGCCGTGAAACTAAATCAACAACAGAGATATATATATATAACGAAAAGGCGGTTAAGAATATGCAACAATAATGCCTGCCTACATTTTGACGCGTTTTTCTACTAATGGGATCAATGTCAACCTTCGCAGTTGGTCGGGTATGTCGCTGCATATAGAAATAGGTATGTTATAGTTGTACAAATATAATAGGTCCATTTTGGCGTTTGAGACAGACCATAGAATGTCACTTGGAATGAAACTGAAAGAAACAATAACATTCTAATTTCTGACATAAGGTGTTTTTAAAATCAGTTACGTTGTCAGTCTTTCTTTTTAATTTTAGTGTTGTAACCAAACCACTTCATTACTGAATTTCACCAGTTTTATTCGATTTAAATAGTAATTGAATATTGTATATTGATTTTTACTGAAAAGAATGAGCTTGGCGACACTGATATCTATAGGGTGGGTTGTCTTTGACCAAGCGGCACGTGACTGAGTGAATGGTATTGTAACTAAAAATATTATATTAAAGACAAATTGAACTTACAAATAATAATTTCAAACTATGTACCTACAAGATTAAGTTTAAGTTACATCTTCAATCCAATGCACTTCATAATACATTATAAAATCGATCAAATACAGATACAAACTTGAATCGATTCATCGTGAGTATCGAGAAGCGAGTCGCATTACTAGTCTCGTCGCGATGACATATGCCAAAAGGGACCTATTATTATTTTTCAACTTTAGCGGTCACCGTTATTGCGCACGAGTCAAATTCGTATCGTATCAAAACGCGTCCTATATGCGGGCGGACTAATATACGTTTATTCACATAATTTTTATGCTCTCTTAGGATAAAGAAATTGATTCATTTATAGATTTTTCTTTCATGACTGACAGCGACCCTTATTTACCCTGTTAATATGGATGCATCCACAGCCATTCTTGCCAAATTGTTAGAATTAAGTAAAACATTGTATACTAATAAATAATTAACTAAGTAGGTAGACACTTAATCACAAAGTAGCAAAAAATAGAACAGACTTAATTAGTATCCAAGGAATATTATGTCAAACCATGTAATAATATATTATATATCAAAAATTGTGTGTAATTACACAAAATACTTATACATCATCTTAAACAAATATAGTCAATACAAGACTGAATACGAATATTTATTTATAAGGAAGAAGTGTTTAAAAAATTAACATGTTAAAAGATTTAACACACGAAAATATTTTTAATAAAAAATCTATTTGTATACTTAAATTAACATTTAACATCAACGCGTTTTGGCACTTTTGCTCTGGAAGAAAAAATATTAATATTGTAAACATTTAAAAGTACATAAAAGGTAAACCGAGTGTCAAGTATATAGCGGTTTACCTATAGGTATATAATATACTCATAGCACATTTCCATTGCATTTCATTGTTTTTATAACCACTAGAAAAACTAACGCCAAACATCTTTCTTAAATTATACGATGTAAATAAATAAGCAGTGTTCGACACTGTATTTGGATAGGCTCACATGTTTTGTAATTGTTATATTATTAAGTGAAAATAGTAACGATCAAGGTGCATGCTTTTTTATGTATTTTTTCCATTTACAACACGCAAGGCAAAAAAATTGCTGAAAGTATCAGGTAAAAAAACTTTTTTTAACTTTTAACTAAGTTAAATATAGGGTTTTATTGTTATGCTTGATGTTAATATTTAGGTTTTTGTCAGATCTACTGTTTGTCATTGCTAATTTCTAGAAAATATTCATTAAATACCTTTGCAATATCAACTGGATTTAGATAAGTCTTTCCTGCTGATTCAATGCTTCTAATTTCTCGATCAACTTCCTTGACCTCAAAACTATTACCAATAATATCCCAAGCAGCTTCAATTTTATTTTTCGATTTATAAATAAAGTTTCTATTAGCAATGGATTATGATTTATTGGTTACAATTTTCAGGAGCCTAGAATAGTTTAAATAATTGCTCTTGTTTAGACGTTTATTTGCTGGAGATTGTAAGTATTTAAGATATAATCGGCGTTTATTTATACAAGATCTTTTTATACCTTTCGATAGCCATTTATTATTAATTTCTTTATTTACAATCTTAACCGTAATTTCTGAAAAACAAAGCTCATAAAAGAGTGTAAGAAGTTCATGAAATATATTATAAGCTTTATTAGTGTCATCTTGTTCATACACAATAAACACACATGAACACAGTACACTGAAAGAAATATTAAAATCCAACAGTTTAACCACTTATTTAAAGCGCCATCTCGCGGTCTGTTGAGTTTCAATGAGATCCTCCTAGCCATGAATGACTCTAGGCTAGATGGCGCTGTTTCAATCTACATCGCGCTTCTATTGCCGTTTTTAGAATTTATAAATGATAAGTGTAAAATGGTCATCACTCAGGCAGCAGCTACAGAATTCTACGGGAAATCATCGTCCCTGGCATTTGCTAATTTTTGGGAAGGTACTCTGGATAAATATATCTGGAGAGGCCTTTGAAATTACTTAAAAAATATTGTATAACGCGAAAATACCGGTCAAATTAGAGTCTGTCCCTTCGTCCGCGGTTTCGGAGACTATAACCGGTAAGCCGTTCGCAGAAGCTTTGCCGATAACTTTCCTTCCCACTTCATACTACCGCAACCCGCGCTCGTCCGTTATTAGACGAATGCGGGCTGCGGTAGTATGAAGTGGGAGCGGGAGTCATCGGCAAAACTTCTGCGGACGGGTAGTAGTTGATGAGATGCTAATCATATATTTTGTGTAGGTTCTCTACATTTTTTGTTTTTTAGGATTCCGTACCCAAAGGTTAAAAACGGGACCCTATTACTGAGATTTCGCCGTCCGTCCGTCACCAGGCTACATCATATAAGATATACATCTTGAACCGTGATAGTTAGACAGCTGAAATTTTCACATATGATGTATTTCTGATACCGCTATAATAACAAATACTAATAACATAAATATTTACATACAACAATCGTGATTTTTTTGCTTGTTTTTGCTCGATATTAATAACGGTAAAAGTTAGACGTTTCAAATGTTCACAGAATATTAATATACATATAGCTGCTTGTGCTGATTCACTGACTGGCTGACTGACTGACTGACGGACTGATTGATGATGACCTCTCCTGAACTATTGTGTATGAAAAAATCTTTTTTCACGGATAGGGTCGTATAGAATAAAAAAATTCATTCGGGGGAAAAATACAGAGCGAGCCGATGATTGAGGATTTCGAAGACGGGTGAAGAGCACAGTCAGGGGTATTGAATATAAGTGGGGGGTGCTCGCAGCTCGACCAAATGTCATTCGAAACGTCACCCAATTGGCAGTGGGGCCAATTGGATGACGCCCTGGGGCCCTGACGAAACTGTGCCCTTACCTTTTACGAAGCAGACCTTGATCTGGAATATAATATCATGGAAAGATATCATACACCGTAGGATTACTCACCGCGATTGATAATGAGATAATCACGATCCTATACTGAATTTTGGCTTGGGGTCTCATGTAGGTCTAAGAAAGGTGTTTGTTTTGTGAGACTGCCAAAAGTATTCAAAATATGCTAAAAACCTGTGGAATGATCTTTTCAGACACGACGAGTGGTTCGTATATTATTTCGAGTTTGTACCAGTTCGTATTAGTTCTAATCGTAGGTACCTACTTGAACTTCAGTCTCTTGGATTACAACTGTACTTTGGAGGTGTGCACTAAACCTCATGGTAACTTGAGGTCACAAAGCATCCCTGATTAAAGCAGTTGTTATTACATGAACATTGTGTGAATTTCGATTGAAGACTGGCCTTGCAGATTGAAGGCTTGTATCCAAAGCAAGAGGACATTTAAAATAAAACTGCTAAATATTTATTACGACGTCATCCTAATATAATCTAAAATACAATAATTTTATCGTGATTTGACAATGGCACCGTTAAGTATGTAGTGATACATGTGAAGAGGAATCCGCTGAGAGAGCTTCATTTTTCCATAGAATCTACACCTTTACTCTATAAGTAGGTATAATTGCATGAGGTACTAAAACATGTAGGTACATGACTCGAAACTCTTACTTCTCAATCTGGAAATAAATTTAAAATTTAGACACCAGTAGATAATCCAGTCAAACCCAGAGGTTTGACTTGCCTTACAGCAGGGAATGTGCATTTGTAGAAAAAAATACCACTTCCTTAGCGTTGAGACAAAATGCAATGCCTGACAAAAATTCTCCATTTAAAAATTGCCTAGCTACTTCTCGCATTTGGCAAGCTTGGTGGAGTATACGCAAATATCTCTCACTCTTGAGACGATACCCATGCCCAGTAGTGTATAGTAAAGTTGTTTTTGAAACTAAAATAAAAAGAATGAAAAAGTAAGCTGTGAAAGCATACCTAACTTGTATACATAGGTACCTACCTAGTTGTAACACCTCTAATTGGAAGTATATTTTCCAAATGAAGCTTACCTTCGAGTCCAGCGATAGACCTTCTTTTTTAGTAGCTTTTGAAGCCTTAAAATTGTGCAAATATTAGGAACCTATATAAAAAAGCTTCGAAGTCATGCTATGTGCGGCCCTCAGCTATCGGCGATCTGTCCTTTTCACTTTTAAGGTTTTAAAGGTTTCCTCTTTCTTTGTTACATAAAATATCTACTAATAAAATAATACTTATTTGCCACATAAAATATCGTCTTGAATTAATAATTACACCGCTAAATCATAATTCACAGCTGTCACAAAAAAATAATAAATACATACATTTACAGCCAGCGCCATCTATGGACAATGGCTGACATGCGGCAGTCAATAGATAGCGCTTTGTTGGTGCTTTTCCGGTGTTCAAAGCTGTTATGTTTCTTTATACCGCCGCTTCTTTATGTGCCGCCCACAGGTGTCGCCTTT
The DNA here is from genome assembly GCA_036785405.1 of Coenonympha arcania. NCBI lineage: Eukaryota > Metazoa > Arthropoda > Insecta > Lepidoptera > Nymphalidae > Coenonympha > Coenonympha arcania. The sequence goes on from CM072082.1 coordinate 12,533,137, forward strand.
TTGGGGATGATGTGGATCTACTTGGGAGGCAAAGATTTGAATGAAATTCAAATTCATAATACCCTTTATTTAATGTAGTCTGAGCATAATACCTTTATTTTAAATAGGCCTAACGTACGGGCTCTTGTAAAAGTCAATATATTTATCGCATATGTACGGTGATAACTATCTACAAGTCGTCTTAAAACTAAGCTGCACTGAGAAGAAGCCCACAACAAACTCATCCGGGTTTTGTTTTCTCTTCACAAAGGCTCTGTTGCAAATTGAGCTAGAATCGATTTAAAGCTCCCAACAAGGGAGGCATGCATATTATATTATGTTCCCGTATTGAGTGGTACTTTAAAAACAAATAGTTAAATTAAAATAAAAAAAATTCAGGGCGTCTCCTATACAAAAAAAAATAGATTTTTTGCTCGTTTTTAGTTTTGGTGGGCAGGGGTGTTTAGTTTACTTTAAATCTATTGAGAATGGGTCTTGATAGTACAGAACCCTCAGTGCGCGAGCCCGACTCGCACTTGACCAATTTTATTTGCGATATTCACGCGCGATGCAACCTGTCGCACCCATACAACGTTCCGTAAGAGTGAGGAGAGCAACTGCTTGGGTTGAGCCTACGACCATAGTAGCCCATATCTAACAGTTCCTTACGGTTGAGCAGTCTCCGGCTCGCTACAGAGATCCTGCCCCTGGCATCCTGAGATTGTGTAAGTAAAGCGTATTCAGCTTTATTGTAATCGTTTACAAGTTCTGCCCGCTGATTGGTTCCTTGATTTACGTTAGCAAATCGGGGGGCAAAATTTGCCAACGATAACGATAACGATGAATACGTTTTTCTTCCGCAATCAGACCCTGATAAAACCGCTGAGCGTCGGCGCTTGTGTGTACTTACAGCCTTTGTACCTACAGTGCGAGTGATGCTACCCTGCCCAGTGCCCACACGGCTACATGTACCTACTTAGAAAGCAAATTAAAAGTTAATAATGGTACACGAGTTTGGGATTTGAGGCGTTTGATTGCGGGTGAAAAGGGCAAGTTTACGGGAAGGCGTTCTTCTCCAACAACATCAAAGAACATCGCTCAACACAAACAACACGTGATGCGTGAGTTCAAGTCAGCGAAGGTTTTCTGGAAAAATTAAAAGTACTCGTAGGTAGTCGTAAGTCGTCAGTCGTTGTGAGACCCGTGTTCTTACCGGCCGTGGTTGAATTTTGTCAATTTTGCTTACGTGAACGTCATTCGGTTTAGAATATGGGACCAAGGGGGCTATTCACGTTACGTGTCGGCTACATTTCGTGATGTGATATGTTTAAAAAGGTGATGGTATTTACGTACATAAGCAGACGATATTGAATTCAATACATTTTTGTGAACACTGTAAAATTAATTTTAATACAATTGACATAGAGCGTAAAATTGAATGTAGTTCAAAACGCCATATTCGACGACCGAATGGCGTAGTGGTAGCGAACCTGCCGTCTGCGCCGGAGGTCGTGGGTTCGATTCCCACTACTGGTAAATGTTAGTGTGATGAGCATGAATGTTTTCCAGTGTCTGGGTGTTTTTCAATATATTATATTTATGTATATTAGTATATGTATGTATATTAATCAGTCATCTAGCACCCATAACACAAGCTATTGCTTACTTTGGAGCTAGATTGCGATGTGTAAAATGTTCCGTATATATTTATTTATTTATTTATTTAAAAAAAAAAAAAAAAAAAATATTGGTGGTCATTTCCGAGATTGAAATTACTTAAGCGCGTCAAAGTTGAGCATTGTATTTCCTATGATGAAATACATTCAATTTTACACTCTAAGCTAATAGGCGTAAAGTTCATTTTTCAGTGTTAATATTTTTTCTTTTTCTTGTATCACATCACTGAGTGTGTGAAAACGTTACGAGAATGTCATAGCAGTTATGCCATGCGCGGGTTGCCGCACCGGTTTTCCGGCCGCCCATTTATCGCACGTCTCTATGGTCGTCGAATACGAATACCCATGGACTTGAATACCTACTTATGTTGTGCGAAAATAAAGCGACGACTGTGGAAGAATTGCGATGTCATATTAAAAACGCAGTGATATTGTAGTGTTATTAAAACTCAATTTACGTGAGTGAAACAGAATGAGGACACCGCCGCGCCGCCGTGTTGATAAGTGAGTTTTGTAAATCTCCTGATTTTTACTTTTTTCCATATTTGTGTATAAAAATGAATCGCTTTTCGTGAGTCTCCTCAAACACAGAAACGACTTGACCATTTTTTTTGTGTGTGTGTTGAACATCGTAGGCATTGTGATAAAAGCCCAGACCTACTAAAATCTATCGGCTCATGTATTCTTAAAGAGCGTTTTTTTGGAAACGAGACCTTATTATAGGTCTACGTTTTCCATCTATTATTTTTGAGGCCTCCTTAATATATTTTGTTGATCAGTGAAACTCGGAAAATTTATACGAAAAGCCATTTTTACTGGTTTTAACGCATACGAAACCCTCAGGCCTCAGGATTTATGAAAAACCTAAGTTCACGCGGGTGAAACTAGGTACTTCATACTAATTATAAGTCTACTTGCCTATGGGCAGTGGACAGTTTATCGGCCGGCCGGATACTCGCTAGTTCCTCAGTTGCCTGACCGATCTACGCAAGCTGCGCATCCTCGCCCTGGAGTATTGCGCACATCACCCACTGCAGCGGCCACGTACTGCTTGGCCTTTATTTACCGGTTATCATGAGGCCTCATTTACGCTAGGTTCAAAGGCATCTTACTTATTTTTTAAAAGTTCCTCGTATAGTATTGCATAAAAGTTTTATTTTTCAGGAGGTAGGTACCTAATGTTATAAAAGATTTAGGTACAGCAAGGATCACAAGAGTAACATGGATTCTTAGCGGGCACACTCGGTTGCTTCGGTTCACAAGACTTCATACCTGTAATGAAATGACCAATGAATGAATGTAATGAAATAATTTTATTATGTATCTAGGTCACTGATCTCTATTCTATCGATTAAACCTTCTTTACCTACAACTGGCATTATTTGTGCCGATTTGAAGCCCTCCTCGAAGGTCCACGGTACTAAATTGACATTTGTTGGTATAGTGACCGTCGTTTTGAATGTTATTTTATATATCTAAATATTCTGTGCCCCCGTTTTACCCTCTGGGTATGGAACCTTAACAATCACGTTTGTTGCATAGGAGCCCCCTAAATATTTTACATTTTATTCTATTTTTTTAGTATTTAATGGTGTTAGAGCGGCACCAGATATACATCATCTGTGAAAATTTCAAGTTCTAACTATCAATGGTTCAAGAGATGCGGCCTGATGGTGGGAAGTAGGGACTAGGGCATGCACCCGGGATTTCCCGGTTCTTAAAATCCCGGGAAATCCCGGGATTTTTGAGGTGTTAAAAGAACCGGTTCTGAATATCACTTCCCGGTTCTCCCGGTTCTCTAAAAAATCCAATTATTACGTATTTTACCGAAAATTATTTTTTTGTTTGAAAGAGTATACTTTTCAGATGGTTTCATAGTCATCAAGTCAGGATCTGATGTTGGGATCCTGGAGAAATCGAGAGAACTCTTCAAATTTTATAAGAACACTTGAATGTTTCGTACAATCATAGTCCTTCCTAATACCTACTCCATGTGCGAAGAAAAGACGATAATATTATAAATTATCGCCTGCCGTCAAATTGGTTACATTAAAAATTATTTCACTCTTTGTAGTGGCATTTGATGTCGGTTTTTGGAAATAATTTTCTATTTCATGTTTACTAAAAATCGTAATAGCCCCTTTTGTAGGAATATTAAAAATAATGCTTTTACAACTTTTTTACCAAAAACCGGGAAATCCCGGGTACCCGGTTCTGAGATCAGTGCAGAACCGGGAATTCAAAATTAAGAAACGGAACCGGTTCTGCATGCCCTAGTAGGGACCCGTTTTTACCCTTTCTAAAAAGACATTAAGAATTGAGGACATAACGTAGATATATAAGTATTGATTGACAACCAATGGCCTAGCGGTAGCGATCCTGCAGTCTGTGCCTCAGGTCGTGAGTTCGATTCCCACAACTGGAAATATTTATGAGATCAGTGATGAGAATGAATATTTTCAAGTGTCATGAGTGTTATTTTATATGTATATTGTATTTATGTAAATTAATTATCAGTTATCTAGTACCTATAACTCAACCTTTTGCTACTTTGGGACTAGATTGCGCTGCGTGATCTTAAAGTCCTGATGTATTTATGAATTTATGTATTTACTAGCTGACCCGGGAAATGTCGTTTTGCCAAAAGGGACATAAAAAATAGCGTACAACACACTCTCAGACCTACCGAACATACACAGAAAATTGCATAGCAATCTGCCGAGTCGTTTCAGAGAAGTTTGGTAACAGAAATTGGCATGAGAATTTTATATTTTAGAATTTAGATATACTAGCTGACCCGGTAAACTTTGTTTGGCCATTAGGTATATAAAAAATAGCTTACGACCTACTCACAGATCTACCGAACATACACAGAAAATTTCATAACAATCGGTCGAGCCGTTTCGAAAGAGTTTGGTAACCAACACGAGACACTAGAATTTTTATATTAAGAAAGAATTAATCGTTTATATATATATTGGTAGATACCATACCATTCCACACATCTATATACGCTTTAGTGGTGCTATACGGGTAGTAGGCCTGATCGGAGCCCGAGGTGTTCTCCATGTGGGGCAGGAGCCAGCGCTGGGCAGAAGGACAGCACATCAGACATAGCTTGGCGCAGTCTTCGCTCGGCTTGCGATCGGTCCTGTAGTGTAGCCAGCCGGCCCATTCTGGAGTGACCTGCTCGAAACATCGGGAATAAAAATTCGTACCATATTTCCGATGCCGCACCTATAAGGGACCTGTATTGTCCGTCCTTCTGTCAGCGGGATGTAGGTCATGAACAGTTAATAGTTATCCAGGTGAACAGTCGGAATTTCGTATAATAGGCAAATAATGAAAATTTGAATGGAAGCAGGCGTTATTTCCAAAAATCCAAACCTAACTACAAGGATAGATTGAATTGTTTTGCTATAATCTGATACTACTTGAAAAGAATCTGTATGATCCAATATGTAGGAACACCGCCCAAATGAAACACCATACACAATTCTTCCAACGCACTTTCTTCGACGCACGTTTAGAGTGAATCTACGATTTCGCATTGTGAAGTTTCCTGAGGATTTCCCGGTGTCGGGACGAATTTGGAAATCACATTATAGTTATTACTATATATATAGCTACTCGTGCTGATTCACTGACTCACTCATTGATCACCTCTCCTGAACAATTTTGTATGAAAAAAATTTTTTTCAAGGATGGTGTCGTATAAAAGAAAAAAATTAATTCGGAGGAAAAATACGGAGAGAGCTGATGAGTGAGGATTTCGGAGACAGGTGAAGAGCACGGGAAGGCTATTAAAGATAGGTGGGGGGTGCTCGACCAAATGTCATTTGAAACGTCATCCAATTGGCAGTGAGCTGGAAAAAATTTCAAAATGGCGGATTCAAAATGGCCGCCGTTCGAATTTCGTCGATATCTCGGAAAGTATAAAAGATGGAAGAACGGTTTCTTGACAAGAAGTGATCAGGACCCGAAGGTCTATTCGATGGACCGAAAAAAATTCAAAATGGCGGAATTTATTTTTCCATAGAAAATGTATGGGGAACGTATTTGCCTTTCAACCGTAAGAAACTTAAGGTTGAAAGGCAAATAGGGGGAAGACCACACGCGGGCCACATGTGGCACGCGCCTCCACGCACCCTACTAGTTAATATATATATAGCTACTCGTGCTGATTCACTGATTGACTGACTGACTCACTCATTGATCACCTCTCCTGAACAATTTTGTATGAAAATTTTTTTTTTCGTGAATGAGGTCGTATAGAAGAAAAAAATTCATTCGGAGGAAAAATACGGAGAGAGCTGATGATTGAGGATTTCGAAGACGGGTGAAGAGCACGGCTACGGTATCAAAGCTAGGTAGGGGGTGCTCGACCAAATGTCATTTGAAATGTCATCCAATTTGCAGTGAGCTGAAAAAAATTTCAAAATGGCGGATTCAAAATGGCCGCCATTCGAATTTCGTCGTTAACTCGGAAAGTATAAAAGATGGAAGAACGGTTTCTTGACAAGAGTTGATCAAGATCTGAAGGTCTATACGATGGATAGAAAAAAAATTCAAAATGGCGGACTTTATTTTTTTTTATAGAAAATGTATGGGGAATTTTGAAGAGACGAAAAGTTGAAAACTTTGCAAGTGTATGATGTGGTTCTTCAGAGAACTTCCAGAGAATAATATGGAATGTGATGATGATTGAAGGTTTCTAAGACGGTCGAGGAGCACGGGCAAGGTATTATAGTTAGGTGGGGACTGCGCAAACAAAAAATTCTCGGAACCTTATGCAATTGGCAGTGAGATGAAAACATCCAAAATGGCGGATTCAAGATGGCCGCCATACTAATGTCGTGTTGTTCTATCTCGGAAAGTATAAAAGATAAGAGAGTGGTTTCTTAGCAAAAGGTAATCAGGTGTTTTTGATGGGTAGAAAAAAAATCAAAATGGCGGAATTTATTTTTTATAGAAAAAATACATATCGAATATAATTATGCAAAGCATTGATACAGTTTTTCGATGAATTGCCAAAGAAAAATGTGAAAAGAGATGATGATCTAGGATTAGGTTGATGATTGAGGAGCACGGTCATGGTTTTAAAGATAGTTAAGGACTGTTTGAACAAAAAATACGCTGAACCTCATCCGATGAGGTTCAGCGTATTTTTTTGTTCGAACAGTAGTTAACTATCTTTAAAACCATGACCGTGCTACTAGGTAATTTTTTCAGCCCACTGCCAATCGGATTCCAATTGTGAGATGACGGCGATACTTTTATGGGCGGAAAGACCGCACGCGGGCCACATGTGGCCCGCGCACTCACGCGCCCTACTAGTTACTATATATATAGCTGCTCGTGCTGATTCACTCATTCACTGATTGATCACCTCTCCTGAACAATTTTGTATGAAAAATTTTTTTTTCTATGACCATTTCGTATAGAAGGGAAAAATTCATTCGGAGGAAAAATACGGTGAGAGCTGATGAGTGAGGATTTCGGAGACGGGCGAAGAGCACGGCAAGGGTATCGAAGATAGGTGGGGGGTGCTCGACCAAATGTCATTCGACACGTCATCCAATAGGCAGTGAGCTGAAAAAAATTTCAAAATGGCGGATTCAAAATGGCCGCCATTCGAATTTCGTCGATATCTCGGAAAGTATAAAAGATGGAAGAACGGTTTCTTGGAAAGAAGTGATCAGGACTCGAAGGTCTATTCGATGGATAAAAAAAAAAAATTCAAAATGGCGGAATTTATTTTTTCATAGAAAATGTATGGCGAAAATTAAAGTCTGTCGGCGATGATATTTTTATAGGCGGGATGAAAGCACGCGGGCCACATGTGGCCCGCGCCCACACGCACCCTACTAGTTAATATATATATAGCTGCTTGTGCTGATTCACTGACTGACTCATTGATCACCTCTCCTGAACAATTTTGTATGAAAAAATTTTTTTTCACTATGCGTTTCGTATACAAGAAAAAAATTCATTCGGAGGAAAAATACGGAATGAGCTGATGATTGAGGATTTCGGAGACCGGGGAAGAGCACAGGCAAGGGTATTGCAGCTAGGTGGGGGGTGCTCGACTAAATGTCATTTGAAACGTCATTCAATTGGCAGCGAGCTAAAAAAATTTTCAAAATGGCGGATTCAAAATGGCCGCCATTCGAATTTCGTCGATATCTCGGAAAGTATAAAAGATGAAAGAACGGTTTCTTGACAAGAGTTAATCAGGATCCGAAGGTCTATACGATGGATAGAAAAAAAATTCAAAATGGCCGACTTTAATTTTTTTCATAGAAAATGTAAGGGGAATTTTAAAGGGTTTTTTTATAGGCGGGAAGACAGCACGCGGGCCACATGTGGCCCGCGCCCCCACGCGCCCTACTAGTTTATTATTATAGGTATTTCCATTCGTTTATTTTCTCTTTGACACATGAAACAGTTAGCAATAGCGATGGACAAGAAAGAGACCACTTAACCTTTATATTTCTCAGGTCCCTCCTTAGATAACTTCAAAGCTGAGGGTCCCCGCTATTGCTAGGTTTCATGTGGTTTCATGTGTCAAAGAGAAAATAAACGAATGGAAAGAGTATAGATATACTTATTCTTTGCAACAAAAGCTGACACTTATCTACGTAATTTGCGACTATGTGAAAAAGTAAATATTTATTTTATGCTTTTGATTTTGTTAGGTGCAATATTTTGCGAGATTGCGCAATCAGCGGGTAATGTGCAAAGATGAACCACAAAGCCCTCGTATCCACAAACATCATACCTGACTGGCGTCATATTCAAACTTCACTGCAGGATTGTAAATGACCCAGCGGCTTCGACCTATCATATAATAAGGGTTTTCGTAATACGTATTGCCCCAACTGTCCACACCGACCACTTTTCCTTCCTAAAAACAGAATAATAATTAATGAGTTACTATAACTATACTTGTAATTTCAACATTTTTGGTAAAGGGGGAGAAACCTAATTAAAAACTTGGGCCTCCTCAAAAAGTCACGAGTTATGTATGGATTTTATTATAAAAGTTAAAACTGAGAGAGGTTTGCCTAGTGCCTACCTCTGCGCAATATGAGAGGCTCTAGGATCTTTGAAGAACACTGTAATTGGTGAGGTCTCGAGAGATAAATTATGATACATTCGTCGAGACTATAATATGACTGATTCAATACCTTGGGAGTGAATAAACTGATGTAATTATACTAGCTCAATTTGTTTTTAAGCCTTTGTGAAGTGGTGATAACAGAAAACAAAACGCGTCTGAGTTTGTAGTGGGCTTCTTCTTAGTGCATGGCGCGTTTGAACCCTCGTTAACTCAGTTACATATACGACAAATATCATATTGATGTTTTACAAGAGTCTGTCTCAGACTACATTAAATAGAGTCTGTACGTTAGTTAGGCCTATGTGAAATAAAGATATTTTGAATTTTTTGGATGGCTGAGGATGGCGTAGTAGCCGCCGACCTAGCGGTTACCGACCTACGGCGGGGTCAAGATCTCTATTTAGGTACGGAACCTCTGTATAGAGTTCTGTACCCAAAGGATAAAACGGGAGGTATAAGGGTTTTGAAATCGGTCTCATTGAATATTTCGTATAACAAGAGCTTTAAACCTCTTAAAAGCTCGATAGCCATATTCGTCGGAACGTAATAGTTGCCGAGAAATAAATTTTTTAAATTTAAAAATTTCGAGGTTATTTTTACTATGAAAGGGCTGGTCGACGGGTACTTTCTGGGTGGTCATAAAAGAAAATAACCACTCAGAAGGGGCCTGCAAGGCCCCGCCATCCTCTTCGTCACCTATCCGTTATCCGAGTCTTAAGTCCCGAGCACCCGAGGGGTGCCTTAAGTCCCGAGCTCGCTTCACTCGAATTTTCAGTAATAATTTTTTCTTAAAATTTTCGTCTAATTTAAGTGATAATACGAAAGTTAGAGACAGTATAAAAGGTTACGTGATAAAACTTTGGTGAAAATGTGAATAGATTGTCCGGAAATTAAATTTCGAATAATTGCGACTCGATTCAAAGCCTCACCCAAACGGGATTCTATTACTATAAATCTTGCTGTATCTCATAAACCGTGATAGTTAGACAGTTGAAATTTTCATAGATAATTTTTGTCTATTGACGCTATAACATCAAACATAATTTTTTGTTTGCTTTTGAATTTGAGGGGCAGAAGTGTACGCCCAACTCGCATTTAACTAACTTTTGTAATTAAGTAAACACAAACAGACTGTTGTCCTCCACTCCATGACTCTTCAGAAATTTATCTCATCTACCTCAATCTGAGTAGGTAATATTAAGATTATTGTAAGGACAGGTTTTGTAAGACAAAAGGCACTACGATTATACTTAGTATGGATACTTACTTTAAGAGTATCGGTTCGCCACAATCTCATGAATGCTCCAAAAGGTCCGCCATTTTGATAAATGATTTTCACCAACTTGGCCCATTTATCAAGAGCTAATAATTTGAATACCATGGAAATGATTTGATGCTGGAATTTTCCAGCTCGATCAATTTCCAGCTACTGTGATTAAAAGGGAACGATTAGGTTCTCGTGTAAATAATTGTCCTATTTACGTTTTTATATTGACATGCGTTTGTTTTATAATACATTTTGACAATATTTTGATCAACCAGTAAGTCTGAGCAGTAAGTACTCTGTACTGAATAAGTACTTACTTACTCAGATCGAGCAGGGATAGCAGTATTATTGTAATATTGTTTTGATCAATTTTAATTTCATACAATGTCAGTATGAAAATTAACGAAACTTATGAGATGGTGGTACGGCCTCTGATCCCAAATAATTGTATGAATGATGAAGCTGTTATATCTATTCGGAAAAACTGAGTGCAGCGCCACAGTGAGCGTTAACGAAACTATAATCTCAAGGTACGGATGCGGGTACTCGACACGATTTGTGATTTGGTATTAAACTCGATTCGTCGTTTGTGTACTTGAACAGTGAGAACTGAAATTGAATTAGAGCAAGCTGATTGGCAAGGGTACGAATCATTGATATAAAACTTAATGGTACGAATACAGATCAGAGAATGAGTTTTATAATGACACTACTTTGCGCCCGCGTTAAACTCGATTTTTACTAATCCCGAGAAAAAATTGAATTTCCTTTTCAATGACCTTTACACCTAGGTACTTTCAGGAAAGATTGTCAAAGTAATCTACCTATAGCTGTAGCTGTAGATAACTGTTGAAAATTAGGGTTTTTTAAATATCCCATGGGAACTATGGATTTTCCCGGGATAAAAAGTAGCCTATGTTTTAATCCGGGTTATAAGCTAATTTCAGCCAAATCGGTTCAGTAGTTGCGGCGTGAAGGAGTAACAAACATACACACTTACACACAAACTTTCGTCTTTAACAAGGGTACAACCAGTTTGTCCTCATTGATTATATTAACTATTGATATCTCATGTCCTTGTCCTAATTACAGACATGTAAAACGTCTGTGGTTCTAATTCTTGAAGTTGCTATTATCATCCTACAGGAGAGGTAGAGGGTACTGTACTTACTTCTCTGATCTATGCATTTCTTTGTTACATCCATTACATAACAGAAGGACATAAAAATCTACTTTCTTACAGAGTTAAAACCTACAATGTTTTGTCTGTTACCCAGAGTCATAAAACAATAGTCATTATGGTAAGGAATTAAATAAAACAAAGAATAGGAAAAGCAACATAATAATTTATTATATTCTAACAATCACTTGTTACCAAATACAGGTCATTCACAGCCTAATCTTAGAAAAGAAAATATATTTCATGTACTTTTTGAATGTAATGAAGGATCAAGTGAAATAATTAAAAAAAAATAGTCACTCAGGAAGACTGATAAGGCTGGCCGCACATTGGATATTATTTATAAGATACAATTCAGACCAAGACACCACCATGCAGTCTAAAATTATATACAGTTGCTTGTCTAGAAGAGATGTAGATTGTACGTTGCCGTACAATCCGTTTCCACCAGTGCTATGTGCACCAATGAATATCTAACGCATCCATAGCAACGTAGCATAGCACATCACTGGTGGAGAAGCAGCCTAAAACCAACGTACACAATCTTGCACTGTGTCAGGCGAGAGAAAATAATACCAATGTTAACAGACAGCCTTAATATTTGTTTAAGTACAACTGTATTCTGCGAGATAAGTGCATACAAAATATATTTTTGGTATATAAATATTAAAACACAATGTTACAATATTTAGGTAAATTTATAGCTAGTACACTTTAAGATTCGTTCAAAAATTATTTCTGTAATTGTTTCGTACTAAGAAATTTAAATAATAAATCTAAGTATAAAATTAAACTATATCTAAATTAAAAACTACATACAGTTTATCTAAAATAAAAACTACAAATTAAACTAAAAAAAAAAAAAAAAAATTATTCAAAATAATTATAAACTTACATTATTATAACAAAGATAGATTAGAAACTCAAATCATACGTGGGAAATATAATATGTGAACATTCTCAAATCTTCTTAACCCATCTTAAGTAGAATAATATAAAATACAATAGTCCTATAAGACATTTAAATGACTTACAAAATACATTATTTAGGTAGATACTTTGGCTAATAATATTAAGAGTGAATACTACGAAAACTTACTTAACAGTATAGTTTAAATTAACATAGTATTACAAGAACTAATTAAATATTAAAGAGATTTCAAAAATATAGCACTCAATTAATATGGCAGATTTCATTTAATGATACAAACTTAGATACTTAAAATTAGCCGAAAGGAAATATTTCTTTTAAACACTACTCGATGTATGCCGTGAAATTAAAACGAAACAACAGAGATATATAACTAAAAGGCGGTTAAGAATATGCAACAATAATGCCTGCCTACATGTTGACGCGTTTTTCTACTAATTTGACTTTTATTAAGCATCGTTGGGATCAATGTCAACCTCCGCAGTTGGTCGTGTATGTCGCTGCAATTAGAAATAGGTATGTTATAGTTGTAAAAGTATAATAAGTCCATTTTGGCGTTTGAGACAGACCATAGAATGTCACTTGGAATGAAACTGAAAGAAACAATAACATACTAATTTATGACATAAGGTGTTTTTAAAATCAGTTACGTTGTCAGTCTTTTTTTTAATTTTATTATTGTAACCACTTCATTACTGAATTTCACCAGCTTCATTCGATTTTAAAAGTAATTGAATATTGAATATTGATCTTTACTGAAAAGAATGAGCTTGGTGACACTGATTTCTATATGATGGGTTGTCTTTGACCAAGCGGCACGTGACTGAGTGAATGGTATTGTAACTAAAAATATTATATTAAAGACAAATTGAACTTTCAAATCGTTCTATCATTTCAAAATATGTGCCTACAAGATTAAGTTTAAGTTACATCTTCAATCGAATGCACTTCATAATACATTATAAAATCGTTTAAATACTGATACAAACTTGAATCGGTTCATCTTGAGTATCGAGTAGCGAGTCGTATGGTCGATGACAATTATGCCAAAAGGGACCAAAGGGGGATTATATTTTTTCATCTTTAGCGGTCACCGTTGTTACGCACGAGTCAAATTTGTATCAAAACGCGTCCTATAGGCGGGCGGACTAATATACGTTTATTAACATAATTTTTATGCTCTCTTAGGATAAAGAAATTGAATCATTTATAGATTTTTCTTTCATGACTGACAGCGACCCTTATTTACCCTGTTAATATGGATGCATCCACAGCCATTCTTGCCAAATTGTTAGAATTAAGTAAAACATTGTATACTAATAAATAATTAACTAAGTAGGTAGACACTTAATCACATAGTAGCAAAAAATAGAAGAAACTTAATTAGTATCCAAGGAATATTATGTCAAACCATGTAATAATATATTATATATCAAAAATTGTGTGTAATTACACAAAATACTTATACATCATCTTAAACAAATATAGTCAATATAAGACTGAATACGAATATTTATTTATAAGGAAGAAGTGTTTAAAAAATTAACATGTTAAAAGATTTAACACACGAAAATATTTTTAATAAAAAATCTATTTGTATACTTAAATTAACATTTAACATCAACGCGTTTTGGCACTTTTGCTCTGGAAGAAAAAATATTAATATTGTAAACATTTAAAAGTACATAAAAGGTCAAGTATATAGCGGTTTACCTATAGGTATATAATATACTTATAACACATTTCCATTGCATTTCATTGTTTTTATAACCACTAGAAAAACTAACGCCAAACATCTTTCTTAAATTATACGATGTAAATAAATAAGCAGTGTTCGACACTGTATTTGGATAGGCTCACATGTTTTGTAATTGTTATATTATTAAGTGAAAATAGTAACGATCAAGGTGCATGCTTTTTTATGTATTTTTTCCATTTACAACACGCAAGGCAAAAAAATTGCTGAAAGTATCAGGTAAAAAACTTTTTTAACTAAGAAAGGATTATTAATGGGCATGCAAATAAAAATAATAATAATAAAAGACTACAAATGCTCAGAGATTAGCTAGAGCAAGCAGGGGCTTCAAAATACCGGTGTCGGTCTCACATGGTACATTCTATAAGGCCCTCCTATGTAATTATGTGATATTTTATAACAGAAGTTCATTTAATAAATGGAACAGACCTTTATTTTGTAAAAAACTATGTGGGAGCCCTTAAAGCTTGATGAAAATAAATAATAATTAGTCTCGTGTATAACGCTATTTCTCTATCAAACTTACTTTTGTATCAGTACATTTTATCTTACCCACGATGCATTCATTACTACATACTGTGGAATCTATCACAGTAACCACAATTGGATATTAATATTGACTTTTTTAATTAATCCTTGAAACTAGATTAACGTTCAAATAAAATGATGAAATAACTAATTAAATCGATGGAATAACAAAAAAGTTACAAGCATTTAAATATTTCCTATTAAACAGAGATAGATAGATAGCTATTTCTGATTATTGAAATGAGACTTCGTACAAATTTTCTTTTTGCAAGAAAGAGATAGAAGACCTACCCACTCCAAAATTTAAACGTCTGTAACTTTCTAAATCTTAATCAGTTTTTTTTACATTTTTCAGTGTACTTCATTATTTTTATCCCAGTTTATATAATAAAATAATCTTTTTTCAAAGTCAAATGTAGTGTAATACCCAATTTTCGTTTATATCGTAATTAGAAAACTAAAATTTGGACATAAATAATAACCAATCAACAACTACTGAAATTAAATTAACAAAAAGTAATTAAGTAACTTTTTTAAGTATTTTATATCAAAATGTATTATATTGTTTTATTTTCACTATACTCATAGTTTTGTGCAGTAAGTACATACTAAGTCGTTGGCATCTACGTTGGAAGATATTTCTATAATTATAAATTATATTTACCATAACTATTATTTATATATTATATATATTATGATTTATGACGTGGGGTTGTAGTTTTCACAATACATACTTCACAGTTTTACAGAAGTTTACAATAATAACTATATATTATGTTTATACGCTATCTTATTAATAAGTTTTATATTATTTTATTCATAAGTACAACAATTTCAATAAGTAAGTAATTTAAATTTTTTAAGTACAGACCTTTCAGTTTGATGATAAAAAATTACATAAACTTTGTGGCACGTAATCTATATATATAAAAGAATGAGGTATTTTGGTTGTTCCACGGATTCCGCCAAAACTATAGGTCGTAGAGATCTAAAATTTGGTACTTAGGTAGATATTAGGTCATGAATTCGTATTAAGACGGGGATTCCAGAAATTCCATGTTTAAGGGGTAGAAATAGTACATTAAAGGGATTTCTCCATACAAAATTGTAATTTTTTTCGTTGTTCCAGGCATTCCAGAAAAACTAAAAGTCGTAGAGATCTGAAATTTGGTATCTAGGTAGATATTAGGTCATGAATTCGTACTAAGACGGGGATTCCAGAAATTCCATGTTTAAGGGGTAGAAATAGTACATTAAAGGGATTTCTCCATACAAAATTGTAATTTTTTTCGTTGTTCCAGGCATTCCAGAAAAACTAAAACTCGTAGAGATCTGAAATTTGGTATCTAGGTAGATATTAGGTCATGAATTCGTACTAAGACGGGGATTCCAGAAATTCCATGTTTAAGGGGTAGAAATAGTACATTAAAGGGATTTCTCCATACAAAATTGTAATTTTTTTTGTTGTTCCAGGCATTCCAGAAAAACTAAAACTCGTAGAGATCTGAAATTTGGTATCTAGGTAGATATTAGGTCATGAATTCGTACTAAGACGGGGATTTCAGAAATTCCATGTTTAAGGGGTAAAAATCATACATTTAAGGGTATTTTCCATACAAAAGTAAAATTTTTTCGTTGTTCCAGGAATTCCCGAAAAACTAAAAGTCGTAGAGATCTCAAATTTGGTACCTAGGAAGATATTAGGTCATGAATTCGTACTAAGACGGGGATTCCAGAAATTCCATGTTTAAGGGGTAGAAATAGTACATTAAAGGGATTTCTCCATACAAAATTGTAATTTTTTTCGTTGTTCCAGGCATTCCAGAAAAACTAAAAGTGGTAGAGATCTGAAATTTGGTATCTAGGTAGATATTAGGTCATGAATTCGTACTAAGACGGGGATTCCAGAAATTCCATGTTTAAGGGGTAGAAATAGTACATTAAAGGGATTTCTCCATACAAAATTGTAATTTTTTTTGTTGTTCCAGGAATTCCCGAAAAACTACAAGTCGTAGAGATCTGAAATTTGGTACCTACATTGACATTAGGTCATGAATTCGTACTAAGACGGGGATTCCAGAAATTCAAATTGGAAGGGATAAAAATCCTACTTTTAAGGGATTTTCCCATACAAAAGTGTAATTTTTGCGTTGTTCCAGGGATTCCAGTGAAATTAAAAGTCGTAGAGATCTGAAATTTGGTACCTAGGTTGGTATTAGGTATATCATGAATTCGTATTCAGAAAGGGATTTTCGAGATTCAAATTTTGAGGAGGAAAAATTTTGAATTTTTTGGCCGCCATTTTGAACTTTTTTGTTACTGGGCCGATTGCTTTGAAAATCGATATTTGACTATGGCAGCGAGCATAGAGACGGAATTTGTGGTCAAAATTTAAAAACTAGGCCGCCATTTTGAAATTTTTTGTTACTGGGCCGATTGCTTTGAAAATCGATATTTGACTATGGCAGCAAGCATAGAGAAGGAATTTGTGGTCAAAATTTAAAAAAGTGGCCGCCATTTTGAACTTTTTTGTTACTGGGCCGATTGCTTTGAAATTCAATATTTGACTATGGCAGCAAGCATAGAGAAGGAATTTGTGGTCAAAATTTAAAAAAGTGGCCGCCATTTTGAACTTTTTTGTTACTGGGCCGATTGCTTCGAAAATCGATATTTGACCATGGCAGCAAGCATAGAGAAGGAATTTGTGGTCAAAATTTAAAAAGTGGCCGCCATTTTGAACTTTTTTGTTACTGGGCCGATTGCTTTGAAAATCGATATTTTACAGTGGCAGCAAGCATAGAGAAAGAGTTTGTGGTCAAAATTTAAAAAATAGGCCGCCATTTTGAACTTTTTTGTTACTGGGCCGATTGCTTTGAAAATCGATATTTGACTATGGCAGTAAGCATAAAGAAGGAATTTGTGGTCAAAATTTAAAAAAGTGGCCGCCATTTTGAACTTTTTTGTTACTGGGCCGATTGCTTTGAAAATCGATATTTGACTATGGCAGCAAGCATAGAGAAGGAATTTGTGGTCAAAATTTAAAAAAGTGGCCGCCATTTTGAACTTTTTTGTTACTGGGCCGATTGCTTTGAAAATCGATATTTGACTATGGCAGCAAGCATAGAGAAGTAATTTGTGGTCAAAATTTAAAAAAGTGGCCGCCATTTTGAACTTTTTTGTTACTGGGCCGATTGCTTTGAAAACCGACATTTGACTATGGCAGCAAGCATAGAGAAGGAATTTGTGGTCAAAATTTAAAAAAGTGGCCGCCATTTTGAACTTTTTTGTTACCGGGCCGATTGCTTTGAAAATCGATATTTGACTATGGCAGCAAGCATAGAGAAGGAATTTGTGGTCAAAATTTAAAAAAGTGACCGCCATTTTGAACTTTTTTGTTACTGGGCAGATTGCTTTGAAAATCGATATTTGACTATGGCAGCAAGCATAGTGAAGGAATTTGTGGTCAAAATTTAAAAAAGTGGCCGCCATTTTGAACTTTTTTGTTACTGGGCCGATTGCTTTGAAAACCGACATTTGACTATAGCAGCAAGCATAGAGAAGGAATTTGTGGTCAAAATTTAAAAAAGTGGCCGCCATTTTGAACTTTTTTGTTACCGGGCCGATTGCTTTGAAAATCGATATTTGACTATGGCAGCAAGCATAGAGAAGGAATTTGTGGTCAAAATTTAAAAAAAGTGGCCGCCATTTTGAACTTTTTTGTTACTGGGCCGATTGCTTTGAAAATCGATATTTGACTATGGCAGCAAGCATAGAGAAGTAATTTGTGGTCAAAATTTAAAAAAAGTGTCCGCCATTTTGAATTTTTTTGTTACTGAGTCGATTGCTTTGAAAATCGACATCTGATTATTTCACCAAGCATCGAGAAGGAATTTGTAGTCAAAATTTAAAAAATTGGCTGCCATTTTGAAATTTTTTGTTACTGGGCCGATTGTTTTCAAAATTGATATCTGATTATCGCAGCGAGCATAGAAAAGGAATTTTTGGTAAAAATTTAAAAGAATTGGCCACAATTTTGTACTTATATGTCTTACCATGGTAGCAAGCAACCACGGCCGGATGGACGAACGGACGGTGGAGTCTTAGTAAGAGCTTTTACCCTTTGGGTACGGAACCCTAAAAATGGCCACCATATTTAACTTTTTTGTGACGATCGAATTTTTCAAAATCAATATGTGACTATTACCAGGAAGCAAGAGAAAAATTTGTGGGCAAAATGGTGTGTAATGCACGAATTTTGGAAATTAAACCACCATAGTAAAGCATAACTCAGAAGTTAACGTGAGCGAAGCCGCGGGCGTTTGCTAGTACAGTTATATTTGGCTGTATAGAAAATAGGGGCGCCATTTTCAACGATCGAAAACCGTAAATAATTGATCTATTCAAAATAATAACAGGATGATTTTCGATTGCCAAAAAGTGGAAACTGAATTTTTTAACCCGTTTGAGAATTGCCTTTAAAAAAACAATAATTGGGTATTTGACTCAAATTTTAATTAATTTATTACAAACTAGGATAAAAATAATGACGTAAACTTAGAAAAAAACGAATTAAATCGATGAAATAACAAAAAGTTATAAGCATTTAAATATTTCTGATTAGACAGAGATAGCGTGATTCAATTGTGACGTCACACCTTACTAATGCCGCACAACTTCGTGCAGCTTTATACAAAGTTTTGCGAGAAAGGGATAGATAGAAGACCCTCCACTCCAAAATCAAAATGCCTCTAACTTTGTAAATCTTTGTTGGATTTTAATATTTTTTTCAGTGTACGTCATTATTTTTACCCCAGTTTATAGTAAAGTAATATTATTTGTCAATCTAAAAAGTAGTGTAACACCCAATTACAAAAAAAAAATTCAGTACGGTCTGGTTATCTTTTTGCGTAATAGCAGCACTATATACTAATACTCGACGCAATTACTCGCTGCACCTGAAGAGCTAAATGCAGGACTAGTATGTCTCTACTTTTGTCTAGCTTTTTTCTCTTTCTGATCCATATTGATAGATAGAGAGAAAATTATCTCTACATGCACTTTTGGGATCTCTGTTGCACTTACGGAGGCCTGCCGAGCTACAGGTAGCGTCTGTTTCTTCATTTTATGACATAGCGTGCAGCGACAGTTTGCATCGAGTAGAGACCAGTTTTTCTCACAAGTTATGTTTGAGTCGCGCCGTAAGTGCCAGGGGGCGGTCTGTATTCCTCTGGAAGCGCCATTACTTGTTTCTTCGTGAACGCGAACTTTCTTACGCCTATATTTTTTAATGTGTTTTCTCGGCGACATCCCTCACTGTAAACAAGGAATGATTTAAATAAATATAAGGGGCTATCAAATTATCTGCCACATTGACCTTGGGTTGCGAAGTAATTTTAATTAAAAAAAAATATATTGAGCCTGGGGAGAGATTTCTTCACTATTGAAGTGTAAGTTACTTGTAAGTATGGCACATTCACCTCCTGGAACGGTGGCAGATAATTTGACAACACCTTATATATTATCAGGACAATACACACATTGCAATCGAGCCCTAAAAGTGCGCTCTATCATGTGTTATGGGTACTAGATTACTGATAAATATACATGAATAATATAAATAAATACAATATAGAAAGACAATATAAAGATACATTAATATTATCAATGGCGTTTAAAGCCCACTAATTCGCAACTTGGCTAGAGTAGTGTTATTATCTCGCTGCAGACTCGGTCATAAATCATTCGAGTGTTTCGCTTTTGTTGTTCTTTGTTGAGTTGTGCATTACTGCAGAACAACAAAAGCGAAACACACGAATGATTTATGACCGAGTCTGCAGCGAGATAATAACACTACTATAGTGTGGTAAGCTACGGCCAAGCTCCTCTCGTTCCGGAAGAAGTTCTGTTTTAACTTGTAGATAAGTCGTCGTCATAGATAGAAATCTAGATAGATCGCTTAGAGCGCGTTCAAATTAGCCGCAAAGTGCCGCGCGGTGGCAGCGCGTCTGCAGCGCAGCGGCCGCGCTACTTTGTAAATCTATGAAAATAAACAACGCGCGATTGCAGCGCTACACCCGCGCTGCGGACGCGCGTCAGTTCATCGATCGACTAGTGACTGCGCGCACGTCTAAACATCGAGTCCATCGTGAAACTATGTACTACATTACGATTCTCAAACCTAGCGACAGCAGAGCGGCTGCAGCGCTGCAGACGCGCTGCCGCCGGGCGACACTTTGCGGCTAATTTGAAGGCGCCGTTAATCCATAATAACATATCCGATTTCTACACACCTTCTCATGATGTTGAGCGCCTTTTTCATTTCGTGTTCGGCTAGATGGTACTCGGACGCGAGTATCGAACACTGTTCCAACGTCACGGACATCCCAGTTCTGTCTTTGGCACTTTTACATGAAGTAAAGCGTAAACCTAAAAAGTAAATATACCACGTAATATTAACTAATGCCAATCGAAAGCCGCATCACAATCGGTACAGCCAAACGCGAAATAATCGCGGACAAACAAATCATACAAACATCTCATATACAACCTTCTGTTGAAATAAATAAATATAAAATACCAAGAAAAAAATTAAAAGTCCAATATATTAATAATAAATAAATACAAGCTGATCCAGCAAACGTTGTGTTGCTATTAGGGATATAAAAAAAAACTTACAATCTACTCTCTGACCTACCGAACCACACAGACATAATAACCGGTCAAGCCGTTTCGGAGGAGTTTGGAAAATTTGCCACGAGAATTTTATATATTAGATACAAATTTTTCATTCTCTAACAACTAATTATACTGACCGTTCATGAGCCTCGTCGCTAATGCGGCGAGATGCAACACTTCAACATTTTTCGGCACTTTTTTGTGTACAGCAATACGAAGACTTTCCATCACTTCTTCTAATGGCTTCGTTCTCGGTGACGCTAAAATTTAAATTGAACATAATAATAAAATAAACGTCTGCATAAATAAAGTTATTATTTTTTGTATTTAAATTATACTTGAAATAAATTAATTAATTTAAATTATAACTTGTGTTTCGGTTTGATGATTACACTATAGCCGACGTGATTACTGAGCATAAAACCTAAGAACCAATGTCTCAAAATGCCAAATGGGCGATGAGCGTAGTGCAGTGTGTCGTAAGATATTACAGTGTTAATTCGTGTCGTATATTTTTTGAACTATACACTTAATTCGTACAGTATACAGGGGCCGTTCTACCATCTCTTATAGCAGTATTACTGTAATCAAATATATACAATTCTCTCGATTTTCTTTGTAACCAAACTCCTCCGAGGCGGCTGGACCGATCGTTGTGAAACTTTCAGGGTATGATCTCTGGTTCTGGGTTGTTATCTATATTTTATATCCCTAAACGGCAAAACGAAGTTTGCCCGGTCAGCTAGTATTGTTTTAAAATTTTCATACTGATATGACATGAAATTGTCAAAACAATATTACAGCCCGACAAGGATCTCTTGCCACTTGAATGACATTATCAGAAGGGCATAGATGTAAAACAAATCTAATACTATGACAGCCAGCTAGTAAAATTTTCTCAATTTTAGTTAATAATAAACCAAAACAACACAAAATACTTGCAACATACCGAAAAATATACCGATAGAGCAAACTATCGAACAGTGTAACGAGATAGCGGTGTTAGTTCCGATATTGACCACGCGCCTAGATAGCCTTGTCGCCCTGTACAATAATGTTGCTATAAAGAGATGGTGGTATGGCCCCAATTCAAAACAAAAATTACTAACCTCTATTCGGAGCCATATGGTCAGCAGGAAAGACTTTATTATACTTGTAGTAATACTTGTAGAGTCGATCCAAATTGTCGTTGTTCGACTGAAACTGTGGAGTAGTTTCGCCCAACGCTTCGGCGAGCGTTGCCTTTTCATTGATGCCCACGTTGAAGAATACCGGTGTTATAGTGAAACTCAGATGCTGTAGAAATAAAGAAAAAAAAAAAAATTATAAGCCCACAACTCAATTTAAAACAAGCGTAAGAGAAGAAACTGTCTCTGAGGAGACGCCTATTTAAAACACGTACATAAAATCAAATCAAAATGTTAAACGCACACAAACAACCGAACTCCCTAACTTTTCAGGAATTTACATTATACATTATTTAACTTTATTTATTATTGCTTAGTTTTTAAATAGCTCCTATTTTGTCGTTTGCTCAATTTCTTTTGTTCTTTCAAAATTTCATTTATAATTGAATATTGTTTCAAAAATGAGTTAAATAAATCAATATTTTGATTTTAATGTTGGCTAAGGTCTGGTCTGATTGGAGGCTTCGGCCGTGGCTTGGCGTTGGCCGTGGCGTATTTAACGTTCCGGTGCGATGCGAAGTACTAACTTGTAATATAGTAAAATATAAATAAAAAAGTTTATAAAGCATGCGATTGCATTGTGTACAAAAAATCTACGGTATTAAAAGTTTACGTAGCCACATATGTATAGATATTTCAATCCACGACGGCGCGCCCCACTCTGTGAAACTCCATACGAATAAAACAAAAAAGATTTTGACAGAGTGGGGCGCGACGTCGTGGATTGAAATATCTTTAGTTTGGTTACCTCTTTATTAATAAACTTGCTATAAAGTGAGTCCGACACGGGAATGTATACTGTCAGAGCATCTCTAGTCCCACTCACTTGTGGAATCGCCATATTACTGTAAAAAAATTATATAATAGTTAAACAAAATAACCTAAAATTAAAAAAAAATTGGTTGTCTGTAAAGTCGGTTTACTGACGATATTTGAACGTGACAACTCTCGTTTGCACTTCAAGCCTTACATGGAACGCCTCAGAGCGAGGTAACGCCATGGTAACGGTAAATGAGTCATGTTTTTTTGTGCGTGCAGCCGGCTCTATCGAATTATAAGACGTTATCACGTCAAAAAAAAAAACATCACACTATAATCTTATGAAGGCGAAAGTTTGTATGATGTAAAAAAAAGTACTTTACCTGTGTCCGACTTTAGTCAAAGTAAAGACCACGGTTTGCAAGTCTTCAACAGCCACTACCATATCGCCCCACATGGCCTTTTCGGTCGAATAAAGACTCAGTAGGCCTTCAAAACCACATAACGGGCCCAATTCTGAAGTTAACACTTTCACAACTATGTCAGCGGAAACGGAGCAAAACCAACACAGCAACCCCGCTGTCAGTGTTGCCAGCTGAAATAAAAATAATTATCTCATAGAGGTGCGATATAAGAGACTTAAGTTTGACACAAACTTAAGAAACCAAAAAAATTAGTACATCTATGTAAGTTGCGAGACTACCAGTTTGAACAGTTGTCAAATTTTAGTGGAATAAACAAAAAAAGAGTATATCTGAATATTTTTGTTGAAATATCGTTTGCGAAAACCGTTCACACTTCGGAATTGCAGATCTGCTTTTGGGCCCAAGTTTGACGTATGTACAGACGCTGAACAGTAAGCACTAAAAATACATTGATTTTATAGGCACAATTTTGTATGTGTGTTTAGTTTCCTTCACGACTTAACCGAGTTTGCTGGAATTCATTGAATGGAGTTAAGATATAAACGCCCTAGGCTCATTCTTACACAGGCACTTTTATCCCGGAAAAATCAACCATAATTAAGTTATTGTAGAATTGGTGAACAATTTCGTGCGAGTGAAAGCCTTATCAAAGCTGTCTGTATATATAAAAGGGGAAAAAGGGGACTAACTGATTTTCTATCAAATCAATAAATGCATCAGGCTAAAATTTGACAATACAGATAACTAAAATTATATCTGCATCCAAACATTTGACCCTTGCAGTGCTAGCACAAACAGGGGACTATTTTCTCCATTTACTCCGTTTCCCCTTAAGCCACGCTCTAGAAGTCATTTTCTCCCCTGTCAGAGGATAAAATCGGTAAAATACTTTTTTATACTCTACCCGTGCTAGCATGCTGAAAGAAGATTATAATAGAGGGATATAATAGAGGTCACACAAGCAAAGGCATGGGTGTCATCCAGTGAAAAATAAAGTTTTACCGCTTGCGAGAAGCACATGTATCGCCTGGTCTGCAGCGCGGCGTTCTGCCACGCCCACGACGTCGACTCGCACCGCAGCCGCAGCGCCGCGTGCGACACGCGCAGCCACCGCACGACCACCTCGGCCGACTCCTTGAAGCCTTCCGACACGTTTTTTAGGTATTCCAGATCGTCATCCGTTAGCACTGGAAACACAAGAAGCGTGATTATTAGTCAGACGTCATGATCCAGCTCTACTAACTAGAAGCGTGGTTGGCAAGCGTCACAATCCAGCCCCGTTGGCTAGAAGCGTGGTAATCAGTAGTCATGATCCAGCCCTTTAAACTAGAAGCGTGGTAGTCAGGCGTCACGATCCCTCCCCTTTAAGCCCTCCTGACGAAGCGTGGTAGTCAGGCGTCACGATCCCTCCCCTTTAAGCCCTCCTGACTGTAAGCGTGGTTGTCAGGCATCACGATCCAGACCCTTTAAGCCCTCCTGACGAAGCGTGGTAGTCAGGCGTCACGATCCCTCCCCTTTAAGCCCTCCTGACGAAGCGTGGTAGTCAGGCGTCACGATCCCTCCCCTTTAAGCCCTCCTGACGAAGCGTGGTAGTCAGGCGTCACGATCCTTCCCCTTTAAGCCCTCCTGACTGTAAGCGTGGTTGTCAGGCGTCACGATCATCCAGCCCTCCTGACTCTAAGCGTGGTTGTCAGGCGTCTCGATCCGTGGTTGTCAGGCGTCACGATCCAGACCCTTTAATCTCGCTTTAAAAGACCCCTAGCCAGAAGCGTGGTTGTCAGGCGTCACAGTCCAGCCCCAAGCCGGAAGCATTATTCTTAGGCGTCATGATCCAGCCTCCCTAGCTAGAAGCTTGGTTGTCAGGCGTCATGATCCAGCCTTTCTAGCTAGAGCAAGGTTGGCAGGCATCACGATCCAGCCTTCGTAGCTAGAAAGGTGGTTGTCAGGATTCATGATCCAGCCTTCCTAGATAGAAGCGTGGTTGTCAGGCATCCCGATCCAGCCTTCCCAGCTAGAAGCGTGGTTGTCAGGCATCACGATCCAGCCCTCCTAACTAGAAGCATGGTTATCAGGCGTCACGAACTAGGCCCCCTTACTAGCATGCCAGCTGCTTAGCATGAAAAAGGGAATTTTTCTCCTCTTATCTCTGATAAAATTATTTTCTCCGCTGTAACAAACACTAAAACCTTGCATTCAGATAGCTATTAAGAATTTAAATATAATTTTTGAAAATTTAACCCCTAAAATAGATGTACGCGAGCGACGCTGCGTGCGCTGTCCAGCGTTTTAATAAAGAAATGACAACTACCCATCGTTACTAAACGTAATACATTCACTTACCTTTATCATTCTCGGCGTATTTCATGATGCTTTCGAGAGCAAGTGTCATCGCTGTTTCGACATCCGCGCCAATGCTTTTTAGGAACGCTAAATTATTCTCTCTCGTTATTGAATCTATTTGGCCTATGCTAGGCAATGACGATGACTCTTTTTTTAAGCCCGAACTCTGCAAAGAATAATACTATCTGTAAATTGTAACTACTTCACGCCGCAACAACTGAACCAATTTGGCTGATATTTGGAATGGAGATAAATATTATCCTTTTCTAAAACATATTATGTTACTTTTTCCCGGAAAAATCCAATATTTTCGCGGGATTTGTGAAAAACCGAAATTCATGCGCGGGCGTCGGTTATTAAAATTATAAAATAAAAAAATACCTTTTTCTTGTCGATTCCGCTTAAGCTTTCCATTAAACAACGGTATGAAACTTGTTCCAATGACGCTGTACTTTTAAAGTCGTGCCTCAGGCTACCGTGTCTTGGTCTGTTCAAGTCGAATGATTGGCTCTGAGCCTCGTTTAACTTCGGCTTCGATGGCGACTTAATGGAGCGGAACGAATGGTTTAACCGGTTCCGTTCTTCGCTCTTGAAGTAATCGTTGTAGAACCTGAGTTCGGTTTCGTACACGTGTTTGAATGGCTCCTTGTCATCAAGGCCGTTACTGGTGGTGCTGAAGGAACTCGAAGGGAACGCTGGCACGTCAACCATTGGCGACGTATCCTTTGAGCTCGAACTGGAGGAGGCATCGAAATTGTCGCAGTCCGCATTAGCATCGAACAAACTCAGCTGCTGCGTTAAACGCATTATAGCTGATAACGTCTAGAACAAAACAATGTCATTTAATATCATCAAAATTATTTAATAACCTCTCTGGCGCAGTGGCGCGTGGCGGGATTCGAGTGGGATGTCGCAGGTTCAATTCCCTTCACGGGCCACTTGAGAATGTTATAATTTCTAATTTGGGTCAGGTTTGGTCAGATGGGAGGCTTCAGCTTTGGTTCGTTACCACCCTACCAGCAAAGACGCACCGCCAAGCGATTTAGCATTCTGGTGCAATGCTGTATAGAAAAGCTAAAATGTTAGTTAATCCTTTCAAGCTAGTATGTATGATATTATCTTTGGCTGCATTGTCAGTATAAGTATTTCAATCCACGATGACGCGCCCCACTCTGTCAAACTCCATACGAATCGAATGAAAATAAACGATTTTGACAGATTGGGACGCGTCTTCGTGGATTGAAATGTCTAGGCCAAGTACTAAACATCAAACTTACTGACTTTTACTTTGTCAAACTTGTAGTGTGTAAGGAAAAACACTAAATTAGGGGCAAAAGCAGTTCCTAAAAAGTTTAGTAGTAAAAGTCACTACAAGTAAGTACTTGACTGCAATGTTGACGGTACAGCAGATGTTATCGTACTAACTTGGACTAGGTTAGTAACTGGTAAGGAAAACGAACATAGTGCAGTGTATTGTATGACATTGCCATTCAATATTCCTGGACACACTGCTTCTAAAAGGCAGGTGTATTTCCATTCTTTGGCATAAACTATTGGGTATTACACTACTTTTGAATTAGATAAAAAATATTACTTTATTGTAAACTAGGATAAAAAAAATATAACGTACACTGAAAAAAATATTAAAATCCAACAAAGATTTACAAACTTATAGGAATTTTAATTTTGGAGTGGGTGGGTTGTCTATCCCTTTCTCGCAAAACAACACTTTGTATGAAGCCACACGAAGCTACTATGGCATTCGTGAGGTGTGACGTCACAATTTAATATCGCTATCGCTGTCTAATCAGAAATACTTAAATGATTATAACTTTCTTGTTATTTGATCGATTTAATTATTTTTTATCCTAGTTTTAAATAATAAAGTGATAAAAAAAATTTGAGAGTTTCAGTTATGTTATGTATTTGTGGATGATTGCTAAGGGTTGTCTAAAGTTATGGGTAATTTTTTCATACTTGATTCTCAGGATCATCGTTGCAGTTATGTTTGGGCCATCCAATGATCGCTAATGATTCTTCCACGATTGCAGGTTCCCATAGCGCGAGCATGCTTTTTCCTTTTGTCTTTATAACTGTAAAAATCATTCGTTAACTTTAAATTTTTGGGTTGTTTTAGAGTAAAATCTACTATTAGTCTTAAGAAATAGTTATTTATTTCCACCTGTACAAATGTAAAGGGATTTTTGCAACGCAGTTTCTAAATTTATCTTCAAAATAAATTTATCTTCTTAGTCTAGTCTAAAGTGATATATGACAGATTCACATACTAGTTAAAATTCTCGTCTCGTGTAAACTATGAAAACATGTTTTGTATGAGATTAGCGGTACGACAAGATGATCTCTCCTGTGTCACATTTGGCTATCCAGTATATGTATTTCAGTGAAGTGAATCAAGAAATAAAATAAAAAACC
The DNA here is from genome assembly GCA_036785405.1 of Coenonympha arcania. Classification (NCBI taxonomy): domain Eukaryota; kingdom Metazoa; phylum Arthropoda; class Insecta; order Lepidoptera; family Nymphalidae; genus Coenonympha; species Coenonympha arcania. The sequence goes on from CM072082.1 coordinate 12,561,396, forward strand.
CCTTTGATCTTTTTAATCATTCAACTCCAATAAATTCTCTTAAATCTACAAACCACTTCTAGCATTGAAAGGCACTGCTAGACTGCTAGATGGTTCGGGTAGCCACCCGAACCATCAAATTAAAGTTAATCAAGTTAAATTAAATTTGTATTTGGAAATATAGCTCAGCTTATTTCTCCCTGACAATTCCATTTTTAGACTCTCTCAATTTAGAGACTCCAAAATTGATTGCTTACCTCCAGTGATACTAATAACTTCGTCACGTTGGTTCGCTTGTAGTAGCACCACGATCCTTTCCATATCTGTCAGGATCTCATCTCGCAACCTCTTCAGAGCTATGAGATTGTCGTATTCAGCTTGTATCTTGTTCGCTGCTGCGAAATTCAAAGCAGCCTTCGTGTTCGATATGTCCTTCACCTGTTGAACTATTCTGGAAAGAGAAATAAAAAAAACTACTTCAAATCAATTTATACAAAAAAAACACATTAGACTTGCGCCGAGGAGCTTTTTACTCAAACGACTGTTCAACTCTCTTGGCGAGATTGATTTCGGTGCAAATTATCGCGCCCTCTCACCCAAAACGGAGTGGGAGCGGCGCGGAACCACGCAAGTATGTGCGCATGCAATCGCTACACTAAGTATCTCTTCACCACACAATGTTAGGTGAAATAGCAAACGGTTTAGCCACATGCGGCGGCAACTTCGCTCGAGCTTACTAACGCACGACGACACGTCCACGTGATCAGGGGCGGTACAGCCATCTCTTAAAGTAGTACGCCTCTTTACAAGAGCAACGTAACATCTCATAAAAACGTTTTTTTTTATTATTTGATATTCAAAACCGCGATGTCGAATTTTATTTTCTACAAAAACGCGGCATTTTACAAGTAAATGTTCGAGGAGCTATGAGTGAAAGAGACGACACCACCGTGGCAAATGGCGTTATCAGGTTGTCTCTTTCGGTGTGGTTAATTTAATGCTGCACTACTGTTTTAATATTTTCATGCAAACAGTATGAAAATGTCAAAACAATACTACAACATTACTGCTTTTAGGCCCGGTTGCTTGACTTTACTTTAACCGAAACGTTTGAGTAAAATATGGCGGCCTGACCCTTATTCCGAAAGACATAAGAGTCACCCTGCCATATTTAACTACAACCTTTTAAAGTCAAGTCAAGCAACCTAGCCTAAGAGATTGTGGTACGGCCCTAGTTAGCTCAAAATAGCTTAGTATCGCTATTAGTCACTTGCCTCAGGCTCCGGGAGCACTCGCGTGAACCCTGACAGAAGTGCATCGATGAACACGAAGATGCATGGCTCAAGGGTCATTCTCTTTCGGGCGAAAAATCCCCCGTCTCTATCACCCGGGAGGTTTTCTCATGGAGACAGGCAGACCATTTTATCACCTAACCTAGCCCGAGCAAACAGATTTAATATAAAAGAAATTGTACCTAATAAGTCCTCCGGTGCGTTCGGACTTTTGAGAGTGCGCGGCGAACGCGCCCGCGGTGATAACGTCGTGGAACCCAGTCTTGTTGAGAGTGTCATTGTACACCCACATCCTTTGCAAATGGAGATTGACTGGAGCAAACTCCAAACTTGAATCATCTGACAACAAATAAAATATCATTAAAAAAATATTTATACATTTTACCTTTTATATAAGTAAAGCATAATGATATTACTTATATCAAACGGCTTCTATATCAACAATGTAATGACGACCGAATGGCGTTGCGATAGCGAACCTACCGTCTGCGTCGGAGGTCGTGGGTTCTCTGGGGGTAGGAGTGGTGAGAATAGTCTCACTATTGGTAAATGTTTGTGTAATGAGCATTAATGTTTTCCAGTGTCTGGGTGTTTTTCAATATATTATATTTATGTATATTAGTATGTATGTATATTTATCAGTTATCTAGTACCCATAACACCAGCGGGGCTAGACAAAGTCACAGTCGTTTGGCGTTAATGCTAGTCGACAAAAATGTATGGACAAAACAAATGACTGTAGAAAAATCACGATAATAATTAACTAAACACGCTGTGTTTGAATAATTAACTACGCTAACTTGAACGCTCGCTGGCGTTCTCGCGAAGCTTGTAGATAACTTTAGCGTACTTCGCTTGACAATTGACAGCCGACAGTATCAAACACAGCGTGTTTAGTAATTATTATCGTGGTTTTTCTACAGTCATTTTTTTTGTCCATACATTTTTGTCGACTAGCCTTAACGCCAAACGACTGTGACTTTGTCTAGCCCCGCAGGAATCGCTTACTTTAGGGCTAGATTGCGATGTGTATAATGTCCTGATGTATATTATTATTAAATTATATAACTTTCACGAAACATCAGATGGCACCACTTTGTCAGAAGGTCCGTCACGGTTCACGTACGATTAAAGAAAATATAATGCCGGTCATTCGCATCACAAATCCTTCGAATCGTCCGCGTGGTCGTGGACTGGCAGGACAGTTATACCTGTCATGCTACACACGGTCTGGGGTCGTACCACCATCTCTTATAACAGTAATGCTGCAGGACTGTTTTAATATTTTTACACAAACATAGTATGAAAATGTCGAAACAGTACTGTAACATTACTGCTTTCAGAGATATATATTCTTCTTCTCAGTGCAGGGCGCGTTGGAACCCTCGTAAACTTAGTTTTAAGTCGACTTGTAGTTATCACCGTACATAATAATATGTAACAAATATTATTGACGTTTTACAAGTGCCTTGTAAGTTAGGCCTATGTGAAATAAATATATTTTGAATTTGAATTTGATAGTGGCATGACCCCATTTTCAAGTAATTCGGTTCTACGCTGCCGATTGGACGGGCATTAGGCCCTTTGAAACTTTTGACAGATACGTTTTTATGACCTAATACCTATAGGTAAACCGCTATAAACTTGGCCCTCCTTATGGTCTGCGGGACGCGGGGCAGGAGCCGCTTAACCAATCAGCAAGTCTGTCGCTGTCCGCCGGCAGCGCTGACGTATCTTTATAGCCAATCGCATCCCGCAGACCATCAGGAGGGTCAAGTTTATAGCGGTTTACCTATAGTTCATTCTAGAAACGACTTCACATCAAATAACATGCATACCTTTTTTATTGCTCGGTTTGAAATATGCGTTTTCGGCTTGATGCAAACACTTCTTGGAATGGCAATAGTGCTGTAAAAGAGCCATGTGTGTGGACGCCAACTCTATTCGTTTAACCCGCCAGTTTCCGCAAATGTCACCAACTGACAGTAATTCCTCTAACAGCTCCTTCTCCCGTTGAATGTAAATTTCCCTTTAATCCGACAAACACAGAGTTTAAGAAACAGACCATTTTCTAGTGTAACTTCTCTAAGGATGCATTTTAAATGGTTACAATATTTTTTTAGTACAAATTAGTACTTCACTGCAGGCTCACTTGTAAATGACTTTGGTGCCGAAGATATTAATCGTTGTGATGTGTAAGGAGTAAAACTATCGGTTGCTACACAGCATCATACTGAAACGTTACGTCGATAATGTAACATAGGAATCTAAGGAAATTTGATCAGTCCTAGTAGTATTCAATAATAGTAAATTCATACTATTCGTAGATCACCGTGAAACGTATGGGAAACACGATGATATATTAATTACATCAGAATGAAGAAAAAAGTACTTTTTCAGTGTTTCTTTCGCGAAAAATTAATCATAGATAGGCCAGAAGGTGTCTAAAGGATATTTCGCACAGTGATACTGGGCGACATGTCTTTTAGAGAGAGGGTAAGCGACCAGGCTGCCGACGATAATAGGACCGGCTGCTGACGTGGAGACAAACAGTTTTTAGTGGGTGATAAGCCCCACATGACCCCTGACAGACGGGTATGTGTTAGGCATTTTCTGTCTATAAAAAAAGCGTCAAGGAAAAAAATGAGTGAAGAAGAACACGCCACGGGAACACGCCAAGAGCAGGTTTCGATCTGGTGCCTTCCTGTGTTTGGGCCCCCATAACCGCGAGGTTGATTGGGCCATGGGTGGTGGAAGGTTGTCGTTACTATAAAAAAGCAATAAATTCATCGATATTACTATTTATAAACTTACAATAGCTGTATAGGTATTTGGTAGCACAATTTAGGTTCCGCCATTATTTCGTGCACCGTTATATCTCCACCCAGTCCGGAATGGAACCTGTACGTCACTTGATGACAGTTGACGAAGTTCTGCTTCAGAAGGTTCCCGTAGGATGGAAACTTTAGTTTTAATCCGAGTCTCGGAGGCAAGGACTGCGAGCGGCGGTGGCACTGGATCTTGTGTGGGATGTCTAAACAGTTTTTGTCGTTTGTATGGCTGGGGCTGCTCCCGATATACGACGGCTCCAAGCTCCAGCCGTTGATTGTTACAAATCCCACCGTTTTATTATCGCGCGTCGTTAAAGCCACTCGGAGTCGTTGGGCTTCCTGCAGTTTAAAAATAAATTCATTATTATTACTCGCCAATGATATTCATTAATTGGCAGTAAATCCATCTACGTGAAAAAAATACCGATTTCTCACCCTTTAAACAAATATACAATTTTTGAGCTTTTTTGTTTCCAATTATGTTGGGCTACTATTATAATATACAACTGTAACAACCTTATTAACCGAAATAGTTAAAAATAAAACCCACACCAGGGGCGCCTTCAAATTTGCTGCAGTGTCGCGCGGCGGCAGCGCGTCTGCAACGCTGCAGATGCGCTGCTATCGCTAGGTTTGAGAATCGTAGTGTAGGGCATAGTTTCACGAAGGATTCAATGTTTGGACTTGTACAAAAAAAAAAGTGCGCGCAGTCACTAATAAATGAACTGACGCGTGGCCGCAGCGCGGGTGTCGCGCTGCAACCGCGCGTTGTTTATTTACATAGATTTAAAAAGTAGCGCGACCGAAGCGCTTTAGACGCCCTAGGATCCTTACGTATTGCCATTTGATATAGAACCCTAAAAACGAAGCAATTTCCGAAGAAATTCGAGTATACTTTAAAAACAATTAAGTAATTCAATATTTAATACTACACTAATAGTGTAAGAATGCTGTAAAAATATTTTATTGCAGAAAGTTTTAGATCAATGAATAAGACAATGCATACACGCAATAAAATGGTAAATGATTATGTATCAATATATGCAATTATACACGTATAACGCTGTATGCCTCAAGTGACCAAATAGTATTATAGAAACTGAATTCTCAGAATAAATGACTGAGAGGTATTTGAGTGCATCATAAGTACTTATATCATTGTAATGCATTGCTAACATGGCTTAGCTCTTATCACCAGTGGGCTGAATCTGTATCGTTAGTTAGCAACTCGCACTGTGTTATAGAAGAAAACGTAGACAAAAATCCTGTTTTTGTGTTATTTTTGCATAAGTTACCAACCTAGGTATCGTGTCAACATACCATGCTAGTAGCTTACTTGAGCAAAAGAATACATAATACATTTTTGCCTCCGTTTTCTTTGTTAATAACCCAGTGTTAGTTGCTAACTAACGATATAGAATCAGGCCACACATGAATGTCTTCAGTGTCTCATCCTTATTTTCTATAAAAAAAACTAAAGCCATACCTGTATCGTGCTAAGTGGCAGTGTAGTAGACCCCATCGGCACTGCGGTTTCAGAAACACGCTCCTTGACATCGTACACAACTATTCGAACTATCGTGTCACGCGACAGACCATCGCTTGCACGAAACAATATCGTTTTCGCGAAACCAGGGTTACTGCATGTCTGTAAATGAAAATGTGTTTTTCAATATTGCACAATTCCATAGGTCTATAATAGTGTTATTATCACGCTGCAGACTCGGTCATAAATCATTCGAGTGTTTCGCTTTTGTTGTACTTTGTTGAGTTGTGCATTACTGCAGAACAACAAAAGCGAAACACTGGAATGCTTTATGACCGAGTCTGCTGCTCGATAATAACACTACTATAGTAAGTGTTAAATTAATATTGTTTTTAAGAGAAAGACAACTAGACAATTCCAGATTATATAATACGTTATGTTTGTCGATTTTTTCTGATTTGAATATTGGATGGAAGCAGGCATTATTTTGCGGAAATCCATAATTAGCAGGACAGATTAATTTATTTTGTTATAATCCGCTACTTGAAAATAATATGTATGGTACAATATGCAGGAACACAGCCCACATGAAACACCACACACAATTCTTGCAATCCAACCCTTTCTTCGACTCAAATAGTAAATAACTAAATTCCGACAGGGATGTACTTGGGGATCTAACAGCACGTTTCGTCCCGACACCGGACATCCTCAGGAGAAATTGACACAAAACAAATTAATCTGTCCTGCTTTTTATTATTTTCTAAAGTTATATCTAAAAAATATTACACTTACTTCAACAATTTCTGTTGTTCCATACTTGACACAAAGGCTCTTAGAATATTTAACATATACAACAATAACTGGTGACGGCTGTCGGCCGTGTGTGTCACACAGTAGATTATCACAAGACAGAGCCAGCTCACACAGTGGGACCTCGTTCAAGTCTGGAAACATATTCATAGTTATAAATCTTAGTATTTATAACTGTTAACTGTATTTTTACAATTACATATTTCACACCTTCATAAAAAAATCAATATTTAAAATAACAAGACCAATTAACGGCCTAGAAGCAGTATTTTAGCGATTTTGAATGAAGTTTTATGCAAAAACTATAAAGACAATTACTTTCAAATTTACACGTCATGTATTTTGGGTCTTTAATCTAAAATCGCTTAGAAGCAGAAACACGATTGGATAAAATTTTCTCGATAGAAATTTCTCCCAAAAGTTGCTCCAAAATCTCAGTTTTTCCATATTTTATCGGAAACTACAATGGATGTAATTGTAATTTTTGTTTTAAAGTATCGGTAATAATAATATCCTAAAACGCTTAGAACAGATTTTTGATAACTGGCTTAGTTTTTGAGTAATTAGGTAAAACGTCGTTTTTCTGCTATATTCTTCCGCGACGCTGCATGTCGCACCTATCAACGTATCCGTGAGAGTGAGAAAGACAAAAATAAATTCAATAAATCCCCTTAACTTGCAAAGCTGAAAACACTGCGTCAAGTTGAGACTTTGGCATACGAATTTCATGAATCTTTGAATATCCTCTAATAAAGATTTTTCTTAATTCAACCCTTAAGGAGCGAGACAGATGTCAGGGCAGCAAATCCATAAGCGCCCGCTATTTACCTAATTGAATTATGTATAATATTATTTGATTTGAAAACTATTTTTATAACTAATCCTATTTTTATAACTAATCTATGTATAACATGAAAAACACTAAAAATACATTAAATCTATAACTTACCAAGTACAATCCCTTTTTGTAGTCTATATGTTGTAATGTCCATGTTTGCTGTAATTTTACTAAGTTTCTCTTTCAGAGCAACTATCTGTGAGCGCATAACTGTATAGGGAGCTGTCTGTATAGCTTTCATCCATAATGCGCGTTCGGCTTCTTGATATGAAGCCAGTTTGTAGCATACACCATTTTCCCAGACTAGAAAAAACAAACAATGTCACAAATTTTTGAAACTGCAGCTTTAATATGATTAGGTAAAGTATAAGGCTTCTAGTTACCACCTTATCTACCAGATGCTATGTCACCACTATTTTCCACATTTAGGCAATGCAGTAGTGTTATGGTTGATGCTTAAACTAAGCATGCTGCCTATTCTCTGCCTTCAGGAGGTCAAGTATATCCATGTAAAGGAAGTGCTGTTGTTCCTTGTGGAAATCAGACATAGAGGGGATATTAAGACAGTGGCAAGCACCGTAGATAGATAGCGATGGTCAATGTGCTACTAGGAACAGAGGAGTCCTCCACTAAGCAGACGAATCATAAGAATATATATTAAGTTACTGGATCAAAAAATCGCCATCATCGTCGTTTAAGCCGATGGACGTCCACTATTGCACATAGACCTCCTAAAATGACCTCTAAACAGCACAATCTTACATCGCCTGGCGCGAGCGACTCCCCGCAACTTTCTTCTTATCATCCATCCATCTGCCGAAACTTCACTTCCCGGTGCGTGGCCGCCATTCCAGCACCTTGGGTCCCCAACGTCCACCGGTCCTACGAGCTATGTGCCCCTCCTATTGCCACTTCAGTTTTGCGACACGTTAAGCAATTTCAGTCACTTTGGTTTTTTTGCTGATCTCCTCAAAAAATAAAGAATAGATAATGCTTACTTAGTTGGAAAGGCCAATATCCATTTTCATCAAGTGGCTGTTCCTTTACTTGATGTTTGTCTAATACTATCAGACCTAAAGCCTCTTGCCAAGATCCTGGACCTTTCAAATAAAAAAGAAGGTTTCCTCGAAGCCGGAACCAGCGTTCTGAGTAATAACCTTAAAGAAATAATGATGATGAATATCAGAACAAAGAACAGTAATTGCGTTAACAGATTCAGCGAAAAAAAAAGAATGAGTAGTAAAAGCAATATGCAGCTCAAATTTTTAAAAAGTCTACCTATTCAAAGAATAAGAGACATTTATTCAGAATATGCCACACAAATTCTGTCAAAACGTCAAATTTGTTCTTTAGTTAACGATTATCTGGCGATTGAAAAATCAGCCCTAAATCATATTATGCATTAAGCATAAAAATGGAGTCCTGTATTCAAAATGTAATCCTGGATACCATGCCTTCAAGTGAACTTACACTTGTTATTCAATAGGTTTTAGTTCTAAGTATTTTAGTAATATTGGCTACTGCATTATTTCCTCTTGTTTCAAATAGAATATAAACTTGAGGATGGTAGATGTTGTTTCGCTACAACAAGAGTCACAACATAACAAGGGAGTCGGCTTCAGTCTTCTTACTCTAACAATTTTCTACTATTTCTTATCTCTTCACACTAGTTACTTTAACAATTTACTAAACCTAAGGCATTCTTAAACTTGGTGAACAAGTCTTTACATAAAGACTTTGTGGATATAACTGCCTTTTGTTTTGACGAAGGTACATATTCCAAAACTATATTAGGTACCATACTGTATTGTATCTCTAATAAAGTGATGTCTTATATATCTATGTGTTATGTGAGTGTAGAGGCTTACCGCCGTATGAGTTAGACGTATGTCGAGTTTTTTACAAGTTAATATTTTAGAATTGAAATTGAAAACAATAAACAATTGAATGTAATATAATCGGGTATATCGAGTGACAAGCGAGTGACCTACTTTACAATAATTAGTTTTCAATTTCGCAAGCAAAGCAAAGAACTTAGCAAGTAGTGGTTACCTTACATACCATTAGAATGTATTGCCATTAATTTTGAATGTAATTAATTAAGAATCATGTAAACCTGCTGGTTAACCAAAGAAAAAAAAAAAAATGATGTATTTGGAGACTTAACTTTGACTATTTTATTTGCTAAATGAATACAACTTAAATTATCTTCAAATATTAGAACGTTATCAAAATTTAGATGTAAATCTTTCAATAACTCTTTAAATCATAAACATTCTTGAATTAATGAACTGAAAGCAATATAACAGGACAGATTAATTTGTTTTGCTGTAATCCGCTACTTGAAAAGATTCTGTATGGTACAATATGCAGGAACACTGCCCACATGAAACACCATACACAATTTTCCAACACTTTCTTCGACGCACGTTTCGTCCCGAACCGGGACATCCTCAGGAGATGTTGACTTCACAATGCGAAATCTCTACGATTTCGCATTGTGAAGTAACAGCAAAACAAATTAATCTGTCCTGCTAATTATGGATTTCCGCAAAATAACGCCTGCTTCCATTCAATATTTGAAAGCAATATATTCAGATTTGGCTATAGATAGTATTATGATTTTATGCTTTTTGGTGCCCCAGTTATTAACATTTCCATACAATGTTAAGCAAAATCCTGATACACTTTTTCTATCACTACAATCAGCAGCCCAATATGACACAGTAACCAATTACATCAAGTTCTACACTTATGTCATTAATTTCTATAATAAAGTCGTAAATCTTTAGTAAATTTTAAAGGGAACTATATTTTCTATCACCAAAATTTATATTTGTCATCAAGTTGTATCACCTAATAAATAGATCTATCGCCACGAAATATTTTCGTTCTCAGATAAACAAAAATTGTTCCCAGGTATGAATTATCAAATTAATGTTAATATATGTGTAAAATATAAGAGATCGATAACCAATGAAATTATATTGCATTACATGAATATAAACTTCGTTCTTATAATAACAGTTTTGTACCTAAATAATAGCTCTGTGCTCAGAATGGTAGATCTGTCACCAAATAAATCGATTATCGATCCCTGACTGCGACTCCGTCGACATGCTCTTGGAGGGGAAGAGGGTGACGGCTAAGGAGTTTTCCTAGGTCCCATGTGCACCTATAGGTAAATAGGCTAAGGTTATTTTCCTTTTTTGACCACCTAGAAATAGGAGCCCCGCGAAGCGGGGCTCCGTCGACATGCTCTTGGAGGGGAAGAGGGTGACGGATAAGGAGTTTTCCTAGATCCCCCACTTTTTCTTAGGCTATAGTCGTAAATTCTTATATAAAGTTAACACATAACCTCAAAAAATAAAAAAAATAATAAACATAATATGATTTATTGGTGATCTCTTTAAATTAGTTTGCTTAAATACTTATTAGGACACACCTATTATAATACATACAAAAACATTTATTTGGTACTAGACCTTATATCTCAGGATTTTAGGTGATTTATTGTGGAACTGATTTTGCATTGTTTGGTGACTACATTTTGGTGACAGATCTACTATTTTGAGGACAAACCCTATTATTTAAGAAACACAAAACTAATTAAATTGGTGATAGCTTAAATGATACCCAATTTTAAATATTGTAATACACTTTTTAAATAATTCCAATGATTATCATTAGCACAACTTTGAAAGCCACTAAAGAAACTAACTGCAATACTCAAATCTGGTCTTAGTGCCTACAACTAAATAGATCAGACAGAAAATTAATTTTTCATTTGATTTTTTAGACAAGAGTTCACTATTATTTTCCTTGGTCAATTTACTATTTACCGTGACATTCTAACATAGTGAAATGTTTCAACAATTTTTTGATATACGTTTTTTGATGTAATTTAATGATGTTTATTCCTTTGATCTCTGTCTATTTCTAAGCCAAAATACCTTTTCTTGGACGTAAGTCCACCATATCAAAGCTTGGTTTCCATTGTTTTTGAACATCACAAATAACACTCTTATCTTTATTAATAAGAAGAACATCATCACCATATAAGAATACATAAAAATTGTCCCTTCTTGTATAAAGGCATGTATCATTTTCGACATCGACTTGTAGTTATCACCGTACATAATATTATGTAACAAATATTGTTGACGTTTTACAAGTGCCTTGTAAGTTAGGCCTATGTGAAATAAATATATTTTGACTTTTGACTTTTGACTATCACACAGTGAATTATTAAATTTTTTTTCCAACATAAATTCATGAAATATCATACCAACATCTAGGTGCTCATATATTATTTAAAGCTTCCGGCAAAAACATTTAAATTTTCATATAGAAATGCTGTTCAAAAATCATACTTTTTCTGGCTGTTAATATTAAAAGTATCCTAAAAGTAGATAGTTTTTCTACATAGTGCATAGGTTTCATTCCATTCTGAAGATTCATATCCTTTTGCTACCAGTCTTGCTATGTAAGTGTTATTATTTTTCTTTCTAAATACCCATCTACCTTTCATCCCATCATACTAATCCCATCTACTTTACTCTACATACTATGAAGAATTATTCTAATAGAATACTATGTGATCATTTGGACTATCTTGTGTATTTTCTCTGTTCTTCTTTTTAATTTCTTGCTCCAATAGTCTACTTTTAATTTCAAATAAGTGTCAATTGGCTTGATAATAATGTTTCTATGGCTGTTATTTGTTGTTTCTTGGGGGTACGAGATCAGCCAAAGTAAGTGGGGCGAACAGTGGGGTGAGTCATTAGAAATGGTACGGGAGCTAGCAACGTTTGAAAAGTAAGAATTTTAGAAGAGCTGATTTTGTGATATGTCGTCCTTGTTGCACTTTCGGTTAGAGTCGGGGCCATCTGGAAGCCGAAAGCCGTTGCGTTCATTAATGCGCATCCTTGGTCTGTCCAGGTGTTGCAGCTTACGCCTCCATAATGTTTATACCAATGTTGTTGGGGCTACTAATTGCCCTTAAAATTATTACAGGCGCACTACCATTTATGATGACGTTTCATATGTTAACTCGTATGTGGTTGACAATTGACTAATACAAAAATGAAACGTCATCATAAATGATAGTGCGCCTGTAGTTATTTTAAGGGCAATTAGTAGCCCCGACAACATTGGTATAAACATTGTGGACGCGTAAGCTGCAAATAGGATGCGCAGTAATAAACGCAACGGCTTCTGCCAGCCAGATAGCCCAGACTCTAACCGAAAGTGCAAGAAAGACAACATATCACAAAACCAGCTCACCTAAAATTCTTTCTCGAAAACGTTGCTAGCTCCTATACCAAAAGGGTATATAAGAATATGTTGCAGCTTTTACAACACTATCGTATGAATCTGGCATAGCTAATAATAGGTAGCATATTATTTCGCTATCACTAGGATTATTAGCATCTCATGACTTTAGTTCTCTCACTTCTCTTTTAAATTCCAAAATAAATTCTGAAAAAGACTCTTGTTTTTAAACTTCAATGTAAGCCATTTTTTGTGTGTCAGTAATTGTGACAAAATTCCTGCTATCACAATTTTTTTTTGTGATTTTTCTACAATTTCGATGGCGTGCAGTCTTTAATTATTATTATGTAATTATCAGATATACATTGTATTAAAATATATTAGGTTCTCGTGTTTTCAATTTGTTTAGGTTCATTAAGCTCTTTAGTTCTTATACTTATTTTGGCTTACATATTTACAGTTGCATTTCTTCTAGGATTAATTATTCTTAAATAAAAATTACTGAACTTGGAACTGGCAAACAGAGTTACACCAAATTGGTTTGTTTTAATTTTAAATTCCATTTCCTTTAATTCAGTCATTCTTTATATTTTCCTTTTACATTTAATCGCTGTGTGATAAAGCCTATAACCTGATAAATTAAATAAAAGTACTTTTCTTCAGGACTATCATTTTATAATATAATATTCTTTTTCACAATGACAGCTGTTCACATCAAACTATTACGAAGAATGTGGGTATACATAAATAAGTTTTGCTAACAGCTACCCTCGCTCCGATAATCTCCCCCTTTATATACATACGGAAACTATATTCATATTATTATAAATTATTCCTGAATGCCACATACCTTCAGAACGTCGAAAAAAGCCATCCTGCTTTTCTTTGAACAGCATCACTCCTTCGCGATCGAAGCTCTGAGAAGTTTGCGATGCTAGAGCAGCTAACTCTTGTTTATTAAATCTCATTTTCAAAAAATTATTTACATTTGTTTAACATCAACAAACCACACCTAAACCTAAAGGTCTCGCTAAACTTAGAAACAGTTCAATTCATTTTGGTTTTGCTACGAAACACAATATGCATTTTAAAACATCAAATACCTATCCACTTCTGAGACAATTGTTGTTCACACTATCCGAACAAATCACATATCTCAACAATAAATGAAAACAGAATTCTCCCAAAAAAATATGTTATACCAAAGATTAAAGAACTGTCAAATCAAAGTGTCAATTTAATCAGAATAACAAAAAAATCATAGACTTTTCAGAGCAATCTATGACTTCTGTGACATGTCTGTGACATGAATTGTCTTTGTTTTTATCATTGCGTTTTTATCGTAGGTCACAGACCATGGAATAACATAAGATATTATACACTAACAAGATTTAGTAATAACTATTCTTGCTAAGCTAAATTGGCACTTATTGCTTTTAAATTAAAGGAGCTATTATCTTACAAGCAGTAGCTAGCTAAAAGCGGTCCTGAGCGAGACGGATAGATTTTGTCGTCGTGTCTTTGTCTGACATCTTGCCATCTCAACTAAATATTGGGTTTGGTAGAAACGGTACCTAGATTTTTTTATTTTTGTTTCTCTAAAATATACCAAAACGAAACATCTATAAACTCTGAAACTTATTATAATAAGTTTCTACAGTTATTATAATTATTGTAAATGATAATTATTTCTTGTATTAAAAAAAAAATAATAATATTGTGTAAAAGTAGTATTTATGTGCTTGGGACTGGTATTAATAAAAGTAAGATGGTGGTTTGTTCACTGCTTGTTGAATTTTCGTGCTTCGATTTGCGATTGATTTATAAAAAATCTATTTGTTTTTTATGGAAAATGGTAAATTCATTTTGTGTGATAGGATTCAAAAATGAATCTTATCCTGGCAGCCGCTTTTCTTTCCATGGGTAGTGAAAACAACAATAATAATATTCTGTAGGGTAACCATGAATTACGTAGATCAAAAATTTTTCTTGTAGTAGTTAGGTAGGACTTTGCATATGTATAATATTAGTCTAACTATTATAATAAAAATAAATCTCCCATGTTGATGTGTAAGCACATACCTACTTTAACTTCCGATCAACTGCACCAAATTGAATATTTCATTTTTTTTTGTGTATGATATTGTCAGGAGTTGGTTTGTATTAAAAATATTATTCGAAATTCCCGGGCGAAGTTTGGTCGGGTCGTTAAGTAAGTACCTAGTTTCTGAAATAGAAAATTATTCGTAAAAGTTTGAAGTTGGGAATAATGTCCGATGAACGATAAATCTCATGACTTCCCCTTACTACATTTAGGTTCATAGCTGGTGAAACGTGGGTGATATTCACCTTTGCGTACACTTTTGAGTAGGTACTTATAAGATTACGCTATGAGTGTCGGTCCAAGTAGCCCGTGAAATACACACTTTATTTAGTTTTTCCCAATCGTTTTTAAAAATAATTTGTCCTGTGATTTTTTTTTCATCATGGTCACCTTAAATTAGAAAGGGACGCACTACCTGAGGTGCCCTCTCACGCGGACCGTTTTTTTCATCATAGTGCTCAGTCTTGTTATAGTATAATGTCTTTGCTTTAAATTGACTAATAAGGCCGTGTTTTAATATTTCACTTTTTTGGCTTTTTTTCTCAGCTTTCTCTACTTTTATGACATTAGATAGGTATGGTTTTCAGAGGGTTTTCATCAGTAGGGCGATCGGCTAAAAATGTATCAATCATAACAGAGCTGTATCAATGTCAAAACATGGGTTGGACCAGGTTGGACCAATCACAGCACTTGAAAATAACGTTTTGACATTGATTATTCTACTCGAAACAAAATTATATCTCAAAAAATGGTATATTTTACATAAAATGCTTTTTTGAGTGCGAGCGACGACGTTTATAAATCTATGCACTTCCTATTCTTCAAAAACTTTAAAATTGGTTGAATGAAACAATTCATTTTACCTACTCTTTATTAATAGTCGAATTTAATCGACTACTAACCATTACTAGCATAATCGTATCTTGTGACAACCTAGGTACAAAAAGAAGGTCGGTTGTATTTAAGAGGTTCAATGTCGACTGGCCGTATACGAAGTATTTTGATAGTTTGTTCTTTTAATAATATTATTGTAATGGTGAAAATCTCAATTTCTATGTGATATTTAAAATAAATCTATTTTTTTAATCTAAATGTGTGTTGACTACAGTTAAACTTAGCCACTACTCTGCAGTCTACCTACTACATCAACAGCCACAGATCAAAAGTTTTCGGAAAAGGCACTGTTGATGTAGAATGGCTTCTTTCTATAATAGCAACCTACCCTTTGACAAGATAGATATACAAGTAAAAAGAGAGATATAATGGAGATATACAAGTAAAAAGAGTACCTATATCAAAAGTGCATGTCGTTGCTATATTTTTAGCAAAGAATCTATTGTCTTCATTCGTCTGAATTATGCACATAGTGATTGGCTGTGGTGATTTGAATAGTCCAAGTTTTTCCTATCCACCACAGATTGATACAGTTAGGGTAATCTTTGTGGCCGTTTTATTTAATTAAATACGTACATGGTTTTAGTAACATGTTTTATTACTCTATTAATACAATCAATATTCTAGTTGCTAAGGACAACGAACATTTTGATGTGACGTAGTGGTGGACTATATACATTTAAATTACTAACAGCCAGTAGCAAGTAATATGGCCTGTTCTCACAATAATAATAATTATTATAAAATATCGATATTCAATATACTCTGTGGTGCTCTATGTCTCTATGTATCCGCGCCCGTCGCTCGCCCGCGGCCCGCCCAGGCCCGCCCGGCGGTCACCTTATTTTAATTTGCTGTAATTTTATTAAGCAAAAATGGACACCAGGGAGCTGACGGAAATATTACGCGCAACTATTGACCCTAGGCAGGCGGTCAGGATGCAAGCGGAGGAACAACTAGCTGAGGTAAATTAAATATTGTGAACCTTATGCTTACCTCATAAAAAAAATACGTCGCAAATAATTCACGAGTTTCATACTATTATCATTACATGTACAATATAGTTTGAAAGTTTTGTTTCTCCAGATAAAAAACATGCCGGGCTTGTATAGATTCTTGCTGTACAGTAAATAGTACAACATAATAGCGTTTTCTTTGTTTTATTGTCTATGCATAACCCGGAAGTATATCGATTTGACACTACTTAATATGTATATTTATACATCATAACTCTCAGATCATTCTCGTATAGCTTCCATACCATTAAAATTTTAGAATTCACTCTCAGGCTTATGAAAACCCTTATTTGTATAGGTAGATAGATTTGTTATCAACCAACTTTGAAAATATTTATGCAATATGGCTTATAGAAGTTATAAATCACACCTAAGATGGATTTAATCCATGAATGAAAATGTGCATCACTGCTAATGAACTAAGAATAAATATTATAATAATAAATTGCTGTAAATAATAAAATAAAATGCCAAAAAAGGAAGTTTTTGCATGAAATTCGAAAAATCAATAATATTAACAAAGAATCATAGACCATAAAATATATGTCCATTATTGCACAGATTAAGTATGAACAGATTTAAATATGTCCATATAACAGCTGCATTTATGCAGCCGCTCATTTCCAAAAAAAAGTAAGGAAATCATTAAAATAAATTTATATTCAATTTAATTTATGTATTTATAGTAATTACACTGTAAAATTACATTACTGTCAATTAAAACAATAATTTTAGAGCGAAAACTTTTTACTTGAAAACCTTCATGGATTTGGATCCACATGCAGGGGGAAAACAAAAAGCTCTAGTGCGGGAAAGAATAACTTTGCGCACGCTAAACACACATGGAAAATGTCAACTTTTTGAGTATTAAAAAAGATATTGTCGGTCTTTCCAGGGAATGCATTGCTGAACTGTCTTGTGTTGAGATGGATAGATATATTGTGGCCTGCATATAACGACCCCCCTCAGGTGACCTCAAACATTTTTAGGATATAATTGAGGATGTACTTAAACGATTGTCAGTTTCAACTAAAAAAATTTTAGTATGTGGGGATTTTAATGCTGATATTTTGTTTTCCCCCTGCATGTGGATCCAAATCCATGAAGGAGGTTTCCAAGTAAAAAGTTTTCACTACAGAATTATTGCATTAAATAACGGTAATGTCATTATTTAACAGTGTACTGCTACTGCTATAAATATATAAAGTACATTTATTTCAATGAATTTCTTTCGTTTTCTGTGGCTGCATAAATGCAGCTGTTATATGGACATATTTAATCTGTGCAATAATGGACATATTTATCTTTTTCTATCTTAGGGCTCCTACACACTATGCCGCCGGCATGGCCGGCGGCCATGCCGCCAACAAGCCCGGCGGCATTCCCGGCGGGTATTTGAGCCGCAAGGCTTGTGCGGCTCAAATACCCGCACAAAGGCGGGTTTTTGCCGCACCGAGCCGTGCGGCAAAAACCCGCCGGCTGTGCCGCCGGCATAGTGTGTAGGAGCCTTTATATGTCTATGATTCTTTGGTATTATTGATTTTTCAAATTCCATGCAAAACCTTGCCTTTTTGGCATTTTATCATTATTATTTATAGCAATTTATTATTGTAATAATTATTCTTAGTTCATTAGCAGTGATGCACATTTTTGAATCCATTGATAGATCTAAGGTAAGGCGTGATTTCATTCCTATAAGCCAATATGGCTTATAGAAGTGAAATCACGTATTTACAGTGAAAAAACGTCACATTTTGGTAAGACTTTATAAGTAAGGATAACTTTATACGTAAGGACTCCGTCCGTCCGTCTGATATATTTGATTATGTCAGTAACTATTAAAGTTATCAACCTGAAATTTGGAATAGTTATAGGTAATAGTTACTCAACGTCATTGCAATCATAAAAAATGTAAAATCATTGTTATTTTTGTATTGAAATTTCAAAATGAGATAACAATATTTAGTAGGGTATCACATAAAAGGGCGTTAATTTTTATATTCTAAAACAGATTTCCTTATCTCCGAAGTTTATCCATCGAAAAATCTGAAATAATTATGATCGATAGGAATTAACATTTTTCGTAGGAAAAATAAAATCCACCCTGTAACTAGTTAACTTTTTCAAAAACCCAAACGCAAATAAAGTTAGGTGTGCCGTTCGCCAACAAAAGTACCTACTGGTAAACTATATTGGTATATTCAATGAACAAAAGTGATTCTTTTAACATTTTACTTCTTTTATAGTATGGAACGGAACCCTCGGTGCGCGAGTCCGACTCGCACTTGGCTGGTTTTTTTATATGACCCTGTAGTTCAACAACTAATTACTATTTCAGATACAAAAAATAATTGGATTTGCACCATCACTGCTTCAATGTATTATGCAAAATGAAGTTCCGTCGCCAGTGAAACAGGCTGGAGTTGTTTACTTAAAGAATCTGGTGACAAAACAATGGCATGAAAAGGAACTTGAGGAAGGCGAACCTATACCATTTCACGTACATGAACAGGACAGGGCGGTGATTCGAGACATGATAGTAGAGGCAATAGTGCAAGCTACAGATATGTTAAGAGTGCAGTTATGTGTTTGCCTCAATACTATGATTAAACATGACTTTCCCACAAGATGGTCAAGGATTGTTGACAAAATTCACATTTACTTGCAAAACAATGAGCCCAAGAGTGCTATGGGAGCCCTATTATGTCTGTATCAATTGACCAAAGTCTACGAGCGCCAACCACCTGAGAAGAGAGGCCATCTGATTGAAGCAATGCACCTATTACTGCCTATGATCTATAATCTCATAGTTAATCTTCAGGCTGATCAATCTATGCAATCTGTGCTCATACAGAAACAAATACTAAAATGTTATTATAGCCTAATAAAAGTAATTACATTATTTTATATCAAAGAAATGTAAGTTGTATGTTTATTGACTTGTTGGATTACATTTTAATTTTTGCAGTACTATTTGCCCTTGGACTTAATAACCAAAGAGGTATTTACAATGTGGATGGAGGTTTTGAGGTCAGTGTTGGAGCGGCCTGTGCCTGAGCATGTACAGTATCTTGGCATGGACGAACGCAGGGAGAGTCCATGGTGGAAATGCAAGAAGTGGGCTGGGCACACTTTGTGCAGGTTATTTGAAAGGTAAGTACTCTCATCTATCTCATCTATCCAACCGATTGTAAAAGACCTTGTCAAACAAAGACTGGATGTTCAAATTGTGTTTGTGCTGTATCATCTCCGCTCTGATCACTGTTTACCGAAAGCAAACTTGTGACTCACTTTCAATCAATAATCACACTACGATCCTCATCTTCAATCTTACAATTATAAAAAGCACTAGTTTATGGTTAAACTGGTTTGTCTGGTGGAAGGCTTCGGCCGTGGCTAGTTACAAGCAAAGACGCACCGCCATGCGATTTAGTGTTCCAGTGTGATGCTTGTATAAACCGTTGGGGTAAAGTTACTTACCCTTCCAAGTTAGTACGATAACATCTTAGGCTGCATCATCACCTACCATCAGGTGAGATCGCAGTCAAGTACTAACTTTTAATAAATTTAAAAAAAAATTAAATCAAACCAGCATTTGCCATAGCTATTGGTTGAGTCAGCCACCATGCATAGTGCCTTATAATAAACTTATGATAAATCAAACTCAATGTGGGTCCCACATTGAGTTGGATTTTTGATATCATTCAACAAGTTCCAGGAGATGCTACTATATCAGGCAGATTCTGAAGCTATTTTGTGACAGATCAGTGAAACATTATTGTTATAAGTGACCTCACATGTTGATTTGTAGATATGGGAGCCCAGTGAATGCTCGTGAAGAATATATCGAGTTTTCTGAGTGGTATTTAACGACTTTCACTGGAGGAATCCTAGAAGTTTTACTAAAAATTCTGGACCAATCCAGACAAAAAGTTTACATATCCCCAAGAGTGCTACATCAAACCATAACTTACATAGAGCAATGGTGAGAAAATAAATCATATACAATAAATAACATTATGAAGGTACTGAATTGATTAGGCTAAATTGGGAATTATAACCTAGATTATTACATTGGCTAATTTTCATACTCAAAAAGTCCAAAGTTACCACAGAATGTGTAAAAAAATTGAAATTCCTGCAGACAACACAGTACATAAAAGAGCAGTAAGTATACCATAGAGTAAAATAATATAAGTATACAGAAGACTTGCAAAACTTTTCCTAAGGTTGAAACAATAAAATTCAAAATTTTAAGTCTTATAGATTTGGTAGGGATATCTTTTTCCAAACCACCAAAAATACAAAATAGTTGCTGTTTATCACTTATGTGATAGATATATAAAAGAAATAAATTCCTGGCATAGCTAGAAACTAACTAAATATCATTTTCATCTCACCCACTCGGAAAAGAGATCCCGCATCGGCGGAAAATGCTATTATATTCCCTAGGCCCCAAAAGAATTTTTCTCCTGGAGTAAAAACAGTATGAAAATCCTTTCTCGCCCTAGGGCTGCAAAGCATTTCTAAATTCAAACATGACATAATCTCGTATTGCGTCTATAATTTCTAAAGCTGAAGAATGAAGAATTCTTATTTTTAATAAATCATACGGTCAGTAACGAAGTTCGACCTTAGAGTTTGTATAGGTACATTACTTCTTTGTTTCTATATTTTCTTAGAATATCAATTAAAGTAATAACTCCTAACGGAACGGAGTCCGCGGGCACTGCTAGTACTTTTATATAACCTTTGTTTTCAGTTTTGCTATTATACTTTTCTTATATGATGTAATTTTCTCTACAGCGTAAGCCATGCACACTCTTGGAAATTGTTGAAGCCTCATATGTTTGCCATCATACAGGATGTGCTGTTTCCGCTTATGTCTTACTCAGAAGCAGATAGCGAGTATTGGTCTAGTGAACCCCAGGACTATATACGCAACAAATTCGGTAAGAATACAATAAAATATGATTAGTTCATACACATGCGAAGAAGGTTATTAACGTATTTATACAAGGTGGTTATATTATACAAGGTGTGGGTTAATTCGTATAGTGTGCCCGCAGCTAACCTTTAATTAACACATAAATGGAGATAAGAAAACCCAATTATTTTGTTTTATTTTCAATACAAAACTTCTTAATTAATTTAGAAAAAATATTTTTAGCAACCCTAACTGTGATGTCAACAAAGCGTAATATACTTTTCATTGTTCCCAATACATTCATTTTGAATGAGCTGTTTTTAGGAATATCACTTACAACTGCGGGTATATTAGTGCACATAATTATCATTGTTTTAAAACGCATTAAATTGTCTTTAATTTCAGACATTTTCCTAGACTTTGCCTCCCCCGTCACAGCTGCCCAATCGCTCCTTGTGTTGTGCTGTAAAAAGCGAAAAGACATGTTGGAACATACAATGTATTTCTGCATGCAAGTGTTAACCGATCAAGAAAAATACGGTCCGGAACACAAGGACGGTGCTCTACACATGTTGGGAACTTTGAAAGATATCCTGATCAAGAAAAAGTTGTATAGGGATCAAATTGAGACCTTGCTCAGTCAACATGTTTTCCCAGAATTTCATAGTCAATTAGGCTACATGAGAGCCAGAGCTTGCTGGATCCAATATTGCTTTGCAGGTGTCCGCTTCAAGAGTGAACAAATCTTAATAGAAGCCATCCATAAAGTAGTGAATTGCCTGCTTAATGATTCGGATTTGCTTGTGAAAGTTGAAGCAGCCATAGCCATTAAAACCCTGTTATCATCCCAGGAGAAAGCACGTAAGATGCTAGAACCCCAAGCCAAAGCAATAACAACTGAGCTGTTGCACGTGATTCGCCAATCAGAGAACGATAATGTTGCGAATGTTTTACAAAAGATTGTGCCAAAGTATACTGAACAACTGATGCCAATGGCGGATGAAATCATGGGTCATTTAGCAACTACCTTCAGCAATGTGATTGAAACCGATTGCGGTACGGACGAAAAGGCGTTGGCCGGTATTGGTCTACTCAATACCATGCTAACGGTACTGAACGTTATGGAAGATAACCCTGTAATAATGGCGAAGTTGGAAAAAATTGTGCTACCTGTCGTTGGACATATTCTGCATCACAATATTATAGGTAAACTCAATCAAACGTTTTAGTCAAGTTTACATTAAAATTGTTTATTTTCAGAATGTTTTATAACGACCTTACTTTAACCAGGCAGCCCTCTTTATTACTATGGTATAATACCAGACCCACCAACTTTTTATACTATAGCATAATATACACATCTTAAGATATATACACAGTTAGGATATATACACAATTAGGATATATATATACACAGTTAGCTGATCTGTATTAATCTTATGACTTATTGTTATATGAATAATTAAAGAATATCGGTCGCTTTTAACTATAGATGTAAGGCCTGTTTAAAACCAATTAAACCAATCCGTATAGAACGGATTTTTTAGGATTTCTGTTGTGTGAATTTAGGATTTTTTTGTTTAAATCTATTTGTCACCACTCACCACCCATTCACGGAAGCTTTGGTGATAGCTTTCCCTCCGGTTACATACGACCATTTTTGTGGGCGAGTTTTCATCTGTTTACGTACTTAGTTTAATGTATTAAAAAAATTATTACCATTTCAGAGTACTACGCGGAAACCATGAATTTGCTATGTATTTTAACTGCAAAAACGATATCTGAAGAAATGTGGAAAGGCCTAGAGATGCTATATACGACGTTTGAGAGCGAAGGGCGCGATTATTTCACTGGAATGATGCCAGTTCTACACAACTATATCACTATAGATACCAATGCATTTCTGTCTAATGATAACAACTTACTTGCCATGTATAGCATGGCCAGAGATGTAAGTGTGCGAATTAATTAGCTTTTATAAACATCGAAACCCTATTACATACTTATTAATAATTTTAGTAATTAGTTTTTTACTTAGATAGTATTTTGTATTGCAATGCGATATATTTATTTATTTAGCTTTATAACAATTTCTATAATTTATGAATAACTAGCAAACGCCCGCGGCTTCGCTCACGTTGATCTTCTGCTTTACTCCCTCAGGCGTTAAGTTTCCAAAATTCTTGTATTAACCGTCATTGAATTTAATTTTGACCACTAAATATTTCCTAATGCTTGCTGGTTATAGTCAGACGTCGATTTTCAAAGCAATCGGCCCAGTAACAAAAAAGTTCAAAATGGCAGCCAAAAAGTTCATCATTTTTTTATCTTGACCGCAAATTCCTTCTCTACGCTTGCTGCGATAGTCAGATATCGATTTTCAAAGCAATCGGCCCAGTAACAAAATGTTCAAAATGGCGGCCAAAAAGGTCAAAATTTTTAAATTTTCACCACAAATTCCTTCTCTATGCTTGGTGCCATAGTCAGATATCGTTTTTCAAAGCAATCGGCCCAGTAACAAAAAAGTTCAAAATTGCAGCCAAAAAGTTCATAATTTTTTTTATTTTGACCACGAATTCCTTCTCTATGCTTGCTACAATAATCAGATATCGATTTTCAAAGCAATCGACCCACTCACAGAAAAGTTCAAAATGGCGGCCAAAAAGTTCATCATTTTTTAATTTTGACCGCAAATTCCTTCTCTATGCTTGCTGCCATAGTCAGACGTCGATTTTTAAAGCAATCGGCCCAGTAACAAAAAAGTTCATAATGGCGGCCACTTTTTTAATTCTGACCACAAATTCTTTCTCTATGCTTGCTGCCATAGTTAAATATCGATTTTTAAAGCAATCGGCCCAGTAACAAAAAAGTTCAAAATGGCGGCCACTTTTTTAATTCTGACCACGAATTCCTTCTCTATGCTCGCTGCCATAGTCAGACGTCGATTTTAAAAGCGATCGGCCCACTGACAAAAAATTCAAAATGGCGGCCACTTTTTAATTCTGACCACAAATTCGTTCTCTATGCTTGCTGCCATAGTCAGACGTCGATTGTCAAAGCGATCGGCCCACTGACAAAAAAATTCAAAATGGCGGCCACTTTTTAATTCTGACCACAAATTCCTTCTCTATGCTTGCTGCCATAGTCAAATATCGATTTTCGAAGCAATCGGTCCAGTAACAAAAAAGTTCAAAATGGCGGCCACTTTTTTAAATTTTGACCACAAATTCCTTCTCTAAGCTAGCTGCTATAGTCAAATATCGATTTTCAAAGCAATCGGTCCAGTAACAAAAAAGTTCAAAATGGCGGCCACTTTTTTAAATTTTGACCACAAATTCCTTTTCTATGCTTACTGTCATAGTCAAATATCGATTTTCAAAGCAATCGGTCCAGTAACAAAAAATTTCAAAATGGCGGCCACTTTTTTTTAAATTTTGACCACAAATTCCTTCTCTATGCCAGCTGCCATAGTCAAATATCGATTTTCAAAGCAATCGGTCCAGTAACAAAAAAGTTCAAAATGGCGGCCACTTTTTTAAATTTGACCACGAATTCCTTCTCTATGCTTGCTGCCATAGTCAAATATCGATTTTCAAAGCAATCGGCCCAGTAACAAAAAAGTTCGAAATGGCGGCCACTTTTTTAAATTTGACCACAAATTCCTTCTCTATGCTTGCTGCCATAGTCAAATATCGATTTTTAAAGCAATCGGTCCAGTAACAAAAAAGTTCAAAATGGCGGCCACTTTTTTAAATTTTGACCACAAATTCCTTCTCTATGCTTACTGCCATAGTCAGATATCGATTTCCAAAGCAATCGGCCCAGTAACAAAAAAGTTCAAAATGGCGGCCACTTTTTAAAATGTTGACCACAAATTCCTTCTCTATGCTTGCTGCCATAGTCAAATATCGTTTTTCAAAGCAATCGACCCATTTACAAAAAAGTTCAAAATGGCGGCCACTTTTTTAAATTTTGGCCACAAATTCCTTCTCTATGCTTGCTGCCATAGTCAAATATCGATTTTCAAAGCAATCGACCCATTAACAAAAAAGTTCAAAATGGCGGCCACTTTTTTTAATTTTGGCAACAAATTCCTTCTCTATGCTTGCTGCCATAGTCAAGAGTCGATTTTCAAAGCAATCGGCCCAGTAACAAAAAAGTTCAAAATGGCGGCCAAAAAGTTCAAACCTTTTCCTCCTCAAAATTTGGATCTCGAAAATCCCTTTCTGAATACGAATTCATGATATAACACCAACCTAGGTACTAAATTTCAGATCTCCGCGACTTGTAGCTTTTCTGGAATTCCTGGAACAACGAAAAAAAATTCCCTTTTGTATGGGGAAATCCATAAAACCAACGGTTTTTACCCCTTAAAATTTGAATTTCTGGAATCCCCGTCTTAGTACGAATTCATGACCTAATATCTACCTAGTTACCAAATTTTAGATCCCTACGACTTGTAGCTTTTCGGGAATTCCTGGAACAACGAAAAAAATTTCACTTTTGTATGGGGAAATCCAAAAAACCAACGGTTTTTACCCCTTCAAATTTGAATTTCTGGAATCCCCGTCTTAGTACGAATTCATGACCTAATATCTACCTAGGTACCAAATTTCAGATCCCTACGACTTGTAGCTTTTCGGGAATTCCTGGAACAACGAAAAAAATTTCACTTTTGTATGGGGAAATCCAAAAAACCAACGGTTTTTACCCCTTAAAATTTGAATTTCTGGAATTCCCGTCTTAGTACGAATTCATGACCTAATATCTACCTAGGTACCAAATTTCAGATCCCTACGACTTGTAGCTTTTCGGGAATTCCTGGAACAACGAAAAAAATTCACTTTTGTATGGGGAAATCCAAAAAACCAACGGTTTTTACCCCTTAAAATTTGAATTTCTGGAATCCCCGTCTTAGTACGAATTCATGACCTAATATCTACCTAGGTACCAAATTTCAGATCTCTACGACCTATAGTTTTGGCGGAATCCTTGGAACAACCAAAATCACCAAAATGCCTCATTCTTTACTATTTAAATAGCTACTCGTGCTGATTGGCCACTGACTCACTGATTGATCACCTCTCCTGAACAATTTTGTATGAAAAGTTTTTTTTTCACGGATGGGGTCGTATAGAAGAAAAAAATTCATTCGGAGGAAAAATACGGAGAGAGCTGATGATTGAGGATTTCGGAGACGGGTGAAGAGCACGGCCAGGGTATCGAAGATAGGTGGGTGGTGCTCGACCAAATGTCATTTGAAACGTCCTCCAATTGGCAGTGAGCTGAAAAAATTTTCAAAATGGCGGATTCAAGATGGCCGCCATTCGAATTTCGTCAATATCTCGGAAAGTATAAAAGATGGAAGAACGGTTCCTTGACAAGAAGTGATCAGGTCTCAAAGGTCTACTTGATGGACAGAAAAAAATTCAAAATGGCGGAATTTATTTTTTTCATAGAAAATGTATGACGAATGTTGAAGAGACTATTGAAAAGTTGTGAAACATGTAGTACTTTGATGCGGTTTTTTGGAGGACTCTCAGAGAAAAATATATAATGAGATGATGATTAAGGGTTTTGAAGACTGTCGAGGAGCACGGGCAAGGTATTATAGTTAGGTGGGGACTGCTCAAACAAAAAATACTCAGAACCTCATGCAATTGGCAGTGAGCTGAAAAAAATTCAAAATGGCGGATTCAAGATGGCCGCTATACAAATTTCGTGTTGTTCTATCTCGGAAAGTATAAAAGATAAGAGAGTGGTTTCTTAGCAAGAGGTGATCAGGATCTCAAGGTTTACGGGATGAATGGAAGAAAATTCAAAGTGACGGAATTTATTTTTCGATGGAAAATGTACATGCCACAATAAGTAGTATAAACTCACGCGTATTAAAACATTGAATTAAACGTTAATACTGAATCAATTACACTTAGCAGCTATTAAACACACTACTGCATTTATTATAACACTAATACTCATGATAACACTAGCACTAATTGATATAACTTTACTGCACTTACATAAACACTCGCGACCTCACCAAGAGTTGACGTAACTCCGCCAAAATCGTATACCGACTGCGCGACTCTGCGACTGAACTCCAAAACCTGTTTTATATACTTGTCGACTCCCACCGACACGAGAGTCGCCCCCTACCGACGTTTATTAAGTCAAATTGGCGATATTTGCCTGTTCAACAGGATGTGACGTCAAAATACTTTGAATAATAATTAGAATTGCTAACAGTCGGCCTTTCCTGACCGAGTTCACGTCCCGTGAAAAAACCAGCATCCTTTCAACTTTAAACAATTAAACATACATACATACAAATAAATTAATCCTTGTCAACTTGAACTGAGATCTCTCCATACTCACAGTTAAATTAAGCTGAGTGACCCCTTCATGTTCACTACAGTAAGCTGAGTGACCCCTTCATGTTCACTACAGGAAGCTGAGTGACCCTTTCATGTTCACTACAGTAAGCTGAGTGACCCCTTCATGTTCACTACAGTAAGCTGAGTGACCCCTTCATGTTCACTACAGGAATCTAAGTGACCCCTTCATGTTCACTACAGGAAGCTGAGTGACCCCTTCATGTTCACTACAGGAAGCTGAGTGACCCCTTCATGTTCACTACAGTAAATTAAGTGACTCAATTCATGTTCACAACAGTTAAACCTAGTGACCCCTTCATGTTCACATCAGTTAACCGCGTAACACCTTCATCTTCACAACAGTTAACCTAGTGACCCCTTCATGTTCACATCAGTTAACAGAGTGACTTCATTCATGTTCAGAACAGTTAACCTAGTGACCCCTTCATGTTCACATCAGTTAACCGAGTGACCTCATTCATGTTGACAACAGTAAACTGAGTGACACCTTCATGTTCACATTGGGCGTAGTCCTTAACCAGGATGACAAAGGAGCCGACTTCCCGGCATCCCACTTCTGAACTATAAACTCACGCGTATTAAAACATTGAATTAAACGTTAATACTGAATCAATTACACTTAGCAGCTATTAAACACACTACTGCATTTATTATAACACTAATACTCATGATAACACTAGCACTAATTGATATAACTTTACTGCACTTACATAAACACTCGCGACCTCACCAAGAGTTGACGTAACTCCGCCAAAATCGTATACCGACTGCGCGACTCTGCGACTGAACTCCAAAACCTGTTTTATATACTTGTCGACTCCCACCGACACGAGAGTCGCCCCCTACCGACGTTTATTAAGTCAAATTGGCGATATTTGCCTGTTCAACAGGATGTGACGTCAAAATACTTTGAATAATAATTAGAATTGCTAACAGTAGGGAACTATGCCGCAGTTCTACGGAGAACCACCAGAGAAAAATATGAGAAAAGATGACGATCTAGGATTGGGATGATGATTAAGGAGCACGGTCGTGGTTTTAAAGATAGTTAAGGGCTGCGCGAACAAAAATACGCTGAACCTCATCCGATGAGGTTCAGCGGTATTTTTTGTTGGAACAGCCCTTAACTATCTTTAAAACCATGACTGAGCTCCTAGGTAAATTTTTCAGCCCACTGCCAATCGGATTCCAATTGGCGATGGAGATGACGGCGATACTTTTATGGGCGGGAAGACTGCACGCGGGCCACATGTGGCCCGCGCACTCACGCGCCCTACTAGTTTATATATATAGATATAAGGTGTTGTCAAGGTATCTGCCATCGTTCCAGGATGTGAATGTGACATACGTTACACTTCAATAGTGAAGAAATCTCAGTCCCCGGAATCAATAAAATGTTTTTTTTTTTTAATTATTAACATATCGCATCATGTTTCATAAACACGTCCATCAGTCAAGCTTATCTACAATAAACCAAGATCAAAGCTCTTGGTCTAAGGTCAAGGTCAACGGTCTACGCCGCGTGGCAAATTCTCAAAAGAAGTCAAAGAACTCCGACCGCGCGTCAGTACAGTAGGTTTAGTATCTACAGGTTTTGGCCGCCGATTGTAAATTTATCGCCTGGTCACGGAAATCAGCTGTTTTATCTGGTAAGTACCTAAGTATTAGATTCTATTGAAACATTCCTCTGTTTATTCTACCGTGCTTTGCGTTGCATGAACACCGAGTATTTGTCGATATTTGGTAGGCAATCAAGCACTTGTTCACGATACGTAAGTTTCTTTGATTACCGAAAACTACGGAAATGCGTATTCGTAAGTATCTGGGCGCGGTGTGAGAACGTTGACCTTTGGTTATAATTATTGTACGTAAGTATGCTCTGATGGACGTGCTTATGCAACATGATGAGATACGTTTGTAATTTTTAATTAAAAAATAAAATATTTTATTGAACCTGGGGACTGAGATTTTTTCCCTAGCGAAGTGTATACGTATGACATATTCACCTCCTGTAACGATGGCAGATGTCTTGACAACACCTTATATAATATAATATAGTAATATAATATAATATAATATAATAATACTTGTAAGCTGTAGTTCTGTAGCTGTAGTGCATATCTTGATGTATGTGTGTAAAGTAATAAATTCATACAATTGTAAGTAATTATATTAATATAGTATTTAGCACCAGACAGATTTGCGCAATGCGAAATTTAGCTAATTCTAAATATGTATATTAAGGGCTAGAAAGGGCGCATTTTAGTGACGTGGAACTGCAGGCAATATCTCACGGATTTTATTGATTGCGAATTTAAATTACAAGTAACAGCGCGTTAACACTACAGTACTTCACTATACGTATGAACTCGCATTTCGTTTTGTGGCTAACTCCCATCTTATTGGATAGGGACAACCCTCCACCACACATGGCCCAATCAACCTCGCGGTTATGGGGGCCGAAACGCGGGAGGGCTCCCGTTCGGTACTTGCTCTTGGCGTGTTCCCGGGGCGCCTTCTTGACTCCCTACAAGTTGTTTCCTCTTGCTCCTTGTCCCTATGAACTCACTCTCCCCATTCTGGGGCAGGACCATCTTATTGGATAGTGGGATGGGGGCTGGTGTTGATCGCTTTGGTTGGCTGAGTAGGCTGGAGGTACCCTGATTGGCTGGCAAGCGATGGCGCAATGTACGCTCGCTATGATTGGTCCGCAGGTCGCGACTGTGATTAGCTCTAGCCGTGTGACGTAAAACTGACATACGTGGTGTGACGTAAAAGTTAAAAACCTTGAAGACAATGGTGCTAATTCTGTTGAGTAATATCTCTAAACTGAACAAACGCTATCCTTTTCAAAATGCTACCCATGGGAACGAATAACACTATTTTTAAACGCGTCAAATTAGTTCCCTTTAGAGATTTTACACAACTGAATTTTCAGCAGTTACTTTCAAATCTTTAATATATATAAATCTCGTGTCACAATGTTTGTCCGCGATGGACTCCTAAACTACTGAACGGATTTAGTTCAAACTTCGTGAATATCTGTCATTTGGTCCAACTTAAAAGATAGAATAGTTTTTATCCCACGTGGACGAAGTCGCGGGCATCAGCTAGTTTAAATATATGTATTTGAGATCTTTAATCTTTTCTTTTAATAGAGTTGAAGTAGAAAAAAATGCTCCCAACTTCCAATTTTTTGTATCGGAAACTGCAGTGAATTATTATGTATTTTTTATTTGTGTCGATTCAAACTAGTAATTTCCATTATTACGCTAAGAACAATTTTTATCACCTGACATGAGCTTTTAGTAATTAAGAAAAATTACGTTTTTATGAATTCGTGCGCAATGCTTCCGCAATGCGCAAAAGACGTATTCGTAACTTGTAAGAGTGAGGACCAACCTGCTAGCGTTCAAATACAACATATGCAAGCCGTAGAGGCGTTTTCGTTTTCTATTGACACTTATAAAGACGTCCTACGTGAAGGAAAACACTGTCGTATTGCCTTTTTTCAAATAAAAAAAAAAAATATCTGGGTGACCGAGCTTTGCTATACTATATTTTGTATAATTTTTTTTCAGGTAAATACGACCTTTTCTAAAAATGAATACTAGCTAAATTGATTTATCGCCCCCGAAACCTGTATATTAAATTTCATGAAAATCGTTCGAGCCCTTTCCGAGATTCAGATTATATACATACACAAGAATGGCTTGTTTAAAGGTATAAGATAATAAGATTATAGTATGTAGTAGTCTTGAGTAGATTGAAAAGATATAATAGTATTAATTATTTATTTTCTTCAAAGTAATGGAAAATTGTCTCCCATTTCGTATTCATGTAGGTGTTGATGTGCTTATATTCAGGGCTGGGCAAAATACATGCTTTGCTTTAATTGAAATACAAATACAAAAATACTGTATCGCAAGTAATTAAAATACAAAATACAAAATATATTTAGGCAAGGTATTAAAAATATAAAATACAAAATACAGTATTTTAGCTATTTTTAATTGAAATACAAATTACAAAATACTTAAGTAATCTAGACCACTAGACCAGTACAGGCTGAAAAGTTGAAGAAAACAAGATGTCTAATTAAGAAAAAACAAAAACCTACGTAAAACAAAACTAAAAAAAAAACATTTTATAAATATAATGGTAATCACTGTTAAAAATTCTTTGTTTGATAACTCTCGATGTTTTTTGAAAACATTAATTTTTTGAGATTACTTTTTAACGCCAAAAAATTTTTTTTTTAACCGACTTCGAAAAACAAAAGAAGGAGGAGGTTCTCAATTCGGCGCGTATGTTTTTTATGGATGTATGTCCATCGATTTCTCCGATAATACGGAACAGATTTGCATGGTTCTACTTTTGATCGATAGGAAATAGTCTCGAATAGGTCCCATGTAAATTTTTGTAACCTCACCCCTATTTTTTAGTCTAATTTGACCGGACTAGAGAGAGAATAGGGGATTTTTGTTAGAAATTTGTCCAAATTTTATGTCAAATTATACCTTTTCCAATCCTTTATTTTCTCGATGACAGATGAGACAGGTATAGCAATAGCGAGGGATCAGAAAGAGACCACGTTACTTTTGTCTCTCTTAGGGATCAGAAAGAGACCACTTTACTTTTGTCTCTCTTTGATCCCTAGCTATTGTTATATCTGTCTCATCTGTCATCGAGAAAATAAAGGATTGGAAAGAGTATAGAATATTTATTATTTACTAATAAACAAAGCATTCCTTAACAACGACTGACATACAGGCTGGTTCCTGCCGGGCCAGCATGTGCATTGTGCACGATAATTTTGTCTACTTGTATCGATCTAGTGGTGT
The DNA here is from genome assembly GCA_036785405.1 of Coenonympha arcania. Classification (NCBI taxonomy): domain Eukaryota; kingdom Metazoa; phylum Arthropoda; class Insecta; order Lepidoptera; family Nymphalidae; genus Coenonympha; species Coenonympha arcania. The sequence goes on from CM072082.1 coordinate 12,594,089, forward strand.
TTATAGCCAAACCTTTCAAATTATATTTTTCGCCATAAAATAAAAATATCTTATTGAGTATTGACCTATAAGTTAACGAATGTAAGTTCGCCCGTATGTTTTTAATGTAAATGAACTACTGGAAAAAATCGAAGATTCCTCACTGGTGATGTTTTGATCCCAGTGCACTGTTGCCAACTCTAGTTGCTCTACCATCTACACTCTCACCTCGCAATGCGAGTGTGAATGCGAGGCATCTCGCATTCTCTCACTCACGATCGTTAAATGAAGGTAAAATGTATTTTGTGAAAATGTATTTTGAAGCCTCAAGTATTTGAAATACCAATTACAAAATACTTCGGCGTCAGGTATTTGAAATACGAATTACAAATTACATTTTAAGGAAGTAATTGAAATACAAATACAAAATACGTATTTGTATTTTAATTACGTATTTCAATTAGAAGTAATTTAAATACTGCCCAACCCTGCTTATATTTTTATATATACTCGTACATGCATATGCATACCTTTAACTGAAATAAATCGATTTATATTTGGCACAGATCCATCTTCTATCTAGATTAATAAATATCAAGTGAATTTATCTCATATCAATAATTACAGGTTACATTGTAAATTGTAATACACTTTGGAATTTTCTTTTAATAAATACACATAATATAACTTATTACTTAAACAAGTTTGCCTACAATAATTTAACAGTGTGCTCATTCCGAGGTTTATGACAGATTTTTACTTATTCAAAATAAAAGTGAGAGAGTAAACGAGAATTTATATAAGTAGAGTTTTTATGGGAACATCTGTTGAGAACATTGGTGAACTGTTCTGATCCCATACCTCAGACTACATTAATAAAGGTCCCATACAAATCAGCGTTAACTCTTTTGCGATCAAATAAGTGAACGTATTTCAAAAAACTCTGAATCATCACACAGAAAATCTTAGCGGTCCATCCATATGAAAATAGGCCATTTGTCCACCGTAGTTAGGTATTACGTTATAAGTCGTTTTTCTGTTATATTCATCAGCAATGCTGCATTTTAGCAGTGGTTTAGGTTGGAGGGCGCCTCTTGAGGTGTAAACATTAGCTCCGTATATATTTTAGTAAAAAAAAGGTTTTAAGTGCGTAAAGTGTGAAATTCAGTAATCAATTTCTTACATGTGTTGTGGACAGATCTGTTTAGAATCAAAACTTAACGAAATCATAAAAAAAGACATTTGAACTGTACAACAGCATTTATCTTGCTAAAATACGACGTTAATCATAAAAAAGGTGAATTTAGAACAGGAAGAACAATTCCCACCAACAACAGAACAAGCAAGGTCAGCCCATTATTGCATTGATATCTGGGTGACCGAGCTTTGCTCGGTTGCCAATAGATGGCAGCAGGGTTCATATTTTTTTTTGGTAAATTCGACATTTTCTAAAAGTGAATCCTAGCTAGATCGATTTATCGCCCCCAAAACCCCCTGTATACTTAATTTCATGAAAATCGTTCGAGCCGTTTCCGAGATTCAGATTATATAGAAATATATATATAATATATATATATATACATATATACAAGAATTGCTCGTTTAAAGGTATAGGATTGCATTATTGATAAATTATTCGGCACAATCCTTTTTCATAAATAATTCAAATTTTACAAATCGTAACAACCAGAACGTAGATCGAACGTTAAAACACCATCTGGTGCGAAACAAAAGAACTACGTTAAGCAATACATCCAATACAGTGAAAACTAACGAAGAGAATATTATGTTACAACGCCATCTAGCGCGTTCTCACATGAATCACATGAGGCATCGAACCTTTAAGTCACTTCGAATAGCGAAATAAGGACAGTACCATCCCGGTAGAGGGCGCTCCAACAAAAATAATTAACTACGATCACAGTTCGGTATTTAGAATTCTGTAGAAAAAAAATGGAAGAATTAAACAGAATGTTCAGGGAAATGAAAAACGAATTTAGCAAAAAATTTACTGCAGTACAAATTTACGCATGAACGAAAAGTTAAAAAGTCTGAATCTAGGGATGGAAAACCTCCATTCCGACTTAAAAATGCTAGAAAAAAGGCTGGACATATTAGAGAAACAACACGTACAAACGAAACTTAGTATTTTATAGAGTTCAAGAAGGATAAAAATCATACTTTCAGTTGGAAGAAATGATACTAGGTATAATAAACGATAAAAAATAAAAATAAAAACGGCAAACATTGAAATACAATCAGTAAGAAGATTTGGAAGTTTCTAATAAACCGAGAACCGTCTCCGTTTCACTGACAACTTTAGGAAAAAAAATACAAATAGATACTACCAAATAAAAAACATTTACAGGGCGACAAGAAAAAAGGTTTTAGCGATAAGAAAGGAACTAAAAGCTAAACAAAAAATGGAAATAGAGAAAGGGATATGTGCAGTGTGATAAATTTATCATAAAAAACAAGAATAGGAAACCACATACTCTAAGCGAAAAATTTCCGAATCCCCGGATATACCTATGAACTCTCCCAATACTACGAGTACATCGTACTTACCGAATCGTGCGCAACGCCAATCGCACGAGAGATATAGACAGAGATATTAGGGTTGCGCGAGGATATCGCACAATATCCTTTGAGGCGGCTACGCTTCTGGCTCGCTTTTCGCCTTTAGACATCCTGGCGGATATGGATACAAAGATTTATAAGGGTGTCCAGGCAGGAGATTACTCATTAGTGACAACAGAGATGAGGAAGCGAGCGCACCAACAGGCAGAAATAACTTGGCGATTGCGTCTTGCAAACGACAAAAATGCACGCCAACGCGCTGTTGGTGCGATTCTGCCAAACTTCGAGATGTGGTTAAATCGTAAGTTTGGTAAACTCACGTTGAGGCTGACATAGGTGCTCACTGGACACGGTTGTTTCGGTGAGTACCTGTGTCGGATTGGACGTGAGCTTCCGAATGCCACCACTGTGAGGGGTAGTGCGACACCGCGCAACATACGTTGGAGGAGTGTCCTGCCTGGAACCACGAACGGCTCGTGTTGACGGGCAGTATTGGCACTGATTTAAGCTTGCCAACTGTTATATCGGCTATGATAACAGGGGATGGCGTGGAGAGAAGCCTTTTGCGAGATTGTTATGACGAAGAAGGAGGCTGCGGAGAGGGATCGAGAGAGATCTGATCCCCCTCGCAAACGCCATAGATAACAATCCCAGACCCCTTAATAGCCTGGGTTTGGGGTTGGCCCTGAACTTGCCTGAAAGTGGCAAATGTTAAGGGTCAGCCAGAAGTGAGCCCAACGGGCGTTGCGCAAGGGAGCCTCCGGTGCGTTCGTATGAGTTTTTATTTATTTGTTTATTATAATGCTGCATTTCGCACCCACCAACGTATTCGTAGTGAGAAAGACAAAAGTTAAATCAGTGTATCCTCACATTCATAGAGGTCCAAGAGTAGACCTTAAAGCCTTTGGATATAGAAGTGCGGCAAAAAATACTTTGCCCAAATTGGCAAACTCGAGCCGTCGTTACACCATTTTTCACGCACACTAGCATCCGCACAGCACACAGATTTGAAATTGACACACCCACACTACAAGAAAAAGTTTCCGCACTCACGGAGCTGTCGTTGTCATGTAGGGCTCTATCCAGTCGGAGCGCGAGCGTCGACCTATTATAAATTTATGCTCTAAACGTTTGCCTTTGATTAGGTATATACAGGATCTGCTGCATTTTACTTATCTATAGTTATATAGACGTATTTTTGAATAAAACAAATAAAACTATTTCCAAGCCTTTCTCACCTAGGGAAAGCTACGTTATTAGAACGAGACAAGCGGATAATGTTATTGCGTAAACGCGTTACGCAAATGTCAAATGACGTCATACGATCTGTGTGTTGAAGCTTTTTTTCAGGACCGTAAACATGGCGTAATTTGTTTTTCCGGTGTTGATTTAAATTTTGTTTAGGATTTTATTAAAATTGGTTAATGTTTAAGTTGTTGTTATAAGCAATAAATAATGGTAAAGTGCTCAGTTGTAGGCTGTAATAACAAAAGCACTGAAAGAATCCCAGGAATTTCATTTCACAGCTAAGTAATAAATTTTTCTTATTTCTCTTTTTGTAACCAGTATTTTGTTTTTTTTCGATAAAGTTTAGCTAAACTTCTGCTTTATTTAATTAAAAATACTCAAATTTATGCGGTTAAATGGAAAACTTAGATTATTTCTCGAGTTTTTGTTTGAATGTAAATATAGTGTTGGGATTGTATTGTTTATCAACAAATTGAATATCGATAAAGATAATACGTACTGTTTGTCACGTTGAAGGTGGTTTAGGGGTAGAGAGAGAAACAGTAAGGGCTGTTGGTTTAAATCAGGTTGCTCTAGTTCGAAGTTACGACGACTTAAGAGATATTCAGTAGGACGAGAGGGTGCACCGTGCACCACACATACTATAGAGTTTTTTCATTATGATAAAGGGGTTTAATTGAAAATAAATACCTACAAAAAGAAAATCTGACTCGTAAGTTAGGTCTGTATAATGAAATAAAGTATGTACTTGAATCTTTAAATTTTGAAGGCTGTACTTGGCTTAGAATGCTAAGGCTGGAAGGGTGTTTTACAAGTTAGTCGGCTGTCGAGCAAAATAAAGGACGCCACTGCTCACGGTACCTGGCCGCTGGCGGTTTAGTGATACAGATGATATCTTCACTTTCTTTTTCTTTTTCACTTTAACATAAGTTTTCTGAGTTAAGAAATATAATATCTAAGTTAAGAAATAAATCTGAGTTAAGAAATAAATCATTTTATGAATAAGTTGATTTACTTTATTCACAAGCTTTTGCCTGCGTACGTAAGTAAAAAGTACCCTATATATTACTACGGAAGGAATATTTCCCACGCGTGAAATTTTTACACAAAAATTGAAAGTTTTACACAAATCGCAACAATATGAAACAAAGCACATTCGGTGTTGTATAGAATACGTAGGCGATGTATAAATTGAATTATATTTTATACATTACGTTTTAGACATTATATGCTTTACCTAGGTATTGTATACAACACCGGATTATACAGATTCCTGGTAACATTTATATCAGTGTACATATTAATTAATCACTTGTTTATAATATAATATTATTTAAATAATGTTTCTGATAATTTTATGTCGAGTATATAAAAACATCGATATCGGTAGTCCCACAGATATAGGGGAAGTCCCTAGCCTTAAATGTCATTTAGGCTCCGCCCATTCGCCATTATTTGGGTACGGAAGCTTCATTTGACATTTCTTGTTTCTTATCCTCTACTATTTATTACGATCTATGACGTTTGCATCGTTTACTGTCTGTCATTGTCACAATTAGCTGGTCACAGTTGCTACGGAGCGAGCGATGTTAGTGCGATGTACAGTTTTATTCGAATATCCAAAGATTTAAATCGTAGATGAGCCATAAGCCTCCAAAAACATCCACGTTTTTGACTTGTGTGCGACACGTGTCATCTTACACACAGAGCGACAATCTGTCACACATATCACTTTTCACTAGAATTTTGTCAACAATCAAAAACAAATATATTTCATATATTGTGTACTTACGAATGAAATGTAACTTTAGCTTTATTTATATTTTATATTTCTTGTATTGTTACTACACTTTCTAAATGAACAAGAAGGCATTTTGATGTAAGTTTACGGTGAAAAAACTAGCAAATAATTTGTAGATAACGTCCGTCACTCTCTCTGTCACAAGTGCAACTACAGCATGCTGAGATCACTCACTCAGCATGTTTGTGGACGTTTTCGATGTGCGCAATGTAGGCTTAGGGCTCATCTAGCGATTTAAATCTCGATCGATCTTTGGCAACAATCACCCCGTTCCGAAAAAGTTTCATCGGCAATCTTGATGCGCTCGAGTAATACTATTGTAATAATGTACAGAATATAATGTTTCAATTGAGGTTTCAATTTAGTACTATGCTACCTCTAACTTTTTTGTTTTATCATATTGTAAAGTTGACTACTGGATATATTTATTTATTAAAAAAAACAATTATAGATAAATATCAGGTATAAAAGGCATATTTTGGACATCATAATTATTATTTAAGTCAATTACTTAAGGCGGTTCATGCGTTAGTATTATGCTTGAGTCAAAATTTACGATTTCCGAAAGAACATAAAATAGTTATGTGTTAAATTATAGATAAGATAATTGAATTCATATTATTTGGCATTTCATAATCTAGAACTTGTCTCAATTATTTTTTAAAATATGTGTATAACTTTCTCACTAGAACAGTTTTTGTATAGGCTGTTTGCTAAAATAGCGGTCGACGCTCTACACAGATGCAAGATATTTGCCATGTTTCTTAACAAAAACTTATAACAATGACATATTTAGAAAATTAATAACATATACTAAAAAGTGTCTAAAAAAAAACACGATTTTCCTAGATTTTCATTCAAAAACCATAAACCGAAAAGTTCCATTTTTAGCATTTTTCGATAAATTAAACGTATTATTTTAGGATAAAATCCAAGATATTTTGTTATTTCTGAATTATAGTAATTTAATTCAATTAATATTCAATGTCACTGGTTATTTACTATTTTAATAAGTTGTATATTTATTTTACTATACATTTTTTTGTAATACCATTTTCCGCACAAAATTGCGTCAGCGGGAACGGAATTCCTGTTTTGTATGGAGCGACACGCGATTCAAACCGTGCCGCATAAACGCTCTTAAAAACCAAATGTCGAAAATGGTGCTAATTTCGTTCTGCAAAATCAACTAATTTTACGCGTTTTAAAATATCCTTTTCCATGGAGAGAATTTTGAACAGATAAACACTATTTTAAGACGCGTAAATTTAGTTAAATGTTATTAATTTTGAGATAGATATAACAACGATAAAATTAATTCACACTTTCAGGTTCTCAGTTCCAACGTTGACGAGGAAAGTCACATGTACGCTGCTAAACTTCTCGAAGTGATAGTTCTTCAGTGCTCGTGTAGAATAGACTATTTCTTGCGGTCTTTCGTAGAGGTTGTAATGAGCAGACTGATTAGAAAGGTCGAGAGAACAGAACTTAGGACTATGTTAATGCAGGTAAATAAATCATATTATATTATAAATACAGTAGATAAATATTAAATACAGTAGAAACTCGATTAGACGGACTATTTGTTGTTGTTAGATTCCGGATAATAGGAAATCCGGTAATGGAGAGGATGAAGAAAAGTGGGTTTTATGCACAGTTAGTAATTAGTATAATTTTAGAGCTTGTCTGAGTTGAAATGACGGACCCCACTAAATTCATGAACAAAAGTGTTTCTTTTTAACGTTTTACTTCTTTAATAGTATGGAACCTTCGGTGCGCGAGTCCGTCTCGCACTTCACCGGTTTTTTCTATTAGGGTTCCGTACCCAAAGGGTAAAAAGGAACCCTATTGGCGAGACTTCGCTGTCCGTCCGTCCGTCTGTCACCAGGCTGTATCTCTTGAACCGTGATAACTACGGACTTGAAATTTAAACAACAAATACTAAACAAGTGGAAAATTAAAAAAATTTAAAACACCCACGACTTTTGCAGACTTGTAATTGAAAAAGGATTAAATAATTTTTTGAAACTCCCCGACTAAAGGAAAGTAAGAACTAAGAACCTATCAGTATAATTACAAATCCAAGAAAATCCGCCGGAGCTGCTGTGTTTTGCCTATGACGGCGTTGATGGTGCTGTTTACCAGTTGATGACTAATTCAATTTTTTGATACTTCTCATATACCGGCAGTTTATCAATACTTACTAATTACATTAATTGATATTGGAAACGAAAATAGCAATGGCAGCTCCGACGGATTTTCTTGGATTTGTAATTATACTGATAGGTTCTTAGTTCTTACTTTCCTTTAGTCGGGGAGTTTCAAAAAATTATTTAATCCTTTTTCAATTACAAGTCTGCAAAAGTCGTGGGTGTTTTAAATTTTTTTAATTTTCCACTTGTTTTATAGTTTTTCGATTAATATATGAATGTAATTTAAATTATATTATTATTAAAAAATGAAAATTAATCTTCAAACTAGCCATTAGCTCCTCTAGCAGCGTTTGAAGGCATCATCCCTTCTAAGTCATGAAGAGACGTTTATTGTGGCGCCCCCTGCTGTTCAATCACAAGAACAATTATCTACGAACCATTGCCAATGACTCACTAATATTTTATACAAAACTGTATCCAAATCGGTTCAGTCTTTTTGTAATAATTGAGAACATTCGTTTGCACTGTAAATGTTTTTTTTTTGGCGCCCCCTGGTGATCGATGTTCATAACAACTATCTAAGAACCATTGCCGCTGAACACCAAACATTATATAGAAAACTGCATCTAAATCGGTCAAGCCGTTTTTGAAATAAATGGGAATATCGATGTGCACAAACGAACACACAAACAAACAAACAAACATACAAACAAACAAACAAACAAAAATATTTTTGCATTATTGGTTTTTGTGAACAATTTAACATACAAACAAACATAAAATCTTTTTAATAGAGTAATGTACAAACGGTCTCTCACCCTAAACGCATATACCCGTACTCCGTTCCGTCGTGGGTAAAAATAGAATAAATTACGTATTTAAAAGGGCACTCTTACAACAAACGTGATTTTTTGCTCGTTTTTGGTTTTGGTCGGCAGAGGTGTTTAGTTTACGTTAATATACTATTTATTGAGAACGAATGGGTCTTGATAGAGCGGGTCGTGCGAGTCGGGCTCGCGCACTGAGGGAGTGCGCGAGCCCGACTCGCACTTAACCTATTTTATATATATAATAAGTATAACTGAGGACCGGATTATCGAGTTTCTACTGTATTGAAAAATTAAATATTACCTACAGGAGGGTTAGGCAATGAAATTAAATTATTTTAATCTTGAATCATATAATTGTATCTAATATTTTTTGTAATACTTTTATGTTTTCAAGCATGTCGTAATGATTACAAATGAAGCCCATTTACTTTTTAGGCTTTTAACATTAAAATTGCGGAAATATTGTATCATCATCTAGCGTTTATATAACAATCTTTCATTAAAAGTGTCCAGTAAAGAAAATTGATCCAAGAATCGACTTTATTTTGAGTTTCTCACATGCGAGGACTAATCTCTTTGAAAAGGACATTTTTAATCAAAGTTTTTAAAATAAGCGTGCAAAGATAATACTGTCTTAATAAACCTAATAAGTTGTATTAGTTTACAAATTACGGAAACCAAATATAATTTAATTTCGCGGGCAGACTCTAGAAGCCGTACCACCATCTCAAGCAGTAATGTTGCAGTAATGTTTCAAAATTGTCTGCAAAACAGCAAGCAACGCAAGCTTTTTAATGAATTATTGCACCCAAAAAAGTACATAAAAATTACAATAACTTTGATTGAGAGTTTTATTTTTAGGCCTTCTAACAATCGTGTAAAGTAATAATTTCGCCGAAATTTAAGTAAATCAGTGTGAACACGGCTGGTCCCTGTAAACTGTCATTCGGCCTTCTTAAAACCTTAAAAGATGGTGGCTTTCTTAGGGGCTAGATTATAACCAGGGTTATAATCTTGCTCCTAAGAAAGCGAGCGAAAGAGGATCAATAGTTTAATGTAAATAAGACAGACCCCTTATAAATACCTTTCTAACAAGAATGTCATACTTCTTTGTTGGCAGGTGCTGATCGCAATATTTTACAGCAGTCCACGCCTTCTGTTTGCAATTTTCAACAGCTTGCAACAACCGGGGCCGAACGCGTGTAGTATATCTCGGCACTTTGTTATACAGTTGATTGGTGACGCAGGCTTATTTATGGGGTAATTATTTTGTTACTTTTATAAATTTACTAGTTGATACAGCAAACGTTGTTTTGCCATTAGGGATATAAAATAGCTTACGACCTACTTTGAGACATACCGAACATAGAAAATTTCATAACAATCGGACGAGCCGTTTCGGAGGAGTTTGGTAACGAAAATTGTCTCGAGAATTTTATATATTAGAGAAAAATATAGCTGATCCGGCAAACGTAGTTTTGCCATTAGGTATATAAAAAATCACTTACTCTTAGACCTATCGGACATACACAGAAAATTTCATAACAATCAGTCGAGTCGATTTGGAGGAGTTCGGTAACCAAAATCTCTCTAATATTTAAAAATATTTAAATATTAGAGAGATTTTCACAATATAGTTTAGGCCAAAATAAATCTAAATATCCATTGCACCGGAAAGCTTTGAAAAATGAAATTAGTAAAATAATCCGGCACAATAAATCCGCCTCCCTGGTTACAGTTAATTTTTGAAAAAAATGTGACGTTATTACAAGGAAGCCATTTTTAATACAGAATCATGTATTGTAAAGACAAATTGCGATTTTAGTGGCCAGCGGTATGTAAGTGATAAGCCCTTGAAGACAACCTCAGCACCGTACAAAGGGCGCTTTCTTTCCCTTAGAAAAGTGGCTTCCACAGGACTAGGCCATATCCGAAATTCAACGATTACCTGGCACCAGAGGGTGGACTTGCTATTGACCTCCCCAGGGGTTCGCATATACAAGGTGTGGGTATACAAGATGTAGGTTAATTCCTATAGTGTGCCTGCAGCTAACCTTTTAACTTGATCCTAGAAACACATTAATTAGAAAATTAAAGGACAATGATCGTGTATGTATGGTATCCCGTATCAAGCTGAATCAAACCCAAACTTAATTTTTTATAGACTACGGTCTCCACATTAACTCCTACAATTATTACTTTTTTAATTAACATCCGGATTCTAAAGTTATAGGCAAACAAACAAGTAATACTTCTTAGTGAAATCAGAATGACACAAAATGTGCATTGAAAAAAAATTAATGTTTTGTATGCAAAATCAAATTCCGGATATGAAAAACAAATTTTTAAGAACCATAGCCACTAGCCTATGATTCTTAAAAAACGTTATTTTATTTTTCTTGGCTATTTTGGTTTTGGTTCATGAGAAAACTTGACACTCCTTTAGCACCCCTAACTGTGATGTCAACAAACCTCATATGAAGTCGGTTCGATCATGTTCCAAGTAAGCTTCGCTGGAAAGACCAGTCTCGTACAGCCAAAGATTTAAATCGTCGGATGCACCAAACTCCGGAAGCACGCCGCCCTTGTAATATTCCTGTTTTAGCAACTCATTTTCTCATTTCACAATTGTCAAATAGTACTTAATTAATAAAATTGACTTCCTATAGTTCCCTCAGGATATGAGCTTACACTTCTTGTCATATTTTTTCATGCATCATACATCATTCCCAACTTTAGACTTTCGGCTAATCAGGGCAAGTTACCAACACGTTACACATATATATATATTGGCGGGGGCACTGCCGTGCCCCCTGATATACTAGCTGACCCGGCCACGCGTTGCTGTGGCTAATGTTATTGTTATATTAATAAATTAAAATTGCGACTTTAATTTGAGATTTAAACTATCCTATCTCTCAAGTTGGACCAAATGACAGATATTCACGAAGTTTGAACTAAATCGGTTCAGTAGTTTAGGAGTCCATCGCGGACAAACATCGTGACACGAGATTTATATATATTAAGATTTTATTTATATCACCATATATATAAAAAATATATATAGGTTATATAAAAAATATCATATCGCTTTCCTCCTGTAGTTGTTTGTTTACATTAAAACTGAGAACTTTTGTTCTAGGACTTTTTTTAACTCGATATTTTGAGAAATATTAAACATTCAATATTCAGCAGAGATACTTCAATTGTTAATAACTCTGATAAGTAACAATCGGCAAGTGGCAACACAGTTTCACAGTGTAATGTCACTTTGCAATAACATGATATATTAAAAAAATGTATGAAATAAATTAATGCAGAATTTTGGAAAGTCCTAGAACAAAAGTTGTTGGTTTTAATGTAAACAACTACAGATCGAGAGCGATTTGGTATTTTTATATGACCCTGTAAGTATATTTATATTTTTACAGGTTACATGATAGGAAATTATGTGTGCTGGGTATATGCACCCTCCTGGAAATGGGTCCACAGAGGCCAAGTCTGGACGTAGTTATGTCGCAAATTTTGCCCTCATGCTTAGTACTGTTTGATGGTCTGAAGCGCGCCTACGAAGCTAGGGCGGAATTCGATGCCGCATCGTCTTCGAAAGAAGGAGACGGAGACGACGACGAAGGTAAATATCTTTTTAACACATTTGCTCAAATAGTGGACTTTTCCATGTACTTATGTTTAGCGTGCGCAAAGTTCTTCTTTTCCGCACTAGTATAACTTTTTGTTTTCCTTCTGCATAGAAGTTTTAATCAAAAAGTTTATAGTACAAAATGTTTGTATTAAATGACTATTTTATAGCGTAAACACTATTAATACTTGAATTAAATGACTTAACTTTTTAAATTGTTAAATCTAAAATAAAAAAATATTTCAAAATCCTCAATAATTCAAAATCTTTCCAAAATTCAAATCGTTGGAGCCGTTTCCTAGATTAAGTTTATATTCAACAATTGCTCGTTTAAAGTTATAAAGCTCTTTAAAAACTCCACAGAGGTGCTATCGACAGACGACGATGATCTCGATCACATGAACAGCGAATATCTAGAAAACCTCTCGAGGATGGCGTCGAAAAAAAGTGCTCAGCAAGACATTAATATGGCAGTTAAAAATGAGGAATTCGACAGTGACGATGATGTAAGTCTGACAAAGAATATTCAAATATTGACTGGAAGCAGGCGTTATTTTTTTTTTGCGAAAATCTATATCAGGACAGATTCGATTGTTTTGCTGTAATCTCCTACTTGAAAAGATTCTGTACGATCCAATATGCAGGAATACCACCTACATGAAACACCACACACGATTCTTCCAACAATTTCTTCGACGCACGTGTCGTCCCAACACCGGGACATTCTTAGGATGTTGACTTGACAATGCGAGATTCGAAACGTGCATCCAAGAAATTGTATTGTTTTATGTAGGTGGTGTTCTTGCACATTGGACCATACAGATTCCTTTCAAGTAGTGAATTATAGCAAACAATAGCGCGTTCCACCTTAGACTGTATCATCACCTTTAGATCTTTTTTAGCTTTGTCCACGAACGAGCCCGAGTTATATCACGCACTGACAAGCGTTTTGTCAGAACAGCAACAGAAACAATTAAGCACTGTATTCGTTTTGGCAGACCTGCGTAAGGCAAGCGCGTTCCACCTTAGACTGTATCATCACCTTCCATCAGATGTGATCGCAGTCTAGCGCTAGCCTATATAATATAAAAAAAACATTAATCTACAAAAAATGTTTTAATACACTTACGAAAGCAATGCAAGACGTTCAGCTGAGTGATACGTCTGCCTATATCAGATGGTGTGCGTCACCAGACTTCACATTGCAAATTCATACGACGCACTGCAATGGAGTCATCATCCTGAGACAATTGCAGTGCGTCCTCCAATTTCACATATTAACGGACTGCTCTAGAATGATTATCCTGAGACACACATTTTACAAAATAACATGTTAAAACGTTAGTTTACTGCATCGAATTAAAAGTCGGAATAAAGTTATCAGCACCAATTAATTGTTTCCGTCCGTAGTGGGAATCGAACCCACGACCTCCGACGCAGACGGCAGGGTCGCTACCGCTACGCCATTCGGTCGTCAAAAAAGTTTAGTTCACGTCATCATCATGATAATCATAATAACTAACTAACGTAGCTTGTGCAACTATGCATTATGGATCTCGTCGGCAGCTGAAGAAGTTATCGTATTCTTACCATCGAACCAGGTGCGTTTAAACTGGTAGGATGGTAACCAGCCGCGGCCGAAACCTTCCACTGGTCTGAGCCAATTTAGAAATTGTAAAATTCCAAAGTGTCCCACTAAGTAAAACAAACCCTCGCATTACTGCGTTGGTGTTTCATATCCGGAATTTAAATTTGTATACAAAAAGTTATTTCTTTTCAATGCACATCCGGAATCAAAGTTATAGGCAAATAAACAAGAAGTGCAATTTTATTAAAAAATAATAATTGTAGATCTAATGTGGAGACCGAAATCTATAAAAAATATTTTTTTTAGGAGGATGATGCATTTGAACCAGATGAAACGATCCTGGAGTCCTACACGACACCCTTGGATAACAGAGATTATACAGTCGATGAATACGTCAAATTCAAAGACACTATGTTTGGTACGTACAGTAGTTTTAATATTTACTATTGTAGTGCGCCGAATGAGTTTCTACGGATGAAAGAAAAGGTTGTTATAGGTAGACCAGAATCTCATGAAAAATACGGAAATGAAATTTTGTAGTAAGCTACACTAGGGTAATTGAATTGAAAAGTCTTGATACTTTTTATTTATACTATAAGAGGTCCTAATATCATTCATCTAGAATATTAATTGTATATTATACTGGAATTGAAGTTGTATCTGTTGTAATCAATAAATGAAATAAAACAGGTGTTGGATGATACGAGCTAGAAAATGGTTCTAAATACTCCATTTGCATATCTTCTTCTTCGTCTGAGGAGGATATTAGAGGTATTTATAATAAATCGCTCCTCTTGCATTCTTATGAACCTGCCTTGTTCAATGAAATCATTTTCAATTTTTATTACATGCTCGCAACATTTTCGCCTGTAATCTGCACCAATTTCTGAGAAAGCTTCCTCTGTTAATGACTTGTTATCACCAGGTCCGGATTTATTTTTTCTTTCCCTCTTTTTTGTATTTTCGCACTGTGAAGTCTACATCTCCTGAAGATGTCCCGGGGTCGGGTCGAAACGTGCGTCAAAGAAAGTGTTGGAAAAATTGTGTGTCCTGCCTAAGGACCTAATAATACGAATCGAAAATTTCATCGCAGGGGGATAAGCCTCGCATAGCTCAGCGGTCAGAGCACCCAGCCGCGAGAGATGGGAGACGCGGGTTCGAATCCCGCTGCGAGTGAAAAATTTTGATTCGTATTTAAATTTATAGAAATTGTGTGTGGTTTTTCATGTGACCTGCATATTGTACCATACATAATCTTTTCACGTATACTCTTTCCATTAGTTTATTTTCTCTTTGACACATGAAACCGATATAGCAATAGCGAGGGACCAGAACGAGACCACTTTACAATTATCTCTCTGGTCCCTGGTTATTGCTATATCTGTTTCATGTGTCAAAGAGAAAATAAACGAATTGAAATAGTATAGCGGATTACAGCAAAACAAATTTATCTGTCCTGCTGATATGCAATTATCTTTTTAGCTTTGTCCACGAACGAGCCCGAGTTATATCACGCACTGACAAGCGTTTTGTCAGAACAGCAACAGAAACAATTAAGCACTGTATTCGTTTTGGCAGACCTGCGTAGGGCACAGCGGGCTAGCAAACTTATTGAACTAAGTGGAGGTATATATTTGAAATTTTCTTCTTTCTAATTAAATATTAATAAAAAAGACTTGTAGCACTCGTAGACTGCCGCGGTAAAGCTATTGCATAGCTGTTTTTATCAACTTATGCAATTATAATTATACAACCAATGCCACCTAGAGACGAGTTGCTGAACTAAAGAGACAAGCTGAACAAGCGTGATATTTCAAAAAGTCATTAAAAGTTCTGCTATTCATCGATAGATGGCAAAACTAAAAAGTATCACCGCTGTGCCGGTCGGAGTGGGGGGTGTTAGGTTATTTTCGTTACGGAATTTCTGAATTCGGTCTCCACGCTCAAGGCCCGTGATAGAAGCTATGCAATAGCTTAATAATTAATAATATTAATGAGAGAGAGATTAACGCCGATTCTATTGTGCAAAATCTCAAAACTAATTTTTCAGACAACACAAACACGTCTAAAAAGGTGCTAAGGGGTCAACACACGAATTTCATGATTTTTCGCCACTTATCACAGCTGGTCACATTTGTAAGACCCCCTTTTTTGTAATATATTTTTCAAATTTACAAGTTTATAGCAGTTTGACTATAGTCTATCTCTGTGGAAAATACCAAAATTGGTTCAGTGGTTTGGGCGTGAAAGCGTAACAAACCAAACTTACATTCACATTCACTCAACGACTCAAAGAGTTAATACTAATACTTACAGATACAGCATACTTGTAATGTACTACTTACGAGTAGATACACTATCCAGTCCTTTATGGTCCATAAACTTTATTAATTTCTTTACAGGTTATTCGTTTACCGTGCCAGAGCAAGTACCAACCACATTTAAATTTGGTCAATAAATGCCCCACGTAACTGAGAATTTGGCCCGTCAAAATTTTGTTGGGCCTTAAATTGATTGTTTTGTTGCCATTTTTTTATTATCATTATTATTTCATTTGCTGTATATTTTATTTGAGAAATATTGGAGGTATATGAAATGATGAACTAGTTTGTATTGATTTGTTTGTATTTTGTGCAAACTGCACAATTTGTTATAAAACAACACAATATATGTATTACATTATTAAAATTAATGATTTAATGAATTTATTGTTATAAACTGATAATAAAATGAATTTAAATTGAATAAGGTCCAATTACTACATTTGATGTAACAAAAAGTTAGAAAAAATATTTTTTTTTATATTTACTCCAAAAAGATCCAAACTTATTTTTTTTAATGCGGTTTACCGCTTTTCTGTTTTTGTACATAAAACAGAGCTTGTTACTTGCTTTAATTAAAACGTTATTTAAGTAAATAAAAAAATATATAAGCAAAACAACAGTGTTCTTTGCTCCATAATTTGTATTTTGGCATTTAAATAAGGTTTTGATTAAAGGCAATTCGAGCAGGAAATCAATTATTCGATCCTGGCACATATAGCTGGGCTATGTATTTATTTATTTATTTATTTAAATATCTTTATTGCTTAAAATTAGTACATAAAATAACAACGAATAGAAAACCGAGAAACACAAAGGGCGACCTTATCACTAAAGTGATCTCTACCAGGTAACCCACAATTACGAACCTTTGATTATGTATGTGTATGTTATAAATGTATGTTTTAAAATGGATGTTTTAATGTTAAGTATTGGATGTTTTAATATTGAGTGTTGGATGTTTTAATAATAAGTGAATGTTTTAATGTTGAATTTTTCTTTAAAATACCTACTTGTAAGAGTAGATAGGTGTTAGCAGTAAGTATTATTAATAATAATAAATGTCTGTTGTCCGTCTGACCATCTATCGTGCATAGTTTTTTCGCTTAGAAGTTGTCGTTACAAGAACATGCGCACGATCGGTGTCGTTCGATGTTCTTCGAAAATACAGACTCCGCAAGCGGCTGTGCGACAAAATGAAAGCGAACAAACTATAACGAACTATAATTATTAGAAAAAGCTGCATTTTGTTCTATTAAACATTATTTCGTGATATTAAAGTACTACTACACTGTTATTCGTTGACCACTTTTTATTATGTGTAATAAATTAGAGCTAAGCATATTTTGCACGATGTGTAAAGGTGACACCGATAGGTTATTATAGGTAAACCGCTATAAACTTGACCCTCCCATGGTCTGCGGGGCGCGGGGCGGGAGCGCTCAAACAACAGGGCTGCCAGATGTACGATTTAAATTGCACTCCTACGATTTTTTGACATTTTACTCATGTACGATCGCTAGACCAAAACCATATGGAAATTGTACGTAAAATCGTATTTTTTGTATAACTGGCTATTTTAACATATTTATAACATACAAATATTTAAAATATGACCACAGAAAATTTTAATGTAAGTCTAACAATATTGCATTTATTTTCCAAAATTAACGAATTTAATTATTATTTTATAAAAACTTTGTACTGAAAAGGTCGTACGATCTTTTTATTTCAAAATTTCTTTGGCATACGACTTTTGGCAGCCCTGGCAAAAATTAACTGATCTGACGCTGTCTGATCGAAGTGACTGACATAAACGTAATATAAAACTTGCGACATGAATCAGGATAGCCTACCAACTCTTCGTAATAAAAAATTAAATAGGCAAAAAATGTGTTATTAAATGTTTCCAAATACATAACACAAATGAAATTAGGACCAAGCTGCTTTAACTTAGAATAAATATATTCCGATACGAAAATTTGAATTTAAAATAGAGGTGAATTTAGTCTTAATGTTACTTAGTTAAATCTCAAGATACGAGTCATTACGTCATCATATCGTGTACAGCCCATTGCACCACCCGCCCCGCGTCCCACAGACCATCAGGAGGGTCAAGTTTATAGCGGTTTACCTATAATTCCAATTATAATGTTTTGTTCTGTGTGCGGATTCTATATTAAACAGTTTGTTAATTAGTAACCCTTACTGGGATCATATGTCATCGCGACGAGACTAGTAATGAACCATACGACTCGCTACTCGATATTCACTATGAATCGATTCAAGTTTATGTCAGTATTTGATCGATTTTATAATGTATTGTAAAGTGCATTGGATTAAAGTACTTATCAGAAAATGTAACTTGAACTAAATATTGTAGGTATTTTGAACGATACGAATGCTCAATTGATCTTTAACATAATATTTTTAGTTACAATACCATTCACTCAGTCACGTGCCGCTTGGTCAAAGACAACCCATCTTATAGAAATAAGTGTCACCAAGCTCATTCTTTTCAGTAAAGATCACTCAACATTCGATTACTATTAAAATCGAATGAAACTGGTGAAATTCAGTAATTAAGTGGTTACAACACTAAAATAAAATAAAATAAACTGTCAACGTAACTGGTTTTAAAAACATCTTTCAGTTTCATTCCAAGTGACATTCTATGGTCTATCTCAAACGCCAAAAGAGACCTATTAAATTTTTACAAAATAGCAACTAGCATGGGATGTTGACATGATACCATACCAACCTAAGTCGGTAACTTGTGCAAAAAAAATTGCAAAAATAGGATTTTTGCCTCAGTTTTGTTATTTAACAACCCAGTAAAGGTAATTAACAAACTGAACAAAACTGAATCAGCCCAAATATTGAATGGAAGCAGGCGTTATTTTGCGGAAATCCATAATTAGCAGGACAGATTAATTTGTTTTGCTGTAATCCGCTACTTGGAAAGATTCTGTAAGATGATGTGTGTTCTGTGAGATGTTGACTTCACAATGCGAAATCGTAGAGAGATGCTCTACGATTTCGCATTGTGAAGTCAACATCTCCTGAGGATGTCCCGGTTCGGGACGAAACGTGCGTCGAAGAAAGTGTTGGAAAATTGTGTGTGGTGTTTCATGTGGGCAGTGTTCCTGCATATTGTACCATACAGAATCTTTCCAAGTAGCGGATTACAGCAAAACAAATTAATCTGTCCTGAATCAGCCCACTTTAAACTCAGTTCGTTGGAACATCGTTATTATGAATGAGGAGTGTTAGGAACGCATTCTCTTCGGCCGCCTGTTAATTTTAATGTAATGTTGTTTGTTAATTTGTTAATATTTTAATGCAATTGTTTGTCTGTAAAGTTGTCTTCTTATATATAACTTTTATTTTTGTTTACATAAATGAAATTCATGAATAATCTTCAATGATTGAAAAACAGGGAATTTTTGAATTTAATATTGTGACGTTTACATAGGTGCATACAACGATGTTTAGAAAGCATGGATCTCGGACTCCCTTACAAATTGTCTTTTAAAATGGTACCAAAGTCAACAAAAAAAAAACGAAATTTAAATCGTAACGATTGGTTATTTACCGCCTACGTTATTTGACCGCCTCAGCCAATCAGCGATAGACTTGGTCAATGGCTTTATGCGATAGGGTAACCGGGAAATTTATTTTCTCATAATGTATGTTAATTATAATTAGTAGGAAGGCATTTTTTGTTTGTAAAATTGATACATATTACTTTACTACAGACGCCAACAGCAATGATTGATAATATCGTGAGGTAGTGGTGGTAAATAAATAACAATAAATGCATGTTATTTTAGTCTTTATGTACAAATATGTATTTTTAATTGCTGTCCCTTTACAGTATCTAGATAGGTATATTCCGAAATTCAAATTTTAAGACGGGGAAAAAAGCGTGAAATCCTATGTGTAAAGTTCACTATTTTGATTTTTTTATTACTCAATTGATTTCTTAAAATAAAAAAATAATAAAAATATTTAAATATTTAAGTATGTTTTGATACATTTATGGTTTGTTAATTTAAAATCAAATGCTATGGAATGGACAGGCAAAAAAAAATTAGGAATGTTACAAAATTTCAATAAATATTTCCTGAAGACTTACTTCATGTGCCATAATATAATTCTTGAAGACAACGGAGAAAAATTAATTTAATATTAATTATCTAGAATTCTAACTATGTAATTACGTGTGAAAGTACTTTCACTACCCTTGCGGAAAAGTTCTGGGCGATTTTTATACCATTTAACAACAGGTTCTGCCGGTATTTTGGAAAAAAATCCGGTTTTTTATGTGCTGTGAACTGTCCGCTGCCATACTCAAGACTGATATCACTTTTGGTGTAATATTTAAGCCCCACCCACTCTAGTGTAATGTTGGTTACGCGGTTTTTTGCCAAAGATCTCATCTAATATGCTTTCTGAATATCGTTGAGTGCTTACCTACACTTCTATAAAACTATTTTTAAAATATTTCTCTTTTATTTTTCCCTTCTTTCCTCAGACGCTGATTACAGAAGGCCAAGCAACTTTGTATATTATGTCATTTAAATATTATATTGAAATTCATAAATTGACTAATTTGCTTGAATTTAAGTCGACTATAAATTATAATAGACAACATCATTTTTTATTATAATTTTAGCCAAACTACAGTTCAGTTATTCGACAGACGATGTCCCGCCCATAACGGGACTTCCTCCAACAAAAAAATTGGTCAAGTGCGAGTTGGGCTCGCGCACTGAAGGTTCCACACTATCAAGACCAATTCTCAATTGTATGGTTAACTATACTTTCTAAAAAACTAAGACTTCTAACTAACTAACTTCTAGAAGAGTAAACTAACCACTCCTGCCCACCAAATTCAAAAACGAGCAAAAAATCTATTGTACCTATGAGAGACCCCCTTAAATAAAATTTATATTGCATTAACTGATCCATGATTTCAGACAAATTTATTATAGGCTCGAATAGCGCAGCGGTGCGACCGTCGTCGCGCGTCGCCCAATATTTCCCGCACCCGAGTTCAAACCTCTCTTTGCTTTTGTACTTTTAAAGCATCTACCGTATACATTTGAAGCGTCTACCTGTTACCGTTATCAATATCGAGCAAAAACAACCAAAAAATAACGTTTGTTATATGGGAGCTCCCATAAATTTTTATTTAAACTTTTTAATTTTAAAGTGATTATTATATAAACGGCCAAGTCACACAACATTAAATATCTTATCTTATAATCTAAGGTACCTGAGGTAAATAAGGCCCAGGGGGTAATAAGGCCCATATTTCAAATTTCGCGGAAAAACATTTCTATGACACTTCACTGTTTACGCACGCGTACACAATGTCGGTGTGAATGTTACCGTATTGGTCCGCAGTCGCTAGCGCCGCCATAGTGCCAGTGACGTGCGATGCGTTGATGAAGTGACTGGCTACTGTGCAATTTTATAATTTTACATACCAAAAAGCTGTAAAGTATTTTACGTTTAATTCAATAATTGACTGATAACGCTGTATTTATTAGCGTAAATATGTCTTGAACAATACAATGGATATGGTTTTTCCTAGCTAGAGAAAGATTTTTTAGGTTTTTTAGGTTATTTTGTAAAAACGTGGCATGAGGTTAATAAGGCCCATTATAACGGTACTGATTAAATAAGTAAAAAATATTAATTAAGTTAAATATTAATTATTATAAATTATATTATTAATAAGTTAAATATTAGTTATTATATTAATTAAAAATAATAAAATAATAATTATTAATATTTAAATATTAATCTTAATTAATTAATCATTATACTGATTAAATAAGTATAATGATTAAATAAGTAAAAAACAACAATTTACTTTTATTTTAACTTATTTCTAGGTAAATTTAGGACGATTTACTGTAAAAATAAAGCAAAGTTTTTATATGGGCTTTAATATACTACCGTAGTATAATAAGGCCCCTGAGAAGGGTTTTTAAAAAGTGTATTTTCTCATTAAAAAATATGCTTTTCTTAATTGTTTTACACCATTTACTACAGCAACATGTACAAGCTATGTACACAATATGTTTTTGACATCCTATACGCATTATACTCAGATTTAAAGCAATATTTTTTTAGATGGGCCTTAATTGCCACCGGTACCTTATACTTATAATAAATCTGTAACAGGTCAAATTCTGTACATTAAAGATATTTTGAAAATTTTTTTTCGAGGGCACTCTAAAATCGGTTCTGAACCCAAAACTGTATTTTTTTTTCATTTTTGTCTGTCTGTCTGTCTGTCTGTCTGTCTGTCTTTCTGTATCACGGCCGCGCATCACGCCGAAACTACTGAATGAATTCCAATGAAACTTGGTATGACTTGAGTTCATACTACGAGGAAAGACATAGGATACTTTTTATCCCGAAATTCAGCATAGTTCCCTTCGGAGAGGGGATAAAAGTTAAAATGTATACTAAGTTGTAAATCATTAACGCGTGGTTCGATTTCATTCATTCTTTTTTTGTTAGAAAGGGGATACATTAAAGATTGTTCTGTAAATATTTCAAAGTCATCGGTTTTGTAGTTCAGAAAAAGTAGGCATAATAACCCTCAGTATTTGTCCAAATAGCTTGAAACACGGAATATGCAGAAAACTTTGATATAAACAAAATAAACAGAATCAAACGAATCGCACATAAAATGAAAGAGCGTAAAAAAATACTCGATCCGAGTCGACGACTTATATGTGGAGAATTATGATTATCGAGTATTTTCAAAATAAAAATAAAATTAATAAATTGATTTAATGGCGTTGCTAAGTAAACATTTCATTGCTGTCAAATTTTTTCACGTTTTTTTTTAATAATTATTATACGTCAGATTTTTCCCTTCAATGCCATATGTTTAGCTTCTCTGATCTTCAGTGCGTCAATTCTTCTGACCATTTTTTAACGATTGTAGACGATGGAGAGATTCTACTTTATTAATTTGTTTCATTGATACTGGGGGCCGTTGAGATAGCTGAAATCATAGGTATATCATATCAAAAAACTCGAAATATTATTATATATAATTGTCACAATGAATTGGTTCTTCGCAGAAAGCTTAATAAGTGAGACATAATTAATAAGGCAAAACAACGTTTGCCGGGTCAGCTAGTAATCTATATATATAAAAGAATGAGGCATTTTGGTTGTTCCACGGATTCCGCCAAAACTATAGGTCCTAGAGATCTGAAATTTGGTACCTAGGTAGATATTAGGTCATGAATTCGTACTAAGACGGGGATTCCAGAAATTCCATGTTTAAGGGGTAAAAATCATACATTTAAGGGTATTTCCCATACAAAAGTAAAATTTTTTCGTTGTTCCAGGAATTCCCGAAAAACTAAAAGTCGTAGAGACCTGGAACTTGGTACCTAGGTAGATATTAGGTCATGAATTCGTACTAAGACGGGGATTCCAGAAATTCCATGTTTAAGGGGTAGAAATAGTACATTAAAGGGATTTCTCCATACAAAATTGTAATTTTTTTCGTTGTTCCAGGAATTCCCGCAAAACTAAAAGTCGTAGAGATCTGAAATTTGATACCTAGATAGATATTAGGTCATGAATTCGTACTAAGACGGGGATTCCAGAAATTCCATGTTTAAGGGGTAGAAATAGTACATTAAGGGGATTTCTCCATACAAAATTGTAATTTTTTTCGTTGTTCCAGGAATTCCCGAAAAACTAAAAGTAGTAGAGATCTGAAATTTGGTACCTAGGTAGATATTAGGTCATGAATTCGTACTAAGACGGGGATTCCAGAAATTCCATGTTTAAGGGGTAGAAATAGTACATTAAAGGGATTTCTCCATACAAAATTGTATTTTTTTTCGTTGTTCCAGGAATTCCCGAAAAACTTAAAGTCGTAGAGATCTGAAATTTGATATCTAGGTAGATATTAGGTCATAAATTCGTACTAAGACGGGGATTCTAGGAATTCCATGTTTAAGGGATAAAAATCTTACATTTAATGAATTTTCCCATACAAAAGTGTATTTTTTGCGTTTTACCAGGGATTCCAGCGAAATCAATAATATCGTAGAGATCTGAAATTTGGTACCTGGGTTGATATTAGGTGATGAATTCGTAATCAGCTGGGGATAAGTAGGAATTTCTGGACAAAGTTTAAAAAGTGGCCGCCATTTTGAACTTTTTTGTTATTGGGCCGATTGCTTTGAAAATCGATATGTGAGTATCGCGACAAGTATGGAGAAGGAATTTGTGGTAAAAATTTAAAAAAGGCCGCCATTTTGATTTTTTTTGTTATTAGGCCGATTGCTTTGAAAATCGATATGTGAGTATCGCAACAAGTATAGAGAAGGAATTTGTAGTCAAAATTTTAAGAAGTGGCCGCCATTTTGATTTTTTTTTGTTACTGTGCCGATTGCTTTGAAAATCGATATGTGAGTATCGCAACAAGTATAAAGAAGGAATTTGTAGTCAAAATTTTAAAAAGTGGCCGCCATTTTGAATTTTTTTGTTACTGTGACGATTGCTTTGAAAATCGATATGTGAGTATCGCGACAAGTATGGAGAAGGAATTTGTGGTAAATATTTAAAAAAATGGCCGCCATTTTGATTTTTTTTGTTACTGTGCCGATTGCTTTGAAAATCGATATGTGAGTATCGCAACAAGTATAGAGAAGAAATTTGTAGTCAAAATTTTAAAAAGTCGCCGCCATTTTGAATTTTTTTGTTACTGTGACGATTGCTTTGAAAATCGATATGTGAGTATCGCGACAAGTATGGAGAAGGAATTTGTGGTAAATATATAAAAAAATGGCCGCCATTTTGAATTTTTTTGTTATTGGGCCGATTGCTTTGAAAATCGATATGTGAGTATCGCAACAAGTATAAAGAAGGAATTTGTAGTCAAAATTTTAAGAAGTGGCCGCCATTTTGATTTTTTTTGTTACTGTGCCGATTGCTTTGAAAATCGATATGTGACTATCGCAACAAGTATATAGAAGGAATTTGAAGTCAAAATTTTAAAAAGTGGCCGCCATTTTGAATTTTTTTGTTACTGTGACGATTGCTTTGAAAATCGATATGTGAGTATCGCGACAAGTATGGAGAAGGAATTTGTGGTAAAAATTGAAAAAAGTGGCCGCCATTTTGAATTTTTTTGTTACTGTGCCGATTGCTTTGAAAATCGATATGTGAGTATCGCGACAAGTATGGAGAAGGAATTTGTGGTAAAAATTAAAAAAAGTGGCCGCCATTTTGAATTTTTTTGTTATTGGGCCGATTGCTTTGAAAATCGATATGTGAGTATCACAACAAGTATAGAGAAGGAATTTGTAGTCAAAATTTTAAGAAGTGGCTGCCATTTTGATTTTTTTTGTTACTGTGCCGATTGCTTTGAAAATCGATATGTGAGTATCGCAACAAGTATAAAGAATGAATTTGTAGTCAAAATTTTAAAAAGTGGCCGCCATTTTGAATTTTTTTGTTACTGTGACGATTGCTTTGAAAATCGATATGTGAGTATCGCGACAAGTATGGAGAAGGAATTTGTGGTAAATATTTAAAAAAATGGCCGCCATTTTGAATTTTTTTGTTATTGGGCCGATTGCTTTGAAAATCGTTATGTGAGTATCGCAACAAGTATAGAGAAGGAATTTGTAGTCAAAATTTTAAAAAGTGGCCGCCATTTTGAATTTTTTTGTTACTGTGACGATTGCTTTGAAAATCGATATGTGAGTATCGCGACAAGTATGGAAAAGGAATTTGTGGTAAAAATTTAAAAAAGTGGCCGCCATTTTGAATTTTTTTGTTATTGGGCCGATCGCTTTGAAAATCGATATGTGAGTATCGCAACAAGTATAGAGAAGGAATTTGAAAGGAAGGATGGAAAAATACCTACAGGAATTTTGGAAATTAAATGCCTGAAGGAGTACAGCAGAAGTTCAACGTGAGCGAAGCCGCGGGCGTTTGCTAGTAATATATATAAATCTCGTGTCACGATGTTTGTCCGCGATGCACTCCTAAACTACTGAACCGATTTAGTTCAAACTTCGTGAATATCTATCATTTGGTCCAACTTGAGAGATAGGATAGTTTAAATCTCAAATTATAGTCGCAATTTTAATTTATTAATATAACAAAAACTTTAGCCACAGCAACGCGTGGCCGGGTCAGCTAGTAATAATAATAAAGAAATTGCAGTATGGAACCTTAGACTTGGCACGACTTAGTCTAGATTTCATTACCTTTTAGAGATAAACAAGCAGCTCCATCGAGACTTGGCTTGTTTTTACAGAATGTTTTTGGTGGGATAAGATTTACTATTAAGGAAACAAAAAGATAATTTTTTTAACAAGTTTTATTTAATAAAATGTAAATGTTACTTTCACCACTTAATTCAAACAACCATCACCACATTAGTCCGCTGGTTTCTGCAAACATGTTCTGAAATATCTCTACCTAACTGAACCTCTCCCAGGTATTAATTATTTTCTAGACTATTATTTCTATATGCTAGACAACTTACATGCTATTTGTCAAACATCTTAATTTACAAAAATACAGTGAATTTATAATTTTGTTTCCGCTTCCTCTTCACAAAAAAAAATACTTATCCTATTTCAAATGAACACAAACAAAACTATAGGAAGAAGCCACAAACAATTAAGTTAATAATTAGAGGACTTTTCCCTGTACGGTCACTACAATAAATAAGTATGTGTTGCCCATTGGTTTAAATTCAGTCATTACATATTCAATGGGCTTATATTAATTAGCTTTTAGCACTCCTTATCCATCGCTCAAAAAAAAAATTAAAACGGTTACAGAACTTTCTCATAACATATTGATGGAGTGAAAAGAGAACTGAAAGGAGTATCGCCTGGACTTACTTGACAAAAATTGTTCCTCGATAGCAGCAGCGGTCTGTAGGTAGGCAAGCGACACACCCTGTTCACTCCATAGGTAAAAGATATTAATTGTTTTTTAACACATAACGGGCCCGTATTTCACTATTAGTAAAGAAAACGTTCTCAAGGACTATGCACTTGTTAAAAATAGCGGCGGCATCATCAAAGTAATAGAATGCGTCATCGTAACCAAAACTAGGTCATCGCGCGGCGGAGTTATTTGACAACTGATGCGTTTTTTCAAAAGTGCGTGCGGGTGAGCATCGGTAGGTATGTTTTTTTGTTTCCGCCACTCGTCTAGGCGAATGTGGAGAGGAAAAGGAAGGATATATATTTAAAATAGAATAGCGGGTGAAAACGTATACATATTGTGTATAGTGGACATATTGTAGATTTAGAATAATTATTGTAAGTTAGTATTTTAAATGCCTAACGGCGTGACCAATTGTTATGTTACATTTGTTACGTGTGTCAAACACATACATAATTGCTTGATTTTCATAAGTTATAATTAAAATAAAAATCAAACAACTTTATTTGTACATAGTATATCTGTGGTGGACAAGCATCAAGCACCCGTATGGATAACTGACTATAGTCATGATAGTCAATCTTACTAACAGCAGATGAAAGATACATCAATGAATGTACTCCTTTGTTTTTAATATAAAACCAGACTTCATAATATGATATTTCACCTTAATTAGTATGGTTACTACTTATCAGGGGCAATTTACACCGCCGCGAAATGATATGGAAGTGACTTTTTGCAATGGAATTGAAGCTAGCATACCTCATGACACAAGA
The DNA here is from genome assembly GCA_036785405.1 of Coenonympha arcania. Lineage (NCBI taxonomy): Eukaryota > Metazoa > Arthropoda > Insecta > Lepidoptera > Nymphalidae > Coenonympha > Coenonympha arcania. The sequence continues at coordinate 12,621,970 of CM072082.1, forward strand.
AACACTGGAATGTTCAAGTATTCCAGCGAATTGTTTCGTAAACTCTTGGCACTGCACTATTGTGACAGACCCAACCAACTTCCTGCTATTTCCTGTGGATTCCACATATTATAGCAACAACAGTAGCTAGGGAAATTATCAAGAATGTGCAAGGATTTCCCAGAAGATGTGAAACCTTTTCTTTGTTCTTAATTATTTTTATGTTATACAATTGACATAAAGTTAATTATGCTATGTACAATTTTGTTGCAAAAAGTTGCTTCCATTCCATTCCATGGAGGTGTAATTGACAAAATGTAGCATCATAAGATTATACATTTACCCATTAAAGATGTACTAAATACAACAATGTTTTTCGTAATAGGATTAGGCAATGAAAAAGTTAAAAAAATCTAGATTCTAGGGGGCTCAACACAAGTACCTGGACTTAATGAGCTATGTTCGAGATAAAATGAGATATATTGTACATATTGTATCCGCAAATGATATAACATTCTTAGGCTGATATTACACTATACTATATATAGGATCCTATCTCGCACCATAGACGTAATTTACTATAGGGTTCAAGTTGCTCATATCTGAGTGCAATGGCCTAGCTATGAATTAACTGTTACCAAAGAAAATAAATTACAATGGAAGCTCGATTGCAATTATTGCTGCTACTATTGTTACTGCTTCTTACTCTTTTTCCTAATGAATAGAAAAAAAAGAAGCAGAACCGGAGTAAAAAAACTCGGATTTGCCTGTGGGTTTCACTGCAACTTTCAAAAGGGGACCATTCTAACTTACTTGAGGAACTTGGATTTGATGATAAAAACTGTTACGAAACCTATTTGTGCATGGAAAAATCTATATATAACTACATTCTTACAAAAATTGCTCTCCCTATCATCACACAAGCAACCCATCTTACAAACTCAATTATTGAAAATAGTTGTCCTTGTCCGTGTTCTCAAATAGAATCCTATTTAACAATCTGTTGACAAAAAGTATCCTAGATATATGATCTTCGAGAATTTAAGTCAATACACTGTCATATTTCTAGTAGTCATAGATATAGGATAGATATAGTAAAGTGTTATCAGCCGTGACACAAAACATTGTGACATATCATGCATATTTGATACTTGTCAATAATGTTCTCAAAGGTGTGAATTTGGTGATAACAGGGTAGATTGAGAAAGGATAACCACTAAGTCCAGGTACTTGCATCTCTATAGATACTAACTGAAATAAATTAGCATTTTATTTCTCTGATTTAAAGTGCACCTCTGAGGTAGTCATATTTGTATCTTCTTTTGTCTTGTATTTGCCCAATTTTGGACGCCATGTCGCATTCACGACACCAGCCACAGAAAGTGCTGGTGATTACATGGAATGGACTTCGGTAATATATGTTTGTATTCTTCAGGTTTTTATTCTTCTTGTGGCATCTGATATGTAGAAATATTTCCAATGACATTAGTACCACACATATAAGGCTGGAGAATATCATAAGGGTAGGGATCAGAAGTAACATCCTCGGACTTGTGGTGTTGGCTCCAGTCTTTATCTTTTCCATGAGGTCTTCGAACTTTTTGTTCTTGCTAACTCTCTCCCTGGGAAATGATAAGAAATCTTGCGTGTTAGAAAGTCTGTCGACGAGGTGTATATTTGGTAATTTATAAGACACGGTCGGCTCCCCAGTTTCGTCATTCACTTGATAGGTTATAACTTCTCCTGTCTCGTTGTCACAACAGAATCTCTTAATTCTGGCCATTTTATGCGTGTGATAATCTCAAAATGTGGTCGAAAAGAAATTGAAGTTGTACAATTTTGCTAAAAATTGAATGGTTACAAACAACATAGACAACACAGACCACACAGCTATTAGACAACCATAGAGTAAAATAATATTATCGGTAGACAAGTACAAAGAGTAGGTATATAATCACTACGACTAGAGGACTAGAACTAGTACATGTTCAATATACATTACTCTATGACTAGTACTATAGGGACCACAGACAAGTTATGAAGTTACTATTTTACAAAATAAATAGACAACTAGCACTATTTAAATATGTCAGACAAGGACACGACGACCAAATCTATCCGTCTCGCTCAGGACCCCTTTTCGCTAGTTACCATGGAATTGTACCATACTACGAAGTACTTATTAATTCCATGCATTGGGTTTACTTACGGTGATTACTCAATTTACTCAATTTGGTACTGCCTTAGATTCATTGTCTATGTCATTTGTGCTCTGTGTTTCGTATACAGTAAAGTGTATAATATCTTTGGTGTTAATATACTCTATGGTGTGAACAGGCTATGCATAAATAATATGTATAACACAGAAAATACACACGAATGAATAGGCTGTATGGTCTCCGACCTTTGCCTGCCCCGAAAGGGACGAATGGATTAACAGAATAGAACTCTATGGTGTTAATCTTCTATGGTTCCGCAATCTAAAATCACAGACCACACAGCAGCTCCAAAATAAAATTACTTTGAGAGTGTAAAATATTTTGGCAATGTGTTTAACTTTGTCTTGTAGTTTGCAATATCTGGAGTACCATTAAATTAAAATAAGTTTGTATTAAAGATAGCTACGATTCAATCCTAGAAAATTGAAATAGGGTCCATGTGATACAACTAAATAGGTAAGCAAAATTATGTTCATGAGGTACTTACCTCACAGCAAAGGTGTATACAGTACCCTCGCATTCTAGCATTTGTGTAATTAATCAAATCTTATTATTTTTATCGTTGTATTTATGTGTTGCGATGTATGTATTGTTTTTGGGCCAAATTCTTGAGAAATTTCACATTAAGAATAAGTACCTATGGCGTCTTGCAAATATCTTTTTATCTACATTCTCAGAAAATAAAGAAGGTAGTAGGTACCTAACTAAGCTACCTTCAAAAATAAACTAGCGAAGGAGCTATTTACTTATACTTTTTGGTAATGAAATCGTATAAATCGTATTGTTTGCTAAGGCAGGAAAGGAGCCTTGACTGATAAGAAAACCTCAGGATATGGGCATTTTACATACATCAAAACCTTTTTTGTACAAGCAAACATTCTGTAGGTTGCTACGGAGCAAACTTCAGCGTGGCCTTACTGTTGGTGGAAAAACAATCATTTTTAGCACCAAAAAACTGGCAACAATTTTTTTTGTCCAGGGTAGATGTCAACTCTTGCACCTTAACCTTTTGAGCCTTTAAACATCACATCAATTTATAAAAACAAAAGGTTAATGAGGTGTGTCTTTATATTTGTTACATATTAATGATCACACCTGATGGTAAGTGAGCATACAGTCTAAGGTAGGAAGGATGCTTGTGAGGTGATCTGGTTGGAGGAAGGTCGCAAATCAGCTGTCCACTTGTGCCTGGAAAAGCCTGTTCACTGGTGATTTGAAGATGCCTAAGTTGTAGGTAGCTGGGAGGGTATTCTAGACCTTTGCAGACTCATAAAAACTGAAAAGGTCTGGAATACCCTCCCAGGTGAAGGTAATGAGGAATCGAACCACTTTGTACGTCTTTGGTACGTCAACTATGTAGGGGTCACTATGTTTCAATAGTCAAAACTCACAATATTCACAGAATAACTCAAACTATAGTTATAATTAACAGGCAATAACTGCTGATTACTGATAGATGTAGACATGTTAAAAATCATCTTCACTTCTCTTTGACACTTAAAGTGTTTGGAGAACTAGTCCGCAAAATTAAATTTTTATTTAGTTTTTCACAAACGCTAGACTAACTACACATTGTAGGCTTATTGCAATGAGTTTTGTAAGCGTAACATGTGATCTACATTTTTTCATACAAGTATTGCTCGAAAATTCCCATTCACCTTATATTGGTTCCTGAAAGATTATTTTCTGATGTTTACCAAATTTGGAGCATTTAGGAAACAATTTGAAGTAAATAAGTGTTTTTGATCAAAGTTTTTACTAAAAACATGTAAATGTTTAAATGTTATGCTCACAAAACTCATATCCATAAGCCTATGCATGTTAGCATAGATGATTATATTGATTATGATGACATGATTAGCTCACTATTTGTAAAAAACCAAATGAAATTTGAATTTTTGCACTAGATGTTCATTCATCCCCTTTAATTGGTGGTAAAATAATAAAAAACATATCAAAAAGTAAAATAACTATTAGTCACAATAAATAAGTTCTTTAAGGCCCGGTTGCATGCCTTGACTTTAACCAATATGTTATATAGTTAAATATGGTGGTCTGACTCTTATTTCAAAAGACTAGTCAGGCCACATTTAACTATAACGTTTTGGTTAAGTCAATTCAAGCAACCGAACCTTACTGATTCAATAATGTAAATTAATGTTTAAGATAGTTTGATATAGTTCATTATAAATGTAAAATTTAATATTTTATTTTCAGACATAGCAGACCCCAGATTAGCAAAATGGGCAAAGAGTAAGTTGTTATTTAATTTGATATTTTTCAGTATTATTACATTAAAAGAGAATGACCAAAAGTGGTATCAAGTTCTTGCATGTTTCAAAAACAAAATAATCAAAATTTTGGAACGGCATTACAGAATTTGTCCTTCCAATCCGGAATGTAATTTTATTTGCAAAAAGTTACTTTCTTTTCAATGCACATTGCCTGTCATAAAAATGTTATTGAGAAGTATAACTTATTCATTTTCCCATTACTTTGAAATGCAGATTTTTTAAAACTATGATAATAGTAGAAGTTAACGTGGAGACTTAATCAATAAATGGATTTGCATCAGCCTGGTACTAGATTCCATACGTCCATGGTCACTGTCCTCCATGGTCATTGTCCTTTGTTCTTCTTGTTCTTTGTCCTTTGTTCTTCTTGTTCTTTTTAAGAACCTGGGCGACCAAGTTGTGCTTGGTTTCTGTTTCTGAGATCGGCAAAATATATACTAATTGTCTTATCTAAGATTTTTTTTCTTAACAAATTGTTGAGAGACCATACTAAACAACATTGGAGCATCCTGGATGGTTTAATCTGTAACCCCTTAATTCCTCTGCCATATACAATAACAGCCCGTGCTTAGGATATTCTATTAATGGTATGAGGATTAGATAATAAATAAATAAATAAATAAATAATAAATATATACAGGACATTTGACACATTGCAATCTAGTCCCAAAGTAAGAGACAGCTTGTGTTATGGGTACTAGATGACTGATAGTATACATACATACTAATATAAATAAAATAAAATATATTGAAAAACACCCAGACACTGGAAAATATTCATGCTCATCACACAAACATTTACCAGTTGTAGGAATCGAACCCACGACCTCCGGCGCAGACGGCAGGTTCTCTACCACTACTCCATTCGGTCGTCAAAGATGATTTCATAGTAGTCTAATTTAATTTTTAGAGTCTAATTTATTAATTTTTTTAAGTTATTTTGTTTTTTTTTCTCTAAGTAAATTAATGTTGTAGACCATAGTTGCTGAAATCTGTCAATGGTTGTCAAATTTTATAAATAATCAAAAAAAGATCAAAAATAGTTATTGGGATAAAGCTCTTTGTTTTTCTTTTAATAAAAAATACGTAGGTAAATTTAGTTAATTGTGAAAAAAATGATTCATCCTCACTTTTGTAATGGTATAAGTATTCAGATTATTATTAATTTACCAAAAGGAAAGAAAAGGTTTGGTTAAATTGTAAGCAATAGAAAAATATTACTAGGAATTTCTAGGAGCTCATTCACAAACAATATTACAGAGTACAGAAATTTATTGTAAATGGCAAGGAAGAGGAAAAAGCTCAGTCACATTTTGTAAGTATACTTAGTTATTTTGTAAGTATTTATATTGTTTCAGAACTACAGCTGACCTAGAGAAATCAGCAAATGGAGACGTACATGATGACGACAGTAAGAAAAAGAAAAAGAGTAAGAAACATAAAAAACGTCAAAGAGAGACTGATGAGTTAGAAGATAAGGCATTCAAGAAAAAAAAGAAGTCCAAAAAGGAAAAGTACAAAAGCCCAAAGATGGAAAGTGAAACATCTCTTTCTGATGTCGAAGAATTAATTAAAAAATCTAAGCGATCGAAACCAGCAACATATGAATCACCTCTGGATACTTCCGTTGTAAACAGTATAAAAACTACCAAATCTAAAAATGGTAACAGAGCTGTTTCAAAATCGCGTAGCAGTAGTAGAAACGAGAACACACAGAAAATGGATGAAACTTTAGAAATTATCTCGTCTGAATCGGAATTAGAAAATTACCAGGAAGATTGCGCTAGTCCTGATTTAACGGTAGAAGAAGATCTAGACCTTGAAGAATTGATGAAGCAAAAAGAATTGTTGCAAGCTCGTTTGGTTGCTTACTATTCTGACAAAAGCGAGGAAGACAAAAAAAATAAAAACGAAGAGATACGCGAAAGAAATAAAAGTGTGAAAAATAAAAAAGATCTTGATTCAGAAGTCAGGAGCAGTAAACACAAACATAGCAAAGAGCGAACATCTAAACGACAAGAAGATTTACGAGTAATAATTAATAGAGAGAGCAGAAAAGAAATGGAGAAAAAATTAGAAGAGAAGGAGTACCGTGAACGGAAAGATCGGGAGCGTCGAAAGGCTGAAGCGGAGAAAGAGAGAGAACGTGAGCGAGAAAAAGAACGGGAGAAGGAAAAAGAAAGAGAACGTGACAGAGAGCGGGAGAGAGAACGCATTAGGGACCGCGAAAGGAAGCGAGAGAGAGAGCGTGATAAAGAACGACGCTCTTCTGAATTGAAACGTCGTGACAGGGACGTACGTGGTCGTAGATCTCGTGAAAGATTGCCGACCACACGGCGCGACAGAAGATTCTCCGATCGTGAACGTAGATCACGCGAACGCAGTCGAGATCGGCAACGACCTCGTTCACGAGACCGTGAACACTATTCTAGACCGGAAAATAAGGATAGAAATATAGTAAGTGAAGTGTGATGGTGCCCTAGGTGTCTTTAGATCAAATCAAAAAACACTAGATATTAGCGGTGTTTACTGTGTTTCGCGGTGGATTTGCGAATATCCAGACTATCAACCGCCACTAATTCTAATAAAAAAAATTGAAAAAACTGAATAATTTGTGAAGTGCGAGTCGGGATCGTGCACTGAGGATTCTGTATTATCGAGAACAATTCCAAACAAGACACCCCGGCTCACCAAATTCAAAACTTTATTCATCAAAACAAAAAGAATCACGTTTTTTGTATGGGAGACCCCCTTAAATTTTTTTTTTCTTTTCATTTTTTATTCATTTTTAAAGTGAATACTTATAAAAATAAATATTCTGCAACAATTTAAGATCTACTTGTTGATGTTATCAATATTGAACAAAAACAAGCAAAACAAGCACATTTGTTGTAAATATTTATTTTATTTCATTTTTTTTGTATTTGTGGTGGTGGCAACAGAAATATATCATCTCTTAAAATTCCTAGTTTCTAATTTCACTGCTCAAGAGATACTGCCTGGTGACAGACTGACGGACGGACGGCGAAGTCTTAGTAATATGGTCCTGTTTTTTAAATTGTAATAGATTACCGTATAAACCCAAAAGCTTTGGGTTTGGAACCCTAAATTCTGTATACTTAGTTGTATTTTACATAAATTATCAACTGGGCAACCGAAATCTGATCCTTTGCTAAATTATATCTGGGTTATTTTTGATATTATGTATTTGTTGTTTACCCTACATTCACAAAACCGACTTTTCTTCATATTGCTTTCATTATCCGGATTTTGGGTTATCGGAATACCTAACAACATTAATTAGTCAAGTTAAAATCAAGTTCCTACTGAAAACTTAATTGTTTTGGTCATATCTTAAAATCTTTTATACACTTGGTTTGATGGTCGCTTAATGAAACAAACAAAAGGTTACAATTTTAAACACTCCCTAACTCCCAAACTAGGCAGAAACCTGTGTCTTGGAAGTCAGTTTATTCAAATATGGCAAACAAGAGATTTGCATTTCAACTACAAACTAGAATCATGCAAGGAAAAAAAATAAAGAATTATGTGTGGGTAAGAATGTATTTGTAGTGCAAATTGGTAAGTGTAAGTGCCTATTCACACGTACCGGTTGCCGGGTAGCCGGCGCCGGTTACCCGGTGTCAAATTATGCTTTCACATGTCCCGGTTGATGCCGGCAGTATCGGCTAGAGAGCCGATAAGAGTACAGTCTCGTTCTATAGTTTCAAAGATGGACCGTGAACAAATAATTGCAATGTGGCTTTTATATCAAAGACGAAAATATCAGCGCCGGAAAGAAAATTCAAGAAATTATTGGGTTCATCCAATTAATATGAAAAGAAGCATTAGGTGCATTCTATTCATTATTCTCAGATCTACGAGCACATGAAGAATTTATGTACTTTAGGATGTCTATAACTTCTTTTGACGAATTACATAACCGTTTGAAAAACTCTTTGCAACGTCAGGATACAAAAATGAGAAACTGCATTCAGCCTGTCGAGATGTTAGAGAGAGTTTTGACTTTTCATAAGAGCCTATTAATTGGAAAATAAAGTATTTCATTTTCATTTTCACTGTACCTGGGCGACTGACCGGCCGGCGCGTCTGAAAGCTAGTTGCGTGTTCCATACACCACTGTCAGTTCGGCCGCCGGCTAACCGATGCCCGGCGACCGGACGCACAGTCGTGGTTCCGGCGCGCACCCGGCAACCGCCTGCCGGATAAATTACGCCGGTACATGTGAAAGCTAAATACCATGCCTATACACTTCACCACCGGGTAACCGGCGCCGGCTACCCGGCAACCGGTACGTGTGAAAAGGCACTAAGTGTATGTATGTGTATATGTGTCGAAAGTCTGTTCAAACTAACGAGATACCTGATACCAGACGTAAACAAAAGCCGGTCATTTATTCGTAGCGATGACGAAACAAACAAAATATGTCTATCTCTTTCTATCTCCTTTATTTGCTATCTTCCGCACCGCTCACGGCTTTCGTGCTCAAGGTCTAAGCAAGCGACGGCATGGATCGTAAACTTTGGATGGCCATTTGATTTTGTAGATAATATTTATTTTACTTCATTCCGTGTCCTGAAGCCCTCGGAGTGATACATAAATTTCGTTCGTTCTCTGTACTTACGATTATTTTCTGTTATTATTTTCGTTCAATATTGTTATCTGTTACTGGTTTATAGTTATAAGTGTTATTTGTTATATTGGCTGTTGTGTTTGTTATCTGTTGCTGTTATATGTAGTTGGCAATAGTAAGTTGTTAGTTCCATAATAATGGAACCACAGCCAAATACTAAAGATGCGTAATTAATTTTGAAATTTAATATAGCCTATGACCCACCACGATAGCGTAGCTTTCTATTGGTCAAGTAATTTTCAAAATCGGTTCAGTAGATCCAGAGATTATCCCTTACAACGCAATCTCACAAACATTACCTCTTTATAATATTAGTAAGATTTGAAAAATTAGTGTGAGTAAAAAGGTTACGCAACCCTGCATATACTAATGACCTAGCCGTCGGTTTGTTTACGTCTGGAATCGCGTCTCGTTTTAGAGTTATTTCATAAACAAAGATTCTATATACTCGTATTTAGAAATAAACTATTAAAATTACAATTCTCCCACATCCACAACTTTATAGGTTCACACTTGTTTGTTTCAGAAAACATCCAATGAAGTAGCTCAAGTAGTTCCCAGCTCGAGTGATGATGAATTGGACATATCGATAAACACAGACGATGAGGAAGAAACTGAGGAACAAATCATTGAAAGGCGAAGGAAACAACGGGAACAACTTTTAAAGGTTGTTACAAAAAATTTGATAGTAAAATTCAATCATTAAACTCAAACTCAAAATATCTTTATTTCACTTAGGCCTAATGTACAGGCTCTTATAAAACGTCAATATGATATTTGTCGCATAATATGTATGTTGATAACTACAAGTCGACTTAAAACGCGAACGCGCCCTGCATTGAGAAGCCCAACAAACTCAACAGACTCAGACGGGTTTTGTTTTCTGTTATCACCACTTCACAAAGGCTCTTAAAAACTAAATGAGCTGGTATAATTACAGCAGTTCATTCACTCCGAAGGAATTAACTCGTGTAAATAATCCTTAATACTATAGTAAGCTTTAAGCCTCCCCCACACAGGCGCGTTATTATGGCGCGATAATATCGCAAGCGTTATTGCGATAATGCGTCCCGATTCCTTGCACACAGCTGCGTTTTTATCGCGCGATAATAACGCGCAGACGGACGCAGCGTCCCGCATTATTATCGCGCGATAATATCGCTAGCGTTATTGCGATATCTGTTTTCAGTACATTTTGTAAGCCGCAATGGAAGTAGGACGCTGCGTCCGTCGTCCCACACAGGCGCGTTATTATCGCAGCAGTGTGTAACTACTTGATCATCCTAATACAAAATGTACTGAAAACAGATATCGCAATAACGCTTGCGATATTATCGCGCGATAATAACGCGCCTGTGTGGAGGAGGCTTTATTAATGAGTTAAACATTACAAATTTAGGTTAAGGTGTAAAAATTGGAACCTGGCATACTATATGTTTTATTTAATATTTTCAGAGATTGGGATGTGAAAACAGCATTGCGCCTACAGAGAAGAATCAGGCAGCCAAAGACACAAAGAAAGAAACTGCCACTGTAGAGACTAAGGGTAATAAGGATCAGTACATAAAGGACAATAAGGATACAGTTACTGTTAACAAAGTATCTAAAACAGATAGTACCGTCGAACTGAAGAATGAAAGGAGCAGTGCACTAGTTCGAAACGTTGAAAATGATTCGAAAACCGACGTTAAACTGGAGAAACCACTTAAACGCAGTGAATGGGATATGTTCGCAGATCAGGACAACTTCGGTAGTATGGATGTGAGTAAAGTTCACTTGTTTGCACTAATTCCGCACTTACACATTTGCACTAAATACATTTTCACAAAACCCGCGGGGACCATTGATTTTAAGGGTTAATCTAGGGTTAACCATTTCAAATTTTAGCCAAATTAGTTTCATAGTTGCGGCGTGAAAGAGTTACAAACACTCTCCGAAAATATTATTGATATATTTTTTAAAATGTTGCCAATTGTGTTATGCATTATCTCTTAACTAAAATAATTTTATGTGTCTAACAATATTGTGCTGACCTTTTCCTCATGGAAAAAGATTGAACTATTTTTAGGCGCCTCAGTATTAGTTTAGCTTAGAGATTTTGCACAACGGATATGGCACCACTGTTTGTAAAAAAATATGTACTTAAGTTTATTAAAAATATTCCTCCACAAATAAAGACAAACCATCAAGCTCAAAGCTCCGGAGAAGGACCTCACAATGTGTCCTGTCTCGAAGATTGCTGCCAATCCAACAGCTGAGAGAAAGCTTCTTAAAATTTTGGTCAAAGCTCTTCTATAACGCTATAACCGAAATTACTATCAGAACAAAAACCATTAAGTACAGATAATCTAGAATTAATAATAATCCTGATATAATTACAGACCCCAACAGCTGGAAAACCCAGAAGCAAGAATGCACTGGAAAACCCATCTCTGACTGATAACTGGGACGATGCGGAAGGTTATTATAGGTTGGTGTTTGTTTTTATATTAATTTAAATTAATTAGTCCAATTCGAAAGTGGACAACAAAAGTTGGTTATAGTGCCACACAGTTTACGTGAGGTGCAGAATTCCTTTTTGGGGTTGAGTATTCAAAAATATAATCCCGAAGTCTGTCTTGGACTTACCTTTGCACAGCTTTAAAGATACTGACTGAAGCATTTTTCGGAACGTTAGGGATATGCTTCCATCTCTTCACAAGATATCTTAAAAATATGGTTTTGTACTATATAATAAAACTTGTATATTATGACATTTTTGAAAAGAGTCGGTACCAAGTTTCTTGCCAACCTTCTTTCCAAACCTGGCGGTTGAATTTTGACTTTTCATAAGAGCTTATATCTAAGCCGGTGTAAAAAAAAAACATTTTCGTTTTCATTTTCATTGCATCTCATTTGCAGAGTGCGAATCGGCGAGACTTTGGACAACAGGTACTCGGTGTATGGGTACACGGGGCAGGGCGTATTCTCCAACGTGATTCGAGCCCGCGACCAAGCCCGCGGGAACACAGACGTTGCTGTCAAAATCATTAGAAATAATGAGATTATGTGAGTATTTTTTACAGTAGATAACGATATATATGTTGCCGGGTAGTTTGAATCTGTTTGCGGAGTCCATAGATACCATATTGTAGATATCCTATCTTACTACAAATCTTCGTTTTGCGAAAAAGGAACGGAAGAAAAATTCAAATGCTTGTAACTTTTGATTTCCATGTCGGATAATAATTTTATTTTCAATGTATGTCATTATTTCTAACCTAGTTTACAATAAAGCAATAAAAAAACGGAGTAAAATACCTTATTATTTATAGCAGTATTTTCCGTTTTGAACGCATTGGTACTACAAACAGAAATACTTTCCAGAAAACAGGCGCTTAGCCTGTTAATTATTTTTGATGTTTTAGGCATAAAACTGGATTAAGGGAACTGGAGATCCTCAAGAGGCTGAACGACGCAGACCCTGATGACAAATTCCATTGTCTGCGACTTTTCCGCCACTTCTTTCACAAACGCCATCTTTGCATGGTCATGGAACCGCTTTCTATGAACTTGAGGGAGGTGCTCAAGAAGTATGGGAAAAACAGCGGAATTCATATTAAAGCTGTGAGGAGTTACACACAACAAATGCTGTTGGCTTTGAAGCTGTTGAAAAAGACTGGGATATTGCATGCTGGTAATAATTATCTTTATAGATAACTGGCTGACCCGGCAAACGTTGTTTTGTCTTATACATTTTTTTCTCACTCACAACCTGCTCCCAGACCCAGAGAATGTACACTGAAAATTTCATAACGATCGGTCCAGCCGTTTCGGAGGAATTTGGTAACAAAGAAAAGCGAGAGAATTTTATATATTAGAAAGATATTGTTTTGTTGATAGCAAATGGAGAGAGCATAGAAGTGTTAATTCCGCGTAAATATGGCGTGGAGATAAACGCCTACCACACACGCGATTCAGTCAGAGAGAGGCGTCCAATTATGGCTGGAATGACACAAAATTTAAATAAATCGTGAGGCCTAGCAGTTTAGGTTACATTTGTGTTTTGGTTTATGAAAAGACACTTTTACAGCAACAACGTTTTTCGTATTCACTGGTGTCTGGCTTACTTCAATCAATCAATCAGTTTAATTGCGTGAAACACACAAACATCCATGTCAAGATGACTTAAAGTTTTTATGTACTCGCATAACAAAATATTGTGTTATAAATTTGAATCACCAACTTTTAAAATTTACTGGATTTTCAAAATTTATTTCAATAAGACATTGTAGGCTTATGGCGATTAAATTATTTTATATTATCGCTGGTTCTATAGAAATTGTTATGGCAATTAAATTGCGTGAATTTCAGTTTCATCTTCACAAAGTAATAGTCGATTTTCGGTAAATTTTTCTTAAACTATGCTTAGTTAATGTACATAAAATGTAAACATGCTCACATGTTACTAGCATTCCCGCGATTTAATTGTCATATTCCTATAATGTTTTATCAGGTTACTGATTACAAAAAAAAACAATTAATGAAATTTGACGGGTGGACGTTTGCGTTGAACCTTTAATATTAAAGAAGTATCCCTTTTATTTTACAGATATAAAACCAGACAATATTTTGGTAAACGATAGCAAACTGGTGCTAAAATTGTGTGACTTTGGATCTGCATCGCACGTAACTGACAACGAAATAACACCGTATCTCGTGTCAAGGTTCTACAGAGCGCCTGAAATTATCCTTGGCGTGCCGTACGACTATGGCATTGACATGTGGTCCATGGCCTGCACGGTCTATGAGCTGTCCACGGGGAAAATAATGTTCAGTGGCAAATCTAACAACGAGATGCTCAAATACTTCATGGACTTGAAAGGGAAACTACCGAATAAGTTGGTCAAGAAAGGGCATTTCAAAGAGCAACACTTCGATAGCAATTGCAATTTCTTGTACCATGAATTGGATAAAGTGACAGAAAGGGTGAGTGGAGATGTTTTATTTGAAACAATGTTTCTATTCGGAAGGTATCGCAAAGGGAGTTAGGTGACAGAAAATGGAGCTTATGCGTGACGAACAGCCCTTTACGGAGAAAATCTTCGAAAATCTAGAGTGAAAGTTTTTCTTACTAATCAATTAATAGAATGCAATCACATACACTTTGACCTAAAATAAGACAGCGCCTCATCTATCGAGCGATGGGTGAAATGATACGTAAAAATATTATATTGTTTTTAAGTTTTAATTCAAACTTTGTTTCTACCGAGTGTTCCACCCTCGTCTCTTTTTTATTTTACATTATTCTTTATATTCTGGAATCTCTGAGAAAAATTTACTAAATACACAAGGTCGTGGAGTGTATAATAGTGCTCTTATAAAACAAACATGACCATCATTATATATAGACTCTACCTTCTTTTTATTTCTACAAAAACCATAATACTAGGATGTGTTACCTGATATTGCTTTCTTATTATAATCATGACGTCCTCCGTGACGTATCCATCAACGGTGATGCCTTGGCTTTAAGTTTTAGCGTGCGCAGGGACGTGGCTGGCAAAACTAAATTTGGTTTTAAAAACCAGCACAAGTGGCAGTACAACTGACCACTGCTGTTATAGGTGTAGGGGGGTTGCGGCCTGGCGTTCCAGTCCTGACGCTTAGCGTCGAGATGGTTTTGACGCAAGGTTTCAAAGGTTTTAGAATTGTCTTTTCCAATTTTACGCCACTCAGTCCCTGTAGCGCAACTTGCTCCCACTTGCTCTTATTATAACAAAGTGTTCAAATCGGGTTATTTCACAGGAGAAGGTCGTGATAATGTCAAGTATAAGACCTACGCGTGACCTGCAAGCGGAACTGGCCCCCCCGCACCACCGACTGCCGCCGCCAGAGGCTAAGAAGATCACCCAACTGAAGGATCTCCTAGAGAGGATGCTCATGCTTGACCCCTCGAAACGGGCATCCGTCAACCATTGCCTCGCTCACCCCTTCATCCAGGATAAAATTTAATTTACTCCATTCAGCCAAGGCTATGATCTAGATTATATAGCGTGTAACGAAAAGTTGAATTAATATTGAAGGGTGCATAAGTGTACTTGACAACGGATCACCTTGTAAAAATATTAAATAGAAATAAGCATATTATTTATTTTTCCATAATGTATGCAAAAATTAATATGCCTATTTTAATGAAATATTTTTACAGGATATTTGCTTAAAATCACCATTCAATATGATTTCGACTTTTCCTTACACGTTGTAGATATTTCAATCCACGAAGACGCGCCCCACTCTATCAAAATCGCTTATGTATCATATTCGTATTCGTATGGAGTTTGACAGAGTGGGGTGCGTCATCGTGTATTGAAATATCTATATACAAGTACGCTGGACCTCAGACTGTCAACGCAAGAATGTAGACACTTGATTTTCGCCATTTTGGCGCTGATTGTTGCTAAAGCTGGCGCGAGCGTCCATGGAACTAAAACAAAATGACATTCAAAACTACGCTAGATGTCAATTTTAGTGCTGTGGACCTTAGACGGGTGTTCTTCAAATTGGCACAAAAAAAAACTGTCAATTGTATAGAATACTTATAGTAGTGTTATTATCTCGCTGCAGACTCGGTCATAAGTCATTCGAGTGTTTCGCTATTGTTGTTCTGCAGTAATGCACAACTAAATAAAGAACAACAAAAGCAAAACACTCGAATGATTTGTGACCGAGTCTGCAACGAGATAATAGTCGAGCGTACTAGTATAATAGAGGTCAGTGAGCCAAGAGATATTTCAATCCACGAAGACGCGCCCTACTCTGTTAAATCGCTTATGTTTCATTCGATTCTTATGGAGTTTGATTCGTCAGAGTGGGGCGCGTCGTCGTGGATTGAAAGATCTATATCCAGCAAGTCTAGCCGTAACAAGGAAAACATTCGGAATTCAACACGACTACGGTAATCGACTGTTTAGGATTATCATTTTATACTAAAATATTATTGTCTCATTCAAACTGTAATTATTTTTATTTATATCAGTGAATGGAGAAACCAAAGAAGGTTATTAGAGATTTTGTATGAAATGGTGGCACCAAACTATAATTGTTATAAATGACGACCGAACGGGCAGGGGAAGTCGTGGGTACCGTTCCCATAACTAGAAAATTCGATTCCCACTACTGGTATAAGTTTGTGTGATGAGCATTAATGTTTTCCAGTGTCTGGGTGTTTTTGTATTATATTCATGTATTATATTCAGTATATTATATTTATGTATATTAGTATGTATGTATAATTATCGTTATCTAGTAACAATAACACAAGCCTTGACGTACTTTGCGGCTAGATTGTAAAATGTCCCGTATATATTATTTATTTATAAAAAAAAATGTTTTTGTTATGAGCATGCATGTTTTCCAGTGTCTGGGTTTTCCAGTTTTTTTAATGTACATATTATCAATTATCCACATAACAGGAGCTATTTCTTTGTTTCGAAATCATTAATTACAGGGAAATGGATTTTTTAACTATAATTTTAAATTTGGCATCAAAAGTCAAGCTAAATGACAATTTCACAATCGTAGGCTTCATATCTTACTATTTCTTCAAACTATTGTAAATACTAAAAAAAATTGTTTCCCCCTCTAACTTACCATATGCATATTTTTATTATCAAATGAATTTATCAAATATGATTTTTTTTTATCAAATGAATTTATCACAAAACTTTTTAAATATTTTTAAGGCTTTTTATAAAAATAAATGTAATCCTGATATTATTTTACTACACCAATACAATTGTATACAAGATAATAATAATAATAAATAATTGATAATACAATTTATTTTATGAATATGATAATTTAAAAAGCATATATTTAATGAATGAATTGAATTTGAGAATTATTTAGGCTATAACCTAGCAAATAAGTTTTATGTACTGAATTTTGATTTAATAGCTTAACCGCGTAACAAATAAACATGGAATATCTGGGGAATATATTTTATACTCTGTTTTATCCTTTCCTGTCATCAATCGTTTGGCATTCGAAGGAAAAAGACAACAGAGTATAACTATTCCACCTCTATTCCACGTTTATTTGTAGGGATTTTATTGGTGCCGTTTGATACAAAACACTTTTGTAATAGCATAGCAATGAAAATAATAGCATAGCAATGTAAACACATCTCTACTAGACAAGGACCCTTAACAGGCAGTTTGGGCAGATGTTTACTGTATTTTTATTACTTTTTCAAATGACATAAACTTTGTTATCTTTCATGAACAATGGTTTCTTACAAAGTATGGAACGCTAATAACTGTTGTAGTTAGAAACTGTGTTACAGTTATTAGCGCCCTCCACCAGCTTAACCTAACAGCAAAATAATAAGTGACTACTAATAAATGTTAAAACAAAAGTAATAAAATAAATTCTTCTACGCTTTCTTCATTCACTGACTTATTTTAAAAACTTAATATAAATTTAAAACCTTCTGCTCCTTTTGTGTTTTGTTATGTTTGTTATATAGCGGTCATTCTCAGGTGCCTCTTAATTTGAATGATTTTGATGGCACAATGCATTTTATATCAAATGACGTATATCTTAAATAAGATTATAACAATAAGTATTTTATTTTATCAACTAAGCCGAATCAGCCGAAAATCAACGAAGATCGTTGATTTTATTTATAAATAAAAAATAGTTTCCACCGAAATCAAAATTAAATTATTTAAATCTGTAAACTGTCTAAATTCAAGGAGCATTGGAGAGAAATTAAATATATTCTGTGAGGAGTTTTAGGTTAATTTTACAATAAAAAACTTTATTTTATGAACACAAATGTATATTATTTAATTTCCTTTCGTCCCAGTCCGTCTAACTCTACGTCCACTAAGCTAAAGTTATGAAGATGAAAGTTTGTGTAAGTTATGTTTGTTAGTCCTTCATACTAAAAACACAACGGATTTGGCTGAGACTTGAAATGGAGATACTCTGGATAGCCATATACATCTTTTACTGAAAAACTCATGATTATTGACACGGATTTTGCCCGATTTAAAGCATAAGCCTGTTCCACGAAAGACGCTATCACAAATTCATTCATTCATCAAATTCATTCATTGCTAAGGTGCCGATTACGGTAAGTTAGTACAAGTCAGTTGTCATGCTAATATACCGGTGACGGCTAGTTAGTGCACGTCAGTTGTCATGCTAATATACCGGAGACGGCTAGTTAGTGCACGTCAGGTATCATGCTAATATACCGGTGACGGCTAGTTAATGCACGTCAGTTGTCACGCTTATTATACCGGTGACGGCTAGTAAGTGCACGCATGGAATTAATTTATACCTAATAATTCCATGAGTGCACGTCAGTTGTCATGCTAATTATTACCGGTTACAGGAGGGTTACAGGGTTACAGATCCACCATATTCCACAGAGTAGTGTACATTTTGAGTAAATAAAGTCGCTAAACAGTTGCATCTAGTTGCATAGGTTGCTAGAGAGAGTATTCTTGGTCTTAGTAGAGAGGTAAAATTTATTCTGTGTTATGAACACAGAACACATATACCTACTCTCCATCTGCTGTGGGTTGTAGCTCTCCATGAGATCGAAAGTTAGGTCATAGAGAGTAAAATATGTGAGTAAATGTATTCTGTGTAGCTAATACACAGCATAGACAACTACAGCAGATACCTACACAGGGAAAAGCCTGGGAAATGTATTTTTGATTTTTGTAATAATTTCACTACCAATAGGCAATAATTTCTTTGGCGAAATTACGAGATATATACCACTGGTGTTGTCTATAGTGTAAAAAATGTAAACTTGCATAATATTATATTGGTTGAGTAGGTAATGATTTAAAAATGTTTCCCTCGAACCATGTTGCGCGAGTGAGGCTCCTGTACAAGTTGATATTTCGAGTTCATCGGGCGTTGCCTGGAGAGTTGCGGGTACTGGGCGACAACTACGCGAGGGACGAATTCAAACGCCACAAGAACTGTAACCCTGTTGAAGCGAAAATATTCCTTACGGAATGGACAGTGAGTACGCTTACTCTCTCCCCAATTTAACTTACAGGCGTTAAGAGTTTACTAGCGGACGTCTATAACCAAGGGCAAATAGAGTATATTTTTATGAGAAGGCAAATGGGGCAAATTTTTACACGGATAGTAGAAGTAGGTATACATTTTTTGGACCCATACATACTGATGACATGATACTTAAATTAGTTTATGATTAAGTACATCTCCAAACATAAGTTCTTTGTCTCATTTTGCAGTGTAATCTACAGTCAAGCACCTGACACTTAACTCCCTTCACTGCTACTGGAGCACTAGCCCTATCTACATACCATTAATATGATTTAGTAATACAGTGGACCCCCGGTAGTCTGACAAAAATTTTGCAGGGCAGTGTCGAACTATCGAATTCGTCGGATTATAGAGTACTGCCTAAGACCCCCTATAGTCCGGATTTTTTTACAAAAGAGTACCTTGTAATCCGACAAATTGCAGATCCAATGATAAGATTCTTTATACATACATATTATATATACATATATGTACAGTCGAGGAATGAAAAGGTTCGTCACCTTAGGGTCGATATTCGTTTGCACTAGTACTGCAAGAGACCACTATGCCAACATTCCAGTGCAAGAAACAGTGCTGCTAACATTTAAATAAACATGACGTTTGCTATCGAATCAGGTTTTGCTCGTTTTTTCTATCTCGTCAATGCTGTCAATGCAATGTTACAAAATGTAATAAAACCTCATTAAAACAACAACAAAATGACAACTATGAATAACAAGCAAAAGTTAATGAAAACTACGAATAAGTTTAATGACATTTATTTTTAATAACTGGTATAACCACCATTAGCTTCAATCACACTTTGTTACCTATTTCTCATGGAACCCACTAGACGAGAGCATAGATCCGTGCCTCTAGTGTCTTCCCAAATAATTCTGCAGTGGTTTTCTAAATCCTCTTTGGTCCTTTCATTTCTATTTTCCCATCGCTGTACCATTAAACCCCATAAGTTTTCTATAGGGTTCAAATCTGCAGATCTTGCCGGCCAGGGTATCACCACTATATCGCTATGCCTGTTGAACCATTCATTCACAACACGCGCAGTGTGCGTACGAGCATTGTCCTGGACATATCTGACCTCAGGAACCTCATCAAGTGGATACACGGTACGGACACTTGGTAGCATACTGTCTTCTAAAACAGACAGATAGTGTGTCGCGTTTGCCCTTGAAGGAAGAAGAACGAGCTCGCCTACTCCATCCGCTGACATCCACCCCCATATATTTGCCGAGATGCGTCCAGAACTGAAATTGGGCACTACGTGGTCTTCCGTATATCTCGTACTATTATATCTCCATAAATTAAGCCTCCCATGTTGGCTCGACTTAAAACATTTTTCGTCGGTGAATATAGTGGTACTCCAATCGAAGTTCAAATAAGTCTGTGCAAATCTTAACCGTGCTTCCTTATGACCCGTTGTCAGAGCAACGTTTTTTACGTGTCGTCTATAATGTAATCCCATTGAATGTAATGCGTTTCTTGTCACTCTTGGACAAACATCATATAATTGGGCGAAATGATTCGTTGACACAAAGCCGTTTTCTTCATATTGTCTTCTCATGTCTGATTTTTGTGCGGCGTTAAGAATAGGACGGCGACCAGAATTATTGTGACGATGATCGACTAGTGCACCTTCTTCGCCATGTCTTCTTATCCAGAATCTCACACTATCTCTGGTCACATTTAGACGACGTGATATCTCTGAGATGTTGTAGCCAGCTTCATGTTCGGCAATAATTGCTGCTCTTTCTTCAACACTTAAAGGTCTTGGCATTATAAAATAGTTATTTAGGAGAAATTATGATATTTTGAGGATATTTTGCAATTATGACATTAATCGATTGACAATAGTATTAACAGAAATAATAATGTCAGGTTGAATTAACAAGAAGGTTGCACTGAGAGGTTGCAGTTTATCCATAATAATCTTGTTGACAAGATAAATAGTCAAACTATCTTGATCTGAACAATTTTGAACTTTACTAATGAACAGTTAAACTTTATTTTCTCTAACTCGAGTCTATTCTGTAACACAGTTTCAAAACGTAATATGTGCTCGTGATACGTTGAACGAATCAATTTGAAAATCGACGAACCTTTTCGTTCCGCCACTGTACATATATGTACTCTGAAATACTAATTATACTTCATTATGTACCTATGTCAAATTTAGTAAATTAAAAGCAATCAGAATCAAAACAATACCCTATGCGTCGAGCACAATAGTGATGGTGCGTACAAGTTGTAACTTGTTCAATCATGCTTAGCGAATACGTATTCAATAATAAATAATAGACCATGTCGGATTACAGGGGACGCCGGATTAGACAGGGGCCGGACTACCGGGGGTCCACTGTATAATAATCTAGTCTATAGTCATAGAACTGAGCTAAGTCAACCATTGCTACTTAGAGATCACTTGGATATATTGTCTTTTTATGGTGGTACAAATGTGATTTATTGTTTGGTAAAATTTTGTTAGAAGAGATATAGTTTTTGCTATGTCCGGTACATTAGTAAATAACAAAAAACATGACAAACTAATAATAAATAAAATAAAACTTTTTAGTTTCTGTGTGCTAGTCTTACTTGCATGTGTATAAATCTGACTAGTTTCTTAAATTTCAACTTCAGAAATAATGTAAATTCTGTTTCAACAAGATTCTCCCAAGTAGAATGCAAAGTGCTAGTTAAGATGAAACCACTGGGCATATCTGTAGCACCTTTACCTTTACAATAAACTCACAATTAAATATTTTTAATTAATTATTTACACATATATTACAATGTAATGATCATAATTATATCCAAAACCTACAATATACTACTTTTCCCATGCACTTTCAAAGACAGCATGTCATGTCACACTTGTTGTTGTGAGGTAATACATTGGTGGGAGGTTATGACTGTAACTTCTTCACATTAGTTATACCTATTTGGTGCTACAGTGTTGCATCAGCCATTGCTGCTAAAGAAAACTGCAGTTCT
Source organism: Coenonympha arcania (assembly GCA_036785405.1). Lineage (NCBI taxonomy): Eukaryota > Metazoa > Arthropoda > Insecta > Lepidoptera > Nymphalidae > Coenonympha > Coenonympha arcania. The sequence goes on from CM072082.1 coordinate 12,644,184, forward strand.
ACCTACCTAAACAGATTCTACAAGAAGGAACCAGCCATTTTTGTACATTGATAATTATTGTTAGTGCATATTTTGTATGTTGTTACAGGATTATGCGATAAATTTGGCAAAGCAGACAAAACCCTTACACCAAGCCAAGAAGAAGACTGTTGGTAAATATCTTGAACCTGAAATGTTGGAGTACATGAATGACGAACAACTGGTGCAATTGTATGAACTACATAAAGCTGCCTCCTCAAACGCCAACCATAATTTAAAATATTAAGTGAAGCGGACAGTTGAGAACAGATATAACCCATTTGTAGAAGCTTTGTCAGGGGATTCCCCTCCCACTTCATACTACCGTGACCTACCCTCATCCGATCCCCTGGAAAAGCTTCTATGTATGGGTAACAAATGCATTGTATTTTATAGTCTTTGATCATATGGAGTCATCAGTTGAACAAAAAAAACGCTGTGTGAAGAGAGTTCATGAAACAGTCTGATCCATTTGCGGTTGCAATACATTGCAATCCCATAATAATTGTAATAATGTAATAATTTTTAGATTATTTTTAATGTTTTTGTGTTATCTCATTCATTGATTTTTTTTTAGTTAAAGTACAATTAATTCTTTAATAATCAATAATAAATACTAGTCTCAAATTAGTTCAATTCTATACATCAATTCATGTTAGATTGTTTTTAATTGTATCAAATTTTATAAATATTTTTCTTTATAATTTTAATTTTTTTTCTTTTATATTATATTAATGTATTGTCTTTAATAATTGTACATAGCTAGTCTTATAGAATTAAATAGTGAGAAGCAATATTAGATAAAAAGCAATATTATTTAAAAAGTAATTTTATTTATAAAACCCAGTACATCTACTTGTAGTTTATCATTTGATAACTTACATGTCATTTGACATATACAGTCGAACCTGCGTAAGTGAGAACTGGGTAAACCAGAAAACTCTATTAGTGAGAGCATTACCCAGGTCCCGTCATTTTGCCCTCCTAACTCTGAAGGTTAGTGAGAAACCTCTTTAAGAGAAAAAGAGATCTCGGTCCATTGAGCTTTCACTTAACCAGGTTGGACTATTATTAACCATGGTTTTGTGTCTCTCCTTATTTAGGGACAGCATTATATTGTTGACCTAATCGTGGACAGACACAGAACTAATGAGACAACGGAATAAAAACAACATTTTTAAAACATTATTTATTTAATATTTACACTGAGATGAAAGTAAATGCAACATAAACAATAATATATTACACTAACCCTGAGTTGATCGAAAAATTTAAGTGTTACTTAAACTAATATTCGCAAGATAACTGTTATTCTCATAGATTTTTTTGACATTTCTTGGGATTAAATTAGTCTAAAAGTTCAATCTAATTAGTTTAAGCTCCACTTAAATATTTGAATTTTCTTCGAACAACTATGTTAGACCAGAGTTCACCAAGCAATTCACTATGGTTTAGTGAAATTTAATGTTTATATATCTTATTTTTGAATATCTGCCCAAAAGCGGCAACGTCACAATGATTTTATTATATTTAACCAGGGATTTAACTGACACTGTAGGTAAAAACTCTGCAAATATAAAACCGCAGACCTTACTGCGGTTTTGTAACGAGTCGGAAAGAGATAGATAGGAGGTTAAGTAATGCAGTAGATAAGGCACTATAGCCACTGAATCGCACTTTATTTAGTTAGTGCTGGAGTCGCTATTTATTTAAATAATTTTGCAGACTGAATCTGCTCTACCGTAGGGTACTGTTATAGTATTCTGTGTTTAACTAAACAAGGGTGAAATGCTTGGTGAGCCCCAATCTTACTTAGCGGTACTAATGCATGAATCCTTGCGGCCTATCCCAAAATTAGCAGGTCAAAGCCGACTTCAGCCACTGTAACAAAAGAAGATAATATATAGGTACCCATATAATGAGTATTTTTTAAATTTAAAGTTCAAGTAAATCTTTTTTAGGGTTCCGTAGCCGAATGGCAAAAAACGGAACCCTTATAAATTCGTCATGTCTGTCTGTCCGTCTGTCCGTCCGTCCGTAGGTCACAGCCACTTTTTTCCGAAACTATAAGAGCAATACTGTTGAAACTTGGTAAGTAGATGTATTCTGTGAACCGCATTAAGGTTTTCACACAAAATTTTAAAAAAGTAATAAATTTTGGGGGTGCCCTACTTAGAACTGAAACTCAAAAATTTTTTTTTCATCAAACCCATATGTGTGGGGTTATCTATGGATAGGTCTTCAAAAATGATACTAAGGTTTCTAATATCATTTTTTTCTAAAATGAATAGCTTGCGCGAGAGACACTTCCAAAGTGGTAAAATGTGTGTCCCCCCCCCTCTAACTTCTAAAATAAAAGTATGATAAAACTAAATAAAATATATGATGTACATTACCATGCAAACTTCCACCGAAAATTGGTTTGAACGAGATCTAGTGAGTAGTTTTTTTAATACGTGTTGAATTGATATTCAACAAGTCTAATATTTTGTTTAACTTTGATGACGACAGATGGCGTTGCACGTATTTAACTCGCGGAATTTGGTGGGCAGCGTTGTTTACTGGTTAGTTTACTTTAATACTATTGAGAATTGGTCTTGATAGTGTGGAACCCTCAGTGCGCGAGCCCGACTCGCACTTGTTTATTTTTACTTATAACCACTAACGGTTCCCGCGACTTCTTTTGCGTTTGATCGAGGCTGTATGTTATCCTGGAATTTTGTTAATCGTTTAAGGGCCGATTTTTCAATCGCCAGGTAGAAACATATGCCATACAAAATCTGTCAAAACGTCATATTTATTCTTTAGTTAACGATTATCAGGCGATTGAAAAATCAGCCCTTAGTAGACAGTATAAAGTGAGATAGCTTGCTATTGGGGGATCGTTGGTTTAAAATCCAGATGCGCTGCACTTCTGCATTTTCACACTTATGTGCATTTGTGGAATAATGTCACACGCTGAAGAAATACATTGTTAGGAGATTTGAAAGTTCTCTGGAATGTTAGCACAGGTGTGTGAAGCCTGTTTACGTGCACTTAGCCAGCGCGCAGCGTAGTGAGCTACAGCCGTCGAATCCAACTCTCATTTTGGGAGACCCGTGTCCAGTAGTGGACAGTTAAGATAGATTGAGACTAGTAATTTTTATAAACTCGAAAATAATAACCAGATAGGAATGTAATGTAATGTAATTGTAGTAGGCAAAATTGTCATGGAAAGAAACTATTTTTTTACTTTTTTTTATTAATAAGTTTAGTACATCAAATAAAACTGTTACGATTCTTTGTTATGTTATTTAATATTTTGGAATTCGTATTTTTTTGTTTCAAATTAGGTAATACTAAGTACACAATCGACTAAGTTATAGGTAGGTCCTACTCTTTTGTATGCGAAACTATAATATCGGGACACAGGTAAATAATAATTCAGGTCACCGAAAGTTCAGCCAAATCGCTCACAATGTTATTCAAGCATCAGCCGAAACTACGTTGTAAGTACCTATTCGGTGTAGGTAGCCGAATCTACGCGTGCATACTTAAGTAAGTAAGTACCTATAGGCTATAGGTTTAGCATTATACATCGCAAGCATGGAAAACGAACGCCGATCTACTTACAAAATGCTCTATGAAGTAAGACAACTGCAGATACGAAGTCACCGAATCGGAGCATTCCATCTTTTCTCATATACTTCAGCACCAGTAAAGATAGCGCCCGCTCCGGTATCACGAAGCCAACGTCCAGAAGCGCGTCACGTAATCTCTCAATCCATAAAACGCTCATTTTTTCAGGTGCGTGCGCTCTAAACACAGTCTGCCAATGTTTAAGGCTGCAAATTAGGTCCTTGAAATCGGACAGGGTTATCCGACCTGAGCCGTCCTTCTGAATTATATGCTAAGGAAATATTGCTGTACTGTAAGTGCTTTACACATTCTATTATTTAGTTATTATCAAATTATTTGTAGATAATTGACTAATCTATAAAAGTGTGGTACCTTCCTAAATACTTCATGTTAATTACTCTCAACGAGTGGTGGAGTCAATCCACCCGGAAAAATCAATGATCATAAAAATCGGTCCAGCCGGTGTCGATTTATGGATGTTGGTAACTAGCTTTTCTGAAATAATATTACTAGCTGACCCGGCAAAGGTCTTTTTGCTATCAGGGATATAAAATAAAAAACAGCTTAGAACCTACTCTCAGACCAACCGAACACACACAGAAAATTTTATAACAATCTGTCGAGCCGTTTCGGATGAGTTTGGTAACAAAAACTGGCTAGAGAATTTTATATATTAGAGAATATGTTGGGGCCACATCATTTCATGATTTTGACCACACTGTCGTGCCCATTTTTTAGGAATAGATCACTTAATGAAGTGACCAGCTGTAGTTAAGAGCGTTTATACGTTTACGCGTGAATCGCGTGTAGCTCCATACAAAAAAAGAATTCCGTTCCCGCAGACGCAATTTTGCGCGCAAAATGGTATTACAAAAAAAATTATAGTAAAATAAATATACAACTTATTAAAATAATAAATAACCAGTGACATTGAATATGAATTGAATTAAATTACTATAATTCAGAAATAAAATATCTTGGATTTTATCCTAAAATAATACGTTTAATTTATCGGAAAATGCTAAAAATTACACTTTTCGGTTTATGGTTTTTGAATGAAAATATAGGAAAATCGTGTTTTTTTTGAGACATTTTTTAGTAAATGTTATTAATTTTCTAAATATGTCATTGTTATAAGTTTGTGTTATGAAACATGGCAAATATTTATCTTGCATCAAAATAGAGCTTCCACCGCTAAGTGAGTAATTAGCCTTTATCTTAAACTTTCTAATGAGAAAGTTATACACATATTTTCAAATATTTTTGAGACAAAAACTAGATTATGAAATGCCAAATAATATGATAGCAATTATCTAATCAATAATTGAACACATGACACTCTTATCTTCCGTCGAAAATTGTCAATTTTGACTCAAGCATAATTTCAACGCATGAATGGTCTTAAGTGTTAGTACACAAAAATATATACAAAACCGGAGTAAGACAAGATTATGACTAGTCAGGCTTAAGCTTTTCTGGAAAACAATTTAATCAAACGGTCGGCCGTATCATGAAATGATCTTCTCAATGAATATTGTTTTGATACATACTTAATTTAAAATCATGAATTAAAGTGTGTGTGTGGTGTTTTTACAACTGCAACTTTTCATAGTTATTTAGAAAGGATACTTCCATTGATAACACGATTTGCCTACAGGTTTCCATAGTAGCGCAACTTTTGATATAATCATTGGGCAAACATCTTTCTAACAGTTCTTGTAGTTCAAAGGCATTTATTGTCTTATGCTCGTCGGCCAATTGCAAGAACTGAGACTCGTATTGGGCAAAGCTATTCGACTCTACTCCAGGAGGCGCCTTCAGTATCGCGGCTTTTAGCATCTGTGGGATATAGTCCAACACTCTCATTTTGAGTTGGCGTAACGAAAACACCCTTAGCGAAAAGTTCGCTTCCTGTCTTGGTTCAAATGTCGTAGGTATTACCAGGTAAGCTCCGGCATCTAAGTGGCATCTGAAAGTATAAGTAATTATTTTAATAATAAATGGTAGTAAAGTAAATAATAAATAAATAAATACTCTTTTTAATACATTTGCTCAAAAAGTCGACATTTCCATGTATGTTTAGCGTGCGCAAAGTTATTCTTTTCCGCACTAGTGCTTTTGTGTTTTCCTCCTACGCGGCACCGGAGCGGGCGCACCAGGAGCGCATAAACACGAACACGGCATGCAAACACGGAGCAGGCAAACATGTAAAAATAATATTTTTTTTCGCAAATGTATTAAAAAACTTCGTTCAATGCACGTGCGGAATTGTCATTTTTACTCGTCCTTATAGTTGACCCTCGCCTTCAGCTTGGGTCAACAAACCGGGACTCGTAAATAAATGACAAACTTTCCGCACTTATATTGAAATGTACTATTATTTGCACCACACAAGAAATTAGAAATTGCACAAAACAGAAATACATATTAAAATAGTTTTAGGCACAAAAGGCGTATTACTGTGAAAAAATCTCAAAGTACCTAAATATGTTATTAGGAAGGTATAGGAGTTTTTACTGACGAATTTGCTTATAAAGAAGAAACATTTTAATTCAATCTTTTAGGGAGAGAGTGCATTAGAAGTAAAAAAGTGGGACTAATATAAAATTATGTAGAATAGATAGATATTCTTAGTTTGTTTGAAATATTTTTTTTACTTCTATAATTCTCTCTTTTAATACTATTAAATACCCACCTTTCACTAACTTGTCTGCTATTCGTGTACTGCGAATTTATTGAACTCTTCGTCTTTTTGAAGAAAAGCGGCGACGCGGTTTCGATGAGGGTGTTAGAAAGCTTATAAATGCTAAATCCTATAACCTTCGGTTCCATGATGCTGTGTTGGTTTAGTGATATTATCACAGTGTCTGGTTCGTTTAGTACAATTTGTATTTGCGGATTCATATGGAAGAAATCTGAAAATTTAACCAAACGCTTGAACGGAAAATTCTCTCTCTCTTTTAATTTCCACAGTAAGGATTAAGTAAGGGTCTCTCTGAATTTAAAAAAAACAATCTAAATTCACGCGGGCGAAGTCGCAGAGAAATATTGATTTGACTGCAAATGCATTTGTGCCTTTTTTATTTCATTACTAGCTTACCGTGCAAACGTTGTTTTGCCATTAGGGATATAAAAAATAGCTTACGACCTACTCTCAGATCTACCAAACACACACAGAAAATTTCATAATAATCGGTCGAGCCGTTTCGAAGAACTTTGGTTACAAACACTGGGATACGAGATTTTAATATATTTGAGGCTAGCTGACCCGGCAAACGTTGTTTTGCCATTAGGGATATAAAAAAAATAGCTTACTGCCTACTCTCAAACTTACCGAACATAAACAAAATATTTCATAACAATCGGTCGGAGAGGTCGGTTTCTGAAGAGTTTGGTAACAAACACGAGATACGATAATTTTATATATTAGAGAAGATAGGTAACTTTAAACGCGTAACGCGTAGTATATATTTTCATAGATCTTTAAGTACTACATAATTTAAGCCAGAACATGCGGGTACATGGGTAGTAAAATAAGTACGTATTTAATGATCCGATATACTTACTAACGTGATTTCTACACCCGCCAGCGGAAACGCCTTTTTTCCAGCGACCTTGGTGGCTTTTCACTTGCCACTTTTGTTTATCAGCCAGAGACGTTTCAGCTTTACTCGTATCCACGTCCAGGTGAACCATCTCCACGCGTGAAAACATTGACACGAAATCGCTGTAAAGCATCCAGAAGCCCTTCTTTGTAGACGTCAATCGCTCCCGTTCGAGGATTGGTATAGAATTCCAACTGAAAAAACAATCGTGAAGTGAGATTTATTGAATACCTACCAGAATAAGAGACGAGTAAGCATCAAAGACGATGAAAAATAAAGAATTCAATGGACGTGATGGTTTGGATTTGGATGCTACTAAACGAAATAGGGAAATTTTTTCTTTATTTATTTCACGATTGCCCAAAAAAGGAGTATAATGTTTTTAGGGTTCATGTATGTATGCATAACTTCTGAACGACTGAACAGATTTGGACATATGGGGTATCGTTAGAATCCTGACCTACATCATTTCGGGTATTTTTTTTTTTGAAAAAGGGCGTTTAACCACATAACAGTCGCCTTTTTTTAAATTTGTTTAATTATTTACATACTTGTTTTTAATATAATAATATAAATAAGATGTCATGTACGTACACTGTATGATCTAAAATGAAGTGGGTAATATGGGTATCTCCGGCTGACAATGGTCTTGCGAGTCGTACCAAATATATTGGTCCATTTGTTGTGTCTATCTGCAAAAATAAAAAGGTATAATTGCAGACTGGAGAGTAGACTGGTTAAACGTTGTTTTGCTATTAAGAGGTGTGAAAAATTTAGGTCCTTGGAAACGACTTCATTTCCTCTCTTTAAACATCAAATATCTGGGTGACCGAGCTTTGCTCGGTTGCCAATAGATGGCAGCAGGGTTCATATTTTTTTTTGGTAAATTCGACATTTTCCAAAAGTGATTCCTAGCTAGATCGATTTATCGCCCCCAAAACCCTCTGTATACTAAATTTCATAAAAATCGTTCGAGCCGTTTCCGAGATTCAGATTATATAGAAATATATATATATATATATATATATATATATATATATATACAAGAATTGCTCGTTTAAAGGTAATAGGATATTTAAGATATGTATTATAGTTATGCCTGCCTGCTATGTATTATAATACTTTTCGTATACTTAACTTACCCTTTCAACATTATATAATCTGTAATTCATTCCCGATTCGATGCTCTTGACAGAGTGTGAAACCGCCTGGAAGAAATTGGAAAGTAAAATTGGATCAATCAATATTAAATTATAACTATTGGAAAAAAAATAGTTTTTATTTACTAAACACACACAATTTCTATACCTCTAATAACGAAGATTTTTTTTGCAATACTAGCTAAACCGCTTCTGCTTTACTTGGCTATAAATCCTGTGGAAATTTCGTAAAATCGGTTAATCCAGGATATAAACATCACTACTTAGTTCATTTTCGGTTCAGTAGTTGTGAGTCGTAATTGCATTCCAGAAATCGTTGGTAACAAGTGTACATACATATATTACACATACATAATAGACATTTATTCTCAGGACCCGGAGAACCGCGCAAAAAAATGTCGCTAGTTTACTGGTGTCAAAAATATTTGTTAGACACCAACGGCGTCAACCAACCGCAGTATTGTAGGTATATGGACCGCGATCTAAACTTGTTATTAGTCCACATGCGCGTTTCCACAGGGACGGTTTCCGCCTTGTTGTGGCATATTAGCGGGAAATTTAAATTTTCGAGCAGTGAAAGGCTGAAACGAACGAACTGTGAAGTGTGATAGTACTTATACGTAGTCGGTACTAACATTTGGTAAGCGATAAGCAGTGACGATGCTGGTGGTTTTGATGAGGTTATGGAGGGCCGCGGCGTCGGTCAAGTCAGAGACGTTGAGTGATTCTGTAATGCCGCCCGTCAGGTCCGCCAGGCCGTCAAGCAGATTCCCGTATTTTAATGCCTCATATGATCCATGCATCCTGTTGGAAAAAATGATTAAGAATCGAAAGGATAATGACATAGATGTATGGAATCCCGTACCATGCTGATTTAAATCCAAACTTTATTTTTTACAGATTGCGGTCTCCACATATCATTTATTTTTAAATTAACATCCGGATTCCAAAGTTATAGGAAAGTAAACGAGCTGTACTTGTCAATAAAATCTGTATGACAAGATATGCATTGAAAAGAAAATAAGTTGTTGTGTGCAAAATTGAACTCCAGATATGAAAAACAAATTCCTAGTGCCAATAGTTCTTAGGAAAACTGTTTTGTTTTCCTAGAATATTTTGGTTTTGGTTCGTTTGGTGGAAAACTTGACACCACCTTTGGTCATCATTCTTTTTATGTGTCGTGGCATGATCGAGATATAAACAAATTAAATTTCAGACCACACCTAACACCAGAAGGTATAAGTACAAATGATCGTGGCCTGAACATATATGTATATATCCGCACCGCAAGGCACGGGGTGGGATTTCATCCCTATGTCGTCGATGTACCAGCATTGCGCACAAAGCGGTTCGCTTCGTCTTTCCTTATACGCATGGCTAGGGCTTGGAATACTCTCCCGAAATCTGTGTTTCTCGTATCATACAATCGTGATATGTACTTTTGAAAAAGAGTGAATATAGGCATATTCTTGGCGCGCACACTCCATCTTCGACCACATCAGTTTCCTGCAGGTGGGATTGTGGTCAAGCGTAAGCTTATTTTGAATTAGAATAAGTCATAATACTTAAAACTACAGCTTAGTACTAACTTCGCATAAGCCTTTTCAAGTAAAGCTGGCCATAGTTGTTCCGAATGACAACAATGCATGAATGCCAACTTTCCGTGGACAGTCGGCAGCCTGTCGTCTACTAGCACTTCTTCCCACTGACCACACCACCATAGACGAAATCTGAAAATCAAAAAATACAAAAAACAAATAAGTATATTGTATTTTATAAAATACCATTAGTTTGTGAAGAAAATAATTCCACAATAATGTTATTGCTTGATGTTTACAGTACGAAACTTTTCCTTTTATGCAAGCGCATAATATAGTTACCTCATAGTAATTTACAATTGTACACTACCGTACACGGTTCACAATGCACATATTATCCTAGTACGGTATTTGCTTACCCTCAGAGAGATAGTTTCGAGCTATCGTTACGACCGATTCGATCATTGTGTGTGTGTGATCTCCATACTGATTATTATAGTGCACAAGTGTGTGTCTAAAGTGCGTGCACACTCTATTCCATCACTCTCACAGACTATAGCAATCCAATGGTAGCTATAGCACGACTGGAGATCAGGTGCATAACTGACGGCTTCGAGACGGGCAGGTGAACACCGTTAAATGCCTAACTCCAGAATGGTAATAAGATTTTCTTTGTAAAAAAACCCCCATGTGCTCAGGATCTGCAGTGGAGCATTCTTACCACTAGACCAAGGAGGCAAATTGAGAGCAACAATAATAGTAAATAGACTTTAAATATTATACAAATATCTAAAGACTAGCGGACGCCATAGACGTCGCCCGCGTGAATTTCAGTTTTTTACTAATCTCGAGGGAACCATTGATTTCTCCAGAATATAAAGTAGCCTTTGTGTTGACCCAGGGAACAATTTATCTTAATTTCAATTTAAATCTCTGCCAAATCGGTTCAGCAGTTTTGGCGTGAAGGAATAACAAACACATTTTACTAACATTCGCTTCTAAAATAAAATACTATATATGTGATGATGTTTTTTTACTGACCTGAAAACACCCGCATAGTCCGTGTCTATTCTTTGGTCCGCCGGCACAACTCTGTAGAAAAGTCCCTTGCATAGATACAACACTCCGACGCAAGATAATAGCCACTTGTCACCTATAACAAATTGCGTTAAATTGCGTTTAAATAGTTATAATTAACCAATGATGATTATAACTTACACGGAATTTATTCTGTAAATCGAGATTTGATAAGAAAAGCACAGCACCTTAAAAAGTAAAACAGGCATTGCATGACACAAGTTGATCTTACGAATCCGTTGGCAATGCTTTTTTAAATAAAATCGATACGTTACATGCATTGGCCGGCAGTACTTCATTTGCAAACAATATTCGTAACTCTGCGCTGCGATCAATGATCAAACAGTAACTTTGCTTCGCCATGCACGGATTTTCAAAAACTAAGCTACTTTCAGTATGCAATAAATAATTAACATGAAAGTGCTTTATAAATTTAAATACAACGAAGTATTGCTCACCGCTTTGCCCGGAATTTCTAAGAAGCTTGTTTTCGAAATTTTACCATTATCATATTTTCATCATCGTTTTATTAGCTACTTACTAAATAAGTTCTTGCTTTACATTTGACTTTTTATCTCGCAATAAATCCACGGTTCCCGTATTCGTAAAAAACTCCGCAATCCGACGAGGACGAAGCCGCGACCATAACGTTGTTTTAAATAACAATATCTATTTAGCCTAATCAATTAGTATTGACCACCTCCCTGGCGCAGTGGCGGCGCGCTCTGATTCGAGTGGGAGGTCGCGGGTTCGATTCCCGCCACGGGCCACTTTGGAATTTTATAATTTCTAAATTGGCTCAGGTCTGGTCTGGTGGGAGGTTTGGCCGTGGCTAGTTACCACCCTACAAGCAAAGACGCACCGCCAAGCGATTTAGCGTTCCGGTGCGATGCTTGTAGAAACCGTTGGGGTAAATTTACTTACCCTCCCAAGTTAGTACGATAATATCTTAGGCTGCATCATCACTTACCACCAGGTGAGATCGCAGTCAAGTACTAACTTGTAAAGAGTAAAAAAAAAAAAAAACTATCTCACTCACCGGGAGCCGCGGTCTTCTGCAGGGTCTGTTCGACGAGCTGTCGTCGGAACACGTCGGAAACGTCGTCCTCCTCGTCGGAGTCCGTCAGCCCGTACTTGTTATACAACCCTGTACAGACTCACCGGGAGCCGCGGACTTCTGCAGGGTGTGGTCGACGAGCTGTCGTCGGAACACGTCGGGAACGTCGTCCTCCTCGTCGGAGTCCGTCAGCCCGTACTTGTTATACAACCCTGTACAGACTCACCGGGAGCCGCGGACTTCTGCAGGGTGTGGTCGACGAGCTGTCGTCGGAACACGTCGGGAACGTCGTCCTCCTCGTCGGAGTCCGTCAGCCCGTACTTGTTATACAACCCTGTACAGACTCACCGGGAGCCGCGGACTTCTGCAGGGTGTGGTCGACGAGCTGTCGTCGGAACACGTCGGGAACGTCGTCCTCCTCGTCGGAGTCCGTCAGCCCGTACTTGCTGAAATGCTCCACCTGCGACATCGTAAAGGCGATAGTTTGTAAGTCTGTCAGCGATAAGAAACCTAAGGGTATGGGCATTTTCAGGGTTCCAAAGCGTTGCGTGCGCCCTATTACGAGGCAACCTTAGTACGTCGAAAGAGATAGTTACGCGATAGAAAGAGACCACAACTAGGTGCATAGCGTAGGCGCTATTGCGAACTGAATTGCACTTTTTTGTGTCAGCGCTAGGGTCGCTATTTTTAACACGCTTTTATTAGCTTCACCTGTATGTTTGTATGTTTGTAACCGACTCCTTTGAGCTCGATTTTGTCCTACTTCGAACGATCAGATTTAATTCAAACTTTGCACACCCGTCAAAGATCGACGACAATGCAATAATTCGATTAAAATATCCAATTACCTTAATTAGATTCGTCAGGATTAATTAATTTCTTTCCGCATCCTTTGCATGCGAGTAAGAGAGATAGAGCGTGTTTTTTTTTAGTTTTTTAAACGGTTTTTTTGACGTGACAACGTCTTATAAATCGATAGAGCCGGTTGCACGCACGAAAAAACATGACTCATCCGGCGTTACCTTGCTCATGCGGCGTTACCGGCGTTACCTCGCGAGCGCGGAACGAGCGACAAAGAAAACGTTGTCACGTTCAACTATCGTCAGTAAACCGACTTTACAGGCAACCAATTTTTTTCATCTTGCGGAGTGAACGGAGTGTCCCGTTAGGTACTATTATGTATTCCCTGCCTGTAGACATATAGCCTGTCCCGCCAAGGTATATGTCTATTGCGTAATCCATGTAATATTGTGTTGTCTCACCCTGAACACCCAGCTTCCCGTCTGCGGGCGGTACTCGATGAACTTTGTGTCGTGTTTGTCGCAGACCCGCCGCAGCTTGCCTTCATAGTCCATTTTCAATAACCTGAAATTAAAAGCTTTATAAAGTACCCTCGACCGACACAGGTCGCTGTTTTGTGCTGGCGGCCGTCTGATGTTAAACTTTTTTTTTTTTTTAATAAATATATACGGGAAATTTTACACATCGCGATCTAGCCTCAAAGTAAGCAATAGCTTGTGTTATGGGTACTAGATAACTGATAAATATACATACATACTAATCTACATAAATATAATAATATATCGAAAAACACCCAGACACTGGAAAACATTCATGCTCATCACACAAACATTTAACAGTAGTGGGAATCGAACCCACGACCTCCGGCGCAGACGGCAGGTTGGCTACCACTACGCCATTCGGTCGTCAAACTTGACACAGTATTTTTTATATATTATTATGCTAGTCAGGCCCTTTCATTTGATGCCAACATTAAGCTCGGATTTAAAATTTCGTCACAGTGTATAGTATACAGTACGAGTCTACGAAGTTACAAACAGACAGACGCACACTCGCGCGCACACACACACAAGCCCGCACGCACGCACACACGTACGCACGCACGCACGGCTTGTGCTCGTCCTCCGGGTAGATGACTATCTCCTTGTTCGTGAAGTGTTCAAAGTACCTCTCGTGTTCGGTGATGGGCCTCCTCTCAGTCTTGTCTCGCGGCCACACGCGCTCCAGCGTGACGACAGCGCGTCGGTTGAGGCCCTGCCCCACGGGCGGCTTCTGCTCGTCCTCCGGGTAGATGACTATCTCCTTGTTCGTGAAGTGTTCAAAGTACCTCTCGTGTTCGGTGATGGGCCTCCTCTCAGTCTTGTCTCGCGGCCACACGCGCTCCAGCGTGACGACAGCGCGTCGGTTGAGGCCCTGCCCCACGGGCGGCTTCTGCTCGTCCTCCGGGTAGATGACTATCTCCTTGTTCGTGAAGTGTTCAAAGTACCTCTCGTGTTCGGTGATGGGCCTCCTCTCAGTCTTGTCTCGCGGCCACACGCGCTCCAGCGTGACGACAGCGCGTCGGTTGAGGCCCTGCCCCACGGGCGGCTTCTGCTCGTCCTCCGGGTAGATGACTATCTCCTTGTTCGTGAAGTGTTCAAAGTACCTCTCGTGTTCGGTGATGGGCCTCCTCTCAGTCTTGTCTCGCGGCCACACGCGCTCCAGCGTGACGACAGCGCGTCGGTTGAGGCCCTGCCCCACGGGCGGCTTCTGCTCGTCCTCCGGGTAGATGACTATCTCCTTGTTCGTGAAGTGTTCAAAGTACCTCTCGTGTTCGGTGATGGGCCTCCTCTCAGTCTTGTCTCGCGGCCACACGCGCTCCAGCGTGACGACAGCGCGTCGGTTGAGGCCCTGCCCCACGGGCGGCTTCTGCTCGTCCTCCGGGTAGATGACTATCTCCTTGTTCGTGAAGTGTTCAAAGTACCTCTCGTGTTCGGTGATGGGCCTCCTCTCAGTCTTGTCTCGCGGCCACACGCGCTCCAGCGTGACGACAGCGCGTCGGTTGAGGCCCTGCCCCACGGGCGGCTTCTGCTCGTCCTCCGGGTAGATGACTATCTCCTTGTTCGTGAAGTGTTCAAAGTACCTCTCGTGTTCGGTGATGGGCCTCCTCTCAGTCTTGTCTCGCGGCCACACGCGCTCCAGCGTGACGACAGCGCGTCGGTTGAGGCCCTGCCCCACGGGCGGCTTCTGCTCGTCCTCCGGGTAGATGACTATCTCCTTGTTCGTGAAGTGTTCAAAGTACCTCTCGTGTTCGGTGATGGGCCTCCTCTCAGTCTTGTCTCGCGGCCACACGCGCTCCAGCGTGACGACAGCGCGTCGGTTGAGGCCCTGCCCCACGGGCGGCTTCTGCTCGTCCTCCGGGTAGATGACTATCTCCTTGTTCGTGAAGTGTTCAAAGTACCTCTCGTGTTCGGTGATGGGCCTCCTCTCAGTCTTGTCTCGCGGCCACACGCGCTCCAGCGTGACGACAGCGCGTCGGTTGAGGCCCTGCCCCACGGGCGGCTTCTGCTCGTCCTCCGGGTAGATGACTATCTCCTTGTTCGTGAAGTGTTCAAAGTACCTCTCGTGTTCGGTGATGGGCCTCCTCTCAGTCTTGTCTCGCGGCCACACGCGCTCCAGCGTGACGACAGCGCGTCGGTTGAGGCCCTGCCCCACGGGCGGCTTCTGCTCGTCCTCCGGGTAGATGACTATCTCCTTGTTCGTGAAGTGTTCAAAGTACCTCTCGTGTTCGGTGATGGGCCTCCTCTCAGTCTTGTCTCGCGGCCACACGCGCTCCAGCGTGACGACAGCGCGTCGGTTGAGGCCCTGCCCCACGGGCGGCTTCTGCTCGTCCTCCGGGTAGATGACTATCTCCTTGTTCGTGAAGTGTTCAAAGTACCTCTCGTGTTCGGTGATGGGCCTCCTCTCAGTCTTGTCTCGCGGCCACACGCGCTCCAGCGTGACGACAGCGCGTCGGTTGAGGCCCTGCCCCACGGGCGGCTTCTGCTCGTCCTCCGGGTAGATGACTATCTCCTTGTTCGTGAAGTGTTCAAAGTACCTCTCGTGTTCGGTGATGGGCCTCCTCTCAGTCTTGTCTCGCGGCCACACGCGCTCCAGCGTGACGACAGCGCGTCGGTTGAGGCCCTGCCCCACGGGCGGCTTCTGCTCGTCCTCCGGGTAGATGACTATCTCCTTGTTCGTGAAGTGTTCAAAGTACCTCTCGTGTTCGGTGATGGGCCTCCTCTCAGTCTTGTCTCGCGGCCACACGCGCTCCAGCGTGACGACAGCGCGTCGGTTGAGGCCCTGCCCCACGGGCGGCTTCTGCTCGTCCTCCGGGTAGATGACTATCTCCTTGTTCGTGAAGTGTTCAAAGTACCTCTCGTGTTCGGTGATGGGCCTCCTCTCAGTCTTGTCTCGCGGCCACACGCGCTCCAGCGTGACGACAGCGCGTCGGTTGAGGCCCTGCCCCACGGGCGGCTTCTGCTCGTCCTCCGGGTAGATGACTATCTCCTTGTTCATGAAGTGCACTGCCGGCAACGTAATGGTTATTAATTTAACTTGGGAGCTATATTCACGTAGTGGGAGGTCGCGGGTTCGATTCCCGCCACGGGCCACTTTGGAATTTTATAATTTCTAAATTGGCTCAGGTCTAGTCTGGTGGGAGGCTTCGGCTGTGGCCAGTTATCACCCTACCAGCAAAGACGCGCCGCCAAGCGATTAAGCGGTCCGGTGCGATGCTGTGTAGAAACCGTTGGGGTAAATTTACTTACTCTTCCAAGTTAGTACGGTAACATCTTAGACTGCAACATCACTTACCATCAGGTGAGATCGCAGTCAAGTACTTACTTGTATAGAATATATATATACAGGGTTATATAAAAAATAACAGAAATGTCTCGACACTTAAATGATATCATTAAAAGTAACAACTTTTGTTCTACAACTTTTGTTTTAACTCGATATTTTGAGAAATATCACTTATTCATTATTTTGCACACATTCTTTCTTTGTAAGTACTCTGTAGTCTGCACGTAATATCGGCAACGTCGCGCGTGGTCACTGATCCGTGATTCGTCCTCCCCGCCTCGCACGCTGCGCCCCTTCGTCGTTAGGCTAAGCGCACACTGCGAAAAATAATCGCATGTGATTAATATTCGCAAGTGCGATGCGAATTTGTCAATATTTTGTGTTATATGGAAAAATACTTGAGTCCCGCGTACTGCGGAAATAGTCGCAAGCGCAACTCTCTCATGTGACATGATTGCTCCCTGTCTTTCGTGGTGCGAAAATAAATCGTGGGTTTTTTACACACTACAAGTTAGTACTTGACTGCGATCTCATCTGATGGTAAGTGATTATGCAGCCGAAGATGTTGGCGTACTAACTTGGAAGGGGTAAGTATAACCCACTTCTTACGGTTTCTACACAGCATCGCGCCGGAACGCTAAATCGCTTGGCGGTGCCTCTTTGCTGGTAGGGTGGTAACTAGCCACGGCCCAAGCCTCCCACCAGTCCAGTTCTAAGAAAAATTATAAATTATAAAGTTCCAAAGAGGCCCGTGGCGGGAATCGAACCCGCGACTTCCCACTCGAATCCGAGCGCGCGCGCCACTGCGCCAGGAAGATCGACAAAAAATCGACAAAGGCTGTGGTGCGCGTAGGTATAATATTCGGATTGCGATTAAGTTTCGCATTGAACATGCGGAAAAAAATCGCATCGCAGTGTGCGCTTAGCTTTAATCTTTCGCCAGTTATTGTGAGTATTGTGCATCTTTATCTTTCTCATTAGCAACCTGTCGCAGCGGTTTGGCAACAGGGACAGTCATAATCGTACCTGTATTTCGTTTCACAGTGTAATGTCACGTTACAGAAATAACATAATTTATTAAATTTTTGTATGACACAAATTTATACGAAATTTTGGAAAGTTGTAGAACAAAAGTTGTTACTTTTAATGATATCATTTAAGTGTCGAGAGATTTCTGTTATTTTTTATTTAACCCTGTATATAAAAAAAAAACGTCGCGGAGTTTCCCGAACGCCGCCCAGCCGAGTTGGATTCGACATTTTCATACAATTCCAGTATGAAAATTTTAAAACAATATTATAGTAACACTGCTATAAGCCTTGATGGAAGTAGTAGGAGAGCCCAAGATGCTAAATCGGTAGTTACTCGAGCGTCGTGAGGATCTATTACATTGAAAATATTAGGTGCTAAAATGGAAAAGAGGTTATATGGAGTTTGCTATTTCAGTGGTGGGGATAGCTAATACAGGTTTTCAAAAAAATAAATAAAAAATTTTGTTTTTGAAAGTATACTCGAGCGCATCACATTTTTATACAGACGCTTCATCTTGATATGCTTGTCGTCCTGACTCCTGACCCACAATCAGACAAAATATATGACAAGGAATTTCCTTAATCTGACGGGTTAAAAATAAAATTTTGAAACCGGCACATTAAGAAAACTACTCGACATAATTGTATGATCATGGGGTCAGGACGACAAGCACATCAAGATGAAGCGTCTGTATAAAAATCTGACGCGCACGAGAAAAAAATTTCAGTATTTTTTTTTTCAGCCCCCCGCCACTGAAATAGCATAACAACCTATAACCTGATTTTTTAGCATATAATATTGAAAATCCAATAGGTCCCCACGATGCTTGAGTAACTACCAAATGAAATAAGGTATATAATAAATAACTACAAAATCCCCTCTTGGGCTCCCCTACTATAGGGCCCCAGGTCCAAGCGCCCATAGAGGCACATGCCCATCCCCACTCACCCAGCGCGTCGAGGTCTAGCCCGGCGACGTCCACCTCGCAGTCGTAGAACACGTTCCCGTAGTTCGTGCGCCCGATCGTCAGGTTCGGCACCACGCACGACCCGTCGGGACGGATGTACTCTGGAAACGTATAAATAGTACATTTCAATATAAGTGCGGAAAGTTTGTCATTTCTTTACGAGTCCCGGTTTGTTGACCCAAGCCGAAGGCGAGGTTATACTCATATATACATTTTATATACATTTACACTCTTATACATTTGCTTATACATTTGTACTCTTATACATTTGTATCTTATGCATATGCTTATACATTTGTACTCGTCCTTATAGTTATAAGGACGAGTACAAATGACAATTCCGCACGTGCATTGAACGACGTTTAATACATTTGCGAAAAATCATTGGTTTTACGTGTTTGCCTGCTCCGTGTTTGCATGCCGTGTTCGTGTTCATGCGCTCCTGGTGCGCCCGCTCCGGTGCCGCGTAGGAGGAAAACACAAAAGCACTAGTGCGGAAAAGAATAACTTTGCGCACGCTAACCACACATGGAAATGTCAACTTTTTGAGCAAATGTATTAAAAATAGACGTATACACAGGAACCAGCGGACTGTGCGAAAAATGACGCCAGAAGAACAAACATTTTTGACACACGTAGGTATCAAAAATGTTTTTGACACCAACAGCATCAGTTGCAGCATCAGTTGTTGGTGTCAAAACCGACCGCGTAGAACAATATTCTTTGTTATTACTCCGCACGCGAGTTTCCGCAGTGACGATTTCCGCTATGTTGCGGCTTAAGAGCGTTCATGCGTTGGAATTATGCTTGAGTCAAAATTGTCAATTTTTGACGTAACATAAGAGTGGCATATGTTCAATTATTGATTAGATAATTGCCATCATATTATTTGGATTATTTGGATTGGAAGGGGGATGTTATCTCCCCGAAACTGTTTAACAGTGCACTTGAAGACGTCTTTAAAACGCTGGAATGGAAAAGACGAGGACTAAATATTAATGGGGAATACATCTCGCACCTACGGTTCGCCGACGACGTTGTTATCTTGGCAGAGACTCCTCAGGACCTTGAGGACATGCTGAACAGCCTAAGCCTTTCTTCCAGACGGGTCGGTTTAGGGATTAACGTGGACAAAACCAAGGTCATGTTTAATCAACACGTTGTCCCGAGACAAGTGATCGTCGAAAACGTTGGCATCGAAATTGTCTCTCAATACAATTACCTTGGGCAGACCATTGCGCTAGGCAGAAATAATTTCGATGAAGAAGCCAACAGACGAATACGGCTGGGCTGGGCAGCATTCGGTAAATTGAATCAAGTCTTCTCCTCGTCAATTCCTCAATGCCTGAAAACTAAAGTTTTCAACCAGTGCGTTCTTCCCGTCCTCACGTATGGCGCGGAAACGTGGACACTCACACACGGCCTGATCCACAAATTCAAAGTCGCGCAGCGGGCCATGGAGAGGGCTATGTTAGGAGTTTCCCTGAGGGATAGAATCCGAAATGAGGAGATCCGCAGGAGAACCAAGGTCACTGACATAGCCCAAACCATTAGCAAGCTGAAGTGGCAGTGGGCAGGTCACGCGTGTCGCAGGGGCGATGGCCGGTGGAGCCGAAAAGTCCTGGAGTGGAGACCGCGTACAAGTAAGCGTAGCGTGGGGCGTCCTCCAGCTCGTTGAACCGACGACATGGCGCGGGTGGCGGGAAGCGGCTGGATGAGGAAGGCTGAGGACAGGGTGTGGTGGCGCTCACTTGGGAAGGCCTATGTTCAACAGTGGACGTCCGCAGGCTGAAATGATGATGATGATGATGATATTATTTGGCATTTTATAATCTAGTTTTTGTCTCAAAAATATTTGAAAATATGTGTATAACTTTCTCATTAGAAAGTTTAGGGTAAAGGCTAATTTCTCACTTAGCGGTGGAAGCTTTATTTTGATGCAAGATAAATATTTGCCATGTTTCATAACACAAACTTATAACAATGACATATTTAGAAAATTAATAACATTTACTCAACAGTGTCTCAAAAAAAACGATTTCCTAGATTTTCATTCAAAAACCATAAACTTCGGTTTATGGTTTTTTAATGTCATTTTTATCATTTTTCGATAAATTAAACGAATTATTTTAGGACAAAATACAAGATATTTTGTTATTTCTGAAATAAAGTAATTTAATTCAATTAATATTTAATGTCACTGGTTATTTACTATTTTAATAAGTTGTATATTTATTTTACTATAAATTTTTTTGTAATACCATTATCCGCGCAAAATTGCGTCAGCGCCAACGAATTCCTTTTTAGTATGGACCGAAACGCGAGGCACGCCGCGCCGCATGAACGCTCTTAATAGCGGAAATTTTGAAAAATGGCGCTACTTTTTTCTCTTATGAAGAAGGTTGACGTAAAATATTTCGATTGGCTCAACTTCAGGTTCGTTTTAAACACCAACTGTAGAATTTTTTTTGGGCGGTCCGCCGGGTCTTTTGTATACGTCTATTACTGAGCTTTACAAATTCTATCCACAAGAAAATCCACGGAAGAAAAATCCACAAAGAAGATTTGTGAAAAGCCCTTAAATCCTCGAAGAGAATTGAAGCCAGTACCAGGCCAGTCTCACTTATCACGTGACCGTCCCGGCTACAAGTAGGGGTCCGGACCTCAATATTTCAGATGGTTGCCGCTCGCGGGCCGAGTTGCACGCGCTAGTTCTGTACGGTCTATTTTACGCGCCGTCTGACTACGGCAGCCCTAGTGCGTCGGAAGAGACAAAGTTAGGCGATAGAAAGAGACCACAACATTGCGTTTGTTGCGTGTCGATTTTGAGGGCGGGGCCAGGCGCTATTGCGAACCGAATTGCACTTTTTGTGTCAGCGCTAGAGTCGCTATTTCTTTAAATCATCGTGCGGAGTGAACCTTCTGGTACTATTTAGTGTTCTGTGCCAGTACTCACTGATCATCTCTTCCAGCGAGGGTATGGTGTAGTAGCCGGGCCGCGTCAGCTTCACCCCCGCGGGGTGCGGCGGCGCGTCCCGGGGCGCCGGTTGCTCGCCCTCTGAAACTGGGAACATACAAACATTAAACACCTATAATATATAAACTACTAGCAAACGCCCGCGGCTTCGCTCACGTTGATCTTCTGCTTTACTCCCTCAGGCGTTAAGTTTCCAAAATTCTTGTATTCACCGTCATTTAATTTAATTTTGACCACTAAATATTTCCTAATGCTTGCTGGTTATAGTCAGACGTCGATTTTCAAAGCAATCGGCCCAGTTACAAAAAAGTTCAAAATGGCGGCCAAAAAGTTCATCATTTTTTTATCTTGACCACAAATTCCTTCTCTATGCTTGCTGCCATAGTCAGACGTCGATTTTCAATGCAATCGGCCCAGGAAAAAAAAAGTTCAAAATGGCGGGCAAAAAGTTCATATTTTTTTAATTTTGACCAAAAATTCCTTCTCTATGCTTGCTGCCATAGTCAGACGTCGATTTTCAAAGCAATCGGCCCAGTAACAAAAAAGTTCAAAATGGCGGCCACATTTTTAAATTTTGACCACAAATTCCTTCTCTATGCCGGCTGCCATAGTCAAATATCGATTTTCAAAGCAATCGGCCCAGTAACAAAAAAGTTCAAAATGGCGGCCACATTTTTAAATTTTGACCACAAATTCCTTCTCTATGCCAGCTGCCATAGTCAAATATCGATTTTCAAAGCAATCGGTCCAGTAACAAAAAAGTTCAAAATGGCGGCCACTTTTTTAAATTTTGACCACAAATTCCTTCTCTATGCTTGCTGCCATAGTCAAATATCAATTTTCAAAGCAATCGACCCAGTAACAAAAAAGTTCAAAATGGCGGCCACTTTTTTAAATTTTGGCCACAAATTCCTTCTCTGTGCTTGCTGCCATAGTTAAATATCGATTTTCAAAGCAATCGGCCCAGTAACAAAAAAGTTCAAAATGGCGGCCACATTTTAAAATTTTGACCACAAATTCCTTCTCTATGCCAGCTGCCATAGTCAAATATCGATTTTCAAAGCAATCGGTCCAGTAACAAAAAAGTTCAAAATGGCGGCTACTTTTTTAAATTTTGACCACAAATTCCTTCTCTATGCTTACTGCCATAGTCAGATATCGATTTCCAAAGCAATCGGCCCAGTTACAAAAAAGTTCAAAATGGCGGCCACTTTTTTAAATTTTGACCACAAATTCCTTCTCTATGCTTGCTGCCATAGTCAAATATCAATTTTCAAAGCAATCGACCCAGTAACAAAAAAGTTCAAAATGGCGGCCACTTTTTTAAATTTTGGCCACAAATTCCTTCTCTGTGCTTGCTGCCATAGTTAAATATCGATTTTCAAAGCAATCGGCCCAGTAACAAAAAAGTTCAAAATGGCGGCCACATTTTTAAATTTTGACCACAAATTCCTTCTCTATGCCAGCTGCCATAGTCAAATATCGATTTTCAAAGCAATCGGTCCAGTAACAAAAAAGTTCAAAATGGCGGCCACTTTTTTAAATTTTGACCACAAATTCCTTCTCTATGCTTGCTGCCATAGTCAAATATCAATTTTCAAAGCAATCGACCCAGTAACAAAAAAGTTCAAAATGGCGGCCACTTTTTTAAATTTTGGCCACAAATTCCTTCTCTGTGCTTGCTGCCATAGTTAAATATCGATTTTCAAAGCAATCGGCCCAGTAACAAAAAAGTTCAAAATGGCGGCCACATTTTTAAATTTTGACCACAAATTCCTTCTCTATGCCAGCTGCCATAGTCAAATATCGATTTTCAAAGCAATCGGTCCAGTAACAAAAAAGTTCAAAATGGCGGCTACTTTTTTAAATTTTGACCACAAATTCCTTCTCTATGCTTACTGCCATAGTCAGATATCGATTTCCAAAGCAATCGGCCCAGTTACAAAAAAGTTCAAAATGGCGGCCACTTTTTTAAATTTTGACCACAAATTCCTTCTCTATGCTTGCTGCCATAGTCAAATATCAATTTTCAAAGCAATCGACCCAGTAACAAAAAAGTTCAAAATGGCGGCCACTTTTTTAAATTTTGGCCACAAATTCCTTCTCTGTGCTTGCTGCCATAGTTAAATATCGATTTTCAAAGCAATCGGCCCAGTAACAAAAAAGTTCAAAATGGCGGCCACATTTTTAAATTTTGACCACAAATTCCTTCTCTATGCCAGCTGCCATAGTCAAATATCGATTTTCAAAGCAATCGGTCCAGTAACAAAAAAGTTCAAAATGGCGGCCACTTTTTCAAATTCCTTCTCTATGCTTACTGCCATAGTCAGATATCGATTTCCAAAGCAATCGACCCAGTAACAAAAAAGTTCAAAATGGCGGCCACTTTTTTAAATTTTGACCACAAATTCCTTTTCTATGCTTTCTACCATAGTCAAATATCGATTTTCAAAGCAATCGACCCAGTAACAAAAAAGTTCAAAGTGGCAGCCACTTTTTTAAATTTTGGCCACAAATTCCTTCTCTATGCTTGCTGCCATAGTCAAAAGTTGATTTTCAAAGCAATCGACCCAGTAACAAAAAAGTTCAAAATGGCGGCCACTTTTTTAAATTTTGGCCACAAATTCCTTCTCTGTGCTTGCTGCCATAGTTAAATATCGATTTTCAAAGCAATCGGCCCAGTAACAAAAAAGTTCAAAATGGCGGCCACATTTTTAAATTTTGACCACAAATTCCTTCTCTATGCCAGCTGCCATAGTCAAATATCGATTTTCAAAGCAATCGGTCCAGTAACAAAAAAGTTCAAAATGGCGGCCACTTTTTCAAATTCCTTCTCTATGCTTACTGCCATAGTCAGATATCGATTTCCAAAGCAATCGACCCAGTAACAAAAAAGTTCAAAATGGCGGCCACTTTTTTAAATTTTGACCACAAATTCCTTTTCTATGCTTTCTACCATAGTCAAATATCGATTTTCAAAGCAATCGACCCAGTAACAAAAAAGTTCAAAGTGGCAGCCACTTTTTTAAATTTTGGCCACAAATTCCTTCTCTATGCTTGCTGCCATAGTCAAAAGTTGATTTTCAAAGCAATCGGCCCAGTAACAAAAAAGTTCAAAATGGCGGCCAAAAAGTTCAAAATTTTTCCTCCTCAAAATTTGGATCTCGAAAATCCCTTTCTGTCTCTCGAAAATACGAATTCATGATATAATTCCAACCTAGGTACCAAATTTCAGATTTTCATAATTCCAACCTAGGTACCAAATCTTTACGGCTTGTAGCTTTTCGGGAATTCCTGAAACAACGAAAAAAATTTCACTTTTGTATGGGGAAATCCAAAAAACCAACGGTTATTACCTCTTAAAATTTGAATTTCTGGAATCCCCGTCTTAGTACGAATTCATGACCTAATATCAACCTAGGTACCAAATTTCAGATCTCTACGACTTGTAGCTTTTCGGGAATTCCTGGAACAACGAAAAAAATTTCACTTTTGTATGGGGAAATCCATAAAACCAACGGTTTTTTCCCCTTAAAATTTGAATTTCTGGAATCCCCGTCTTAGTACGAATTCATGACCTAATATCTACCTAGTTACCAAATTTCAGATCCCTACGACTTGTAGCTTTTCGGGAATTCCTGGAACAACGAAAAAAATTTAACTTTTGTATGGGGAAATCCAAAAAAACCAACGGTTTTTACCCCTTAAAATTTGAATTTCTGGAATCCCCGTCTTAGTACGAATTCATGACCTAATATCAACCTAGGTACCAAATTTCAGATCTCTACGACTTGTAGCTTTTCGGGAATTCCTGGAACAACGAAAAAAATTTCACTTTTGTATGGGGAAATCCATAAAACCAACGGTTTTTACCCCTTAAACATGGAATTTCTGGAATCCCCGTCTTAGTACGAATTCATGACCTAAAATCTACCTAGGTACCAAATTTCAGATCTCTACGACATTTAGTTTTTTGGGAATTCCTGGAACAACGAAAAAAATTTCACTTTTGTATGGGGAAACCCATAAAACCAATGGTTTTTACCCCTTAAAATCTGAATTTCTGGAATCCCCGTCTTAGTACGAATTCATGACCTAATATCAACCTAGGTACCAAATTTCAGATCTCTACGATTTGTAGTTTTTCGGGAATCCCTGGAACAACGAAAAAAATTACACTTTTGTATGGAGAAATCCCGAAAACCAACGGTTTTTACCCCTTAAACATGGAATTTCTGGAATCCCCGTCTTAGTACGAATTCATGACCTAATATCTACCTAGGTACCAAATTTCAGATCTCTACGACCTATAGTTTTGGCCGAATCCGTGGAACAACCAAAATGCCTCATTCTTTTATATATATAGATAGCACGGTCGAGGAGCACGAAGAATTTCGTACATTAACCTGTTACTACCTGTCTCTGTCACTCCCGCGTCAAAATAATGCGGTCACGCTCGCACAGGACGGGGTCATTGCATCTGTATTTTGACGCGGGAGTGACAGAGACAGGTAGTAACAGTTTAATGTACGAAATTCTTCGTGCTCCGCGACCGTGCTATAGTAGGGCGCGTGCTGTCTTCCCCTCTATTTGCCTTCCCATAAGAGGCATAAGAGGCGAAGCGGCTTGGAGTGACACAGAGAATTTTTTGCTACGGACAGCGACGGCGCGGCGAGTCCGTCATCGTATCGTCCTGCCCTAGAATGGGGAGAGTGAGTTCATAGGGACAAGGAGCGAGAGGAAACAACTTGTAGGGAGTCAAGAAGGCGCCCCGGGAACACGCCAACAGCAAGTACCGAACGGGTGCCCTCCCGCGTTTCGGCTCCCAAAACCGCGAGGTTGATTGGGCCATGGGTGGTGGAGGGTTGTCCCTATATATATATTTGCCTTCCAACTTTTAGTCTCATCAATATACGCCATACATTTTCTATGAAAAAATAAATTCCGCCATTTTTTATTTTTTTTCTATCCATCGAATAGACCTTCAGGTCCTGATCACCTCTTGTCAAGAAACCGTTCTTCTTTCTTTTATACTTTCCGAGATACCGCGGAAATTCAAATGGCGGCCATTTTGAATCCGCCATTTTGAAATTTTTTTCAGCTAACTGCCAATTGGATGACGTTTCAAATGACATTTGGTCGAGCACCCCCCACCTATCTTAAATACCCTTGGCTGTGCTCTTTACCCGTCTCCGAAATCCTCAATCATCAGCTCTCTCCATATTTTTGTTCTTAAGGATTTTTTCCCTTTCATAGGACATCATCCTCGAAAAAAATTTTTTCATACAAAAATGTTCAGGAGAGGTGATCAAATT
Source organism: Coenonympha arcania (assembly GCA_036785405.1). NCBI lineage: Eukaryota > Metazoa > Arthropoda > Insecta > Lepidoptera > Nymphalidae > Coenonympha > Coenonympha arcania. The sequence continues at coordinate 12,671,174 of CM072082.1, forward strand.
TTATCCAATCGTGTTTCTGCTTCTAAGCGAGACCCAAAATACATGACGTTTAAATTTGAAAGTAGTTGTCTTTATAGTTTTTACGTAAAACTTCATTCAAAATCGCTTAAATACGGCTTGTACGCCGTTAAAAGAAATAATTTTTTTTCGTACACGATTTCTCTCGTCTCCTTGCTTTATTTACAGTCATTTCGCCGTCTCATCGGAATCCAATGGCGGACAGCGCCTTTGACAGTATTCTTTTTTTAAATAAAGCTGTCTATGAGGGTAGTTACCATGGTAACCGTCGATGTAGTGTGCGACCTTCTGGCACTTGTCCGAGACGGAAATCTCACCGCTCCAGTGGCTGCAGAACATCAGGTCAGAGGAGGAACCTTGGGGGGGAAAAGGAGGGGGTGAATCCAGGGTTAAAAGGACTAAGAGAGAGAGAGAGAGAGCTGATGATGGATCCGGAAGATTCTCTCCCTCATGGAAGGATCAATCATATCAATGGATCATGGAAATACCGAATACATACATATATACAAAAAATCGGTCGAATCGTTTTGGAGGAGTTAAGTTACAAACCCGAGTATACTATAATATAATACTAGTTTTTGCCCTTTAGTATGAAATTTTTATTTCACACTCGGGGTTCACCTATGGCGGTTCGCGTTGCGTCAGGCCAGTCTCACTTATCACGTGACCGTCCCGGCTACAAGTACGGGTCCGGACCTCAATATATCAAATGGTTGCCGCTCGCGGGCCGAGTTGCACGCACTAGTTCTGTACGGTCTATTTTACGCGCCGTCTGACTACGGCAGCCCTAGTACGTCGTAAGAGATAAAGTTAGGCGATGGAAAGAGACCACAACATTGCGTTTGTTGCGTGTCGATTTTGAGGGCGGGGCCAGGCGCTATTGCGAACTGAATTGCACTTTTGTGTCAGCGCTAGAGTCGCTATTTCTTTAAATAATCGTGCGGAGTGGACCTTCTGTACTTGTACTATTTAGTGTTCTGTGGTTGCGTGCAACAATCGTATCACTCACCGGAGAATGTGTCGATGTTCTCCTTGTCGTCGAGGCTCCTCTCGCTGCGCAGGCCCAGCTCTCGCACGGAGTTCTCGTCGCGTGCAACAATCGTATCACTCACCGGAGAATGTGTCGATGTTCTCCTTGTCGTCGAGGCTCCTCTCGCTGCGCAGGCCCAGCTCTCGCACGGAGTTCTCGTCGCGTGCAACAATCGTATCACTCACCGGAGAATGTGTCGATGTTCTCCTTGTCGTCGAGGCTCCTCTCGCTGCGCAGGCCCAGCTCTCGCACGGAGTTCTCGTCGCGTGCAACAATCGTATCACTCACCGGAGAATGTGTCGATGTTCTCCTTGTCGTCGAGGCTCCTCTCGCTGCGCAGGCCCAGCTCTCGCACGGAGTTCTCGTCGCGTGCAACAATCGTATCACTCACCGGAGAATGTGTCGATGTTCTCCTTGTCGTCGAGGCTCCTCTCGCTGCGCAGGCCCAGCTCTCGCACGGAGTTCTCGTCGCGTGCAACAATCGTATCACTCACCGGAGAATGTGTCGATGTTCTCCTTGTCGTCGAGGCTCCTCTCGCTGCGCAGGCCCAGCTCTCGCACGGAGTTCTCGTCGCGTGCAACAATCGTATCACTCACCGGAGAATGTGTCGATGTTCTCCTTGTCGTCGAGGCTCCTCTCGCTGCGCAGGCCCAGCTCTCGCACGGAGTTCTCGTCGCGTGCAACAATCGTATCACTCACCGGAGAATGTGTCGATGTTCTCCTTGTCGTCGAGGCTCCTCTCGCTGCGCAGGCCCAGCTCTCGCACGGAGTTCTCGTCGCGTGCAACAATCGTATCACTCACCGGAGAATGTGTCGATGTTCTCCTTGTCGTCGAGGCTCCTCTCGCTGCGCAGGCCCAGCTCTCGCACGGAGTTCTCGTCGCGTGCAACAATCGTATCACTCACCGGAGAATGTGTCGATGTTCTCCTTGTCGTCGAGGCTCCTCTCGCTGCGCAGGCCCAGCTCTCGCACGGAGTTCTCGACGCACTCGGGGTTCACCGCTGGCGGTTTGCGGAGAGTTTTCGTTGTTAACCTACGACAAAACAATAAAAATATAACAAGTTTCGCAACAAAAATTAGCACGAGAAGTTTATACAATAGGAATTACACTCACCAACTGGCACGCCTCTCGGATATCTGTAACGGCAGCTCCTTATCTGAAATTGAAAAAAAATATATAATTACCAAACAAGAATAGGACGTATACCCAGAACGCGGCGGACCGCGCAATAGGTCGCCTATATTTACAGGTGTCAAAAATAATTGTTTTGAGACCAACAGCGTCAATTGTAAGCCGACCGCAGTATTGTCTATGGACCGGCCAGCCTTGGTCCTTCTGACCAAGGCTGGCCGGTTGATCTATTCAAACAGTGCTGCCTCTCTCGCCGTGCTGGCGGGAGTGTTGCCGGCCGACCTGGAGGTAATCCGTGCTGCCAGGATTGATGCGGCGCGTAGGACCGCGGCCAAAGGAGAGTTGAGCAGACGCAAGCGTGAAATCGGGGCAGACATCGTCGCGGAATGGCAAGCGAGATGGGCCAGCGAAACGAAGGGCGGTGAGCTCCGTCGATTCTTTCCAGACGTGGCCGGGCGACTCGAGGCGACTTGGGTCGTCCCGGATTATCAGACCTCGCAGATGCTGACGGGGCACGGTCGCTTTCGGAAGCGCCTGGGTCGAGAGTGGCGAGTGCTTCTGCGGACTGGCGGAGGAGAACCTCCACCATGTCTTGTGGGAGTGCTCCTTATACGAGGAACTCCGGTGGTTGCTGCTGGACGGGATCGTTCGCGAAGTTTCTGGCCCAGTTTATTATCAGGATCTCGTGGGTTCGGCGGCCAACTTCGCAAAGCTACGGGAGTTCGCGCACGCGTGGCATAAGAGGCGAAGCGGCTTGGAGTGACACAGAGAAGTTATGCTGCGGACAGCGACGGCGCGGCGAGTCCGTCATCGTATCGTCCTGACCCAGAATGGGGAGAGCGAGCCCATAGGAACAAGGAGCGAGAGGAAACAACTTGTAGGGAGTCAAGAAGGCGCCCCGGGAACACGCCAAGAGCAAGTACCGAACGGGCGCCCTCCCGCGTTTCGGCCCACATAACCGCGAGGTTGATTGGGTCATGGGTGGTGGAGGGTTGTCCCTACTATTGTCTATGGACTGCGATTCACGCCACAGATCAATATACTTTTTTTAGTCCGCACGCGCGTTTCCACAGGGACGATATTCGCCATGTTGCGGTTTCTAATACCAAATCATACTTATAGCTTTTACACTCTACGATTTCACATTGAAAAGTCAACATCTCCTGAGGATGTCCCAGTGTCGGGACGAAACGTGCGTCGAAGAATTGTGAGTGGTGTTTCATGTGGGCAGTGTTCCTGCATATTGGACCATACAGATTATTTTCAAGTAGCGGATTATAGCAGAACAAATTAATCCTTTCCGCTGAAATCCATATTATTTCGCCCTTGTTTCAAAAATACAAGCAGAATACTGAATTACTGCTGAATCAGGTAAGCGTCGCAAATATGCCTCTCTATTAGAGAGTTACATATTTGTCCCGTTTGCCGTGGAGACCCTGGGGCCATGGAGTCATAGTGCCAAAAAATTCATTTGAGAGCTTTCCCCGCGTTTAATAACCTCAACTGGTGACAGAAGGGCTGGCTCATTTTTTGCGCAACGTATCAGCCTAGCTGTTCAACGCGGAAATGCAGCCAGTATTCTTGCCACCATTCCACGCGGGCAACACTTGTATAATAATTAGAATAAGCTAGTGATAAGTTTTTTGTAATAGTTACATTAAAAAAAATGTTTTGATTGGAGCAGAATACTTGATACTAACCTAAGTTGGGATACAATCTCGGAGTTGGCTCGCCGTTGGCAGACTTCTCTGATTCCCAACCTTGTTTCGGGACCAACCTGCGAAAACATTATGAATTTTCAGTTCTTGACATAACATAAGTAAGAACTCCTCCTTTCCTCCAGGAAGGTCCTTTGACGACCTCCCTGGCGCAGTGGCGGCGCGCTCAGATTCGAGTGGGAGGTCGCGGGTTCGATTCCCGCCACGGGCCACTTTGGGATTTTATAATTTCTAAATTGGCTCAGGTCTGGTCTGGTGGGAGGCTTCGGCCGTGGCTAGTTACCACCCTACCAGCAAAGACGCACCGCCAAGTCATTTAGCGTTCCGGTGCGATGCGTGCAGAAACCGTTGGGGTAAATTTACTTACCCTTCAAAGTTAGTACGATAACATCTTAGACTGCATCATAACTTACCATCAGGTGAGATCGCAGTCAAGTACTAACTTGTATAAAATAAAAAATAAAAAACCTGTCAAGTGCGAGTCGGACTCGCGCACTGAGGGTTCCGTACTACAACCGGAGGAATAAAACCATAAAAACCACTTTTCTTATCGAACCGCAAAACTAACTTTGTTTTTAGAGGTTTAATGTAAATATCAAAAAAACTACTTATTAGATCTCGTTCAAACCAATTTTCGGTGGAAGTTTGAATGGTAATGTACATCATATATTTTTTTTAGTTTTATCATACTCTTATTTTAGAAGTTACAGGGGGGGGACACACATTTTACCACTTCGGAAGTGTCTCTCGCGCAAGCTATTCATTTTAGAAAAAAATGATATTAGAAACCTCAATATCATTTTTGAAGACCTATCCATAGATACCCCACACATATGGGTTTGATGAAAAAAAAATTTTTGAGTTTCAGTGCTAAGTATGGAGCACCCCCAACATTTATTACTTTTTTTTAAATTTTGTATGAAAACCTTAATGCGGTTCACATAATACATCTACTTACCTAGTTTCAACAGTATAGCTCTTATAGTTTCGGAAAAAAGTGGCTGTGACATACGGACGGACAGACGGACAGACAGACATGACGAATTTATAAGGGTTCCGTTTTTTGCCATTCGGCTACGGAACCCTAAAAAGGAACTTACCAACTGTTGTGTCTATCAAAGGACTCGGAGTCTGTAACAAAATTGTGATAACAATTAGCCCGAGACTTTGAAACAAAGTTTCGTTTCGGAAGGTGTCGCGCAGAGGGCTAGCGGAGCTAGACAAAGTAGCAGTCGTTTGGCGTTAACGACAGTAGACAAAAATGTATGGACAAAACAAGTGACTGTAGAAAAACCACGTGACCGTATAGAGGCAAACACGCTGTTTGAAAATCGACTACGACAATTTGAACGCTCCCTGGCGTTCTCGCAGTCGTTGTAGATAACTTTAGCGTACTTCGCATGACAATCGACAGCCGACAGTGAACAACGCTAAGCATAAAATAGATTCTGCTTAAGTTTGTTTTCATTCGTCACGTGGTTTGTCCATACATTTTTATCTACTGTCGTGAACGCTAAACGACTGTTACTTTGTCTTGCCCCGTAGGCGATACAAAATGGATTTTAGCTTACTAAAAGTTTCTCTTACTATAGTAGTGTTATTATCTCGCTGCAGACTCGGCCATAAATCATTCGAGTGTTTCGCTTTTGTTGTTCACTAAATTACAAAAGCAGCAGTGAAGCTCAGCAGTGAAATACAAAAGCGAAACACTCGGATGATTTATGACCTAGTCTGCAGCGAGATAATAACACTACTATAGTCAACGCATGCGATCTAGTAATAGACATATACCCTGGACAGTGCGGACGGCGCGAAAAAATATCAGCAGTTTACCGGTGCCAAAATTGCTTGTTTTGTCACCAACAGTAAAGCCACGCGGTAGTTCGCTCAGCAGCTATACCTATATAATTTTAACAGATGGCGCTACTGTTTTCTTGTACGAAAAATTGGTTGCCTGTAAAGTCGGTATACGGGCGAAAGTTTTACGTGACAACGACTTTGAGTGGTAAAATAATTTTAATGTTTTATGTCTGTCTCTCTCGCTCTTAGGCGGGCTAACCATGCCCGAGTGGAAGGGACGCGTGCCTCTCACTCGCTCTCATTGTGAGCGCATAACGTGAGCGGAGCGTAACGCAGTTTCTTGAAGTGTCACCCGGCAAACCAATTTATAAGACGTTGTCACGTCAAAAGGTTTACGTAAATCGTTCGGATGCCCATATCCTGAGGTTTCTTATCGGTGGATCACTTACAACTGAACTTGTAATGCGAGCTTACTGAAGAGCCATCCATCAAATCACATATGAAAATACAAAATTGAGTTTTGTTTTAAATAAATAAATAATAAATAAATATATACGGGACATTTTACACATCGCAATCTAGCCCCAAAGTAAGCGATAGCTCGTGTTATGGGTACTAGATAACTGATAAATATACATACATACTAATATACATAAATACAATATATTGAAAAACACCCAGACACTGGAAAACATTTGTGCTCATCACACAAACATTTACCAGTAGTGGGAATCGAACCCACGACCTCCGGCGCAGACAGCAGGTTCGCTACCACTACGCCATTCGGTTGTCGGTTTTAGGTGTATTTTCGTAGATTTAAAAAAAAAAGACGTGTGGCACTCGGAGACTGCCGCGGTAAAGCTATTGCATAGCTTTTTTTATCAACTTATGCAATGATTATTGCCATCTTTCTATGAATAGCAGACTTTTAATGACTTTTTGAAATATCACGCTTGTCTCATTAGTTCAGCAACTCGTCTCTAGGTGGCATTGGTTGTATAATTATAATAATATAAAAAGGCTGCTTTTCATCGATAGATGGCAAAACTAAAGTGTTAGGTTATTTCGTTACGGAATTTCTGGATTCGGTCTCCACGCTCAAGGCCCGCGATATTAGCTATGCAATAGCTTACAACATTTTCTCTCACTTTCCGCTTCCTGAGCGATTACTTCTGAAAAAAAAAATTCAATATGGTGAAATACCAGTAAAATAGATAAACATACTATTGTTGTCGGCGTCTCTGATCGCCCGGCGCTCCTTCTCCTCGCGCAGGGAGACGTAGGTCGCGGGAGGCGGATTCGCAGGCTGTAAAGCCTGCGAATCCGCCTGCGGAGTCGGCTGCGACTCCAGTTGTGGAGTCAGCTGGGAGTCCTGCGTGGAGTCGACCGTTTCCGTCCTCGGCTCCTCCAACGACCTGCAACGGAATAGTACATTGCACGTGCGGAATTGTCATTTCTACTCGTCCCTATAGTTGACCCGCGCCATCGGCTTGTGTCAACAAACCGGGACTCGTAAAGAAATGACAAACTTTCCGCACTTATATTGAACGACGTTTTTTAATACATTTGCGAAAAAAAATATTGGTTTGACGTGTTTGCCTGCTCCGTGTTTGCGTGCCGTGTTCGTGTTCATGCGCTCCTGGTGCGCCCGCTCCGGTGCCGCGTAGGAGGAAAACACAAAAGCACTAGTGCGGAAAAGAATAACTTTGCGCACGCTAAACATACATGGAAATGGCAACTTTTTGAGCAAATGTATTAAAATATTACTTTAAGAGCCCGTACTACCAGGAAGTGATCGAAGAAACTACAGGTAGCCGTCTCGACGTACCAATTTCAAACGGCCGCTACGCGCCCGCTAATTTGAGACAACCTTACGTTACGCGATAGAAAGAGATCACAAAGAGACCACAACTTTTTTGCGTTTGCGACGGCGACGACGTTTTTCCTTTTAAAGCGAAAATAAAAGGAATTTCAGTAGTCATGTTAAGTTATATGTTCTAATTCTAGGTAGTTTTAAAGCCCATATGTATTTTGGCCAACCCTTGATATAAAACTTCACGCCTAAAGCAGATTTTACTATGTGTTGTATGTGCTGTGGTGTGGCGTAGAGTACAAAAACATGACGCATTTAGGTGTATTGAGAGTAGAGTGCTGTCGCATTACCTACCACACCACCCTGCAGACAGATTTTAGCCCAGCTAAGTGTTGTATGTGACGTGAGCTACATGACGCGGTTTGGTTATGATGTGATCTAAAATTGTTTAATCTGTTGTATTGTGCGGCTTAGAGAGGCGTGGCATGGTACATTGTGGCGTGGCGTGGCATGGTACGTTGTGGCGTGGCGTGGCATGGCATGTTGTGGCGTGGTGTGGTATGTTGTGGCGTGGCGTGGCATAACGTAGTACCGTGTGGCGTGCCAATGAAAGATGTTTCCTTCAAAGCCCGTGGTCTGTACCTGTTTACATCTCGTTCGGTGTTAGCTGGCTCGTTGTCTTCGGTCCTGGGTTTGGGTCTCAGCACGAGCCGCTTCCTGCTGGGTTTCAGAGTCAGCTTGTCTTCTATACTAGGATCGGATTCCTCCAGGCCGTCGAACAACGATTTCTGGAAGAGGAAGATTATTTTTAGTTTTAGAACCTATCCCTCAAGTGACTATGAACAAGCATAATATTCTAAGGAATATCAAATCCGTAACGGCGAGGGACAACTTGAGGGTTCGCCACGATGTTCAAAGAAGTGTGCAAAGCTCGCCAACTCGCATTTGGCTTGCCTGATGAGCTATGCCCATACCGCTCTCATACCAGGCCCCTGACACTCAGTACATGTAACATGCAGCCCTCTGAGCAGTGCCTGCATGGAGGAGGACGAAACACTGGTACACGTGCTACTAAGATGCACTGGAGTGTCGGACCAACGCGAGACCTACTTGGGATCCTCAGCAACACTCCAAGATATCCTGTGCGACCTGGGAGGCCTCTTCGGATTCTGGAGTGAGCTCGGCTGGCTGCAGTGATCCGGCGAGGACCCGCATCAACGACTTCACGCGCAACTGACGAAATATCGCTTACTCGCGGAAAAGTCCCAGGAGAGAAAGAAGAAGAAGATGTAACATGATTTAACTACCTACACTGCTACTGGAGCACTGCTACTATCTGCAAAAGTAGTTCTTTACTACTCACGATCATCTGGAAGGATTTTACAAGAAGAATCCTACCAGCTGATCAAAATTTCTCGTGCACAGTCGCTCACCTTGTCCCTGGCGCAGCCGACGGGACGCGGGAATGCCTTGAGGCGCGATGCGGCGGGCGAAGGGGAGGTCAGTCTGTACGCCGCGTCGTCCAACACCGCCTTCACTGCGCGCGGGTTGGTCGGCTTGAGAACATCCTCAGCAGTGGACGCTGCACAGTCGCTCACCTTGTCCCTGGCGCAGCCAACGGGACGCGGGAATGCCTTGAGGAGCGACGCGGCGGGCGGGGTGAGGTCAGTCTGTACGCTGCGCCGTCCAACACCGCCTTTACAGCGCGTGGGTTGGTCGGCTTGAGAACATCCTCAGCAGTGGACGCTGCACAGTCACTCACCTTGTCCCTGGCGCAGCCGACGGGACGCAGGAATGCTTTGAGGCGCGACGCGGCGGGCGGGGTGAGGTCAGTCTGTACGCTGCGCCGTCCAACACCGCCTTTACAGCGCGTGGGTTGGTCGGCTTGAGAACATCCTCAGCAGTGGACGCTGCACAGTCACTCACCTTGTCCCTGGCGCAGCCGACGGGACGCAGGAATGCTTTGAGGCGCGACGCGGCGGGCGGGGTGAGGTCAGTCTGTACGCTGCGCCGTCCAACACCGCCTTTACAGCGCGTGGGTTGGTCGGCTTGAGAACATCCTCAGCAGTGGACGCTGCACAGTCACTCACCTTGTCCCTGGCGCAGCCGACGGGACGCAGGAATGCTTTGAGGCGCGACGCGGCGGGCGGGGTGAGGTCAGTCTGTACGCTGCGCCGTCCAACACCGCCTTTACAGCGCGTGGGTTGGTCGGCTTGAGAACATCCTCAGCAGTGGACGCTGCACAGTCACTCACCTTGTCCCTGGCGCAGCCGACGGGACGCAGGAATGCTTTGAGGCGCGACGCGGCGGGCGGGGTGAGGTCAGTCTGTACGCTGCGCCGTCCAACACCGCCTTTACAGCGCGTGGGTTGGTCGGCTTGAGAACATCCTCAGCAGTGGACGCTGCACAGTCACTCACCTTGTCCCTGGCGCAGCCGACGGGACGCAGGAATGCTTTGAGGCGCGACGCGGCGGGCGGGGTGAGGTCAGTCTGTACGCTGCGCCGTCCAACACCGCCTTTACAGCGCGTGGGTTGGTCGGCTTGAGAACATCCTCAGCAGTGGACGCTGCACAGTCACTCACCTTGTCCCTGGCGCAGCCGACGGGACGCAGGAATGCTTTGAGGCGCGACGCGGCGGGCGGGGTGAGGTCAGTCTGTACGCTGCGCCGTCCAACACCGCTGTTACAGCGCGTTGGTTGGTCGGCTTGGGAACATCCTCAGCAGTGGACGCTGCACAGTCGCTCACCTTGTCCCTGGCGCAGGCGACGGGGCGCGGGAATGTCTTGAGGCGCGACGCGGCGGGCGGGGTGAGGTCAGTCTGTACGCTGCGCCATCCAACACCGCTGTTACAGCGCGTTGGTTGGTCGGCTTGGGAACATCCTCAGCAGTGGACGCTGCACAGTCGCTCACCTTGTCCCTGGCGCAGGCGACGGGGCGCGGGAATGTCTTGAGGCGCGACGCGGCGGGCGGGGTGAGGTCAGTCTGTACGCTGCGCCGTCCAACACCGCTTTTACAGCGCGTGGGTTGGTCGGCTTGAGAACATCCTCAGCAGTGGACGCTGCAGTCGCTCACCTTGTCCCTGGCGCAGGCGACGGGGCGCGGGAATGTCTTGAGGCGCGACGCGGCGGGCGGGGGGGAGGTCAGTCTGTACGCAGCGCCGTCCAACACCGCCTTCACTGCGCGCGGGTTGGTCGGCTTGGGAACATCCTCAGCAGTGGACGCTGCACAGTCGCTCACCTTGTCCCTGGCGCAGGCGACGGGGCGCGGGAATGTCTTGAGGCGCGACGCGGCGGGCGGGGGGGAGGTCAGTCTGTACGCCGCGTCGTCCAACACCGCCTTCACTGCGCGCGGGTTGGTCGGCTTGGGAACATCCTCAGCAGTGGACGCTGCACAGTCGCTCACCTTGTCCCTGGCGCAGGCGACGGGGCGCGGGAATGTCTTGAGGCGCGACGCGGCGGGCGGGGGGGAGGTCAGTCTGTACGCCGCTCCATCCAATACCGCTTTTACAGCGCGTGGGTTGGTCGGCTTGAGAACATCCTCAGCAGTGGACGCTGTGTACATTTTCAAGATTTTTTTAAGTACTTGACCGCCAATCGCACGCAGCGGAAGCTAAGCCACTGCAGGCAAGAACGTACTCGGCAATTATCCATGCAATTTTTAACAGACTTCAAAAAAGGGAAGAGGTTCTCAATTCGTCGGATTTTTTTTTATTGCTGTAATACGTCATTATTGATTATTATCTTGTAAGTAATAAAACACACAAACTTTGGCCGTTAGTTTGGTTTTAATGTTCACTCGAGCATGGTTGTCAAGTGACTGTTATAACAATGAAACGTCATCAAATGGTACAAATGCGCCTATAACAATTTAAGTGCAATTAGCGTAGCCCAGACAGTATTGAGATAATTAATGTGGAGGCGTAAGCTGCAACAGCCGACAACTGAGCTATGATTTAACATTCAAATTCTTTATTTCACGTAGACCTAACTGCCTGTAAATTAGAAGGTCGATAAGATCAAACGATATAAAGGTGCTAACTATTAAAACTAAGTTGACTAGGTGTCCAATCACTCACAGGTGTCTGGTAGGAGGTCTTTGAACAGGCCCGTGTCGCCGTAGGGCCGCGCCGCCAGCGCCAGCATGTGCTCGTGGACGTTGCCAGCCGCGGACGCGCCCGACAGAGCGCCGCTGCGACAGAAACAATCACGATCAACCTTCGAATGTGATCATAGCAATCACGATTACAATTAAACGTGATGACAACAATCACGATTAAAATCTGATAAAAATAATCACGATTACAAATGAATGTGATCAAAGCAATCATGACTACAAGCAAACGTGATAGAAATAATCACGATCATCAGCGATTGTGATTAAAACAATAATAACGATTATAATAACACGTGATACAACAGAATGCGTAAGTGTTGTGGAAAACTCGGTTGGACCAAACGTTGCCCCAACGCTCGATATATATGGCGTTGGTTCGAGTTACAGCAAGTATCGGCGGAGCCTTTTTATACGATTAACGACAGTTGTAAATAATGACTATGTAATTTTCGTAGATTTTCTTCGTGTCGGGTGTTTGTACGGAAATACAAACAAGTTTATTTCGCCTAGCCCCCTGAGCGTATAGTCTGAAAAAGGAACTTTCGTTCCAATAATTACGATCATTAGGGATTGTGGTCAAAAAAATCACTAATGATCACGATGGTGATCGTGATTGTTTTGACCACAATCGCTGGAATATGTTCTGAAGAATCACGATTACGATATATTGTGGTTTAAGATCTTTATTTGTTCCATAAAAAATTTTACAATTCACTTAGATGAAACTTACAGGCCATAAATAGGAGGTAGTTAGAAATGTTACAGCGAGTCACGATGCGATATTAGTCATACCACAATCAACAAAGTCACACCTTCGCAGAACACAGCACAAACGCATGACTAGAAGTGACACAGTATTTGTAATAGAGTAATTGTATTTTTAGATAGTTTTTGTTAGATAAGTCTTAAGCATTTTTTTGAAAGTTTGCATGCTTTTACACTCCTTAATGTTTTTAGGTAGTTTGTTATACATTTGGGCACTTTCAAAAGTTATGTATATATATTATGTGATCAAAACAATCACGAATACAATACCTGTGATCAAAGCAATCACGACTGTCATAGAACATGATGATCAGGCTGTTCTGCAGTAGCGCGAGACTCACCCGGTGAAGCTGGTGTTGGTGTTGAGCTGACCAAGGCCGCCGAGTCCGGTGCCGCCGAGCGTCGAAGTGTTGCCGAAGAGACTGCCGCCGCCAAGACCTGAGTCCAGGCCTGGAAGAGTTACGACAGGATATTTATACGTAGTTTCTCATAGATGTATAGCACGGTCGCGGAGCACGAAGAATTTCGTACATAAACCTATTACTACCTGTAGCAATTCGCTATAAGAGGCCCATGCTACATTGGGAATTCAGATCTGATCTGACGTTAAACGATTTTCTCACTCGAAAATGCAAGACAATTACAATGCACTCTGTACCTTGAACTGCCTGAAGCTGCACACGATGATCTCCACCTGGTGCTGCAGGGAATTATGGGTTTTTATCGTTGAAAAAGGGGGTTTTGGTGTTTTTTCACACACGGCGCGCGCGCGTGACCGTTGCTCGAGCGTAAGACGAATTGAAGGTGGCGGTAAGTCGTTTTGTCATCGGTGACGTTGACACTTCTTCGAGGTTTGTATAGTACGAAATGCATGACAGCTGGTTAAGCTGCGTGTTGTCTATGCATTATGCCAGTTCGAAAATCGCCTATGGATGGCGGGAGTTTTGATCTGAATCCCTTTCCGTGCCGTAACGGAACACTACCTGTCTCTGTCACTCCCGCGTCATAATAATGCGGTCACGCTCGCACAGGACGGGGTCATTGCATCTGTGCGAGCGTGACCGCATTATTTTGACGCGGGAATGACAGAGACAGGTAGTAACAGGTTAATGTACGAAATTCTTCATACTCCGCGACCGTGCTTTAGCCATGTTTAAGCCATTTTTTTCAGTTTTAACCTCCGACGCAAACACGACTGTGTCTTTGACTCCTGACTGTGGCATCGCAGCTTCCGAACGAATGAACCAATTTTGATTTTTTTTTTGTTTGGAAGAGGAATTAGTAGGTGTCCTGGCGATGTTTGATAAAAATCAGCCCAAAATGGCGGCTTACATATATTTTGACCGAATGGCGTAGTGGTAACGAACCTGCCGTCTGCGCCGGAGGTCGTGGGTTCGATTCCCACTACTGGTAAATGTTTGTGTGATGAGTATGAATGTTTTCCAGTGTGTGTATGAGTGTTTTTCAATATATTATATTCATGTATTAGTAAGTAAGTATATAGTATATTTATCAGTCATCTAGCACCCATAACACAAGCTATCGCTTACTTTGGGGCTAGATTGCGATGTGTAAAAATGTCCCGTATATATTTTATTTATATTATTTTTCACCACTCAGTCAGTATGGTTATCTAATGAAAGGGTTTGACTAATAGAGCACTAAACTCTACGGTAAATTTCAAATCCAAAATGGCCGCCACCACACAATGGCTAATTACATTTTGATTTCACATTTCAGCCGAAGGCGGGCGCCGCCGGCTTGCTGCCGAACGACGAGCCGAGCCCTGCGGGGGAAGGGTTCACACACACTACATCACTGACCAGTTCTGAAGGTGTTGGCCGGCTGCTGCTGCGCGTTGGGCTGCGAGAACAAGGAGCCGCCGCCCAGCGAGCCGAAGGCGGGTGCCGCCGGCTTGCTGCCGAACGACGAGCCGAGCCCTGCGGGGGAAGGGTTCACACACACTACATCACTGACCAGTTCTGAAGGTGTTGGCCGGCTGCTGCTGCGCGTTGGGCTGCGAGAACAAGGAGCCGCCGCCCAGCGAGCCGAAGGCGGGTGCCGCCGGCTTGCTGCCGAACGACGAGCCGAGCCCTGCGGGGGAAGGGTTCACACACACTACATCACTGACCAGTTCTGAAGGTGTTGGCCGGCTGCTGCTGCGCGTTGGGCTGCGAGAACAAGGAGCCGCCGCCCAGCGAGCCGAAGGCGGGCGCCGCCGGCTTGCTGCCGAACGACGAGCCGAGCCCTGCGGGGGAAGGGTTCACACACACTACATCACTGACCAGTTCTGAAGGTGTTGGCCGGCTGCTGCTGCGCGTTGGGCTGCGAGAACAAGGAGCCGCCGCCCAGCGAGCCGAAGGCGGGCGCCGCCGGCTTGCTGCCGAACGACGAGCCGAGCCCTGCGGGGGAAGGGTTCACACACACTACATCACTGACCAGTTCTGAAGGTGTTGGCCGGCTGCTGCTGCGCGTTGGGCTGCGAGAACAAGGAGCCGCCGCCCAGCGAGCCGAAGGCGGGCGCCGCCGGCTTGCTGCCGAACGACGAGCCGAGCCCTGCGGGGGAAGGGTTCACACACACTACATCACTGACCAGTTCTGAAGGTGTTGGCCGGCTGCTGCTGCGCGTTGGGCTGCGAGAACAAGGAGCCGCCGCCCAGCGAGCCGAAGGCGGGCGCCGCCGGCTTGCTGCCGAACGACGAGCCGAGCCCTGCGGGGGAAGGGTTCACACACACTACATCACTGACCAGTTCTGAAGGTGTTGGCCGGCTGCTGCTGCGCGTTGGGCTGCGAGAACAAGGAGCCGCCGCCCAGCGAGCCGAAGGCGGGCGCCGCCGGCTTGCTGCCGAACGACGAGCCGAGCCCTGCGGGGGAAGGGTTCACACACACTACATCACTGACCAGTTCTGAAGGTGTTGGCCGGCTGCTGCTGCGCGTTGGGCTGCGAGAACAAGGAGCCGCCGCCCAGCGAGCCGAAGGCGGGCGCCGCCGGCTTGCTGCCGAACGACGAGCCGAGCCCTGCGGGGGAAGGGTTCACACACACTACATCACTGACCAGTTCTGAAGGTGTTGGCCGGCTGCTGCTGCGCGTTGGGCTGCGAGAACAAGGAGCCGCCGCCCAGCGAGCCGAAGGCGGGCGCCGCCGGCTTGCTGCCGAACGACGAGCCGAGCCCTGCGGGGAAGGGTTCACACACTTTTACTTTTCTTCCTCACAGATTACATAATACTACTAAAGCATGGTCGCGGAGCATGAAGAATTTCGTACATTAAACCTGTTACTACCTGTCTCTGTCACTCCCGCGTCAAAATAATGCGGTCACGCTCGCACAGGACGGGGTCTTTGCATCTGTGCGAGCGTGACCGCATTATTTTGACGCGGGAGTGACAGAGACAGGTAGTAACAGGTTAATGTACGAAATTCTTCGTGCTCCGCGACCAGACTTTGCACAATGATTCGCTATGCAAAATCATTTAATATGTTGCCAAAATTAATCAACATTTGCAGCAATTGCAGCCAGTAAACTGGTGACATTTTGTCACGCGGTTGACCCATGGAATACATAATAGTACCTAACGGTACAGAAGGTTCACTCCGCAAGATGATTTAAAGAAATAGCGACCCTAGCGCTGATACAAAAAAGTGCAATTCAGTTCGCAATAGCGCCTGGCTCCGCCTCCGCTATGCACCTAAAGTTGTGGTCTCTTTCTATAGTGTAACTTTATCTCTTACGACGTACTACGGCTGCCTCGTAATCAGGCGCACGCAGCGCGTGCAATAGACCGTACAAGAACAAATGCGAGCAAAGTAGCCGGCGCGCGGCGGCCGTCTGAAATTAGTACGTCGAGACGGCTTCCTGTAGTTTCTTCGATCAGGTGATAAGTTGACCTGTGGGCTGATTCTGTATCGTTAGTTCGAAACTCACACTGTACTGTACTGTTCGAGTTATAAACTCCTCCATCATCTATACCATCCTCTCCTACCTCGTTCCTAATACGCACTGCAAAGGCCCGGAATACACTCCCAAGCAGTGTCTTTCCTGCTACTTACAACCCGGGCGCCTTCAAATCAAGAGTGAATAGGCATCTTCTAGGCAAGCGCGTTCCACCTTAGACTGTATCATCACTTTCCATCAGGTGTGATCACAGTCAAACGCTAGCCTATATAGTATAAAAAAAAACCATAACAACTTAGGTAGGTAACTTGTGCAAAAATAGGATTTTTGCCTCCGTTTTCTTAGTTAATAACCCAGTGCGAGTTGCCAACTAACGGTACAGACAGCCCACTGGCCTGCTTGTGTAACCCGGCACTCACCCAAGGTGGGCTGGTTGAACCCGAAGGACGGCTGCGTGGTGGCCGGCTTGCCGAACGTGCTGCCGCCGAACAGGCTCGACCCCGTCGTGTTGGTGCCGAAGGCGCTCGTCGTGCCGAACGCTGCCGCAACAACCCAGTGCGAGTTGCCAACTAACGGTACAGACAGTAACGAAGAAAGTGTTGGAAAATTGTGTGTGGTGTTTCATGTGGGCAGTGTTCCTGCATATTGTACCATACAGAATCTTTTCAAGTAGCGGATTATAGCAAAACAAATTAATCTGTCCTGCTAATTATGGATTTCCGCAAAATAACGCCTGCTTCCATTCAATATAATCTTATATCTTTAAACGAGCAAACAGGGGGATTCATCTTTAGAAAATGTCACATTAACCAAAAAAAAATACAGAGCAATGCTCGGTCACCCAGATATTTACATTTAAAACAACATCATATACCATTATGCAAATTAAGAAGAACAAATTACAGAACTTCTAGCCTAGAAATAAAGAAGAAAGAAGAAGAAGAAAGAAAATTTATTTTTTCCAAGCATACAAAAACAATACAAAAACAAAGTGACTTACGTACTATTACTAAATGCTTATCTATTACAACAGCAAAAACAATCTCATGACGTCCCCTGCTTCCCAAACTAGTAGTAACTGTATCTTGGAAAGCAGGGTCTTCCCTTTAATATGCACTAAAGCTGCCGTGCTAGCAATAAAATGCAGCAAGGAGCATGTGTATCCATGCGGCCTGCTGCATTCATCGCAGAAATGAAATAATAAATGGGGCATTTCCATAGTTTTGATATCTCATAGGTTAGATATTCGGTGGTAGTTTTGATATTTGACCCATGCCTGCTTTCTTTTAGATGGTCCCTAAACTTCCATGACAGTTTTATTTTTATTTTTAAGCTATTGCATAGCTTCTATCGCGGGCCTTGAGCGAGGAAAGCGAATCCGGCAATTCCTTAACCTAACCTAACACTTTTTAGGTTGGCCATTTATCGATAAATAGCAGAACTTTTAATGACTTTTTGAAATATCACGCTTGTCTCTTTAGTTCAGAAACTCGTCTCTGGGTAGCATTGGTTGTATAATGATAATTAAAAAATATTCAAAAAGTCATTAAAAATTTTGCTATTCATCGATAAATGGCAATAATAATTGCATAAGTTGATAAAAACAGCTATGCAATAGCTTTACCGCGGCAGTCTCCGAGTGCCACACGTCTTTTTTATTGAAGATAGGCCTGCGCTTGACGACAACAAATCACACAACGACAGTCAAACAACTCGTACACATAGACACTTACCAGACGTGTTTCCGAATAGGCTAGAACTGCCGAGGGTGTTGTTCTGTTGACCGAATAGTCCAGTGGAGGTAGAGGGCGTAGAGCCGAATAGTCCGCCCGTGGTCCCCGTGGTCGTGGTGCTCCCGAAACCGAAGCCTGAATAACAAAAAAACATTTCAGTATGTTTGACTGTCTATACTTATATTATAAAGAGGTAACGTTTGTGGGTTTGTGCGTTTGTGACGTTTATGGGGTCATGTGTCCCAGTGATGATCACTCGGTGACCTTTGAAGAGCTCTTTTGACGATAAATGTTTATCCATTGAAGGTTCGCCACAAAATATTATTTTTGTTTCGAATGTAATGTATAACGAACCATAGACAACAGTGATCATCACTGGATGTGTCAATTTTACAGAATACGGGCCTTACATTATCCCTTGTCTTCACATCGTATAGCGTTTTGACGACCTCCCTGGCGCAGTGGCGGCGCGCTCGGAGCTCGGACTCGAGTGGGAGGTCGCGGGTTCGATTCCCGCCTCGGACCACTTTGGAATTTTATAATTTCTAAATTGGCTCAGGTCTGGTCTGGTGGGAGGCTTCGGCCGTGGCTAGTTACCACCCTACCAGCAACGACGCACCGCCAAGCGATTTAGCGTTCCGGTGCGATGCTTGCAGAAACCGTTGGGGTAAATTTACTTACCCTTCCAAGTTAGTACGATAACATCTTAGGCCGCATCACTTACCATCAGGTGAGATCGCAATTCAGTACTAACTTGTATAGAGTAAAAAAAAGCAACCTCAGCTACACCTGACAATAAACATCAACTTGTGTAATATTTACCAGCTGGTTTCGCTCCGAAGCTCGTGTTCTGGTTGTTTGCGAATAGTCCGGTGCTGGCATTGCTCCCGAATAGTCCGCCGCCCGAAGTGCTGGCCCCGCCGAAGCCGAAGCCTTTGCTCTGGCCGAAGGTGGACGGTGTTGTTGTATTGCCGAATAGTCCACCGCTGGTGTTGGACGAACCGAATAGTCCTAGGGGTAGAAGAAGAGGAAAATTAGGTTTACTCTTTGCATATTTATGCGTACATAAAATGGCGCTTATCATAGGGTTCATTCGTAACAGTATGTTAGTTTACCTTTTGTCCGGGCTCATTGTGGCCGCTCTTTAGTCCGCACTATTGGATTTAGAATGACATCACACAGCTAACTGTGCATATTCATCCAAACTAAATATGTATCGAAAATTTCACATCGTTTCAGTTAAGGCATGTTTCTCTCTCTCTCTCTCTTATAGAAAGCAAGCCAGATATACTTCGTTTCATCCGGGTGTCCATTGACACCTCTCAAGTTTTTTTTAGCATCTAATATTTACAGTGCAATAGGTCTCCTAACTCTCGAGTAACTACCAAAATCCCCTCTGGGGCTCCCCTACTATACTATTCGTTTATTTTCTCTTTCACAAATGAAATCACACACACATGAAACAGATAAAGCAATAGTGAGGGACCAGAGAGAGATGAAGGTAAAGTGGTCTCCTTCTGCTATGACATTCTCGTAACGTTTTCACACACTCAGTGATGTGATACAAGAAAAAGAAAAAAATATTAACACTGAAAAATGAACTTTACTCCTATTGGCTTAGAGTGTAAAATTGAATGTACATTTTTCATCATAGGAAATACAATGCTCAACTTTGACGCGCTTAAGTAATTTCAATCTCGGAACTATCGACCAATATGGCGTTTGAACATTCAATTTTACGTTCAATGTCAATTATTCTAATTCTATTAATTTTTCAGTGTTTCCAAAATATGTTTTGGATTCAATATTGTCTGCGTATGTACGTAAATACCATCACATCACCTTTTTAAACATCTCACATCACGAAATGTAGCCGACACGTAACGTGAATAGCCCCCTGGTCCTTCGCTATTGCTATGTACCTGTTTCTGAGAAAATAAACGAATGGAAAGAGTATATCAACGCTTCACTCACGTGAGTGTCGCTCCATTGTTGCGATGCGGCGACAGATCGCTGACCGAGTTCTCGAATGATTTACTTCGGACGCGCAAATCGGAAAGTTCACTGTCAAACGCCTCCAATTTTTCTTTTATATCATCGCATCTTGACGAGAAAAAGGCAACGGAGTCTGATAACTCGCTTATCTGCCTGGTCAATTTACGAAGGCTCGAGTCTAAGATTTCCTTAATGGTGCTCTGGATAGACTCGTCTTGGGACATCTTAGTATTGTAGTTAATATAAAACAAGTAGATGCATTGCATTCAAACGAATGCAAACCGGTTTATAGATCACTTGCCCGCACTCCAATTAATACTTGCTGATAAGTTGATGATAATGATACTTAAGGGGATTTATGGAATTTATTTTTGTCTTTCTCACTCTCAGTTGAAGTTGGTTTTTTGGACAGAATTTTCCATTTTACTTTTTAGTGGAAAACAACTAATGCGCAAGACATTGGAAAAAATGCCTAAATTGTAAAATCTGAAGAGTTCCCTCAATTTGTCGAAGATCCTAGCTACACTCATTACAGGATGACTGTAAGCAAATGCAATTATAGTAACTATAAAAATACCCAAACCGCTACTAGCAAAATACTATACTAGCAAAAGTAATAGTATACTAGCAAAATTTGAAGAGTTCCCCCAATTTTACCAAGAGCTTATTATTATTATTTTATAATATTTTAATTTTTAGGTTAAGTATTTTGGTGAAATATAATTTTTTTATTAATTATTTAATTAGGATTAATGGAGTTTAGTAAAATACGAAACGCCATTATACTGCATGGAGTTAAAAGTCGTAGTTTTTTTTTTTTTTTTTTTTTCCTTTCTTTCAAATCTGTATCCCGGCAATCTGTCATCGTTGGACATTGGGCCGTGCGGTTGGTGGTAACAGTCATTTCTTGCTTCGAGCAAGGTATCCGTCCCTTGACGGAGCTTCCTATGGGCTGTAGAATCTGTGGGACAGATCGGAGACACTATTCCTTTTTAATCTACTGAAGCGGAGACTGCCCTCTCCCTCCAGTCTGCTTGCCAAGCTATTTATGTGAGCCGCGAGTCGCTTCTGATATTTCACACTGTGTAATTCTATTTCCTGTCGAACAGTTCTTATGTTGAGGTCTTTTTGTATGGTTTTGTTACATATATAGGGTGGGATGTTGAATATGGTTCTCATGGCCTTATTTTGGAATCTTTCTAGAATCTCAATATTGCTTGTGCTGGCTGTACCCCAGAGTTGAATACCGTATGTCCAAATAGGTTTGATTATAGCTTTATAAATAGCCATCTTGCTGGTGGGAGTAAGTTGAGATTTCTTGCCAATGAGCCAGTACAGACTTCGTAGCTTCATGTCGAGTTGTTTGCGCTTGGTCCAGATGTGTTTACGCCATGTTAGCCGTCTGTCGAGATGCATGCCCAAGTACTTTGCATCCTCCGCTTGTGGCAGTTGTTTATTGTAGAGTTTAACGGATGGACAAGTCTGTTTGCAGAGGGTAAACGTTACGTGCATTGACTTGCTCTGATTTGCTTTGATACGCCACTTTGTAAGCCACGCTTCAATCTCACTTAGATGTTTTTGTAGGTTCAACGAGGCTGTATCTGGGTTTTTATGGACAGACAATATAGCCGTGTCGTCAGCATATGTGGCAGTAGTTGTGCATTTATTTGTAGGAAGGTCCGCAGTGAACAAGAGGTACAGAACAGGCCCCAGAATACTTCCCTGAGGAACTCCAGATTTTATTTCAAATAAAGGGGATGTCTCTTCATTGCATTTAACTTGGTAACACCTTTTATGTAAGTATGACTTAAGAAGTAGGTAAAGAGAGTGTGGCAGGTGCTTTTTGGTTTTGTAGAGTAAACCCTCATGCCAAACCTTATCAAAAGCCTGTCCGATATCTAAAAATACAGCCGAGCAGTACTGTTTGTTTTCAAATGCTTTGCTGATTTCGTCTACTAGCCGGTGTATTTGCTCCACGGTATTATGTCTAGAGCGAAAGCCGAATTGGTGAGTTGGTATCACTTCTTGAAGATGGGGCGAAAGCCGGTTGAGCAGGATTCTTTCGAAGACTTTTCCAATTACTGGTAGCAGACTTATTGGCCTGTATGACGATGTTTCTTGTGGCGGTTTCCCAGGCTTTGGGACCATAACAACTTGTGCTATTTTCCACTGACTTGGGAAATGCCCTAGTCTAATGCAGGCGTTGAATATAACAACCAGGAGCATAAGTCCTTTATGTGGCAGTTTCTTTAATAATATATCATCTATTTGATCATAGCCCGGTGCTTTCTTTCCTTTAAGGCATTTTATTGCTTTAGAGACTTCGTTTGGAGAACAACTATTCAGAGGAAGACACATCTGAAGAGGAGTTTGGAGATATGAGTGCACTTCGCCATAGTGGTCTATGTCTGGACTGTCATGAGGTTTGAATACAGTTTCCAGGTAGTTCGCGAACTCTGTGGCTTTTTCAAGATCAGATCTGGCCCATGTTCCGTTTTGCTTCCTGATTGGCGGGATATGAGAACTAGGACGCTTCAACTTCCTGGTTGCTTTCCATAAAGAATAGTCGGTGCTTATTGTTGGTGTTAGTCCTGATAGGTAATTTTGTAGGCTATCATTTGTATGCGTTTTGATTAAGTTTTTAAGATTCCGAGAGGAATCATTAAACGCCTTTTTATCACTTGGATATCTTCTGTGGTGCCAGATTTTCCTTAGGTTACGTCGTTTAATGACTTGATCTCTGATAAGTTTTGGGTAGAGTTGTGTCCTAGTTTGAGTTACTTTGTTAGGTGGAGTAGCCTCATAAACTGCTCTGTGTAGGAGTATATTAAGTCTCTCGACATTCTGTTCTATGTCCAGTTCTGTTTTAAGGGGTGTTTTTAGGTCTACCTCAGAGGATATTATTTTTTGGTATAGTTCCCAGTTAGTTTTTCTGTTGTAGAGCTTAGGGGTCGGTTTCACTAGTAGTATCTTACTACTAAAGTTCAAGATAACTGGAGTGTGATCTGAAGATAGATCTATACATGTTTCTGCTTTTAGATAATTTTGGTTTATCCCCTTTGTTATGAAAAAATCCAACAGGTCTGGAGTTTTATTTTGATCAGTCGGCCAATGCGTTGGGGTACAGCATGATGAGTGTTCCAGTGATAGCTCTTGCATGGTTTTGAATAATTGACGTCCTCTAGATGTTATTAATCTTGACCCCCAGAAGACATGTTTGGAGTTCCAAAAGTCGTAGTATAAGTTCTTCAGTGACATCTGTGAGTTGTGGACTTGTTGACTTACCTCCCCCGGTGGCGGGCTGTTGCGTGGTGCTCGAGCCGAAGGCGGGCGGTCCGCCGAAGGCGCTCGTGCTCGCCGCGGGCTTGAAACCACCGAAAGGCGACGTAGTGCTCGCGCCCGCGTTGAATGACCCTATAAATAAAAAAATAAAAGTAAAAATAGCTTTATTTTCCTTCTGCATTTGGTTTACATAAACTAAGATAGTTATACAGGTTATCAATCAATCAATCTGTCCTACTAATCAGTGTCCTGCTATCCTTGTCGTTTACACTGGAAAGACAGCCTAAGACTTACCAAAGCCGGTGGAGGCGGCTCCGAATGTCTGTTTAGGAAACATGATGAAAACCCAATATTTTCCTCTTCTTCTTATTACAGATCTCCTTTACAATATGGTCAGAGCACCATAGTGCTGCCTGCAAGAAATAAAAAGGTTATTTGTAGATATTACCCAACTAGTTGTGGCTTCATCCGCTCGCTTCAGGTTCTACATATGCCATTACATTGAGTCAACCTTAAAAGGTAAACTGACTTTTTTAAAGCTATTGCATAGCTCCTATCGCGGGCCTTGAGCGTGGAGACCGAATCCAGAAATTCCGTAACGAAAATAACCTAACACCCCCCACACCGGCATAGCAGTGATACTTTTTAGTTTTGCCATCTATCGATGAATAGCAGAACTTTTAATGACTTTTTGAAATATCACGCTTGTCTCTTTAGTTCAGCAACTTGTCTCTAGGTGGCATTGGTTGTATAATTATAATTGCATAAGTTGATAAAAACAGCTATGCAATAGCTTTACCACGGCAGTCTCTGAGTGCTGCACATCTTTTTTTAATTAATGGAGGACAATTCTGTCATACGTTATTTTTGTGTAACTTTAACTGTTTAAGCACACAACCAAAAGATCTAAAAGGGGACCATTTATCATTGATGCTCTGCTCCTAGCGTGATGTTATATCCTTCCAGCGGGGCTAGACAAAGTCACAAGCATTTGGCGTTAACGCTAGTCGACAAAAATGTATGGACAAAACAAATGACTGTAGAAAAACCACGATAATAATTACTAAACACGCTGTGTTTGAATCTGTGACGTCTACAACGCAGTCAGTCCGTAAAAGTTTTAACGATGTGCTTTTTTGTCTAAAACGCAGTAAAAGCAACAGCGCATCTTTTACGTTACGGGCTACAGCGTACTTCGCAAAACTTTTAAACTATGACGCAATTAGTAGGTAATTCTAAAATAATTCATAACAAAAAAAATTGTTGAAAAACACTCATACAAGGTAAGGTATATCACGGGAATTCTTTTACTGATTAAATGATTACACTAATTTACTAGCGTTTATAACTTTTTAGCAAATAAATGCTCGAAAACCCCATACAAACGGCGGCGGTTATTCTGACAAGGTTATGTTTACAAGTATGAAGTTTATATTTTTTGTAAAACAAACAAGGACACTCTTATGAAAATAACGTTAAACTCACATGAATTGGTCGAAATATTTCCGGAGAAGTATCTTTCACAATATGGAAATTCTTTTGGCGTCGTCCACAACAAAATTTACATCAAGTAGGTACCACAGATCACTATATTAGTTGTAGGTTTCTCTGCTGTGGTTGTCTATGGTTGTAGGTACTCTAGACCATAGACAACCCACCATCAACCCCTCAGATCAACCCACAGCAGAGCTAGAGACTAGAGAGCATAGACAGTTCTGTTCTGTTAATCCATTCGTCCCTTTCAGGACAGGCAAAGGTCGGAGACCATACAGCCTATTCATTCGTGTGTATTTTCTGTGTTATGTATTTTAAAGGCATAGCCTGTTCAATCGTTTAACAATAATAAATATAAATAATCATAAATATGTATGATTCATCTGAATGATTTTAATCTTGTAGTTTTTCTTTCTGACTCTTCTTTCTTTGAATTATCTTTCTTTCTGTACTTAAATTCAAATTTCTTGAACAGTGTTCAAAATATATTTGTATAAATATTTATACGTCAACGAATTCTTCAGTAAATCCTTTAGCGAGCGCGGCACGTCTTCAATGGTCTTGAAAATATTAATCAAGTCATCAATCAGCACAAGGCGCTGAATGCCGAAAGATGAACACGAAAAAAATATGTGATCCAGTGTTTGGGATTCATTACTATTGCAATAATTACAAGACGGAGAGTTCACTATTTTCATTCTATGTAAATGTGCATTAAGGCGACAATGACCCAATCTTAGGCGACATATGGCTGAATAATATTTTCTATTACTATAATTAGTTTTCATATTACAAAACCACGGGTTTTTATTTAAATCATTATTTATGCATTTGTACCATAATCCTTTTCGCTCATTTTCAGGGGAGTTCCTCATCTCATCCCAATGACTTTCCATCTTATTTATCAAATTCTTATTGATATCAGTGTAAGGAAGGGCAACACTTGACTTTATTTGTCTGATGTTCTGTGATGTATTTATCGTTTTTGCCAAAAAGTCGACGTTTTCATTTCCAATCACTCCACAGTGTGCCGGGACCCAAATGAAAGCAATTTCATATGATCTGTTCAGCTCAAGTTGATAAGTTTTCTTCATAATTTCGTAAATTAAATAGTTAGTTTTAACATGAAGCTTACAATTGTGTATCGATGTAAGTACACTCATACTATCACTGGCAATCACCCATTTTAGAGACTCATCTTTACAATTTCCAATGTATTGCAACGCTGACAAGATAGCAAAAGCTTCAGCTGAGAAAATACTTGTATTAGAATCTATTCCTTCTCCAAAACCCACTTTCAATTTACTATCATAGAAGGCGACAGAAGTACAATGCTCGTTCTTGGCTGCATCTGTATATAATATCCTATAATTTTGCCATTTAAATAGTGATTCATTAAATGTCTCCTTCGAGTTGAGGGAAGGATCTATTTCTATATTACAGTAATAGTACTTGCTTTGGTATGTTCCTTCAAAGCAAGGCCAGGTGATCTCTGTTCTGTGAATGTTTAAGGACCCAAAAAACTGCAGATAATCAGAAAGTTCATGAAGCAAGAACAAGGATTTTTTGTTTGATATTACTGATTGAGAACTAATAAGATTACTTAATAATTTATTAGATTTTATTGAATCAATTTTTAGTAAAAATCTATTTTTTAAATAATGAAATCTCACTCCAAGTGGAGGTATATTACATTCAATTTGCAAAATATTTATAGGTGTTGTCTTAAATGCCCCTGTTATAAGGCGTAAACCAGTATTTTGAATGACCTCCAACTTTTTAACTAAAGTTTTATTGGAAGCATAGCATAATGCTCCATATTCAAAATGACTTCTGATTAATGACTTGTAAAGGAGTAATAAAATTTTGGGATCAGCACCCCAGTATGTTTTAGCTAATGATTTTAAGATGTTCAGAGCTTTAAAAGCTCTGGCTACTACATAGTCAACATATTTATTCCATGACATATTGCTGGTAAAGAGAACCCCCAGGAATTTTACCTCTGATACCTCTGTTAATTCAGATTTATTATAGTAAATTTTTACTGGAGGATGAATTCGTTTGCCAAAAACTATGACTTTAGATTTCTTAGAGTTAATATTTAAATCTAAATAACCTAAATACCTCTTTAATCTATCTAAAGATTCATTAAGTCTAAATGCTATTTGATTTATACAATTTCCAGATAAATATATAACTAAATCATCTGCATATTGCAAATTACTCGTGAATGGTCCTAAATTCAAATTTAGCTGATATATATACAATAAAAATATTAAAGGGCTCAATATTCCACCCTGGCATACGCCTTTGGAAGAGTATCTGGGCCCATAAAGATTTCCATATTTTACAAAAACTTTTCTTTCATATAAAAAGTTATAAATCCATTTAATTAATTTTCCAGGTACACCAACTTTGTTGAGTTCTTCACAAAGTATTTTAAGATTGACATTATTAAAAGCACCCTCAATGTCTAGAAAAACAGAGACAAGAAGATTATTTTGAGCAATTGACTTTTGAATATCCAGCTGCAACAAAGCAATACTTTCCTGAGCAGATTTTCCCTTCCGAAAACCAAATTGATTATATGGTAAGATATTATGTTTTTCAATGAAAAATTCAAGACGTTGTTTTAAAAGCTGTTCAAAAATTTTACCCACGCAAGAAGTAAGGGTTATAGGTCGATATGAATCTTCTAGAAACTCCTTTTTATCGGGTTTCAAAACTGGTATCAAGCAATCAACTTTCCAATCTTCAGGAATGTGATTTCCTTGCCATAAATTATTAAAGATTGCACACAAAATTCTAACACCATTTTCATTTAATTTTTTTAATAAAATATATGGTACGCCATCTAACCCAAATGCTGTGTCTCTCCTGCCATGCACTGCCGTTTTTAACTCTTTTACAGTAAAGGGATTTACTAGAAAATGATTGAAAGAATTAATATTTTCAGCATAATGAAGTTCTTCGAATTTGACATAGTCTGGAGTGTACTTATTTAAGAAATTCATGATCCAATCATTATTATTATTAAATTTTTTTTTTTACATATATATGTTTTATTAAATTTTTTCATTAAAGTCCATATCAAAGAGATTGGAGTGTTCCGATTGAAAGAATGACACAATTCAGCCCAACTATTCTCTCTTTCTCTTTTTAATGTTAATTTCTTAAATGCTTGCAATTTTTTGAAGTTTAAGTAATTATCAAGACTTGGGTCCTTTTTAAAAACTATGTATGCCTGTTTACTATTCTGAACTGCAATAGTACATTTGTTATTCCACCAAGGAAGACATGACTTTTTTTTACGACCTTTATGGACTTTATTACTATTTTGAGATTTACAATGGGGAATTGATTTTTGAACAGCTAAATGTAATAAATTAACAAAATTATTATATGTAGTTAAAGGTGAATTGGAATCTATAACAAAGTTACACAACAAAGAATCAAGTTTTTTTTCAAATATATCCCAATTAACACTTTTGTAATTGGGAAACAATGGCAAGTTATTACCTTTGTCTGAATTTCCATGACTATTGCAACCAACAAGTAATTTTATTATTGCAGGTAAATGATAACTTCCTAAAGGATCGTCGTGTAATGACCAATCGCAAGTCAATGCAAGAGATGGAGAAACCAATGATAAATCTAAAACATTGGGACGCCAAGTGAGAGAACCAACTGTAGTTGGCTTAATATAAATAATCATAAATATGTATGATTCATCTGAATGATTTTAATCTTGTAGTTTTTCTTTCTGACTCTTCTTTCTTTGAATTATCTTTCTTTCTGTACTTAATTTCAAATTTCTTGAACAGTGTTCAAAATATATTTGTATAAATATTTATACGTCAACGAATTCTTCAGTAAATCCTTTAGCGAGCGCGGCACGTCTTCAATGGTCTTGAAAATATTAATCAAGTCATCAATCAGCACAAGGCGCTGAATGCCGAAAGATGAACACGAAAAAAATATGTGATCCAGTGTTTGGGATTCATTACTATTGCAATAATTACAAGACGAAGAGTTCACTATTTTCATTCTATGTAAATGTGCATTAAGGCGACAATGACCCAATCTTAGGCGACATATGGCTGAATAATATTTTCTATTACTATAATTAGTTTTCTTATTACAAAACCACGGGTTTTTATTTAAATCATTATTTATGCATTTGTACCATAATCCTTTTCGCTCATTTTCAGGGGAGTTCCTCATCTCATCCCAATGACTTTCCATCTTATTTATCAAATTCTTATTGATATCAGTGTAAGGAAGAGCAACACTTGACTTTATTTGTCTGATGTTCTGTGATGTATTTATCGTTTTTGCCAAAAAGTCGACGTTTTCATTTCCAATCACTCCACAGTGTGCCGGGACCCAAATGAAAGCAATTTCATATGATCGGTTCAGCTCAAGTTGATAAGTTTTCTTCATAAATTCGTAAATTAAATAGTTAGTTTTAACATGAAGCTTACAATTGTGTATCGATGTAAGTACACTCATACTATCACTGGCAATCACCCATTTTAGAGACTCATCTTTACAATTTTCAATGTATTGCAACGCTGACAAGATAGCAAAAGCTTCAGCTGAGAAAATACTTGTATTAGAATCTATTCCTTCTCCAAAACCCACTTTCAATTTACTATCATAGAAGGCGACAGAAGTACAATGCTCGTTCTTGGCTGCATCTGTATATAATATCCTATAATTTTGCCATTTAAATAGTGATTCATTAAATGTCTCCTTCGAGTTGAGGGAAGGATCTATTTCTATATTACAGTAATAGTACTTGCTTTGGTATGTTCCTTCAAAGCATGGCCAGGTGATCTCTGTTCTGTGAATGTTTAAGGACCCAAAAAACTGCAGATAATCAGAAAGTTCATGAAGCAAGAACAAGGATTTTTTGTTTGATATTACTGATTGAGAACTAATAAGATTACTTAATAATTTATTAGTTTTTATTGAATAAATTTTTAGTAAAAATCTATTTTTTAAATAATGAAATCTCACTCCAAGTGGAGGTATATTACATTCAATTTGCAAAATATTTATAGGTGTTGCCTTAAATGCCCCTGTTATAAGGCGTAAACCAGTATTTTGAATGACCTCCAACTTTTTAATAGCAGCGTTTTACCTGAAAATAAAACGTTTATTAAAATACTTACCTCACTGGAAGCTTTATATTGAGAGTAGCACATCCGTTTCCGTCCGAATTTCCGTACTTTTAGTGACGTCAGAACCGGCTCTGTGGCGCCACCTGGCGTGTCGCACCGTAGGTTTCTTTAATAGCTTGGTGCGATCCTTAGTTCATTGGCTCAATAATATCACCAGGCAGGAATTACTGAAAGCTTCCAGTGAGGTAAGTATTTTAATAAACGTTTTATTTTCAGGTAAAACGCTGCTATTAAAACACTTGACCGTCACTGGAAGCTTTATATTGAGAGCCTGTTTGTTTTCGCCTGGTGACGCCACATATTAGACGTTTTACGCCAATGTGACAATGTAGGATAATTATTATGTATGAGAAATTTAATGTTTCTCTAATAATTATTCTTAAAAACATAATTTTATACTGTTTTGTTCAAAATCGGTTAATAACCACTTCTATATGAATATAAAATTAATAACAAATCGGATTGAGAAGTTGGGTGAACCATTACTTATTGTAAATAACTTCATGATTACAAGTATTGGCTGATTGCCAATTTCCACGATCTATCTCATCAAGGGAGTGATTTCTCCATCAGCTCTGGAAAGCTCCATCTACAGACCTAACACTACCAGGAGTAGCAGATATACCAGCTTCTCTGAACAAGCTCGCGAAAATTGCGCGAGGCGTTTTGGATAACAATGTAATTATTGTAATGAATAGATTTACCTACTATAATTTGAAACATTTCGTCTATCATTTAATAATTAAGTATTTATCAATAAAATTCAAATAGAGTTTAGTTACGATAATATAAATGTCAGAGCAACTTCCAACCCGACTGCCGTTAAACACTGGTATCAGTTTTTGATGTGAATTACGGCCACAATATAACATTGGTAATAATTATCACAATTTATAAAATTCTCGCTATATCTACTGTAAGTAAAGTTAGATCATGTAGGTATAATTCTTTCTGAAAAAAGGAATTGTAATAACATCGCAGTATGACGAGATGTTTAAAAAAGGCTATTTACATCTATAAATAGATAAGTAAGATTTTAACTTATCTTATCAGATGGGTGGATTCTGAATCTTTATTTTCAGAATGTTTTACAAAAGCAT
Source organism: Coenonympha arcania (assembly GCA_036785405.1). Lineage (NCBI taxonomy): Eukaryota > Metazoa > Arthropoda > Insecta > Lepidoptera > Nymphalidae > Coenonympha > Coenonympha arcania. Next base: position 12,702,247 of record CM072082.1, read on the forward strand.
GGTTGCTAAACTTAAATTTTCGGCACTACATAACGTTAAAACCTGATTTGTGTAAAAGAACTATGCATTGAAAATTAATTTATTACTCAAATATAAATTAAAAATGGTACTAATTGTGAGCCGGTAGGGATATTAGTAGTAATATATTATTTTCAGACTATAAGACCAACGTTATTCGTAAGTTGTGAGAGTTGAGCTTTGCAATTTTTTAAGTAAGTAAGTAATGACACTCTTACGGGGTTTCATGTTTTAATGGTTTCGGACTGGAACCAACCACACATTTCCAAACCTATGAGACGATTTTCTCTAATTTTAGAACTACCAGACCCGCTGTGTCAATTAGAAACTTGTGTTGGTTTCTCGGATTCAACGGAGCAGCGCGCTCGAGCTCTGAGTACCACGCGCCAAAAACCTTTTTCCCGTGGTATTGTTATTAAAAATATTCCCGTTTACTTATTGAGATGAATCAAGTCTCGATATACCAACGTAGTTGTGTACTACGTGTGCATTCTTCGAGGCGAACAGATCGACTACTGGGATTCCCAACTTTGCATTACTAAGTATTTTCATATCGGATGAAATAAGTGCCACCCTGGAGGTTGGCGATAGCGTGACAGAAGGTACGCAATTCGTATGACTATTGAACCTGCCTGGGATGTACTTTTATGTTGTAGTGATTTTGATGTCAAACTAGAAATTTCAGGATTCGAATGTTATTTTCAATAGGAGTAAGATCTCGTCCAACTTGCTCCTTTTAAATGAGTAATAGTCTTGCTGTCACATTGGAAAAAGATCGAACTTTGACGCCGGGTGTGAGTAGTTGAATACGTCTCTGAAAGGCATATAGTAGGGGCCAACACTTCATTTTGATTAGAAGTAGTATTTGTTCTTATCGTGTACAAGACTACGATAGAGAGAGATCATCCAGTAATGCTCTCCAAACTAAGTACGAGGCACATGTTTACCAAAAACAAAACTGGTGGAAGATAATACAGCGAAGTTAGTAGCTGACAATTCTCCTTGCACTAAAAGTTCAGCGGATTGGATGAGGCACCCATCAATCAAGATGAGTCCGGCAGAATGTATTTGAAAAGTATCAAGTGCCGATGATTCAGTCGTCCTCGTGGACAACAAAGCTGGAAAAATTTGGAAGTTCTATATTTATATTTATCTTAATTTCTTTGCATTATTGTCATTTAAAACCCGAATTACATTATGGAATAAGTACTTCACTTGACTTTTCCTAATAAACTATGCTCTTTTGTGGCAAAAGACCGAATTTATTTGCCAACTTAGGCTCTGTAGTAGCTGCATTGTAATTTTGACATGACCGCAAGTACATTTTGCAAAATAAATCATCTAGGTACGCAAGAACAGGAACTATGAAATTAGGCCTGTGCTAAGTATATCCATTTTGCACAACAAGTCTTGGGGTTGCCGGAAATCCGGAATGCGGACATGTTTATCAAGTGAAATGATTCTGGTAAAACAATCGTTCAGTGCTTTGAGGTCGAATATCGGTCGAGACTCAAGACAACCCGTCGCGCGTCGGGTTAAAGAGTGGATGAAAAGCTTGGTGTGTAAAAAAAAAAAAAAAAAAAAAAGACGTAAAAAAAAAAGTGTAAGACGCCATGCTTTTCATTTTGTGCGCCATTGCACATATTATATTCTAGAAACAGGAGTGTGAAATATTTTTCCCGTCATGTTGGGAAATACAAAGGTGATTACTTCAAACACAATATTTCTTTCAATTATGAAAGATGTTATACTAAAGTACCCATTGCAAAAGAACAGGTTCGAGTTGAATCCTCTAACTAATTTATTCATTCGGATGTAGACGTATTTAGGCCCTTCGCACACAGCTAGCTTAAGCGTATCATTATGACGCTACGCATAAAATATATAGTATGACAATTACGTCCTAAAGTTCGATCCAACATCGCTTCGACTGCGGACATGTTTGAACATGTTTGTACTCTTTCTGTTTGCGGACATGATTGAACATGTTTGTACTGTTACGTCTGTCATCGTACGAATGATGTTACGCTTACGCTTACGTGAAATATACAGCGTATAGATAATTTTTCGTATATCTACTGGTATGCACCTTGCGAGGGTAGTTTATAACGCTCGTGCTGATATGACTGCGTGCACTATCCAGGCCGAGTATAGCAAAGTATTGGTATACTTTGCTCCCCCGAGGGGCGACGATATGATTGCTTAATGCGAATATGACTGAGAAGAGCACTGCTATCGCCTAGACATGACAGTACTCCGTATTTCTTATGTATAAAAATATTCTAAGTAAACATTTCAAAGACCTAAGTTGTGATAATTATAGCTTTTTGTACAATAGTTAGCTGACAATGTTTGTGTAAAGAAGTGTGCAGTGAATAGTGAAAAAATCATAATATTACAAGCTTGGCTAAGACGCTAAAATACTCAAATAATATCCACCAAAAACAAAAATAACAAGCATTGTGTGTGTCTGTGATTATAAAACTCTTTTTTAAGAAGGAAAAACAACAAAAAACTAACGAGTGAAATCAACTTTTAAGCAAAAACTTGTAACATGCAGCCGTTAGTGAAGTTTAAAGTGAACATGAATCAGCTGTGATGTGCCATACGCGGTGTGTCAACTGTCAAAAGACTGGCTGATATAACAGTTTGTCAAGTTTCCTGTACGAGGAGAAATAGCTGAACTTTATATTCGTTGCACTACATGATAGCGCAGTCGGAATAGAGCACTGCAAGAAAACGAAGCCGGTGGCTCAAGCCTAGGCATACAAGACCACTTTTTTTTTTCTTTTTTTTTTCTTTCTTTTTTCATTATTTTCCAATTTCATATTACTTATTTGGCATTCAATAACTGATAAAAATGTCAAGTAATGCGAAAAAGAGTTTAACAGCTACACAGAAAAGGAAGCTATTAACTTGTCATAAATGTAAAAAATTTGTTAAATTCGATGAGAATCTTCAATGCAAGCGGTGTAAAAATAAATTTGATCTAATATGTGCTAATGTAGCAGTCAAAAAATTTAATGAAATGACAAATTTTTTGAAGGCGAAATGGACATGCTCAGTTTGCGCAAATAAAATTCAACTCAGCAAAAGCACCACTAGTACTCCAATAACTCAATCACGTTTTTCTACATCGCAAGAAAATGTGGAAGTATCCTTGATAGATGAAAATAAACAGATTTCACCCAATGAATCGATAATACATGACACGAATAGTTCAATGGTGTCAATCAGATCTGAGTCAATAAGAAGTCTTCCAGATTTATCAACCCGATTTAATAAAGATGACATGCTCGGACTTAAGAAAAGAACTGAGATCTTAGAACAAAAACTGGAAAGCGCACATCTGGAAATAGATAATCTCGTTTTGGAAAACAATAAACTACAACGAATAATTTCCGAGCAAGAAGCTAAGATCAATAATCTTCTGCGCATATGCTCAACCAGCACACCAAAAAGTCATAAAAAGGGAACTCTAAATGATAGCAAGAAGGAAAGGAAGGTTGAATCAGAGGAAAGTATCCAACACAAGACACCGAAGAACACAATTGTCAGCGGAAGTGAGACATTACCTCATAGCATAAATTATACCGTTCAGAAGGAAAACTTAACATTAAAGGAAACCGAGGTCAAATACACCCTAGAAAATAATTTAAATAAAAATAAAAGCATAGATGAACTCCGCCAAAAAGTTTTAAAGGAACAGAAAACATCAAACAATAACCAGAAGAACAAACACGTTATAAAAAACAAAATTGTTATCCTCGGCGATCAGCAATGCGCTGGCACTGCAGCACGAATGAAAGATTTAAGAAAATCTTATAAAAACCCAAGGAACTATACTATCCTAGGATTAGCTTATCCAAATGCGCCTTCAAATGAGATTATCTCAAGATTTATGTTAAGAAACGACGATTTTGATGAACATGACTGGATAATATTGAGAATAGGAGCAAATGACAATAATCCGATCAAACTTGGGACTGAACTGTCAGCATTTTTAAAACGCTTTACCAGACCCAAAATTATTGTACCCAGCATTATGTATAACCCTTATTTAAATGTAAAAAAATTGAATAATTACTTAATACTAACTACTAACTAACTAATCAGCCTATAGATATCCACTGCTGGATATAGGCCTTTCCGAGAGCGCGCCACCACACACGGTCCTCCGCCTTCCTCATCCACCCGCTACCAGCGACCTTCTTTAGGTCATCGGTCCAGCGGGCAGGAGGTCGTCCTACGCTGCGCTTGCCGGTACGTGGTCTCCACTCGAGAACACGTCTGCCCCAACGGCCGTCGGTTCTGCGACAGATATGGCCCGCCCACTGCCACTTCAGCTTGCTTAATAAGAATAGTTAATTGTTTTGACAATTGTGAATTTGTAGACGACAGCAGTAATATGCACGGAAATTTGACGAATTTGAAAAATAAAACCAGTTGTAGCATAATAAACCACACTATTGACAAATTAGACTATGACAAATACTATATACGTAGGAAATTCAATGAAACTATAAATCAAAAAAATGTAAATCGAGAGTCAGATTTGAAACCAGGCACGATACCATACTACTTCAATAAAATCAACAAAAAAACGGGTAAACTTACTGCAATCAACCCTCACGGTACAGAAGAAAAGATAAATACAGATAAAAATAAAATTACCTACTATTTTCCTGTAAAAAAAACCTCCAATAAAAATAATCAAATCAAGGAATATTCTAGTACAAGCTCAAACGCTAAAGAAACGTTTTTTCGTTCCTAAGTCAAATAGTACCATAACCTTACTGCATCAAAATATAGCCGGAGTTCTAAACAAAAAAGAATTACTTGAAACTGTAATAGCCGAGTTAGAGGATAGAAATAAAGAAAATATCGATATAATTTGTTTATCTGAAACATTCATCAAACAAGGCTGCGAGTCCAATCTTATTCTTAAAAACTACAAGCTCGTAAGCAGCTTCTCAAGAGATAGTCAAAGAAGGGGAGGTACTTGTATCCTACTAAAAAAACATCTAGAATTCGCCGATCTAAAACTGACAGTAAAACCAGTACAATTTTCTTTTGAATACTGTGCCATAAATATAATTACTCTCAAACTGATTGTAGTATGTATATATAGAACTCCTAACTCTAGTAAAGATATATTTTTTGAAAATCTCACAAAACTTCTGAAGACCATCACAAAAAGCCACAAAAGTAAAGTAATAATCTGCGGTGACTGGAACATAGATCTATTACTTAATAATACTGCAACTAAAGAATTGAATTCTATACTCTATAACTTTAACCTTACGAGCCATATAAATAAACCAACCCGCAAAATGGCTTGCCTCGATGTAATATGTAGTAACATAGAGTCGGTAATGGTAGATATATTCTATGCTGCCCTTTCCGACCATGAGACATGCCAAATGATTAGGTTTAGATCTTCTGTTGATGTCACTGCTAAAACAAAGGCAAAGTTCTGGTTCGAAACAAAGAGAGACTTAAGTAAGGACAATATAAATAAATTTTGCAACGCCATCGCTTCTCTCACCTTTAGTGAGGTAATCACGGAACCTGATACAAATTTAGCCTTCAAATCATTCCATGAAACTTTAATTTTGTTTTATGATTTATGTTTTCCAGTAATAACAGTAAAAAAAACGAGAAAACCTCTAAAAAATAATTGGTTGACAAAAGGAATAAAGAAATGTTGGATAATGAAACGTAAATTATATTTAAAGTACAGATTACACGCCTCAAATAAAAAAAGTAATAAAAGGAAATATAATCAATATTCGAAGATTCTAAAAAGGTGTCTACTTCAAGCGCAACAGCTAAGCAATACAAATTATAAAAAACAAGCAAAGAACATGAGTAAAGCATCTTGGGAAATCATAAAAAGCCAGACAAATAACTCAAAGGATAATACGGAAATTGATACCATAGAGACAGAGGAAGCAGTACATACAAAACCAGAAGATATTGTAGAGGCATTTAACAATCACTATATAAATATCGGTAATAATATTGCTAATAATGAAAATACCTATACTAATAAAGAGACTGACAATAATATAGATAACATTAAGCAATCAATTTTTCTGACACCTGTTAATTATTATGACGTATATAAAACTATAATTAATTTGAAAAAAACCAGGTGTACAGGTTATGACAACATTTCTACTGACATTTTAAAATGTTGTGCTAAATCTTTGGCTGTTCCTCTGGCTCATATTATAAACCTATCGTTTACGCAAGGCATATTCCCAACGTCTTTAAAACTCTCGATTGTGAAGCCATTATATAAAAAGGGGAACAAAAAAGACCTAAATAATTACAGACCCATCACGTTGATCCCGGTTCTATCTAAAATCTTTGAGCGCATTATGTTCGACAAATTATATAACTTTCTAACAATTTTTAATGTATTGAAACAGCAACAATATGGATTTAAGAAAAATAGCTCCACTACATTAGCTTGTTTCAACTTAATAAAAATAATTATGGAAAATTTAGACAATAAAATTCCAATGGCTGCTATATTTTTAGACTTAACTAAAGCGTTTGACTACGTATGCCATAATACGCTGCTAAATAAACTTTATAGGTATGGCATTCGCGGTACGGCATACAATTGGATAAAATCCTATTTAAGCTCCCGGCAACAATGCGTACAAATAGAAAAACTCGTAGGACGCTCTAGGAAAATATTTCAATCCTCATATAAAACGAATAATAAAGGGGTTCCTCAAGGATCTATACTAGGTCCATTATTATTTTTAATCTATATAAATAATCTGCCAGATATAACTAGTCACAAATGTATTTTGTTTGCGGACGATATTACCCTCATAGTGGAAGGAAATAATAATATGAGTAATGACCAAGAATTTGAGCAAGAGATAAACGATACTCTAGATCTAACAATAAGCTGGCTTAAGAGAAATAACTTACATATTAATATATCTAAGACAAAACTAATGCAATTTGCAACAAATAAAAGCAAGACCAAAAAAATTGTAGTGAAACATGACCTTGAAATGATAGAAGAAGTAGACTCAGTAAAATTTTTAGGTGTAATTTTTGACAAACACTGTAACTGGAAGGAACACATAGATTATCTGTGCATAAAACTAGAAAAATTTGTATATGTACTAGGGAAGCTACCAAAAATAGCCTCGTTTAAAGCCGCAATCTCAGCTTATCATGGATATATCTCTTCCAACTTAAGATATGGCATTATAATTTGGGGAAATGCATCGGATTCAATTAGAGCTTTCCGAGCACAAAAAAAGTGTATAAGGTCACTTTATAATGTTGACTACCTACAGACGTGTAAACCATTATTTAAAAAGGCTAACATCCTACCACTGCCCTGCTTATATATCTATGAAATAAGCTGCTTTGTATATAAACATTTTAAATTATTAAAATCTATTCCAAGTTTTCCCTGCAGAAGCAAGCGGTATAATAATAACATAAGCTACCCAATGCGGAAACTGAAGTTAAACAGTGCCAATTGTTACTGTATGGCAATTAAAATATATAACAATTTACCTATTAGCATTAAAGAATTAAATTTCATCTTATTTAAGAAAAAACTTTATACCTGGCTAATAAATAAGTGCTATTACTCGCTGAATGAATATTTTAATGATACAACAAATTGACATGCTGCATACTAACTTATTGATATAGGTACTACTAACTTATTGATATATTATAATATAATTAGTTTATTGTAATTTGATAGTAATTTGAAATAATACCTTTCGCAGTTTATATAAATATTTTGAAATGTAACTTAAACTTTAATTTTATAATGACATATTAAAATAACGATAATAATGTAGCAACTTTGACTGAGTATTTGCACACTGTCATTGACAGTAGATTGTGTTGGCGTATTTATTTTACTTTCTCACCTTGTTATTTACCCACAATTTGGCAAATAAAGGATATTTATTTATTTATTTTATTTTAAGAGGTTAGTTGACCTTAGTGCGCATTATTATTTATACGTTGGTATCCACCCCGCGAAGGTGGGCTGTATGATCATGCTAGCAACATTGCGAGCACTGTCCAGGTCAAGAAGTTCCACACGATGGAACGGCAATGCTTGTATAATAACTTGCCCCCGCGAGGGGCGACGGTCTTATTGCTTCGCATATTAGTATCCACCCTGCGAGGGTGGGATGTAATGATCGTGCTAGCATACTGCGAGTCTGTCTGGGCCAAGAAGTTCCACGCGAAGGAACGGCTATGCTTGTAATACCTTGCCCCCGCGAGGGGCGACGGTCTTATTGCTTCGCATATTAGTATCCATCCTGCGAGGGTGGGATGTTATGATCGTGCTAGCATACTGCGAGTCTGTCTAGGCCAAGAAGTTCCACGCGATGGAACGGCTATGCTTGTAATACCTTGCCCCCGCGAGGGGCGACGGTCTTATTGCTTCGCATATTAGTATCCACCCTGCGAGGGTGGAATGTATGATCGATCGTGCTAGCATACTGCGAGCCTGTCTAGGCCAAGAAGTTCCACGCGATGGAACGGCTATGCTTGTAATACCTTGCGTTCGCGAGGGGCAACGGTCTGATTGCTTCGCATATTAGTATCCACCCTGCGAGCGTGGGATGATTGTGCTAGTAATACTGCGAACCTGTCTAGGCCAAGAAGTTCCACGTGATGGAACGACAATGCTTGTAATACTTTGCCCCCGCGAGGGGCCACGGTATGATTGAAAATCTGCATTGAATAGTGTGCAATCGAAGGTAGTATTTTATTTAGCGAAGCTTATACGAAAGAATCACGATCTTGGCTCACGACTCTTCTCGGCGCGCCCTCAATACTTTTTGATCGCTTGCCGCATGCTAAGTGCGATAAATCCAAAAATTTAAGAATTCTTTTTCTTAAATTTTTTCAGTCAATACATCAAAGTTATTACTATTTTGTACATATGGCCCAAAAAAGCGAAATTTTCAATACTTTATAATTTTAAAATGCAGTATATGATAGCTGCGTTCTTGAATGAACTAGATAGCATAAAGTATCATACATTTTTACCTTCTCGTTGGTTTCTAGGTGCGTATGAAACCTGGAGTATGATTATTTTCTTATGTGTCTTTGGGACATATGTTTCGCCACTAACTTGGGTCATAACTTTATAATCACACTATCAATGTAACTATTTTGTATTTTCTGCATAACTTATCAATTTTGGATGAGCAATGAGAAAGGCTGTATGTGCTTTTGCGAGCCTGCCCGCTTGGGCCAGCCATTTCTTTCATTGCGCTATCCATTACTGAAATAAAATACTTAAAACTAGTAAGATTATATTACATCATGCGTCACAAGTACGAATATTTTAACAAAATATACATTTTAAAGTGATCCGAACGGACAAACCGTTAAAAATATGATCACTTACACACAAGTTAAAACGAGTTAGATTATATTACATCATGCGTCACAAGTATGAACATTTTAACAAAATATACATTTTAAAGTGATCCGAACGGAAAACCCGTTAAAAAATATGATCACTTACTTGTTAACTCACCGACGAGGAATCGAACCCCGGTTTCCGCGTGATAGGCGGAGATTTTGATTATAGAAAAACAAGAGTTTACTTACTGCGAATTATTCACACAATTCACTTTATTCACTTTAAAATTATAAGTAAGTATGCACTTTATACTTTAGTATTCAAATACTTCTTATTGCAATGTTCTATGTGGAACGATTGCAAGTTACTTCGACGAAAACAAAAACGCCAATGAACTAAGGATCGCACCAAGCTATTAAAGAAACCTACGGTGCGACACGCCAGGTGGCGCCACAGAGCCGGTTCTGACGTCACTAAAAGTACGGAAATTCGGACGGAAACGGATGTGCTACTCTCAATATAAAGCTTCCAGTGACGGTCAAGTGTTTTAACTAAAGTTTTATTGGAAGCATAGCATAATGCTCCATATTCAAAATGACTTCTGATTAATGACTTGTAAAGGAGTAATAAAATTTTGGGATCAGCACCCCAGTATGTTTTAGCTAATGATTTTAAGATGTTCAGAGCTTTAAAAGCTCTGGCTACTACATAATCAACATATTTATTCCATGACATATTGCTGGTAAAGAGAACCCCCAGGAATTTTACCTCTGATACCTCTGTTGATTCAGATTTATTATAGTAAATTTTTACTGGAGGATGAATTCGTTTGCCAAAAACTATGACTTTAGATTTCTTAGAGTTAATATTTAAATCTAAATAACCTAAATACCTCTTTAATCTATCTAAAGATTCATTAAGTCTAAATGCTATTTGATTTATACAATTTCCAGATAAATATATAACTAAATCATCTGCATATTGCAAATTACTCGTGAATGGTCCTAAATTCAAATTTAGCTGATATATATACAATAAAAATATTAAAGGGCTCAATATTCCACCCTGGCATACGCCTTTGGAAGAGTATCTGGGCCCATAAAGATTTCCATATTTTACAAAAACTTTTCTTTCATATAAAAAGTTATAAATCCATTTAATTAATTTTCCAGGTACACCAACTTTGTTGAGTTCTTCACAAAGTATTTTAAGATTGACATTATTAAAAGCACCCTCAATGTCTAGAAAAACAGAGACAAGAAGATTATTTTGAGCAATTGACTTTTGAATATCCAGCTGCAACAAAGCAATACTTTCCTGAGCAGATTTTCCCTTCCGAAAACCAAATTGATTATATGGTAAGATATTATGTTTTTCAATGAAAAATTCAAGACGTTGTTTTAAAAGCTGTTCAAAAATTTTACCCACGCAAGAAGTAAGGGTTATAGGTCGATATGAATCTTCATGAAACTCCTTTTTATCGGGTTTCAAAACTGGTATCAAGCAATCAACTTTCCAATCTTCAGGAATGTGATTTCCTTGCCATAAATTATTAAAGATTGCACTCAAAATTCTAACACCATTTTCATTTAATTTTTTTAATAAAATATATGGTACGCCATCTAACCCAAATGCTGTGTCTCTCCTGCCATGCACTGCCATTTTTAACTCTTTTACAGTAAAGGGATTTACTAGAAAATGATTGAAAGAATTAATATTTTCAGCATAATGAAGTTCTTCGAATTTGACATAGTCTGGAGTGTACTTATTTAAGAAATTCATGATCCAATCATTATTATTATTAATTTTTTTTTACATTTATATGTTTTATTAAATTTTTTCATTAAAGTCCATATCAAAGACATTGGAGTGTTCCGATTGAAAGAATGACACAATTCAGCCCAACTATTCTCTCTTTCTCTTTTTAATGTTAATTTCTTAAATGCTTGCAATTTATTGAAGTTTAAGTAATTATCAAGACTTGGGTCCTTTTTAAAAACTATGTATGCCTGTTTACTATTTTGAACTGCAATAGTACATTTGTTATTCCACCAAGGAAGACATGACTTTTTTTTACGACCTTTATGGACTTTATTACTATTTTGAGATTTGCAATGGGGAATTGATTTTTGAACAGCTAAATGTAATAAATTAACAAAATTATTATATGTAGTTAAAGGTGAATTGGAATCTATAACAAAGTTACACAACAAAGAATCAAGTTCTTTTTCAAATATATCCCAATTAACACTTTTGTAATTGGGAAACAATGGCAAGTTATTACCTTTGTCTGAATTTCCATGACTATTGCAACCAACAAGTAATTTTATTATTGCAGGTAAATGATAACTTCCTAAAGGATCGTCGTGTAATGACCAATCGCAAGTCAATGCAAGAGATGGAGAAACCAATGATAAATCTAAAACATTGGGACGCCAAGTGAGAGAACCAACAGTTGGCTTACTATTATTAAGAAGAACTAAGCTATTATCATCAATGACATCTAGAAGATTTCTACCTCTACTGTTTATACTATTACTACCCCAAATAGTATGATGGGCATTAAAATCACCCCCAAGGATAAATGGCTTCGGAATATTTTTAATCAACATGTCAAAAGTGTTTTTATTAAAATTTGCAAGAGGTGGACTATAGAAACTCAATATACTAATTTCTTGATCATAAAGTTTAATCCTAATACAAATGTTTTGATGATCACTATCACAATATGTATCTATTTTTGTATATGATATACTGTTATGTATAATTAGCGCAACACCATTATGTTGGCTACCTATATCTTTTCTTTCAATTTTATAACCTCTTATATTGAATCTATGTTCAGGTTTTAACCAAGTTTCACAAATTATTGCAATATGTATGTCATTATCATAAAGAAACTGGGATAAAATATGTCGATTACTTAGTAAGCTCTGAGCATTCCATTGAACTATATTTACATAATCCATTATTTTTTAAATTGGGTAGTTTTTTTACTGAACGTTTCCAGAAGAATATTTTTCACATTATTAGAACTAATAGGGTTATTGTCTGTTTTAGATGATACAATTTTGACAATCGATTCTACAAGTAAATTCAAAAAAATATCTGATTTTAATACATTTTGTAGTTGTTTGTAAGGGTCATTTGTTGTTAATTTAGGAAAAGATTTTTCATTAAATAATTCTGCATATGTTACAGATCTTGACTTCATTTTATTTTCATTAATTTTCTGCTTTTTAATGGGACATTCACCTGATACTGCTATATGATTCCCATTGCAATTAATACATTTTGCATTTATTTTGTCAACCGAACAATTTTTAAAATTGTGATTTTCTGAGCAAATGGAGCACTTCACGGAGTTATTACAAAATTTAGCAATGTGTCCATACTTCAAACACTGCAGACACTGCTTGACTGGAGGAATAAAAGGACTCACCTCGTGTCTCCATGAATCCAAATGAATATAGTCCGGTAGCTGGGTCGCTGCAAAAGTCACAGCCACTGTTGCTGTGGGTTTGTATTCGGTTCTATCATTTATAGTTACCCTTGACATAAGTCGTCTGACTTGAATTACATTTGTTGAAGACAATAGTGAAAAAATCTTTTTGTTGGAAAGTTCAAGAGGAACCCCCCTTATGACACCCGTGATCTCCGTCGAAGCAGCTGGAATACTAGGTTTCATGTTGACATTTTTGTGGTATTTGTCATTATTTAAAAATACGTTAGCATTAATTGCTAAATCAAATACGATTCCAATTTTGTACTTGTTGATGGTTTTTAAGTACTTCACACCATTAACACTATACTGTCTTAAAGCCGATGATATGGCGAGCTTTTCATGTTCTCCAATAGCCTTTTCCGGAATATTAGATGAAAGGAAAACTATGTATTCCTCTGCACGGCCGTTGTCTAAATATTTGCGAGTATAGTTCTGGATTCTGAACGGTTTGTACTTCTCATCATCATCTTCAAAGTCACTTGAAGACGACACCGATTCATTAGTCGGCGACGACTCTTTTTTACGTTTTAACTTGGCGCCCCTCATTATGGGGGCACCGGAATGCTATTTTTACTAATTTTTGTGCACTATAAGCGATATTAATAAATTTCTTGAAAATTTATTATAAAAACGCGCCTTTTCTCTTCGACCGTTCCCGCGCTTTTTCTAGGTCATAGAGAGTAAAATATGTGAGTAAATGTATTCTGTGTAGCTAACACACAGCACAACTACAGCAGATACCTACACAGGGAAAAGCCTGGGAAATGTATTTTTGATTTTTGTAATAATTTCACTACCAATAGGCAATAATTTCTTTGGCGAAATTACGAGTTATATACCACTGGTGTTGTCTATAGTGTAAAAAATGTAAACTTGCATAATATTAGGTCCTTACATATGAAATTGGCGTTTTGTGGTACTGGCCACTTTGATCTCAAATATCTCTTCTTTGGTTAGAAATTCCAATTTCAAAATTATACAGCTATTTACTCATGCTTTTGTGTTTTGAAAATCGTAATTCATTTGTTTTTTTCTCTTTTGGTTTTTTTTTTGCGCCACTCTGTTTACAAAATGGAAAACTTGAAATATCGCGTTATTTACGAGTACGAGTTCCATCCTGGCACCAGTGCTGCAGAAACGGCTCGAAGGATTAATGATGTGTACGGCGAGGGTGTCGCAAAAGAAAACACAGTGCGTTTTTGGTTCCAACGTTTTCGTTCTGGAAATTTCGACCTGCAGAACAAGCCCCGTGGACGGCCGGAGAGCAAGGTTGACAATGAAGAATTGAAGGTTATTGTGGAAGCGGATCCATCGCAAACCATGTCCGAGCTAGCTGCAGGCTGCGGTGTTAGTGATAAAACTGTTTTAGTTCACTTGAAGCAAATTGGGAAGGTGAAAAAGCTTGAAAGGTGGGTACCTCATGAATTGAGTGCAGCAAACCGACAAACGCGCGTAGACTGCTGTGTTACATTACTCAACCGGCACAGTAATGAAGGGATTTTAAATCGAATCATTACCTGTGATGAAAAATGGATCCTGTATGATAATCGGAAACGCTCATAGCAATGGTTGAACCCTTACGAACCAGCCAAATCCTGCCCCAAACGAAAATTGACTCAAAAAAAATTACTTATGAGCGTTTGGTGGACTAGCGCCGGCGTCGTTCACTACAGATTTCTTAAATCTGGCCAGACGATTACGGCGGATATCTTTTGTCAGCAACTGCAATCCATGATGGAAAAGCTAGCTGCTAAACAACCGAGGCTGGTCAATCGTTCTAGGCCACTGCTGCTTCAGGACAACGCTAGACCACACACTGCACAACAGACGGCTACCAAATTAGAGGAGCTTCAATTGGAATGCCTAAGACATCCACCTTACTCCCCGGACCTTGCTCCAACAGATTACCATTTTTTTCGAAATTTGGATAACTTCTTACAAGGGAAAAAATTTAACTCCGATGAAGCAGTCCAAAGCGCTTTCGAAGATTTTATTGATTCCCGTCCGAATGGCTTTTTTAGTAAAGGGATCAATGAACTACCTATAAGCTGGCAAAAGTGCATAGATAGCAATGGTACATACTTTGATTAAATATATATATTATATTTAAAAAAAATCGACTTTATGTTCCTCCCATACAAAACGCCAATTTCATATGTAAGGACCTTATATTGGTTGAGTAGGTAATGATTTAAAAATGTTTCCCTCGAACCATGTTGCGCGAGTGAGGCTCCTGTATTATACAAGTTGATATTTCGAGTTCATCGGGCGTTGCCTGGAGAGTTGCGGGTACTGGGCGACAACTACGCGAGGGACGAATTCAAACGCCACAAGAACTGTAACCCTGTTGAAGCGAAAATATTCCTTACGGAATGGACAGTGAGTACGCTTACTCTCTCCCCAATTTAACTTACAGGACGTCTATAACCAAGGGCAAATAGAGTATATTTTTATGAGAAGGCAAATGGGGCAAATTTTTACACGGATAGTAGAAGTAGGTATTCATACTGATGACATGATACTTAAATTAGTTTATGATTAAGTACATCTCCAAACATAAGTTCTTTGTCTCATTTTGCAGTGTAATCTACAGTCAAGCACCTGACACTTAACTCCCTTCACTGCTACTGGAGCACTAGCCCTATCTACATACCATTAATATGATTTAGTAATACAGTGGACCCCCGGTAGTCTGACAAATATTTTGCAGGGCAGTGTCGAACTATCGAATTCGTCGGATTATAGAGTACTGCCTAAGACCCCCTATAGTCCGGATTTTTTTACAAAAGAGTACCTTGTAATCCGACAAATTACAGATCCAATGATAAGATTCTTTATACATACATATTATATATACATATATGTACATATATGTACTCTGAAATACTAATTATACTTCATTATGTACCTATGTCAAATTTAGTAAATTAAAAGCAATCAGAATCAAAACAATACCCTATGCGTCGAGCACAATAGTGATGGTGCGTACAAGTTGTAACTTGTTCAATCATGCTTAGCGTATACGTATTCAATAATAAATAATAGACCATGTCGGATTACAGGGGGCGCCGGATTAGACAGGGGCCGGACTACCGGGGGTCCACTGTATAATAATCTAGTCTATAGTCATAGAACTGAGCTAAGTCAACCATTGCTACTTAGAGACCACTTGGATATAATGTCTTTTTATTGTGGTACAAATGTGATTTATTGTTTGGTAAAATTTTGTTAGAAGAGATATAGTTTTTGCTATGTCCGCTACATTAGTAAATAACAAAAAACATGACAAACAAATAATAAATGAAATAAAACTTTTTGGTTTCTGTGTGCTAGTCTTACTTGCATGTGTATAAATCTGACTAGTTTCTTAAATTTCAACTTCAGAAATAATGTAAATTCTGTTTCAACAAGATTCTCCCAAGTAGAATGCAAAGTGCTAGTTAAGATGAAACCACTGGGCATATCTGTAGCACCTTTACCTTTACAATAAACTCACAATGAAATATTTTTAATTAATTATTTACACATATATTATAATGTAATGATCATAATTATATCCAAAACCTACGATATACTACTTTTCCCATGCACTTTCAAAGACAGCATGTCATGTCAAACTTGTTGTTGTGAGGTAATACATTGGTGGGAGGTTATGACTGTAACTTCTTCACATTAGTTATACGTGTTTGGTGCTAAAGTGTTGCATCAGCCATTGCTGCTAAAGAAAACTGCAGTTCTACCTACCTAAACAGATTCTACAAGAAGGAACCAGCCATTTTTGTACATTGATAATTATTGTTAGTGCATATTTTGTATGTTGTTACAGGATTATGCGATAAATTTGGCAAAGCAGACAAAACCCTTACACCAAGCCAAGAAGAAGACTGTTGGTAAATATCTTGAACCTGAAATGTTGGAGTACATGAATGACGAACAACTGGTGCAATTGTATGAACTACATAAAGCTGCCTCCTCAAACGCCAACCATAATTCAAATATTAAGTGAAGCGGACAGTTGAGAACAGATATAACCCATTTGTAGAAGCTTTGTCGGGGGATTCCCCTCCCACTTCATACTACCGTGACCTACCCTCATCCGATCCCCTGGAAAAGCTTCTATGTATGGGTAACAAATGCATTGTATTTTATAGTCTTTGATCATATGGAGTCATCAGTTGAACAAAAAAAAACGCTGTGTGAAGAGAGTTCATGAAACCGTCTGATCCTGTATTGCGATCCCATAATAATTGTATTAATGTAATAATTTTCAGATTATTTTTAATGTTATCTCATTCATTGATTTTTTAAAAGTTAAAGTATCATTAATTCTTTAATAATCAATAATAAATACTAGTCTCAAATTAGTTCAATTGTATACATCAATTCATGTTAGATTGTTTTTAATTGTATCAAATTTTATAAATATTCTTCTTAATAATTTTAATTTTTTTTGTATTCATTTATATTATTATTATATTAATGTATTGTCTTTAATAAGTGTACATAGCTAGTCTTATAGAATTAAATAGTGAGAAGCAATATTAGATAAAAAGCAATATTATTTAAAAAGTAATTTTATTTATAAAACCCAGTACATCTACTTGTAGTTTATCATTTGATAACTTACATGTCATTTGACATATACAGTCGAACCTACGTAAGTGAGAACTGGGTAAACCAGAAAACTCTATTAGTGAGAGTATTTCCCAGGTCCCATCATTTTGCCCTCCTAACTCTGAAACTCGGGTTAGTGAGAAACCTCTTTAAGAGAAAAAGAGATCTCGGTCCATTGAGCTCTCACTTAACCTGGACTATTATTAACCATGGTTTTGTGTCTCTCCTTATGGTTGATATTAAACTCAAAATATAGGGTAATTTTATATTTCATTGTCGTTGACTAACTTCAGTTGAGAGAAAATCCAAGATTACCCACATTTTTCCTTCTCTCTTCGTTCCTCGCTCAGTCCTATATACTGTGAACATATGAAAAAACGCCAGCATTCTGTTTGAATCCGCTTTGGGACGCACCCGTCTTTCGCTGTGTCATGAAAAATTAAAATGACCGCCCGCAAGCCTTAATTAGGCAAAAATACGTACATGTATTGACATCCCCGCTTCGCTCGCGAGTGTAAAATCGTCACAAGACTATTAAATGAACATTTGGGTGATTGATCTGTGAAGTGATACGTTTTGGACAGACTGGCCGGCCACGCGGTCCCTGCTGAAGAAGAAAATCATCCCAAGGTCAGTGTGTTCACGTATTCCCTTACTCCTCACCCCCTTTCGCATTTTTCTCTCATACCTTATACAGTCTACTGCTCTTTTTACGACCACCTTATTTAGGGACAGCATTATATTGTAGACCTAATCGTGGACAGACACAGAATTAATGAGACAACGGAATAAAAACAACATTTTTAAAACATTATTTATTTAATATTTACACTGAGATGAAAGTAAATGCAACATAAACAATAATATATTACACTAACCCTGAGTTGATCGAAAAATTTAAGTGTTACTTAAACTAATAATCGCAAGATAACTGTTATTCTCATAGATTTTTTTGACATTTCTTGGGATTAAATTAGTCTAAAAGTTCAATCTAATTAGTTTAAGTTCCACTTAAATATTTGAATTTTCTTCGAACAACTCTGTTAGACCAGAGTTCACCAAGCAATTCACTATGGTTTAGTGAAATTTAATGTTTATATATCTTATTTTTGAATATCTGCCCAAAAGCGGCAACGTCACAATGATTTTATTATATTTAACCAGGGATTTAACTGACACTGTAGGTAAAAACTCTGCAAATATAAAACCGCAGACCTTACTGCGGTTTTGTAACGAGTCGGAAAGAGATAGATAGGAGGTTAAGTAATGCAGTAGATAAGGCACTATAGCCACTGAATCGCACTTTATTTAGTTAGTGCTGGAGTCGCTATTTATTTAAATAATTTTGCAGACTGAATCTGCTCTACCGTAGGGTACTGTTATAGTATTCTGTGTTTAACTAAACAAGGGTGAAATGCTTGGTGAGCCCCAATCTTACTTAGCGGTACTAATGCATGAATCCTTGCGGCCTATCCCAAAATTAGCAGGTCAAAGCCGACTTCAGCCACTGTAACAAAAGAAGATAATATATAGGTACCCATATAATGAGTATTTTTTAAATTTAAAGTTCAAGTAAATCTTTTTTAGGGTTCCGTAGCCGAATGGCAAAAAACGGAACCCTTATAAATTCGTCATGTCTGTCTGTCCGTCTGTCCGTCCGTCCGTAGGTCACAGCCACTTTTTTCCGAAACTATAAGAGCAATACTGTTGAAACTTGGTAAGTAGATGTATTCTGTGAACCGCATTAAGGTTTTCACACAAAATTTTAAAAAAGTAATAAATTTTGGGGGTTAGAACTGAAACTCAAAAATTTTTTTTTTTCATCAAACCTATATGTGTGGGGTATCTATGGATAGGTGTTCAAAAATGATACTAAGGTTTCTAATATCATTTTTTTCTAAAATGAATAGCTTGCGCGAGAGACACTTCCAAAGTGGTAAAATGTGTCCCCCCCCCCCCTCTAACTTCTAAAATAAGAGTATGATAAAACTAAAAAAAATATATGATGTACATTACCATGCAAACTTCCACCGAAAATTGGTTTGAACGAGATCTAGTGAGTAGTTTTTTTAATACGTGTTGAATTGATATTCAACAAGTCTAATATTTTGTTTAACTTTGATGACGACAGATGGCGTTGCACGTATTTAACTCGCGGAATTTGGTGGGCAGCGTTGTTTACTGGTTAGTTTACTTTTAATACTATTGAGAATTGGTCTTGATAGTGTGGAACCCTCAGTGCGCGAGCCCGACTCGCACTTGTTTATTTTTACTTATAACCAGTAACGGTTCCCGCGACTTCTTTTGCGTTTGATCGAGGCTGTATGTTATCCTGGAATTTTGTTAATCGTTTAAGGGCCGATTTTTCAATCGCCAGGTAGAAACATATGCCATACAAAATCTGTCAAAACGTCATATTTATTCTTTAGTTAGCGATTATCAGGCGATTGAAAAATCAGCCCTTAGTAGACAGTATAAAGTGATGATAGTTTGCTATTGGGGGATCGTTGGTTTAAAATCCAGATGCGCTGCACTTCTGCATTTTCACACTTATGTGCATTTGTGGAAAAATGTCACACGCTGAAGAAATACATTGAGAGATTTGAAAGTTCTCTGGAATGTTAGCACAGGTGTGTGAAGCCTGTTTACGTGCACTTAGCCAGCGCGCAGCGTAGTGAGCTACAGCCGTCGAATCCAACTCTCATTTTGGGAGACCCGTGTCCAGTAGTGGACAGTTAAGATAGATTGAGACTAGTAATTTTTATAAACTCGAAAATAATAACCAGATAGGAATGTAGATATCATTGTAGTAGGCAAAATTGTCATGGAAAGAAACTATTTTTTTACTTTTTTTTATTAATAAGTTTAGTACATCAAATAAAACTGTTACGATTCTTTGTTATGTTATTTAATATTTTGGAATTCGTATTTTTTTGTTTCAAATTAGGTAATACTAAGTACACAATCGACTAAGTTATAGGTAGGTCCTACTCTTTTGTATGCGAAACTATAATATCGGGACACAGGTAAATAATAATCCAGGTCACCGAAAGTTCAGCCAAATCGCTCACAATGTTATTCAAGCATCAGCCGAAACTACGTTGTAAGTACCTATTCGGTGTAGGTAGCCGAATCTACGCGTGCATACTTAAGTAAGTAAGTACCTATAGGCTATAGGTTTAGCATTATACATCGCAAGCATGGAAAACGAACGCCGATCTACTTACAAAATGCTCTATGAAGTAAGACAACTGCAGATACGAAGTCACCGAATCGGAGCATTCCATCTTTTCTCATATACTTCAGCACCAGTAAAGATAGCGCCCGCTCCGGTATCACGAAGCCAACGTCCAGAAGCGCGTCACGTAATCTCTCAATCCATAAAACGCTCATTTTTTCAGGTGCGTGCGCTCTAAACACAGTCTGCCAATGTTTAAGGCTGCAAATTAGGTCCTTGAAATCGGACAGGGTTATCCGACCTGAGCCGTCCTTCTGAATTATATGCTAAGGAAATATTGCTGTACTGTAAGTGCTTTACGCATTCTATTAATTAGTTATTATCAAATTGTTTGTAGATAATTGACTAATATATAAAAGTGTGGTACCTTCCTAAACATGTCATGTTAATTACTCTCACCGAGTGGTGGAGTCAATCCACCCAAAAAAATCAATGATCATAAAAACCGGTCCAGCCTGTGTCGATTTATGAATGTTGGTAACTAGCTTTTCTGAAATAATATTACTAGCTGACCCGGCAAAGGTCTTTTTGCTATCAGGGATATAAAATAAAAAACAGCTTAGAACCTACTCTCAGACCAACCGAACACACACAGAAAATTTTATAACAATCTGTCGAGCCGTTTCGGAGGAGTTTGGTAACAAAAACTGGCTAGAGAATTTTATATATTAGAGAAGATGTTGGGGCCACATCATTTCATGATTTTGACCACACTGTCGTGCCCATTTTTTAAAAATAGATCACTTAAAGAAGTGGCCATCAGCTGTAGTTAAGTGTTAGTATACAAAAATAAATACAAAACCGGAGTAAGACAAGCTTATGACTAGTCAGGCTTAAGCTTTACTAGAAAACAATTTAATCAAACGGTCGGCCGTATCATGAAATGATCTTCTCAATAAATATTGTTTTAATACATACTTAATTTAAAATCATAAATTAAAGTGTGTGTGTGTGGTGTTTTTACAACTGCAACTTTTCATAGTTATTTAGAAAGGATACTTCCATTGACAACACGATTTGCCTACAGGTTTCCATAGTAGCGCAACTTTTGATATAATCATTGGGCAAACATCTTTCTAACAGTTCTTGTAGTTCAAAGGCATTTATTGTCTTATGCTCGTCGGCCAATTGCAAGAACTGAGACTCGTATTGGGCAAAGCTATTCGACTCTACTCCAGGAGGCGCCTTCAGTATCGCGGCTTTTAGCATCTGTGGGATATAGTCCAACACTCTCATTTTGAGTTGGCGTAACGAAAACACCCTTAGCGAAAAGTTCGCTTCCTGTCTTGGTTCAAATGTGGTAGGTATTACCAGGTAAGCTCCGGCATCTAAGTGGCATCTGAAAGTATAAGTAATTATTTTAATAATATATGGTAGTAAAGTAAATAATAAATAAATAAATAAATACACTTTATTTGCACCACACAAGAAATTAGAAATTGCACAAAACAGAAATACATATTAAAATAGTTTTAGGCACAAAAGGCGTATTACTGTGAAAAAAAATCTCAAAGTACCTAAATATGTTATTAGGAAGGTAAAGGAGTTTTTACTGACGAATTTGCTTATAAAGAAGAAACATTTTAATTCAATCTTTCAGGGAGAGAGTGCATTAGAAGTAAAAAAGTGGGACTAATATAAAATTATGTAGAATAGATAGATATTCTTAGTTTGTTTGAAATATTTTTTTTACTTCTATAATTCTCTCTTTTAATACTATTAAATACCCACCTTTCACTAACTTGTCTGCTATTCGTGTACTGCGAATTTATTGAACTCTTCGTCTTTTTGAAGAAAAGCGGCGACGCGGTTTCGATGAGGGTGTTAGAAAGCTTATAAATGCTAAATCCTATAACCTTCGGTTCCATGATGCTGTGTTGGTTTAGTGATATTATCACAGTGTCTGGTTCGTTTAGTACAATTTGTATTTGCGGATTCATATGGAAGAAATCTGAAAATTTAACCAAACGCTTGAACGGAATTTTCTCTCTCTTTTAATTTCCACAGTAAGGATTAAGTAAGGGTCTCTCTGAATTTAAAAAAAACAATCTAAATTCACGCGGGCGAAGTCGCAGAGAAATATTGATTTGACTGCAAATGCATTTGTGCCTTTTTTATTTCATTACTAGCTTACCGTGCAAACGTTGTTTTGCCATTAGGGATATAAAAAATAGCTTACGACCTACTCTCAGATCTACCAAACACACACAAAAAATTTCATAATAATCGGTCGAGCCGTTTCGAAGAACTTTGGTTACAAACACTGGGATACGAGATTTTAATATATTTGAGGCTAGCTGACCCGGCAAACGTTGTTTTGCCATTAGGGATATAAAAAAAATAGCTTACTGCCTACTCTCAAACTTACCGAACATAAACAAAATATTTCATAACAATCGGTCGGAGAGGTCGGTTTCTGAAGAGTTTGGTAACAAACACGAGATACGATAATTTTATATATTAGAGAAGATAGGTAACTTTAAACGCGTAACGCGTAGTATATATTTTCATAGATCTTTAAGTACTACATAATTTAAGCCAGAACATGCGGGTATATAGGTAGTAAAATAAGTACGTATAATATGATCCAATATACTTACTAACGTGATTTCTACACCCGCCAGCGGAAACGCCTTTTTTCCAGCGACCTTGGTGGCTTTTTACTTGCCACTTTTGTTTATCAGCCAGAGACGTTTCAGCTTTACTCGTATCCACGTCCAGGTGAACCATCTCCACGCGCGAAAACATTGACACGAAATCGCTGTAAAGCATCCAGAAGCCCTTCTTTGTAGACGTCAATCGCTCCCGTTCGAGGATTGGTATAGAATTCCAACTGAAAAAACAATCGTGAAGTGAGATTTATTGAATACCTACCAGAATAAGAGACGAGTAAGCATCAAAGACGATGAAAAATAAAGAATTCAATGGACGTGATGGTTTGGATTTGGATGCTACTAAACGAAATAGGGAAATTTTTTCTTTATTTATTTCACGATTGCCCAAAAAAGGAGTATAATGTTTTTAGGGTTCATGTATGTATGCATAACTTCTGAACGACTGAACAGATTTGGACATATGGGGTATCGTTAGAATCCTGACCTACATCATTTCGGGTATTTTTTTTTGAAAAAGGGCGTTTAACCACATAACAGTCGCCTTTTTTTAAATTTGTTTAATTATTTACATACTTGTTTTTAATATAATAATATAAATAAGATGTCATGTACGTACACTGTATGATCTAAAATGAAGTGGGTAATATGGGTATCTCCGGCTGACAATGGTCTTGCGAGTCGTACCAAATATATTGGTCCATCTGTTGTGTCTATCTGCAAAAATAGAAAGGTATGATTGAAGACTGGAGAGTAGACTGGTTAAACGTTGTTTTGCTATTAAGAGGTGTGAAAAATTTAGGTCCTTGGA
The DNA here is from genome assembly GCA_036785405.1 of Coenonympha arcania. Taxonomy (NCBI): domain Eukaryota; kingdom Metazoa; phylum Arthropoda; class Insecta; order Lepidoptera; family Nymphalidae; genus Coenonympha; species Coenonympha arcania. The sequence goes on from CM072082.1 coordinate 12,726,430, forward strand.
AACGACTTCATTTCCTCTCTTTAAACATCAAATATCTGGGTGACCGAGCTTTGCTCGGTCACCCAGATATTTGATGTTTGATTGTTTGAGATGGCAGCAGGGTTCATTTTTTTTTTTGGTAAATTCGACATTTTCCAAAAGTGAATCCTAGCTAGATCGATTTATCGCCCCCAAAACCCTCTGTATACTAAATTTCATGAAAATCGTTCGAGCCGTTTCCGAGATTCAGATTATATAGAAATATATATATATATATATATATATATATATATATATACAAGAATTGCTCGTTTAAAGGTATAGGATATTTAAGATATGTATTATAGTTATGCCTGCCTGCTATGTATTATAATACTTTTCGCATACTTAACTTACCCTTTCAACATTATATAATCTGTAATTCATTCCCGATTCGATGCTCTTGACAGAGTGTGAAACCGCCTGGAAGAAATTGGAAAGTAAAATTGGATCAATCAATATTAAATTATAACTATTGGAAAAAAAATAGTTTTTATTTACTAAACACACACAATTTCTATACCTCTAATAACGAAGATTTTTTTTGCAATACTAGCTAAACCGCTTCTGCTTTACTTGGCTATAAATCCTGTGGAAATTTCGTAAAATCGGTTAATCCAGGATATAAACATCACTACTTAGTTCATTTTCGGTTCAGGAGTTGTGAGTCGTAATTGCATTCCAGAAATCGTTGGTAACAAGTGTACATACATATATTACACATACATAATAGACATTTATTCTCAGGACCCGGAGAACCGCGCAAAAAAATGTCGCTAGTTTACTGGTGTCAAAAATATTTGTTAGACACCAACGGCGTCAACCAACCGCAGTATTGTAGGTATATGGACCGCGATCTAAACTTGTTATTAGTCCACATGCGCGTTTCCACAGGGACGATTTCCGCTTTATTTTGGCATATTAGCGGGAAATTTAAATTTTCGAGCAGTGAAAGGCTGAAACGAACGAACTGTGAAGTGTGATAGTACTTATACGTAGTCGGTACTAACATTTGGTAAGCGATAAGCAGTGACGATGCTGGTGGTTTTGATGAGGTTATGGAGGGCCGCGGCGTCGGTCAAGTCAGAGACGTTGAGTGATTCTGTAATGCCGCCCGTCAGGTCCGCCAGGCCGTCAAGCAGATTCCCGTATTTTAATGCCTCATATGATCCATGCATCCTGTTGGAAAAAATGATTAAGAATCGAAAGGATAACGACATAGATGTATGGAATCCCGTACCATGCTGATTTAAATCCAAACTTTATTTTTTACAGATTGCGGTCTCCACATATCATTTTTTTTTAAATTAACATCCGGATTCCAAAGTTATAGGAAAGTAAACGAGTTGTACTTGTCAATAAAATCTGTATGACAAGATATGCATTGAAAAGAAAATAACTTGTTGTGTGCAAAATTGAACTCCGGATATGAAAAACAAATTCCTAGTGCCAATAGTTCTTAGGAAAACTGTTTTGTTTTCCTAGAATATTTTGGTTTTGGTTCGTTTGGTGGAAAACTTGACACCACCTTTGGTCATCATTTTTTTTTATGTGTCGTGGCATGATCGAGATATAAACAAATTAAATTTCAGACCACACCTAACACCAGAAGGTATAAGTACAAATGATCGTGGCCTGAACATTAATATATATATAGCTACTCGTGCTGATTGGCCACTCACTCACTGATTGATCACCTCTCCTGAACAATTTTGTATGAAAAATTTTTTTTTCAAGTATGGTTTCGTATAAAAGAAAAAAATTCATTCGGAGGAAAAATACGGAGAGAGCTGATGATTGAGGATTTCGGAGACGGGTGAAGAGCACGGCCAGGGTATTGAAGATAAGTGGGGGGTGCTCGACCAAATGTCATTCGAAACGTCATCCAATTGGCAGTGAGCTGAAAAAAAATTCAAAATGGCGGATTCAAAATGGCCGCCATTTGAATTTCGTCCATATCTCGGAAAGTATAAAATATGGAAGAACGGTTTCTTGACACGAAGTGATCAGGACTCGAAGGTCTATTCGATGGACAGAAAAGAAATTCAAAATGGCGGAATTTATTTTTTTGATTCAAAATGGCGGAATTTATTTTTTAATAGAAAATGTATGGGGAATTTTGAAGAGACGAAAAGTTGAAAACTTTGCAAGTGTATGATGTGGTTCTTCAGAGTACTTCCGGAGAATAATATGGAATGTGATGATGATTGAGGGTTTCTAAGACGGCCGAGGAGCACGGGCAAGGTATTATAGTTAGGTGGGGACTGCGCAAACAAAAAATACTCGGAACCTCATGCAATTGGCAGTGAGCTGAAAAAAATCCAAAATGGCGGATTCAAGATGGCCGCCATACTAATGTCGTGTTGTTCTATCTCGGAAAGTATAAAAGATAAGAGAGTGGTTTCTTAGTAAGAGGTGATCAGGATCTCAAGGTTTACGTGATGAATGGAAAAAAATTCAAAGTGGCGGGATTTATTTTTCGATGGAAAATGTACATGCCACAATAAGTAGGGAACTATGCAAGTCATTGACGCAGTTTTACGGAGAACCACCAGAGAAAAATATGAGAAAAGATGATGATCTAGGATTTCGATGATGATTGAGGAGCACGGTCGTGGTTTTAAAGATAGTTAAGGGCTGCTCGAACAAAAATACGCTGAACCTCATCCAATGAGGTTCAGCGGTATTTTTTGTTGGAACAGCCCTTAACTATCTTTAAAACCATGACCGTGCTCCTAGGTAATTTTTTCAGCCCACTGCCAATCGGATTCCAATTGGCGATGGAGATGACGGCGATAGTTTTATGGGCGGGAAGACAGCACGCGGGCCACATGTGGCCCGCGCCCACACGCGCCCTACTAGTATATGTATATATCCGCACCGCAAGGCACCGGGTGGGATTTCATCCCTATGTCGTCGATGTACCAGCATTGCGCACAAAGCGGTTCGCTTCGTCTTTCCTTATACGCATGGCTAGGGCTTGGAATGCTCTCCCGAAATCTGTGTTTCTCGTATCATACAATCGGGATATGTACTTTTGAAAAAGAGTGAATATAGGCATATTCTTGGCACGCACACTCCATCTTCGACCACATCAGTTTCCTGCAGGTGGGATTGTGGTCAAGCGTAAGCTTATTTTGAATTAGAATAAGTCATAATACTTAAAACTACAGCTTAGTACTAACTTCGCATAAGCCTTTTCAAGTAAAGCTGGCCATAGTTGTTCCGAATGACAACAATGCATGAATGCCAACTTTCCGTGGACAGTCGGCAGCCTGTCGTCTACTAGCACTTCTTCCCACTGACCACACCACCATAGACGAAATCTGAAAATCAAAAAATACAAAAAACAAATAAGTATATTGTATTTTATAAAATACCAATAGTTTGTGAACAAAATAATTCCACAATAATGTTATTGCTTGATGTTTACAGTACGAAACTTTTCCTTTTATGCAAGCGCATAATATAGTTACCTCATAGTAATTTATAATTGTACACTACCGTACACGGTTCACAATGCACATATTATCCTAGTACGGTATTTGCTTACCCTCAGAGAGATAGTTTCGAGCTATCGTTACGACCGATTCGATCATTGTGTGTGTGTGATCTCCATACTGATTATTATAGTGCACAAGTGTGTGTCTAAAGTGCGTGCACACTCTATTCCATCACTCTCACAGACTATAGCAATCCAATGGTAGCTATAGCACGACTGGAGATCAGGTGCATAACTGACGGCTTCGAGACGGGCAGGTGAACACCGTTAAATGCCTAACTCCAGAATGGTAATAAGATTTTCTTTGTAAAAAACCCCCATGTGCTCAGGATCTGCAGTGGAGCATTCTTACCACTAGACCAAGGAGGCAAATTGAGAGCAGCAATAATAGTAAATAGACTTTAAATATTATACAAAATATATCTACAATAGCGGACGCCATAGACGTCGCCCGCGTGAATTTCAGTTTTTTACTAATCTCGAGGGAACCATTGATTTCTCCAGAATATAAAGTAGCCTTTGTGTTGACCCAGGGAACAATTTATCTTAATTTCAATTTAAATCTCTGCCAAATCGGTTCAGCAGTTTTGGCGTGAATGAATAACACACTCACATTTACAAACATTTCTACTGACCTGAAAACACCAGCATAGTCCGTGTCTATTCTTTGGTCCGCCGGCACAACTCTGTAGAAAAGTCCCTTGCATAGATACAACACTCCGACGCAAGATAATAGCCACTTGTCACCTATAACAAATTGCGTTAAATTGCGTTTAAATAATTATAATTAACCATAGACGATTATAACTTACACGGAATTTATTCTGTAAATCGAGATTTGAGAAGAAAAGCACATCACCTTAAAAAGTAAAACAGGCTTAATGACACAAGTTGATCCCACGAATCCGTTGGCAATGCTTTTTTAAATAAAATCGATACGTTACATCATTACATGCATTGGCCGGCAGTACTTCATTTGCAAACAATATTCGTAACTCTGCGCTGCGATCAATGATCAAACAGTAACTTTGCTTCGCCATGCACGGATTTTCAAAAACTAAGCTACTTTCAGTATGCAATAAATAATTAACATGAAAGTGCTTTATAAATTTAAATACAACGAAGTTTTGCTCACCGCTTTGCCCGGAATTTCTAAGAAGCTTGTTTTCGAAATTTTACCATTATCATATTTTCATCATCGTTTTATTAGCTACCCACTTCCATTTCCAAATTCCACCCAATTCAGTTTAGAGTGTTTATGTTAACTCCGGGGTACATGATACCATTTCAATTTCCAGCCAAATCGGGTCAGTAGTTGTTGCGTAATTGAGTAGGAACAATCAACCAAAAATACATACACAAACTTTCACATTTATAATATTAATAGGATTGGATATCATCTCATTAGCATATCCGTTATGGCATGCTTCTACTTATAATGGTGATTGACGGTCATTTTTATTGATCACTGGTCATAATGATATCGTAAACTGTCTGTTGCATGGTAGCTTGAAGTATGCGTATTAACACACGGTCACACTTAACTAGTCAACAATATCCAATCATTTAAAACATTAATAAAAGAAAATAGAAAAAAGTGTAGTAATACTTTCGCTGTGCACTGTAACTTAAAAATGTTGGGCTTATAAACAAGTGTAGGAGCATAGCAAGTTAGTGTCATTTAGTGTCATTGCATTGGGTATGTGTCATTTGAAAATATTTGGGAAAAATTCGGTTTCAGTTTTTAAGGGTTTCGTACACAAAGGGTAAAAATGGGACCCTAAACTAAGACTTCGCCGTCCTCTGTCCATCTGTACGTCTGTCATCAGGCTGCGTCTTTTGAACCGTGATATACACTTGAAATTTTCACAGATGATGTATTTTTGTTGCCGCCATAACAACAAATACTAAAAAACAGAATAAAATAAATATTGAAGCAGGCTCCCATACAACAAATGTGATAATGGCAACAGGTAGACGTGACATTTTCACAGAATATTTAGTTGTATATATTCACTTTAAAAATAAATAATATCTAAAATTAAAATAAAACATAGGTATATTTAAAGAGATACAAGAAACGTGATTTTTTGATGTTTTATAGATAGTGGTACGGAACCCCTCATGCGCGAGTCCGACTCGTACTTGGCCGATTTTTTTTTGATAATTCTATCAAAATAAATCGCATTGCGTTTTTTTCGCTGAATTTATTGGTCGCTCCACCATTTACAATTTTTTAAATTCATAATTGGCCGGACCGGGCATTTATAAGACGAACTAGGTTAGTTACATAAAAAAATCCATCACAATGCGTAAGCGTTACCTATTAAAACTCGAAATGGCTCAACCGATTTCGATGTTAGCTATTGCGTGTATTTGAATGTCTAGTGATGGTTTAGAAATTGGCAGTAGACGATTTATCTCTACTTTTAATATAAAAAATTCTCGAGTCAATTTTTGGTACCAAACTCCTCCGAAACGGCTTGACCGATTGCTATGAAATTTTTTGTATATGTTCGGTAGGCCAAAGCTAAGCTATTTTTTTATAAGTTTTTAAGTATTATTCTGTCAACTCACCAAGCCTGCCAGTCACCACGTCGAAAGTGTCATTGCTGTCGAGTATGAACTTTGGATTGGGGTACAATTCCTGTAAACAATTTCAAAACTCGTTTGTAACAAACTGCTTTTGTACTAGCGTCAATTTCGTGTAATGGGCTTAGTGCCTGAATTATGGTTATCCAGTAATATTTTGAAACAAGTATTTGCACGCGGCTTTGCCGGTCGCTCGCATAAACTTTGCGATCTACTTATTATCCTGTCATAAAGAGTTAACTTTAAAAGATGTGGTGTGATATGGTGTCGCGGACACTTTTGTTATAATTTTTAATGGAGAACAATTCCATCATACATGATTTTTGTTGAACCATTTAAGTAGCGCACGCTACGAAAAATCTACAAAAGGAACAATTTTTCCCTTTTTCAACATTTTTTATTGATGTTCCACTGTCCAAACTTCCAGTGTTGAAGGGAAGAATGGTTATAAATTAAACGATCAAAAATACGCGCAACAGAGCAGAATTTAATGTCGAAACGCTTAGTATCGCCACACGGTTAACGGTAAGCCGAAGACCCAGTTCTGTTAGTTGCCATGCTCTTTCCTTTTCTAAGACGTGCCTGGAATTCCTTGTCAAATACACAGGCAGCATTGTTGAATCCAATAAAAAATTATTATATTCTTTTAGTATGTACCAGATGTAGGTAAGTTGTACCTATGGAATTGTAATTTTGTATACCTAGACCGGTAAATTAATTAGGTTAATATTATATTCTTGATAATAATTACAAGTAAGAAAAAGTTAGGGGTGAAATAACTATAAATTAAAACTAGCTGTTGCCCGCGGCGTCGCGGGTTTTCACAAATCTCGTGGATACCATGGATGATGGATTGTTCCGAGATAAAAAGTTTTAAGTAAGTATTCGATAATTCAGGGTATAATCTGTTTCCATCCCAAAAGAGATTGACCAGAGATGGTTAAGATTTCTCAAGAGACAACTAAAATATTCTAGAAAATAAATATAGATTTTTTACTATCTTTGTGTCACATTTGCGGATAAACAATAATGATAATAATTATGTCAGAAATTACATAACTATTGTACAGTGAACGAATCATAAATAAAACACACCTTTAACGATACAAAATGGAATTATATGACCAATGAGTTTGTCTTCATAACTCTTCCCGAATCTCGATCTTGTTCGTTATCTTTACCAATTCGACACTAATTATTACTATCGATCTAATGTAGAACCATGAAAATCAGTTGCGTATTATCAAAGAAATTTGTGAATAAGTACATATTTCTTTCCACAAAAGATGTTTCTCAAAAAAATACAATTCATTATATTATATGAATACATGATAAATAGGCATTTAACCTATTTATCATGTATTTATTCTCTAATAAACTGGGATGGTATACAATGCATGCGCGTAAAGTTTGTGTTTATAATTTGTTTATGAATAAACATGAAAAGAAAGGTGAAAGTAATCGAGTGGCCAGTGGCCATTGACCTACATGTCGGAGGTTATTTTCTTACGTCTTGATGGCGTGCGTAATAAACCAAATCAACCCACTTGATCTACTAGATCGTTCAATAAGTCCCGAGACTAACCTGGAAATGGCGCATATATTAAAAACTCTTTTGATTTTTAAAAAGTACTGGCTATCAATACAAGAATGTGTCAAATTTTTAAAAATGGAACAATAAAATTATTGATTTTGAAACATTTAAGTGACGCTACGGTTGTAATTTCGATACAATGGAAAAAAACGAGTTTCGCGTGTTGATAAAACATTGTTTTTTAATGGGAAAAAATACCGTTGAAGCACAGCAATGGCTTATAAAATGTTATGCAGGATCAGCTCCCTCTAAAGCAACCATTTGTCGGTGGTATGCCGACTTCAAACGCGGTCGCATGGACACCAATGATGGGGAACGCTCAGGTCGTCAAAATGAAGCAGTGACTCAACAAAATATTAACCAAGTCCTCAAAATCGTATTGGAAGATCGGAAGGTAAAAGTGGGAGAGATAGCTGAGATAGTGAAGATTTCAGCTGGTAGTGTTTTCACTATTTTACATAAAAATTTGGCCATGAAAAAGCTTTTTTCTAAGTGGGTGCCGCGTTTGCTTACAACTGATCAAAAGGAACAACGTATCAATGATTCAGAGCGATGTTTGGCGCTGATGAATCATAATAAAAAGGATTTTTTACGTCGGTATGTAACAATGGATGAAACCTGGATACACCATTTCACTCCGGAATCCAATCGGCAGGCAGCGGAGTGGAGAGCGGCTGGTGAAAGCCGCCCGAAGCGTCCAAAGACTCAGAAATTGGCCGGTAAGGTTATAGCGTCTATATTTTGGGATGCGCATGGAATACTTTTCATCGACTACCTTGAAAAGGGGCAAAATATAAATAGTGACTATTACATGTGCTTATTGGAGCGATTGGAGTACAAAATTGCTGATAAACGGCCTCACATGAACAAAAAGAAAGTGGTGTTTCACCAGGACAACGCGCCTTGTCACAAGTCCGTGAGAACGATGGCCAAAATTAACGAATTGGGCTTCGAATTGCTTCCTCATCCCCCTTATTCGCCAGACTTGGCCCCCAGCGATTACTGGCTGTTTGCAGACCTCAAAAAAATGCTTCAGGGTAAGAAATTTGACTCAAATAGTGAAGTTATCGCAGCAACGGAGGCTTATTTTGAAGCCAAAGACAAATCGTTCTACACACATGGGATAGAAAAGTTAGAAAAGCGTTGGAGGGACTGTATCGCTCTTGGAGGAGACTATGTTGATGAATAAAAATTAATTTTATAAAAAAGACCTTTTTTTAGTACTTAGTCTCGGGACTTATTGAACCACGTGTTATCTAATTTTATTTATTTACCGGTGACAGAAGGGCTGGCTCATTTTTTGCGCAACGTATCAGCCTAGCTGTTCAACGCGGAAATGCAGCCAGTATTCTTGCCACCATTCCACGCGGGCAAGACTTGTATAGTAATTAGAATAAGCTAGTGATAAGTTTTATTGTAACATTTCAAAAAAAAGTGAAGTTGTTTTTCTTCAGTCAGCTAATTACCTATCTGTGCTATCGTGGTCGATAAATGTATCAGGCATAGTGTGAGAACTTTCATTTTCTGATTTTCCCTGCCAGGATCGTCATATTATGTCGGCATATCAAAAGAATACCTATTTCTCTAGTTACTTGTTATGACGTACGTAAGTTTGGTTTTGTATTTCAACGTTTTTACCCACGACGGAACGGAGTACGGGTATATGAGTTTAGGGTGAGAGACCGTTTGTACATTACTCTATTAAAAAGATTTTATATTTGTTTGTATGTTAAATTGTTCACAAAAACCAATAATGCAAAAATATTTTTGTTTGTTTGTTTGTTTGTTTGTTTGTTTGTTTGTTTGTTTGTTTGTGCACATCGATGTTCCCATTTATTTCAAAAACGGCTTGACCGATTTAGATGCAGTTTTCTGTATAATGTTTGGTGTTCAGCGGCAATGGTTCTTAGATAGTTGTTACGAACATCGATCACCAGGGGGCGCCATAAAATACATTTATATTGCAAACGAATGTTCCCATTTATTTCAAAAACGGCTTGACCGATTTGGATGCACTTTTCTGTATAACGTTTGGTGTTCAGCGGCAATGGTTCTTAGACAGTTATTACGAACATCGATTACCAGGGGGCGCCATAAAATACATTTATATTGCAAACGAATGGTCCCATTTATTTCAAAAACGGCTTGACCGATTTAGATGCAGTTTTCTGTATAATGTTTGGTATTCATTGGCGATGGTTCTTAGATAGTTGTTACGAACATCGATCACCAGGGGGCGCCATAAAAAAACATTTACAGTGCAAACGAATGTTCTCAATTATTACAAAAACGACTGAACCGATTTGGATACAGTTTTGTATAAAATATTAGTGAGTCATTGGCAATGGTTCGTAGATTCGTAGTTCTTGTGATTGAACAGCAGGGGGCGCCACAATAAACGTCTCTTTATGACTTGGAGCTAATGGCTAGTTTGAAGATTAATTTAATTTTTTAATAATAATATAATTTAAATTACATTAATATATTAATCGAAAAACTATAAAACAAGTGGAAAATTAAAAAAATTTAAAACACCCACGACTTTTGCAGACTTGTAATTGAAAAAGGATTAAATAATTTTTTTGAAACTCCCCGACTAAAGGAAAGTAAGAACTAAGAACCTATCAGTATAATTACAAATCCAAGAAAATCCGTCGGAGCTGCCATTGCTATTTTCGTTTCCAATATCAATTAATGTAATTAGTAAGTATTGATAAACTGCCGGTATATGAGAAGTATCAAGAAATTGAATTAATCATCAACTGGTAAACATCAACACCGTCATAGGAAAAAAACAGCAGCTCCGACGGATTTTCTTGGATTTGTAATTATACTGATAGGTTCTTAGTTCTTACTTTCCTTTAGTCGGGGAGTTTCAAAAAAATTATTTAATCCTTTTTCAATTACAAGTCTGCAAAAGTCGTGGGTGTTTTAAATTTTTTTAATTTTCCACTTGTACCAACAGCCCTACTTATTATATATTTTATTTAAAATATCTATATCTACTTACCTACTACCTACCTACCATACCACAATAAAGACGACAGTTTGGAGTCAAACCAACATTCGAAAAAATTTCATTTTGAGTAAAATGGCTTCAAATTGACAATAAACATCAAACAGACAAACAAACAGATTTTATTTTTAAATATCCATTAGAAGATCCTCATTTTAAAGGGAACATGAAAGTGTATACATTTTTCTTTCCTTAATAATTTGGTTTTAGTATTCAACAAAAAAAATCGAAGCTCACTAAGGAGGAGATAGCATCATTTTTTTTTCTACATTTTTATCAATTTGAAGCTTATAATACCAACAATTTTCTCCAGTAATTTCCTCAGAACATCACTGGCTCAACTTTCATTCTCTCATTATAGGGACCTGGCTAAGTTGGTACTTTTTTTTTTTTTACTCTTTACAAGTTAGTACTTGACTGCGATCTCACCTGGTGGTAAGTGGTGATGCAGCCTAAGATGTTATCGTACTAACTTGGGAGGGTAAGTAAATTTACCCCAACGGTTTCTACAAGCATCGCACCGGAACGCTAAATCGCTTGGCGGTGCGTCTTTGCTTGTAGGGTGGTAACTAGCCACGGCCAAAGCCTCCCACCAGACCAGACCTGAGCCAATTTAGAAATTATAAAATTCCAAAGTGGCCCGTGGCGGGAATCGAACCCGCGACCTCCCACTCGAATCAGAGCGCGCCGCCACTGCGCCAGGGATGTGGTCAACTATTGGCCCATTTTATATGTCCAACATGTCCGCAAAATATCCATTACAGTTTTTTCTTGTGTTTTATTATTAGTTACTTACTTTAGCGCGTTTCCATTCGAAAGTGAAGGGCGGGACTTGATGGTAGAACACAGAAGGCTGCACCGCGGGAAAATCGGGATCTTCCCAAAGCTCCCGACGCTGCAGGCAACCTGCCTTGATGAGCTCGTAGTCCGTCATGCTGAAATGGAATAAAACCAGCCTTTCTTTACTAATTTGTTTACTTTTAGGTAAACTGCTATAAACTTGACCCTCCTGATGGTCTGCGGGACGCGGGGCAGATGATACGATTGGCTATAAAGAAGCGGCAGCGCTGCCGGCTGACAGTGACAGACTAGCTGATTGGTTGGGAGGCTCCCGCCCCGCATCCCGCAGACCAGGAGTGCGGTTTACCTATAATAGCTACTTAGGGCTCCGTACCAAAACTTTCCCCCTTTGGTAAACTGCCTCCGAAGTTTACCAATCGAAAAATCTTAAAGAATCATTTATATATATTAAATATGTATGTAATATAACATATAATTATGCATACTATATAATAAATTAATTTTTTTTGATACTAGCATTTAAATCCCAAACAAAGTTAGTTTTACTGTTCGTTTTCAAAAGAGATTGTTACGGTTGATGGTAAGAAACCGTATACTTTTTCTGTATTACAGAACCCTCGGTGATTGAATCTAAGTTGCAATTAGCCGGTTTTTTATTTATACGTGATCTTATGTATTTACATGCTTACCTAATGATATTAATACACAAGTGGAAAATTAAAAAATTTTAAAACACCCACGACTTTTGCAGACTTGCAATTGAAAAAGGATTAAATATTTTTTTTTAAATTCCCGGACTAAAGAAAAGTAAGAACTAAGAACCTATCAGTATAATTACAAATCCAAGAAAATCCGTCGGAGCTGCTGTGTTTTGCCTATGACGGTGTTGATGGTGCTGTTTACCAGTTGATGACTAATTCAATTTCTTCATACTTCTCATATACCGGCAGTTTATCAATACTTACTAATTACATTAATTGATATTGGAAACGAAAATATATAAAATAGCAATGGCAGCTCCGACGGATTTTCTTGGATTTGTAATTATACTGATAGGTTCTTAGTTCTTACTTTTCTTTAGTCCGGGAATTTAAAAAAAATTATTTAATCCTTTTTCAATTGCAAGTCTGCAAAAGTCGTGGGTGTTTTAAAATTTTTTAATTTTCCACTTGTTTTATAGTTTTTCGATTAATATATTAATGCAATTTAAATTCGTCAAACGAGCCATTAGCTCCTCTAGCAGCGTTTGAAGGCATCATCCCTTCCAAGTCATAAAGAGACGTTTATTGTGGCGCCCCCTGCTGTTCAATCACAAGAACAATTATCTACGAACCATTGCCAATGACTCACTAATATTTTATAAAGCTTACTATAGTATTAAGGATTATTTACATGAATCAAATCCTTGGGAGTAAATGAACTGCTGTACTATAATTACTAGCTCAACTAGTTTTTAAGAGCTTTTGTAAAGTGGTGATAACCGAAAACAAAACCCGGCTGAGTTTGTTGTGGGTTTCTTCTCAGTGCAGGGCGCGTTGGAACCCTCGTAAACTTAGTTTTAAGTCGACTTATAGTTATCACCGTACATAACAAACACAAACGTATGTAACAAATATGTTGACGTTTTACAAGTGCCTTGTAAGTTAGGCCTATGTGAAATAAATATCTTTTGACTTTGACTTATACAAAACTGTATCCAAATCGGTTCAGTCGTTTTTGTAATAATTGAGAACATTCGTTTGCACTGTAATTTTTTTTATGGCGCCCCCTGGTGATCGATGTTCGTAACAACTATCTATGAACCATCGCCAATGAATACCAAACATTATATAGAAAACTGCATCTAAATCGGTCAAGCCGTTTTTGAAATAAATGGGAACATTCGTTTGCAATAAAAATGTATTTAATGGCGCCCCCTGGTGATCGATGTTCGTAACAACTATCTAAGAACCATTGCCGCTGAACACCAAACATTATACAGAAAACCGCATCTAAATCGGTCAAGCCGTTTTTGAAATAAATGGGAACATTGATGTGCACACACAAACAAACAAACCAACAAACAAACAAACAAACACACAAAAATATTTTTCCATTATTGGTTTTTGTGAACAATTTAACATACAAACAAACATAACATCTCAATAATAAAGTAATGTACAAACGGTCTCTCACCCTAAACGCATATACCCGTACTCCGTTCCGTCGTGGGTAAAAATAATGGGATTCAAAGAGAGAAGATATTTCTATTGTGATTCAAAACAATTGATTGCATTCTTACTGAATGAGGGAGAAAACTGAATTGTGTTCATTGATGACACATCGTGAGTTTAGTTTATGACGTGTGGTAGAATACAACAATACAACGAGTACCTACACGTTGACTGAACAGTCAGTAGTGAAATCTTTACCTAAGGAATATGTATAAACAAAATCTAGACTTTTGAAAATGCCCTCAGTCCCCATTATTATGTAGGCTAACGATAATAAAATCCATCGACAATTACATTAATACGCCTTATAATAAATGTTAATATACCGAATGTAGCAAATTTATTCACAATGTTAACGTACCTACTTAATTTATGCTTGTTTAGGTACTAAACTTACACGTGTAAAATATTAAAATAGGTTAAAGTACGAGTACTTGGAACGTAATTCAAATCGGATGCATCAAATTTCAGAATAATAAGCAGTTACATAAATGGTCGTGTTACATAACGCGGCATTTTTTCAATACCTATAACGCGTGCCGGCAGATTATAATAAAATACCTTTATCACCTCATGCTTTTCAGGGCTCAAATAAGTACATTTCAATACAATTGCGGAAAGTATAGGTATATAATTTTCAATTATTCCATTCCTACTACTTACGCTCTAAAAAATCGTTACGTTTGAAAATTTTGTAGTACAAACTTTTTGATTAAAAACCCCTTCACGCATTTGCATTTTATATGCAGGAGGAAATCAAAAAGTACTAGTGCGGTAAAGAATAACTTTCCGCACGCTAATCTCACATGGAAATCCGCTATTTGAGTAAATGAAATAAAAGATATTTACATGGTATACAGAGTCTAAGCTATGTACGAAATGTACGAAATTTTGCAACAAGTTACAGTTGCAACTAATATGATATCATTATAAAAGACATCAACGCGCTTCGCGCATCTCTATTGCGCGTACGTAGATATGATTTATCATTTTTTTTTGTAACTAAGAATAATTTTTTTACTCTAACTATATATACATGTTAGTAGTTGACTGCGATCTCACCTGATAGTAAGTGATGATGCAGCCTAAGATGTTATCGTACTAACTTCGGAGGGTAAGTAAATTTACCCCAACGGTTTCTACAAGCATTGCACCGGAACGATAAATCGCTTGGCGGTGCGTCTTTGCTTACTAAGAAGGATGAGCAAGACGACATGATGTGAAGTGATACGACTATTTGCGTCTTCCCTCATCGCTCATCATCCTGAGATAAGTTCATAAGTCTCATTTTGACTCAGATAAGCACCTTCGCTCACGGCTCGTAAGCGTAAGCGTAGCGTAATCCGCGCGTACGACAAGAGCAGTACTAGAGTATGTTCAAACATGTCCGCAGACGAAGCGGTGTTGCAGCGATCGTAGGAATAGGAGTCGTAATTGTTATGCGTAACGTCATAATGATACGCTTACGCTAACGAGCCGTGTGCGAAGGGGCTAAGCTTGTAGCACGTAGGTACTTGAATGTAAACTTAACAAATGAACTTGCTAATAGATATTTTAGAGTTGTGTACTTAGGCATGTAAGTATGTTAGCATATGCACCATAACCACCAATTAAGGCGAACAGAACGTGTCTGTACTCGAAATTCAAAATTTATCGGGTTTTTCGCAATTTCTAAGCTAATAGGACATAATAAGCTTATGGCAGTAAAATTGCGGGATTGGGAGTATCATCTTTTTTATTTAAAAATATGGTCATTTTTTGAAATTTGTCCGAGTATTGAGTAATTATTTAAGTACTTAGTTTACTTTCTCACTCTCACGGATACGTTGGTAGGTGCGACATGCAGCGTCGCGGAAGAATATAACAGAAAACTGACCTTTTACCTAATTACTCAAAAACTAAGCCAGTTATCAAAAATCTGTTTCTAAGCGTTTTTGGATAATATTATTACCGACACATTAAAACAAAAATTCCAATTACATCCATTGTATTTTCCAATAAAAAGTAGAAAAACGGAGATTTTAGAGCAACTTTTGGGAGAACTTTCTATCGAGAAAATGTTATCCAATCGTGTTTCTGCTTCTAAGCGATTTTAGATTAAATTTCCAAAATACATGACGTTTAAATTTCGTAATTGCCTTAATAGTTTTTAAATAAAACTTCTTTCAAAATCGCTTAAGTACGGCTTCTACGCCGTTAATATAAATGTGTGATGATACCTACTGCAATTTTACTGTCATAAGCCGAATATGTTATAAGATTATAAAATGCGAAAAACGAAACAAATATTACTGTTGATGTAAATTTTACTGGAAAAATAAAATAAAAGCTCACAAAAAAAACCTAAAAATAGAAGTTAGGTTTACGGTTCGATAAAGAAGTGATTCTAATGGTTTTTCTTACTTATAGTACGGAACCCTCGGTGCACGAGTCTGATTCGCGTTTCACTGGGTTTTTAATTGATTACTGATTAGGTGGGTATGTAGATACAGATTGGTGCTAACATTATGATTAAATCAAAGCTTTCTCAACGAAGTTCTGTCAAGCTAGGTTTACTAACTGGTTTATGAAAGAAAACCTGATTCAGTAGAAAGTTTTAAACGTGTGCCTAGATGCGAAACCTTATGATATATTGACTTAAATTACTAGCGGTCAAGTCTCCCGCGGGAGGAGCCGCAAGTGTATATTATATATAAGTTAAATATGTTACGGCTAAGGGTTAGTGAGAACATAAACTTAAGATTAGCCGGCTAAACTTAAGTGTAACTGCAGGCCCTTGGCTAAAAATGTAGAAACAAATGAAAAAGGAAACAATGTAATAATGTTTACTATTTTGACACGAAATTTTTATTAAATGCCGGCTGTAGCCGGCATTTTAATAAAAATTTAGTTGTAAGTGTTGTCCAGCCTTTCCCTGTTAGATAAAACTAGGTCTATCCGATATCATTCCGGCTAGAACTAGGTCCAGACAATCCCTGTTGGATAAAACTATAGATGCTTTAAACTCTTGAGGTTAAGACTCTTTAGCCTTCAGTCTTTCCCTTACAGGCCCCGCCATCCTCTTCGTCACCTAAATTATCCAAGTCGGGGTGCCCTAAGTTCCGAGCTCGCTTCGCTCGCTCTGCATCCCTAGTTTTATCCAACAGGGAATGGCTGGAACTAGTTGTAGCTGGCATTTTAATTAAAATTTCGTGTCAAAATAGTAAACATTATTACATTGTTTCCTTTTTCATTTCTTTCTACATTTTTAGCCAAGGGCCTGCGTTTAGCCGGCTAATCTTAAGTTTATGTTCACACCCACCTTTAGCCGTAACATGTATACCTAAGATAATTAATTAAAAAAAAAACAAGTTCAACTCTCATCAAACTAATGTTGAGAACGTCCTTTCCAATTAAAAGTTTAAAACTTAAGTATATGGTTTTCTCGTAGATTTCTAATGTGTTAATCCAGTTTGTAAACTATCTATATATATTCCCAAGTTCAGTAGATTTTGCTTGAAAGAGATAAACATCCATTTTTACATGCCATAATAATAGGCTAGGATGAAGGCTCGGTCCAGGAACGTTTAATGATTCGAGGTTATATAGATACGTATTTTTCAGTGAACTGGTGATAAAAAGTTGTATCCAAATATTTCCAGAAGACCGGATTTGAGAGATTTAGCATGGCAGTTGATTTTTGTTTTTTCCTATAAAGATAATATTATTAGGTGCGCATTACTTTACTGAATATTACCATAGAATACCTGGATAAGTACCTTACGGAACTAACCTAACGAACTAAAGAAATAAATATAAAAATTTTAAATAAAAAAAATAATATGTAGGTACAGTAAGTAATACCTTCTAAGTTCGTATCAAATACACTAGTTTTGAATAACAACAAAAGTTGCAAGTTAGCGTTAAATTAGCAATTTACTTATGTTGTAATAAAACACGTTTAAATATGATCCTGTAACGTAAGCAGTTGTAATTTCTAGGTACTTACCTAATACCTATAAACTTTGAACGTGTAAGTAGACTATACAACGATTTCGAAGAACTAAATAAAATTTGTACCTACATAAGTGTCGGGCTTCCCTGGGAGCCAACAAATAAGCGTGGAATAGCGATGGAATAGTTATATTCTCTTCTCTTCTCTGTTATCAGCAATTTAGAATTCAATGGAACAAGACAAAACACTGTATAACAATTCCACCTTTATTCCATGTTTATTTGTAAGGTCTAGTACAAGCTAGATTTGTTGAGTTGGTGTGTTGCAGGCGAGACGGTAGTCAACATCCACGCACATACCAAAGAGTGGAACGAGTTAGACCGACCCACTTGTTCCACTCTCCACTCCGCATTGGTGTGGAAACCGAGCTAAATGCAGCCACACTTTGCTTACATCGCGAACAGTTTTTTTAAAGAGTATTCGCTATATTATTTATGGCCACAACAGCGGCACGCTTTTACGTCAGTCGTCGTACTCTGGTCCAATACTAGTTATCGCTATGAGAAGTGTTGATCTCCCAAAACCACACGAACTACCTTTCCTCGCTGTGAAAGGGTTAGAACTTAGAATCCTATAATGGGTCTGATAATCGAGAGAATCTGTGTTTGAATTTATCTGAGGAGAGAATCCTAAGTTATTCCCGTAATCTAATTTTCTTTTTAAGGTGGTTGGTCGGTAGTGCCAGGTATCCCACAAAATTGTTCTTATATTTCCTGTCTACACTAATATTATAAAGAGGAAAGATTTGTATTTTTGGATTTTTGTATGTAACGAATAAACTCAAAAAGTACTGGACCGATTTTAATAATTCTTTTTTCATTAGAAAGCTACATTATCACTGAGTAACATAGGCTATATTTAGTACTAGATTACTATAGCAATCTTTAGAAATTCCTATTAAAACCAACCGAAGGTGTAAAAAAATTAGCCATAAAATGTCTTTCATCGCATACGCTGCGAAGAGTATTAATGATAGGACAAAAAAATATTTGACAATATTATAGAATATATCAATATCAATATCTACAAAAAACTTCGCGAGACTATGTGTCTAACTATTGTAGTTACGTCACTATAACTACTTTTTTACAGAAATGCCGATCAAAATCAGACCGTGTTATCCATACCATTTATAAATTTTTATCCAAATAAATAATTTAATATTCAAGACTGTCTCAATACCTGATGATTACTTTTTGAATTATTGAAATCGGACATTCCATTCAAAAGATATCATGAAATTAAAATAAAAACTGCGATAAAAAGCGCATCGAGTAACTAACTCTTCGTGATCCGCGCGGTCGGCTCCTTACGCAGTGGACGCAAGCGACATTGAATATTTCGAGTTTTTTTTAACACATTTTTATGCTTCGTAAGAAATTAAAGCCCTCCCAATATGTGTAATGGTACAAGACTATTGATCAAAGAATTAAGAGATAATGTGATTGTAGCAACTATCATTACGGGTTCCGCGGCCGGTCATCTCGCACATGTTCCGCGGATCCCAATGATACTAACTGATTTGCCCATATATTTTAAAAGGTTACAGTTCCCTTTAAAAATATCCTTTGCCCTAACAATAAATAAATCCCAGGGACAAACTTTTTCCATAGTTGGTATCGACTTAAGGAAAGAGTGCTTTTCCCACGGGCAATTGTATGTGGCACTTTCTCGAGTAGGATCTCCTGAAAATCAATACTTTTGTTGCCACCTACAAATACCACAGCCAACGTTGTGAATGTGTACAGGGAGGCTATAAAATAAGCATACAATTTTTTTTTAATTTAGTGATTCATAGTCGTTTTAATTAGCATGCTTATAACTTAAATATCTGTACCTTTTTATGTCTACCCGTGCGCAGCCGGGACGGGCCGCTAGTTACTTATATTTCGAACTCTCAAAAGCGAAGCAGCCATTTTTAAGTAGTTTTTATTAAAAATGGTGCATAAAACTAGCTCCATTATACATAAAGAAATGCCCGGAAAAGCCCTTTCCGACTGTTTGATAGCCGTCCCGTTTTAGGTGTTGAGGGACCAACAGTGCAAGTGGAATTAATTTTAGGTATAGTCTTTCAGTTTTTTCTACCATTTGCTAAGCTAATAGTAGCAGTAGTAGGTTTCTATGCTAATGACTATAATAGGTTAGATAATTTTTTTGTATAGATATAGATTTTTTTTCTTGATTTTCCCTTGAAGTGTAGAGTATGATGTCTCCTTAGGTAAGTCAAGAAGTATCTCTATCAATAATTAGTAAATACTATAGTAATTGATAATATTGAGGGAAATTTTCTGCCTACCAATATATTTTGTATTAGGTACGTACTTATCTATCATAGATTTGTCACTCCTGAATACCATACCTAATGACTCCATTTTTCTGAACTATGGTCAGCCTTCTTTTTATCCCCAGAAAAATCGGGATTTGCGTACAATCAAAATCCACTTGCGTGAAAATGTGATCGTACCTAGTAGGTACCTACTTAAGTATTAGTAGTAAAGAATTCATACGTTGTATTTATTTACACAAGTGTAACAAATGAGGAGGCTATCAAATAAGCTCTGTCTTCCAGTAATTGATATCAAGATTTGTGCTAAGTTAGAAGCAGGTATAAAACCCACCAGGTTACTAAACTATTTTCTAACTTCTAAGTTATCTTATCTATGTGCATCATAAAGGGAACTTTTGAACTTTAAACTTCAGCTTTGTAGGACCATGTGACTGTAGTGTTTCTACCTAACTAAAGGTGTTATGGAACTTTGGATAAGTTAAAGTTAGGAGCTTAATCTAGCACACGAATGTTTTCAAAGAATGAAAGATTATATTGGTGGATGTTTAGTAAAGGAATAACTCCGAAATAAGTGTATGTGTAAACTTAGTTCATATTTACATCTTTATTGGTATGTACCTACCTATTTATTTTCGTAAGTGCAAGAGTAAGACCAAAATAGCTGATTTACTTATAATTAGATTTAGCCTTAGATTATTTTTCCGTTGAATTAGGAGTACCTACTTATGTACCCAACTTGACGTAACTTAGACGAACAAAGCTATAGCGATGATAATCGGTCCAACTACTTTAATTGATTTAAAAAGTTCATTGAACAATGACATGAAAATATAAGAAAATACACGTTTAACAGTGTAGGTACGTTTTGGTAAACAGTAATTACGTCACTCACCTTACTAGGTGCGATACATTATTTAAAACACTAACTACACTATACACAAGTTGAAAAACCACTCACGCGCACGCCACGCCGTCGCGAGGTAACTGGTTTCCAGCTGAACTTCTCGAAAGAGGTTCCCCCTCCTGCTTCTAAGGCAGCGTATGAAGTAATGCAGCGTACAAAGCGACAGAGCGGAAAATAAGTTCAATGTTGCCTGTTGGTGTTCATTGTGGCTTTTCCCCCATTTTATGCAATTTTACCACTTTTTCGTCCAGTTTTAAATACTGAAGATTTTACGCTAAATAGGTACATTGTTCACAAATGGTTGATAAAATAAAATGGAAAATTCTTTCCAAAAAACCAACTTCAAATGCCACTACAAAGAGTGAAATAATTTTTAATGTACACCAATTCGAAGTCGGTCAATGTTTTGTTCATTCATTAATAGTCCTTCGTATTATAAAACTTAATGTGCAAAGAAACGACAAAATTATCGACAATACGGAGGACTATTAGTGAATGAACGAATAAACATTGCCCGACTTCAAATTGGTGTACATTTAAAATTATTTCACTCTTTCTAGTGGCATTTGAAGTTGGTTTTTTGGAAAGATTTTTCCATTTTATTTTTTACTTTTTAGTGGAAAACAAGTAATGCGCAAAGCATTGGAAAAAATGCCCAAATCGCTGGAAGTATGCTTCTAAAATCTGAAGAGTTCCCTTAATTTCTCCAAGATCCTATCATCAGATTCTGACTTGATGAATACAGTCATTACTTGATGACTGCAAGGAAATGCAATAGTAACTATAAAAATTACCTAAATCGCTTCAAGTATACTAGCAAAATTTGAAGAGTTCCCTCGATTTTACCAAGATCCCATCATCAGATTCCGACCTTATGACAATAAGACTACCTGGAAAGAAATACTCTTTTAAACAATACCCAAATCACTTAGAGTGTGCTCATAAAATTTGAAGAGTTCCCTCGATTTCTCCAGGATCCCATCATCAGATCCTGACTTGGTGATTAGGGGACCATTTGTGAACTCTACCTTTTCAAACAAAAAAAGAATTTTCCACTCACAAATTGGTCCACGCATCTTCGAGTAATCGGGGAACATACATAAAAATAAATAAAAAAAAAGATTCCGACGAATTGAGAACCTCCTCCTTTTTTTGAAGTCGGTTAATGAGCTTTTATTACCAAGGAAGGTATAGTTTAGCTGTATTCCCTCGGCTTTGCGTTCGTTCTTAATACACCCGAGTCGGAAATAAAATTTTCTCCTGAGTTCTCATCAAATAAAAAAAATAGGTAAGTAAGTATAGATAGGTTGCTATAATAATAGATGAATAAACAACATCTCCTGAGGATATCCACCACTCATTCAGAAACTGCGTCGAAGAAAGTGTTGGAAAATTGTGTGTGGTGTTTTATATGGGCAGTGTTCCTGCATATTAGTTGTACCTACCATACAGAATCTTTTCAAGTAGCGGATTATAGCAAAACAAATTAATCTGTCTTGCTTATTATGGATTTCCGCAAAATAACGCCTGTTTCCATTCAATATTTGGACACACTATACTAGGTAAATTGATTTTATTTAGTTAAATCTATTAGTTTATATTGAATTGTTACGTCACATTTTACTAATGCCATAGTAGCTTCGTGCGGCATCATACAAATTATCGTTTTACGAGAAAGGCATAGAAGATCCTCCCACTCCAAAATTAAAATGCCTGTAACTTTGGAAATCTTTGTTTCAGGAAATGTTTTCCCGCGTATCTTATTAGTTAGCAAATGTCGTTATTTTACTACCTCGTATTTTTCAAACGGCTTTTGACTTATCCTTAGATTTGTCTCAGAAACCTAATTAGGTTCTTAAAAATCTAAGTACCTAGGGCAAAAATTTTTGGCACTGAATTTAAGTCGTCATTACAAAAAATTGACCAAATCTATTGATTGGGGTAACATAACGAAGGAAATTCAAAGGAGATTACAAAGTTATTTAGACGTCATTATTATTACGTCTAAATGTAGGTAATTATACTTAAGGTGATATTTTTAGTTTTTGCAGTCGGGTTTTTTATCATTTTTTTAATTATTATGTAATTGGTGTAGCAGTGAACTAGCATCACAGTTGGAAGAAACGAACGATATTCAATAATTTTGTACAGCCACTATACTAATTTAATTGAGTGCTTACAAAATATAATCGTAAACGCGGCCGCTTACACTGTGACCATCTTTCGCAGAAAAGTGTGGTAGGTACCTTACCTACGTGGTTCAAGCGACAAAAGCATTCGGCACCGGTTGTTTGTCGACAGCCCTTCTTAACTTTCTCGCTCAATCTAGAATCTATACCTAACAATAGAATACCTAGCTTTTATACTTGGTGTACTTGTAATACTAATACTGTAATTAATGTGATAGTAGTGTGTAGGTTTGTATGTTTAGATGTTTGTTACTCAAACATGCCGCAACTACTGAACTGATTTGGTTGAAATTTTGAGTGGAGATAGTTTGTAACCTGGATTAATATATATGTATATAGGCTACTTATCTGAAAAAAATCATATTTCTACATGTGATTTGCGAAAAACCAAAATTTGCTATAGCTGCAGCTATAGATAGAATGCTAAAAGAGACTTCCGTAAAAGTAGATAAAAAGATTAGGAAACAGAACGGGAACGGGAAAACCGCGCGCGGATCCGCGAGCAAAAGCTAGTTTATTATAACTAAGGGCTGATTTTTTAATCGCCAGAAATATAATCTTTAACTATTATTCGTTAGCAAGCTGGTATAGATATTTCAATCTACGACGACGCGCCCTATACTGTATCAAATTCCAAATAGGCGAGTCTTCGTTATATCATCTATATACTGTGCTTAGAGCTAAGTAAGTATAATACGGTTATAAAAAATAGGCAGGTATACCGCTTAATATACGCTCTTAACGGCCTGCAAGCCGTATTTAGGTGATGTTGAATGAAGTTTTATGCAAAAACTATAAAGACAATTACTTTCAAATTTATTCGTCATGTATTTTGGGTCTTTAAATCTAAAATCGCTAAGAAGCAGAAACACGATTGGATAAAATTTTCTCGATAGAAAGTTCTCCCAAAAGTTGCTCCAAAATTTCAGTTTATCTAGTTTTTATCGGACACTACATTGGATGTAATTGTAATTTTTGTTTTAAAGTGTCTGTAATAATAATATCCAAAAACGCTTAGAAGCGATTTTTGTTAACAAGCTTAGTTTTTGAGTAATTAGGTAAAAGGTCGTTTTTTCGTTGTTATATTCTTCCGCGACGCTGCATGTCGCACCTACCAAATCTCCGTGAGAGTGAGAAAGACAAAAATAAATTCAATAAATCCCCTTAAGGGCAAATATTACAATCGCCATATAATCGTAAAATCGTAAAAGGGCTGATTTTTCATACGCCATTTTTCTATAGTAGTATGGAAGCCTCAGTGTGCGAGTCCGATTCGCAACTTGCCCGGTTTTTTTAAAGTTAAGATCGTTGTTCGTTGCTGATACACCACAGAACCATACAGTTAGAATAATAGGGCCCGATGAATAAAAAAGTAGATAAACAATAATATCCAAAGCTAAGTTCTAAATAACATGTTTAAAACCTTATTAAACACGAAATAAAAACTTTTTGTGAATGACTGTGAAAAGGCTTTTTTGCCTTTTTAATATCGTGCCGAAATTCGGCGTTTCGAAAGGCGGACTTTACCTATCGATAGAGTGAGACCTTCGGCTGATGAATCAGAATTAAAATGCAGGTGTTACGCTGTAGGTAGACCTACTTACGTATCTATAATTTATTAAAAACTGGCATTAGAATTAGATGTTCGACAATGATATTATCACACTTCACACTTTAATATTATAAAAACGAAAGTTTGTGTGTAAGTGTGTGTGTGTGTGTGTGTGTGTGTGTGTGTGTGTGTGTGTGTGTGTGTGTGTGTGTGTGTGTGTGTGTGTGTGTAAGTGTGTATGTTTGTTACTCCTTCACGCCGCAACTACTGAACCGATTTTGCTGAAATTTGGAACATAGATAGCTTATAACATGGATTAAAACATAGGCAATACAGTTGCGGCGTGAAGGAGTAACAAACATACACACTTACACACACACACACACACACACACACACCCACACACACACACACACACACACACACACATACACTTACACACAAACTTTCGCCTTTATAATATTAGTGTGAGGTGTGATGAAGAAATGTTATGTAGAATTTAAGTTTAGTCTTTCCTTACATCGTGTTTATACTTGCCTATATCAACCATCAATCCAAGTTTTGATGCTAGTAGACCCGCCTCTGCTGCGCTTGATTAATCTCGTGAGGATTCCGTAAAATCTTTTCTCATCACTTTTCTTCATTTTAAAAGGGACTACTATGCAATATTTCAGTTTTTCATTTAGACTTGGGTTGGATGGTAAAGAGCCAGTGAGGAAATAAGTTTAATATTATTAGTATCTATTGTAATAGTCACGTCACAACTAGATATTTACATCTGGTGAAGTAAATATCTAGTTGGTATTAGCGTCTGCTCAGACTACATCTGGTGATCCGAGAGCTGGCGCTTATTCAACTCAACGGCTAAGTTTAGCCGTACAAAGAGGTAATAGCGCCAGCGTCTTGGGCACTATGCCCATAAATGATCAGTTGGATGGTGTATATATTTTGTAAATATTATAATTTAATCTTATTTAATCATGTTTGTTAAATTTAGATTTAGTTTTAGTCCCTGTAATAAATAAAATAAGATTTATAGCAAGTTCGGAATACCTATTTGTAATCGAAAATGTCCTGAATGTCTTAGAGAAAAGGATGGTAAAGCTGTGCCTAGGGACCGATTCGGCCTGAGGTTATTGCAGATAAATTATAAGAGAAGTAGTAGATATAATACAGAAAGTATTTTGTTGCGCAGGGCTTGTTCAAACCCTCATAAACCTAAAGTAGTAATCAGCAATACAATATTATAAATCATAAAAGTAAAATTACAAATTTTAAAAACCCCCGACACAAAAAATAAAATATAAAAAGTAACAAATAATATTTTAAACCTATTATAATAATTATTATCGTCACAATATAATATTAAGTACGTTCAAATATTTTTTAATTCAAGCGTCGTCGCTTTGTCGGGGGACACGTTAAACTTATGACACCCCTTTTGCGTCTCTCTAACGGTCCCCCGACGATGCGAAGACGCTTGAATTAAAAAATATTTGAACGTACTTAATATTATATTGTGACGATAATAATTATTATAATAGGTTTAAAATATTATTTGTTACTTTTTATATTTTATTTTTTGTGTCGGGGGTTTTTAAAATTTGTAATTTTACTTTTATTTTGCCCTTTTTAAAGTAGGTAATAAGGTATTAAATATAGGGAAGGTATTAATAGTGATAAGTAAGTAACTTAGTTAGTTACTAGATATAATATTAGTTTTCATTTACTAAATTAAGTTTTACCTTCCTACTCTTAAGTTTAGGTTAAATATTAGGTAGGTATTCGTTTTTTGTATTAGTTTAAGCAATTTAGGTATGCCTATGGGAACGATAGGACATATGGAAGGTAGTCAGATCCCCTCATCAACTATTAAAGAGCTGAATTTGATCTTCAAACGGCAAATCAGGACATGCTTACCTTACCATATACTTTAAATAAAATTGAAGTAACATGGTACCAAATTTCAAATCGATAGAATATATGGAAGGTAGTCAGATCCCCTCATCAACTATTAAAGAGCTGATCTTCTTCAAACGGCTGATCAGGTCATGATTACCTTACCATACGCTTTAAATATCATTGAAATAACACGGTACCAAGTTTCGAAACGATAGGACATATGGAAGGTAGTCAGATCCCCTCAGCAACTATTGAAGAACTGATCTTCTTCAAACGGCTGATCAGGTCATGATTACCTTACCATACGCTTTAAATATCATTGAAATAACACGGTACCAAGTTTCGAAACGATAGGATATATGGAAGGTAGTCAGATCCCCTCATCAACTATTAAAGAGCTGATGATCTTCAAACTGCAAATCAGGACATGGTAACCTTACCATATACTTTCGCAATCATTGAAGTAACACGGTACCAAATTTCAAATCGATAGGATATACGGAAGGTAGTCAGATCCCCTCATCAACTATTAAAGAGCTGATGATCTTCAAACGGAAAATCAGGTCATGGTTACCTTACCATATACTTTCAATGTCATTGAAGCTACACGGTACCAAATTTCGAATCGATCGGACATAAAGAAGTTAGTCAGATCCCCTCATCAACTAGAAAATAGCTGATAATCTTCAAACGGCTGAACAGATTTTCATGAAACATGGCTAAGAACACTCGGGATAAAATTATCTATGACACAAAATAAACTTCATGAAAATCGGTCCATCCGTTTGGGCGCTACGATACCACAGACAGACACACAGATACACAGATACACAGATACACAGATACACAGACACGTTAAACTTATAACACCCCTTTTGCGTCGGGGGTTAAAAACTATAGTGACTTAAACAGCTGACTGTAAATTATGCGTAGGTACCAACCTAGATTAGATTCGGTAAGGTTGTGAAATATTCTTAAGTGAAAAGTTCTTTAGATGTGTAAGGCAATTTTTGGGATGGAAAAAACCATTGCAATTGCGACACCGCTACCAAGTTGACACTTTTTAAACAAACACGATGGAGAAATGTAGAAATTATTTTTATTTTTAAAGTATAAAGTAAGTACAATGTGTTTTGTAATATTTTGCATATAAGTAATCAGTTACAAAAATTACCTTATTAGGTTCCTTTATTCCTATTTACTAATAGTTTGTAATACGTATGCAGTTAAAAATATATTTACACAGAGGCTAGGTCTTACCTACCTTAATGTTATGTGATAATGACTAGCAAAAGTGTTAAAATATGTATTTTTAAATTATTTTAAATAAATATTAATTAATTATTTTTCAGTACTTAGATCATTTGAGGGGACATTAAACTTCTGAAGCGTATTCTAAAAATATTTTAAATATAATAACATGATGTTTATTGATTATATCGAATGTAATAAAAAGCTATTTTTCCGATAGGTAACGGGTTATAAGCAAAGTTAAAAAAAAAAACAAAAATAATGCTACTAAATCGTCACCAAGCACCAGGTTTAAGAAACATTCTCACTGATTCCTCTACTATACTTGTCCTCGTTCTGAGTCTACAAGGAACAGCGTATAATAAATATATATCAGGACATTACACACATCGCAATCTAGCCCCAAAGTAAGCGATAGCTTGTGTTATGGGTACTAGATAACTAATAAATTTATATACATACTAATATATTAAAAAACGCCCAGACACTGGAAAACATTCATGCTCATCACACAAAAATTTACTAGTAGTGGGAATCGAACCCACGACCTCTGACGCAGACGGCAGGTTCGCTGCCGCTACGCCATTCGGTCGTCTATGCGTAGTGCGTACCTATGCCATTTTGTTACAAATAATTTTTAATTCTCTAACATTGTCGTGCCAATATTTGTTACCAAACTTCTCCGAAACGACTCAACCGATTGCTATGAAATTTTCTATGTTTATTCGGTAGGTCTGAAAGTAGGTTGTAAGCTATATTTTATATCCCTAATGGCAAATCAACGCTTGCCGGGTCAGCATTGTCATAATATATAATATTGATAACACCAATGAGTGAATTTGAGGCTACCAGCATTATTAGACGAAATGTGACGATTTGAGGGTGTCTACAATTTTCATAAAATTGTTAATAATATGTCTAAACATAGTAGGAGTGCTGGCTGGTGGGGCAACTGTCTTGAGACGGTGGATGAGCACAAGCGACGAGTACGCGGCACGCCGGCACTGGCGAAGCTGAATATTGCTGTAAAAATAAATATGATATAAATTATGTAGTAAATACTTTTTTTTACTCTATACAAGTTAGCGCTTGACTGTAATCTCACCTGATGTTTTAAGTGATGATGCAGCCTAAGATGTTATCGCATTAATAATTTGGAAGGGTAGGTAAATTTACCCCAAGGGTTTCTACAAAAATCGCACAGGAACGATAAATCGCTTGACGATGCGTCTTTGCTGGTAGGGTGGTACAAGCCACGGCCGAAGCCCCCCACCAGACCAGACCTGAGCCAATTTAGAAATTATAAAATTCCAAAGTGGCCCGTGGTGGGAATCGAACCCGGGGCCTCGACTCGAATCCGAGCGCGCCGCCACTGCGCCAGGGAGGTCGTCGGACGTACTCAATGATAACACATAGTCTGACCAATAGAAAGCTATCGGATTCAGGTGAGAGTTTTATTTATTTATTATGTTGGCTTAGGTCCAATCTGACGTCGGCTTCCATCAATCTAGCCATCCAGAACGATCACGATGCTGGGCAGAAAGTTTATGTACCTACCCCTTCCAAGTTAGTTCCAGTAGGTACGATAACATCTTCGGCTTATCATCATTATCACTTACCATCGGGTGAGATCGCAGTCAAGTACTAACTTGTATAGTGCAGCAAAAAAATCATAATTTTTTGATTGCTACAGACGACAGTCTTGGGGTTTCGAAATCCGAATCCAAAAGGTGAAACGCACCTACAACCTAGTACGCTTAATTGTTGTACGACACTGTGTTATGTTATGTGGAAAATGAACACGATACACTTCAACTACACTAATTCTGTCACTCTTTAGTGCGCATGTAAATTAACTTCGATAATGTAGGACAGATTAATTATTTTATTTATTAATGTACGTGGGTGAGGGTTTAGGCTAGAGCTAGTTTACGACAAATATTTATATTATCTTTTGCAATGATAGATTAAACTTGAAATATCTTTTAAAGATACACTACTGTTTTGGAAATAAAGTTATTAACAATGTGGTACTTACATTTTGGCAAGAAGCCAGTTGGTTGACTGTTATGTTAGTTGTTCCTAGCACACGTTCCTCTCTGGTAAAATCAGGCTCCCGATGGAATGAACCTGAGAAACAAATAGATCTTGGTAAAAACAGTTAAAAGGCGGTTACTTGAATCTCAGAATACAGAAAAAACTTGAATATTCTAAAACAGATTTTTATTGAAAACATCTATTTTTTTATAAAAATAAATTGATAAAACTTGGCAAAATGACGAATAATAATCCATGTAAATTGTAAAATAATTATGATTAGATACCTAATAGGAATTATAATGTATTTAGTAGCTACACCACTACACTACCTTTAGTACTAACAAACAAAAAAAAAAGTTTACGAGTTTGACTCGCCCTTGGCCTGACTTTCGGAGTAATATGGAGACGCTAAAACTAGATACGTATCTATACGTAGGATTACGAAAAAGCATTTCGAAAAGAAAATCAAGTGCTTTTAGGGTTCCATACCAAAATGGTAAAAATGGAACCCTTATATGGTGAGACTTTCTTTGTCCGTCCGTTTATCTGTCACACTCGCTTATTTCAATAATTAAAGCTGTCGAGATGAAATTTGGAATAGTTAAAAATTAAAATATGCCTGATGGCAAGTAGTGACGAGGTAAAGGGTGGAGCGCGCTTGCCTCGAAAATACCTATACATTCTTCTCTTGAAAGCAACCAGATTATTATCAGCTCACAACTGGGTACATAGGTATCAGAAACTTGGAAGGAAAACGTTTTAGTCTAGTTCGCTGTATATCGACCACCTAAGCATGCCACTTCGTTCGGCGTCTCGCGGTTCTGTTATATGTGCCCCATGTTAGTTTTTTTCGGTTGTACTTATTTATTGGTGTTAATTCTGTTTTACAAATCCCTAAACTATTTATTTATTTATGTACCAGAGACTTAACTTAAAATTATACAAAGAAAAGACATGCACAAAGGACAGCTTATCTCTACTGGAGAGATTTCTTCCAGGAGCCCTTGAATGAAAATGAAAATGAAAATGAAAATATTTATTTTCACATAGGCCTAAATAACAGGCTCTTATGAAAAGTCAAAACTCTACCGCCAGGTTCGGAAAGCAGGTTTGCACCGAGAAGAACTGGCAATGTGGGAAAAATAAAGTTTGGAAATGCTAATATAAATATACATATAATACATACATGTATACACTATAACATATACATTGATATACCAAAAAATAATGATTATTTATCCTGGATCGAGAGATAGTGCTGTTTCAGTCTAGCCTTGAATGTACTAATAGAAGGATTGCCACACAGAATATGGCTTGGGAGCGAGATCCACAGTTTCGCTGCAAGCACTGCAAATAATTTTGAGTAGAAGCTGGTGTTATACGACGGCACCTCCAGAGCTTTCATTGCAACACAGGATCTTGTTGGTCTGGCTCGGGGAAGAGCGACCTGAAAACGCTCACGCAAGTAGACAGGGGATGACGATTTTAAAATTTTGAAGAGCATTGTAAGAATATGAACATTCCGGCGAAAGCGAATACGGAGCCACTTCAATTGACGTCGAGCCGTGTGCGAAAGGGCTTAGATAGATTGTAGATACTCGTATGTGGGGACTTACCATCAGAGCGAGGAACCAAGTCCGGGTTGAGCTCTAGGTTGTCTCGTTTCGCCTTGAGCAGCTTCACGCAGACTGTTGCCGCCGTGACTGCCACGGCGAGGGCGACCACACCAGCAGCCGCCTCCAGCCAATGTCTCCACGACCGAACCGGTACGTCTTCTACAACTGCTAATATTTCAATAATTTGTATAAGTATTATATATCTAATAATAAAGTCAATAACGTCGCTGCGGTGAAGGTCACGGTGTCCGTCTGTGCAGCATCTCGTGGAACTTCCGTTTCTCCTCACCTCTCCCGACATCAATCTGGGTGAGAAGAGTGAATAGGCATTTTCTAGGCAAGCGTGCTCCAACCTAGACCTCATCATTGCTGGTCCATCAGGCATGATTGTCGTCAAGCGCAAGACTATCTACAATAAAAAAAAATTGTTGTTTTCAATAAGATATTTTCCACGATTTGCCTACCTAACCCCTTCGCACACGGGCCGTAAGCGTAGTCGTATCATAAGCGTATCGTTACAACGCTTTGCGTACGAGGCCCGCAGTGTTGCATAAACGAATCGAAGTAATTATTATAATGATTTTATTATAGACAAAGGTAGTCTTCAACCAGTTTGACGAATTCAATTATTTTTTCAGTCATATAGAGAGTTAAACTATTTATCTATCGACTATCGTATTTATCTAATGACAAACACCTTCTAAGATTCACTGAAACACCGCTTCGTATGCCGACTTGTTAGAACATGTTCGTTCATTTTTTAAGATGCGTAAAGACCATTGAATTTGCGACACCGTTACCGACATCTTATACTGTAACCGTAACCGACACCGGCATGATGGGCATTTTGAGATGGAAAACACAATTAAACTCGCAACACCGTAACCGACACCATATTTTATTATTTACCGCAAACAATACTTCTGTTCGAGTTTTCACTTTATTATAATGATTGTTTTATTATTTTTTTATTCTACCTTACAAGTATAATGAAATCAAATAAAATAGGTACTTTTCAAAAAACTACGCTGGTCTCAATATACATACCTGGAGCACTTAATGGTATTATCGTCTGTAGTTGTAAATTCTTAGTTTCGCTCCTCCCTCTGGAACTGCTCGCGTACACGGTCGCCGTTAAGTTTCTGTCGTCTTCGATATCAGGTAGATGGAAGTGGCCAGCCGAATTGGAAATGTTATGGATAAGTGTGCCGTCGGGATTTAGTAGTTCCAGGTGAATTGTTTGCGGTCTTCCACCATCCCAACCTTACGATAAATAAATATATTTTGAAATATCAAATTAAAGAACTAATCAAAATTTTGAGCCCTATAGGTAGGGTGCACATTATGCAGGCAGCATTCCCGCGCTGAATAGCTATTGAAAGTCGTTGCGCGAGAAAGCTGCCCGCGCGAGGGTCGCCTGTTGCCTCCCTAAGGCGTTTGCTGAGGTCCTTGTGGAGCTCCCATGCACCCATGCGCCACGGACCCAGTGTCTCGACGCCAAACGGGACAAATTCGTATTGGGCGCCGGTATTCGTATTCGTATTTGTATTTTGAATATTTGTTTAAAAAATTTAAGAGGTTGCGATTCTCGCTCTGGGGACTTCCTGGTCAAAGGTTGTCCATCGCTATACAGGGGGGTAATGTCGCTAGTTTGATGGTCACTTTTGGCTCAGGAACAGCCGCTCATTTTGAAGATGTGTAACAAAGTGCAGCATACGCGGAAGCTCGCGTTCGCTGCTGACGCTGGACGTGGCCAAAAGCAATGGTCACTCGGAAATGTCTCTTGCATGCGCTCAGTTTGGAGTGTGAGTGATAAAAATATCGATAAACGTACAATTTTATGAATTCTTGTCGAAGAGGACACGGCAATTGTGCGCTGCGTCCAGCGTGTCACAGAGACCACTACTAGTACCTACATTTACATGGTAAGCATTCATAGACCGTGTACATTGGACGCGACCTAACGCCTCTGTTACAGACCATTAGACACAGGCCTTAGGTATCATCACTTTCCATCAGGTGTGATCATAGTCAAGCACTAGCCTATATATGTAGTTAAAAAAACTACAAAGTGAAGACATACCTTTTTGACACTGCACTCGAATAGAATGAGGGTACGAGCGTAACACAACGCACTCCGGAGGGTGCGGAGGGCTTCCAGGCGCTATACTGTAAGAGCATGGACGTTTTTGCTCCCCAAAAGGGTTTGTCGCTCTGCACAGAAGTAAACCCAGATCACCGTCCCGTGGAAGCCATGTGAGCGTAGACGTGAATCGATTTACGTGACCAGCTACTTTCTGTAAAAAGTAAAAACCAGGATGACCCTTTTTAGGGTTCCGTAGCCGAATGGCAAAAAACGGAACCCTTATGACCGAGTCTGTCCGTCTGTCCGTCTGTCCGTCTGTCCGTCTGTCCGTCCGTATGTCACAGCCACTTTTTTCCGAAACTATAAGAGCTATACTGTTGAAACTTGGTAAGTAGATGTATTCTGTGAACCGCATTAAGGTTTTCACACAAAATAAAAAAAAAAGTAATAAATTTTGGGGGTGCCCCATACTTAGAACTGAAACTCAAAAATTTTTTTTTCATCAAACCCATATGTGTGGGGTATCTATGGATAGGTCTTCAAAAATGATACTAAGGTTTCTAATATCATTTTTTTCTAAAATGAATAGCTTGCGCGAGAGACACTTCCAAAGTGGTAAAATGTGTGTCCCCCCCCCCCCTGTAACTTCTAAAATAAGAGTATGATAAAACTAAAAAAAATACATGATGTACATTACCATGCAAACTTCCACCGAAAATTGGTTTGAACGAGATCTAATAAGTAGTTTTTTGATATTTACAATAAAACCTCTAAAAACAAAGTTAGTTTTGCGGTTCGATAAGAAAAGTGGTTTTTATGGTTTTATTCCTCCGGTTGTAGTACGGAACCCTCAGTGCGCGAGTCCGACTCGCACTTGACAGGTTTTTTTTTTAAATACCAAGCTCATATTTTTACATTTAGAGCATAAAGGAAGCCACAAATCAAGCGTCTTTATACATTTTCAAAATATGAATCAAGCGTAGAAGCCTATACACATGCATTTTCCATTTCAATATTAGACAAACACATAGTCGACAGTTTTTAACATTCGTAGGAATAAAATTGTGAAAGAATAGAATAAGCCATTATATTTTATATTTCATGTAGTGCTAGCATACAGAGACTCTTATGACATCAATTCATTTAATTTTACACAGAAAGAAAGTGTTATACTTAGTAATGTTATTATCTCGCCGCACACTCGGTCATTTCAGTGTTTCGCTTTTGTTGTTCTGCAGTAATACACAACTCAACAAAGAACAACAGAAGCGAAACACTCGAATTATTTATGACCGAGTCTGCAGCGAGATAATAACACTACTATAGTGGTAGTTAAAAGCTGATGTTTTATACTTGCCTTAACACTGGTATACAGCGTCCTCGAGTCAGCGAAGGTCCAGCTAAATTGCAATGGTTCTGGTGAGGCCTCGACTGTGCACGTCACTGTTTCCGCTTCCTGAACAATCGCTCCGACGGTTTCTTCTCTAGTTGTAAGACATATCGGGCGATCTATTTAGAAAAAAAAATTTTGTAATACATTTGCTCATAAAATTGACATTTCCATGTATGTTTAGCATGCGGAATGTTATTCTTAGAACTAGAGATTTTTTGTTTTCCCTCTGCATGTTGTTTTCCCTCTGCATGTCGATCCAAATTCCAAATGCGTGAAGGAGGCCTTCTCCTGCTCCTTCATGCATTTGGATCCTTATATCAGTCAGTAAATTGAAGAATGTGAAATAAAAAAGTCCTAAACTTGTCAATTCTTTGCGATTTTTCAAGTATTTTTTAATTTGAAACGGTTTAGCGTCTACTTTTTCACATCCTGATGAGTCTTCGAAGTTCGAAGTCATTCGACAGAATTCCGCCGTGTTCATGTAAAATCTCATTCTGATTTTGATGAATGTTTTTAAGAGTTTACCTATCTACGCGGTTTGAATTTTGTTTTGACTATAATTCCAAATAATAAGTATCTATACTAATATTATAAAGAGGTAACGTTGGTGAGTTTTGAGGTTGTGAGTTTGTGACGTTGTAAGGGGTAATCACTGGATCTACTGAACCGATTTTCAAAATTATTACACCAATAGAAAGCTACGTTATTGTGGAGTTTCAAAGGTTATAATTATTACCAAAATTAGTTACGCATCTTTACTTGAATTATGTAATCTAAGTTGTAAAAAAATTGCTTTCGTCGCGTGCGCTGCGGAAACTATTGAGGATAGAACAAAGCAATGTACTACAATATTAAAGAAGGTATCAAAATCTGTAAAATGTCTGCTATAGTATATGCCTATCTCCTACGGATAACTTAATAACTGCTTTTACTGTTAAAATTGTGAATTAAAAATATTTTTTCCCAAACTTTTAACCTGAAGTATTTATTACGCGGGACAAACGGGCCGGGACAAAAATATTTCTAACGAGGAACGGAGTCCGCGGGCACTGCTAAATAAAAATTAATATAAAGAAGATGCTGAACTTACATCCAACATTCAAGGTGACCTTATCCTCGAAGACCGAGGAGGGTAAATGTGAGTTATGGGCACGACACACGAGGTCATGCTTGCTGTCGCGTAGAGACGGCGCAAGAGTTAGAGACGATACCGTGTAGTTGCCGTCATGGAGCTCCTAAAAATAAACATACAGTACAAGTACAGACAATTTTGACCAATGACGAAATACACTACGCTGAGAGGACGGGAAATATGTGACGTATTTCGAAGCCAAAAATTTCTCAAATATGGCGGCGATACCGCCCGCAACATTTCGGTACCGCTGACAGCATAGCGCTATCGTTTACTCTAGCGCCATTTTACAGTTTTGACAAATTAAGAAGACGTATAGCCTTCTTAGTGTGAATTAATATCAGTAATCAAAGTGTACAATAAATTAATATTTGATCTAGTGCACAGTACTACTGTTTCTTTTATTATTATGGCCCCTAACATCCTTCAATTATGTTGTGATTCTTTATTGCTCACCTTATGCACACTGGGTCTCAGTAAAGTATCTCCCAAGTGCCAAGTGATGGCAGGTGGTGGTACACACCCCACCACCACACAGTCGACCACGCGCGGCTGTCCCGCCTCGAAGTCGACATTGTTGTTTAGTCGTATCTCCACGTTTAGAGGA
This sequence comes from Coenonympha arcania, assembly GCA_036785405.1. Lineage (NCBI taxonomy): Eukaryota > Metazoa > Arthropoda > Insecta > Lepidoptera > Nymphalidae > Coenonympha > Coenonympha arcania. The sequence goes on from CM072082.1 coordinate 12,763,119, forward strand.
GGTACTGTTGAAAAAAAAAATTGTATTCGACGTACGAAGAGGACGAATTATTATAGTCGCCGTAACCAAAGACGCGTACGAAGCGGTTTGACTACTCGTTCCTGATACACACTAACAAGGCCTGGAATACCCTCCCAGGCGTTGTCTTTCTCACCATATTTACAACTTGGGCGCTTTCGAAACAAAAATGAATAGGCATCTCCTAGGCAAGCGCGTTCCGTTCCACTTAAACTGTATCATCAATTTCCATCAGGTGTGATCACAGTCAAATGCTAACCTATATCTACCTAAAAAAATAGACAGAAAATGCCTAACGTATACCCCTCCGTCAGGGGAATCGGATGGGTTATGTGGGGCTTGCATCCACTATAAAAACTGTCTGTTTCCACGACGGATGCGCTGGCGGAAGTACGAGATTCTCTGTCGACTCCACAGATCAGAAAAAGAGCGTCGACTCTGTCGTATTCACCGCGCTTGCTTTATCTCCTCCTAGAGAAACTCCTCCGTAACGGATTGATCGATTTCTATTATGTATTCGGGTGGTCTAAGAATAGGTATTTTCCACAACTCTAAATGGCAAAACAGAGTTTTTTTAACTGACTTCAAAAAAGAAGGAGGTTCTGAATTCGACCCGTATGTATGTGTGTATGTATGTATGTTTGTCTGCGATAATTTCGCGTTTTGCTGAACTGATTTTGATGCGGTTTTCAGGAAAGAATATGTTATATTCTGGAGAAGATTCTAGTATATTAACCGACTTAAAAACGTAAGAGGTTCTCCGTTTGATCGATATGTTCCCTTTTTTTTAAAACAGAAATTGAAATATGATGAGTTTTGATTGGGATTTTTTTTTATTACAAACTTCTTTGGAGACTGCTCGGTTAGATACTCACGATACATCTTAACGACTACACTAGCGCTCAGCGGCTCTGTGACGTCAGCGTTCTGGGCGAGACATTCGTAGTGCGCGTCCAGCTCGTCGCGCGTCGCGTTGCGCACGCGCACGTCGGCGCGCAGCGCGCCGGTCACGCCGCCGGCCGAGCCGCGCACGCTGTGCGCGCGCTCGATCACGACGCCATTGCGACGCCAGTACACCAACGTGTCGGGCTGATCTGAAAGTTTCATGGTTTAATAGGATCGTCTAGTTGTAAGCTTTCATGTCTTCTTCTTAAAGTGCCGTCTCCTATCGAAGGTTGGCAACCATCATTGCGATTTGAACCTTGGATACCTTGAAATCATTATGGCTGAGACTAATATAAGAATGGCCATTAGTCCCCGGCAGGCCTTAAGTGGTCAGAGGGTGCAAAGAATCTCCGGGTCAGTCATAAAGATCGCAACTTGGAATGTCCAAAGTTTGTATGAAGCTTTCATGTAAAAAGCGATAATGTTTTCCTACCCGTAAATGTAGGCCGATTATCATAATTTTTAGCAATGTTGCAGATACAATGAAGACTGAAGTACTATGCTCGTACGTTTTACTTTTTAAGAAATATTGCTTATGTTAAAAGTTATTAGAGTCCACTACTAAATATCCATATTTTTGACCTAAAAACTTGCTCGAGTATTTTTATATTTTTAATTTAAATAAACTAAAATACTAAAAAAGTACCAAGCCTATAGATCAAGGTGTACTAAAACTAATGAGACCAAAATTGTACAATTTGGTAAACGTTTGGGTAGTAAAAACGTTATCACCCAAAGCAATACTTCCAGAATAAAATGTAGGCCTAGCTTTGGACTTGCAACTCTCTTTATTCGGGCAAAGAGACCTTTTCGTGTCACGCTGTCACTAAACGATAGTCTTAAGAGTATCGTCTAATGACGAAGCGCAAAATAAAAAACTGTGGGTATTCCCCATGTGGCCACATGTTGCAAGAGATACTGAGGAATGCTTAAAACTTAAAAACCATAGTTTGTAACGAGTTGGGGTTACTTTACACCACGGCGGAATGGAATGGAATGGAAGCATCAATTTCGCCTCATCACGCGAGAATTCGTTGGAATGCTCGTGTATTCAAGCGAATTGTCCCGTCAACGCTTGGCACCGCCCTGCTGTGACCGATCATACCGATTCCCCTTTCGCGGCACTCAGCGGATTCCACAGGTGGCGTCGACAGTATACAGGGGAATTCTCCAGAATGCGCGAGGATTCCCGGGAAGACGGGCAAACTTTTTTTGCCCTTATTTAACGGCGTACAAGCCGTATTTCAGTGATTTTGAAAGCAGTTTTACGTAAAAACTATAAAGACAATTACATTCAAAATTGAACGTCATGGTATTTTGGGTCTTTAATCTAAAATCGCTAAGAAGCAGAAACACGATTGGATAAAATTTTCTCGATAGAAAGTTCTCCCAAAAGTTTCTCCAAAATCTGAGTTTTCCTGTTTTTTATCGGAAACTACGATGGATGTAATTGTAATTTTTGTTTAAATGTGTCGGTAATAACAATATCCAAAAACGCTGAGAAACCGATTTTCGATAACTGGCTTAGTTTTTGAGTAATTAGGTAAAAGGTCGTTTTTCTGTTATATTCTTCCGCGACGCTGCATGTCGCACCTACCAACGTACCCGTGAGAGTGAAGAAGATAAAAATAAATTCTATAAATCCCCTTAAATAAAATTATTTAAAACAAAAAGAATAACACGGGGCTAGAACTCAAGTATTAACGCGTTGCACGGTAAGCGTACGCGGTACGATGACGACAATCGACAGCACAACACTAGACTGAGGAGCGATGAGGCGAGGCGTGCGGACGGCGGGGGGAGATGCCCCCGCTCTTTACCTCAGGCCCCGACTGCATTCAACTCGTACGCGAACTGTAGGTACCTACATGTTTGAGTTGCATCCGTCCGCGGTGACAGGATCACTAGTAGGAGTCGGATAGCCACCACAATATGGCATTAGCAACTTCTAACATGGTAACTTAATTATCATATAGTTTCCAATCCATATTGTTTTAGCAACATATTACTGTGAATAAAAAAAAAATCGTTGCAAAAAGGCGCTTCCATTCCATTCCGCGGCGGTGTAAATTATGTAAATTGACCCCTAGGTACGAGTACAAACCGTCATTCACTTCACAGATCAGGGTAAGGTCAGCGCCGAGGCTGAGTGGTCCAACGTATCCTCTTTTGATTTCTTCGCCTGCTTCATTCATTATTCGCGGGATGCCTGGTGAATCTGTAACCATAAAACTCATTTATTATAAATTATGTAATCAAAAAATAAAAACATTAAAATCTGACTGGTAAACTACTGAACAATTTTCACAAATTCCGTGAGAAACATATTCCGGCATAAAAGGCAGTCTATGTTGCCAAGGTAAGTACTATGATAAAACTCCCAGCCAAATCAGTTCACAAGTAACAGACACACATATAGATAGAACATTCTTCTCGAGCAGAATTTACTGGAAAACACTTGCCGACCTTGATAAAACTGTTACTGATATTCAGGAAAAAATAACAGGGGGCCTACCACCAACGCTTAAAGTAATATTACTTATTGTTATATTGTTCAAAAATTTACATACTGACATTGTATGAAAATATCAAAACAATATTACAAATAATATTACGTTGGTGGTAGGCCCCCAGGCGGTTAATGAATTGGTATGTCCTAAAGTACTCCTGCTATCGATTTCTATACATTTTATTATAGTTCAACTCTATTGTAATTTTTATTATTACTCACCCACCAGCCTCACATCAATGACGTAGTCGAGCGAGGGGGAGGCTTGGTAATGGACTCTGCATCGATAAATGCCGCTGTCCTGCTCTGTTACCCGCTTCAGAAGGAGAGAGGTGTCATCGTAGCATGCCCCTGCGTCGCATGACGTGCCGTATATGCGATCGCGATCCTCGGCTCTGGGGAGAAACCAAAATTAAAATTAAAGTAGTGTTATTATCTTGCTGCAGACTCGGACATAAATCATTCGAAACACTCAATTTATGTCCGAGTCTGCAGCTAGATAATAACACTATTAGGTATAGCAGGGTACTGCACACATAAAAAAATGGTAAATTTTTACAAAATTGCATTATGTTTCATTCGATTAGTAGGTATGCAAAGTGGAGCGTGTCATCGTGGATTGAAAATTTAAATACCTCTGTATATTTTGTTCAATCTCACAGACTTTACATTTTTATAATATTAGTATAGAAATAGATTACCCCTCCTAATATAATTTCCCTGAATATCAATTAGTGATCATGCTTTATCGTAAATAGTCATATTTCCTTTATATGTATATACATTATACATGGCAGTTGCAAAATATACGCATTGTACGAACCTTCTCTCAACTTCCTCGTTGGGAAAGCGGTAAAGAAAGTCCCTGTCGTTTTTCAACCACAGAACATACGAATCCGGACCGTCTAAAAATACTTTTCCTTGACCGCAGGGCAGCCGCGCGTCCCTCCCCCGGACAGCTCGTAGAACCACTACCTCTTTAAAAAAGAAAACAGTTTAATTGTAATATAAAAAAAAAAATACCAAATCGCTCTCGGCCTGACTTTTGAACTTTTCAAAATTCAGTATTAATTTATTTCATACAACAAGTGGAAAATTAAAAAAATTTAAAACACCCACGACTTTTGCAGACTTGTAATTGAAAAAGGATTAAATATTTTTTTTTTAAATTCTCCGACTAAAGGAAAGTAAGAACTAAGAACCTATCAGTATAATTACAAATCCAAGAAAATCCGCCGGAGCTGCATGTTTTGCCTATGACGGTGTTGATGGTGCTGTTTACCAGTTGATGACTAATTCAATTTCTTGACACTTCTCATATACCGGCAGTTTATCAATACTTACTAATTACATTAATTGATATTGGAAACGAAAATAGCAATGGCAGCTCCGACGGATTTTCTTGGATTTGTAATTATACTGATAGGTTCTTAGTTCTTACTTTCCTATAATTTTTTAGGTTTTAGAGTTTAATTTCTGTGCTCGGGGGTTTATAATTTTTTTTAATTTTACATTTAATTTCTCCTTTTTAAATTTTAAATATGCTACCAAATTTCGAATATGCAGGACGTAACATTATGGAAGGTAGTCAGATCCCGTTGGTTTACCCGTATGGGAGCTACGACACCACAGATACACAGACACACAGGCATGTTATAACACCCTTCTCTTTTGCGTCAGAGGTTAAAAAGTAGGTAGGTAGTAGATACCTGGATCTAAGCCGACCACATATCCGGATAAACATATACCGAAGAAGATGCCGTTGAACAGCATACTTAGAGCTGAAACAGAAAGATAATCGTGATGAATCCCAAAATTAGAATATTATCTTCTAATATTAGGTATATATAAATTCTCGTGCTTGTTATCATCGTTCATCGTTCATCGTTCATCGGTCGTATAGCTCGTGGTCCTTTGTTACCAAACTCCTCCGAAACTGCTCGACCGATTATGAAATTTTCACTGTATGATTACTGGGTCTGAGAGCAGGTTGATCTATTTTTTCCCTAATGGCAAAACAACGTTTGTCGGGTTATCTAGTTTTACATATTATTATAACCTTAGCCTAAGTGGGTAGGTAGGTACATACTCACTTTACGGCATGGTTCCAAAATGGTATTATAAAAATTTAAAGCGTTATTTTATTCTTATCGCTACATTACTCGACATTAGTAATACACATATTCACACATGTAGTAATGCATCGTTGCCACCACTCTGCTCCATTAGGTTGAGAAGAAAGTATATTTTATTAAAATAATTTTTTGTGGGTAGTTATCGTTTATTTGTATTCTCAGGCGATTGATGCCCGTCATTCGCATTTTAGTGCTCAACCACTCAACACGTTTAATAATAATAAATTACAAAAAAATACATATCGAGGGCTTCTTATAGTTCACCTCTTAAGTAGGTTATTTAGTTTTCAAATTTTGAAATTATCATTACCGTGATAAATCTCAGATACGCCTGCGCTGCGGCCAGATAATAATTAGGTTTCTAGAATGGCAAACTCAGGAACCCTGTCTTACCTGTACGTGTTTTTGACATAATATAAATGCAACCTGCACAGTGGTTAGGACTGCTACGAAACACTACGTTCCTTCAACTGGGTTTGTAACCTAACCTAAATAAAATTTGAATTTTCCCGCCCGGATCTCCCGCCCATCTCCATTCATAAAGCGAAAATGTTGTTATTTTGCGCAAGTTTTTATACTGAATACCGAGCACACGTAGGATTCTAAAATACGTCCAGATTTTAGCCAATATTTCTTTTCATTAGTTTTCTTTAAACCAGCTAAACGTGTAATAAAATGTACTCTGTGGTGTAATCTTCATGAGTCACACGAACAACCATAAATAATAATAATCAGTACAATCGGGCACATTGTCGGGTGTATCGGGTGCCGGGTTCGGTAGGTCTCTGTACCGCTAAGCTTTCTTTCCTAGCTAATCCAATTAGCATGTGTGTTGGAGGGGCAGGCGGGCCTAGTAACGGCGTAGGCGAAGAAGTGCATCACGCAACCCAACCTCCCTCGTTCACGAATGACTCACCATTGTAGTGTGTAAAGGGTAGTAGGAAAAAACGATTTAGCACCTTTTACGTGGAACTTTAATGAAGTTGTTTCGTGAACAGCTCGAATTTAGTTATTAAAAAATATTAACAGAAACCGACTTCAAATGCCACTCGAAACAGTTAAATAAATGTTGAAGTTGCATGTTGCGTATACACTCGTCATTATTTAAATTTTAGTACACAAAATTTTAATAACTCATTAACCGGATTTATAATAAAGTAATGTACAAACGGTCTCTCACCCTAAACGCATATACCCGTACTCCGTTCCGTCGTGGGTAAAAATAAAAATAGATTCTAGCGCAAGGCAATATGTTGTCTAGGTATATCTATGTATATCAACGTTCATAGATTATCCTTCTATTTGCCCATATTCTGTACACTACTGTATAAAAAGCGTTTATAAAATGGGTATGTACAATTTAAACTTAATAATATACGATAATTAACCCTTAGCCACCTAACGTGTATTCTACTAACACTTCCACCTAACGTCGGTCATGGTGACCGCATGCATATAAGTACTATTATAAAGGTGAAAAAATCATAAATTGGCAAAAATCGAAACTACAATATTTTTTTCAGTTGTTTATATTTCAAATTGTTTCAATAAACTCTTCAAATTAATACTTCTTACTTCTTATTACTATTAATAAAAATTTACTGACGAATATTTTAACAAATTATAGGTTTTCCAATTAAGCTGAGTTCTAAGCAATAACAATCAATGAGACTTCTTAGTTTTTAAATATTTTAGTAACTTAAATATATAACCTCTTATATAAAACTATCATTGGCACAATTAAATCACAATCGTTACAAAATTACAACACCCTAACATTCACAATTTCTCGCGGCAATTGATCGCGAAACTGGAGGTTGAGACGACCAACGGAACCGATTTTTTCCGAAATAGTTCCGGTATCTTAACAATGGAACATCATCATTGGAAGATGCATCATCAACTGGCAGATCATTTGTATCGTCATCTTCATTTAACTCTTCAACATCAATGTCAGAGTCTGATTGACACTCACCATCAATGACGTGGTCTAATGGTACATCTTCTACGTCACTGCAGTCTTCATTTGGTGATTCCGGCACGTCCCTTTCATCCTCGGAATCTAATTCACACTCTTCTAACCGTCTAATTATATCTTGATCACGTTTAGACATGATAAACCCAAAAAACAATACGAAAATGTTAGCACTAAAAGTAACGTAACAACCTAACGTCGGTCGCCATGACCGCATGCGAAATATATTTACCTGTATTTTTTTATTGCGCGCAAGTGTTGCTTGGTCGAGCGCAGGGCGCAAACGGGAGAGGGCGGGGAAAAAGTACATAGAGTCGCAGGCGCGTAGCCCGTGTAATAACGGAAATATTTGAAAAAATATATCGCCTGGAGTCACTGTGACCGACGCTAGGTGGTTAAGGGTTAATTAACAAAAAAAACGACTTCAACTCTCATCAAACTACTGTCGAATACATTCTTTCAATAAAAATTTAAGACTTATATAATGGTTTTCTCATTGACACCATTATCAGAACTGGACTAAATTGAAATGGGATGGGACACGGGAAGCGTTAGCTTCCCAATTTAAAAAAAAGTATCATCAAAATCGATTCACCCAGTAAAAAGTTATGAGGTAACCAACATAAAAATACATACAGTCGAATTGATAACCTCCACCTTTTTTTCAGTCGGTTGAAATCGAAACAATACTATTATATATAATACTAGCAAACGCCCGCGGCTTCGCTCACGTTGAACTTTTGCTTTACTCCCTCAAGCGTTTAATTTCCAAAATTCCTGTCGTCGCCATTTATTTTGATTAGGACCACAATTTTTCACTACCTTGCTGATAATAGTCAAATATCGGTTTTCAAAGCAATCGACCCAGTAACCAAAAAAATCAAAATGGCGGCCACTTCTTTAAATTTTGACCACAACTTCCTTCTCTATGCTTGCTGCGATAGTCAGATATCGATTTACAAAACAATCGCCCCAGTAATAAAAAAGATCAAAATGGTGGCCACTTTTTTCTACAAATTCCTCCTCTATGCTTGCTTCTATAGTCACATCTTGATTTTCAAATCATTCGGCTTAGTAACAAAAAGTTCAAAATTCATTTTTTCCAAATTTGACCACAAATTCCATCTCTATGCTTGCTTCTATAGTCACATATTGATTTTCAAATCATTCGGTCCAGTAAGAAAAAAGATCAAAATGGCGGCCATTTTTTTCAATTTTGACCACAAATTCCTTCTCTATGCCTGATTCTATAGTCACATATTGATTTTCAAATCATTCGGCCCAGTAACAAAAAAGTTCAAAATGGCGCCCTTTTTTTCCAATTTTGACCACAAATTCCATCTCTATGCTTGCTTCTATAGTCTCATATTGATTTTCAAATCTTTCGGCCCAGTAACAAAAAAGTTAAAAATGGCGGCCATTTTTTTCAATTTTGACCACAAAATCCTACTCTATGCTTGCTTTAATAGTCACTTATTGATTTTCAAATCATTCGGCCCAGTAACAAAAAAGTTCAAAATGGCGGCCAATTTTTAAGTTTTGACCTTTGATTCTTATTCTATGCTTGATGCAATGGTCGGATATTAATTTTGAAAGATATCGGTCCAATAACAAAAAAGTTCAAAATGGAGGCCAATTTTTTTAATTTTTGTCTACATTTTCTTTTTCTATGCTTGCTGCAATGATCAGATCTCCATTTTGAAAGGATTCGGTCCAATAACAAAAAAGTTCAAAATGGCGGCCAATTTTTTAAATTTTGACCTCAGATTCTTATTCTATGCTTGATGCAATGGTCAGATATCCATTTTGAAAGAATTCGGTCCAATAACAAAAAAGTTCAAAATGGCGGCCATTTTTTTCAATTTTGACCACAAATTCCTTCTCTATGCCTGCTTCTATAGTCACATATTGATTTTCAAATCATTCGGCCCAGTAACAAAAAAGTTCAAAATGGCGGCAATTTTTTTTCAATTTTGACCACAAATTCCTTCTCTATGCCTGCTTCTATAGTCACATATTGATTTTCAAATCATTCGGCCCAGTAACAAAAAAGTTCAAAATGGCGGCCATTTTTTTCAATTTTGACCACAAAATCCTTCTCTATGCTTGCTTTAATAGTCACATATTGATTTTCAAATCATTCGGCCCAGCAACAAAAAAGTTCAAAATGGCGGCCAATTTTTTAAATTTTGACCTTTGATTCTTATTCTATGCTTGATGCAATGGTCGGATATTAATTTTGAAAGATATCGGTCCAAAAATGAAAAAGTTCAAAATGGCGGCCAATTTTTTATTTGACCTCAGATTCTTTTTCTATGTTCGCTGCAACGGTCGGATATTAATTTTGAAATAATTCGGTCCAATAATGAAAAAGTTCAAAATGGTGGCAAATTTTTTAAATTTTGACCTCAGATTCTTTTTCTATGCTCGCTGCAACGGTCGGATATTAATTTTGAAAGAATTCGGTCCAATAACGAAAAAGTTCAATATGGCGGCCAATTTTTTAAATTAAGACTACATAATCTTTTTCTATGCTCGCTGCAACGGTTGGATATTAATTTTGAAAGAAATCGGTCCAATAACGAAAAAGTTTAAAATGGCGTCCAATTTTTTTCAATTTTGACCACAAATTCCTATTCGACGTTTGCTCTCATATGAGAAAAAGAATGAAAAAGTTTATTCCAAAATCAAAGAAGTTCGCAAATGTTCCCATCCTTAAATTTGAAATTCGAATATCCCCGTCGCAGTACAAATTCAACAACCTAGGTACCCTGATTAGTACAAATCAAAAAAATTACACTTTTGTATGGAGAAATCCCTAAAACCAACGGTTTTTACCCCTTAAACATGGAATTTCTGGAATCCCCGTCTTAGTACGAATTCATGACCTAATATCTACCTAGGTACCAAATTTGAGATATCTACGACTTTTAGTTTTTCGGGAATCCCTGGAACAACGAAATAATTTACACTTTTGTATGGAGAAATCCCGAAAACCAACGGTTTTTACCCCTTAAACATGGAATTTCTGGAATCCCCGTCTTAGTACGAATTCATGACCTAATATCTACCTAGGTACCAAATTTGAGATATCTACGACTTTTAGTTTTTCGGGAATCCCTGGAACAACGAAAAAATTTACACTTTTGTATGGAGAAATCACGAAAACCAACGGTTTTTACCCCTTAAACATGGAATTTCTGGAATCCCCGTCTTAGTACGAATTCATGACCTAATATCTACCTAGGTACCAAATTTGAGATATCTACGACTTGTAGTTTTTCGGGAATCTCTGGAACAACGAAAAAAAATACACTTTTGTATGGAGAAATCCCTAAAACCAACGGGTTTTACCCCTTAAAATTTGAATTTCTGGAATCCCCGTCTTAGTACGAATTCATGTCCTAATATCAACCTAGGTACCAAATTTCAGATCTCTACGACTTGTTGTTTTTCGGGAATCCCTGGAACAACGAAAAAAATTACACTTTTGTATGGAGAAATCCCTAAAACCAACGGTTTTTACCTCTTAAACATGGAATTTCTGGAATCCCCGTCTTAGTACGAATTCATGACCTAATACCTACCTAGGTACCAAATTTCAGATCTCTACGGCCTATAGTTTAGACGGAATCCGTGGAACAACCAAAATGCCTCACTCTTTTATATATATAGATAATGGTATTCTGTGTGTGTGTGTGAACCCTAAAAACCTTACAACGATTCGTCACATGCCTTTTAGGTCAATTAAAAGCCCCTGCCCGCCGAATTCAGATATTAGTGTTTAGGGATCCGTACCCAAAGGGTAAAAACGGGACCCTATTAATATTTAGACTTAGCCGTCCACCCGTCCGTCTGTCACCAAGCTGTATCTGTAGTCAACTATGACAGTAAGACTGTAGGACACTTGAAATTTTCACAGATGATATTATATTTCTGTTGCCGCTACAACAACAAATTACAAATAAGTACTAAAAAATAAATAGAATAAATATTGAATAGGGCTCCCATACAATAAACGTGATTATGATGTGAGTGATGTGTAAAAAATCTTCAGCTTTATAAAACTACTATTGGTATCAATATCATCAATGAGAATATTATGTGAAATAACTTTTTAAAACGTGATATCAATAACTAAGTAATACCAAAACAAGACTACTGTATAGTCTAATATCCGAATCATGGCAGGAGCCCTGTTTGCCTTCTACGGCGCGCCCCACTTTGTCCAACACCATACTAATCGAATAAGGGCTGATTTTTCAATCGTCAGATTTACGTTATAACTGGGGGAATAAATATGACGTTTTGACAGATTGTATTTCAAATTTATTCCTCAGATAGTTTATCTGGCGATTAAAAACCGGCCCTTAACGTGAATGCAACGGCTTCTCCGAGGAAGGATTGCCGCTAGATGGCGCTGTTTAAGATAGTTACAGTTTTTAATCATTTACTCCAATCGTATTGAACTATTTTTAATAATATGTGTTTTGCGGAAGTACAACGTTGCCTTTTATTTTAGCACATCATTATTTTAAAGTAAAACGTAACCATTTCGTTATCTACTTCAAATATAAAAATCTGTCATCTCTGTTAGCGTAGGAACACGACGAGCACACACACATTGACGCTATGGTTTCAATCCAGGATCTGTGGTTCTTACGTTTTCTACCAATTGTTAGCGTAAAAAAGGACATAGGTGCAACATAGCTGGCGTTAAATTAAAAAAAAATACTCAGATTTTCGGAGAGAGATCAATCAACTCCGAGCTGGTACTAAAATTTTCTTGATAAAAAACAAAAAAAACTAGTTATTGCCCGACCAAGGAGCTCGTGATTACATCCACCTACTCATAGAGTACTAGTGTAATTATAACTAGCACCTACTACCTTGTTACTAAGTATCTAGCAAGTAATTACCTACCTATAAACATTTCACTCCACGAAGACGCGCCCCATTTTGTGAAAATAGCTAATGTTTCATTCGATTCGTATGAAGTTTGTCGGAGTGGGGCGCGTCGTCGTGGATTGAAAGGTTTATACCTATCTACTTATACTATAATATTGATATCTATTATTTTGACGACCGAAACGCGTAGCGGTAGCGAACCTGCCGTTGCGACGTCGGTCGGTCGTGGGCTCGATTCCCACTATTGGTGAAGGTTTGTGTGATAAGCAGGAATGTTTTCCAGTGTCTGGGTGTTTTTCAGTATTATATGTATAATATTATATTCTCTAATATTTAAAATTCTCTCGCCAATTTTGTTACCAAACTCCTCCGAAACGGCTCGACCGATTGTTAGGTATGAAGTTTTCAGTGTATGATCGGTAGGTCTGAGAGCAGGATGTTATGTTTTTTTTATATTCCTAATGGCAATTCAACGTTTGCCGGGTCAGCTAGTTTATGTATATTAAGTATATATGTATATATAGTATATATACTTATATAAACATATATATATATTTATCCCGCAAGCAATCTGACACCCGCTGAAGAAAAAAAAAACCTGTCAAGTGCGAGTAGGACTCGCGCACTGAGGGTTCCGTACTTCAAACGGAGGAATAAAACCATAAAAACCACTTTTCTTATCGAACCGCAAAACTAACTTTGTTTTTAGAGGTTTTATCTTGGACGTAGGTTAGATCGTCCAAGGGTTTTATTGTAAATATCAAAAAACTACTTATTAGATCTCGTTCAAACCAATTTTCGGTGGAAGTTTGCATGGTAATGTACATCAAATATTTTTTTAGTTTTATCATACTCTTATTTTAGAAGTTACAGGGGGGGGGGGGACACACATTTTACCACTTTGGAAGTGTCTCTCGCGCAAGCTTTTCATTTTAGAAAAAAATGATATAAGAAACCTTAGTATCATTTTTGAAGACCTATCCATAGATACCCCACACATATGGGTTTGATGAAAAAAAAAATTTTTGAGTTTCAGTTCTAAGTATGGGGCACCCCCAAAATTTATTACTTTTTTAAAAATTTGTGTGAAAACCTTAATGCGGTTCACAGAATACATCTACTTACCAAGTTTCAACAGTATAGCTCTTATAGTTTCGGAAAAAAGTGGCTGTGACATACGGACGGACAGACGGACAGACGGACAGACAGACATGACGAATTTATAAGGGTTCCGTTTTTTGCCATTCGGCTACGGAACCCTAAAAATCAACGCAAAAATGGTTGCATTTACCCACAACGCGGATTTCTATTAGAAATAGGTTTATACTAGCAAAAACTTCGGGTTATTATAAACCTTAAAGTGAAGCAGGTAAGGCTTAATTTTGATTGCTAAACACATAACAGTTACGACGTTTATCATCAGACTCGGGATAGGCTATAAATTTTAACCGTCACTCGAAAGTCGAAAATCTGTATTACAATATGTACAAAAAATATTTAGTCTAATACACAACATTACCCGTACGCAATAGAGTTGAAAATAGCAAACGCGCGTGTGCGCGGATAACGTGGTGCGGTAGTTCAATTTTAGCACATAATATTACCATAATGTAATTAGGTACTCTTTAGGTAGATACTTGATACGTACCTCACATATTTTGCTACTTTCTTTACTCGGCTCATAATCTAAATACATAAAAGAAGATACTGACTGACTCATTCACTCATTCACTGACATATCAACGCACAGCCCAAACCGCTGGGTCTAGAGACTTCAAATTTGGCACACAGGTTCCTTATGAGGTCTAGGGGTGCACTAAGGATTTTTCAAAATTCCCCCTAAAGGGGTGAAACGGGGCTCCAAAGTTCGTATTTTACCAAGCTTCAATACTCCTTCACGCCAAAACTACTGAACCGATTTGGCTCAAATTTGGAATTGAGATAAATTGCATCTTGGATTAACACATAAGCTACTTTTCATCCCGGGAAAATCCATGGTTCCCGTGGGATTAGTTAAAAACTGAAATTCACGCGGAAAAAAATCTTCACGCTGCAAGTACAAGACCGATTTGGCTGAAATTTGGAATGGAGATAGATGATATCTTGGGTTAATATAAAGGCTACTTTTTATCCCGGAAAAATCCATGGTTTTCGCGGGAAAACTGAAAAATTGATATTCACGCGCGAAAAATACTACTTGACGCTGCACTTACTGAACTGATATGACTGAAATTCGGAAAGGAGATAGATTTTATCCTGGATTAATACATAGGCTACTTTTCATCCCGGAAAATTTCATGGCTTCCATGATAATAGTGATAGATAATATGCCTTCATGCCGTAATATTACTGAACTGATTTGGAATAGAGATAGATTATATTCTGGATTAAAATCAATGGTTATTTCTCCCGCGTGAATATTTGTTTTTCACTATTCCAGCGGGAGAAATACTCATTCACGCTGCAACTATTGAAATTTTTGACTGAAAGTTAAAATGGAGATAGATTTCGCTATAAATTAACACAAAGGTTACTTTTTATTCCGGAAAATCGATGGTTCCCGTGAGAATAGGGAAAACTAAAATTTACGCGGGCGAAGCCGCGGGTATCTGCTAGTATATAATATTGCTACATCGGGGTAGAAAGGTCGTAAAAACCAAAACCCTACTTTTCAGGACGAGCAAAAAAGAAAATTTTTAAAACTTTTTGGCAAATAACTTTTTTGTTTTTATAGGTATATTGACCCTATTAAGCGATATTTTATTAATTCTTTATGTTTTTTGCAATGGATAACCTTATTTTATTCTCAATCTCTTAGTTTAGAAGTTAGCTTGGATTTACGACCAATAATTTTTTGAAACTTGGTTCATACACCCCCTAATTATTTCAGTTGTGACATTGTAATGAGTTGTAACTAGATATAAGTCGTTGTTATTGTGCTTAAAAACCATTAACATAAAATAGATAGTGTCGTAAAATCAATAGGTACCTTCTGGACGTTGAGAGTCGTAACTATGATAACTTTATAGTAATTTACATAACTTAATATAAACTTGGGTGATAAAATCCATTTAACCTAAGAACCTACAGGTACCTACATATGAACTTATTACAATTTTTAACCAGTTAATAAATCAAAATTACTATTTAAGTATTTTTTTTACATTATCAATTTACTTAAAGCAAAGTACAAAGTGATTTAAGGCTTTCCTCGTGGTTTGAAGACATAACTTAACGATTTTTACGAGTACATACCACGATTATTTGTAAATAATATTTTGCCAATATTTCGTTCTAATTAATAGACCGTATCGGTCTACCCTCCTCCTAGATCTTTTTGACTTCATTTCGCGAGTTGTCACGCAAACACACACTAACAACGTCATTTTTCACCCCTGCTTTATTGCGACTTTGCTTCGGTTTGTACAGTTCTACAACCGTATTCCACGTATTGGCTAATTTAAACCCAACTTCACGATTCAAATTCCAGTGTTTTTGAATTTCAATCGCTTCACGAACCAGCCTAGGTATAAAGTGACGGTCTGTGGATAAAACCATGGGGCTCAATCCAGTGTAGTACCTGGTTGCAGAAGATTCTCCGCGATCGATGACTTCTGAGGTTCATTATTCCTAACCGTTTTTATATTTGCACACGGGTAGCTATGGATCTCTTCGTTTGCCCAAAGTAAAAAAAGTACAAAATACTTAAGAAGACGTAAAACACAACGTTAATCAGTAATTATTATCATTAACGCTGATCAGAGCATCATCTTCTTATGTTGGAAATTAACAAAAATATAAAACTTTGACAGCACTAATTTATTTCTATATTAATTTTCACCTCGGTCATCTTCATCGTCTTCGTTTATTAGGGTAAATTCAAAAATTCATCTTGATATGGTTTAAGTATGATTTATTCATCACATAAACGTATCAAATCATTGTATTTTGCAGTTGAAATAGGCAACTGATGGTCATTCAACTTAAGTAATAATTTACCAAATGCTCGCTATTTCCATTTTTGTGAATTTATCAGTTATCGTGAATTCGTACTCATCCTTTTCCCTTTTTCCTTTTTATAGATTCTTCATAAAGATTGATTGTTTCTTCTAGTACTTCTTCACATACAGAATACTTAATTTCTACTTGTTTTTAAAAACTTTACAATCCTGATATGTTGGATTTTTCTGAAATGAAAGTGTGTTTTCGGACGGTACATCGCTGGGGACGAAAATCCCGAGACGAAGAAAATTCGGGAAATCCTTTCTCGTAAATTGTTTCTTGTTGTCAAATACAAAACTCTACGTCGATGGGAGTTTGTCTGTCTTGTTTGTTGGAGAGTCGATGGGATGATGTTAGTTTTCTGTTTCATTTCATTCATATTCTCATTGTACACAAAAGAAATATATCTTTCCTTGGCTTAGGAAAACTGATATTCTATTCATTGTTGAATAATATCATGTAAAAACCGATTCTCGAACACGTTACATCTGATCATCATTACCATTACTCTTACACTGTTTCTGGTTCTTAAGTTTCTTAAATTCTACACAAATTATAACGTTTTTAAGTTCCCGAGGAAGTGCGCAGGTAGCTTTTCAATCAACATCTTTACGTATTCTTTATCATCGGAAGAATATTTGGCAGGGACATTGCCTATCCTTGAGTCATTTTTCATTACTCTCACACTGTTTCTGGTTCTTAAGTTTCTTAAATTCTACACAAATATAACGTTTTTGAGTTCCTGAGGAAATGCGCAGGTAGCTTTTCAATCAACATCTTTACGTATTCTTTATCATCGGAAGAATATTTGGCAGGGATATTGCCTATCCTTGAGTTATTTTTGGCCTTGCATTCTTTAAAATGCGACTAACTGTACAGTAAAAATTTCTGAGTACAATTTACAAGGCAGTATTTATCCAGTAGAAATTGTAAATAGATTGTTATTAAATTTTGTAAGACCCCTTTGTTCGGCTCACAAGGATTTTGTCCCATAGTTCTTTATAGTTCTGAGTCTTCTTCTCTGTTTTTGTACCTTTCACCTTTATCTTCAAGTTGTTTCCGTAACATTTTTGTATTAATTGTTTTTTCTTACGATTATATTACGTTGTTAATGTTGGTCAACGTTGGTTGCCTTCTTATTATGTTGGTTAATGTAAAATAACCTTTACTAATAGGAGTCAGTGTGCTGGGAAAGAGATTGGAAGGATTCTAGTGACGGTCCCCGTAGATTCCAACTAATTTATTTGAATTTATTCATCTGAATATTATAAAAAAGGAAGAAAGTGATTTGGAAGTAGAAGCCTTGAGAAATAGTAAACTACGTCGTATAAACCCTTAATATCATCAAAACAAAAAATCAATTGAAAGCAAAAAGGGTTTATACACCTTTGTGTTTATGTATTGATATTTCAATCTACAATGACGCGCCCCACTCTGTCAAACTCCATGCGAATCGAATAAAACATAAGCGATTTTGAATGAATGGGGCTCGTCTTCTTAACATCTATTGTCACCGGCGTCAATTCACTATCTGTTCTCATTGAACCACACCACTTGACCTCTTGAGAAAACGAAAATTAAAACTAAATTCTTTAACTATTATCTGCATTACTCTAATCTATGACGTTGATAAAAAATGGAATGGGAGGCCCGTTATTATTGTAAAAAAAAGTATATTATTTTATAATAACGTCAAAAATTAGTATGACGAGTCGCCGACGATGTACCTACATCTTCTTAAAATGTATTTTTTCGAACGTAATGTCGTTTCAAGTTATTTGTTTAGGGATGCAAAAGCCAATTTGCACTTCACGAATGTATTCCGAATGGGTGTAGATACTTTATCGTCAGTTGATCAACTTGAGTTCAGGGTGTAAAAACTAAATTGTACTTATCATTGGTTTTTACAACCAAGCGCATTTTGTTACTTAGGTGTTACACCATACTTGGCTCAAATCTACTGTCTTTTACACCCTGAACTTCTAAATTAATATGGTACTACTCCAAATAGTTATAGCAATAATAGTTTTTTTGGTTCTTACATCATAAATTCCACAAAAACTGTGTTCAAACTTTGAAGTCATCTGGGTCGTATAACCCGTTATTTTGCGAATTTGAAAGCGTCACAAAGACCAATCGATAGAGCGGGAAATTTTGAATAAAACTGCATTCATAACTCATTTTCGGTAAAATGGTTTATACGACCTTTCTACCCCGAGGTGTCAATATTATATAATGATATAATGCTCGGCTCCATCTTTTTATATGCTCGCCAAACTCCTTCCCGACTGTTTTATTAGCACAAAATGAAAAATGATTAGGTATAAAAATATCAGTAAAAAGAAAGACCTGTGGCACTCGGAGACTGCCGCGGTAAATAGTGTTGCCCAAATGCAAGAACAAGACGAGACTCAGCCAGTCTTGGTCTTGGTCTGCAGTAATGCACAACTCAACAAAGAACAACAAAAGCGAAACACTCGAATGATTTATGACCGAGTCTGCAGCGAGATAATAAACACTACTATAGCGCAGTGACGCGCGCCCGGATTGAATGGGAGGTCGCGGGTTCGATTCCCGCCACGGGCCACTTTGGAATTTTCAATTTTATAATTTCTTATTTGGCTCAGGTCTGGTCTGGTGGGAGGCTTCGGCCGTGGCTAGTCACCACCCTACCAGCAAAGACGCACCGCCAAGCGATTTACCGTTCCGGTGTGTGCTGTGTAGAAACCGCTAGGGGTTGCTTACCTCTTCCAAGGTAGTACGATAACATCTGCGGCTGCATCGTCACTTACCATTAGATGAGATCACAGTCACGTACTTACTTGTAGTGTGTAAAAAAAACGGAGGTCGGCCCGCGAAATTCAAATTTTATTTTGTATTTCGCAAATATTTAACTAGTACAATGAATTAGGCTCATGGCATCCATTTTGCGAAAAAAACAATATCATCTTCACAGGTTTATATAAAAAAGTTTGCCGAGTTTGACGTGAGTTCGCAATTCACAAATTGGTTGATATTCGAACTACATTTCTAAACTGGACATTTTCAAGTACTTAAACATCTTTTTCTTCTAATATATAAAATTTTCTCGCTTTTCTTTGTTACCAAACTCCTCCGAAACGGCTGGACCGATTGTTATAAGTGAGAAAAAAACATTGGTTGTCTGTAAAGTCGGTTTACTGACGATAGTTGAACGTGACAACTCTCGCTTGCACTTCAAGCCTTACATGGAACGCCTCAGAGCGAGGTAACGCCGGTAACGCCGGATGAGTCATGTTTTTTTGTGCGTGCAGCCGGCTCTATCGATTTATAAGACGTGTTCACGTCAAAAATTATATGGCAAAACAACGTTTGCCGGGTCATCTAGTTTTTACATAAAATATTAAACTGTGAAGATTTTAGTAGGTAGGTACTCTTATTTTCGCAAAGTGAATTCCATAAGCCTACTTCGTTGGATTAGTTAAATAATTGCGAAAAATAGAATTTTCATGAACTCGACAAATTCGAGTAGGTACCTACCATGTAATTCGGATGTAAACAGCCGCGCCAGCAAGTATTTTTATCATGTATCTATACAACGCCATCTATCATGATGGCGTTGTCCAACTTCAAAAATAATGTTAGACACGTAGTTGTTTTAGGTAGTTATAATAGATGTCGCTAGTAACACAAGGTACTTAGATACGCACACATGTGTAAATTTGGCGTTTTTTAAATGCCGTATTATTCGTTAACTAAAGTAAATATTCGCCTGATATTTAAATTGCGGGTATAAAAAGTCCTAAGTAAATCGTAAATATCAATGAATTTAACAACAAATGCATATTTTTCAAGATTAATTCAAGTGAAAAATGTATGAGAGCATCTCCTAGCTTGTGGCCCTAAAGCGATTTTGACAGAGTGGGGTGCGACGTCATGGATTGAAATATCCACATAATATATTGTAGTATGAGTATTTTCATTGAGAAAAATAAGATTGTAAAAAAATTTAGTGGCTATTTATGTAAAACAGCTATTTAATAAGTATAATGTCGCACAGCTTCATGTATGAAATATATTTAATAAGAAAACCGTACAAAAAATAGCGATCTAAAAATTAAAAATAAATCACGAGCAATAATAAGTTTTTACACTCAATTAAATTGCAGGAATTACATGATTTCAATCGCAGAGCACCTAAAATAAAAAATAAAATAGAATAGAAATGAACCTTGTAGTTGAGTATAACGATTTAGAATTTACTCTCTATTAGAGACAGGTACACCGTACAGTAAAATTGAACAGAATTACTATTCAAGTAGTCAAACAAATATAAGCTGAACTTGGAAGCCTATTGAAGATAATTAGATATAGGTACCTAGTAATAATTATTTACTTACTTTTGAGATTCTAGCGTTTACAGATAGACACACCGCGATATTATTATGGAAAATTAACCTTTACGTATCGTATCTTTTAAAATATTTCAAAAATAAATAATTAAAAATACCTTAAAATATCATTTTAATTTACTACCTACAGGATTTGAAATTGAAAAAAAATTAAAACTTCTTACTTATTTAAATCGATATAAACGAATCTTACCTGTATACGAATACATAGTACACTATACTTTTAATTTAATTTATTAATTAAACCACTCATACACGTGTGTTGCGCTCTAACACATTCTTTCAAATAAACTTTTCACCTCCGCGTAGCCAGGTATTGCGCGGTTTTTTGTTTTGGAAATGTATGGAAGTGGACTCTTCGGTAGGCATAAATTAGATTTTTTTTAATACTTTATAGGCTAGCGCTTGACTGTGATCACACCTGATGGAAAGTGATGATACAGTCTAAGGTGGAACGCGCTTGCCTAGAAGATGCCTATTCACTCCTGATTTGAAGGCACCCGGGGAACCTACTACATCTATTTTAAATAAGTACATAATTTGGATGGTCCTCATTAGTGATAACTAAATTCTCATTTACCTTAAGTCTAGGTACGTATTTGTAGTAGGTATATTTTACTCTGAGAACTTCAAAATTATTTTTGATATAATTTTAAAGTTTTCAGAACTCAGAAAATTTCCTTTCATCTTTACGGGAAACAGTGAAGAATTTAGCGAATTTTGGTCAAGGTTTTAAATAAAGCAATTTTAGGAGTTTTAACTTTTTAAGCTTAGGCAAGGAGACAAATTATTATTTTGAAAATCTTTATTTTTTACATATGCCTCAATATAGGCTCTCATGAAAAGTCAAAACTACCGCCAGGTTCGGAAGGCAGGTTTGCATGGAGAAGAACTGGCACGAAATTCGGTAGTTGCTCTTTTCAAAATTGTCATAATGTTCAAGTTTTCTTATATAGTATGAAAAATTATTTCATATTTTCAAGATATCTCGTGAGTAGATGGAAGCATATCCCTACCATTTCAAGAATCCTTGTTATTTGAAAATTCTTCAATGGTATAGTAGATAAGCCTGATTTATTAGATGTTTTTTGACAGTGACTTTAAACCTGTGCGTAAAAAGTCAAAGACCGACTTCTAAATCAAGTAAAAATATATTTATAACGTCTGATATTATGAACTTAGATGTAGGAAAACTTAAAAGGCGCCCTTTCTCGTCAATTTAATGTTATTCTTATGAACACTCAATCATTAAAAATGACTGTTATTGTTGCTTTTATTTAAAAAATTGCAAAGTATCGCCCGCCAGTATGTAAACCTTTCCTTCAAAGCGGACGATCTTCGCTTACGTCTAGCCACGCGGATTGACCAATGAGGGGCGAGTATTTTGTTCCCTAGCTGTTCGACTCTTGAATTCGAGTATAGAGCCAACGCGGTGGTTATATTATAGCATCTGCAATTTGCATAAGTACTTGCGCGAACATCCAAGGTTATCTTCACAAGGCTCAAGACCTTCAGGCTCGAACCACCTGGCGAGCCTTATCTTTAAGCTGGCTTCATGGATGGCCATGACCGTCAGTAATGAGAAAACGATTAAGGAGAAGAAAAGAGTTTTATAGGTGGTGTGGGGATTTCAGAAAAATGTTGTTACTTCAAAATATCCATAGTTAATTAGCCATGTTTTACAGTTTATACCTTGGAGAATGAGACGTATTTAAATTGTTTCTATTTTCATTTTGAACATTAAGTATAGTAAAATAGAGCCCATACTTTATTAACAATATATTTTTCTTAAGCCTTTTACTATGGTGTATCTAATGTTTGGTATAAAATATGTATATGAGTATAACAGGATATAGCACACGAGTTCACATGACAGAACCAAACTCTCCTTCCTTACTTATTCTTTTACCAACGGGTTCTTTATGTTCTTTTGATTTCTGGGGTGAATTCTTGCTTGGCTCAAGTGGCATATCGCCAGGTCATTAAAACCCTTTGTGTGTGCATTCGTGCAATTACAATTAGAGGTTTTGTAAGATTTTTGTGTAACTACCTACCTAAGTCTTCAACTCAAAGTGTTACTGTACCTACTTAGTTACCTAGTAGCAATTAGTCGTATTACTGGGGTAGGTCATTATTTAAGACCTACCTACTAATATTATTACTACTAATTGGTAAGAGAATTGAATTTTTATCGGTTTTTGGGACCCATGCCTCTCCTATTTCATAACAGATAACAGATTAAATTTCAGGTAAGTAACTAAATAAGTCCTTTACTTAGGTGACCAAAGGTGGTAGGTATCAAGCTTTCTCATGAACGAAAACCAAAATAGTCTAGGAAAATAAAATAGTGGTTTATTAAGAACCAAAAAGTTAGTTTATTTTCGATGCACTTTTCATGTCATACTGATTTTACTAAGAAGTACTACTTGTTTGTTTTCATATAACTTTAGAATCCGGATATTAATTATATTATAGTAATAATTGTAGGAGTTGGTGTGGAGACCGTTGTTTTTAAAAAAATAAGTTTGGGTTTGATTCACCTTGATACGGTATGCCATACATTAATAATAATCCTTTCAGGTTTAGGTTTATTACACTATTTAGGTGCCCAATTCCAATAAACGTATGTATTTCGTATTGTGGGGGCCATATTATTCATAATTCAAGTGTTCCAACGCTTTTTCTCAGTGTTGGTACCCTTGCCTCGAACATAAAAGAGCTCGAGTGATCGCTTGGAAATCAGGAAACGTGTATTGAATTTATTTTTGTCTTTCTCACTCTCTTGGAGATTTGGTAGGTGCGACATGCAGCGTCGCGGAAGAATATAACAGAAAAACGACCTTTTACCTAATTACTCAAAAACTAAGCTGGTTATCAAAAATCTGTTTCTTAGCGTTTTTGGATATTATTATTACCCACACTTTAAAACAAAAATTACAATTACATCCAATGTAGTGTCCGATAAAAACTAGAAAAACTGAGATTTTGGAGCAACTTTTGGGAGAACTTTCTATCGTGAAAATTTTATCCAATCGTGTTTCTGCTTCTTAGCGATTTTAGATTAAAGACCCAAAGTACCTACATGAAAGTAATTGTCTTTATAGTTAAAACTTCATTCAAAATCGCTTAAATACGTAATACGGCTTCTACACCGGTAAGCGACTTTGTGTACAAAATAATGTCAAAGATATAATAATGTAAAAGGGCTTAAAATTTAGAAGTTCTTTAATATACACATTTTTCTTTGTAGGTATATTGATTTAATATTTAATTATTTAAATGTGAAAGTAAGTAGGTATGTTAAGCTTTCACACCTAAACTATTGAATCGATTTTGATGAAATTTGGCACAGAGATAGACTAGAGCTAGTTACATAGGCTAATTTTTATCCTGAAAAATCCATACTTTCTGTGGGATATTTAAGAAAACCGAATTTGCTACAGTAATTTTAGCGAC
This sequence comes from Coenonympha arcania, assembly GCA_036785405.1. Classification (NCBI taxonomy): domain Eukaryota; kingdom Metazoa; phylum Arthropoda; class Insecta; order Lepidoptera; family Nymphalidae; genus Coenonympha; species Coenonympha arcania. The sequence goes on from CM072082.1 coordinate 12,787,458, forward strand.
AGCTAAACGTAGATTGCTGGAATCTTCCTTGAAAGTAGGTATAAAGATCGGATTAATGATTATAGGCAGCGGGAACGGGAAATTCACATTTGTTTAGGAATTTGTAAAAAAGTTCGCATGTGTGAGTTTGTGTGTGATTTTCTTACTCCTTGACACTGCAATGACGCAACTAATTTGGAGTGAAGGTAAATTATACCTACCCTGAATAAAGACATTTATGATAGGTACTTACTTTCTATCACGATAAAGCCATGGTTTCCATCAAAAACCCAATTTGATATAATCACGGGCTTAATATGAAAGTTTGTAACCTCTTCTCACTATAATATTATATTTTGCATTAGAACTTAGAATAGAGATAGCTATAATATAGGCATTCTATTGTCTTTCGGAAAACCTACGGTCCACTAAACTAAATTTAAGTTTGGACTTTCGTTAAAAGGGTCTAGCCGTCCAGTCAGAAATTACCTACATAAAAATTAAAAAATGGAAAATTCTTTCCAAAAAAACAACTTCAAATGCCACTACAAAGAGTGAAATAATTTTTAATGTACACCAATTCGAAGTCGGGCAATGTTTTGTTCAATCATTAATAGTCCTTCGTATTATAAAACTTAATGTGCAAAGAAACGACGAAATTATCGACAATACGGAGGACTATTAGTGAATGAACGAAACATTGCCCGACTTCGAATTGGTGTACATTAAAAATTATTTCACTCTTTGTAGTGGCATTTGAAGTTGGTTTTTTGGAAAGAATTTTCCATTTTATTTTTTACTTTTTAGTGGAAAACAAGTGATGCGCAAGGCATTGGAAAAAATGCCCAAATCGCTGGAAGTATGCATCAAAATCTGAAGAGTTCCCTCAATTTCATACTAAAGATCCTATCATCAGATACTGACTTGATGAATACAGTCATTACTTGATGACTGCAAGGAAATGCAATAGTAACTATAAAAAATACCTAAATAGCTTCAAGTATACTAGCAAAATTTGAAGAGTTCCCTCGATTTTACCAAGATCCCATCATCAGATCCCGACTTGATGACCATAAGACAACCTGGACAAAATTACTCTTTTAAACAATACCCAAATCACTTCATGTGTGCTTATAAAATTTGAAGAGTTCCCTCGATTTCTCCAGGATCCCATCATCAGATCCTGACTTGGTGACTATGGGACCATCTGTGAACTATACCCTTTCAAACAAAAAAAGAATTTTCTAAATTGGTCCACGCATCTTCGAGTAATCGGGGAACATACATAAAAAAAAAAAAGATTCCGACGAATTGAGAACCTCCTCCTTTTTTTTGAAGTCGGTTAAAAACCCAACATTTGTGAGCTATATGTGAGGAGAAATAAGAAAAGTGTGCGTACTGACCACTGTTAGGTATTTATATACGTAAGCCTACAATTCCATTAATTAATAGAATACACCGTAATTTGTTTTTTACCTACATTCAAAGAACTACTCGCGTGGGGTTGAATTGTGATAAGGGGTGTACGTTGTGACTCATTCGTGATTCATTCGGTCTATTATTCCCACTGTATAATAGCTGTTCAAAGGCAAAGAGTATTAAGTTACCTAGCAACGAATAGCGATATTCGCGTTTGATGTTAAATGTTGTAGGTAAGTTCGAGATATTAAAAAATAGCTTAATAGTAAAAAAAATCTTAAAAAAACCTTTAATTGAAATGCTCTAAAAAGGATAAAATAAACTTTTCTTATAAAAATTTTACTTTCAAATTGTAACGTCGTTCCACAATTTATTATCTACACTATCTACACAATATTATAGAGAGGAAAGATTTGTATTTTTGTATGTAACGAATAAACTCAAAAAGTACTGGACCGATTTTAATAATTCTTTTTTCATTAGAAAGCTACATTATCACTGAGTAACATTGGCTATATTTAGTACTAGATTACTATAGCAAACTTTAGAAATTCCTATTAAAACCAACCGAAGGTGTAAAAAAATTAGCCATAAAATGTCTTTCATCGCATACGCTGCGAAGAGTATTAATGATAGGACAAAAAAATGTTCGACAATATTATAGAATATATCAATATCTACAAAAAACTTCGCGAGACCATGTGTCTAACTATTGTAGTTACGTCACTATAACTACTTTTTTACATTTAACAAATTGATAGAAATGCCGATCAAAATCAGACCGTGTTATCCATACCATTTATAAATTTTTATCCAAATAAATAATTTAATATTCAAGACTGTCTCAATACCTGATGATTACTTTTTGAATTATTGAAATCGGACATTCCATTCAAAAGATATCATGAAATTAAAATAAAAACTGCGATAAAAAGCGCATCGAGTAACTACTCTTCTCTTCGTGATCCGCGCGGTCGGCTCCCGCAGTGGACGCAAGCGACATTGAATATTTTGAGTTTTTTAACACATTTTTATGCTTCGTAAGAAATTAAAGCCCTCCCAATATGTGTAATGGTACAAGACCTTTGATCAAAGAATTAAGAGATAATGTGATTGTAGCAACTATCATTACGGGTTCCGCGGCCGGTCAGCTCGCACATGTTCCGCGGATCCCGATGATACCAACTGATTTGCCCATATATTTTAAAATGTTACAGTTCCCTTTAAAAATATACTTTGCCCTAACAATAAATAAATCCCAGGGACAAACTTTTTCCATAGTTGGTATCGACTTGAGGAAAGAGAGTTTCCCACGGGCAATTGTATGTGGCACTTTCTCGAGTATAATATATAAATACATATGTATATAATAAATTCTAATAAATAATTACAAAACCCTCAAATAGAATAATAAATGTTTCAAATTAAAATAAATACTTACAAAAATACTTTATGAGTGACAAAATATAACATATATAATATAAGTAACATAGAGATCAGCTGCCACTGACTCCAGGAAGTTGAGACAAAAAGTGATCCTTTAAAAGTTTCTTGAAGATATAACAGAATTGGCCTCCCTGATATCAAGCGGAAGGACGTTCCAGAGCTTTATGGCCTTACATAGTTACACTGCAAGTTAAATAAAAGCTTTTAATAGTCTGGATGAACTAGATGGCCCTACATCGGTTCGGTAGGAGAGCCCTTCATCGAGTGAGCACCTGATGAGACATTTTGTATAAAATTTTATTAACAGATGAACACGCCTATAATAGTGTTACGTGCTGGGTTCGACAATTTGGAATAAAACACCTGCTGATCCTTGATGAGACTTTATTCGGTACTTCCAGTATCCAATATCCCTGGTCTTCCTCGTAGTTCGCTTCCTCTTCGCTCTTGATCGCTTGCTTCGCTTGTTCACCTTTCTCGTCCCTCAGTCAGACTGACTGCGTCGCGCGCTGCTCGCTTTTTATATACAGCTGAACGAGTCTCGAACATTCCACCCTCATTATTTATTGGAAGGGTCGATCGTTCGAGAAGTCGTAACTCCCAGAAATCCATTGTTTATAGAAAGGTCACTGACCCCTCAAGTTGTTTACAACTTACGAGTGATATTTCGGCAGTGCGATAATGAACCTTATGGCGCTTATCATAGGGTTCATTTGTAACACTGCCCTCCTCTTAGCGATGCTCGTCCCGAGTATCACTGTTGCTCCCGTGATGTCTCGCCAGGCGATCGATGTGTACCACCTTAAATGTACCTCTGGGTTGACGTTGAATCCTGTACGTGACATCATTCATACGGGTGACCACTTTGTATGGACCCTCCCATCTGGTTTGCAATTTCGGAGACTTCCCTTTCCGACGAGTCGGATTATGCAGCCATACTAAGGCGCCTTCTTCGAATCCGCTCGTGTTCGATTTCCGGTCGTACCTGGTTTTCATGTTCTCGCTCGATTGCAATCCGTTTTCCCGAACTGAGGCATGTATCTCCCGCATTTTCTCCTTCAGGTTGGCAACGTAATCCTGAATGGTGCAAGGTTCGTCCGGTGATCCTCCCGTCAATAAGTCTATTGGCAACCGGAGTTCCCTGCCATAGTTGACAAACGCCGGAGTTGCCTTAATGCTCTCATGCTCTGCTGTCCTGTAGGCGAGGAGGAACAGTGGGATGTACTTGTCCCAGTCTCTCTGATGGGTGTCCACCAGTTTAGCCAAATGTCTTTCAAGAGTCTGGTTAAACCTTTCCACCATTCCATCCGACTGCGGGTGGTATGCAGTTGTGCGCGTTTTATGCAGACCTAAAGTTCTGCATACTTCCTGAAACACTTGTGACTCAAAGTTCCTCCCTTGATCGGAGTGGATCTCCAGCGGTACACCAAAACGACATATGACCTCCTCGACTAGCTTAGTTGCAACGGTTGTAGCTTCCTGGTTAGGTATGGCAAACACTTCTGGCCACTTAGTGAAGTAGTCCATAACAACCATGAAGTATTTGTTCCCCGATTCCGTCACAGGAAATGGCCCCGCTACATCCACAGCTATACGCTCCCAAGGTGCACCAACGTTGTACAGTTGCAGGTTACCCCTACTCCTTGTCTGTGGTCCCTTCACAGCAGCGCAAGTGGTACATTTACGGCACCAAGCCTGCACATCTTCCCGACAATGAAGCCAGTAGAACCTCTCTCGTACCTTCGTTAGTGTTTTCTTGACGCCAAGATGGCCTCCTGAAACACCGTCATGCACTTCACGAAGGACATCGGGTACTTTGGACCTCGGAACAATTATCTGAAGATGGAACTCCCTGCCGTTAGTCTTCTCCCATTTCCGGTAAAGTATTCCATTCTGTAGAATAAGACTGTTCCACTGAGCCCAATACGCCTTAGTGACAACACTCGTAGGTGCAACCTCACTCCATGTTGGTCTAGCGTCCCCCCTTTTCTTCCACACGATGATATGCCGCAGATCATCATCGCCCTCTTGAGCCATCTTCATTGCATCATCCTCCCAGGGTCCTAAGGAACTCGTCCTGGTAAGTTTCAAGGTCACTTCCATGGACTCCTGTTTCATGCAATGTCTGCAGTCTTCCGGGCACGGTCTTCTTGAAAGTGCATCTGCATTTCCGTGAGACTTCCCACTGCGATGTTGAGTCTTGAAGTCATATTCCTGGAGTTGTTCGATCCATCGAGCGACCTGACCTTCAGGATTCTTAAATTGCAGTTGCCATTTCAGTGCTGCATGATCGGTGCGTAGTAAAAACTGTCGACCTATGAGGTATTTGCTGAAGTGCTGTAACGTCTTTACCACGGCCAAAAGCTCTCTTCTTGTCACACAGTAGTTCCGTTCCGGTCTCGATAGTGATTTGCTGAAATACCCAATCACAACTTCTCTATCGCCCTGTTTTTGAGAAAGCACTCCTCCAATCGCCGTATTACTTGCATCTGAATCGACGATAAATTGGCCCTCTGGTTGTGGGTAACCCAAAATTGGTGTTTCACATAAGCATTTCTTCAGATTTTGAAAGGAATTCTCGCAGGCTTCATCCCAACAAAACTGTCGTTTCTCTTCTGTTAGTTTGTGTAATGGTTTGGCGATCTCCGAAAACCCCTTGACAAAACGCCTGTAGTAGGAACACAAGCCCAAAAATGCCCTTACCTCTGTCTTGTCTTTGGGGGTGGGCCATTTTTTAACCGCTTCAACTTTCGCTGGGTCAGTTTGTATGCCCTCACTAGTGATGACATGGCCGAGATAATTCACTTCATTCCTGAATAACTGACACTTCTTCGGGTTCAGTTTTAAGTTTGCTCCATATATTTTTGCGAAGACGCGTTCCAAGTTTCGCAAATGGTCTTCGAAGTCCCGACCCATGACAACGACGTCATCCAGATATACCAAGCAGGCGTCTCCTACTAACCCTGCTAGCACACACTCCATGAGTCGTTCAAAGGTGGCAGGCGCGTTGCACAAACCAAATGGCATGACATTGAACTGCCATAATCCTTTTCCTGTTGAGAACGCTGTCTTCTCCTTGTCTTTTGGATGGATTTCCACCTGCCAGTATCCAGATTTCAGGTCTAGAGTCGAAAACCATTTCATACCACTCAAGGTGTCCAGAGTGTCATCTATTCTGGGTAGCGGATAACTGTCCTTCTTTGTGATGTCATTGAGTCGCCTATAGTCCACACAGAACCGTGTGCTTCCATCTTTCTTCTTTACTAGCACAACAGGCGAACACCATGGACTTGAGGATGGTTCAATGATTTTGTTCCTTTCCATCTCTTGCAGCATATCCTTGACTTCTTTCTCTTTCGCTATCGGTATCCGTCTTGCCCGCTGACGGATGGGTCTCTCGTTGCCGGTATCAATTCTATGCTGCACTAACGACGTTCTTCCCGGGTTTCCTTCCTGACTAGAAAAGATGTCCGCGTAACGTAAAAGAAACTTCTTAGCCTTGATGCTTTGCGAATAAGTCAGGTTACTTTTGCAGTCTTTAAGGAGATCATTGACTGTAGAATCATTCCAGGAACCTGCTTTATCCGAGCTTGGCATTGACGTGCATTTCTTCAGCCACACAACTTCCTCGCACTTCCCGATGATGTCTCCCTTATTAAAGTTGATCTCGTGATCTTTCAGATTCAGAACTCTTACAATAGCTTTATTGCTACCATTGACAAGAGTTCTTGCTGTCATAAATCTCCGAGACACCGACTTCTGGGGGTTGTCCTCAATTAACACGCATCTGTCCCCCTTGGTGGTATTAGTACTTGGCAGCTTTACCAACACATGAGCCTCCGATCGACTAGGAATGATGATTTCCTTAAGACATGTTACCTTTCCATTGGCGCCACCAAGTATGAAGATTTCTTCTCCACCACATTTAAAAACTCCGTCAGCAACATTGATTCTACAGTTGTGTGCCTTCATAAAATCCAAACCCAAGATACAGTCATCCAAAATTTCAGCCACGATGACGTTGTGCGTATAAGATGTCTCCCCTATGTACATCCTCACGGATATTTCACCCAGGACGGGTATCGGCTGGCCGGAGGCTGAAAGAAGTCGACAGTTGATTTGCTTCTTGTTCCCCATTACAGATTTCAGGAGGCCCGGCCGAACTATTGTCCTGGAGGCACCAGTATCTAACGTCATCCTGCAGTCGGTCCCGTTTATGGTGCCAGCTATAACTAAATTATTCCCGTTGCATGCCTGAGAGATCACCGTTGCTGGGGCTTCCTCCGTGCCAGCCAGTACTCGCCCCTTAGTTCTGGCTGTTACTCGTTTCCCTGATTTTTAGAAGAACCTGTATCCCCACTCTTCTTCTTCAGCTCCTCCAAATATTCCTCCACTTTCTTTAATCTAGACATCTGTGACTCTTTCTGTGGGCAATTCAGCTGCAGATGTCCTCGTTCGCCGCATTTATAGCACACAACACCAAGGTTCTTCTTGAATGAGGTCTTGACCTCTTTCACCTCCTCCGATACTTCCCGTAGCTTGTGAACAGGTGTCTGCCGAATGTCGTGTCGCACTGCCTCGACTTCCAAGGCATGCGCCAACGCTTCCTTTAATGAGGCATGATGGCGAAGCCTCACGGCAGCTCTTACCTCCAGGTCTCTGATTCCATCAACAAATGCTTGCACGGTATTTGCAGTTGTCATCTTGTCATCGGCCGATGGATACGCTTTCCGCACGAGCTTTTCGATTTCCAACGCCCATTGCTGGAGCCCTTCTCCTGCTCGTTGAACTCTGTCGCGCAGCTGGGCGCGGAAAACATGCTCCAGATGTCGTTCCCCGTACCTAGATTCGAGTGCATCCAACAGCTCTTTATATCCACAACCCGAACTAGGCAGGGCCTCCAGAACGGTTAGAGCCTGCCCTCTGAGCGCGACAGTGAGGGCAGTCAGGCACTGTTCATCAGTCCATCCGTTGGCAGCAGCGACCGTCTGGAACTGGTGCCGGTATGCGGACCAGGAGGTGCTGCCTTCGTATGGGGGTACCTTCACATGCGGTCCCTGGACTGCACTCACTGCTCCACCTGATGTCCCCCTTGTGGCTTCCAAACGTACAAACTTCTTCTGCAGTTCGGTGAAGCCACACTTCATGTTTTCAACGTCGGTTCCCAGACAAGTGACCCGTTCCTCCATTAGATCCAAATCTTTCCGTATGTTGGCCACCATGCCGCCAACTTCGTTCACTGCAGACAAGACGGTCTGCTGAACCTCTGCAAACTTGCCGTCCTGATTTTCTTGAATCGCCGCAAACTTGCTGTCCTGATTTTCTTGAAGCGCCGCAAACTTGCTGTCCTGAGCTGCAAAATGCAGTTGCATCATCCGTAGCAAACTGGATAAGTCGATGTTGGGCGTGGTTTGTTTAGAAGGCGGGGCATGGTGGGCGGGGCCAGTGGGCGGAGCTCCCAATGAGGTGGGCGTGGCCTCAGGGGGCGTGGCCTGGTGGGCGGGGCCAATGGGCGGAGCCTCAGGGGGTGTGGCCTGGTGGGCGGGGCCAGTGGGCGGAGCTTCCGATGAGGTAGGCGTGGCCTGAGGGGGCGTGGCCTGATGGGCGGAGCCCGTGGGTGGCTCATGGTGGCGGGACCCAACGAGCGCCGGCTCTTCCAGGTGCTCCACTGCAGGTGGACGGCTGGATTCCGCAGCACGCTGGGCCCTGGTCTTGACACCCTCACTGCTGGAGTCGTCTCTTGGAGTCAATGGCATCTCTTCCAAATCCCACTTCTGACACCAATTGTTACGTGCTGGGTTCGACAATTTGGAATAAAACACCTGCTGATCCTTGATGAGACTTTATTCGGTACTTCCAGTATCCAATATCCCTGGTCTTCCTCGTAGTTCGCTTCCTCTTCGCTCTTGATCGCTTGCTTCGCTTGTTCACCTTTCTCGTCCCTCAGTCAGACTGACTGCGTCGCGCGCTGCTCGCTTTTTATATACAGCTGAACGAGTCTCGAACATTCCACCCTCATTATTTATTGGAAGGGTCGATCGTTCGAGAAGTCGTAACTCCCAGAAATCCATTGTTTATAGAAAGGTCACTGACCCCTCAAGTTGTTTACAACTTACGAGTGATATTTCGGCAGTGCGATAATGAACCTTATGGCGCTTATCATAGGGTTCATTTGTAACAATAGCTTGCCTGGAAAAATCCTGACCAGGCAATGTTTAAAAAACTAAACCTCGAAAAACATAGTTAAGTTTGTGGTTGTGTAAGAAAAGTGATTTTTATGGATAACTTTTTTTGTTATTTTATTTAACTATGTTTTTGTTGGATTTTTTTGTCTCGATGACACGGAACCCTCGGTGCGCGAGTCCAACTCGCACTTGACTGGTTTACTCTGTAGTAATACGGAACCCTCGCTGCGCGAGCCCGACTCGCACTTGACCAATATTTTTGCTTATTTTGTATATTAAATTGAGAAGAATGAGAGCGCTTAAATAATATTTGTTTCTGAAAAAACAAATCTCATTTGTTTCCTGTAGGCGGACGAAGCAACGGGCAGAAGCTAGTGTTTTATTAGGTTACAATTTAAATTTATAAATTACGAAAAACCAAATAAAATTAGAGGTCGGCGGGCAGCGGCATTTAGTTTAACTTAACGACCAGAGATTTATAGTCTTTGGTTATTTGTTATCAATTAATTTTTAAATCATAAATCATATGATTGGAAAATAGTAATTTAAACGAAAAATATAAGCAATTAGAAATATTATTGATGATGAACGTTTGAAGTAATAAAGATTCCGAAGTCGGATAAAGAATCTTAAATACAGTAGAAAACCTTAAAAATACACTATAATTCTTCGAGGTTTTATAAAATCTACGCAACGATAAGAAACCTCGGGATATGGACATCCGGGCCCCAAGTCTGCTAATTTCATAAGCTACGATTCAACTGTAATGCAATTATAATAGTTCCGAAATAACCTAGTCAACTAAACACAAAAATGGATCTCAATTGACACTTAATTGAATTATAGTCATGGAATTAATAAGTACTTCGTACAATTCCATGATTATAGTTGGTTCGTAATCCATACTGCCATTAGCATAATTCTAGCAATGCGTTTCCTGAAACGTACGTCCAACTTATGACGAGTTGGCACAAACAATGTCAAATAAGCGTCAAATAAAATATATTTCATCTGAAACAGTGAAATTGACTTCTTCTCTTGTTTATGTCATTGAAATTTTGAGATTGCTACTATAGGTAGTTGTGATAAGTTAAAATGGTGCGTATAGAGCAAAATGCGTAATTGACTTCATGAAAAGTCATCCTCAGTTGGCGCTGGGGCAAAGAAGCCGATCCATGGAAGGGCGGATGGAGGGGAATCGGTGTTGGGCTGAATGCGCCACTCTGCTCAACTCATCTCAACAACGAACATAATATTATAATAGTACTATACATATAAGTATGATTCTATCAACATAATAAATAAATAATTAATTAAATAAATCGTTTATTTTTCTTTATCAATTTGTCGTCTTTCTCAGTCGTTCTTTATCAGTTTTATCGTGTGCCGGGTGTAAAGGTAACATTTAATATGGAGAATAATAAGAATAATAAATATTAATATCTGGGTGACCGAGCTTTGCTCGGTATTTTTTTTTTGGTAAATATGACATTTTCTAAAAATGAATCTTAGCTAGATCGATTTATCGTCCTCTAAACCCCTTGTATACTAAATTTTATGAAAATCGTTCGAGCCGTTTCCGAGATTCAGATTATATAGAAATATATATACATATATATATATATATATATACAAGAATTGCTCGTTTAAAGGTATAAGATAAATGTCAAGGTTTGTGAGTTTGTGAGTTTGGATGTTTGTTATCCTTTCCCGCCGCTACTATACTGAACCGATTTGGTTGAAAATTGGAACGTAGATAGCTTATAACCCGGATCAACACATAGGCTACTTTTTACCCCGAGAAAATCCATAGTTCCCGTGGGATATTTAAAAAACCTAAATTTCTACAGCAATCTATACCTACATTACGTACGAGGCAAGAGTAGATATATTGCTTAAGCAAACTTCCACGAAAGTCGCTATAAGGTTGGGGAATAGGTAATTTGGGAACGGGAAAATTCTTCAGATCTGATACTACTAGATACTACTGATCACTACAGATGTGAAAATGGGCACTATGTAAGTTCTGAATTTAGCACTGTACGCTTTTGTGTTTTAGTTGAGCAATGAGATACAGGTTAATCTAATAAAATAGTTTTTGGGAGAACTTTATATCGAAAAAATTTTATAGTGTTTCTGCTCCAGAGCGAATTTATACAAAAGACCCAAAATACCTGATATTTAGATTCGAAAGTTTTAAAACTACATGTCACTAAAAACTTACAATGTGTGTTTTAGTTGAGCCCCGTAGTTGAACCTATAGGTACTGTTTAAGGAACGGAGCGGGAAGGGCAGTAAAACTACTAAGCCGATGTGTGTATTTTACAAGCCTAAAATTCACGCGGGCGATTCCGCGGGCAAAAACCTAGTTGAAGATATTTTGAAAATTTTTGTTGGAGTGCAATCTTTATTCGATACTAAGTACTATGTCTCCACATTATATGTATGTACTATGTATGGTCTCCACATTAACTCCTACAATTAGTACTTTTTTAATTAACATCTGGATTCTGAAGTTAAAGGCAAACAAACTAGTAATTCTTACTTCTTAATAAAATCAGAATGACACGAAATGTGCATGGAAAAGAAAGTAACGTTTTGTATGCAAAACTAAATTTCGGATAAGAAAAACAAATTCCTAATGCATATATATGGCTCTTAAAAAAATTTTTCTAGACCGGTTTTGGTTCATGAGAAAACTTGATACCTACCACTTTTGGTCATTCGCCTTTAAAAATTAATTCAGAAATTCGTTCAACGTAAGCAAACCCCACTCCCCCCTCTGCCTCACTCTCCTCCACTCAACATCCATAAGTCTTCCGGGTTTAATAATGATTAACGATATAGGCCTTGCATCCCGCCCATATGGTTGCCTCCTCGATATTACGAAATAGGGGAATTTAAATAAAACAGAATAAGTACAAAAAAAAATTTATTCATTCATTCATTTATTCATTTATTGTATTACATAACCATTACATAACACATTACAGAAAAACCTCAATACGTTTCCCTGGGTCACGTATTGGAGTTTTTCTGTAATGTGTAATTAAAATTTTATTGCTTTTATTCTGCCTACAAGGCAGAATTATAAATATGCAAATAACGGTACCGACTCAGTTTTATAAACTCCAAATTTAAAGCGCCTAAAGTCTAATATCACTTTAGTACCTGTGCAGAGAAATAACATTAGTCTTTGAAGGCTAACCCTTTCCTCAGTCACGTGGTGAGTTTGTGAGAGATTTCCTCTCCCCGTACTATGCGATTAAAGTTTGGTTCTAACCCTGCTCCATATTGGGACGTGGGCTTCCCTCGTATTATGTTATAGGCCAACGTCACAAAATGGCGCGGGATCAGTCCTCACGCAGTCACGCAAATATAGACGCCTTAAATTTAGAGACTCTAAAATAACGAGCATCAATATGTATTATGTAACATATCAACAACTAAAGCAGGCAACGACCCAATATTATTGCCCGTTTATTATTTATTTATTGATTAATATACAATTATACCTTTGGTGAATGTGTTCAGGAACTTTACAGGTTAAAACCTTGTTTCTCCTTCACATTTCTGAAACAGAACGGCAAGGCGCCGTTAGGGATATTGCGGATCTTTCGCAACATACCGGAATATTATGGTTTTCATCAGTCTGATATAAGTACCTAGTACTTTTTTTTATTCAGTTTTTGTATCTTCTAATAGTCTGCACTTTCGCATTTATGTCTATCGTTATGAGGCCCTCGCTATATACCTAGTTGAAATTCAAACTAGCATGGAACTTTTCACGTATTATGTTATCTTATAACGCACTAATGTGTGGACAGTGAATAGACATTTTCTAGGTAAGCAAATGCAAACCCAGGCCTTAACATTCTTTTGACTATAGCCAAGCTCAAGCCTATTGACAATAAAAAAAAAAAAATTTTCGTATTTTATTTCATCATACCTACGGGCTCCTACAAAAGTCAAGTCACAATCTTATAACTATTAAGCTATGTAATTTTTTTAATAAACCTATTAATTTACGTTATAAATTATGTAACTTACTAATCGCGGTAATAACACTTGTTTATATATTATAATATATAATAAATTCCCTTTGATAAATACCTGTACAGTGAGTTTATAAGAGCCTGTCAAAAAAACCTTTATGACACTTTTTGTGCATATTACGCTGAAAGAATATAAAGTTCGAATGGAAAATGAGTGCAGAAAGTTAATAGTTCTAATTAAATTGATTAATTGTTGCGCGAGATAAATGAACAAAATGAAATAAATACGCTGTAATTTATTTATGTTGATGAATTGAATCTCCAATTTTTAATAGCTATTAAAAAGTTTAATAAACAATGAATTTCCCTAAGCTTTTAAAGCAAACGGGAAAAACATATAAGTATTAATTTAAAAACGTCACGTCTCAAGGCTTCTATTATTTTACTGTTAGTAATAAATACGAAGTAAAGCCTATATTGGTCCTATAAAAATGAATACCAAAGTAATCTGTCGTGTTAACAACAGCCTTCACGGGTCGGACAGGGTTTTTTAAACTCACTATAAGCGGAAGAAAATCTATGCATTCTTAAACAAATGCAAACATTGACGTTCAATCGACGGCACTGCCACCAATAAAAATGTATAAAAATAAAACTGAAAGACGCAACCCCACGCCGCGGTTCAAATGTGATGTAGATTGTTATATACCTATAAATACATTCGATATGGATTCCATTTTAATGAGCGGCAGAAATTTAAAAAAAGATCTAAAGTGTCAGTCTAAGATGTGAAGGTGTTCGCATGTGGTGAACGTTGTACAGTTCCACATAGAAATATTGTGTATAAAACATGTACATTGTACATACTATTATAAACGTTTTTAGCTCAGTTATGTACTTTAAACTTTAACAGCTGACGATATTACTATATATTATATCTATTCCGACTTTTAATTCCATATTCACAGTAAAATGTCGTTTCATATTTTAATAAACCCATTTAATCGTTCTATATTTCATCAAAATAACTTATAGTTAACATTATAACATGCGAAAAGTGACTTTCAAAACAAAATAATATTTATGTGAAATACTTTTGACTGTTTATTTATTTAACCAAATGACAGTTAAAAACGTCATTTTACTACATCGAATTAAAAGTTATACGTACCTACTCACGCAGGTTATGAAGTTCAATAAATATATACACAAACACGTTAAAACAAGTTATAAATTCGTTAATCTCTTTACTTTCACTCAGCGACGCTAATGAAAACTCATAAAAATGTTAATAAAACTACACTAATGATTAATACAACTAATAAAAATTATAGTATTTAATTATTCTTACAGTTACGCACAGCATTGACAAGTGATAAGCAACTTTGCATTTCAATCACTGACCTTAACTCTATGGATCTCAGATTGACAACGTAAAAATGAAGACTCTTGATTTTCGTCATTTTGGCGCTGATAGTTGCGTAACCTAGTGTGAGCGACCATGGAACTAAAATTAAATGACATTTTAGCTGGCAATGATAAGAAAACTTAGGTTATGGGCATCCGAACCATTTACGTAAACCTTTTTCGTACAAGCAAACATTAGCGCATTCTGTCAAAATTCGATAGGTGGCTGCTGAGCGAAATACAGCGTGACTTTACTGTTGGTAGCAAAACAAGCATTTGGCACCGATAAACTGGTGACATTTTAAGCGCCATCCGCACTGTCCAGGCTACGTCTATTATCTCTACAAACAAATGTCATCAATTTAGTACAGTGGACCTCCGAGAGGGGCGCATCGAATCATCACAAAAAATGAACTGTCAATTGTAGTATAAATGTTTTATCCATAGAATAGAGATCAGTGATTTCAAAATGTTTACAAAATAAAGCAAATTCTACACAGCCCAATGTACTGCATACCTTGCACGGGTGTTGCTCGTATTTTAACTGGATCTTTAAACAGATCTCTTTATAAATAATTATATAATAACTTTTCCTAGGAAAAAAAATTACCAAAACAAACTTGGTTTACAGTTTACACTATACAATAATAAAATAGCACACCGGTTCAAAGTGAACCATTTGTGATGTTGGATTGCTTTTCATAATCTCGTCATACCTTTATTATGTTTACCTATTGTAAGTGACATATCTTTGGTCCTGTTTCATGACCTTTAATTAGTGTCGTAGGGCTTACACATAGGTTTTGTCACTTTTTTACTTAATATTAGAAGTTGGTGAAACAGGCCGTTATTATTGTTTAATAAAACGGATTATATCACAGTTAGTTATTAAACAAAAATAAATTGATTTCGATGGATGAAGTGTCTTAACAATGATTTTTTGTATAATTTATTAGTCATTCTGTGTTTCAAGAGGGTCAGAACAATAATGTGTAATGAAAAAAAAGTAGATTTTATTAGTTGATTTTAAAGTACTTGTAAAAATTACTTCTGCAAGTAATTTAGGTGGTAAAATTTTATTTACTGATCCGCTATTAGTAGACTAATTATACAGTGTAAGCCTATAGCAATGATTATTGGCAATGATTATGGGCAAATGACAGTATAATTTTTTCATGCTTTTAGTAATAAAAAATTGTTCCAAAATACGTCGATTATTATGACTTGAAAACATGTGAGATCATATACATAATTAACAAACGAACGTAAAATACGTAAATATGAAACTTTTATTCGCACAAATATAAGTCATAACATCTGTGATACATTATGTAATTAATCTACTAATTAAATCTAGGTCAACTAACTTAATACAGTTTGTAGTTGATTCAGAGACATTCCGTTTCTGACACTTCAAATTAATGTTAATAATATATCATAATGCATAACAAAACGTTTTTTGATTAAGTATATCAAGGACTTTATTGTTTCAAATTATAGTTATGTTTATACTGTTGTGGCGTCTCTTAATTTAGTGCGTCTAAAACTATCCCATTGGTAACGGTACCTGTGGAAAGGGATTGCACTAGGCTATCACATTCTAAGCATAACGTTGAAAAATAGTACTATTTTTAGACTAAATAAATTGACACACTCTTAAAAACCAGTCACTACCACTACCATACCTATTAACATGATTTTGATGAAGTGTCAAAAATGCAATCTCTCGCCGACCGTAATTTAGCTTTTCTACGTCAGGCACCTACTTATTCTTTGGGCATGCATAAATTCGATTTTTTCGTAGTTTTTCGCAATTTTTAAGGCTTATGGCAGTAAAATTGCGGATCATTTTAACGTGTTTATATCAAAATCTTTTCTTGAGTGTTCATTAAAATAAATTAGTCCGAGATTTGCGAGTTACTCACTTCGACCTAGTCACTAGGGCTAGTTTCCTAGAATTTTTATTTATTTCGGTTAACCAGCAGGTTTACAATGATTCTTAAAATAATTACATTCAAAATTTGCAATACATTCTAAGGGTGTGTAAACCCATTTTAAGGTAACCACTACTTGCTAAGTTCTATGCTCGGCTTGCGAAATTGAAAACTATAATTAACCGACATAGACCTAGTTAGTACAATAGAATAGACATTTTTTTTAACAAGTAAATTTTATCATAATCCAATTACTTCTACTACAAGTTGCTATTAAATACCTACTAATGAAATACTATCTAATTCTCACACGAAAAATTCTCAGGGCCTAGATTGATCAATAATTTTTTTGATGATAATTTTACAAAAAGTGTAAAGTGAGTTACTGTTGATATCAATTGACTGACTGTACTTATTATACAATTTACACAGCCGCGGTCGATCAGGTCGAGTTGGCACCGAAGACTGTCCAGCCTCGAGGGGGTACAACAGGCGTAATTGGTTTGCGTGGTTATCTATATGATACTCTAAATTGAATTTTACTTAGCAAATTGGAACAATCAAAGTTATTTCTCAATAACTAATAAAAAAAATTAAATCCAGTTTACTGGATCTAATGAATTGATTTTTTTCTTGATCAAAGGAGAGATAAATCTCTCCTTTGATCAAGAAAAATCATAAAAGAGTCATCATTCTAAAGTATTTCAATCTTTTTTTATAGGATAACACTGTTTTGTCAGTTTTCGCTAAGTATGATAGATGCCACATGAATCTTTTCTTACACGCTCCAGCCTCAAGTGGTGGGTAGAATAATGTGGACGTCAGACAACACTACAGTACTCTAAGTGCTTGTAGACGCAGGTTTTTGTTTTAGCTTGTGTAAATGTTCGACCTTGTCTCATTGTAAATCCTAATAATTAAGAATGGACATTTTCAAGCTAAGATTTTGATATAAACATGTAAAGATGATACTGTCATTTCCATATAATGTCTATTGGCTAACAAATTGCAAAAAATACAAAAAATTTGAATTTCTTAAGCAAACCCGTTGATTTCACCTTAATGTCATTACTCAAAGTAATGTGTGACGCCAAACAATTCATTAAATTAAGAAACGTCTATTATGAGTTATTGGACATAGAAACAACTAGTCGAGTGTTTCAAGCTATTTCATTTATGCCCTAATACTTCACGACGTTCGATGTGTTGAGATCAAAATACATTAGGCCGCGTCCGAAGTGACAACAGAATCAAACAGGCCTCTGTTTATCACAGGTAAACCCAGTTAACGGATAAAGCATACAAGTACTCTAATATAAAGCATATTGGTCACGGCCTGGCAAGGGATTTCAAGTTTAAGTTTACATCGAACGAATTAATAATATTGTTACGTGCTGGGTTCGACGATTTGGAATAAAACACCTGCTGATCCTTGATGAAATAGGTTAGTCCTGGCTGTTACTAGTTTCCTTGATTTTGTGGAGACTTCGATCCCCCCTTTTAAAGCATCTTCGCTCTTCTTTGCTATCTCTTCAAAACATTCTTCCACTTTCTTTAATCTTGACATCTGCAACTCTTTGTGTGGGAAATTCAGCTGCAGATGCCCTCGTTCATCGCATTTATAGCACACAGCGCCGAGATTCTTCTTGAATGAGGCCTTGACCTCTCTCACCTCCTCTGATACTTCACGCAGTTTGTAAACAGGTGTCTGCCGAATGTCGTGTATCACTGCTTCGACTTCCAAGGCATGCGTCAATGCTTCCTTCAATGTGGCATGGTGATGAAGCCTCACAGCAGCTTTTACCTTCAGGTCTCTGATTCCGTCCACGAAACCTTGCACGATATTTTGCGGTTATCATCTTGTTTTCGGTCGATGGATACGCTTTCCGCAAAAGCTTTTCGATTTCCAACGCCCATTTCTGTAGCCCTTCTCCTGTTAGTTGCACTCTATCTCGCAGCTGAGCGCGGAAAACATGCTCCAGATGTCGTTTCCCATACCTAGCTTCGAGTGCATCCAACAGTTCCTTATATCCAAAACCCGAACTTGGCAACGTCTCCAATACGTTTAGTGCCTGCCTTCTCAAAAACAGTGAGGGCAGTTAAGCATTGTTCGTCCGTCCATCCGTTGGCAGCAGCAACCGTCCGGAACTGTTGCCGGTATGCGGACCAAGCGGTGCTGCCGACGTATGGGGGTACCTTCACATGCGGTCCCTGGACTACCTCTATCGCTCCACTCGATGATGCCTTAGCGGTTTCTAGTCGTACGACCCCCTTCCGCAATTCCGTGAAGGCAGCCATCATGATCTCCACGTCTGATTCTCTTTTATTGCTGCCTAAGTTTCTTGAATCTCTGCAAACTGTAACTGGATCATCCGCATCAGACTGGATAAATCAACGGCGGGCGTGGCTTATGCAGAAGGCGAGGCCTGGTAGGCGGGGCCAGTGGGCGGAGCTTCCAATGAGGTAGGCGTGGCCTCAGTGGGCGTGGCCTGGTGGGCGCGGCCAGTGGGTGGCTCGTGGTGGAGGGACCTAACGAGTGCCAGATCTTCCATGTGCTCCACTGCAGCACGCTGGGCCCTGGTCTTGACACCCTCGCTGCTGGAGTCGTCTCTCGGAGTCAATCTTTCCCAAATCGCATGGAATAAAACACCTGCTGAACCTTGATTCGGTACTTCCAGTATCCAATATCCCTGGTCTTCTTTGTAGTTCGCTTCCTCTTCGCTCTTGACCGCTTGTTCACCTTTCTCGTCTCTCAGTCAGACAGGCTCTGTCGGCACGCTGACCGCTTTTTATATACACGAGTCTCGAACATTCCACCCTCGTTATTTATCAAAGGGTAGATAGTTCGAGAAGTTGGAACTACCAAAAATCCATTGTTTAGGGAAAGGTCATTGACCCCTCAAGTTGTTTACAACTTACGAGTGGTATTTCGGCAGTGCGATTATAAACCTTATGACGCTTATCATAGGGTTCATTTGTAACAATATAATTTCGAAGCATAGCTTTATGACGTAATTAGATATATACCAATACGTTTGAATGTCCATTGGTAAAAATTTAAAATCACTTGCCATCGTGACCAGCGTGCGTTAGCCCTTTGGAGACCCGTCGTGAAAATTATGTGATTTAATTTACTTTGTGATTTTAGTACCAGTCTCTAAAGACAATTTGTGAGAGCTGCTATTGGTTTATCAGTTTCAAACCATAGCAGCTCAACAAACAAATTTGAGAGTGTAATTAATGTTATTAATATAAATCCTATAGAATTTACACAGTCTTTGAGAATTATTTATCAAAAAAACAAATGTAAGTCAGCTCGAAGATTTTTCGTCTCGTGTGACATGTAAACAGGTGGTGTCTTGATTGTAGTTCATCGTCAATTCGGTCGAGCCCTCAGTTGTATGGGATAACAATGACTACATCTTGTATACGATTTCATTAACAAATATCAAACATAAATAGGTAAAATACATTGTACAAGTATTTACATATATGAGACGGCGTCAAGTTGGATCTTTCAGCTGTATCTATATTACAGCCTTAAATAAATAATTACTTTACATTCTCTCTACACTAAGAGAATATTAGATATCACCAGCCTTAGATATCGCTCGCCATATTTCATCTAAGAACCTACACAGTGATTACTTAGCGATTTCTGAGCCGTAGCGAGGTATATCTCCATAAGCGTAGTATATTATACTTTTCATTCTCAAAAAGTGAGCTGATTTTTTAAAATATATTATTATAATCTCAAACATCATTAATATATTAGTTATAATCTCAACATCATTAAGGCTCAAAAACCAATAAAAATTCACTGTATAGGTATTTTTCCCAGCATAATTAAAATTATACCTCTGATAAACCTAAAAAGCTTTTATAAACTAATGCATTTCAGTAATATTTAGAACATTTCTACGTACTAGTGTATATTACAAACTAAACATGATGTGATGATGAAAAAATAAATTAAAATCACATTTCCGATTAAAAACCAATAAATAGATCATTTCAAACTCATCGTGAATAAAATCAACAAAGTCAATAGCTACAATAAGTAACAACTTGAGAGTACATAAAACCAGGGGCAATATAAGCAATAATTTCATGTTAGATTATAAATGTCAACAAAAAAGAAAAACCATAACTATCAACAAATAAGAAAATGTGTATAAATATTTGATATACCAAAAAATATATCCTTCAGTAGAATTAGCCCCTTCGTACACGGCTCGTAAGCGTAAGCGTATCGATATGACGCTACGCGTAACAATATGACAATTACGCCTCCTACGATTCGCTGCAATACCGTTTCGTCTGCGGACATGTTCGTGCTTTCGTCGTACGCGCGGATTACGCTACGCGAGCCGTATGCGAAGGGGTTAGCAGTAGAATGATTAGTCAAGTAAATAAAAGGAAACGCAGTCAAAGTTGCACGGGGATCCACTTCCCCGCCGCATTCCACCCGCATCAGAACTCTGTAGCGATGTGTCGTTTGAGCGCTTGCAGCTGCTCTTCCAGCACATTCTGTTGAAGAAATAACAGTGACCATATGAGGTTAGGTGTTCAAATACCACGCCTACTGACTTCTAATCATACCTATCTCGACTACACCTACCCAATACAGAGGCGAGACAGTGAAGTTAACGCGTATTTTTGAATTTGAAACTGTCTGACTGTCTAATCAGACAATTCACTTTTTTCCCGATACAAATCAGAAAAGGTAATGATCAAAATGAACATTTATTAGAAATTCACCAAGCTACTTTTACCTCTCCTGATAGATGAATTAACAGAAAATTTAACTCTGTATCTCAGTGATAATCACTGTTGTCTTTGGTTATTTGTACATTGCTACTTTATTAAGTGGAACGAAAATAGTATTTTGTGGAAAACCTTCGATGGATAAAAAATAAATGTCATTGAAGGCCACTGAGTAATCATCACTGAGATACAGAATAAGGGTCCTGAGTTGAGTGCTAAGAACAATGTAAAGACGAAATATCTTTTGCCAGAAATAATGTTTTAGTTAAAGCTCCAAAAACACAAAAACAAAGTTAGCGGGAAAAAGTGACGCGTCACACGAGTGGCGATTAGTCGCCGAGTGTATGTTTAGATTCACCGAGAGAGCGAGCGAGACAGAGCGCGGAAGCGGAGGGGTGGGTACTCGGTCTAGTAAGTAGAACAGGACCTAGCAATAGGCTCTTGCAAATAGTTAGGCTCTTGCGAGCGCTCGCCCGAGCACTCGGTTATTTGTTTGCAGTTTGCACGTACCACGTACTCGCCTGAGTATACTGGTTCGCCACTCTACTCGGTAGGTGTAATCAAAGTATAATATTATGAGTACGCTGGACTAAATATTCTATACTCTTTCCATTCGTTTATTTTCTCTTTGACACATAAAACAGATATAGCAATAGCGAGGGACCAGAGAAAGATACCGGTAAAGTGGTCTATCTTTCTGCGCTATTGCTATATCTTTTTTATGTGTCAAATAGAAAATAAACGAATAAAAAGAATATAATACCATTGACAGTTACTTTTGTGTGCCGATTTGAAGCTCCTCCCTCGAAGGTGTCCGGTAATAAAATTGACATTTATAATTGATATTTGCAAAAGATCGTCGTTGTGATAGCGCAAACATGGTCTATCACAACGTGGTCGTGGTGATTTTGCAAACTCGTGTGAATTCATCATTTCTTCCTCCGAGTTGTTTCGGAGGCCAGTTTTGTAATCGTGTGAAGTTTGCACTTGGAGTCCCTGAGCTGGCCTAACCATCTGATAGGTGGGCAGACTTTTGCCCTTAGTCCAGTTCAGTTAGTTAGAGTGTCCAGTTGAAACAGATACAGATCTTCAGGCCTGCGATGCTAAATCGGTAGTTACTCGAGAGTCATGAGGATAATTGTAGATATTAAGTGCTAAAATGAAAAAGAGGTTATATGAAATTTGCTATTTCGGTGGTGGGGGAAGCTAATATAGGTTTTCAAAGAAACAAACAAAAAAAAGACTGTCCATGAAAGTATACTCGAGCGCATCAAATTTTTTATACAGATGCTTCTTCTTGATATGCTTGTCGTCCTGACCACGGAATTTCCTTAATCTGCCGGGTTGAAAATAAAATTCTGAAAGCGGCGACGTTATTGTGAGATTATGGGGTCAGAATGACAAGCACATCAAGATGAAGCGTCTGTGTAAAAATCTGACGTGCTCGAGAAAAAATTTCAAAGTCACGATTTTTTTACCGTCACCTTTGAACTACCTATATAACACCATATTATGATCTTTTTAGCACCTAATATTTAAAAAAACCCAATAGGTGCCCACGACGCTCGATTAAACACCAAAATCCCCCTCTTGGGTCCCTACTAATACGTATGGCCAAATATGACAATCCTCTTAACTTACCTCGTCAGCATTGTTAGCGTCTCTGTTTAAATCACGTCGCACAAGTCTGTCAGTTATTACCCCCATTCTATCCGCACCGACTGGCCGGCGCTCCTTCTGCGCGAATATCTAAAATGAGACATTTAAAACAATTTTTACATCACACACCCAGTGGAATAAAAGCTTGAGGTGTAAGTAATTTATTTGACGAAGAGCAGAAGTGCTTGAAAGCCGATTTTTCGATCGCCAGATAAACTATCTGAGGAATAAATTTGAAGCATATGCCATACCAAAAGCTGTCAAAACGCTGTCAAAACGTCATATTTATTTCTTAGTTTTTAACATTTAATTGGCGATTGAAAAATCAGCCCTAAATATGTTTAATCTATACTACGACTTTTAATTCCATGCAGTTTAATGACGTTTCGTGTGTTACCGATATTTTGACGAAAAAAAATCATTTACTTATTTTATTTTTATTGCCACAGTACAAAAAATATTTTTTGACGCGGCAAAACAACGTTTGCCAGCTAGTCTAATATATAAAATGATCGTACCAAAACGGCTCCACCGATTTTTATGAAATTTTCTGTGAATGTTCGGAAGGTCTGAGAGTAGGTGGTAAGCTATTTTTTTATACCCCTTTTGGCAAAACATCGTTTGCCGGGCCAGCTAGTCTAATATATAAAATTATCGTGCCAATTTTTGTTACCGAACTCCTCCGAAATGGCTCGACCGATTGTTATGAAATTTTCTGTGTAAGTAGGCGCTAGTAGCTCGTAAGCTTTTGGCAAAACAATGATCGATGGGTGAAATGAGAAAACATGAAAATATAAAATGTAGTTTTGTTTAGCTGTTATTCTAAACTTTGTTTCCACCGATTGTTTCACGGCACCAATTAATGTCCTTTTTTGTTATATTAATTGTATTGCATTTTTCAATACTACTTATAGGGGGTACCTATCCTTTTTCCCCCGTCACCTCTCCCACTAACTAGTATCACTGGCAGAAGTCTTTAACAGAGATAAGTGCATCCTTGTTTTTAAATATTTAAAAAAAAATTTCTACGCCATATTGGTACTGATAAGTAAATGAATAAGTGTAAGTTACTTCTTCGGCTTGATTGGCCTCTCTGTTGAGATCGGAGCGCGCGAGTTGGTCGGTCAACGCCACCATCCTGTCGGCGCCCACCGCTCGGCGGTCGTTCTGCACGGCGAATAACTATAAACATACAGTGACACATTTTAAACGATTTTTATCGACTTTTTACTAAAATTTATTTATTAGTACATGGATGGCCGTTGTTATTAGTATATCGCCTTTACAGTGGTTGATATTATAGCCGAGCAAACCTACTATTTAAATATTGTTTTGTTCCAAGTTTATGGTGTTGGAGTAAATATTTCAATTCACCAAAACTACGATTTTAAAAACTTAAGCACAGGGTTTCATTCAATTAAAACATCATTCAAAACAATAATAATAATTGACATCCCGTTAATATACAGCTTCCACCAATTGAGATTTGGAAATACTTATCAGTTAATTCAAGATTTATTATATAAAAACAAAATTGGTTGTCTGTAAAGTTGGTTTACGGACGATAGATTTACGTGACGACGTCATAATTGGCCTCTCTATCGTTTGTTTTATCGTGCCTCTCTATCGCTTGTTGCGCGCTCTCGCTTGCACGCACAGGCTCAGGTGGAACGTTACGCGGAACGTTACTATTTTTCATGTGCGTTGCTGGTGTTCATCAATTTACTAAACGTTATCACGTCAAGAAATCTGATTATTCATCATAGTCACAATAATACTGTAAAGGCAAAAGGTTGTGAGTAAGTGCCTAAGTGTGTGTGTGTAAGTTTATTACTCCATCACGCCGCAACTGCAGAACTGAATTGGCTGAAATTTAGAGTGAAGATAGATTATACCCTGGATTAACACACAGGCTACTTTTTATCCAAGAAAAGTCAATAGTTACCGCTGGATTAGTGAAAAACCGACAATCAAAGCCACGCCGCGGTGGTAATCTATTAACAAATATTATTAAATAAATGAAAGACGTTCTTACTGCTTCTGAAGATGGCATTTCAGTCCGGCCTTCGTAGTTAAAAGTCTGAAACAAAACAAGGCAAATAGCTGTTAAGTAAATTGCGGTTTTTTGAAAAGCTTGAATAATTCTTTACAGTAAGTAGAGTAAGCAATATGACGTATATACAACCTGCAGGTTAATTGCCATAGCCGAAAGCCTTAACAGGGGACAATCTATAGATGCATGAAAAAATATCACAAAAAGTATAGCTCATATTATCGTAATGGCACTATAGGGAGTTCAAAAATGTACCATAAAATTGAAGTGGCATCCCTAAAAACAGCTCAATCAATATGAATGAAAAGTGTATTACGCTTTGTTGACATCACAGGGTTGCTAAAAATATTTTTTCTAAATAGAATAATAACTTTTGTATCAAAAATAAAATAATTGAGTCTTCTTATCTCCATTAATGTGTTTCTAGGATAAAGTAAAAAGGTTAGCTTTAGGTTAGCAGGTTAGCTAACTAATACGAATAAGTTTTTTGGATAGAAAAACAACACTTACGTTTGCCGGAGCCGGCAGGAAATTATCTCTAAACAGCTCCCTGTTCAGTTTCGGAGAGTCAATGAGGAAATCTGGCAACAGTTCCGGTCGAATCACTAGAAAAAAGTACATTTTTTTGAAGGGTCTTCCCTTTGAATAAATTAAAAAAGTATAAACACAAAACTCATATTGTGTGTCCAACGATTAGGCGACTCTCGAGTTGTGTCACTGTCATTTCTTTAGCTCAAATATGAACTACACTCTTATATAAAGTGTCTTACACATAACCTCAGTGACACTACATTTCTTTAGCTCAAATATAAACTACACTCTGATATAAAGTGTCCTTCACGTAACCTCAGTGACACTGTCATTTCTGCTGCTCAAATATGAGCCATACTCTGATATAAGTGTCCTCAAATATGAGCCACACTCTGATATAAAGGGTCCTACACGTAACCACTCATAATGCAGGCAGCTTCTGTATTTTTTTTTCAATTACTATTTGGCACCGCCGTACAGATGTCTACTATTCATACTAGTAAATTAAGTTTTGCTGGTTTGCTTGTTTCTGCTTCAAACACGTGTCAAGAGCACCAGATCAACGTGATTATTTGCACAGATATAGTAGAAAGCGCGGAGTTACATAGGCTACTTTTCCTCCCGGTGAAGTCAATGATTCCCAATTGATTTGTAAAAAACCGAAACCCACGCGGGCGGATCCGCGGGCTACAGCTACTCTGGGATATGAACATAATGGTATAATATAAAAATGACAGTAAAACTTACGATTCTCATCGAAAACATCGAGCGGTGGTTCGTGTTGCGCTGCTACTAACATGTTCTGTATCGGCTGTACATTTTGCTCTTGGTTCGGATACAAAGCAATCGCGCCGGCGATGGGTGGCCCCTGGTACACGGGTGAGGGGTTCAATTGCTGTGGGTTCAGATATTCCGGCACAGGGTATTGGCGGTTACTCGGACCCTCTTCTTGCACGTTCACCACGCTTGCGTATCCACCATAATAGGGACGTATCGGTTGCATGATCCCACTCTGATTAACACCCATTGGAGTCTGGTTATGCATTATAGCAGGTGCATAATTCCTGCAAATTAAAACATTCCATCTTAGTATGTACAAAAATACCGTTGTATATTTTTGGCGAAGATTGATGAGACTAGCTACACGTTCAGATGATTTTAACGCATGTCCATTACAAATACATATAGTGCGTCCACCGATAACAAACATGAGGACGATCCTCGTATCCGACGTACCGAACGATTTACGTTAACCTTTTTCTTACAAGCAAACAATAGCGGTACCTGTCAAAATTCCTGACTGACGTGGCCTTATTGCTGGTGACAAAACAAGTGTTTTCGGCACCGGTAAACTGACGACATTTTTTCGCGTCCTCCGCCCTGTCCAGCGTATATGTATAGACATATACCCACCATATACCATACCATACCAAATAGTGCATCACACAATTTTGCATTGCAATATCATACGAGCATTGCACTGCGCGCGTCTTCAGACAATTTTTTTCTATTCATCAGTCTCATTGTGCTAAGTAATCACGCCGGCGCATAGTGCCCTTCAGACCGAAAGTCTTTTTTATTAGTTTAGCTTAAACTCGGAAACGGATGACTGATTTTGATAAAACTTGTTACGTTTGAGTGGGTCCAGTGATAGTTTAGGTTCACAATATAACCCATCAGCTGGATAGAGTTAAGTCAGCTTGTTAAATGAAGAATTTGTGAGATGTATTAACAAAGACACAAATAGAATCATACTTTAAGTACTCACCTTTGTGGAACGCATTCGGTTATTGCATTATCGGCGAGGCGCGTGTAATCACCGCTTACATGCATTTCTTGATTGATTGGAAGCGATTGTAATTCTAGAAAAAAATGAAGAATTGTAGAAACCGAAATTTTCATTAAACATTATTTATAATACAACATTATATTTTCTAAATGTGGGAGTTGGAAGCACGAAGTCAAGACTCTGAGAAGTATTTCTCCCACGTGAATTTCCACCATGGATTTTCAGAGATAGAAAGTAACCCCATGTGTCCAGGATATAACTTGTATCGTGTCAAATTTCAGCTGAATCGGTTCTATAGTTGCGGCGTGAAGAAGAATTGCTCCATATAAACTTATGATCTACGTTTCACACCTTTGGAAAAGTACTTTGCTAATGCACCCTTGGATCACAGCTTTGATCTAGCGGCTTGGGTTGATGTGTCAGTTGGTCAGTCAGTTTCTACTTGAATACATTTAGAAGATTGAAACATGTGAATTGAGTACCTTATAAAGGCCTTTTTGAAGTGTTATTTAAGTTTAAAACAACTCACGTGGTACGTTGAAGTTATGATCTTGATTCGCTGTCTGCGACGGTGCTATTGGCTGCGGCATTGGATACCGTTGGTACATTGGCGGAATCAGGATTGTCTGCGGCATCGGCATCGTTGGGATTGGCGGTAGATATGTATAGTTGCCGTTGATCATCGGTTGATTGGCGTTTGCCAGGGCCCTGTTCCTGCCAAAGTTGTAATGATAAAAACTTGGGTAGATAGATCATTACACCTTCGGGTCCGAGGTGCCTTTTTTATATTTTTGTTTATATCGCGGGCTTCAAGCCAGAAGGGCGTATAAGCAATCACCCCTGCTTTTAAGGAGACAAAAAAAACTTAATAAGTTTTTATTCAATGGATCTCTCTCGCTAAACTAATTTGACATAAACGTGTGAAGAGGATACTAACATTCCTGCAATTTTACTGCCGCAAGTCTATTATGTCTCATTAGCTTACAAATTGAGAAAAAGTAAATAAAATTTGAATTTTGCAGATAGACTGATCAAACAGAATTACAGAATTTCATAGTTGTATGACGTATAGTATGCATATACATTAAACATCAGTTTAAACCATCATTCATTATTTTAATTTTGGAAACAGCACAGGGCTCATCAAAATCGGTTCAGGAGTTTTCAAGACCCTTGAAGTTGCTTTAAAAGTCTGGCATGTCAATGAAGCAGATGTTTGAACCAATCGGCTATCAATGCTCAATTAATGTGACTTTCAGTTTACCTTTCCTTGTGTAATGCGCAAGTAGTGCCGCCGGGACAGTAGGTTGTAGTAGTCCACGCGGGCATCTTGAACCGCGGTCCAATTGGCGTTTGGACAGTCAACATCTGTTGATTTGCGAGATCTGCAAAGAAAGCGTTCGTGTTTTTTTTAAATATTTATGCCTGCGGCTCCATCCGCGTGCTTTCGTTTTTCCACAATTCCCGTGGATTTTTCCTATGCTTTTATCCTGGGTTATATTGTTTATATAGACAGTAAAACTTATAAACTGCTGTGTAACTGTGTGACAAACAAGTTTTAATTTTACACTAATTTACATATGCTATATTTTAAATATTTTCATATATTTATATTGTTTTTTTTTTAATTGAATTATTTGTAGCACTACAGTAGGGAAAACCTCAATTAACCAGACTAATTAAATGTACCTATGAAGAAAAGTTAGTTTTGTGCATAAGTTATTAGTACATAATGTTGTGTGTTTATTAAAAACAACAAATACATATCATATAGAACAGATATCCTTTGTAAGAAACAACAATACAAAGCTTTCGGTTTCTACATATTTCATTAATATTTAAATTGGTTGGGGTTGGTAGGCCGAATACTCGAGGTTGTAGGTACTGTATAAAAGGTTCTGCTGTAAGATTTTAACTTCTACTATAAGAGCTTCTACTGTATATTATAATTAAAGTTACACTAATCCCAGTACCAGTAATAACTGTATCACAGTCGGCTAGAATTCCTCAATTCTAATTCTGATGTAATTGTGCAATTATCAATTGGCTGACGCTTGACGACGATTATATTAATAATCATATAATAAATTATAAACTTACTTGAGGATGGGTCTTGATGGTTATTCTTATGGTTGTGATTTGAATCGCGGTAGCTGGCGTAGTGTACAAGGCTTGCGAAGACTTCTTTTACAGAGGTTAACAGCTCCGCCAACTGATGAAATGCTGGACACTCTGCGTCTAAGGTACAATAACAAGTATTTCATCACAGAGTACTGCGAACACTCATTGATCACGAAATCTACTCAAAATTTTGGAAAATCTACCGATATTTTCCTCGGACCTCTATAAATTCCACTCAAATTCTCCTGAATTCTAATTCTAATCAAATTCGCCTATCATAGTATTATGAAAGCCATAAAGCTCATTCTTTGTTGATTCAATACTCTTGTTTTGAATTAGTGTAATAAAAATAACTTTCCAAGGGCTGATTTTCCACTCGACAGATAAACTATCTGAGGAATCACGATATAGAATCTTTGTTTATGAAATAAGTCTAGACACATATACACATACACTTACACTTTGAAACACTGCACATCCATTCTTACACTTACACACATATTATTTCTTTATTTTTATTTTATCCTTGCATGATTATATTTTGTATTTGAACTGCAACTCTCTTGTTTGCCATATTTGGACTTAACTTAGTTATTTGTATAAACTGACTCCCAAGACACGGGTTCTGCCTAGTTTGGGAGTCAGGGAGTGTTCAAAAACTGTAACATTTTGTTTTTGTTTATCCAATAAATTTGTTTGTTTCATTGTTTCATTTTAATAAATTTGAAACATATGCCATACAAAATCTGTCAAAACGTCATATTTATTCCCTGAGATTTATTCCTCAGCTCAGTTCCTCAGTTAACGTTTATCTGGTGATTGAAAAATCGCCCTCTAGCAATCATCCATAGATAAAAAATAAATGTAGTCGGTGGTTGCTTTAAATTTTATCTAATTATTGATTCTCAGTTACAGCACATGAGCACAGACGTCCTGAATGAAAACCAAGTTATTTATTGCGATCAAAACTATTATGAATATCTTTGAATACGATATTTTGCATTTCTGTGGTCTTTGACGCCTTTTTGTCCGAAGAGAATGTTTTGTTATACGTGAATCGTAGTAGGTATATAGGGAGGTCTGTAGTTTTAATAGTCAGGCACAGTTACGAAGTTCATCTTATTATAAACAGTTATTAATAAATAGGACAGTGTTATCAAAAGCTTAGGAAAAAGCCCACCTTCCATTGACACCTTGGCCCTGGGGACCCACTCTTAAACCTGTGTGAGGCTGATTGTTTTGGGGTTGAGCAAGGCATCGGATACGGCATTGGTTTAAAAAGACTAATCTATAAAACCAGGGCCTTCGAAGCTAGCCACCACTATACCCAAGTTCGTGCTGTGGTCTCCATGAGAAACGGGTGCGAGATCCATATTCAAGCTGTGATTGTTAGGGTTAAAAGAGTCGCCCGAGTCCTTTTTAAGCGTAAATGTTGCTTATTTATCACTGGGAAAATAAACGCAAATGACAGGACAAACATAAACACTTCATGTTGATTTGATAAGTGACAACCACAGGTAACATATCTGTCTTTCTTTGATATTTGATTATACGATTAATGTAGCCATATTAAAAGAAAGATCAAACACCGATATTGATGTATCGATTGATTTATTTCTCTTGAAATGATTTCATAAACATTACATTATGTTTACGGAAAAAAATCTTTTTATGTTCAAATCCGGTTTTACCTTATTTTATTTGGTATCATATAGCTATATTTTTAACAGTAATTAATACCTATGGAAAAATTACTAAATATTGGTACAGCTGTAGTACAAACAGTGAGAAGTAATTATTATGGCATATCCAATAAAATAAAATCAAATCGAAATGTTTAATCTTTCACATAGGCCAACTTACAGGCAATATCGATAGTACGATCACGTTCGGAAAGCAGAAGAACGGACAGGACACTGGCGAGTGGCGAAGTGTCAGTCGGCACATATCACATGACACATCATAACCCGCGGCCCGAGTTAACCTCCGGTTTGTATCAACGTTAGTGTTTTTAAAACCACTTACGTTGTCATGTTTTTAATTTTAGTGTTGTAACCAGTTAGGTACCTTAATTCAATGCACTTTATAATACATTATAACATCGATCAAATACTGATACAAACTTGAATCGATTCATCGTGAGTCTAGAGTAGCGAGTCTTTTGGCTCATTACTAGTCTCGTCGCATCTTTAGTAGTACATAGTAGCGACGCGAGTAGTCTAGTAGTTAGTAGTTGTAGCGAGTCGTTTACAACTTTAAATTCTAGTGTGGTTTCTAAATGATTTAATCAGTTAATGAGAATCGGACTTAGGATAGTGTTCACTGTCATATAAATTTTCAATCTGTGGTCACAAATTACATGATCTGTGGTCGTCGACCGCCTACTTGTGCATAAGTTTGTGTTATTTTGTTATCTGTAAGTAGGGTCTGTGCTATTGATTTTCATTTCATCTTTAATCTGTGCTCTTCATAGTTATGAACACTGAATTTATTTATCAAAAAAATTAGGATAGTGTGATCACAAGATTCTATAAAATTTAGGACTAAAAGCCCTCATCCTCATATATATTTGCTCCACCAAGATCAGATCAATTATAGCCAGCTGTAGCCATTCGATTCCATTCGCTGTATGGAACGAATCGAACAATGTACAGTCCGACAAGGCTCTCTTGGCACTTGAATGATATTGTCAAGCGGGCGTAGTTGTAGAACAAATGTAGAACTTAGGCATCCAGCTAGTAAAATTTTGTCAATTTTAGTTAATAATAAACCAAAACAACACAAAATACTTGCAACATACCGACAAATATGCCGACGGAGCGAACTATCGAACAGTGTCACAAGATAGCAGTGTTAGTTCCGATTTTGACCACGCGCCAAGATAGCCTTGTCGCACTTGTATAGGTAAAAAAAATCATATTAGAACAGTTTCGACTAACCCGGACTCGCGTCGATGTTCGCGAGGCGATCCAGGTGCATGCTCATGACGACCAGCTGCGACGGGTCCCAAGTCCTCTGCAGCGCTATGAAGAGCTCCTGCACAGACTGCGCGAAGGACTGCGGCGTCTGCAGCTTGTCGATGATGCTCTGCATGTGGCTCTTGTGCGCCGTGTCGCCGTAGAGCAGCGCGCTCCACTGGTCGGGCGCGATCCGCAGGCCCGCTTCGGTGGCTATTTGTACTATCTGCGCGTCGTGCTCCCGGCGCAAGGAGTCATAAGTGCGGAAGTCCTCTTTGAGTTGCATTAACGACGAGTCACACTCGCGCTTGGATACCTAAAATTGAACAGAAGCTTCACACCACTGAAATGCGTATGCTTAGATGGGCAGGAGGAGTAACTCTCAAACACAAAGTACGTAATGAACATATAAGAGGAAGCTTTAAGGTTGCACCCATAACCGAAAAGATATCCGAATCAAGGCTCAGATGGTACGGACACGTTAGGCGTAGGCCCGACAATGGTGAAAAAGTGCCTTTCCTTTGAGGTCTTCCCCAACCCCTCTTTTTCGTAGCCATCTACGAGAAAGAGGGGTAGGGGAAGACCTCAAACAACCTGGATGACAAATGTCCAAAAGGACATGAAATGCCTCGGCCTTAAGGACGAGGACGCGATTTTAAGGTCTACATGGCGTCGCATGATAAGTAAAGCCGACTCCGCGTAACGGGATAAAGCGAGGACAAGGAAGAAGAAGAAGAACCGCAAAGCCAATCGGATACATTGAAATTATTGAGAAGGGCCCATGAAATCTAAGTTTTGTAATTGGGGCTGATTTTTCAATCACCAGATAAACTGTCTGAGGAATGCAACCTAAGTTTAAAACTGTCATACAAAACGTTATATTGTTTAAGTTATATATAAAAAAAAATTTAAACTGAATTTCGGACAGACCTATGAAACAATATGGACTAGCCCCGTCAACAAAACTTAACGTGATTTTAATCTCTCAAGTGGCGTCTATAAGATGGCGTCACGGGCTAATAACTCGGTACATGAACATTTGCCAACAAATCTTGGCGCTCATAACGGCGTCGCGTCACATAAGGCTAGGCAAGAATGGATGAATGAGGCGGGTTCATAGTTTTGATATCCCATAGGGTTACAGTATGAAAATGAGTTGAATAATGAGAGGTAAGATCTTTATGTCTCAGCTTTATTATTCATGAGTGTCTCTGGATGAGTGCAGTTAACCTGTGAGTTAAACATAATAATATAATATAGATATTTCCACAGAGCAAGGAATGACTTGATATTTCAGCCGCTGCACTCTGTCAAACTCCATACGTATCGAATGAAACATACGATTTTGACAGAGTGGGGCGCGTCTTCGTGGATTGCAATATCTATAACATTTTTATGCAAAGGTTTGGTACGCACTGCATCTAGGGTAGTTGTGGCACTTTCAACTAAGCACAGAGAGTTTTAAATAACTTCACAAATTCAAAGTAACTTACCTTAAAACAAGAAGCTCTATAGAGAAGCTGGACGACATGGCCTATGCTGGTTTTTGATGCCTGGGGAAAATGAGGTTCTAATCTTTGGACTACAAACATAACCAGCACCTGCAAAGAGAAATATTTTTTCCTACAATAACATAACTTAAAAAAAAAACTTTCAAATTTAGTTCAAAGGTGATTTCATGGCTCATAATACCTTTCTGGAAAGGGCAGACCCGTCTTCGAGAGCTAAAAGCACGAGCTTTAATACTTCTTCCTGCATGGCAGGTCCCAGAAACTGGCAACCGCGCGCACGTACCGCTGCCCACAAGTTGGCACTTAGTTGCTGAGGGTTCTGCAATTACACATAAAACATATCAACTGTGAACCCACGTCTCACGTTTCACTTGTGATGTATAGATATTTCAATCCACGACGTCGCGCCCCACTCTGCCAAAATCGCTTATGTTTCATTCGATTTATATCGAGTTTGACAGAGTGAGTTGAGCCGTCGTGGATTGAAACATCTGTAATTGCTAGAATACCCAGCGGAGATAGCTGGAAGACGCGGATTTAAATTCCAAAAAGTACGACAATTTTTAGGGTTCCGTACCCAAATGGTTAAAACAGGGCCCTCATTACTAAGATTTCGCGGTCCGTCCGTCCGTCTGTCACTAGGCTGCTATCTCTGGAACCGTGATAGTTCCTTAGAATCGAAATTTCTGCTGCCGCTATGTTAAAAAATTGAATAATATAAATATTAAAGCAGGCCTCCCATACAACAAACAAATTACCTACTAGTAGGTAATTGGTAGGTGAAAATTTCGATTCTCAAAGCACTCTCATTTCCTACGTTTTTTTGCCAAACCAGGCGATATTCACTTGTCACGTGTTCGAGGAAGCTACAAGTAGCCATCACGACGGACCAATTTCAAACGGCCGCCGCGCGCCGGGTAGGTGGCACGCGTTAGCTCTTTTACGGTCTATTTCACGCGCTGCGTGCGCCCGATTACGAGGCAGCCTTAGTATGTCGAAAGAGATAAAGTTACACGATAAAAAGAGGGCACAACTTTAAGTGTATAGCGGAGGCGGAGCCAGGCGTTATTGCGAACTGAATTGCACTTTTTGTCTCAGCACTATAGAGTCGCTATTTCTTTAAACCATCTTGCAGAGCGAACCTTCTGTACTGTTAGTTACTATTATGTATTCTGTGGCCTAACTAAATAAGCTGTATCACCTGGTGCTGGAGTATCAGCTCCGTAACGGTCCTCTCCCCCAGGGAGCGCGCCGCTCGAGCCGCCCGCGCTCTGCCCTCCTCGTCTGTGATGGCACATTGCAGCAGAGTGACCAGCTTTCTCTGCATAGGTTTCGATAAACGTACGCCCGATGTGCTGCTCGCTGTTTCAAACAAATAATCGACTGTGACCATTGATTAAACATATAGAGGACCAGCACTTAGTGACTTCACGCATGTATTTTTAGGCTCCGCCCTGAAGCATCATTTTTATTTGTCGAAACTGTAAAATGGCGCTAATTTAAGCGACTGACAGCGCTATGTTCTATCAGCGGTACCGAAATGTACGGGCGGTAACGACGCGCGACGCGCCATTTGTGAGAAATTTTGACGTGACAACGTCTTATAAATCGATAGAGCCGGTTGCACGCACGAAAAAACATGACTCATCCGGCGTTACCTCGCTCATGCGGCGTTACCGGCGTTACCTCGCGAGCGCGGAACGAGCGACAATGAAGACGTTGTCACGTTCAACTATCGTCAGTAAACCGACTTTACAGGCAACCAATTTTTTTGGCTTCAACATAAGTCACACATTTTCCGTCGTCTTAGCGTAGGTAGCTTATTTCTTCATTGACTGTGACAGACAGACATACAGACGGCAAGTTCAAATAGCACTGTGAAGTGTTCTATTTTTACCATTTTGGTAGAAATAAATACAGTGTGTACATGGTTTGTATATACCAATGTTTGTACATAGAACCCTATTTGAATTACAATATAAACTTATTGTCTGGTCTGTGGTATGAATCAAAAAGTATTGTTTCCTAGGCACTTCCTAGTTCCTAGGTCAATGGTACGAAAACTCAAACATTGTCTAAGGTCAGTTATGACATTTCGAAAACATCAAAAATATGTTTTTATGATTTCTATTATATTTAATAATTAAAGCAAATTCACCATCAATTGAATTATACCAAGAATACATAAAATACACTTAAAGATTGGACTGTGTTGCACTGGGCCGAATTCGAATAAAGTTAGTATTTTAATTTAAAATCTTATTAAGTTAAAATTTATGAAAATACTTCGAAATTTTTGTGCGTTTGAAGCAGGCGTGAAGAATCTGCAAATTACGCATTGGATGAATAACGCGGGCAATACCTAGATCTTTTACTTTTGACGTGACGTCTTATAAATCGATAGAGCCGGCTGCACGCACAAAAAAACATGACTCATCCGGCGTTACCTCGCTCGGGTTACCTCGCTCTGAGGCGTTTTTTTAAGACCACCAATTTTTTTTAAGAAGTGGATCGGCAAGCACGTAAAATTGAATGATATTTACCATAATATTTGAGGTATCCAGCTAGATGTTCTAGATTTCGCACTATGACGTCATAAGCTTGGCGGTCTTTTTCTGGCAGTGATTGGATGCAGGGAGGGTGGTGCGGCTGCGCGGGCGGGCTGTATCCCGCGAGCTGCAGGAGTGCCGTGTTCACGACCAATTCTTCCGGCTCGGCTTGGATAGCGGTCTAGAAAGGCAACGAACGTCTAAGTGTTATTGGTTATGGTAAATAAACATTACTATTATTACAGGACAGTCTTGAATTACCAACAGCAAAATTAAAGTGAATACTACTAAGAAGCACCTAAGTAGGTGCTGTCAACCCAGTTAAGTGATATTAAAATTATAAAAACAAAAAAACCAATTGTTATTTAAATACACAACTTTTCTATAAGACAATTAACACTTTGCCTGCAGCGCTAAATTACCGCCGCTTTTTATTATTTATCCTGAATTGCGGCTCGCTTCACGTCTGCGTACTTGTGTCACGCCAAGCGTGAGGTAACAACATAACAATATAAAGAGATGACTATGTTTTAGCAGGCTTTGTGTTAAATAAGTATAGATATTTCAATCCACAAAGACGCGCCCCACTCTGTCAAAATCGCTAATGTTTCATTAGATTCGTATGGAATTTGACAGAGTGGGGCGCGTCATCGTGGATTGAAATATTTATATCTATCTACCTTGAGTAATATAAGAAAAAAAAATTTATTCCGTAGTAGTTAAGCCGAAGATACTAACCTGATCAAAAGGGCATTGTTTCCTGTGCAAATGTTTAAGACATTGCTCGCAAAGCGTGTGGCCACACCCAAGACTTATAGGGCTCCGCGGCGGGGCCCCATATTCGCGGGAGCAGATTGGACAGTTCAGATAGTCCGCCCATTGCGGAGCCTGGATGGGCATTCTGTCACAATAAAAAAGACATGAATGTTTCACCCATCGCTCGACAGATGACGCTGCCTTCAGTTGGCGTGCACTAATGAGTGAATAACCTCTATTTAAACGTGACCCTCCTGATGGTCTGCGGTATGCGGAGCGGGTGCCGCTGAACCAATCAGCAAGTCAGTCGCTGTCTGCCTGCAGCGCTGACGTATCGTTATAGCCAATCGCATCAACCGCCAGACCATTGGGAGGGTCAAGCTTATATAAGTAGTTTCATTCAGATTTTCTTCGTGACGGGATTTTTGTCATGCAAAAAATCCATTCCTCCGGCACGATACCTTCTGATAAGAAATTTTGTTTCAAAAAATGTTTCTAGATCCTATTGCTGGCCGACCAGAATGAAAAGGATTTGCTCATAGGACGCTGTCCAGCAGGGGGCTTTGCACACTTTTGAGAACCATGTAGTTTCCTGTTTTCCCATAGTGAAGGGCAATGTAAGTGACATTTACTTTCGTAAATACACATTATACTGAAAGAAGAACACAGTTAGAACCGCTGCCCCCTCATTATGACAATGATCCGAGCCAGTAGACTAAAACAACAGACATATCCCTGGGCAGGGTGGACGGCGTAAAAAAATGTCGCCAGTTTATCGGTACATATTATATTATTACCACCAGTAAGGCAGCACTGTAGTTACCTATGGAATTTTGACAGATGGCGCTACTGTTTGATTGTATGAAAAAGGTTTATGTAAATTGTTCTGATGCTCATATCCTGAGTTTGCCATATCAGAGACTAAAACACAGAAAATCATAAAATATCTTGATTCTTATTAGGTTAGGTTAATATCCAGATAAAGGAATAAGACTGCATTCAAGTATGTATATGGCATAAATATAATCATTGCATTTGTACAAGTCATACACACATCATGATATATTTACTTAATTTTTTCTCTGTTGACATCATGAGATCAGTCGTAAGATGTTGTGTTTTTTTATTTCTGTACATTTTTTCTCTTGTCTATGATCTGTGAAGATCTAAGATGCTTTCCTTTTCAGACATTTTAAGCAGTCTAGGACTGTAAGTTGAAAGGCCAGCTGATCAGGATGTTGTTGCAGTTGGGATTTGTATTTGGCACAGCACAATGGTATGTCTTCTTTTACAGTTTTGATCCTCAGGTGTTCATAAATCCAACTGTTTTTTTTTATTAACCATGTTTGTTTCCCACTATTTTGGTTGTTTGTTTTAGAATGTAGTCTATTTAAAATTGTAGTCATCTCAAAATTGTAGTCCATATGTCCAGATAGGTTTTAATGCAGCTTTGTATATGAGGAGTTTGTTGTTAGTTAATGGTTTGGTATTTACTTTATGGGGATCCCTAGAGATAGAGTTTTTAACACAAAAGGCACATGAACTTAATCTTAAACAAAACAATTTTAAATTATCAATACCCAACCTAGCACCCTCTGTTAAATTTGTGTGAGGACCTGTATTACATTATTATTGTAAGTGTGTAAGTTTCTCCATTTGATTTTTTTTATGTTTGGATTTTTGTTACTCAATCAACTCAACTTTAGAGCTGATTTGGCAGAACTGGAATGTAGAAAGCTTGTCCGTGGATTAAAATTAATTAATAGGTTAGTTTTAATTCTGAATAAATCCTGAATAGGGTTAAATTGGACATTGCAGTCTATAGTTATAGCTATTCACTATTATAATAATATACTCTCTCTATAGTATGTAAAAGAAATTAAGGGTAATCCTAGTTTAAGCAGAAGAGAATGATGCAGTAATAGTGGTCATGAACTTGAATCAATGTTCTAGTGCTGAGCATAAATGTTTTCCAGTGTGTAGGTGTTTTTCAATACATTGTATTTATGTACCTATATTTAATTTTATGTACATTTATCAGTTATCTTGTATCCATAACACTAGATATCACTTAGTTTGCAGATATTACTAGGTGTGTATTCTAATATAATATAAAACAAACTGTCAATCTTTATGTGTTTACCCCTATTCTGGTTAACACTAGAGGTGTTTATAGTTCTAGAGGGGCACAGAGGTATATTGAATTTATTCTTATAATATAAAAAATAAAAATACAACAAAGAAGCTAATATTGTGAAACAAAGATGCACACATAAATAGTGACTGCTTACCAGATACTTGCATATTTTTTTTACAGGTCTTGCAAGTACAGAGGTGTTTTCCAGGATGTTGTGCAGGCAAGTCTTAATTCAGAGACATCTATATATGTTCCAAATTTCTGCCAAATCGGTTCAATAGTTATGGTTGTGTTGTCAAAAACATACATTCATATTATGACCTTTTGCCATTATAATATTAGTGTGGTGTAATCAATCATAAAGGGAAAACCATAAAGTACTTATGGATTGTATTTATATATGAATAAATAAAATAAAGAGCAAAGGTCTAACAGCCACAAAAAGGAATGAAAATGTTGGGGAAAAGGTTCTGTTTAAAAAATACCTATTATCCTATTATATATAGAAATATAGGTATTTTTCCATTATCCTGCTGAATTGGCAATCTGTTGTGTATAGTTTCAGTACTTAGTTAGGAAGTTTATTTTATTCGACCTATAGCTACTTCAGGTCTATTATTAAAATCGTCGCGTCATTGAATTTGATGATGACAAGATAAAATTATGATAATATGTATTTCATATGACCAATTATGTTTTACTACTTAATTTCAATTATAATATATCATTCTTTTTAACTTTGTTGTCATGCTGTAAAATTAAATTTATATTTTATTTACGAAATATTTTTTTAAATTTGACATGCAAAAATTGCCACCTCGGCAGCATCTATTAGGGTTTGATAAACAAGTGTCTGGACTCTGGTATATTGTGACGTGAGGATATATTTATCTTTCATTGGAGAAAAACAGGGTAGGTTTAGGATTATTTGATTACCTCAAAAATAGAAGGTACACTCATCACAAAAATAACACATTTAGCTTCTACCCACTTCAAATCAAATCATGATCCGTCGGACTGACACTCAACTCATTCCATAAAAATACTCTGTGATTCCACAGCCGTAACCCTACGTCACACAGATAACTAACAATAGAGTAAAGGAGTAAATATTTGTCCCACATTGTCCCGATCAAAGATATTACACACTAAACAAGATTGAGTACTAACCATTCTTGCTAAGCTAAATTGACACTTAATACTCATTCTTAGAGGAGCTATTATCTTACAAGCAGTAGCTAGCTAAAAGCGGTCCTGAGCGAGAGGGATAGATATGGTCGTCGTGTCCTTGCCTGACATCTTGCCATCTCAACTAAATATTGGGTTTGGTAGAAACGGTAGATTTTTTTATTTTTGTTTTTTATAATACAACACAATACAGTAATAACAATCGTTTTTAAAAATAATTTGTCCTGTGAATTTTTTTTCATCATGGTCACCTTAAATTAGAAAAGGACGCACTACCTGAGGTGCCCTCTCGCGCGGACCGTTTTTTTCATCATAGTGCTCAGTCTTGTTATAGTATAATGTCTTTGGTCCCGATAGCTCCGAGCCTCTGACAATCATCCGACCACAGATTTCATCCGACAATAATTATGAAGTAAAGAAAGATAAAAAGAAAGTAAAGTTTTTCAAGGTGTATCCACCCTCATGGGTACGATGGGCATGCTCATAATCTTAATCCACTTTATAATGGAGATCTTGTATGTCTGATGATTATAGTATTAAAAATAATGGCAACTCTCGTCAGCGTAGATTGTTTTTAAAGGTTTTTTCGAAAAATAAAATCGCGGTCAAATCGTGGTTGCGTGCCTCGGTGGCGCAGGAAAGATTATCCGGGCTAGCTCTCCTAAATATAATCAAAAAGATGTGAACTTGGATATTATGAAAGGATCAAAATCATGAAAGTTTCCGTAAATAAGAAACCTAAGATTGAATTTGCAATATAAAACTTTAATTTTAAAACTACAACATGTCGGATGATCGATGATTTTTATCAAAATGTATTGAAAAATTTAGAAAACGAAATATTTCAAATTTAAAAAATTACACGTGTTTTCAGAACGCCCCAAATATAGGCGGCCATTTCTATGACGTCACACTTCGTCAACATCTGGTTCCTCATAAGTCAAAGTATGGCTACATATTATTATAATAGGTACTTCTTAATTCAAAATATGAGCCGGAAAACACGAATGCGTACGTCATATCCGCGGATGTGATTTATTACAAAAATTATATATCCCACAGTTTTCCGCAAACTAAATAAAATTTGAATTTTTGCGGCCGGATGTATCAGATCACCTTAATACATTAACATACAAAGAGGAAGGAAATTCAAGAAAATAATGGCCCTTTAACCAGTTTTAATGACAGGGCAGGCCACGGCGGCCTGCGTAAAGTAGCTGTTTATCTTACCCATCGATATAATCCAAGTAATTGCCATATTTCACAGGTAAATCCTTCTACAAATATAACCAAAAGGCGGTTCCTCCTATCAAAATATTAAAATGCAAAATAATCTAAGGGTGGCAGGGTGGTGGGTACGTATTATATAATCCTCAGGTGGTTGTATACTAGTACGAAATCGTAATTTATTTTTTGAAATTAGTCGAATTTTAAGCGACGTCGTAAATAACCAAACCAAAAAATGATGAAAATAACCAGAGGTGCCTTCTACCTCAGAAGGCGTCTTCACTCTTTTTTTGTGAAAATAAAGAAATACCTACATCGAGGATACTGCCATAAAGCATGCTGAATAATGGTACCTAAAAGAAGTGTCTTTTATCAATGCCATGCCCGCAGTTTTACTGTCCTAAAGCTACAATTCCTTCAATGTGTATAAATGGAACGTTACAACTCTTCCACAATCTTCATTCCAAGCCTTGAGGAGGATAAAACATCCTTCAAATTTTTTTTCCTCGAAGGCGCAACATAGAATAGGTAACCCAAGTATAACAAATGTCACATTTATTTATTGTGACATATATACTGACATTTAGTTATTTAATCTGTGGTATCTCTGCTGTGGGTTGTCTATGGTGTGGTATTAAAGTAATAGTGTTCTGTGGTATTAATGTTTACATCCGTCATCCGTGTATTTTAATTCCAATTTTTTAATTAAAATTTAACATATTGGAGTCAGAGGATTGATGATAGAATGGGGCATTATTATTTATTGATCAGTTATTTTCTACCCAGCCAGTAGCTCATTACCCAGCCACTACCTGCCCAGTAACCAGTTGGTATTATTGTACAAGCTGGGACTTGCAGTATTTATTTTCTAAACTTGGTGTTTAAATTGTAAGAATATGCATAAAATTATTACCGGCTGATGATGAATAAAGTCTGCTACTATAAGATGAACAAAGCGGACAAAATGTTTTGGAAATCAATATTTATTTCTATTTTTATGACTGGCACCATGGTTAGTGTAAAATTTTAATACTTTTCGTGTTTGTATGAGTTAAATAACAGCTTATTTATTTACCACATTGAATGGAACGGTTCTTTAGTGCTTTTGTAGGGGTTGCTATAATTATTTATAAACATAATCCAAATTCTCAGTTGGATCCCACCTACGAGGAGCAACAGATATGTTGATCACATCTTATCTGCTTTAATATTTTCTTGTATTGATTTAAGGCACAATTTTATGAAGACCAACGGTGTCGCTGCGTATGTCCGACGCCGACTTCAATAATCAACAGTACAGAAAAGTCAGACAGGACACTTTATATTGCATATGTACCTCGGAACAAATGGTAATACACTTAAAATATAATCAAAACATTGATAAAGTCCTTAAAGTAGTAGTTTATTACATTATTGAACAGTCTACAGAATATTTTTCCTTCTAAAAGTAATTTTAGTTTTTAAAATATTTGTTTTACTTTATTTTTACAGTAATTGCTATGGAGTAATCTTACCAAAGGTAACAAATGATATCAAGGATAATGCACAATTATTTTGTCCCAGATGTGATTG
This sequence comes from Coenonympha arcania, assembly GCA_036785405.1. Classification (NCBI taxonomy): domain Eukaryota; kingdom Metazoa; phylum Arthropoda; class Insecta; order Lepidoptera; family Nymphalidae; genus Coenonympha; species Coenonympha arcania. The sequence continues at coordinate 12,830,640 of CM072082.1, forward strand.
TAAATATGAGACTAGAAATACAACAGAGATTATGGTAGGTTTATATTCTTTACTATAATATTTAGAAGATGCTGCATTTCTAAAATATGATAAACTAACTATTTTGTGACTTACAAACTAAGTTTATAAAGGTTCTAATTTACCCTGAATAGAGAACAATACAAGATATTCACTTTTTTAATTTAAATAATTAATTAAATATTCATTTTTTGATTAATTTTTCCATGCCATCATTAAAATGGATTTTTGCACATAGTCTTCAAACACTAATGATATCTTTTCAAAGGTACTTAGCCATTTCATTTCATATTTCACTTTTGTAGTTTAATGTAAATTGCTAGTAATATTTCTTTTTTTTTGTGACAGGTTGTGGTGATATTAGTGGTGTGGGTAATAATGCTGCTTATAGGATATTACATCTTTCTGATGCTGCTTGAGTATTTAATAGTCAAGAAAAGCTACTATACCCCAGCTGAGAAAAATACATTGGAAGTAAGATGCATTTTTTTACATGAATACAATCGCAGTCCATCTAGGCGATTGTGTAAGAAAAACGTATGCAGTCCATCTAGGCGATTGTGTAAGAAAAACGTATTCATCATCATTGTAAAGAAATTCTGCCTGCTGATTGGTTCCCTGATTTACATATGCCAATGGGGAGCAGGGGATGGTAGAAAATGCTTACTATTACGATAATGATGAATAAGATTTCATTATGCAATCAGACCTAAGGCTTAGCTTCTCCCAAAGTAGAGAAGGGTATTTTGTGTTCTTCTCCCTTATTGTCCATTTGATGAAGCAAGTGCACTCAATGCTAGATTATTTGAATGTGAATTTTACTTAATAAATGTGAATTTAATATTTGACACAGTTGCTGATTTAGAGCTACTTGTTTTTAAGAGTTGCAGTTTTATTTTTTTATCGTGGTAATGTGTAAACATTTACACAACACATAAATTATAGTCTCTACCTACATATTTATTTATGCATTCTAGTAATTTCTGTACATATTTAATAATTGTAATTTTGTTTCAGTCTAAAGTTCTACTGCTACAGGGTGAAGAAAACAGTGATGATAATAATTAACAAAGATGTGATTCTCGAAACGAGGAATAAAAAAAAACTATTTGTATATGCCTATTTATTGTTGAGATAATTATTGTAAAATACATTGTAAAATGATTAAATAAACAAACTTGCTATTTGCTATTATTATACTTATTTCTAATTTAACATAAAACAGTAAAAATTTAAATCCATTTATACAAGAAATATATTGAAGCATTATACAATTTTAGTACATTAAAAATTCATTAAAATATGTGCTCAATTTAACATTTATCTACTTGTGTAACGTGAAGAACTTTTTATCTGATCAATCTTCTCTGGCGATGTCCATATAAAAAAAAAAACAAAGTTCTTAATTTTGACTACACACTTCATACCTACATTAGGCAATGCTATTTACATATAATGATGTGGTACTGATATATATAAATAGTTTAAATCCATTTATACAACAAATATATTGAAACATAATACAATTTTATTACATCAAAAATTCATTAAAATATGTGCTCAATTTAACATTTATCTACTTGTGTAATATGAAGAACGTTTTATCTGATCCAATCTTGTCTGGCGATGTCCATGTAAATTTAAAACAAAGTTATTACTTAATTTTGACTACACACTTCATAGCTACACTAGGCAATACTTTTTACATATAAGGCATAGTTACAATGATGTGGTACTGATAAACTTGTATATAATAAAACTAGTAAGTTAACTTATGTTACCTCAATAACAGCAATCGGGGCCGTACCACCATCTCTTAAAGCAGAAATGCTGCAGTACTGTTTTAATATTTTCATACAAACATAGTATGAAAATGTCAAAACAGTACTGCAGCTTTACTGCTTAAAGAAATGGTGGTATGGCCCCCGGTCTTGGTTTTGTTTTAATTCATTACATTCGAAGATTTAAAGAACCCAAAATGTGTGAGCAAAGGAAATGCGTGCTTCAAGTTTCATTTGACTCATTTGACAAGAGGAATACTATAAATCGAACCAAATTTGTATAACTACAAGCCATAACAAAGAATGAATGCTCAAAGAGCAATACAACACCTTGTAAAGCATGGTCTTAGTTCTTATTTAAACATATTAAAGAAACTTGTTATCATTTTAACTCGATACCTCTATAAGTAGTCTTATTTACGAAGACGCGCCCCACTAGTTTCATAATATGATCTCACTTCTGACAGCGTCAGGTTTGGGGGAGAAAGGGGGAGGAGTTCGAAGGTGCGTCTTAGTTTTTTCTTAAATATTTAAAAAACTATGCGGCTTAGCGCAGAAGTTCCAAGGACCAAAGCAATCTACATTAAATTGCAAAAAAAAAATGGTCCTTGAAGTGAGAGGTTCCAGGGTTATGGAGGGTGTAGCCAGTATTTGGGTACATAGTAAAAGTGGTTGTGATAGAAACGACTGACAATAAAGAGTTTTGTAGTGAAGAACTCAAAGATGTTAAAATGAACATTCTTGTAGTAGACATATAAAACTGTTGTTCACATGGTTTCCACCTATTATTAGTGAATAGTGCAAACGAGTATGGTGAATGCTTTTAGTTCAACATGGTGTGCCGGTCGTATATGTTGCGGCGCTGTTCCCTCACTTGGCGCTTCCACTTGTCTTGCTGATGAGTCACACGGTTCAGGACGTTCCCGCGAGAGGCCATAGGCTGTGATGATGCACTAACAGTGCTTTCGTCCTAGAAAAAACAACGAACATTATCAAATATATCAGCAGGGCTAGACAAAGTAACAGTCGTTTGGCGTTAACGACAGTAGACAAAAATGTATGGACAAACCACGTGACTGTGGAAATACCACGTGACCGAATAGAGGAAAACACAATGTGATTGATAATCGACTACGACAATTTGAACGCTCCCTGGCGTTCTCGCAGACGTTGTAGATAACTTTAGCGTACTTCGCATGACAATTGATAGCCGACAGTGAACAACGCTAAGCATAAATTAGATTCTGCTTTCAATTGTTTTCATTCGTCACGTGGTTTGTCCATACATTTTTATCAACTTTCGTGAACGCTAAACGACTGTTACAGTGTCTAGCCCGCCAGTACATTACACACATCGCAATCTAGCCCCAAAGTAAGCGATAGCTTGTGTTATGGGTACAAGATAATGGGTATATAAATATAATATATATATAGGAAAACACCCAGACACTAGAAAACATCTATGCTCATCACACAAACATTTACAAGTAGTGGGAATCGAACCCACGACTATGACGCAGACGGCAGGTTTGTTACTGCTACGCCATTCGGTCGTCAAACATTGAAAATTCTCGTGTCACAGTGCTTGCAACAAAACTCCTCTGAAACAGCTTGACCGATGTTTACCCACGACGGAACGGAGTACGGGTTTAGGGTGAGAGACAATGGTGAGAGACAATGGTAAAGAAGGAGCATAAAAATACTATAGGAGCATAGTTTCTAGAGTGTTTTACAAACTTTTTTTAAATTGCTTTTGTGGTAAGAAGATTTGCATTCTTATAATATGCTTATGATACTTACATCCTCATTGGTATGCTCTTGGTATGAGGCCTTCGCTCTCTTGTTTATCAGTGGATCGAGACAAATCAGGAACCCCATGTATGCCACAAGGAGCATTATCACCCAAATCACGATAATAACGACAACCTGGAAAATAAGGCCAATTAAAAATCTAAAAATAATCCTACGGTCTTAAAAAGCTACAGTTTTGCACAGATGATTGTAGATAAGAATAAAGAAGGTTTTTTTTTTAATTTCTACAGAATCATGATTACTTCATTAAAGCCAAATTCCAAGCCTTCTCGCCAAATTAAAATTAAATGTTGTTTTTCGCATTTCATAATTTGTAAGTACGCACAATTTACAATATAATAAGATTTGGTGCTGGAGGCGCATGTTAGGGATTCCTTGGACAGCCAAGCGTACAAACGCGTCTATCCATCCTATCACAAATAGGGATTAAATCCCGATTTTCCTTCATATGTTACCAACGCCTGCTCTCCTACCTCAAAGACATTATGCGACGTGGAAACGATAGCTTGAAAAGCTCATTGTGACATGCAACACCGAGGGGAAAAGATCGAGATGCGGGACTCAATGCAAATTTTACACGATTGCAATACTGGCCGCTGACAGAACCCAGTTGAAGAATTTAATCTGCGCGAAGTTACCACACGTTCGCTAACTATGGGCCTCATAAGAAGGCTCAGGGTCACTCTGTGAGCGATGGAGAGAGCTATGCTCGGAGAAGATCCGCATTATTGTAACAAATGTTGCAAAACTGAAGTGGCAATGGACGGGGCACATAGCTCGTGGGGCCGATGAGCGTCGGGGACTAAAGGTGCTGGAATGGCGACCACGCAGTGTGCTTGTCGCTCACTTTAGGAGGCCTATGTCCAGCAGTGGACGCCCATCGGCTGAAACGACGACGACGACGACGACGAGGTTACCACAATCTTTAGTAATGAAGACAGCGACTGGAGAAAGAGAAGCTAATAAGACAGGGAAGGTGTATGACAGTAAAATTGAATGAATAGCAGAATCATTTTCACATGATCTTCATCTCAATAAGTGATATAATAATTAATGTTTTGACAAAAACAAAGTTGAGCTATTATTACCTTTATAATTGTAGTGTTTCTATTCTCATACTTGCATTCACAACGTGGACAGAACTCTTGATCCCTGCCTTTAATTATTTCACCAACTCTGGGCAGGATCACTCCAACGCAATTACTGTGAAATAATAAAAATTATAAGAAATGCAGTTATAACAATGTACAATGGTGACAATACTACAAAGTAGTGACAATACAAAGCAAAGAAGAGCAGAGAAATACACTAAACACACAGCGCAAATCTTTGCAGAGATTGACTGCTGTAGCTGGATTGTTCAGAAGCATACTATTTTATTAATACATTTGACTATTTACCATTGGTTAGGTGGCACATTGCTAATTTACAGCTTCATGTCAGACTCCACACTTGTGGAGTACAATATATCCAGCACACAGCAGAAAATCTTTTCAGAAATTGGCCACTACAGCCGATCGTTCAAAAGGATATTATTTTATTACTAGATTTGACTATTTACCACTTGTTAGGAGGTACATTGCCAATATACAGCTTCCTGTCAGACTCTGAGCCCTCAGTGTTATTGAGCACAGCTGCTATACTCGGACACACGCATTTGCACCTTTTATCTTCATAAGATGCACCCTGTAATTGTGATTAAATCAACTATTATTATATATATAAGTATATATCAAGACATCACACACAACACAATCTAGCCCCAAAGTATAAGCGATAGCTTGTGTTATGGGTACTAGTTATCTAGTCTGATAAATATATACACATATTAATATACATAAATATAATATATTGAAAAACACCCAGACACTGGAATGCTCATCACACAAACCTTTACCAGTAGTGGGAATCGAACCCACTATCTCCGACGCAGACGGTTGCTTCTTTACTGCTGCGCCATTTCGTCCTGATCATGATCATGATTTGGTTTTCTTGTATTATAATTATTATTGTAATAATACAAGAAAAGCTAAGTAAAATATATCTCACTGCCACCCAATCAAAGGTGCTAAGCGAATACACAATGTTCTATGATTATTTATATACCAGAAAATCTGTACCAGCAGCTTTATTTGACATACAAGTAGCATAATATTATATACAGTAGATAGGTTGATAATAATATAGATGATATTAGTTCAAGTCAGACAGTACTTGAATATGTAAACGAATATAATATATATCTGGGCCAAATTATTTCCATAAATGACCTAACACCAAAAGAAGTGGAAAGACGCATAAGAAATGCTTGGAAGAGATTCTGGAGGGTAAGGGAAATATTTAAAAATAAAGAAATAAACATGGCCATAAAGAGAAAGCTATTTAACACTACAGCTCAAGCTCAAAGAAAGAAGTTTGAAACTTGTCAGAATGCCATGAATAGAAGCATGATGGGGAAGAAGTTATCAGACAAAATAAGAACCTGAATAATAAAGAACTTCATAAAGACTAAAAATTTTAATGTCATCATAAAGAGACTGAAATGGAAGTGGGCTGACTGTGTGCCCAGTCAGAGGCCAAGATAAATGGAGCAAAACAATAATGCACTGGTACACAGGTCATATGAAAAGGAAAAGAGTAGACCTTTCCAAAGGTGGGTGGATCAAATCAAATCTATTGCAGGTGGCACTTGGACAAGAAAAGCTTGTAACAGAAAGATGTGTAGGAAATTGGTGAAGGCCTTTGCCTTGAATGGGCAAACAGACTAGGTTGTCGAGGCAGTAAAACTGTAATGTAATTTATATTTGAAATCAGTAATTCAAACTATTCTTTGTTCATGTATTAAATTGTTAGCTGAGTGTTAGTGTATACCAATTCTGAATAAAGGCTCTTATTTTTTTATTTTTTATTTAGTTCAAGACAGGAACGAAAACTTTGGCTGCCAGTTTTTTTTTATTTTAACTAACATTAAATTAATTAATCAACACTGCGTCCATGTTACTAGGCAACTCAAGCAAACCTCTGAGAGTGGAGTCTGTTAATATTTGCACACAACAATGACACATGGAAAACACAGGAGACACTGTCCAACCAATGTAAATGGGCGGTGAAGAGACAATGTAGAAGAGGTTGATTCCATATTCAAGCTTTGGGTTTATATCAGAACCTGATGTCTACCAATTTGTTGAGAGGAACCCAAGGGTATTTAGTGATTTTCTTTATAGCCGCCAGAGGTTGGTAAACAATACTAGTAGAGGTTGGTAATAGAGATATCCCTGTTGTACAAATAATTAAGGCTTGAAGCCTAAGGTAACTGTCTGATCAGGAAGTTTCCAAATTCAAATAGCTGTATGTTAAAGAAATTAGACGAACCCTTCTTAATACATTTAAGCCTATATATTTATACTGCTGAAAGGAATGTACTAAAAATAATGGAAGTGTGTGTAATTTAGTTATTGTGAAACCAAACAAGAGCACCTCTAATGTGTTACTGATATTTGATGCTTACCGATACCAAACTTGCAAACACTATTAATGTGAATACAACGTATTTAAGAAACATTTTATGGATTAATTAATAACAAATACAAAATACGTAGGTACCTAAATAGGTGTTTGTCTAATTTCATCAAAAATTATTGCCATAGACAACAGAGTACAGACAACACATTTGACATTACATTATTAATATTATTATTGCTTTGGTTACTACTCTGTGTTCACCATCACAGAACAATTACACTTCACAGCTTCACAGCTCGAACCGTACAGTTTGGGTTTAGACCACAGATGATGCAGTACTCCATGCTTACCACAGATCATACGCTCACACATTTGGAATCAAATCAATGATGAAGGATAGTTTCTATGTACAGTCGCGGAACGAAAAGGTTCGTCGATTTTCAAATTGATTCGTTCAACGTATCACGAGCACATATTACGTTTTGAAACTATGTTACAGAATAGACTCGAGTTAGAGAAAATAAAGTTTAACTGTTCGTTAGTAAAGTTCAAAATTGTTCAGATCAAGGTAGTTTGACTATTTATCTTGTCAACAAGATTATTATGGATAAACTGCAACCTTCTTGTTAATTCAACCTGACATTATTATTTCTGTTAAAACTATTGTCAATCGGTCAATATCAAATGTCATAATTTCAAAATATCATAATTTCTCCTAAATAACTAAGGTTTTAATGAGGTTTTAATAACACATTGACGGGATAGAAAAAACAAGCAAAACCTTATTCGATAGCAAACGTCATATTTATTCAAATGTTAGCAGCGCTGTTTCTTGCACTAGAATGTTGGCATAATGGACTCTTGCAGTACTAGAGTACTAGTGCAAGCGAATATCGACACTAAGGTGACGAACCTTTTCATTCCGCGACTGTACTTAGTAGAGCAACAGCTATTTAAAATCTTGTATTTTATCAATGACATTTTTGAAAAGAGCAAGTGCCAAGTTTCTTGTCAGTTCTTCTCGGTGCAAACCTGCTTTCCGAACCTAGCGGTAGAGTTTTGACTTTTCAGAGCCTATTATTTAGGCCTATGTGAAAATAAACCTTTTCATTTTCATTTTCATAACAAAATATTTTTTTTAATATTCACACCACTTGACCATAGCCCTTATCAATGACCTCATTTGGCATATGTGTTTTTGTTTATCCATTTTATGTTTTATCAAGGTTTGCAACAAAATCTTAGTTTTATTTCACATAATAAAGCATCAATGTACAACGAACCATAGAAAACGGTGATTTTATATGCAAATCACAGAGTACTTTTTATATACGGGTGTAAATTTTACAGAATAGGTACGAGTCCATGTAGGGTCCATGACGGACGACGCCATTTTGTCTTCAGTAAACCTAACAAAGGGTTGAGAAGGGTTGAGGGGTAACATCCGGGCGCGAAAATTCAAATTTTGTTTAGCTTTTCGCAAGTAGGGGGCAAATGGGAATGAGTTTTGTGGCCATAACATTTATGCAACTAAACACCATACGAGCCACAACCTCAATCTGAATGCTAGGGATATAGAGTAATCTGTGACAAAAATACACACGTTATTACTATGACACTAGTCGTTGGGCTTGCTGCACAGTGCACGGATAAAAGACATTTTGTATGTTCAGCATCACGATTTTACATACTTAGGCCCGGTTGCTTGACTTTGACTGAAACGTTGTTGAAATACGGCGTTCTGACCCTTATTTAGAAAAACATAAGCTCTACATAAGAGTCAGGCCGCCATATTCGTAAGAGCGAGGAAGGTAGGTAGGTAGTAGTCTGTATGCCAAAGAGTACCAGTAGGTACTCTTTGGCATACAGTGCCCTTCAAACCCAAACACCTACCACTACTACTATGCAGTACACTAAACATACCTAACTGTAATCTTTGTTGTTAGGCCTAAATAATAGGCTCGAAAAGTCAAAACTTTAACTTTTGCCAGGTTTGGAAAGCAGGTAGGTATGCACCGAGAAAAACTGGCAAGAAACTCGGAAATTGCTCTTTTCAAAAATGTTTCACTAAGTATATATACAATTTTTCTTACGAACATAAGTATATAGGCTTTAAGAAGACCGAATGACAGTTTACTGGGGGATGGAGCAGCCACGTTCACACAGATTTACTTAAATTTCGGGGAAATTATTACTTTACACGATTGTTAGGCCTAAAAATAAAACTCTCAATCAAAGTTATTGTAATTTTAATTAATCAAAGTTATTGTTACATTAAAAAGCTTGCGCCGTTTTGCAGACAATTTTGAAAGTATGACAAAACTAGATGCATTTTGGGAACTTTATTCTGAAAGATGGTTTGAGAAAATTTATTTTCTTGTCATTATCGGTTGTTCATTACACGCTTATTTTCCGTTACATAATTTTTTTCGATGATCAGTTATTTAAACAATTTGAAACATCATAAAAAGAGCCAGTTTGCCATCTCTTCAGGCCTTATTATGAAAAATTATTAACTAAATAATTTTCAAGATATTTTGTAAGGAGAGACCTGCAAGTAGAGTCCTGCGAGTAGAATAACAATAATTATAATCTTTAGCGTCAAAATTAAACCTTGATTTTCCATTGAGGGTCAAAAATAACTACTGTAGGTATATCTGAATGTCAGGAATACTGTATCAGAATTAATATTACCTACTGTATTAAAATAATTTAGGTTGTATCAATCCGTAGTGCGACTTCAGTACCTTTACTTTAAATGGTGAAAATAATAAATATTATTAGAAATTGTGGTAGCGCCGGGGAAGCAGGATGAAAATAGCGACAGAGAAGCAGTGACAAATAGAACGCGTTAATGGTATCTAGCCACATTTAGATTACACAAACGCACGTCTAACGAAGTAATTAATTGTATCTAACAGTGCAATTTTACTTCATATAGCTACCTAGTTACTTAGTTTTCGTCTAAGAGGGTTAAAGAAACAGTACTTAGGTACCTACTTAGTAATATTATAGGAAAGATAATATTTCAATCCACGAGGACGCGCACCACTCTGCCAAAATCAAGCGATATTTTATTCAATTGTTTTTTATTTGATTCGAATGTTTATTCGATTCGTATGGATTTTGACAGAGTGGGGCGCGTCATTGTGCGTCATAACTTGCATAGATTTTTTATTTCAGATAAGGCTTAGTAATTTATATATCTGTGCTTGAATCCCATGTTCTCTGAATTTTCGGAGGTACAATCAAACCGACGGATCAGCGATGGAGAGAGCTATGCTCGGAGTATCTTTGCGTGATCGAATCAGAAATGAGGAGATCCGCAAAAGAACCAAAGTAACCGACATAGCTCAACGTGTCGCAAAGCTGAAGTGGCAATGGGCGGGGCACATAGCTCGCAGGACCGATGGACGTTGGGGACCCAAGGTGCTGGAATGGCGGCCACGCACCGGGAAGCGCAGTGTCGGTCGACCCCCCACCAGGTGGACGGACGACATTAAGAGGGTCGCGGGGAGTCGCTGGCGCCAGGCGGCGCAAGATCGTGGTGTTTGGCGGTCATTTCAGGAGGCCTATGTCCAGCAGTGGACGTCCATCGGCTGAAACGACGACGACGACAATCAAACCTGGTTAAGTAAGAGTTCAAGGGACTGAGATCTCTTTTTCACTTATAAAGGTTTCTCACTAATCTGGGTTTCAGAATAAGAAGGGCAAAATGACGGGCCCTGGCAAATACTCTCATTATGTAATAGAGTTTTCTCGCTTACCCAGTTCTCAGTTACTTAGATTCGACTGCATATGTTTGTGCCTTTGGGGCTTGTTTATTATTGCTTTCTTATATCGTCGAAGCCAAACATCACGAGGAAACCTACATAATATAGTGTCTATATCTGACATTTCTTCATATTGTTTTCAAATTGTGAAAAGCCTGACAACACTTGTCCAGCGTGTTATATATATATATATGGCCAATTCCTCAGTTTGAGAGGAACTCGTACTAAGTACTTATAGTGGGCCGTAAAAGGAATTGAGACAGTTTTAGAACATTTTTACGACTTGCAAAGGTTTGAATATTTTTTTATAGCTTTTACACTGTAAACCAGGACTGTTCACCATAGGCTTTAGGACATCAACTCATAATGACTACAATCATGCTTAATGGAAAGCAACGATGAGGTGGAGAGCGCTTGGCTAGAATAAGCCTTTTCATTCTTGATAAAAAAACTCTATGCTTTTTACTGCCTTGACCTGGTGATCGGACCAAACGGACCTCATGATCTCTAGTCCAGTTACCACTTGATCAACGAGAAATACCACGTGGAGTGGTCCCAAGATCAAAGACTGCATTTTTTGCGCTCAAAAGGCTTTAGACTAATTCGCTGTAAAACACTGAGCCACTACGATTCCGTGGCCCCAGGGTCAACGTCAGTGTTATCTTGACCATATAAAAAGACATATTATTTGCGACGCTTATCGAATTCAGCAGTTTCAGCTTCAGTTTGCAGCCTTGATCCTGGTCTCTTTGACGTGTCAACATATACCTAATAAGTTGCGTCCTACGCCTTCTGGCTAGATGAAGGCAGAAATATCAATGTAAGCAATAGCCCTTTTTCATGAGAGAACTATGCTCCTAATAACGCTACAGTGACAAAAAGTCCGTGATTTCACTCATACCTATATTAACATTAGTTTTAGTTATAGAAATCTTTCTGACCGGAGAACCGTGGGTGTTTAAGGATTTACTGATGATAGCCATTACTATATAGGCTATTGTTACTGCGGTTAAGTATGTTAACAGTCTTGTATTTCATAGAAATAGTTTTCACAGAAAGGTTGTTTTCGTCACAGCAATGAATAATAGGTAAGTACTTATGCAATGACTTCCAGAAAGGTTTCTTTGTAATAGAATATAAGTAAGCGAGTATACACGCCACTGTTGCAGTATGGCGTAACACTTACGAAGGTAGTTTTCTTGTGAACATCATTTATTCTGATATCGCTATGAGAATCGTACCTATAAATAGCCTATAAAGTCACTAGATTTTACCGTAAATTATTTGTAACTAGGTTTTGCCCGCGGTTTCGATTTTGACGTGAACCATGGAATATTCAAAAGAGATAGGAGACAATTCAAAATACGTTTATGCCGGTTTCCAATATTCTATCTATCTTCTATTTGCCCTACTAGTGTTATCAATGTGACATAAGCTCCATACAAGTTCTGTCAAATTTCTATCTCTAGTATGGCAAACCATGGATATATAGAGAATTGGGAATCGCCATTAGACAATAAAATCAGAGGTAAGATACAGGTTGGCGTTTGAAATTTTAAAGAAAGTTGCCAAGTGGAGTACTATCACCATTTCCAACCTTTTATCTAAGAAGTTTACTTACCAATCAAAGAATCTGAAATAATAATGGCCAATAGAAATATAAATTTTTTACAAAAAAAAATTGGTTGTCTGTAAAGTCGGTTTACTGACGATAGTTGAACGTGACAACTCTCGCTTGCACTTCAAGCCTTACATGGAACGCCTCAGAGCGAGGTAACGGCAAATGAGTCATGTTTTTTTGTGCGTGCAGCCGGCTCTATCGAAATACAAGACGTTGTCACGTCAAAAAATAAAATAAAAAAAACCAATGCTCTACTTTATCGGTTCTTTAATTTAGCAATAAACCTCTTTGAACGATTTTTCCGGTTAAATTTATATAATTTAATTTTCTACGTCCAATGTATATAAGCTATTTAGGTACATAACTTTCATCCAAATCGGTTCAAAAACGGCGTTATATTGAGTCACTTATTTAATGGTATATTATATACAAATTATGTTATATACGTTGACTGAGGGGCATATCATGGACGCAAACTGTAAACTTACCTTCTATACGGCTGAGCTTGATGTAGACTTTTTTCAGCTCAGGGCGTGTTGGAATCATCGTAACCTTAACTTTAAGTCATCAAATAATATGATGTTATATAAATATTTTTAACTATTTCATTCAATCTTACTTGAAATAGAATTTTTATATTAAGTACTGTTGATAAAAATAAAATCTTACTTTCCAAAGTACTACTCGATAGAGCGTGTATTTTGATTGCTTTAAAGGAAACCAAGCGAGCGTAGGTATATCGGACGAAAATAAAACTTTTCTGTAAGTCCGTTTACAGGTTCCACTTATTTACTATTTATGTATTGTAAACACTATACAAAGGAAGTGGTCACATAGGAGTGGAGTGCTGTTGTTCAAACTTGGGTTCGTGCTCGGAAACATGACAATGTTTCGGTGTACACCGATGTGAATATACCTTTAGGAGGACGTCGGAGCGCTAAAACTTTGCACGGTGTGAATGTTATAATAGTACTAGCTGACCAGGCAAACGTCGTTTAGGGATATAAAAAAATAGATATAATAACAACCTACTCTTAGACCTAGTGATCATACACTGAAAATTTCATAACAATCGGTCCAGCCGTTTCGGAAGAGTTTGGTAACAAAGAATGGCACAAGAGTTTTATATATTCGACTAGCTGACTCGGCTAACGTCGTTTTGCCATTAGAGATATAAAAAATAGATTACAACCTGCTCCCAGATCTAGAAAATATAGGTAGGTACACTGACATTTTCATAACTATCGGTCCAGCCGTTTCGGAGGAGTTTGGTAACAAAGAAAAGCGAGAGAATTTTATACATTAGATTCTACTCATAACTTACTAAAATCAACATTATGCATGAACTATAGCATTGTTTTAAAGAGGAATCGATTTCCAGCGTTAGAAGTCGATGTTTTTAAATTACGAGAAATGTAGGTACTTGTGTATGAGTAAAAGTACATATACGTGTAGTTAAGTCTCACATTATATATTTCCTATGTAATATTTTCTTTTCATGCATTTTCTTTTTCAATATTATCATGTTATATGTAACTCGTAAAAACTGGATTAAAATTTCATGAGACAGAGAAATTATGACAATCGTACATAAAACAAAAGGGAAAATCAACAGATTTGATCGTCTGATATCTACTTGGTTTGGAAAAGGTATGTTATTGTTGTTAATAATAGCCATTTCAGTAAGACTTTTTATTATTCACTAAATGCCTACAAAACGAAACAAAGTTTCACTTGCGTAGTGATTTCATAACATAACACAACATTTCCTGTTTTCCATATCGATGCAAGGCTAGTCTCGTAACTTCGTTAGTTTTCATAAAACAATATTTTTTTACATCTTAAAGTTTTGCATCAAGTCAAACTAACTTAAAGAGTTTGTGTTTGTTTGTATTTCGTGAGCTCGTTGGGTAAAAGTATTCGTGGTTTAATATAGTGGCCACTTTCTGTAGTAATATCAACCTTATTTAACTATCACGTCGGTTCTATCCAGAATACGGCAGTTCGATTTGAAGCAAGAAACCTTCAAAAGATAAAATGTGACATTTTAGCGTCATCACCAACCGTTATTGTTCCCTGAGGGGCGGGCGCGCGAAATTCAGGACCACCTACCTACACCTCCAAAGTTTATTGCGCACAAATTGTATGCATTATTTATTTAATTTAAAAGCGAAGAAACTCGAGCGCGATCATACCGCTCCACGCTGAAATGAGAACAAGAAAGAGTGCATAGTATAAATAAGACGAGAACATAAAAGTATTAAGGTGAAAGCTATCTCTTGTATATAAAATTAAATCTTTTTTTTTTTGAGAAATCTTTTTTTTTGCCTGATGTACTTCATCTCTAATATTTATATGAAATTCTCGTATCACAGTGTTTGTAACCGAAATGGTCGCCCAGTTTTATGAATTTTTTGTCTAAATTCGGGCTGAGAAAAGGTCATAAACTATTTTTAATCCCTTGAAATAACAAAAAATGCATATAATAGCAAAACAACTTTTCCCGAGTCAGCAAGTATTTTCTAACATAAAACAAATTCTCGTGTCATAGTGTTTGTAACCCAACTCCTCCGATACGGCTTGACTGATTTTTATGAAATTTTTCGTCTACATTCGTTAGGTCCGAGAATAGGTCGGAAGGTATGTTTCATTCCCCTAAATGGCAAACCAATGTAAGCAATCAGTTAGTTTTTTAATAAATCTTACGGTGTGAACTTTACTATATAAAACGTATAACATAGAAGACTATGTACTTATTTCGGTTTAAGCTATCTTGGTTTCAAATGTCAATAGTTGTGATAGAGCGACGAACATTTGAACATCACTATCACAAAACCGTTACATTCATGGACTGTATTCGGTGTGTTATCTAATCAGAAATATTAAAATAGTTTTTCGCTTTATTTATTTAAAATTTACCCTTAAAGATTAAGTATAAAATCAACTTTTTGATTTATGTGTATTATTTATGTATGTATTTATATATACATATACACATAGTGTCAAAAGCAGGGTTAGTACCTACAAGTTGTTGAATAAATTAACATTAGAATCTCGATCCGGTTTCGCCATACAATCTCTACTCTATCGAATTCTTTGCATTATTGTGTCTTGTTTCCGGTAAAGGATGGCTACGCGGTACTACGCATAAGCTACGCCGGTTATCGAATGCTACGTAAGCGTAGCAACTTATCAAAAATTTAAATATTATTTCGCAGTATAATGGGCAACGCCTCATAATAATAATTAATTTATTGTATTTTAATTTATTGTATTATATAGTATAGATAGGTTAATACTAGAAATTTGGCCGCCCGCAGATTTCTCTATACCCACAAACCAAAAAGAATTATGTTTCTTTTAAATATTTGTATAAATATAAATAAATAAATAAATAGACCGTAAAGTATACTCGTACATAAAATGAAAGTAAATAAAACAAAAGCGTTTATTTAAACGCGTTAAAAAGAACATTTCTAATAAAACTTGTACTATTAACTTGTAACGTTACACAATTTATTATATAAAAGCTTGTCGCGAGATTTTATGTATTTTTTCAGGTCAATCGAGACATATTTTTATATATTGCATATATTGAAAGTTAAATAAAAACTTCAAAATAAAAAACAATAATTATTTGCATGAATTGTGGGTTACAACAAGATGACATAAAAATACAATTATCCCTCACAATCTACTGCTAACAATAGTGTGCAAATATTAAAATCAGAGGCATACAATCATTATTTAAATTATTGATTAAAATTAGCAGAATCTAGCAGCAATAATTAAATAAAAAAGATTGTTGATTAGCAAACAGCTGCCAGTATTATTGTAGTTAGGATTGACGTGGATGAAGCGTTTTGTTATAACTCCGATTGTTAAGGTCTACGCCGTAGGTATACCTAAAAGATATCGGAATTACAACAAGTACCTAATGTATAAAATACGAACAACATTAATCCTTAATGTAGCTATGGCATTGGGTGTATAAGAAAAACCACAGAAACAAAAGACACTTAAAGTTATTCCTTGCTTTGTGAGAAAAACCATGTCTTGGCTCACAAGTTATTCGGCATTCTTCAAGTTTTACAAAATCCGCACACGTCCGCAAACGGGATGGCCAGATGACAAAATGTCGCATAAAATACAAACAGTACGACTGCTTTGCATGTTTCATAATACACAACATGTGAAAAATATGTATTTACGTGTATTATATACCAGAAATACGAGTATAAGAGGCGGTGGCGTTTTGTTTTTTATGTTTCGCATTTTTTATCTGGAAGAACGTTTTTAGGAGCTTATCTGGTATATTTTGTTTCATTTGGGAGCTAAATATTTACTATATAACTCCCGTTTATTTCAAAGGTGGGATGTGATGTCAGAAAGGAGTGAGGTCAGTTCCACCTATACTCCTGTCTTTTTGGCAACTTTGACAACTTCTCCGAGGACTGAGGACCAAATTACATGGTCCCACTATAACAGAGTAATCTATGCTAGTAAACTATGTAATAAACCCAAACGATTCAGCCATAGCGGTCAATCACTACAGATATTTACCATCTGCGCGGGATACCAACTACGATATACCAACTTTTATTAAGTAAAACATTACAAAATCGAACTTAATAGTTAAATACTATGTCCTATTGTTCAATTCTTCGTGGGTTTGGAAGACAATATGTCTTCTAGTAATAACTAGCACAATATAAAATCATCAAACGTATTAAAATCTTTATGGCACACATTTTATTGGTCTATAAATTATCTCAGTGATCAAAAAGTTGAAAAACACAGTTACACAACAAACCCACAAAATTGGCAATGAAAATAATGTAACGTCTATTAATTCCCTCGACAGTCTATTAACAAGGGGTAGAGCACGTATTAAAATGATAAATGATTCTAATCATCATTCCTTCTTGGCCATTACTAAATGACCCTTTTCTCTGCCTTTGTTCAAAACGGAAACCGTACAAATGGGGCGAATGTATGGTCCGCCGTGGGTCTGATTCGAGTGGTTCGGTTTACCCCCAAGGTTGTCGTTTCATGCGTTAACTTTAACAAATTACTGTTGCAATGTGAGTTAAGCTACGGAACTCAGTTTTGTCGGAGTCTGAAAAGATGAATTGTTCTTGTGACCCTTTTGTTCAAATATTACTCTTATTCGTTGAAATTAGGTAATTTCTATCATCAATTCAATAACGCTAGATGAAAAAATATTATATTATGTTAAGGTTAGTAAATATATCACTTGCTTGGCGCCTGGCAGTGAAGAAGCCTGAGATGTGAGAGTTATTCATATTATTCTCAATGGTGTATGAAGTCTGCCAACTCACTAGATAGCGTGAGGATTAAAGCGAAACTGTTCTAAATCTAAGAAAACATTTTTGCCCAGTACTGCAGTAAAAAGGAGTTAAGAATTAAAAATAATTGGTCATATTTATTTTAAAAAAATTTGATCTGTGTGTTTTGTGACCTTACACCTATTTGAAAATTCAAAATAAATGTAGAGATTTCCCTGTTATACTTTTCGAGATGCATAACTTAAAGATAAGACGTGTTAATGTTCTCTAAAACTTGAAGGTTGTTTGACCCATAAAGCGAAGTATATTACGAGTAAGTACCTAATCCACACTGTCGCTCTCTTAACAAACGTTAATAAAGGCAACCGCTAAAAACGGAAATTCAAAAGTTGATCTCCCGCAAGGGTTGCCATTATTAAAATTAAAATTAGATTACGTTTTTCGGTTAATGCTCTTGTTTTGCGAGGTAATTATCTTGAGGGACCGAGGTGGGTGAACGATCTAATTCGATAGCTGCTGTAATATTTACAAGTATCTCGGTGAAGCAGTTTTTGGTACGTTTTTGATTGCAGTTTAGTCCCGATGATAATTACTTTTGGGAAAGGGTTGCGCAAAACGCCTATATACAGGTGGTATCGTTAATGTTAAAACAGGATTTTATTGTTAACCGACGTTTATAAACAAAAGAAAGAGTAGAAGGTTACCATTTCTATGCTTTATTGAACTGCAAGAAGGCACCAGAGGTGGAAAGACGATGTCCACGTCTGCCACCGGGACGTCACCAAGGTAGACGTTATTTATGTATGAGATCAAGATGACGTGACGGGTAGCGGACACACGAACACACAGACAAAGTATTTTTATAGTATCGTCGTCGTCGTCGTCGTTTCAGCCAATGGACGTCCACTGCTGGACATATGCCTCCTGAAATGACCGCCAAACACCACGATCTTGCGCCGCCTGGCGCCAGCGACTCCCCGTGACCCTCTTAATGCCGTCCGTCCACCTGGTGGAGGGTCGACCGACACTGCGCTTCCCGGTGCGTGGCCGCCATTCCAGCACCTTGGGTCCCTAACGTCCATCGGTCCTGCGAGCTGTGTGCCCCGCCCATTGCCACTTCAGCTTTGCGACACTTTGAGCTATGTCGGTAACTTTGGTTCTTTTTGGTTCTTTTATAGTATATCAGCCAGTAATAATCTCGTTCTCGTTGACGGCCTGGAAAAAGGTCTAACTGTTATAAACTTTGGTGAGGAAATGATGACGATATAAAGAAGAACAATGATCGATGTTCGTTTAAACTCCAAGACCAATGTTGATTCAACATCTATTTTGACATTAAAATTATTATTAGTTTGAAAAAAAATTGTAATCTACCAGTCTGATTAACGTAAATAGGTACGATCGAATCACTAGCGACGACCTTTTATAAATCTATGGATACATAAATAAATAAATAAGCCTTTTATTTACCCATTTCCTTATTACATCTACTATCATAATTTAATATCTCATAGTTTTATTGTAAATAAAGGTTTTAATAAGTTTAAAAAAAAAAAAAAATATCTCATAATGTCATAATTTAACTATCATAATTTAATTTAATAATTCTATTTATTTGTCATGCATTAATTATGTCAAAAAAATCTATGGGTACGATGAATAAATATCTCAGAAGATTAATGATGGAGCTGCTATTCCAAAATTTTGTCTTCATCTATGTAGAGTATGTGCTTTGAAGTCAACTTACAATGCCACAAAAATTCGCGTAAGGTCTATCTTTCTTGACATGTAATAAAATTATTGCGAATAATAAAAAACAGCATTTTGCAATGTTTTATCCGTCCATGGTAGCTATTACAAATGCGAAACACTTTCGCTTAGTTTATTTTTTCCTTCCTAAACATAGCTCCATGACTGAAATTAAATTTGCTAGCCCAAAAATACAACGGAGGTAGGATATTTTTGTCCCGGAAGAAAACTGGGAAATCTTCTTGCGGGATTAAAAAAGTAATCATTATTTTGTGTACTAGAGCACTTAACACACTCGCTGCTGCCCGCGGGGAAATAAAATGGGAACAAAGGATGGCACCCATCTTGCTGCCGTTAAGGCAATAAGTGTGACAGAGATCGCAACAGAGAATCTGTTTCCCTCTTTTTATTGGATCATGGGCAGCGACTGTTTATATCAATAGTATAGAACCTACTTTCATCAAAAGATTCATTTTATTCTAAAAATCGATACTTTAAATTAAAACCTTTATTCATGTGGGCGAAACGATAGATAAAACAGATTTCAACCACCGATAAGGATCTGAAGGATTTATGTAAACCTTTTTGGTACAAGCAAACAGTAGCACTATCTGTCAAAATTCTATAGGTCATCATGTACTACATCATGGCCTTACTGTTGGTGGCAAAAAAAGCTTTTTTGGCACAGATAAACTGTCGACATTTTTTCGTGCCGTCCGTCCTATCCAGGGTACATGTCTATTATTTTGACAGACTTCACTTGTTTTCAATCACCCTGTATCTAACACTGCTCCATTGTTATTGTGATTACGTACAGTCAAGTTAATCCACGCTATGACAGCGTTACACCCGCTTGCATTATTAATAGAGTCACTTACTTCTAGTATGGCATGTTAATAAGTTGTTGATACCTAATAAGACTACCTTCGGATATTATTAATTTTACTCTAGATAACATCAATTATTTTTGCCCTGTGTCAAACCATTCAAGTCAATGTTATTGTATTCAAACTATTATTAGTTATTACTAATGCACTAAATTAAACATAGGAATTTATATGTATGCTAGCGGACGCCTGCGGCTACGTCTCCGTGAATTTTTTTATTTCTGCAAATCGCAAATTTTCCCTGGTATTAAAAGTGTTCCTGTTAACAGATCCACAAACATTTTGAATAGGAAAATGATTTTTCTTTTCTTTTATTTCTTGTAAAAAAGGAGTAAATAGGCAATTCCTATAGGTAAGCGCGTTCCACCTTGAACTGTATCAGGTGTAATAGTGGACAAGCACTAGCCTGTATAGAAAAAAATTTTAAAGGTGTTTGAGGCTTGCCGATCCGCACATGACACAGGATGAGAGGAAAATGCACTGTAGTAGATACGTATAGGACATAAGGATGTTAACGGCGTAGAAGCCGTATCTAAGCGATTTTGAGCGAAGTTTTATTTTAAAGCTATTAAACAGACAATTACTTAAACGTCACGTATTTTGGGTCTTTAATCTAAAATCGCTTAGAAGCACGATTTGATAATATTTTCTCGATAGAAAGGTCTCCCAGAAATTGCTCCAAAATCTCAGTTTTTCTAATTTTTACATTGGATGTAATTGTAATATTTATTTTAATGTGTCGGTAATAATAATATCCAAAACGCTTAGAAACAGATTTTTGATAACTGGCTTAGTTTTTGAGTAATTAGGTAAAAGGTCGTTTTTCTGTTATATTCTTTAGCGACGCTGCATGTCGCACCTACCAACGTATCCCTGAGAGTGAGAAAGACAAAAATAAATTCAATAAATCCCCTTAAAGGACGATATTATGGTTTATTGTTTAGTGACTTTTTTAATCTTGTGTTGAGCTTAATGATACATTAAAGCCTGGTAAACTACCTACCATGTTGGTGTCTTTACTCGTACTTGCACCATTTCAGCTGTTAAGTACAAAACTTAATCCTGGCACTTAAGTTAGCCTTTTATGGGATCAACGCAACTTAGCGATGAGGAGGGGAACTTGGGTTTGGGGATATATTGTGTAACCATACTCCATAGTTACATCTGTAAGTAAATATCTAGGTATACTTTCAGTTGTATGCTAATACCTACTAGTATCAAAATCACACATTTACCTACTAACTTACAGAACTAAATAGATTATAATTCTACATTTTTATATAAAAAGTAAAAACATCGTACGGTGAACAATCTACTAAAATTATATCTAAACCGTCTTTAGATTTAGTCTTTAGTCATTATGCAGTGAAAATTTATAAAGCTACCGATATAAATTCTTTCTTTACATGCTAATTTTAAGTTAATCATTGATAGTGAAAACAAAACAAAATGAATTAATGAATCATATACAAAAAATTAAAAAACCGACATCAATTCTTATCAAACTACCCTTGAAGAATCATTTCTTATTTTTGTCTTTCCAAAAATAAGAATTATAGAAATCGGTTGGGGTGACATTGTGTTATTCATCCATTTGTCACGCATATTTTAAGACTTTACTTGGTTGTTCATTGATGCCATTGTTTGAACTAAACTAAATTGAAATAGAACTAGAGATACTTCAATCCACGATGACGCGCCCCGCTCTGTCAAACTCCATACGAATAGAATAAAACGTAAGCAATTTTGACAGAGTGGGGCGTGTCGTCGTAGATAGAAATATCTATACACGGGAAGCACTAGTTTTCAAATAAAAAAAGAATCATCAAAATCGGTCCACCCAGTCAAAAGTTTTAAGGTAACAAACATAAAAAAACCACAGAAAAAATAAAAATTTATTATGTGCTCTGTGAAAAAACAGTTGAATTGAGAACTACCCTACTACTAGATTTACCCTCATGTAAGGAGCATCAAAAACTAAGATACATTTTGGAGGTCGAACGATAAGAAAATGACGAATATGTATAACTGTTATTGATAAATCAAGACGTTTATTTAAAACAGTTACTATTTGATATTAATTTGATGTGTAAAAATAAGCAGCACTTGTATACAATTTATTATTGAATTACACGTAGGCACCGCAGGAGGAGTGTAGCGGTCGCCCGGGAACCCTAAGATTCCCCTCACTGGCACCATCTAATCGCCATCCTATGGTCTCTATAAAATCACATTAGGGCCTACAGTACGTATACGCCTCGGGGCCGCCGAGGGTCGACAGAGATATAAAATCCAAGTGTTCTGGATAAGAACGTGGGTTTTGCAACTAACTTTTAGGACCTGATTCTAGAATATAAATCAAAATGTTTATTCTTTCAAGTAACAGTCATTATGAAATATCAGATTCGCGGTATTACAAGATGGTGGTTTGGTGGTATTATATTAATTACAAAATTCGGTACCTAATATAGAATCTTGTGAGCTGAAGGAGGCTTTATATTCTAGCCATAATATTGTAAATGTTACTCATAAAATGTACGTCAGTGTTCCAAAAAGAAAGTAGCGAATAATTTATTTAGTTAAGTGAATATTAATTTACGTACTTATGGATATAAGTTTTGTAAATATTTGTAAACAATAATTAATAAATTATTTTCATTATTTACAGTGCGATCATTTCAATATATCGATGAGAGAAGATAAATTCAAGCATTGTATTTCCTATGATCAAATACATTCAATTTTATACTCTAGACGTAACGTTAATTTTTCAGCGTTATTTTTTTTCTTTTTCTTGTTTCACATCAGTAAGTGTGTGAAAGCGTTACGTGAATAGCCCCCCTGTTCCATTGCTTTACCTACTCTTTCCCTTTTCTGTCATTTGACTTGGTATATCTTTCCAAGTCCCCCGTGTCTAGTCCTTTTGCTTTTGATCCCTACTCACTTCTAGATATAAATTCTAGTTCTTCGTAATCCACCTTCTGCGCACGTTTTTGCAGATTAAAAATGTAATTAATTTTTTATTGCGTACTCTATTGGCTTGTGCAAATGTTGTTTTTATTTTTGGCGCAAACACGCTCGGGGTGTTTTCCGAGAATTTTAAACTTTCGTCTGTCTTGAAGTAAGCTTCAGTTGCATGGCGTTCGAAACAATTTATGGATAAAAACACACTCACACCACGTGCCCATTGCTTTTTAATTACCAAATTAAATCTATTAAATAAATAAAATTATAACAATACCAACAATGTATATAAAGAAACTATAAAAGCTTTGCATCTATACTCCGACTTTTAACTCGATGCAGTAACATGAAAAATTCTAAATGAAATTTAGTAAATTAAATAAACCAAAATAAAATATTTAATCCAAGCATTTCACATAAATAATATTTTGTTTGGAAAGGCACTTCTCTTATTTTTTCATATTTAAGTTATAAGAGTGAAATATATCCGATTTATTGAACTTTAGCAAAATACGAAATTTCAATTTACTGCATCGAATTAAAGCTAGGCATCTACATAATTCTACTTTGTGGAAATATTATACTAGATATTTCATATTACATAAAACATATGACTAAATGTAAAACTATCCAAAGTTAATTAAAAAAAGGACTGTCAATCTATTGGCTAAAAATCACTAAACCATAACAGTAACTTACTACTTAAATGCATTTTGGTGTAGGCAAGATCGAAGCGTCACCCGCTGTAGTGAAAATAATCAGATCAGGGGTACAAGTAGAAATTGAATTAGGGAAGACTTGACCCACTGGGCATTATCCCATTGTCCGTACTGAAACAAAAATGCACGCTAATTTGTTACGCATAAAACACATTATTGCAAAAAGCTTACAATTACTAGTGATCAGACAGAAATACAATTTATACTGCAGAGAACAGAGCTCTAAGTTGAATGTTTTTTTTATTAAAATCGAGGGGTGACCAGCGAGATCAATGCTTATTTGTTTCTAATAGCAAAAAACCAACAGATGCAGGCATTTTACGGGTAAAATAATGTACTTAGCTGGATTTAGACGACCTCTCTTTGATCTCGGCTTTGCACTCTGGCGTTACTGGCATTTTATTGTCAGGTGACGTCAGATTACTTTTATTTTCGGTCCGCGATACTATTGGCTTATGATTTGGGTTTCTGATTGTTGATAATGAAGTGTGACGTAATTCTGTCTAAGCAAACTTTATCTGCGGAGGGTGACGGCATCACATCACGTCTTATCTCGCATACCTGTATTATTTTACACCTCTGATATCAAAGTATCGTTCGCTAACCGAACTGAATGATTCCCTGATATTCTATATGGGTACTACTTTATAGATTTTAGAAAAATGTTTTTTCTAAAAGGATAATCGAGATTTTTAAGTCATAATTTTAAAGTCATTTATGTATTACCTCCGTTTAATAACTCCTCCGTTAGGTTAAGTTAGTATTCCTAACAGTATAATGTAAACTGATATTTTTTATGTTTTTCCTAAGCCTCGATTTGACTCTAGTTTCATAATATATTAGATGCACCACCTAAATAAACTCTTATCGCCTTATTTTCTATCTTAGATTACCATATAAGAAATATTAGTATTCATACGAATTTCTTCATTTTTAATGTTTTGACATACTATCAATATAACGACTTGACATACTATCTAGGTACCTACTGATTATTTTTTTGTAGTATTACTTATAATATTAATTAATATCTATACTTATGGATTGTTTTGTTTACGTTCGGTAGATCAGATCGTAAGTTTTTTTCTTAACCCTATAAGACAAAACAACGTTTTCCGCGTCAGACAGTATACAAATATTTTAATCCTTTTACCCTGCGAATCACAAAAGTGCGCAGATTGCAAACTGGTTGTAACATATTTTGAACAAACAATTGACGTTATCCCTTCAAATACTGTATGATCCCAAGTGTAACGAGATATAATATAGCATAATCGATTATACACCCCAAAATTATTCCTAGACTATTCAAGCCAAATCACGAAATCACATCAGGAATTATGTTTGCGCTTTAATATGAACGCATTAGGGTCCATGTTCCTAGGGAACCAAATTTGCCGCGTGTCGCGACTATGTTTGCCAAATGAAGTGCTACTAAAATTTTCTGGTGCAAAGACTTAAATAACTGGAGAACTGTTAACTCTAATAGAATGATATAAGAGTTATTATTCATTGATGCAACAAGGAAATGGGAAATTTTGTGACCAGACCCTGCGCTACCATGGTTTGCTGGCCCATTTATCGGCATGGGACCCCAGCTAAGCGCATGGGCGGAATGTTGTCGGTGTTCGAGTCTAATTTTATTGTTATTTCAATTCCATTTGCCGAACCCTTAATTTTGGGGAATATTTTTTTTTGATAATCATCACTGTCGTGTTGCTGACATTTATATTGATACCTATGATTTTGTGACACTTATTATTAGTATTTTACTACGTTTTATTTAGCAGAAAATCTGAATAACATTTTATTTTTAAAGTTACGTATCCCAAAGACATGGGTTTCGAAAAGTAATACTTACAAATAGCATCTAAAAACTTAAGGTCAAATCCCGCAATATATATTTTATTCAAGCTGACCCTGCAAACTATATTTTTTCATGTAAGGGTATGAAAAATAGATTACCACCTATTTTCAGATCTACTCGCACGTAGATGAAAAATTTAATAAATATCGGTCAAGCCGTTTTGGTGGAGGTTTGCGAAAATCCTGTGACACGAGAATCCCTTCCTTGGCGGGTGGATAGATGAAAGGTAGATTGTGTTTGATTTTGTAAGGCTTATTATGTATGTGTCAATCTGTAACAGTTTATCATTTTTTAGATTTTTTAGACTATAGATTTCAGGTAAACGATATTGGTTGGTTAAATAAAAAAAAAACATAAAAATACCTATATTAAAACGTGACCAGCGTGGCGAACAAAGATCTTCAGGTATTTTTCTCTCCAATAAGAGTCCTAAGACCTGGAACGTAAAGTAGGCTGATAGTTAATGATAAGATGCTGTTGATCTTATTGATAACGACAGATTTCCTTGGATTTGTAATTATACTGATAGGTTCTTAGTTCTTACTTTCCTTTAGTCGGGGAGTTTCAAAAATATTATTTAATCCTTTTTCAAGTACAAGTCTGCAAAAGTCGTGGGTGTTTTAAAATTTTTTAATTTTCCACTTGTTTTATAGTTTTTCGATTAATATATTAATGTAATTTAAATTATATTATTATTAAAAAATGAAAATTAATCTTCAAACTAGCCATTAGCTCCTCTAGCAGCGTTTGAAGGCATCATCCCTTCCAAGTCATAAAGAGACGTTTATTGTGGCGCCCCCTGCTGTTCAATCACAAGAACAGTTATCTACGAACCATTGCCAATGACTCACTAATATTTTATACAAAACTGTATCCAAATCGGTTCAGGCGTTTTTGTAATAATTGAGAACGTTCGTTTGCACTGTAAATGTTTTTTATGGCGCCCCCTGGTGATCGATGTTCGTAGAAACTATCAAAGAACCATCGCCAATGAATACCAAACATTATACAGGAAACTGCATCAAAATCGATCAAGCCGTTTTTGAAATAAATGGGAACATTCGTTTGCAATATAAATATATTTATGGCGCCCCCTGGTGATCGATGTTCGTAACAACTATCTAAGAACCATTGCCGCTGAACACCAAACATTATACAGAAAACTGCATCTAAATCGGTCAAGCCGTTTTTTAAATAAATGGGAACATCGATGTGCACAAACGAACACACAAACAATCAAACAAACAAAAATATTTTTGCATTATTGGTTTTTGTGAACAATTTAACATACAAACAAACATAAAATCTTTTTAATAGAGTAATGTACAAACGGTCTCTCACCCTAAACGCATATACCCGTACTCCGTTCCGTCGTGGGTAAAAATAACGTTTTCATCTCACCCGCTCGGAAAGGAGATTTTTAATGCCCAAAATGCGGGCGGGAAATGCTATTATATTCCCTAGGGCCCAAAAGAATTTTCATTTCTCCCTAGGGCGAGAAAGTAGTATGAAAATCCTTTCCCGCCCTAGGGCGAGAAAGTAGTATGAAAAACCTTTCCCGCCCTAGGGCCGCAAAGCATTTCTAAATTCGAACATGACGTAATCTCATATTGCGTCTATAATAATGTCTAATTGTGGCACCACACATGGCTATTTGTATTTGTGATTGGATGATCGCGTATTTGCAAAAATTTTCGACCTCATGGAGCCAAATATGTTATTGGCTGTATTTGCCAAACAGGCAAATATGGCAATAATTTTGGCTAATATACTCTCCACACATGGAAGTTATATGACAAATATAAAAAATAGGCAAATACAAATAGCCATGTGTGGTGCCACAATTAAACTGAAGACTTCTTTTTTTTTAAATAATGCATACGGTCAGTAACGAAGTTCGACCTTTGAGTTTGTATAGGTGTTCATTACTTTTTGTTTTTACATTTTCTTAGAATATCAATAAAAATAATAACTCCGATTTAGTTTGATTAATTATAAAGGAAATCTAATTAAATCCATGATATTTACTTATTGTTTAGGTATCTAATTGTTGTTATTTTTTTCTTAATCTTCTATTATCGTTGGTTCTTAGAAATTGATATTTCTGAACGCATCCAAAATAAAAGTAGAAAAAAGTATGTATCTCATTTTTTTTTCTGATCGGGATAAATAATAATATCTTGTTTTTATTCATTACCTTTTTTGTTATAAGATGAGTGGTGGATTTAATTAAGTGAGTGAAGTTATTGCAGAGTATTATATACTAAAGACAAACATCTTACATACTCGCAATGCCGATCCAAGTGTTCTTCTAGTAATTTTCCTCGCTGTGGTGAGATGAAAAATTTTGTGTTATGTACGGCCGCAAATTTATTTGGGTCTCGTGTCCTTTGAATGCCTCGCTATGCTCAGGATTCTATTCTTTGAACCCCTCGCTGCGCTCAGGGTTCAACCCTAGAATCCTTCGCCGCTCAGCATTCAAATTTGACCCTCGGCCCAAAAATCCATTTTGCGGCCTTGCATAACAAATAACTATTGCCGGTCAGCTATTAAATTAATAATAATATATTACATCGTTACAACATTAATTTTTTTCAAAGTAGGTTACGAGAGTTTCCATGGCCTGTGGTCGTGTTTAATTCAAAAGTACCTGATGGCGGTCGGGGCGTCACAATTCGCACATTACTTCTTATTTATCATCAAAACTTGTCGGACCCTCATTTGGTAAAAAAACAATTTCGCAAGTTCTCGCGGACCGACGTGGGACTGTCAACAATTTTATTCGCCGGAGGAAGTTACCGTGCGAAATAGTATCATAAAGTGGTGTAATGGACAAAAGAGGCTCTAACGATGCGCCGGCTGCGAGACCGGCTTAATCTCGTAAATAAAATATTAAGAAGAAATCACTGGAACCGGGCGAGGGGAAATGCTGCAATTTACAGCACGGAAATTGAACTATATCTTCGCAATTCGAGTTTCAATTTAATTTCATTTGTAAGTTCCACAAGTTCTTAAAAGTAATAATTGATATTTACATGAATATGTCTTTATTCCCCTCTCATTCTGGGAGGAGACCCGTGCCCAACAGTGGGACCTAAAAGGGGTTGATGACGTATATGCATGCATAGTTCCAGACAGTTCCAAAATCCGCTGATAACTACCTAAATTGTAGATATTGTAGATATCTACAATACTTTACAACTAGAAGGTAAAGAATGAAAAAAAACTTTGAATGTAACAAAATCATCGGCTCAGTATGGTTGTGAGCCAGTCCCTCAACCACAAGATAGGTTAAAAATATTATTGCATAAAAAATTAACTCACTCAGCCAAGCTATAATATTTGTAATATACTTACAAACAAAAAGTATTATTATGAAAATTACACTACTTTTGCTTTCAAGGCTATGTTAATATGTTAACTAATTACTTAGGTATTTAGTTTTTTACATAGGTAATATTTTCCACAATCCCTTGTCAATCTTTAAAGTTCATGCGGAGGCTCCCCGAGATTTTTCTTATGAATAATTCCCTGTCCCTTTTCTTTTCAAAGGCATAATTAAGCCCCACGGATAACAATTCGGCTAAACTGGCCTCTTATACGTGAATCCCTTTGGACTTTTTAAGAACCATTGCCGCTGAACACCAAACATTATACAGAAAACTGCATCTAAATCGGTCAAGCCGTTTTTTAAATAAATGGGAACATCGATGTGCACAAACGAACACACAAACAATCAAACAAACAAAAATATTTTTGCATTATTGGTTTTTGTGAACAATTTAAAGTTCATGCGGAGGCTCCCCGAGATTTTTCTTATGAATAATTCCCTGTCCCTTTTCTTTTCAAAGGCATAATTAAGCCCCACGGATAACAATTCGGCTAAACTGGCCTCTTATACGTGAATCCCTTTGGACTTTATTCGGTTTGAATTTTAATGCGCATGAGTAAGAAAACCTACTTAATATCATAAAGGTGTTCTTGCCAATTTAACCTTGTCTTTGAGTATGTAATGATGTTACAGGGAGGTCATTTAGATTAGGTCTTCTCAGGTTTGGATACCTTTTAGATTTTTCAATATAAAGGAATGATGAAGAAAAAGACGTTCTCTTTACGTTTAGTGATACACCTGCCTGATTTTAGATCTAGTGTAGCCCACTGCTTTGCTTTGGGATCATGTGACGCACTGATCTCATAATTCTAAGAAGTAAGTTAAGTCTCATTTTTTAAAATTGTTATAGTATAAGTTTGTACATTTGTCTTTCTGTGCAGGTATCGTAGCTTGAGAACGGATGAACCAATTTTGACTTTATTTTGTTTAAAAGGTGAATTAGTCGGGAACATTTGACGAAAATTGGTCCAAGATTACATATTTTTTCACAACTATCCCAATATGAAAGTGCTTGACTAGTAGATAAAGATATTTCAATCCACGATGACGCACCCGAATTCGAAAGCAAATTATACTATGACAAATCAAATGGCGGATTGTGGTGGTCAGTTTTTGTTTTAATTTCTTTTAAGTATATTGTGAGCTGTTAGAAATTCCTATTCGTCTGCAGGCCCAGGATTCTGAATAAAAGATTCTTGCAACTTTTAACATCTTTATAAATTTTTATGTATTTAATTTTCCAAATTAGTAACATTTTTTCGATATATCTTTTTCAATCTCTGACAGCATTAAAATTCCCTTCCTTTATCAAATTCCTTAAATAAAATTGATAATATTCGTAAAGAGTTTTGCTTAACAGAAATTATTTTATTAAATACTTCGCGGTGACGCAAAATATTAATATAATATGAATCTTCACAAGCTAACATTATGTTATAGTTTTGCACAATAACACCCTCGGCATACAGTGTCTTTCAAACCCGAAACTTGCAATAGATTACTGATTCACATTATAGAATTTTGACAGATAGCGCTTCTGTTTGCTTGTACGAAATAGGTTTACGTAAATTGTTCAGATCCTATCCTGAGGTTTCTAATCGGTGGTGTACAAACAATGTACAAGTATATGATTTTTATTCTTAGATTATACTTAGTGTATTATTTTTATTTGAGAAAATAAAAGGTCGGGTCCATGTTTAGAGTACATCAAATAAATAAAAACCTGCAATGAATGTCGGGAGGTCTCCTGAGAGCCGGCGCATGCACGTCGCACGTGTCAGACGCTGTACAGCTGATTAGTTTATGCACTTCATGCCGCTTTAGCCGGAGATTAGATGAGGCATAATTTATTAATTATTATTTTGCACTTTCAACGTGACGCGAGTAAAATTAAAGAGTTTTAATTTGAAACCGAAATTCATGTTATTGACTTGAAAGGCAAAAATCGTATTTGAATTATTATTATAGAAATCTATGATTATATCGACGATGTATTTAATCAGTCTAAATTCAAAAGAAGCGTTATTATTGTTGATATACTCATCCTAAATAATATTAATTTTTTATAGTCCCGTTCGGCAAAAAAAATTAAATCAAAATATATATTCGCCCAAATATATAGGCCTAATTTACAGGCATTTTGGAATATCTCAGATGACACGCCTCGTTTGGAACGCATTTAGCACCGAGAAGAACGGGCAAGAAACTCTGCACTTGGTCTTGGAAAAAAAGTTGTGTTCTCATTTTTGTTAATAATATCAGGTTAATTCATAGTTAATGATAATATTTGGCATCTTGAGATCATACGATATAAAACTGATTTCCAAGAGTCTTTATCATTTAAAAATTTAGTAGTAAGTAGTGTTACTGTATTTAAAACAATGAATCACCAGTAAAACTGACAGACCGACTGTTGTCTATGTGAGACAGACAATAATCTGTTTGTCGGACACTTATAGCTCACTCGGGAACGTGTAAAACTATCATCTTGAAATTGATACCAAAATATACACGAAGATCTATAATTTCTTGGAGTCATGAAGGATTCAAGCCTCTTTATCAATCTAATCAGAAGTTACGGGAAATTATAATTTTTAGCAAGAAGAAAGATATGATGAGTATTACAAGTAAATACAACCATTCGAAACGTTTGTACAACTATGTACTTACTTTACTCATTAAAATATTATGTACGTACGGTTTTGTTTCTTGAAATTACCCCGCAATCAAGTAAAGGAGAGGCGAGTTATAGTAGTGTTATTATCTCGCTGCAGACTCGATCATAAATCATTCGAGTGTTTCGCTTTTGTTAAAAAAAGCGAAACACTCGAATGATTTATGACCAAGTCTACAGCGAGATAATAACACTATTATAGTCCTCTACAAAAATAGTCTTAGATTAAGATAAGAGTCATCCCGTGCTCCATGATACTCAAATTTCTGTAAGTGAATAAATACATTACGAGTGTCCCAATTGAGCACTAAAATAATTCGAGCCCTTGCGCATTACTGACACGTGACTTGTAATCATACAAATTGAGACATGCTCGCTTGAACCCGTACTTGCGGCGGAAAAACAATTAAATAGGTGATGGGGAGTGAGGGGTAATTTTCCAATGTTCACCATTTATTTCTGATCTTTAAATCTACTACAGACGTAGCCAAAAGACATGTTTCGATTCGAACTGATTCGAACGAAAAAAAAATGAGAATTACAGTTGTCTATATAGCAGTCACGTCTTAACGCCGTAGAAGCCGTATTTAAGCTATTTTGAATGAAGTTTTATTTAAAAACTATATAGACAATTACTTTCAAATTTACACGTCATGTATTTCGGGTATTTAATCTAAAATCGCTTAGAAGCAGAAACACGATTGGATAAAATTTTCTCGATAGAAAGTTCTCCAAAAGTTGCTCCAAAATCTTAGATTTTCTAATTTTTATTGG
This sequence comes from Coenonympha arcania, assembly GCA_036785405.1. NCBI lineage: Eukaryota > Metazoa > Arthropoda > Insecta > Lepidoptera > Nymphalidae > Coenonympha > Coenonympha arcania. The sequence continues at coordinate 12,863,441 of CM072082.1, forward strand.
AAACTACAATGGATGTATTGTAATTTTTATTTTAATGTGTCGCTAGTAATAATATCCAAAAACGGTTAGAAACAGATTTTTGATAACATGGCTTAGTTATTGAGTAATAACGTAAAAGGTATTTTTTCTGTTATATTTATCCGCGACGCTGCAAGTCGCACCTACCAAAGTATCCGAGAGTGAGAAAGACAAAAATAAATTCAATAAATTCTGTTAAATGTCAATTTCATTCTATCCAGCGAATCGATACGAATCGAAGTATATCTTATGGCTACGGCTACAGTTCTAAGCATATAACAAGTAAATACTTAAATACACTCCTTATATGAACAAGGGCTCCAGTGACTTCGATGACGTCACCAGCTCGGTAGCCTCTTATGGCTTTAAGTTTGCAAAAATGTTTCTTAGCGGATGCCTACTATAGTAGCAATCTATGAGCCAAGCAAACATGTAGTATGGTGGCTAAGCTGTGCTTTTTTATATCAGGACATTACACACATCGCAATCTAGCCCCAAAATAAGCGCTAGCTTGTGTTATGGGTACTAGATGACTGAGAAATACACATACATACTAATATACATAAATGTAATATATTGAAAAACACCTAGTCACTGGAAAACATTCGTGCTCATCACACAAACATTTACCAGTAGTGGGTATCGAACCCACGACCTCCGTCGCAAAGGCAGGTTCGCTACCGCTAGCCATTCGGTCGTCGAAGCTTTAATAGATTCTTCAACTGACTGGCCTATCCTAATGATTGAACTGACTAACCGACCAACTATTAAGTCAGTTACCTTTTCATTTCATATGTTGATGAAAATGTTGATCCGAGGTATAAGCAATCTACATTCCATAATCAAATTGTTCAGAATTCTTGGTGTTATTGAGTGAAAAATATTTTCATACATAGCGAAAATATACTATATTTTTATTTATTATTCTTATTTCTTTTTTTACATATTTTTATTCTCTGATGTGCAATAAAGTGTTTATATATCTATCTACTAACTTTATCATAATGACATAAAATGTTTATGGGTGCGATAGGCAGCATTGCGTGAGAATAACGCAGAAAAACGACGATCACAAAAAAGCTAAGCCGATTATCAAATCATTATTTAGTATTTTGGAAATTATAACATACACAATTAAAGAAAATACAAAACAAAAACAATTAAATAATGGAGATTTTGGAGCAAATTTTGAGAAAACTGTCTGTAGAGAACTTTTTTCCAATCGTGTTTCAGCTAATTTGATTGCCTAAAATACTGCAAGTCACCCGTTGAAATAAAAGGTTTAGGCCAAATACTTACCTACTATCTAACTAACTAATCTACTATAAAATATGAAGTTAATAGAACCAACTCTTTTATACCTTTTTTCAACATTGAAAGGCTAAATTGAAAATACATTGACATACCAACTATTCCAATGGATATAGTGTCAATTATTTATAATCAATACAGCGAGCGGTGTCAGTTGTCTCAGTATGATTTCATAATCCCCATTTCTTTTTTAAACAGATTTGTCTACCTGCCATCGAAGTTGTTAGATCAGTTAGAATAATTTATCCTCAATTTGTGGCACAATGTATATCCGGCTGTCTATAAGCACGTGCCGGTATCACGACCGATTCAACTTCCGTTTCCGATGTTCTGATAGTGTTAACAATACTTTCTGAGTGATGAATTATGATTTGGTGTTGTTATTTTTATTTGTACAAATGTAACAATTTTTTCGAATAAAATATTTCCACTAAATTATTTTTCTATTTTCTTTCATAACTTTCTTACAAGTAATAGTAATAAATAATATTGAGAAATAACCTTTATAGTTTTATAGTTTTTAAAGTTAAAAGTGAGTATAAATTTATTTAATTTTCTCATTTCTCACACGTTAAAAATCGTATACTTATCAGTTACATTTAGAAAAGATTATATTACATTTAGAAGGAAATCATCTTTGATTATAGCAAGGTATTTTGAATTTCTTGTTTTGTAATATTATCGAAAATATTCAGATAGTAGCAGCTGACCCTGCAAACTTTATTTTGCCACATGAATTATATCTCATTTAGGGGTATAACAATAGTAACCGTCCTAGGATTTCTTTGTACAAAAACTGTGAATTTTAAACATTAGATTTAAACATCATCTCTTTTGTTTAGTTTGTGATAAGCTAAAAAAAATACTAACAGATCGCTAAACCCAATTGAAAACAAAGCAATCACTTCTGAAATAATGGTTAACAAAAGAGAGTAATAATTGGAATTAGCGCTCGCTTTTAATTCAACGTTAATTATGGTTTTAATTGGGGGTTCGCGAATAACATATTTTCCCGTTTTCAGTTTGAGTGTAGTCCGGTAGCGACAGCAACAACGAATATAATTTTAATAATTTAATATTTATCATCATAGTTACAGACTTACAGTACCTATTCTTCTTTTCGCCTTCACTCTCCCACTAGCTAGGGTCACTGGTGGAAATCTCTTAGCGATATGTGTATCCTAGTACTAACACTTTTTTTACTAATGTTTAAAATAACATGTCCTGGTACTAAATTAATAAATCTTATTTTTAATGTCGGGTACGATTATGGTGATAAATTTTGACCAATATTACTCTTGGTCAAAATAATTGTACCAATATTAATTTCCAACAGTTCCAATTTCTATGACGGATGAGGGGATGCAAAATTATAAGACTATATACTACTATACTTTAGTAATTTCGAAGGTAAGAACTGTATACCTATTTATTTTAGTAAATTATAAAAAGTCGAAAAATTGCTAATAAAAATTATTAATTTAATTTCTATTATTAACTACTGTTAAATGACTTGAACATCAGATAAAAGATACTATTATACTACTATCTACTGCCATTTAATATTGAAATTTTAACAACTGAACTTTAACACTTACATTTTTATTTTTATTTCATTTTTGCAATTTATAAACTATATTTTGCGGATTTCTAATGTTTTTTTTTAATCTAGATAAGGATTTGTTTTATAATATAATTTATTTAGAAGACACCTAATGTATAGATATATAGGTATTTCTCATAAAAACGTGACTTATAAAACCCCGAGCATAGGTCGGTTGCTCAAGTATGTATAGTAACATTCATTATACGTAGAACTTAAGTTAAAGTAGATAGAGATGGTATGTTAATAGTAGAGTAATAATATGATAGTGTTACATATATTTTATAAATATTAAAATTTAATTTTATTAAAAGTCTCCTGAAATTAAAAGATATAAATATAATTATTGTTAAAGTAATGTTAATAATAAGCTCACTGGTTTGATCATAGTAACAATTTGCACATGTTCTTTAAAATAAGGAAAAAAAGTCAAAAAATATTGTAGGTAGGTATTCAAAGCCACACGGAGCAAAAATTAAAAAAAACTCAAAATAATATCTTTATTTCACACAGGCCTAACGTACAGGCTCTTGTGAAACGTCAATATGTTATTTGTCGCTTATGAATGGTGGTAACTACGAGTCTACTTAAAACTACGTTTATGAGAATTCAAACCTGCACTGAGAAGCGAAAAGCGAGGTTATATTGCGAATTGCAACAAATATGTTGCTTTAAAAGAAATGAGATTGTTTTGCAGGTAGTATCACTGAAAAGGCTCAGGCGCTTCCGGTGATGGGATGGGGAGTGGAGAGCCCACATCCGCCGGAAGCTCCGGCCCTCGTTCTATGTAAATGGTTTACTATAGGTATTTCTTGTTGTTAGCTATGTACAATTATTAACGATTTTAAGAGCTTTTGTTTAAGTTTACATGTTCGATTGTACTTTAATTTAAATCCTGAATGCCACAAAACAACTATGTTTCATTCTTTCAATGCTTACTTTTTATGGCTCTTCCAAAACCGCCATATATTATTAATCTATATAATTTGAAGGTTTTTTTCACTATAAAATTATTTCTGGAATATTTTATTATCTACCTTTAGAAAATATTATGTGTGGGAGCTGCAATTGTGTTGTGTAAAACTTTATTTTGCAAAACTAAAAAATAATGAGTAACTCGAAATTAAACAAATAATTATTCTCTCTCGCAGAATTTTAATTTAATTTTCGCGGCTGGGGTGTTATATTAAAAACCTAAGGCTCTTTGTAATTATGAATAGTGTCGGAAAATAAAGGTTACTTAACTGTTAGCTGGCGACTAATTGTTTTTTGTTTTTGTAAGTCACCAAAGGGTTGTACCTATACTGTGAACAATTTAGGTAAGTATACAAGTAGCTTGGCAACTAAGCTTTTAGAGCGACGTACATAAATGGGCACTATTAGCTATATTAGAAAATAGTTAAAATAAAAGTACTGTTGGGAGTAGGTAGGTATGGAATCTTTATAAACGAACCCGAGTCGCACTTAGCTGCTTTATCGTTTTCGAAAACATCATAGCGTTAATGTATTCAAAATAAAACGTTATTAATTACACAACAATACCTATATACCAACCCGACACTATATTTTGAGTTCTTACATATGAAATAGGCGTTTTGTAAGGGAGTAAGCTAAAATCAATTTTTTGTAAATATAATATATTTATTTAATCAAAGTATGTACCATTGCTATTTATGCACTTCTGCTATCTCATAGCTAGTTCATTGATCCCTTTAAAAAAACCAAAGATGAAAAAAACATATTGATTACGGTTTTCGAAAAACTATTTATAATGCATGAGTAAATACTTAGCTGTATTAATTTGAAATTCGAATTCCCAACCAAAGAGGTTTGATATTTGAGATCAAAGTGGCCAGTACGACAAAAAGGACCATATTTATACCCTTTTTAGAATTTCGTGCCGCTTTTTTTTACTTTCAGGTGGACTTATTGTAGATATATACATTGCCACATTGCTCAACCAGTCTATGCAGAAGCTCGATAGTGGTTTCGCACCGATATGCGAGTCCCTAAAAAGGGTACACGATTGTGGCGTAGTACTCGACACAGGCAAGTGGCGATTATTTAATTTTAGAATGCATTTGTTGAAATATCCAAATAAATGATCATGAATGAATTTCGTTGTTCAAATATGTATAATAATCAGAAAATAACAAAAAAGTAGTTGATCTGATAATATTTTGATTAATTTAGAAGTAATCAATTATTATTCAAAAAAACTAAAACTAACTTTTCGCAATTAATAAACAGTTCATGTTATTTATTTAAAAATAAATCTTTTTCGTATCAATTTAATAGACAAAGTATAACTAGTTTTGATTTGCTTCCTGTGTTCACTGATAAAAGGTTTTATAATTATGTCCCGTTATGTTATATATGTCACCTATACCCAGCAGAATTTGTCGAAACTTAGTTTTTAAGACGTAAAACAGTTATCACGAAAAATAAGTTGGTGTGTCATATTTTACTAACTATTCATAAGTGTTTGTAAGTTAGGCCTATATTAAATAAATAAAACAAAATATAATAATGCAATATATCCGAAGGCACACATACTAGGAGTTCCTGTAATCAGGTTAGCAAGAATACGGTTACAAGTCAGAGTTACAGATTTAATATTATCAGTAGTAATCTTATTATATTGATACGAACGAACAGTGTGATTTCACAGCGAATTACAGGTTGAAGTTATGCTAGGTGCACCTAAAGAGAGAAAAAGAAGAAGGCTGTGGAGAGGGATCAAGAGAGATCTGATCGCCTTCGCAGATGCCGTAGATAAATAGTCCCAGAACTCACTTAATAAACTGGGACCTTGGGACTGACTCTGACCTACCCTGAAAGTGCCTAATGTTAAGAGTCAGCTAGACGCGGGCCAAACGGGCGTTGCGCAGGGGAGCCTTTGGTGCGTACGTATGAAACCCTGAAGGATTTCAACATAAGCGCTGAGGGTTTCCACCGAGGGGGTTTTAGTGAGTAAAAATCAAACATAATCCAACTTGCTTACTGATTGGATATCTCAGAGAGAGATGGGAGATTTTCCGCCCGTATTAAGAAAGTGTGAGAATAAAAATTCTATTAAGACATAATTTAAATCTCTCGTTTCTTAAAATCATTTCAAATTTCATTTATCACAGACATAATATTTCTATCCGCTACCTCTTAAAACATGACCAATGTTTTGCGAACTCCCGAAGGAACCACAGCGAGCGATAAAAGCGTCATGCATAATGTACGGCCGTCCGAAATCGAAAAATTAAACTCCCGCCATCTGCCGGGTAGGCGGGTAATTACGAAGGGTTGCTCCTGTTTTGACATGTTTCCGTCGGTTTGCAGGGTTATGATCTTCGCTAATTACACGCGCATCGTCGCGGTTCGCTCTCCCACCGGGGTTACGCTAAAACCCTTTTGAAAAAAACTTTTTTGTTTCGGTTACTAATTGTACATGAATAATAATGGGTGTATTAGAGAACTACTTGTTTGTTACAAATCAGAATTAGATAAAAGGTTTTTTTCTGGTAACCTATACCTAAATAATATTTATTTTTCAATAGGGCTCTACATATGAAAACAATATTCATAAGTTGCTATTATAATAAAACACTAACGACTTAACTTAATGACGTCATACTTACCGGTTTTTGGTATCCGCTTATGGAAGGAATATGTTTTCAAATAAATACTTCAGTTTGAAACAGTAGTATTTTACTACTATTTTCTCACCTTTTCCGTTACGCGGTGTCGGCTTTCCTTATAATGCGATGCCTGTAGATCGTGTAATCGCGTCATCGCCTTTGATAAAGTACTATTTTGATTACTTTTAACGAAATTCAGGTCTTTGGGTGAGCTTAGGGTTCGGTTTAGTCTTTATAAAATAGTCAGTAGGGTAGGTATATAGGTAGGTTACATGAAGAACAATGTACTAGGGTAAAGATGCCGAACAGCCCCTAGATTGTCTTAGAAAAACGTATTCATCGTTATCGTAATCGTTTACTAATTCTGTTAGCTGACTGGGTTCCTGATTTACGTCAGCCAATCGCGGGGCAGAACTCGCTAACGATTGCGAAAACGATGAATACGTTTTTCTTACGTAATCAGACCCCAGGTGTTAGATTCCTATCGTCGAATAAGTATGAGATACCTACCTATAATATGAGATAGGTTTTGGTGAATCTATTTGATTTTTGGGCTTACCTATCTAAGCTCTTTCTAGAGTTTAGAGAGAGTTTTAAGTTTGTGCAATGCTTAAATATCGTTATCTGGTCATAGTAACAGGTCCAAAAGGCAAGCAAAAGCCTAAGTACCTTACCTACCTTCTCTACATTTTTGTTTGCGTTTGCTAAAGGTACCTAATTCCATCTTAAAAACCAATACACCTTTATTGGTTTTATAGTTACCTATGTTTGAAATGTTAACTCAAGAGAGTTAAATAATGCTGACTGCAATAGAGCTCTGAGCTACCTTTCTCTAATATTTTTCTAAAACAACCCCTATACAAACTTAATCGATCTTCAATGGGAGCTTATTGCTTACATGTTCCTGGAATAGTACAATTTACAGATTGATCATACAGCGAAGGTTAAATTCAATTCGGTATCACGGACGACTTTTGGCTTCTTAGAAAACCTCTTAAGTAAACACTTAAATACTATACTTTTAAAATACTATTTTTATTTACTAATAATGGTAATTTTTTTTGCACCTAGTACCTAAATATCTTAAAGCCGCTTACCAGTTAGGCCATAAGATTCATAACATTTTTGTTATTGTTTAAATAACGGTCAATCTAATAGGGTTTAAATATATTGTATAATAAGTATTTGTCGCAATGGCTATTTGACTAGTGGTTACGAATCTTGTAAAGTGGCTTGTACCCACCTAATATAGCTTTACATTATTGAATGGATATGTATATACATATACATTATTGTATGGATATTTATATGCTAGATATCAATCGATGGATCGCTCAAAGGAGCCATCGACCAAGATGTGTCAACGATTTCAACAAGAAATTAGATAAAATATTTGTGAAATATCGATAGTCGATACCTACGTAATATACAAAAGTAACAACTATTGTTATTTATACCTAAGCAAATCTTGGCAAAGGATTTGAATTCAAAATTGTAGTTTCCTGAAAGTGAGACGCAAATGTCACGTCGCAAGTTCGTTTTGTCAACGACTGATAGGGATTGGGGGTTAATTAGAATTTTGCCGATCGCGTCACGGGCAATCCGTCAACCTTTCCGAGTTAGAAGCGTGAAAAGGTAACAGACACGAGACGTGAATGGACCAATTAAATAATTCAGTTAATCGCGAAGCCGCCGGCGGCGACGTAAACATGCGTGCGAGGGACGAGGAGCCGCCGGAGGAGGGGTCAGTGGAGGGGAGAGGGCGTGGCCGGTGACGTCACGAGGCTCCCGGCTCAGTCGGTTATCACCCGGCGCATAGAGCGGTCGCGGCGACGCGTCGCCTTTTTAACCCCGAAGTACGATAAAGTCGCCAAAATTTTCGACCGGCAGTATCACTCACCCTCCAAGGTGTTGAAGTTGGAGGACGACCCGTGGGGGTCATGTGCCATGTACTCCCCGGACAAGATGAAGTCCGGTGGAGGGCTGATGGCGCCCCCCGGGTGTTTCCCCGGCCGGTACAGCCCCACGTACCGCGGCTCCGACCCGCGCCGCTGCGTGCCCAACCCGTCCGTAAGTGATGTCATTGTTCACCGTTCTCTCTCCTCCGCAGCTCACACGGCACTCTCCGCACTGCACAGAGCACAGCACACAGACATCGACACCCGCGACACACTACCGAGACAACAAAGCGTGCTCCTGGATGTAAACAAATCAGGATTATATAGTAGCACAACCTTCACACTTAAAATAATAACACTCATCCATAAGTAGGGCCATAGGATAATAAAACTCATTTTTTTCAGATTACAGAAAGCAGTTTATTCGCTGTGCGTTTAATTATTTATTTATTTATGCTGGCTTGCTTTAGCGACTTCAAATGGAGCTCCATTAAACCGTATTTTGTCTCAGCGAATGTGTTTTCTACTAAAACTCAGTTCTCAGTATTTATCAGTGTCTAATTAGATTATCCTACCTCTACATGATCGCCGTTGAGTTAAAAATTTATTAAATGAATGTATTCAATTACAAATTATACCTTACTATTGAAATAAAAATATAATTCAAAGATAATAATAACATTACAAGTTATATAATAAAATAATAATAATAACATTACATATTGCCACGTACCGCCCGCCGGGTTGCAAATCGAAACCAATAAATATATTCATACAATATATTCGTTATTGTTATTTCTTCGTCTTAAACTTTTATTAATTATGGTATATTTATGCTATTATTTTATGTATAAACATTTTCTGGACTGAATTTTATTATTAGTTATTTTTATGAAAACACTTTTTATTTCAATTTAATTTATATAGAGACAAAAAGTTAACATGAAAAAGAGTACCTAAGGTATTAAAAAAAAATATTAAAGCTGGATCAATACAAATTCGTAGCATTTGTAGCAATTTTCCGACGGCGCGTTGGGCGGCGGCTACGGCCTCGTAGCTCCGTAGCGCCGTTGTGCCGTAGCGCCGTTGTGCTGTAGCACCGTTGTCTCGTAACACCGTAGGCGCGTAGCTTACTTTAAAATAAACTAGAAAATATTGATAAGTTTATCAAGATTAGCAAAATTTACTTGCGTAAAAAATAATTAATTATATTTTAAATTAAATTAGTTAAATAACAATCACATGCTAGTTATTAAATATAATAGGTATCAAACAAGGAACTTTGTTTTATATTAAAGTATTACTTACAATTAGTAAAATCAGTTATTATACTAACAAAATAATTTAAGTAGGACTATGAATGAATAGGTCGGGTATTTATTAATTTCAATTAAATATTGAAATAGATACTTCATGCTGTTTTAAACTAATTTCAAATTGTTATTTATAGTTTTATTGTTGTTGCCTGAGATGCATAAAATGCACAGTTTATGCACGAGTGCATAAAATAATATTTTTATAAACAACATTCCGGTTCTATTTCAGTCCTTTTATTCCTATAGCATCCTTTAGCATCTTAACTCAATGTATTTTGTAATTTAAATATGTTTGATGTAAATTATAAATTAGTTTTATTTCTTGTATTTATTTAAATGATTATATTATGTATTTTTGCACATTTGACATGTGTTTAATTTATATTGTAACAAAATTGCACTACATAATATTTTTAATTTTATTCTATGACTGGTATGTTATATACCTAATAATACTTACTTATTTTTGCAACTTTTTAAATAGAAACTACTAATAGTGATTTTAAAGGTTATATATAGGTTTATAGATAGGTTTTTTTTTAATATAAAAGGTAAGTATAAAAAATAATATTATAAAGTTTGCAAAAACCATGGACTTAAAGGACCAAATTAATAAATAAATAATATTTTTCAATCAGAGTAAGAGAAAATAATTTCGTAGAAACATTATACTGAGAGCTGAGTAGTAGAAACTTTTGTTAAATTACTTTGACTTACAGGAATCTTAGCAGTTCCAGCCGATGTCCAAAAGAGGACTCAGAGGAGGAGCATCTATATTTTGTTACAGCTCTAAAGGATTGAGAAATGATTTTAATTAATCATTTATTGCAATGACTTTTACAGTCTTGACTTTTATAAATAAGATTTCTACCTATGCGTGGAAAAATTCGTGGAATTTATCCCATATGGGTTTACATGAAAAACACGTTTTGCTCATAAATAAAAAAAAATATGTTTATAATGCCGTTCATTGCAACAGTGATTAGTGTTACTTTTATGCAAAAAGATCTTAACTTTGAATTGCCTTTCGAAACTTTAAATTGCAGTGCGCAAGGCCATGTTATGGCTTACGCACGCAGTAGTATGTATAGTCTGTGAGCTTAGAATTTGTCGTTACAAGTACATGAGCAAGGTGGGCGTCGTTTGATGTTTTCAAAGGACATCAAACGATGCCGACCGTGTGCATGTACTTGTAACGACAAATTCAAAACGAATAGACTATGTTATGTCTATGAAATATTTCGCGCACTTACTAAATTTTACAAAAGATTCTTAGTTTAACAGTTTCTCAGGAGTGCAGCAGCGCGTCTGCACTGCTGTCGCTAGGTTTGAGAATCGTAGTATAGTATACAGTTTCACGATGGGTTCGATGTTCAGACTTGTATCAAAAATACGTGGCCAAGTCAATCAAAATGAACTGATTCGTGGCCGCAGCGTGGGTGTAGCGCTGAAACCGTGCGTTGGTTATTTATATAGATTTACAAAGTAGCGCAGCCAAAGCGCTGCAGACGTACTGGCACTGCGCGACACTTATAGCGGCAAATTTGAAGGCGCCCTTAACAAGGGTTGTAAAAAGTCATACAATGCAAAATTACGATGCGATACACGGTTTTTAAAGAGCTTGTATTTCAATATTGTAATCATCAAACGAGAGCATAATTCATAAACCAATTAAAGTCTTTTACGATCTCATAACCTTAAATTTTCACGTGCGTGGGCTTTTTCAAGATCACTACAAAGAAAACAAGATAGATATATATGTTTCCGTTTAAAGTCATCGATAAATATTATTCTATATTGATGTTTTTCAGTCATCATATCTTTACCTACTCTCGTGCCACAATGTTTTATTTTATTTGGAAACCAACGTGTATATCTTATAAAACTAGAAACATCAGTTCTAGGCAACTCATTTTATCACTCCTGGGCATTGTGATTGTCTATAGCCCAGACGTCTGCACCCAGGCCATTGAAGTCAGCATACACCTCTTGCTTTTCTGAGCAACATTATAGTGGCTATACAATTAGTGCTCTATAGTATGATCCTGAAGTCTGATTTGGACTAACCTTTATACATGTTTAAAGTTACTTTGAAAAAACATTTAAATCAGGCTTACCTATACTATTATTAGTATACTATTGGTATAGGAGCTAGCAACGTTTTCGAGAAAGAATTTTAGGTGAGCTGGTTTTGTGATATGTTGTCTTTCTTGCACTTTCGGTTAGAGTCTGGGCTATCTGGCTGGCAGAAGCCGTTGCGTTTATTACTGCGCATCCTATTTGCAGCTTACGCGTCCACAATGTTTATACCAATGTTGTCGGGGCTACTAATTGCCCTTAAAATAACTACAGGCGCACTATCATTTATGATGACGTTTCATTTTTGTATTAGTCAATTGTCAACCACATACGAGTTAACATATGAAACGTCATCATAAATGGTAGTGCGCCTGTAATAATTTTAAGGGCAATTAGTAGCCCCAACAACATTGGTATAAACATTATGGAGGCGTAAGCTGCAACACCTGGACAGACCAAGGATGCGCATTAATCAACGCAACGGCTTTCGGCTTCCAGATGGCCCCGACTCTAACCGAAAGTGCAAGGAGGACGACATATCACAAAATCAGCTCTTCTAAAATTCTTACTTTTCAAACGTTGCTAGCTCCCGTACCATATTGGAGAATATAGATTTACTTTGATTATTTAATTGTTTAATTTTATGACTATGTGACCCAGGGAAACGTATTGGAGTTTTCTGTAATGTGTTCCTGGTTATGTAATACAATAAATAAATATAAATATAAATAAATATTTCACGGACAAGAATTATTTGAATGATAGGGATAATATGCTTCCGTCTCCTCACGAGATATCTTAAAAATAATGTTATAATTTTTCATGTTGTGTAATATACAACGTGTAACAAAAAGTTGAAATAATATTGAAGGGTACATAAGTGTACTTACTTAAATAACCTGTCAAGTGCGAGTCGGACTCGCGCACTGAGGGTTCCGTACTACAACCGGAGGACCGCAAAACTAACTTTGTTTTTAGAGGTTTTATTGTAAATATCAAAAAAACTACTTATTAGATCTCGTTCAAACCAATTTTCGGTGGAAGTTTGCATGATAATGTAATTTATATATTTTTTTTAGTTTTATCATACTCTTATTTTAGAAGTTACAGGGGGGGGGGGACACACATTTTACCACTTTGGAAGTGTCTCTCGCGCAAGCTATTCATTTTAGAAAAAAATTATATTAGAAACCTTAGTATCATTTTTGAAGACCTATCCATAGATACCCCACACATATGGGTTTGATGGGTAACAAAATTTTTTGAGTTTCAGTTCTAAGTATGGGGCACCCCCAAAAATTTATTACTTTTTTTTAAATTTTGTGTGAAAACCTTAATGCGGTTCACAGAATACATCTACTTACCAAGTTTCAACAGTATAGCTCTTATAGTTTCGGAAAAAAGTGGCTGTGACATACGGACGGGCAGACGGACAGACGGACAGACGAACAGACGGACAGACGGACAGACAGACATGAAGAATTTATAAGGGTTCCGTTTTTTGCCATTCGGCTAAGGAACCCTAAAAACACACTATAAAAAAATATTAAATAGGAATTAGCATATTTATTTTTCCATAATGTATGGTAAAATAAAATAACCAATAATGACATTTTTGAAAAGAGCAACTGCCGAGTTTCTTGCCAGTTCTTTTTGGTGCAAACCTGCTTTCCAAACTTGGTAGTAATGTTTTGAGTTTTCATAAGAAACTATCATGTACGCCTATGTGAAAAATAAAGATTCCCATTTTCATTTTCAGTATTTGTTCTCAAAGGTGAGTGAAACCTGCACATGGCAGAGGTCTATGGCAAAACCCCTCTTATGCTAAGTAGACCCATGCTTAGTGTGAGCCGTAAAAAGCGGATTCAGACTGTAAGTAGCTTAATTCTTTATTAAAAGCGAGATGTCGCAAGCCTATAATTATTTAAATGTGTTTAGGTAGACCAAGAAGTCTTGGAGACTGTAATTGCGAACTAGGTAGCAATCATTCGTACCTAAATGATAGTTAACAACGCGCTGGCGTGACTGGCCTGGTTGGTGTAATGGACCTATTCCCGTAAATAATAGCCGCGTACAAATACGGTAGGGTGTAAATGATCTACCTACTTCAAAGTGGCTTCATTGTAAAATATATTTTTATTGTAGCTATATGACATATTATGTACAGTATGTTGGGATGATACTATAACTACTTTAAAGTTATTCGGACAAAACGTTCCCATTGTATTGCACCTTTGAAATTATATACTTACCTACGTAGATATTTTTTCTCAAATTATCGATTTCTATGCGTTTAGAGGTCCAAGAAATCAAAGAAGAGGCGGGGCACGTTTGATAATTAATTACCAATATAATCTTATATAAATAAATAAACCTTTTATTTATATAACGAGCTGGATGTTTTATTTTACGTTATATAATAGGTGCTCATTGTACACTTAAAGTAATGTAGTAAGGTCAAGAACTGACTATCCTAGCTAGATTTTATGGATCTGTGTTAGAGATAGCCATGTGCTTTGCCTAGTTAAATTAAATATTTACTAAAGTGCGTTTATTAATAGTATCAGTGTTTACAAATAAGCGATGACTGTATTCTAATAGGTGTTTTTCGATAGGTAAGGTATACTTAATCTTTATTACTTTATACTTACTCGGAAAAAATCGCTAAGTAGGTACCTACTACATACCGGATACTAAAATTTGAATAATTTTTTTCACCTTATAACTAGTAGATAACTATTATAAGTTCTAAGTTCTAGTATTTATTTATAACATACGTTTAATCGACCCGCTTGATACCGATAGTGAAAGAAAAATGACCAAAGGTGATAAGTATCAAGTTTAAACATGAACCAAAACCAAAAATATTCTAGAAATATGAAAGAGTGTTAATAATTTAAATTAATATTAAAGTATTACACTCCGAACATCCCTGTCAACCAAATTCAAAAACTAAAATATTTTTTTTTTGTATTTCTGTTAAAGCGCCAACAGAAATACCTACATCACCTGTGAAAATTTCAAGTGCAAACTATCATGGTTATAGAGATACAGCCTGATGACAGACGGACGTACGGATGGCGAAATCTTAGAAATAGGGTCCCATTTTTTACCCTTAAAAAATTGGTTGTCTAAAGTCGGTTTACTGAGGATAGTTGAACGTGACAACGTCACGATTGTGCTTCTTTGTCGCTCGTTCTGCGCTCTCGCTTGCACTTCAAGCCTTACATGGAACGCCTCAGAGCGAGGTAACGCCGCATGAGTCATGTTTTTTCGTGCGTACAGCCAGCCGGCTTTATCGAATTATAAGACGTTGTCACGTCAAAATAAAAAAATAAAACTTTTTGATTATTTCGATCTGCTACATATGTAGATAGGATTGTGGGTAAGTACCTACCTCCTTCAAACATGTAGGTCTTAAATTGAAAGCTCCATATAGCAAAAATTAATTCGCGACTTGCTCCATTTGGCTCTCAAACTTTTAAATATGAAATACCATCATTATCCAAATTAAACGGATATTAGCACGTGCACGAATAGTCTGCTAAACAAATGAACGCGTTTACTTAATACACACGTCTACTGAACTATAACTTTGTATATGGCAACAAATCTCTCATGTAGGCACAGGCTGTTATTGCATTTCTGCTCGTCGTTCGGTTATGACTTTCCCGTTTCGCCAAACGGCGTGATAGGCAGTGCGGAGTGAGACAGGTAGAGTCCGCCGGTGCTATCTTATTTTATTCATGGAGGCGAGAAACAAACCGTGCAATGAGACGGGCTTATGCTAGGTGCTTTGCGAAAGGCAAGGAAGGATGATGGCTCTCGTGTTCAGCTACGAACAAAACAAAGCCGAGGGTGAGCGGCCACGGACGATTGTTATTCCACTTATATAGTATCTTGGGTAACGTCTGCCGTTCATAAAATTAATAATATTTTATTTTAGATACGCTACAGATCTTTGCTCAATTCAATCTAAGGTAAGCTACCTTATAATACGGAATATAAACGTAAACGTAAACTTAGTTTTAAGTAGGTAAATAATAAATTACGAAAATTAAAGAGTCTGTACGTTAGGCCTACGTGAAATAAAGATATTTTGAATTTTGTATTTTTTTATATTGTCTTTGTCTAAAATATCACTTTAAAGTTAACCTTGAATAGTAGGTCAAGTGCGAGTCGGGCTCGCGTACTGAGGGTTGCATACTATCAAGACCAATTATTATTCCAACCAAAACACGTCTGCCCACCAAATTAAAAAAACCGGCCAAGTGCGAGTCGGACTCGCGCACCGAGGGTTCCGTACTCAAGAAGTACTGAAGCAGAACAATCAGGCATACTAATGTAGATGTAACATGACCAAAACTGTAACGACCAAAGATGTAAAACGGTAATAATTACCTTTGTTAATGAACCGCAAAACTTACTTTGTTTTTAGAGGTTTATTGTTAATATCAAAAAAACTATGCTAGTTAGAGCATTGGCTATAGTTTTCCTGTAAAATATACGTAAATTCCTATTGACCATAATTATTTGAGATTTTTCGATTAGTAAACTCCGGAGATAAGGGGGGGAACGGTATTTTTTTAGACATTTTCCCAGATAAATCAAAAACTATCATGACTAAAAATAATTAAAAATCGGTTTTAGAATGTACAAAGTAAACCCTTTCATATGATACCCCACATAGTACAGTTATCTCACTTTTAAATTTCAACCCTCCGATTTTCCCCCCTTTTTAAATAAGAACAAAAATAATTTCCATTTTTTTTTATTCCAGTGTCATTGGGCCACTAATATACACAACTATTCCAAATTTCATATCGGTAGCTCCGGTAGTTACTGAAATAATCGAGTGTGACGGACAGACAGACGGACAGACATACGGAGAAAGTCGCACCATAAGGGTTCCATTTTACCATTTTGGTACGGAACCCTAAAAACGAGCTAAAATTGGTTGTCTGTAAAGTCGGTTTACTGACGATAGTTGAACGTGACAACGTCAATGGAACGCCTCAGAGCGAGGTAACGCGAGCGAGGTAACGCCGGTAACGCCATGATGAGTCATGTTTTTTGACGTGACAACGTCTTATAATTCGATAGAGCCGGTTGCACGCACGAAAAAACATGACTCATCCGGCGTTACCTCGCTCATGCGGCGTTACCGGCGTTACCTCGCGAGCGCGGAACGAGCGACAAAGAAGACGTTGTCACGTTCAACTATCGTCAGTAAACCGACTTTACAGACAACCAATTTTTGTGCGTGCAGCCGGCTCTATCGATTTATAAGACGTTGTCACGTAAAAAACATGTATGTTGTATGGGAGCCTCCATAATTTTTTTTTCATTTCAAACTATTTATTTTTAAGTAAATTTTCTGTGAATATTTAAGGCGTCTATCTGTAGTCGACAATATCAAGCAAAGAGTAAAACGGGACCCTATTACCCACTAAGACTACGTCGTCCGTCCGTCCGTCTGTCACCAGGCTGTATCTCTTGAACCGAGATAGTTAGACACTTAAAATTTTCACGGATGTATTTCTGTTGCCGCTATAACAACAAATATTAAAAAACGGAATAATTAGGGGTCGCCTATACAACAAAGTGACTTTTTGCTCGATATTGCAGATAATGGCAATATCTAAGCAGACGCTTGAAATATTCACTGAACTATTATATTATTCACTTTAAAAATTAATAATAAAATTAAGATAAAACAAATATTTAAGGGGAAATATTTTCTTATAAAACAAACGTGATTTATTGCCGCTTTTATAGATAATGGTACGGAACCCTTAGTGCGTGTTGTAGTAGGTACTTGACCGATTATTTTTATTTGACGGTAATTTCATACATAAGGGCTTTGGAATGCCTGTCTCACAATAACACCATTGTCTAGTGCCCACATTGTAGTAACATTTAAGGTGAAAGTCCCATGAATCTTATGGAATTTCTTGGCTGCGACCGCACTCCACCTCTAGCAGAGTCGAGCAAGCCATTGTGATCTTTATTTCCTTAACAAAATAGAACTACGTTACAAAGGAAAGTAGGTACCCACAATAAAAATAACTTCCATACAAAAGAAATGCGTGAAATATTCATGAATGTTTACTAGTGTAAGAATTTCAAGGAAACCGAATTTCCATCGTTTTGATAAAACAGTAGGTAGATAAATATAGAAACTTAAATTTAAAGACCTTGCCTACTGTAAAATAAATATTTATTGTAAGTACCTAAACCTAAACTGGTAAAATGTATGGTATATTACAAAAGTCATGTGCGATACATGACTGATCCACCTTAAATGTTATAAAATATCGACTTATACGATAGACAATCTAATTGGCTCCTCTTAGACAAGCGCGTTCCACCTTAGACTATATCATCACTTTCCATTAGGTGTGATCACAGTCAAGCGCTAGCCTACCTAGGTAATAAAACAGATGTATCACGAAAGGGTGGGTAAGTAAGGCTATTAGAAAAATTCTCCCATAAATCAACCAAGTCCGTCAATCAAACAGGGATAAATAAATAAATAAATAAAAGCTATATTTATATTTCTAACAACCATTTCTTACATAGTTATCTCCTCGTTATCTCCTTCTTCCTGGTTATTAATGTATCATTATTTTCATGCAAAACTAATTTTACATTTAATTTATTCTTACGTAATTGCTTATTACTAAGTACCTATATGTCTAATAAACTTAACGTCCATTATATTTTACTTTATATTCTAAGGTAATTAAATTAATACTAATTTATAATATCATTTTGTAAGTATTAAGTTAATATTGCATACATTCCTTTTTTTATTTATTTTAGTTGTAAGGACCGCCGATGAAGCGGTAAAACCCTCCTCTATTTAGAGTTTTGATATCTAAATTATTGCTTTAATAATTTCCTTTACTTCTTTTACATACACGCAGGGTTACTAGACGGTATCAACTTTAACATTTAGCATGGATTGAAAGCTTGAGTTATGGACACTATATACATAGGATTATGAATTAAAGTTCACAAATACAATTTATAGACAAACAATCAGGAACTGGAAAACATTAGTGCTCATCACACAAACATTTTCCTGCTGTTGGAATGGAACCCACGACCTTTGACGCAGAAGACGACTACCGCTGCGCCATGTGGTCGCTAAAATTGAATTCATTATATTTTCCCGTATTCTCTTGAGGACTCCTTCTTGCACAGGATTTCCCAAGGACAATGGGGTCAATCTAATTATTTTATCTACGCTCATTGCTTAAAGTTCGAATTATGAAATCGAAATGTGTCAAATAATTACCTACTTTATTCACAGACTTCTATAATTATTAAAAAGTTATTCATAATAACATCGCTCTACTATGGAAATATTTAAAGAAAGTTGTTTAATATCCATAACGATACACGGCTCTGGATTCTTGTATTTGTATCTGGGGTTTTGAAGGAATTGATTACAGTACCGCTATCGGCAATACAACGGTTAACGGTTACAATTATCTGGGGTACATAGGTAATATTTTTTATGTAGTATTTTTTTAGGTGAATCCACAGACAACATATAGTTGGTAGTCATTGCCGAAAGTATAGATGGGCCATGATTGACCATAGACAACAACACAATGTCTAACGTTCCGCGTAACGTTCCACCTGGGCCTGTGATTATGATTATGATTACGATTACGATTACGACTACGATTACGATAACGATTACGATTATGACGTTATCTCGTAAATCTATCGTCCGTAAACCGACTTTACAGACAACAATTTTTTTGTTAGGTACTTAGTCAAAACTTTGCGCTGAAAAATGTCTAGTAGTGAAACCTACTAAAGAAAATTTCACTCCACCTGACATCTTAGTAGTTGCAATGATTTACGACAAAAGTTAGCAAGATTTTATGATTTGGATTTATGATAATAATATGAGCGTAGATAAAGTAGTGTATGAAACTCTACATAATTAGGTATTATGTAACCGTTACATAAACTACTATAAATAAAATAATGATTACCTTAAAAAACTGGTAAATTGCGAGTTGGGTCCAGTGTGTATCAATCTATTATGTCATGATGTAGTTTCAATATATGAGGCGGGCAAAGACGAAGTAGAAAATATTTCAAGCTAGTACCTACCTACTTACCTACTTAGTTTGCGTTGGTTAGGCTTATTTTACTGCCCGGTCAATTTAGACATCCGAGGGTAGGTTATATTAATTCGCACCCAGCTGAAAATTGGTAGGATTGTTGAAAAACACAAGTTATAAATTAAATCTAAAATTCCCCATCGATCTGATAACTAATAAAAAAATTGCACGGACTCAACGACACAAAAACGCGTTTCCCGTGATTTTCAGCTAAAATAGTACATTTCAATATAAGTGCGGAAAGTTTGTCATTTCTTTACGAGTCCCGGTTTGTCAACTATAAGGACGAGTAAAAATGACAATTCCGCACGTGCATTGAACCACGTTTTTTAATACATTTGCGAAAAAAAATATTGGTTTTTGCCTGCTCTGTTTTTGCATGCCGTGTTCGTGTTCATGCGCTCCTGGTACGCCCGCTCCGGTGCCGCGTAGGAGGAAAACACAAAAGCACTAGTGCGGAAAAGAATAACTTTGCGCACGCTAAACATACATGGAAATGTCAACTTTTTGAGCAAATGTATTAAAAAGTAAGTTTTGATGTACCTATAAAAATGTCCAAGCACTATTTTCTTAAGAGCCACTGTTTCTGGGCAGGACAATTTGACCGGCTAGTGTGTCTCATATCTATACGTGTCTTTGTTCACTAAAATCTATGATAAGTAATATAAATTCTCACCAGAAACTCTTCGCTGAAAGAGGAAGTAATTAGTGCTTACATAACACTTCTCCATGTAAACAGATACGGTCCGTGCAGAAAAAAAAACAAAGTCAGCTTCCGAGCTAACACCCAGCAAACTAGCAATTCGGTTAGCGTTGCACACTCAATTATGAGTTAACTGCACCAAGAGTTAACTCGGAATGTGTCGCTAACTACGGGTTAAATATTCAACAAGGTTCGCATTGTGCGGTGTCGGCAACGAGGAGGCATCGCCGCGAATATGGACCCAATGCGATTGTGTTACGCGCCCAATTCAATTGAGATTCATTTAAAAGTCTTTCGGGCATTGCTGGTTAGAGTTTTCATGTGGAATAAAAATATTTTCATTATAATCCCTAGCCTAAGAGATGTCCTCAATAAAGGATACTCTCGACAAGTAGTAGTATACAAAACTACTACCAACTGTGTTAACTGTGTACCAACTCTTTGATCGACAAGTAGACTACATCCGTCACACCGATGTATAGAATCCGGTACCAGACTAAATCTAAGACTAAGACTAATCTGAAGACTAAGTACGGTCTATACAAATAATTACTTTTTTAATAAAAATCCGGATTCCAAAGTAAGTAATCGACAAATAAACAAGTTATGCTTCTCAGTAACATCTTAACCTCACGAAATTTTGCGCACTACTAAACAAGTTTTTTTTTGCCGTGTAGTCTGCACACAGCCCCAAAGCTTTAAGTTAATTTGTTGTTTGTTATTATTGTTTTGCGAGGTCGACCGTCATTAGGAGTTGGCACTATTAACCACTTAACTAGTGATACATAGGTACATATTTAGTGTCCACAAATGCATAGCTCCGAAAAGTCAGAAGTGATTGGTGGGGGATCTGAACCTGGCACCATCCGACAAGAAGGGGAGGTCTGAATTCTGAAGCAATGGGGTTTCATTGCTTACAAAATCATCAAACTGTGCGAGCGTGAATTATATCATTGCCATCCCCCTCCCACCCCTTTCTCTCCACTCTTCCAATCCGTACGAGCATCTGAAAATGCACGCAAAGATACAATGAAATGCTACAGTAAAAGTAAACTAAAATTTAACCGATTCAGTATCTGTTTTTAGAGTTCCGTAAATCAAATGATAATGGAACCCTTATCAAAAAGTTCAATCCTCTACAGTCAAGCCGATCAAGACAGACAGACATTGTCATATTCAAAAAATCAAGACCTATGGAGCATTTCCAGTCTTATTGTTCTAAATTCATTAAATATACCTTGGTAAAAAGCATGGTTTTATAAAACAAGTTAGGAAAAAATTAATACTTTTGTAGTTATAACAGTTATGTTTTCAGGCAAGGCAGTTTAAATCTCTGAATAAGTTTTATATGCATATTACTGCAATGTTGAGACAGCTTGCATTGTGAAATCAGTTTTTACAAATCGATTGATTTTAAACACAAGTGGTACGAGTTCAACATTATTCAGCAGTGCTTATAGTGAGGCAAGGTAGTCGTAGTATGAGTGATACGTTTAAGAGGGGCTAGCGTGTGTAGGCAGGAGTACCTACATCCCCAGTAGAAATGAGCCTGTAAGTTCATTAACGATTCCCAGTGAGACTGACGCGACCGAGTAACGTACGACCATCGGTAAGAGCTTAAAGTATAGCAGTACACCTATAATAGAATACGTATCTGCAAGTGGGTATTGTTCCTGTTTATTTGATTTTTAAGTCGATTCTAACCGCGGATTCCAAAATTTTACTTTACAAACTTATAGGTAGATCCATAACTTCATATTTATTATTATTAATCCAAAGGATCGAGCATCGTCGTAAGGTTGCCTGTCTGTCAGTATTCTATAGAATATTTCGGAGAGTGTGCTCAGGAACTAATGAATGTGGTTCCTCCGACGAATGAGACATCGAAAAGGCTTCCACTTCTACATAGTTGACGCACCAAAGACACGTACGAAGCGGTATGATTTCTCATTTCTGATACGCACTGCAAAGGTCTGGAATACACTCCCACGTACTATGTCTTCCCCAAATCTTACAACTTGGGCGCCTTCAAATCAAGAGTGAATAGGCATTTCCTAAGCAAACGCGTTCCACCTTAGACTGCATCATCATTTTCTATCAGGTGTGATCACAGTCAACGCTATAGCATATTGTTAAAAAAGCCGAAGCCGAAGGTGAGGGTTTTCAATGTTATACGAACTTACAATAACCTTGTACTTTCTACCTTTGTGTCACAACGCACTATTTGAATTCCATGTACCTAAATACAGGTACTCATAATTATTGTGTGCAACGCTATGAATTAATTATTGTAATAATTTTTTCAACTAAAATTTTTCACTCGTTACTCACTAATTTAAATCTTCTTCCACATTGGTACAAAAGTAATTTTCTGTTCATCTAGCAAGTAAGTAGGTATATCCACTCCTACCTAGTGGGTAATTTCGGTCAGATGAAAGCACGCCGTCATAGTTATGTATATTTCCTTGTATCAAATAAGTAGGTACCTATAGCGAAGCGTAATTTTGCAGTGGCAAACTGGCGTAGAACAAACCTAGTAGCGTTTCAAATTTTCCTCAACAGAGTAGTTCCCAAAACCTATTTTTAAATCTTCTTCCACATTGGTACAAAAGTAATTTTCTGTTTATCTAGCAAGTAAGTAGGTATATCCACTCCTACCTAGTGGGTAATTTCGGTCAGATGAAAGCACGCCGTCATAGTTAGGTATATTTCCTTGTATCAAATAAGTAGGTACCTAAAGCGAAGCGTAATTTTGCAGTGGCAAACTGGCGTAGAACAAACCGGGTAGCGTTTCAAATTTTCCTCAACAGAGTAGTTCCCAAAACCTATTTTTAAATCTTCTTCCACATTGGTACAAAAGTAATTTTCTGTTCATCTAGCAAGTAAGTAGGTATATCCACTCCTACCTAGTGGGTAATTTCGGTCAGATGAAAGCGCCGTCATAGTTATGTATATTTCCTTGTATCAAATAAGTAGGTACCTATAGCGAAGCGTAATTTTGCAGTGGCAAACTGGCGTAGAACAAACCGGGTAGCGTTTCAAATTTTCCTCAACAGAGTAGTTCCCAAAACCTATTAAGCTCCAAGATGTTGGTATTTTAATAACTGAGCGCACGTCGGCGGTGCTTCGTAAACTTGAAATTAACTTGGTGCCCACGGGACGGATATGCACTCTGCCATGAATACGGCTCCTACTTCTATTGTTACACGCTATAATAAGGTTCTACGTACCTACTTCGCCACTATAGGAGCAGATCTTCCCTCGTGGATTGGCCCTTGAGAAAATTAGTCTTATAATTCAACGTAATATTATAGTAACATCATACTACTCGAACCTGTTTAAAAAAAAAAAAAAGCCTTTATTGCTACTACCAATTTTGCGTTTTTATAGTTATCACTTCTTAGCATGCATTACTTATTTCAATATGAACCTTAAATTAACAATCATTTACATGTCCGTCACACTATCTTTACTATGTATTAAAAGGTTACAAAAATAATAATAAAATAACTATGCTATCTGGTCTATATGGTAGAAGTCGCCTTCTCGGCGTAGGCCTCCCCCAATTTCTACCATGCCTCCCTATCTCTTGCTACCGTCATCCAGTTTGGTCCCACAATTTGATTGAAGATATCTCTCCATCTTCTCCTTTGTCTTCCTTTCTTCCTTTTATTGTTTCTTGGAATCCATTCTGTAAGACGTTTAGCCCATCTTATATCTTCCATCCTACATAGATGTCCTGCCCACTTCCATTTTAATAACCTTGTTCTTTTTGTTATGTCGTATAATTTTGTCTTTTCCCTTATGTCACAGTTTCTGACTTTATCTTTCAGTTTTATCTATACTTATAATAAATCTGTAACAGGTCAAATTCTGTACATTAAAGATATTTTGAAAATTTTTTTTCGAGGGCACTCTAAAATCGGTTCTGAACCCAAAACTGTATTTTTTTTCATTTTTGTCTGTCTGTCTGTCTGTCTGTCTTTCTGTATCACGGCCGCGCATCACGCCGAAACTACTGAATGAATTCCAATGAAACTTGGTATGACTTGAGTTCATACTACGAGGAAGGACATAGGATACTTTTTATCCCGAAATTCAGCATGGTTCCCTTAGGAGAGGGGATAAAAGTTAAATTCTCTCGATTTTCTTTGTAGCCAAACTTCTCCTAAACGGCTGGATCGATCGTTGTGAAACTTTCGGTGTGTGATCTCTGGGTCGGGGAGCGGGTTGTTATCTATATTTGATCTCCCAAAATGCTGAAGAACCCTGGCCCTGGCCGATTTAATTTTCCCATACAAAAACCAAGGGCGGTACCGGTGTATGGTGGAACCGAACGAATCGCACATCAAATGAAAGAGCGTAAAAAAATAATCGATCCGATTCGAGGACTTATACGTGGAGACTTAGTATTATCGAGTATTTTCTAATTGAAAATAAGATTAATAAATTGATTTAATGGCGTTGCTATGTAAACATTTCATTGCTGTCACGTCAGCACCTCTGACAAGTTTGTTTCGAAATTTGTAGCCGGAGTATGATGTCCGACCTTTTTGGTCTATTTAATTTATTTGATATGCAAATAACGTTATAATACCGATTGTTAGTTTGGGAGAAAATCGTCGAATTACGTCGATGCCAAGTATTTGTTCAAGAAAGGATTAACGCTGAAACAGAATGACAAAGAAGTAGGATCTGCTCCATCGTATACAATCGTTAAAAAATGGTCAGAAGAATTGATGACCCACAAGCTGGACGGCCATCAGCTTCGAGTACTGAGAATAACGTCGGAAAAATTGGGGATTTCATAATCGGGGCCGTTGATCGAAAATCATATAAGTAGCTGAAATCATAGGTGTATCCTATGAACGAACTTGAAATATAATTCATAATTAATTGTGGCTTCGAAGCTTTCTGCGAGATGGGTACCGAGGCTTCTTTCAGCTGAACATAAATGCAACCGACTAACGATTTAGCGCAATTGTTTGGAGTTGTTTAAAGCAGATTCACCAAACTTCTTACAGATATTTGTTAGTACTGATGAAACTTGGTAAATCGCGGTTGTATTTACTTTCCTTTGGCAGGAGTTCGGGGGAGAAAGGTGTTGTATTTGGTAGAGGTTTGGTCCCTGATTACAACAATACTATTCGCATTACGAGGTACCTAACGCAGTGTTTTCGAGCTTTTCAAAAATCAATTTATATGGCGGTCAGTATAAATCGGGAAGTCTTTTATCGGCGTAAGGATGACTTTCGGGAGATACAGTAGGACGAGATGGAACACCACACATATATTTTGTTGTACCGACAAAAAAATATAGGCCACAGAACTTTTTAAATATGTTATTTGTAGTATTAAATTTTTGACATAAACCACTCCCTTAGGGGGGGTGAGGGGTAGATGGTGATGGATAAAGGGTTTTCCTAGCTCCTTTACTTCTTCTCCGAGCCTTAAAAAGGGTAAGGGTAAGACTGAAGACTTAGGATGTAGAGCGAGCGAAGCGAGCTCGGGACTTGGGGCACCTCGACTCGGATAATGGATAGGTGACGAAGAGTGGTTATTTTCTTTTATGACCACCCAGAAATAGACCGAGCCAAAAAAGGGTAAGGGAAAGACTGAAGGCTAAAAGAGTCTTAACCTCAAGATTATAAAGCTCTGTCGACTGACCCTTAGGGGGGGTGAGGGGTAGATGGTGATGGATAAAGGGTTTTCCTAGCTCCTTTACTTCTTCTTGAGGCTACAATTCCCATTTCAAAACATGTATTTCAGTAATTATAACAGCAAAATCGAATTCAAAACTTCATAATTAAAAAAAAATATTTCTTAAAAACTACTACGTGTCGAAAGTTTTAGCTTGGGAGGGGGGAAAAATCCCATTTTTTTTCTTCCCACCCATTCCCCTTTCGCTTCTCTCCGCGACGAAGCGACTCCATCATCGTCATTTTAATTATTTTCATCTTTTTAAATTTGTTCAAGAATGGTGCAATACCTTTTCAGGGAGTGGTATCGGGGGTTAGGGGACACCCCCTCTCCCCCCCTTCCCCCTTACCGTCCCCCTACTCCTACCAAACGATTCTAAATTTTTACCATGGAGTCTTCTTCCATTCTCTTCTTCTGCTGTCAACGTGCAATACTCTTCCATACGATCCATCCATTTCTTTTTTGGTCTTCATCTAAGTACTTACTAAACAAACCTCTCTTATTCTGAGAGGAAACCCTAACCCAGCTATTGTGGGGTTGAGATGAAATTCAATTAACTATATTTGATCCAGTGAGAGGCTTCGGCCGCGTTCAATTAAATGTTGACAAAAAATAACAGGCAAAACGAAGTTTGCCGGGTCAGCTAGTTCCTAATATACTTCTTTCCATTTTCCTTTGGCATATTGCTATATTAGCCTCGTCTTCTTTTTTAATAGACCATGTTTGACATCCATATGTTGATGATCCATATGTCGAACCTGTTTACTTTGTATTAAATCGAAATTATAGTAATGTGAAAATATGCTTCCAAAAACTAAAATTTGTTTGCAAGTACTGAAAGAAATTACTAGGTATAGACGACAAATATGTATCTTATAAATTGGATCTAGGGTTCATTGGATGGAATAATTCATAGCGCGAAGATCACAGAGGCAGAATCACGCCACAGATCAGATGCATATTATCATAATATCCACACTTTATGGTAGATTTATGCGTGTTATCATTTTTACGATCGGCCCGCAGTGGAACATCGTAACCTGTCAGCTCGTTCATACGTCTGTGGCTCGGTTCGTTTATAAAGGATGGAACTGGGAAAGTTGTATAAGTGATGTACCTAGTTCCAAATCTTTTAACTACCGCGATCGTCTATTCGTGTGATCTTGTGTTTAACTTTACACACTTCACAGCTCATTTACGTGTATTTCATAATAGATACAAGTACTATCACATTGATGTAATACAACGTCATGTGATGATGTCCTGACTGAGAAGACTTAGAAAAGATATGTAACTATTACTTAGCATCAGGTTACAATAATGCTCGTCCACGTCCCACATTCATGTCATTCAAAAAAGTGACCACCTGTTCATAAACGCAAGTAGACCTGTTAGATAAGCAAAAATATAAAAGCAAATACATTCAAAAAAAGGAATGAATTAAGTAGGTAATAAAAATAGCATAGGTTTAATTGCGTTGACGACACGTTTAGACTTCTGACTCCCCGCGCCATGCAAGTCATGCAAGAGATATCAATCCTATTCCTACGTAAACTTTTCACGATACGATGTCCCCTTAAGAAGATGCCACTGGCGTAAAGCGTCTGTCTTTCTAAAGGTACCTATATATATATTGCTATATATGGCTTTAATCCTTCAAAAGGGACAAAAACGGGCCAAGCGTGAGTTGGACACGACACGAAAGGTTTCGTACTAAAAATTAAAAACACTAAGTTTATCCATGGAGATAAAGTACTTAAATTGCAGCTGCTGTAGAAACAATTTAATTGAAACAAATTGTTAATTCATATATTTATAATAGGTAGTCGCTCGCGCTCCGACTAGATAGAGCCCTTCCTAACAGCGACAGCTCCGTGAGTGCGGAAACTTTTTCTTGTAGTGTGAGTGTGTCAATTTGAAATTTGTCT
This sequence comes from Coenonympha arcania, assembly GCA_036785405.1. Classification (NCBI taxonomy): domain Eukaryota; kingdom Metazoa; phylum Arthropoda; class Insecta; order Lepidoptera; family Nymphalidae; genus Coenonympha; species Coenonympha arcania. The sequence continues at coordinate 12,891,776 of CM072082.1, forward strand.
GGTGCGTGGATGCTAGTGTGCGTGAAAAATTGTGTAGCGATGGTTTGCCAATTTGGGCAAAGTATTTTTTGCCGCACTTTTGCAGTCAAGTGCTCCCTCTTGGACCTCTATGTGTTGAATCTTGTTTTATTTATATTTTACAAAATACGGAATCTTTTCTTGACTTGTGCACTGCACATTGAGACATTGCTTTTCACGATTTTCGTACAAAAGAATCCCGTAGATCTGCCTGAAATTCACAACATCAGTGATTAATTTTTAAATAAGTAGCCATTTTTGCTTAGATTATAAATAATACATTGAATTCATTGCAACCCCTTTCGTTGGTATATCACTCGTATGTCTATCTGTCGGCTGTATAAAACTGTAAGGTGGGGAACAGCCTCCCCTAGGCTTTAGGGGATTACGAAGGCCGTTACTTTATACTGTATTTCTGAGAAACTTATTTTGCATTTAAAATTTTTGGATGTAGATAGGTATCGTGGCTGTTTTATTGTTATGTTAATTGATTTCTTACTTATTTTAAGTATCTATTATTAGTATTAATTTTTTTTTTAGATTCTTTACCACAAGATGACAAATATAGACAGACAGACAGACAGAGTAGGCACTAAGACTTTAATCTCGGTCCGTTACGTCAGCGTAATGTAGGTACTAATCTCATTAGTACCTACAAGTATCCAATTAATACAATGGCAAGTAGACAATTGAATAATGAATTGCATATTTCTGAAATCAGAAATATAAATTAACTAGTAGGACGCGTGGGGGCGCGGGCCACATGTGGCCCGCGTGCTGTCTTCCCGCCCATAAAAACCCCTTCAACATTCCCCATACATTTTGTATGAAAAAAATAAAGTCCGCCATTTTGAATTTTTTTTCTGTCCATCAAATAGACCTTCGGGTCCTGATCACTTCTTGTCAAGAAACCGTTCTTCCATTTTTTATACTCTTCGAGATATCGACGAAATTCGAATGGCGGCCATTTTGAATCCGCCATTTTGAATTTTTTTTCAGCTCACTGCCAATTGGATGACGTTTCAAATGACATTTGGTCGAGCACCCCCCACCTATGTCCAATACCCTGGCTGTGCTCTTCACTCGTCTTCGAAATCCTCAATCATCAGCTCTCTCCATATTTTTCCTCCGAATCAATTTTTTTTTTATACGACCTCATCCATGAAAAAAAAATTTTTCATACAAAATTGTTCAGGAGAGGTGATCAATGAGTGAGTCAGTCAGTCAATCAGTGAATCAGCACGAGTAGCTATATATATATTAACTAGTAGGTTGCGTGGGGGCGCGGGCCACATGTGGCCCGCGTGCTGTCTTCCCGCCCATTAAAAATCCCTTCAAAATTCCCCATACATTTTCTATGAAAAAAAATAAAGTCCGCCATTTTGAATTTTTTTTCTATCCATCGTATAGACCTTCGGATCCTGATCAACTCTTGTCAAGAAACCGTTCTTCCATCTTTTATACTTTCCGAGATATCGACGAAATTCGAATGGCGGCCATTTTGAATCCGCCATTTTGAAATTTCTTTTGGCTCATTGCCAATTGGATGACGTCTCAAATGAAATTTGGTCGAGCACCCCACACCTATCTTCAATACCCTGCATGTGCTCTTCACCTGTCTCCGAAATCCTCAATCATCAGCTCTCTCCGTATTTTTCCTCTTCATGAATTTTTCCCCTCTATACGACATCATCCTTGAAAAAAAAATTTTTCATACAAAATTGTTCAGGAGAGGTGATCAATGACCCAATCAGCACAAGCAGCTATATATATATTAACTAGTAGGGTGCGTGGTGGCGCGGGCCACATGTGGCCCGCGTGCTGTCTTCCCGCCCGTAAAAAACCCCTTCAAAATTCCCCATACATTTTCTATGAAAAAAATAAATACCGCCATTTTGATTTTTTTTCTATCCATCAAATAGACCTTCGTGTCCTGATCACTTCTTTCCGAGAAACCGTTCTTCCATCTTTTATACTTTCCGAGATATCGACAAAATTCGAACGGCGGCCATTTTGAATCCGCCATTTTGAAATTTTTTCCAGCTCACTGCCAATTGGATGACGTTTCGAATGACATTTGGTCGAGCACCCCCCACCTATCTTCGATACCCTGGCCGTGCTCTTCACCCGTCTCCGAAATCCTCAATCATCAGCTTTCTCCGTATTTTTCCTCCGAATGAATTTTTTTCTTCTATACGAAACGCATAGTGAAAAAAAATTTTTTCATACAAAATTGTTCAGGAGAGGTGATCAATCAGTGAGTCAGTGAATCAGCACGAGTAGCTATATATATAGTAACTAGTAGGGCGCGTGGGGGCGCGGGCCACATGTGGCCCGCGTGCTGTCTTGCCCCCTATTTGCCTCCCAACTTTTAATCTCTTCAACATTCGCCATACATTTTGTATGAAAAAAAAATAAAGTCCGCCATTTTGAATTTTTTTTCTATCCATCGAATAGACCTTCGAGTTCTGATCAACTCTTGTCAAGAAACCGTTCTTCCATCTTTTTTACTTTCCGAGATATCGACGAAATTATAATGGCGGCCATTTTGAATCCGCCATTTTGAAAATTTTTTCAGCTGACTGCCAATTGGATGACGTTTCAAATGACATTTGGTCGAGCACCCCCCACCTATCTGCAATACCCTTAGCTGTGCTCTTCATCCGTCTTCGAAATCCTCAATCATCAGCTCTCTCCGTATTTTTCCTCCGAATGATTTTTTCTCTTCTATACGAAATGGTCATTGAAAATTTTTTTTTCATACAAAATTGTTCAGGAGAGGTGATCAATCAGTGAGTCAGTCAGTGAATCAGCACGAGTAGCTATATATATAGTAACTAGTAGGGTGCGTGGGGGCGCGGGCCACATGTGGCCCGCGTGCTGTCTTCCCCCATATTTGCCTTCCAACGTTTAGTCACTTCACCATTCGCCATACATTTTTCTATGGAAAAAAAAAATTCCGCCATTTTAAATTTTTTTTCTATCAATCGTATAGACCTTCGGATCCTGATCAACTCTTGTCAAGAAACCGTTCTTCCATCTTTTATACTTTCCGAGATATCGACGAAATTCGGATGGCGGCCATTTTGAATCCGCCATTTTGAATTTTTTTTCAGCTCACTGCCAATTGGATGATGTTCCGAATGACATTTGGTCGAGCACCCCCCACCTATCATGAATACCCTCCCCGTGCTCTTCACCCGTCTTCGAAATCCTCAATCATCAGCTCTCTCCGTATTTTTCCTCCGAATGAATTTTTTTCTTCTATACGAAACGCATAGTGAAAAAAATTTTTTTCATACAAAATTGTTCAGGAGAGGTGATCAATCAGTCAGTGAGTGAGTGAATCAGCACAAGCAGCTATATATATATTAACTAGTAGGTTGCGTGCGGGCGCGGGCCACATGTGGCCCGCGTGCTGTCTTCCCCCCTATTTGCCTTACAACTTAGTCCCTTCAATATTCCCCATACATTTTCTATGAAAAATATAAATTCCGCCATTTTGTTTTTTTTTCTTTCCATCAAATAGACCTTCGGGTCCTGATCACTTCTTGTCAAGAAACCGTTCTTCCATCTTTTATACTTTTCGAGATATTGGCGAAATTCGTTTGGCGGCCATTTTGAATCCGCCATTTTGAAAATTTTTTCAGCTCACTGCCAATTGGATGACGTTTCAAATGACATTTGGTCGAACACCCCCCACCTATCTGCAATACCCTTGGCTGTGCTCTTGACCCGTCTCCGAAATCCTCAATCATCAGCTCTCTCCGTATTTTTCCTCCGAATGAATTTTTCTCTTGTATACGAAACGCATAGTGAAAAAAAATTTTTTCATACAAAATTGTTCAGGAGAGGTGATCAATGAGTCAGTCAGTGAATCAGCACGAGTAGCTATATATATAGTAATTAAATTGTAACTGGCAAATTACTGGCCTTAATAAGACTTAACTACCGATTAGAAGAATGATGCAGTGCATTATTGAAACGGTCTTTGTTTTCCTTTTTTAAATATTAACTTTAATTTGCATACCCCTAAATCGCATAACAACGTTTTCCCTTTTATTTTATACCTAAAATTCTCATGTATGTAACCAAACTCCTTGACCGATTTTTAAGAAATTTACAAACGAAAAATTTCATATGTGGTATGTCTGAAATAGGTTGTAAGCTATTTTTCATATCACCGTATTGCAAAGTAACGTTTGCCGGTATAGCTAACCTTTCCTGTTGGTATAAAAAGGTGTAATAAATTCCAAAACGTTGTTACGTTATTAATAAGATCTCCAGCCAATTTATATGTTTTAATGAACTTTACATATTTCAAAGAGAGATAAATTTTTATCGAAGGTGTGATTAAAAACCGTGGGGTCCGTGTAATTAGTAGCACGTGCGCGGCAGTGGTTGCCACTCGGGAACGGTTTGGGGACAACATCGTTTCCGGTCAATATCACGCGATTTCCAATGGCTCTTCTAGCAGGGATCGTAAACTGTTTGTTAATTGTATTTTTAATATTTATAAATTATTCACCGAACAAATCAAAACATTTTTAAAAACACGCTTTTATTATTCTCTTTCTTTTCTCTGATATATAAAATTCTCGTGCCAATTTTTGTTACCAACCTTAACGGCTCGACTGATTGTTATGAAATTTTCTGTGTAGGTATTTTCGGTAAATCTGAGAGTAGGTCATAGGCTATTTTTATATCCCGAATTATAGTATACATTTTCTTCCCTATCGAAATCGATTCCGGAACTGTAAATATAATATTCTATACGTATAGCTATTAGCAAGAAAGGTAGGCATAGCCACAGACGACAAGTAATTATTTACCAATCCACAATGTCCATGAAAATCTCGCTTTTATCCAATTCCGAGGTTTTCCCGCAGCGCTCTGACCACGACCCGTGATCCGAACAACGCGACAAAGCAAACTTCAAGCGACAGCGTGTCAATAAAGCCAATAAACTCGTCGCAACTTCCTTAAGTACCAACCGAACACAATTTATCGATTTGAGCCGGCCTATGCTACCCCAAATGTCACTTTACAGCCGATATTGATAGTCGGTGACAGAGACCTTACCTACTGACTTCCCCCATATCAACGTAAGTCGTCTACATTTCAGTCCCGCCGTGTGATAAAATCTAAGGAAACTCGATCTTATTTCTTGACAATAAGGGTTAAGCATGACTTTTTATCAGCAAAGTCGAGGTTGTGATACAAGCAAAACTACGAGACACCGAAGGAAATGTTTTCTTTGATAAAATGTACTGAGGTTTCCCCGAGCTTGGGCTTACGCGGATTTTCTTTTCCTCTCTTACAAATGCGGTCTTTTCATAACTGTCGGGATCGATTCGGTCAACAGATTTTCTAAATATAGTTTTATCCAGTTCTATAACCTTATTGATAATGCAGAGCTTACCAAAACTGGCTTTCCTTTACATATTTTTTTTCACTGGGAAGGAAACTTACCTACTTATTGAATATTTGTTACTCTTTCATTTTTGTAAGCTTGAGATTCCAAAGGTTCACGTCCACACTGAGACTTATAATCGTTTGTTGATCATGATTTTTTAAGATAAATATAAATACTTTTTTCTCACTTAGACGTGTCAAATACAATTTACGTCCCTTTTGCAGAAATCGGTTAAGCCGTTTCGGAGGAGATTTTTGCAAAAACTATGAATAGAGAATTTTCAATAAATCTATCGTCGTTTGACGAAATAAATTAAATAGAAAATACTTTATTTACTTTTGTGTAGTATTTATTTGTTTGTATTGATTTTTCAACATATATTGCTGACATCATTAAAAAATTAAAGCCGCGAGCATTATTGTAGTAATTTGCAGGGTTATACTACTATTACCACCTATTACTTAGGTAGGTATAACTCTTTTTACGGAATCCTATAATCACAAAGTTTGTCATGCATCTATAATAATAAGGTAGTATTGAAATATTTAATTGTTACGAAGTTTTGCTATCTCTATTCATTCCTTATTAATATTTAAAGATAAGTAGGTACCATTGCTAGAAATGCTATTGCTACTTGCTAGCAACGTTTTGTAATGTAAAATATAGATATCAAACATCAATTATTGTAAATTACTTATTTATAAGTTTGCCTAATGATTTGATACCAATTTAGTTGACACCTATGAATCTTTCGATATTTGATGACTCTACGTCATCTTACATAGTAGAACTTTATATAAATTAAAATAAAATATCTACGGGATTAAGTATATTAAGAACTCTATTACGCGCATAATTTTAGAACAACTGAAACTATTTGGCTAATGCTTATTTGTTACATTTGTATATGTCAGGAAAAACTTTGTTTAAAAAACATTGAAGATTTTTTTGATTAACTTAGGGTCAAAGACAGTTCCCACGGGAATGACAATGTCGTGGCCCACCAATAGTAGGTTATAAAAATATCAGCTTAAACGTAATAAAACTACTGTAGCAAAATTCAAAGTGGAATTGCCTCTCCGTCTTAAAAATTTGTTAGGAACACGAATGCGCTCTGCACCTGGCAATAAAACTTTAATACAATTTGCCGGCCGTTGACGACCGCTGCATTTTACGTGCGCCGCGGCGGAAGTGTGTACTTAAACAAGATGGCGGCCGGCGGTCACGTGACCGCGGATTCACCCCGGCTTCCGGCGCTCATTCACAAACATGTCAAGTGTATTGCGGGTAGTTTGATAATTATCAGCGTCATTACAACAACCCCCAATGTTTTTATGGGTTTCATATTGTACCGGTGCATCTGTTATGATTTTTATGTTCCGCAAGGATCATAGGTCATTGATTACGAAAGCTTTTCATTTTAGAAAATGTAAGGATGTATATTAAAAGTAGGTATCTCAAATAGCGATAGGTAATAGTCATGAAAATATTTATTTAAGGGCACATACCTAAAAATAACACACTACTTATTATAGGGACTTCCTTTCTTTCGTAAAATTTTGATGACAATATTTACTTGCAGAAGCAACAAATAAAAAACTAGCCAAGATATTACCTACATATAGTTGTGCCGTATCTTGCTAAATAATAAATTTCTAATAAATAATTTATTATTATAGTTCTTTAATCTTTATTTCACTAAACGTCTTGCTTGATTTATAACAGAAGTTTAGCTTGATTTTTGTCGGATGTGCATTTAAATAGGTTTCTATTTAAATAATTCGGGTAAGAATAACAATTTCATATTGTTGCAAGAACCCGGAATTTCCTGATATGAGATTAAGTTCTATGCATGATAATTATAGTCAGTGACCGACAACACAGTATATTCAAAGTGAATTTCCCGCTTAATAAATTAAATAGTCAGTAGTAAAGTCAATGTGTGCTACTTCAAAAGTTTCGTACACCACAAGACAAAAGAAAATAAGTAAGGAGAACCTAGGTTTATACTCAACTCGTAGTGTTTGCCGTTTAGCGCTGCTTGGTAAACGGATATTTATACCTATTTATAATTCTTCAAGGCGATATTTATCCATAGAAAGTTTCAAACTCTTTACACATTACTTTAAGTAGGTACTAACTGTACCTAAGCCAAGATATGTATGACCTCCTGGTCATATATGTCGTGGCTTACAGTTGCCACACTCCTTGGCGAAGTTGTCGAGAGCTCGAATTGTTGGATCCCGCTTTCGATTCTGAGGTAGTACAAGTTTTTGTACGAATTTCGAGTCGACTCGCATCGCACAAACGAATCGAATTTCTCCAACCATTCTTAACGCCAACGTCATCTATGGATAATCACTGACATGCAGCTATCAATAGATGACGCTGGCTGTAAATGTATGGAGGCGTTCGATTCGTTTGTGCGATGCAAGTCGACTATAAATTCGTGCAAAAACCTGTACTAACCCCTGGTCTGAATATTATATTTTTTTAATGTCTACCAAAGACGTACAACGAGTTAGATTGGAAAAGAGAGCGGAAACGGGAATGAAAACTTGAACAGGGATTTAATATGAGATAATCTCTAATCCCCCGCCAAATTTGTAGAAAACTGTAAAAAAAATCAAGACGGGCGAAGAAGCAAACAAAAACCTAGTAGTTATCTTCTAATATATAAAATTCTTTCACCAATGTTAGTTACCAAACTCCTGCGAAACGGCTCGACCGATTGTTATGTAATTTTCAATGTATGATCACTGGGTCTGAGAGAAGGTTGTTATTTTTTATATATCCTTAATGGCAAAACAACGTTTGCTGGGTCAGCTAGTCTAGTATATAAAATTCTCTCGCCATCCTTTGTTACCAAACTCCTCCGAACTTCTGCACCGATTGTTATGAAATTTTCATTGTATGTTCGGTAGGTCTGAGATCAGGGCGTACGCTATTTTTAATATCTCTACTGGCAAAACAACGTTTGCCGCGTCAGCTAATAAAATTATAAAATGTCAAATTCATTGACCGCCTCTTAAATAGTGGCTGTATCTGGATATTGAGTTGGAAGCGTTTAAAAACTACACCGTTTCAAAAGCCAATAATTGCATAAAATTAATCACCGTTACGTTCGGTTCGGCCGGAATCCCCCTGTCTCCCCTCAAAGGGCACAATAAAAAGCCGCCAAAACGCCGTGCGTCTGGCTGTCAGTTCGTCTGTGTCAATCAATTAGACAGGCGTGTAGCGCATTCCGGTACGCAGCGTCAAATCTCTGGCCACGCCTTATATTGATCAGACCCGCCCCTCGTTGTGCTGAAATTCGTAGCGCGCGTTTTGCTCTACGGGTATCTACTCTCCCGTGAATACTCGCGCTAGAAAGTGCTCCTTATTGTTATGAATGAATCTTACTGCTGTTTATATTTATGTCTATAATATACATTAAAATATTTGGCTGTTATAAGCCTTAGGTTTTTTACGTTGGATCACTACTCGGGCTACGAATATGACCGTAACGTTTGTTAGCAATGCCGCTGCAAAACATTATAATGTTACGAATACGAGTACGTTGTACAGTGCGTGCCGTGATCGAGGACAGCTGGGTACGTTCGAAGTGTTGTGTTTGTATTTTGTTGGGCCAGTCGGTCGATACAAGAAACGCTGAACGTGTATTGAGAACGTTATGTACGAATACGATTCGTTTAAGCTACTGCTTATCAAACTTCTGATATTTCTATATATATAATAACTAGCTGACTCATCAAACGTTTTGCCGTATTATATTTCACTCAAGCTCAGTGAAAGAATACCCAGCGCGATCGCTGGGAGACGCGGGTTTAAGTCCCTCCGGACGCGATAATCTTGATATTTATAAATAATTTATAGATATGAAAAATATTCTCTATTCATCATATTTGCAGACCTGCCGAATAGTTTATACGAAGTACCTACGCAAAAAATTTCATTAGAATCGGGTAAGCCGTCCCGGAGGAGTTTATTTACAAACTCTGTGACACGAGAATTTTTATGTTAGGTATGTGTTATAAGTCCTGGGGAATTTAGAGTTTTTAATTTTATTTTATGTACTTATGTATTTTTTTATTTTGGATAAAGCAAAAGTAGCTGATAAGAGGGGGTTGTAATTCCAGTTCAAGGAACGTTTTATAATTTGGCAATTATTAGTCGCTCATACGAGTAAAATATTAACCATAGTTTTAGACTAGCAAATACAAGGATGAAAACGACAACTTGTATTATGTCGCTGTTTTGACCCACTTTACACAGGCCACGTCGGGTCGCGACCACGGCATCGTGCTGCATTTTTACAGATGGTGTACCTATAGCTGTGTTGCCCAAATGCAAGAACAAGACGAGACTCAGCCAGTCTTGGTCTTGGTCTTGCGCCAGTACATTTGGTCTTGGTCTTGGTCTTGTTCTTGCACCCCCAGTCTTGGTCTTGGTCTTGGTCTTGCAGCAAGAGTCTCGCAAGTCTCGCAATTACGGTAATTTAGATGTGAGAACAATGTAACATTTTGAGTTTGAATTAACATAGCTTTTTTTTACTCACTACAAGTTAGTAGGTACTTGACTGCGATCTCACCTGATGGTAAGTGACGATGCAGCCGAAGATTTTATCGTACTAACTTGGACGGGGTAAGCAAACCCTAACGGATTCTACACAGCATCGCGCCGGAACGCTAAATCGCTTGGCGGTGCATCTTTGCTAGTAAGGTGGTGACTAGCCACGGCCGAAGCCTGAATGTGGCCGAAGTGTGATGCTGTGTAGAAACCGTTAGGGGTTGCTTACCTCTTCCAAGGTAGTACGATAACATCTTCGGCTGTATCGTCATTTACCATCAGGTGAGATCACAGTCAAGTACTTACTTGCAGTGTGTAAAAAAAACGGAGGTCGGCCCGCGAAATTCAAATTTTATTTTGTTTTTCGCCAATATTTAACTAGTACAATGAATTAGGCTTATGGCATTCATTTTACGAAAATAGCAATATCATCTTCATAGGTTTATATAAAAATCTTTAGGACTAGAAAGCGTCCAGTTTAGGTATGTACTCGTAGTTCAAATGCCGAGTTTGAAATTTTGCAAATTGGTCGACAATCGAACTACATTCCTAAACTGGACACTTTAAAGTACCTAAACATTAAACTGTGAAGATGATACTCTTATTTTCGCAAAATGAATTCCATAAGCCTACTTCGTTGGATTAGTTAAATAATTGCGAAAAACAAAATAAAATTTGAATTTCGCGGGCAGAGGGTGCGATTTCACGTTAACTGCAAGACGCAAGAGTCTCGCAGGCTTAGTCTTGTTCTTGCTCAAATCTTGCACTGCCAGTCTTGTTCTTGGTCTTGCTAAAATTAGGCAGTCTTGGTCTTGGTCTTGTTCTTGCAAAAACGCAAGAACAAGACCAAGACTGCAAGACCAAGACTGATTTTGGGCAACACTAACCTATAGTAAAACAACTAGCTGACCGGACAAACGTTGTTTTGATATTAAGGGGTATGAAAATACCAAGTACTTACTAACTTACTAAAATACTTGCTTATGACCTATTCTAAAAGCTACCGAATGTAGACAGAAAATTTCATGAAAATCGGTCGAGCCGTTTCGGAGGAGTTAATGGTGGCACGAGAATTTATAGATACGTGACCAGTGAAGCGTGGTTTTGCCATTTAAGTGTGTTAGTAGTTAAGTAGTGGTCTTATGTCATTTGTTGTAGGTACGCAGTGTTTTTTATTGAAGTGAAGGGATTTTTACATGTCATCCTTATGTTCTATATACGCATGACACATTTTCAAATTATTATAACAAATACAAATTAATCACTTAAAACAGGTTCTACATGTTTCTCAACACGCCCCCTTAATTTGTATTTACCGCACCTTGAAGTCCTAAATTCTTCAAACATAAATCATGCTTTTCCTTTATCAATGGCTTCGTTAAAATATCTGCAATCATTAAATTAGTTGACAGATACTTTAACTCTATCTCTCCTTTCTTAACAACATCTCGTATAAAATGATGCTTTATGTCTATATGCTTGCTTCGCGAGTGTGAAACTGGATCACTCGCCAAATGCAACGCCCCCTGGTTATCAACATGCAAAGTTACTTTTATGAATTGTTGTAACTTGATTTCAGTAAGCAAACTAGTCAGGTACATAGCCTCTTTCACAGCTAATGACAGACTCACATATTCAGCCTCACACGATGAAGTAGCTACACACTTTTGTTTCTGCGATTTCCACGAAATGCTTGCACCCGCTAGGATAAAAACATATCCTGAATAGGAACGCCTATCTTGCACACAATTTCCCCAATCCGCATCACAATATCCCAATATCGGCTTACCTGTCTTTTTATAAATCAAGCCATAATCGGCAGTACCCTTTAAATAGCGTAATATGCGTTTTGCTGCTTTCCAACATTCTTCACTTGGCTTATCTAAAAATTGCGCCAACTTGGCTACTGCATTTGCAATGTCTGGTCTCGTCCCCGTTACTAAGTACATTAACGAACCAATTAGTTCCCTATACGGATATTTTGTCCTACAAACATTGCTTGTATCAATATTAAACTGTTTGTTTACTTCCATAGGCGTAATAGACTCCTTACAATAAACCATGTTGTATTTTTCTAATAAATTTTCAATATATTGTTGTTGTGTCAACTTAATTGAATTGTCCTTTCTGACAATGTCAATTCCCAACATATACTTCACAAGGCCATAGTCTTTTAATTCAAACTCATTTGCTAAATCCTTCTTAAAGTTATCAATGATATCTCTTTTCTGAGAAACTACAAGAATATCATCCACATATACGCAAACATAAAACCTTATTCCTTCGTGATTACTAAAATATAAACACGGCTCGTTCAATGATTGTTGAAGCCCCATTGCTTTTAATTTCTCGTCTAGTCTTATGTTCCACTGACGACCAGCTTGTTTTAATCCATATAAGGAACGTTTTAATCGGCAAACATCCCCACCGGCTTCTAAATCATTCAACATCTGCTCAGCTCTCTTCTTTTGGACACAATCTTTTTCATCTTTAATTATCTTTTTTAAGCTTTGTTTCATTAATGGTGGAACTTGCATATACACCTCTTCATTTAAATTACCATTTAAATATGCGGTATTAATGTCTAACTGATGCATTTCCATGTCAAGTTCAACTGCAAGCGCTGTTAAAAGTCTGATTGTTTCTAAACGAACCACAGGAGCAAACGTGCTATGATAATCAATTCCATAACGTTGACTATAACCTTTTGCTACTAATCGAGCCTTTTTCTTTTCAGTTTTATCAACATTTAATTTCGTTGTTAAAACATAACGACATCCAACTACATCACGTTCGATGGGTTTTCTCACTATATCCCACGTGTCATTTTTCAGTAAACTTCTTATTTCGGATAAAATAGCCTCCTCCCATTCATAACTTTCATCGCTATTTAATGCCTCTTTCAAGCTCACTTCAGCTACTCCGATAAACTCTTGACAATCTTCAAAATCATCTACCTCTTGCTCGATTGGCAATGGTTCTGCCTCCATCCATACCGTATTATAGACCTTCTTAGGACGACCTACTTGGCCCCTTACAAGTCTTGGTCTGCCAGGAGCTCTTTTGGCAGCTTGATCCGAAGTACTAGGCTCTTGTTGTACGCCAACATCCGCGGATACCTCCGAGATCACGGGACGATCACCTCTACCAATACTTTCGGTAGGATCAGTGGCATTTTCAGAGTTTATTTCTATCTCAACCATCTTCGGTTCCGTAGCCTTGAGCTTACAATTTACTTTCTCAAATTCGAAAGGATCACATTTTAATTTTTCGCCTTTAAAATCAACATCAGTAATCCCTTTCTTGTGAAATTTGACATCTCTAGCAATTATTACCTTTTTATCGTGGGGTAACCATATTCTGTAACCTTTGGAATTACGTGGATAACCAACAAAAATTCCTTCAACGCTTCGAGCTGCAAACTTATCCTAACCCGGTTGTTTATTCAATACGTGTACTTTACAACCAAATGTCTGTAAATAATTCAATTTGACAGATGAATCAAACCATTTTTCAAAAGGTATTTCACCGTCAAGACTGCTTGTCGGGCATCGGTTTCTAATATGACACGCTGTCACTACAGCATCAGCCCAGAAACCAGCAGATAATCCTGAACTGAGAATCATACATCTCGCCATCTCAATTAGCGTTCTATTCATTCTTTCTGCCACCCCATTCATTTGCGGAGTATGAGAAACTGTTAATCTTCGTACAATTCCTTCCTTCTGTAAGAATTCATCAAATTCATGGTTACAATATTCTGTTCCATTGTCAGTTTGAAGGTATTTTATTTTCATACCTGTCAATTTCTCAACATAACTCTTATAAATCTTAAATACCGTAAAAACTTCGCTCTTTTTACTCAGTAAATATACTTCACACCATCGAGTACTACAGTCTATAAATGTAACAAAGTATCTAGCCCCACCTATAGCCGTATTTTGCATAGGTCCTACGACATCAGAATAAACCACTCTAAGTTTTTCCTTAAATGTCCCACTAGATTTTGAAAAAGATAGCGTACTCATCTTACCTTTTGCACAAATATCACAATCATACAATTCGCTCACATCTGACAACTTTATTTTCTTCCCAGAGTGATTCAAGAGTTTTACAAGATCCCTTGCATTTAGATGACCTAAACGTTCATGCCACGACCACATTTCATCATTCTTCACAGATGAAACTAAAGAAACAGTCGCTTTACAATGTTCTTTAATATAATATAAATTACCCCTGCGTTCAGCGATTAACTGAGTTTTACCATTATTGTCATTTATGTAAGCAAAATTGCCCTTAAATATAACACAAAAACCCCTGTCAATCATTTTAGCTACTGAAATCAGGTTACATCGCAAGTCTGGCACAAACAACGTTTCATTTAAATTTATTACGTTTATAGAATCATCAATGCATGTAAACAACCTTACTGTACCCTTACCGCATACATCTGTGCTTCCATTTGTCGCTAAGTTTAATGTACCGTGCATTGGAAAAATATCAATAAATTTATCACGATTGTTGCATAAATTTGACGTACATCCACTGTCTAATATCCAGTTTTCACTCGCGCTACATGCAGAATAACAATTATCTGAAACAGATCTGAAATTACAACTAAATGAATTAAAATTAATATCATTGTCTTCCTTTTCCACGCTTTGTGAAACGTACTTTGCAATATCTTTATTTGTATTCTTCCTTAAACATTTAGACGCTTTATGTCCAAATCCGTGGCATTTAAAACACCTAAATTTATATTGCACCTTTGCGACATCAGGCTTAGCTTTTTGACTATCACACTTCCCTTTGTATTTGCCCTTTATAAATGATATTTCAGGCTCATTCTTGTGTCGTGAATTATATTCTTCGATAATCTTGACTTTAAGACTTTCGGGATCTGGCAATTCATCCCTCGATTCTATCGCACATCTAAAGTTCTCATAGCTAGCCGGTAAACTGTACAAAAGCATTATAGACAGAAGATCTTTATGAATCTCTACTTGCATTTCATTAAGTTTATCCTTCGCTTCAAAGAATTTTACTACGTGCTCTTGAACATCCCCGCCTTCAGTCAACTTTTGTAGCATTAACTGCTTTAGCAATGCAGCTTTCCTTGCCGGTCCTTTCGAAGCATGTACAGCATTAAGCTTTAACCATACGTCTCTTGAAGTTTGGCAATTCGTGACATGTCTTAATTCAGTCGCACTAACAGAGAGTATGAGATCGGCCTTTGCTTTGGCATCGCCAACCTCCCACTGCTTTATCGCACTCTCTTCTACCGGTTTTGGTTTCTTACCGTTAACAAAGTCCCACGCATCGTTTTTAACCAGGAGCGCTTCAACTTGTAATCGCCAACTCTCGTAATTGCCTTTATTCAGTGCTTCTATTCGTACCGAATTCATTGTAACTATTTACAATACAATTACTTTACGTTGACCGGTAATTTAATGACTTCTAATAAAAAATTCACGATTTTCTGGGTCCATGACCATTGTAGGTACGCAGTGTTTTTTATTGAAGTGAAGGGATTTTTACATGTCATCCTTATGTTCTATATACGCATGACACATTTTCAAATTATTATAACAAATACAAATTAATCACTTAAAATAGGTTCTACATGTTTCTCAACATTTGTCTATGGATCTAATATTTATTATGTAGTCTAGTCTTTGGCAATACTGTATTCTATATTTTAACTATGGCATTCCAGGTCGTTCAATTTTGCAATAAATCATCATGGCGTCTCACCAATTCGTGTTTAATTTAAAAGTCTATTTAAAGAACCCTGAACATTACAAAGTGTATGAAAAAAACCGGTAAACAAAAAAAGAATAATGACCATGGATCTCTGATGACTCAAATCCAAACTTTAATTTTTATTAGGCTACGATCTCCACATTAACTCCTACAACAATTATTTTGCGGATTCCAAAGTTATACTTAGGCAAATAAACCAGTTGCACTTCTCAATATTATTATTCCTTGCTCTGTGGTAGGAAATATGCATTGAAAATAAAGTACTTTTTTTAAATAAAGTAATTTTTCATATCCGAAATTTAACTTTGTAAACTTTTTGTTTACAAAATTAAATTCCGGATATGAAAAACAAATTCCTAGTTTGAAAGGTTCTTAAAAAAACACTATTTTATTTTCCTAGAATATTTAGGTTTTGGTTCATCAGAAAACTTGATAGGTACTTACCACCAGATTATTCTTCTGTCATAAAAATCGGCCAAACCGTTTGTGAGGGATTTGGTTATTAACAAACACCGTGTAAATAGATAGGGCGACCAGTTCATCGGTGCCAAAATCTTCTTTTACCACCAACAGTAGGTAAGGCCACGCTGTAGTTCGCTCAGCGTCCACCTATAGAATTTTGACCGAAGACGATACTGTTTGTTTTTACGAAAAAAGTTCAGGTAAATCGTTCGGATGCCCATATTCTCAGGATAATTATCGAGTGAACGAGCAGTAAAGTGATTCGCCTGCTCATGTCAGATGCAGTGTGTCACATTAGTTTGTATTGCAATATGATACGGCATATCTACTGCAAAGCATCGTCATCCTGTGACATCAGCTCTGAAGTCTCATTTTGGAATGCAGTTTTGTCGGCTACAATTCTCTTCGAACCGAAACACAATAATTCTTCGCAATAAATCCTTTACGACTTGACAATGAATCCTTTTTGAAATTGCGGTGGTACTTACCTACGTAAGGCTGCTAATGCATGGGAGCGGAGCGAGGCAGCGGAGCGGAGAAACGGAGAAATATTAACCAATAGTATTGCACAAAATCTCCGCACCTCCTCTGATTTTGTGCAATCCTATTGGTTAATATTTATTATTTGTCCGTTTCTGCGCTCCGGTGGATTGGCAGCCTAAAGACATACTCTGCAAGAAGAAACTTTCCCGCTTTTAAACCTTGCAAAATATATATAATTCTAGTGTCTCGTGTTTTTTATGAAACTTCATTGAAGCGGCTCGACGTATTGTTATAAAATTTTCTGCGTATATGTTCTGTATGTCTGTGAGTAGATTGTCTGAATTGACATCTACCCTGGACAGAGCGGACGACGTGAAAAAATGTCGCCAGTTTGTAAACGGTGCCAATAATTCCAACAGTAAAGGCCATGCTATAGTTTCCTCAGCAGCCACCTATAGAGTTTTGACAGATGGCGCTGTTTGCTTGTACGAAAAATTGTTCGGATGCCCATATCCTGAGTTTCCATAACAGATGTCGTAAGCTTGTTTTTTTTTTTTTTTTTTTTTTTAAATTCCTAATGACAAAACAAAGTTTGCCGGGTCAGGTAGTAAACTCATAAATATTGTATTATCAAGATTCACTCTTATATTTGTTTAATCAGAACCATTAAAACATCTTGCGCGGGGGGTACTTTACGCTGAGTGTACAAAGACGTAGGGTAACTGCGCGTTTGGCAATTTGGCCGCGGTTAAGTAAATAAGGAAGCACCTGCCTAGTACCTTGCCTTGCTGAGAACATTGGCAATAACAATTAACGCTTAACGGTTATTGTTACAGCCGCTCGCTAATGCAACGTATTATTTGGTGGCAGGAATGGTGGCGGGATCCCTTTTAGCTTATTCCTTTATCGATCCTTACTTGCAAGTTGCTATCTTACTGCCTCTACGTACGTGTATCAAAGCCGCCTTCTGAAGTATTATAGCTAGCTAACTTTAATAAAATAAATATTAGAACTTTAACACTGGAAAGACGGGAGTCATTTGACTGTTTTAGGAATTCAGGGTACCATTACTCCGGTCCATCAAATAAATTTTTGACGTCTCCTCCCGTGACTTTTATTGAAATACTTTGAATTTACATTTAAAATGGTTACTTCGTCATTACATCTCTCGTATAGTAGGTACATATAAATGAATCTCTATTTCCCTTGGTCATGCCATCACGCGAGAATTTCACTAATCGGATTGGAATATATCGGAAATAGAAAATGTAAAGAGGTGACGAGAAATATAAATAACGACATGTTTGTACACCACTACGCTATTCGGTCATCAAGTGGCAAAATAATGTTTTGGCCGTAATACCGATTTCACGATGTATTGTATTCTTATTTCCATTAGCAGTAACCATTAAATATCAAATTAATCCGAGCCTCGCAGATTATTTTGCATATTTGACGATAAGTTAGTGTCTAGTTGTAAATGTATATTTTAAGCGTATGTGCACATAATTAAGGCTCTATTTCCGATACACTTTAATAGGATTGATATTGAATGCGATATGAACTTTGGGATCTGATTTAATGTATGTCCATTGCAACTGCATTAATATTTTAATAATTCAATTGTGGTTGGTATTGATATCGAAAATGGCAACTTATTACTACCTTATAGATAACTGAATAACTCAGATCTACAAAGTTAAAATGTATATTTATCAAAGCCCATAAAATGATCTTAAGACTGTAGGTGCATGGATTACCTACCGAAGAACCTACATATAATATTATTTGATAGACCTATTGAAGCCCAAAAATAACGATATTGTAATTGATTCATTAAATCCTCCAAAATGATATTCACTTGAAAGAAAACTTAATACTAAGGTATAATAAATAAATCTATTTTTATGAATATATTTGTACACAACGGATTTTATTTAAGTAGCAGACAGCTACCTATACAGGGTAATATAAAAAATACCAAAATGCTCTCGGCCTATAGTTGTATACATTAACACTAACAACTTTTGTTCTGCGACTTTTTAAAATTCAGTATTAATTTATATCATACAAAAAAATGTTATTTCTGTAAAGTGACATTACACTTTTGCGGTTTCGCGCCGCGAGCTCGCGCACCGGCCGCCGCGCCGATGTTACATTACAGAGTAGGAACGAGTAGAGAATCTCTGTAAAATATTGAGTATTGGATATTTCTCAAAATATCGAGTAAAAAGAAATGTCGTAGAACAAAAGTTGTTAGTTTTAATGTAAACAAATACAGGCCGAGAGCGTTTTGGTATTTTTTATATAACCCTGTATAATCCGTTGAGACCTGTACTTCGCAGAAACCTTTACTCTTATAGGCAGGTAGGTACATCTTATAGACATGTGGAAACATCATGACCATAAAGAGTAAATTATATTTCTGTTGAAAACGTATAATTCTAAGTTCATTCTAAAGTTCATTCTACAAATAAAATAAAAACCTACAAAAGTCATAAAAGTAAATAATTCTTTTTTTCAGTGGAACATGTACCTACTTACTTTCACTAACATATGAGTACATAGGTATATTATATTCATTCTAGTCAGACACAGTCGCAAAGACTAATGACCATGGATGTACGGAATCCCGTATCAAGCTTAATTAAATCCAAACTTTATTTTTTATAGATTACGGTCTCCTACAATCATTACTTTTTCAAATTACATCCGGATTCTAAAGTTATAGGCAAACAAACAAGTTGTACTTCTTAGTAAAATCAATCATGACACGAAATGATGCATAGAAAAGAAAGTAACGTTTTGTATGCAAAATTAAATTCCGGATATGAAAAACAATTCCTAGTACCCATGGTTCTTAAAAAAACGCTTTTTAATTTTTCTAAACTATTTTGGTTTTGGTGCATGAGAAAACTTGATACCACCTTTGGTAATTCTCATTTACAGATCCATTTAGCTCTCGACATTAAAAGCTCCGATTGAGTGCACCGTAATTATCAATTCACAAATCCAGCTCGCATCCGAGTCTTTTACAAACCCCCTCCAAACCGTCTAAGCCCCTACGACGCCCCAAAACAACTCCTCTCTGAACATTAAATACAATATCTTTAAATTGCTTCTAAGTACCGCCACCCTCATTGGGTATTTTTATCGTCATTACCATAATCTCCAGCTAGTTGTCCCGTTTCCCCCCCTATAATTTTGTATTTCCTTCTCTGTCTACTCAAGCTTAAAACTCTACGGAAAATTTAAGGCTCATTCTCTTATGATTTAGGTAAGATTACTTCGGAGTTCTTAGGTGCTTTGCGCACGATTATACTGCTCTAATTGTGTGAATTTGCTGAAAAGTTTTCGCGTCTAATTTTAACTGCTAAAAGTTCCAACTCCGTGTGAAAAAGTTCAGCTGCTGCTGTGATGTAGGTGCAAGTCTATAACTGTACAGATACGTCATCTAATTGACACCAACGAATATGAATACTCATATGTATTATATTATTGATATTGATACCGTTTTGATGACTTCGCAAAATGGTGTAAAAATTCTTGGTTTGAAATAGGTACGATGTTTTGATAAAAGCTGATAGTTTAGATAAAAGCTGAAAGTTTAGATTGAGCTGTAAACTATTTACCCACGACGGAACGGAGTACGGGTATATGCGTTTAGGGTGAGAGACCGTTTGTACATTACTCTATTAAAAAAATTTTATGTTTGTTTGTATCTTAAATTATTCACAAAAACCAATAATGCAAAAATATTTTTGTTTGTTTGTTTGTTTGTTTGTTTGTTTGTGCACATCGATGTTCCCATTTATTTCAAAAACGGCTTGGCCGATTTAGATGCAGTTTTCTGTATAATGTTTGGTGTTCAGCGGCAATGGTTCTTAGATAGTTGTTACGAACATCGATCACCAGGGGGCGCCATAAAATACATTTATATTGCAAACGAATGTTCCCATTTATTTCAAAAACGGCTTGACCGATTTAGATGCAGTTTTCTGTATAATGTTTGGTATTTATTGGCGATGGTTCTTAGATAGTTGTTACGAAGATCGATCACCAGGGGGCGCCATAAAAAACATTTACAGTGCAAACGAATGTTCTCCATTATTACAAAAACGACTGAACTGATTTGGATACAGTTTTGTATAAAATATTAGTGAGTCATTGGCAATGGTTCGTAGATAATTGTTCTTGTGATTGAACAGCAGGCGGCGCCACAATAAACGTCTCTTTATGACTTGGAAGGGATGATGCCTTCAAACGCTGCTAGAGGAGCTAATAGCTAGTTTGAAGATTAATTTTCATTTTTTAATAAAAATATAATTTAAATAACATTAATATTTTAATCGAAAATCTATAAAACAAGTGGAAAATTAAAAAAATTTAAATCACCCACGACTCTTGCAGACTTGTAATTGAAAAAGGAATAAATAATTTTTTTGAAACTCCCCGACTAAAGGAAAGTAAGAACTAAGAACCTATCAGTATAATTACAAATCCAAGAAAATCCGTCGGAGCTGCCATTGCTATTTTCGTTTCCAATATCAATTAATGTAATTAGTAAGTATTGATAAACTGCCGGTATATGAGAAGTATCAAGAAATTAAATTAGTCATCAACTGGTAAACAGCACCATCAACACCGTCATAGGCAAAACACAGCAGCTCCGGCGGATTTTCTTGGATTTGTAATTATACTGATAGGTTCTTAGTTCTTACTTTCCTTTAGTCGGGGAGTTTCAAAAAAATTATTTATTCCTTTTTCAATTACAAGTCTGCAAGAGTCGTGGGTGTTTTAAATTTTTTTAATTTTCCACTTGTTTAATGCATGTAAACTTTGCAATAGTTACTGTTGCTTACAGTGGGACTTGACTGACAGAATCGTCGCTTAAAGGAAAAATATTATGCTGTCATTTTTATGCCTTCAAAATGATCTAGCTGACCCCGCAAACGTTCTTTTGCAATTAGGGATATAAAAAACAACTGACGACCTACTTTCATATCTACCGAACATCGTACACAGAAATTTCATAGCAATCGATCGAGCCGTTTCGGAAGGGTTTAGTAAAAAAATTGCCACTAGAATTTTATTTATTGGAGGATTGTTAATTTTCTGAACTGTAGCCGCTAAATTATTTAATAGGACTTTCAAATCAATGATACTGAATTTACAAAATCCACTTGGAATTTCATTCCTGTAGCTTAACCTGGTGAAATCAAGGCACAGTTACTTATGGTTTATAGATTATTTTTTCTGGAAATAGCATTATGTTTCAAACAATAATTTTTCTACGTAAATTTTGTGAAAGTATAATATCAAACTCGCGGAATTGGGTTAGTAAATTGGGGCACGTGCCTAAAGGTTAAACTTGTGAATCAATTTACCTGCTCTAAATATTTGCGATTGCCTTATGTAACAATAGTTTGATGGATACATGCTTGGAGCTACCACTCAAAATTATCCCAAACAAACGTTCAGTATTAAAAGTTTTCAGGGTTGGGGCGGAGGTAGAGGGTCGACCCTCCCTTATTTAGTCACGCCATTTAACAGGCGCGGCAAAGGGCTAAGAATTAATTATTTATGCGACTAGGCACGGCCACACTGACACAGGAAGATGTCACAGTCAACTCTGGACCCTTTCATATTTTCCATATTTTTCAGGTTAGCTTTTTACATATTGATTCTTATTTATTTGACGATTTAATGGAGTAGCAGTAGCGAACCTGCCCTGTGCGTCGAAGGTCGTGGGTTCGATTCCCACTACTGTTAAATGTTTGTGTGTGTTTCCATAGTCTGTGTGTTTTTCAATATGTTATATTTATGCATAATAATATGTATGTATATTTATCAGTCATCTAGTACTCTTAACACAAGACTTACTTTAGGGCTAGATTGCGACGTTTGTTTAAAAAAAGAAAAAATATTTTGTTAATGTTATGTAATTAAAGAAGTATAAGTTACTTTGTTTACTATCACATATTTATCAAAATAAAAATTAAATGAAAAAAAAAAACACAATCAAGCAAAAATGATGATTCAGTTTTATCTTTTTAAAAGGGAACCAGGCACCGGCTTCAAAAAAGAAACGCACTGAATAACACAAAATAATTTTCAAATAATATCTGGGCAATGGGTATACCTATTTTTAAAGTCGGTGCCATGCCAAATTTTAGTTCAGTTCAGAGAATTTGCTTTGTACTCGTACGTGGAGCGTTTTTCGTTGTCCTAAAATTTTGGTTAGGCATTTTGTTAGCTAGACTGAATTTTGAATCGACCAGCTCTATGCAGTTTTGATCGTCATAAAACAGAATAGCACATACATTTTTGTTCACATAATCTAGTCGTATGCACGTTTCTCAAAAAAAAAATCTGCTATGAGATTTAATCTCATACTCCTCGGATATAACAGATTTTTTATTATTTTACTCTAAGTATAAGAAAATCAATATATTTTGATATTGATTTTCTTATATATTTTCTTATCTATCGAAGTTTCCAATAAGATAACATTATAATGTCGTTCCATACAGATTACATACATACAATATATTATCTATAATGATGTAGTAAGCACAATTAAAAGACTACTTACCTACTTACCCTTTTTAGCACGGAACCCTACGAATCTAAAATATTTGTTTTCTATAAGCCACGTGATTAACTGTGTACAATTTAGACTACACTTACTGTCTGCGTTTGATTGAAAGGTAAAATAGACTGTCAAAGACTAGGTTCTACAAAAAACAGGTAAATTGCACCGATTAAGCCCCGTAGCAATCGAAATATTCACCCTTTGTAGAAAGCAAGCTGGCTCAACTAATCCAGACAGTAACCAAAGTTCTTTTTTTCTTTATAATGTTATGAAAATACACAATAATGTAAACGATAAATGAAATTATAGCTGAATAGGAGAGAATATCGATCATTTGAAGAACAACTTTTGCTAAGAGTCGATAGGTACTTACTCAGTTTGCATCGATATACGACTGTTTCTATAGGTACAGTTTGTTGTGGGCGTCTTTTCAGTGGCAGGGCGCGTTAGAACCCTAGTAAACTTAGTTTTAAGTCGTGAAATAGTAATCAACATTATGGAGATAGTGAAAAATGAAATGGCACGTCATAATAAACATAATAATATTAGAACAGCCTGTATATTCTCGGTCACTGATATGGATCTTTTGTTTGAATCGCTTGCGCACTACACGTGCAACCAATGTGGTTTGTGTTCGGTGTTTTGCGTGTCCAACCGACAGTTTTTCGTTATATGTTTTTGTTTAATTCTATAACCTACCTTCTAGTTTGAGGTTTTATAATTGAACATTAGTATATTTATGAGTTCTATGTATATTAGTATAACATTTTAAGGATAAATGTGGCAGCGCCCCAACAAGCCGCAGAGGCTTAAGGGTGCTAAGCAAACAATTTGTAAATATTGTGTATTTAAAATAAATAAGTGCCTTTAGGCCTTCATGAAATAAAGTATATTTGACTTTGACTTTACACTACCTTCAAAACAACCTCTCTCTTGTCCCACTGATGGGCACTGGTCTTCTCCCAAGTTGAGAGGGATTCTCTCAAGTTGGTGGGATAGCCCACATACCTTTCTTTTTCTTTGATAACATTATGGTGAACACCCCGACACCATAATGTTTTCAAAGGAGGTATGATATCAAATGTAGATATGTAGGAGGATCATACATAGACGTATGTTTTTTTTAACGTTATATTAGCGATATTAATTTTTACAAACACCCCTAAGCCCCTTCGCACAAGAGTCATAAGCGCAGTCGTGTCGCAAGCGTAGTGATGCACAAACAAATCGTCGTCGCGTAGATTTATAACAATTATATAGACACAAAAATGACAAAGTTTAAATAAATTACCCCGTAAGAGTAATTTCATGATTATATAAAAGTTATGTTTCATAAAGTTCATTTTATAATACACGCCTAAACGGTTGACTTTTATCTTTTAACATTCGAGTAAACGACATACGAATACCGTGTACTACAGTAAAACAAGTGGAAAATTAAAAATTTTAAAACACCCACGACTTTTGCAGACTTGTAATTGAAAAAGGATTAAATATTTTTTTTTAAACTCCCCGACTAAAGGAAAGTAAGAACTAAGAACCTATCAGTATAATTACAAATCCAAGAAATCCGCCGGAGCTGCTGTGTCCTGCCTGTGACGGTTGATGGTGCTGTTTACCAGTCGATGACTAATTCAATTTCTTGATACTTCTCATATACCTACCGGCAGTTTATCAATGCTTACTAATTTCATTAATTGATATTGGAAACGAAAATAGCAATGGCAGCTCCGACGGATTTTATTGGATTTGTAATTATACTGATAGGTTCTTAGTTCTTACTTTCCTTTAGTCGGGGAGTTTAAAAAAAATTATTTAATCCTTTTTCAATTACAAGTCTGCAAAAGTCGTTTTTTTTTAATTTTCCACTTGTTTTATAGTTTTTCGATTAATATATTAATGTAATTTAAAAGATATTATTATTAAAAAATTAAAATTAATCTTCAACCTAGCCATTAACTCCTCTATGCAGCGTCTGAAGGCATCATCTAACCCTAGATGTATGTACATACATCTAGGGTTAGATGTACTATGTACATCTAAAGGTTTGAGCCTAGTTAAAACATACGAATCCCTGTTTACTAGACTGTATACACAATACGTGTTTAATAGAAAGATAACACATTAAACACAGGGAATTTCTCTAATAAAGTAAGAAAAACTGAGCGAGGTGCGGCTGGCGCCGCCCCTAGGAGGCTGACGCCCTGGGCCATGGCCCTCTTGCCGGGTAAATGCGCCATATTCATTCATTAATCCTCGCCACCAAGCCTAATATGTTAGAATAGTTTAACCAAATCAAATGAGCCTAAACTCGAGGTATTTACTAGTTACAATTAATATGCATCGCTAATCAGCCCCATCTTGCATCGTCAGACCCTCGTCACCAAATTTAATATTTGAGACTAGTTCAAACAAACCCAATCACTAACCAAAGGAATTTACTAGAAATATATTAAAACAGAGAATTTCCCTTCCAAGTCATACAGATACGTTTATTGTGGCGCCCTCTGCTGTTCAATCACAAGAACTATTATCTACAAACCATTGGCAATGAAATGACTCACTAGTATTTTGTACAAAACTGTATCCAACTGTACAACTGTATTGGGAACATTCGTTTGCACTGTAAATGTTTTTTTAAGGCGCCCCCTGGTGATCGATGTTCATAACAACTATCTAAGAACCATTGCCAATGAATACCAAACATTATACAGAAAATTGTATCCAAATCGGTTCAGTCATTTTCGTAATAATTGAGAATATTCGTTTGCATTGTAAATGTTTTTTATGGCGCCCCCTGGTGATCGATGTTCGTAAAAACTATCTAAGAACCATCGCCAATAAATACCAAACATTATACAGAAAACCGCATCTAAATCGGTCAAGCCGTTTTTGAAATAAATGGGAACATTCGTTTGCAATATAAATGTATTTTATGGCGCCCCCTGGTGATCGATGTTCGTAACAACTATCTAAGAACCATTGCCGCTGAACACCAAACATTATACAGAAAACCGCATCTAAATCGGTCAAGCCGTCTTTGAAATAAATGGGAACATTGATGTGCACAAACGAACACACAAACAAACAAACAAACCAACAAACAAACAAACAAACAAACAAACAAAAATATTTTTGCATTATTGGTTTTTGTGAACAATTTAACATACAATCAAACATAAAATATTTTTAATAGAGTAATGTACAAACGGTCTCTCACCCTAAACGCATATACCCGTACTCCGTTCCGTCGTGGGTAATAATATTTCAGTTAAACCTTTCCACTGTTTGTTTGTGACCTTATTACTTCAAAAATACTTGCTGGGTTTTCAGCTTATAATTTTTAGAGAACTACTGAAGAAAGTGTTATTACATTTAAAAATCAGAATAGAAGTATTTTTTAACGAATTGATTAAAAACACGTCAGAATAGACCAGGCGAAGTCTCCAAAAAAACTTTGCTGGATTTGAACGTATCTTTCTGTATGTATATTTCATTTTCTATTTCAAATTCATACATATCTATATATATAAACTAGTTTTTCGCGTGGGGGCGCGGCCCGCTAAAGCGGACCGCGTTACTGCTTGTAGCAATTTACGTGGTCGCTCATACTCGTACTTAGCAAAAACTTTGGATTTTCTTATAGTAGGTACCCAATCGCCATACAATTTAGTATGAAAAAAAAATGTTCCGCCATTTTGAAATTTTTGTCTTTCCAATAGATAAACCTCTTCGTCCAGATTATGTTTTGCTAAGAAACCACTTTTCTATCATTCATACATTCTGAGATAGACATCGACGAAATTTGTATGGCGGCCATTTTTTTTTCGCCATTTTGAATTTTTTTTCAGGGCATTGGCAATTGCACGAGGTTTCAAATGACATTTGGTCGAGCACCCCCCACCTATCTTCAATACCCTGGCTGAGCCCTTCACCCGTCTCCGAAATCCTCAATCATCAGCTCTCTCCATTCTATCCCCGAAAGAAATAATTTTTCTCTTTACGAAAGTGTTTGTGAAAAAAATTTTTTCATACAAAATTTTACAGGAGAGAATTTTTCGAAAATATCGGCCGCCATTTTGTTTTCCCAAATTTTTCCACATTTTCTGTTAATCGTTTACCAAGTCCTACATTCCTAGCGAGTTTGAACGAAATTGATTGGAAAACAAAAAAGTTACGGAAATCACGTCGGCCGCCATCTTGTTTTTCTGAAATGCCATTATTTTTCCTTACTCGAATCCTGCACCCAAACACATCCTCCATACATCATTATATCGTTTTCAGTCTCCTTCTGGGAGAACAATTATGTCAATGAGTGAGTCAGTCAGTGAGTGAGTCAGTGAGTGGTAATCGAGCTATATATATTATACTAGTTTTTCGCGTGGGGGCGCGGCCCGCTAAAGCGGACCGCGTAACTGCTTGTAGCAATTTACGTTGAATTTACGTGGTCGCTCATACTCGGATTTAGCAAAAATTAGTAGGTAGGTACCCAATCGCCATACAATTTAGTATGAAAAAAAAATTCCGCCATTTTGAATTTTTTTTCTTGTCACTAAATAGATATCCCCATTTCGATCATCTTTTGCTATGAAACCACTTTTCCAACTGTCATACCCTACGAGATAGAGACCAACAAAATTTGTATGGCGGCCATGTTTTTTCCGCCATTTTGAATTTTTTTTCAGCTCGTTGGTAATTGGACGAGGTTTCAAATGACATTTGGTCGAGCACCCCCCACCTATCTCCAATACCTTTAGCGTGCTTTTCACCCGTCTCCAAGATCCTCAATCGTCAGCTCTCTCCATACTGTCCCCGAAAGAAATAGTTCTCCTCTTTACGAAAGTGTTTGTGAAAAAAAATTTTTTCATACAAAATTTTACAGGAGAAAATTTTGCGAAAATCTCGGCCGCCATCTTGTTTTCCCAAAATTTTCCATTTTTTCTATTAATAGTTTACTAATATCTACAATCGTTGCGAGTTTGAACGAAATTGATTGGAAAACAAAAAAGTTGCAGAAATCACGTCGGCCGCCATCTTGTTTTTCGGAAATGTTATATTTTCCCCCTACTCGAATCCCGTACCCAAACACATCCCATAAATATCTTATTATCGTTTTCCGTCTCCTTCTAGGTCTCCCATACATTTTTTATGAAAAAAAAATTCCGCCATTTTGATTTTTTTTTCTTGTCACTAAATAGATATCCCCATTTCGATCATCTTTTGCCTTGAAACCGCTTTTCCAACTGTCATACCCTCCGAGATAGAGACCAACAAAATTTGTATGGCGGCCATGTTTTTTCCACCATTTTGAATTTTTTTTCAGCTCATTGGTAATTGGACGAGGTTTCAAATGACATTTGTTCGAGCACCCCCCACCTATCTCCAATACCTTTAGCGTGCTCTTCACCCGTCTCCAAGATCCTCAATCATCAACTCTCTCCATACTGTCCCCGAAAGAAATAGTTATCCTCTTTACGAAAGTGTTTGTGAAAAAAAAATTTTTCATACAAAATTTTACAGGAGAAAATTTTGCGAAAATCTCGGCCGCCATCTTGTTTTTCCAAAATTTTCCATTTTTTCCATTAATCGTTTACTAATATCTACAATCGTTGCGAGTTTGAACGAAATCGGTTGGAAAACAAAAAAGTTACAGAAATCACGTCGGCCGCCATCTTGTTTTTCGGAAATGTCAGATTTTTCCCATACTCGAATCCCCCACCCGAACACATCCCCCATACATCATTATATCGTTTTCAGTCTCCTTCTGGGAGAACAATTGTATCAATCAGTCAGTCAGTCAGTGAGTGGTAATTGAGCTATATATAGTATAATAGTTTTTCGCGTGGGGGCGCGGCCCGCTAAAGCGGACCGCGTAACTGCTTGTGGCAATTTACGTGGTCGCTCATACTCGGATTTAGCAAAAATTAGTAGGTAGGTACCCAATCGCCATACAATTAAGTATGAAAAAAAAAATCCGCCATTTTGAATTTTTTTTCTTGTCACTAAATAGATATCCCCCTTCCGATCATCTTTTGCTATGAAACCACTTTTCCAACTGTCATACCCTCCGAGATAGAGATGTTGAGAAACATGTAGAACCTGTTTTAAGTGATTAATTTGTATTTGTTATAATAATTTGAATATGTGTCATGCGTATATAGAACATAAGGATGACATGTAAAAATCCCTTCACTTCAATAAAAAACTGCGCACCAACAATGGTTATGGGCCCAGAAAATCGTGAATTTTTTTATTAGAAGTCATTTAATTACCGGTCAACGTAAAGTAATTGTATTGTTAATAGTTACAATGAATTCGGTACGAATAGAAGCACTGAATAAAGACAATTACGAGAGTTGGCGATTACAAGTTGAAGCGCTCCTGGTTAAAAACGATGCGTGGGACTTTGTTAACGGTAAGAAACCAAAACCGGTAGAAGAGAGTGCGATAAAGCAGTGGGAGGTTGGCGATGCCAAAGCAAAGGCCGATCTCATACTCTCTGTTAGTGCGACTGAATTAAGGCACGTCACAAATTGCCAAACTTCAAGAGATGTATGGTTAAAGCTTAATGCTGTACATGCTTCGAAAGGACCGGCAAGGAAAGCTGCATTGCTAAAGCAGTTAATGCTACAAAAGTTGAGTGACGGCGGGGATGTTCAAGAGCACGTAGTAAAATTTTTTGAAGCGAAGGATAAACTTAATGAAATGCAAGTAGAGATTCATAAAGATCTTCTGTCTATAATGCTTTTGTACAGTTTACCGGCTAGCTATGAGAACTTTAGATGTGCGATAGAATCGAGGGATGAATTGCCAGATCCCGAAAGTCTTAAAGTCAAGATTATCGAAGAATATAATTCACGACACAAGATAGAGCCTGAAATATCATTTATAAAGGGCAAATACAAAGGGAAGTATGATAGTCAAAAAGCTAAGCCTGATGTCGCAAAGGTGCAATTTAAATTTAGGTGTTTTAAATGCCACGAATTTGGACATAAAGCGTCTAAATGTTTAAGGAAGAATACAAATAAAGATATTGCAAAGTACGTTTCACAAAGCGTGGAAAAGGAAGACAATGATATTAATTTTAATTCATTTAGTTGTAATTTCAGATCTATTTCAGATAATTGTTATTCTGCATGCAGCGCGAGTGAAAACTGGATATTAGACAGTAGATGTACGTCAAATTTATGCAACAATCGTGAAAAATTTATTGATATTTTTCCAATGCACGGTACATTAAACTTAGCGACAAATGGAAGCACAGATGTATGCGGTAAGGGTACAGTAAGGTTGTTTACATGCATTGATGATTCTATAAACGTAATAAATTTAAATGAAACGTTGTTTGTGCCAGACTTGCGATGTAACCTGATTTCAGTAGCTAAAATGATTGACAGGGGTTTTTGTGTTATATTTAAGGGCAATTTTGCTTACATAAATGACAATAATGGTAAAACTCAGTTAATCGCTGAACGCAGGGGTAATTTATATTACATTAAAGAACATTGTAAAGCGACTGTTTCTTTAGTTTCATCTGTGAAGAATGATGAAATGTGGTCGTGGCATGAACGTTTAGGTCATCTAAATGCAAGGGATCTTGTAAAACTCTTGAATCACTCTGGGAAGAAAATTAAGTTGTCAGATGTGCGCGAATTGTATGATTGTGATATTTGTGCCAAAGGTAAGATGAGTACGCTATCTTTTTCAAAATCTAGTGGGCCATGTAAGGAAAAACTTAGAGTGGTTTATTCTGATGTCGTAGGACCTATGCAAAATACGGCTATAGGTGGGGCTAGATACTTTGTAACATTTATAGACTGTAGTACTCGATGGTGTGAAGTATTTTTACTGAGTAAAAAGAGCGAAGTTTTTACGGTATTTAAGATTTATAAGAGTTATGTTGAGAAATTGACAGGTATGAAAATAAAATACCTTCAAACTGACAATGGAACAGAATATTGTAACCATGAATTTGATGAATTCTTACAGAAGGAAGGAATTGTGCGAAGATTAACAGTTCCTCATACTCCGCAAATGAATGGGGTGGCAGAAAGAATGAATAGAACGCTAATTGAGATGGCGAGATGTATGATTCTCAGTTCAGGATTATCTGCTGGTTTCTGGGCTGATGCTGTAGTGACAGCGTGTCATATTAGAAACCGATGCCCGACAAGCAGTCTTGACGGTGAAATACCTTTTGAAAAATGGTTTGATTCATCTGTCAAATTGAATTATTTACAGACATTTGGTTGTAAAGTACACGTATTGAATAAGCGACCGGGTAAGGATAAGTTTGCGGCTCGAAGCGTTGAAGGAATTTTTGTTGGTTATCCACGTAATTCCAAAGGTTACAGAATATGGTTACCCCACGATAAAAAGGTAATAATTGCTAGAGATGTCAAATTTCACAAGAAAGGGATTACTGATGTTGATTTTAAAGGCGAACAATTAAAATGTGATCCTTTCGAATTTGAGAAAGAAAATTGTGAGTTCAAAGCTACGGAACCGAAGATGGTTGAGATAGAAATAAACTCTGAAAATGCCACTGATCCTACCGAAAGTATTGGTAGAGGTGATTGTCCCGTGATCTCGGAGGTATCCGCGGATGTTGGCGTACAACAAGAGCCTAGTACTTCGGACCAAGCTGCCAAAAGAGCTCCTGGCAGACCAAGACTTGTAAGGGGGCAAGTAGGTCGTCCTAAGAAGGTCTATAATACGGTACGGATGGAGGCAGAACTATTGCCAACCGAGCAAGAGGTAGATGATTTTGAAGATTGTCAAGAGTTTATCGGAGTGGCTGAAATGAGCTTGAAGGAGGCATTAAGTAGCGATGAAAGTTTTGAATGGGAGGAGGCTATTTTATCCGAAATAAGAAGTTTACTGAAAAATGACACGTGGGATATAGTGAGAAAACCCATCGAACGTGATGTAGTTGGATGTCGTTATGTTTTAACAACGAAATTAAATGTTGATAAAACTGAAAAGAAAAAGGCTCGATTAGTAGCAAAAGGTTATAGTCAACGTTATGGAATTGATTATCATAGCACGTTTGCTCCTGTGGTTCGTTTAGAAACAATCAGACTTTTAACAGCGCTTGCAATTGAACTTGACATGGAAATGCATCAGTTAGACATTAATACCGCATATTTAAATGGTAATTTAAATGAAGAGGTGTATATGCAAGTTCCACCATTAATGAAGCAAAGCTTACAAAAGATAATTAAAGATGAAAAAGATTGTGTCCTAAAGAAGAGAGCTGAGCAGATGTTGAATGATTTAGAAGCCGGTGGGGATGTTTGCCGATTAAAACGTTCCTTATATGGATTAAAACAAGCTGGTCGTCAGTGGAATATAAGACTAGACGAGAAATTAAAAGCAATGGGGCTTCAACAATCATTGAACGAGCCGTGTTTATATTTCAGTAATCACGAAGGAATAAGGTTTTATGTTTGCGTATATGTGGATGATATTCTTGTAGTTTCTCAGAAAAGAGATATCATTGATAACTTTAAGAAGGATTTAGCAAATGAGTTTGAATTAAAAGACTATGGTCTTGTGAAATATATGTTGGGAATTGACATTGTCAGAAAGGACAATTCAATTAAGTTGACACAACAACAATATATTGAAAATTTATTAAAAAAATACAACATGGTTTATTGTAAGGAGTCTATTACGCCTATGGAAGTAAACAAACAGTTTAATATTGATACAAGCAATGTTTGTAAGACAAAATGTCCGTATAGGGAACTAATTGGTTCGTTAATGTACTTAGTAACGGGGACGAGACCAGACATTGCAAATGCAGTAGCCAAGTTGGCGCAATTTTTAGATAAGCCAAGTGAAGAATGTTGGAAAGCAGCAAAGCGCATATTACGCTATCTAAAGGGTACTACCGATTATGGCTTGATTTATAAAAAGACAGGTAAGCCGATATTGGGATATTGTGATGCGGATTGGGGAAATTGTGTGCAAGATAGGCGTTCCTATTCAGGATATGTTTTTATCCTAGCGGGTGCAAGCATTTCGTGGAAATCGCAGAAACAAAAGTGTGTAGCTACTTCATCATGTGAGGCTGAATATGTGAGTCTGTCATTAGCTGTGAAAGAGGCTATGTACCTGACTAGTTTGCTTACTGAAATCAAGTTACAACAATTCATAAAAGTTACTTTGCATGTTGATAACCAGGGGGCGTTGCATTTGGCGAGTGATCCAGTTTCACACTCGCGAAGCAAGCATATAGATATAAAGCATCATTTTATACGAGATGTTGTTAAGAAAAGAGAGATAGAGTTAAAGTATCTGTCAACTAATTTAATGATTGCAGATATTTTAACGAAGCCATTGATAAAGGAAAAGCATGATTTATGTTTAAAGAGTTTAGGACTTCAAGGTGCGGTAAATACAAATTAAGGGGGCGTGTTGAGAAACATGTAGAACCTGTTTTAAGTGATTAATTTGTATTTGTTATAATAATTTGAATATGTGTCATGCGTATATAGAACATAAGGATGACATGTAAAAATCCCTTCACTTCAATAAAAAACTGCGCACCAACAAGAGACCAACAAAATTTGTATGGCGGCCATGTTTTTTCCGCCATTTTGAATTTTTTTTTAGCTCATTGGTAATTGGACGAGGTTTCGAATGACATTTGGTCGAGCACCCCCCACCTATCTCCAATACCTTTAGCGTGCTCTTCACGCGTCTCCAAGATCCTCAATCATCAGCTCTCTCCATACTGTCCCCAAAAAAAATAGTTCTCCTCTTTACGAAAGTGTTTGTGAAAAAAATTTTTTCATACAAAATTTTACAGGAGAAAATTTTGCGAAAATCTCGGCCGCCATCTTGTTTTTCCAAAATTTTCCATTTTTTCTATTAATCGTTTACTATTATCTACAATCGTTGCGAGTTTGAACGAAATCGGTCAGAAAACAAAAAAGTTACAGAAATCACGTCGGCCGCCATCTTGTTTTTCGGAAATGTCAGATTTTTCCCATACTCGAATCCCCCACCCGAACACATCCCCCATACATCATTATATCGTTTTCACTCTCCTTCTGGGAGAACAATTATGTCAATCAGTCAGTGAGTGAGTGGTAATCGAGCTATATATATTATAATAACTAGTTTTTCGCGTGGGGGCGCGGCCCGCTAAAGCGGACCGCGTAACTGCTTGTAGCAATTTACGTGGTCGCTCATACTCGGATTTAGCAAAAATTAGTAGGTAGGTACCCAATCGCTATACAATTTAATATGAAAAAAAAATCCGCCATTTTGAATTTTTTTTCTTGTCACTAAATAGATATCCCCATTTCGATCATCTTTTGCTATGAAACCACTTTTCCAACTGTCATACCCTCCGAGATAGAGACCAACAAAATTTGTATGGCGGCCATGTTTTTTCCGCCATTTTGAATTTTTTTTCAGCTCATTGGTAATTGGACGAGGTTTCAAATGACATTTGGTCGAGCTCCCCCCACCTATCTCCAATACCTTTAGCGTGCTCTTCACCCGTCTCCAAGATCCTCAATCATCAGCTCTCTCCATACTGTCCCCGAAAGAAATAGTTCTCATCTTTACGAAAGTGTTTGTGAAAAAAAATTTTTCATACAAAATTTTACAGGAGAAAAATTTGCGAAAATCTCGGCCGCCATCTTGTTTTTCCAAAATTTTCCATTTTTTCTATTAATCGTTTACTAATATCTACAATCGTTGCGAGTTTGAACGAAATCGGTCGGAAAACAAAAAAGTTACAGAAATCACGTCGGCCGCCATCTTGTTTTTCGGAAATGTCAGATTTTTTCCATACTCGAATCCCCCACCCGAACACATCCCCCATACATCATTATATCGTTTTCAGTCTCCTTCTGGGAGAACAATTGTATCAATCAGTCAGTGAGTCAGTGAGTCAGTGGTAATCGAGCTATATATATTATAATATATATATATATATATAAAGAATGAGGCATTTTGGTGATTTTGGTTGTTCCACGGATTCCGCCAAAACTAAAGGTCGTAGAGATCTGAAATTTGGTACCTAGGTAGATATTAGGTCATAAATTCGTACTAAGACGGGGATTCCAGAAATTCAAATTTTAAGGGGTAAAAACCGTTGGTTTTATGGATTTCCCCATACAAAAGTGAAATTTTTTTCGTTGTTCCAGGAATTCCCAAAAAGCTACAAGTCGTAGGGATCTGAAATTTGGTACCTAGGTTTATATTAGGTCATGAATTCGTACTAAGACGGGGATTCCAGATATTCAAATTTTAAGGGGTAAAAACCGTTGGTTTTATGGATTTCCCCATACAAAAGTGAAATTTTTTTCGTTGTTCCAGGAATTCCCGAAAAGCTACAAGTCGTAGAGATCTGAAATTTAGTACCTAGGTTGATATTAGGTCATGAATTCGTACTAAGACGGGGATTCCAGAAATTCAAATTTTAAGGGGTAAAAATCGTTGGTTTTTTGGATTTCCCCATACAAAAGTGAAATTTTTTTCGTTGTTCCAGGAATTCCCGAAAAGCTACAAGTCGTAGAGATCTGAAATTTGGTACCTAGGTAGATATAAGGTCATGAATTCGTACTAAGACGGGGATTCCAGAAATTCAAATTTTAAGGGGTAAAAACCGTTGGTTTTATGGATTTCCCCATACAAAAGTGAAATTTTTTTCGTTGTTGCAGGAATTCCCGAAAAGCTACAAGTCGTAGAGATCTGAAATTTAGTACCTAGGTTGATATTAGGTCATGAATTCTTACTAAGACGGGGATTCCAGATATTCAAAATTTAAGGGCTAAAAACCGTTGGTTTTTTGGATTTCCCCATACAAAAGTGAAATTTTTTTCGTTGTTCCAGGAATTCCCGAAAAGCTACAAGTCGTAGAGATCTGAAATTTAGTACCTAGGTTGATATTAGGTCATGAATTCGTACTAAGACGGGGATTCCAGAAATTCAAATTTTAAGGGGTGAAAACCGTTGGTTTTATGGATTTCTCCATACAAAAGTGTAATTTTTTTCGTTGTTCCAGGAATTCCCGAAAAGCTACAAGTCGTAGAGATCTGAAATTTGGTACCTAGGATGGAATTATATCATGAATTCGTATTCAGAAAGGGATTTTCGAGATCCAAA
This sequence comes from Coenonympha arcania, assembly GCA_036785405.1. Classification (NCBI taxonomy): domain Eukaryota; kingdom Metazoa; phylum Arthropoda; class Insecta; order Lepidoptera; family Nymphalidae; genus Coenonympha; species Coenonympha arcania. The sequence continues at coordinate 12,928,210 of CM072082.1, forward strand.
TTTTGAGGAGGAAAAATTTTGAACTTTTTGGCCGCCATTTTGAACTTTTTTGTTACTGGGCCGATTGCTTTGAAAATTGACTTTTGACTATGGCGATAAGCATAGAGAAGGAATTTGTGGTCAAAATTAAAAAAAAGTGGCCGCCATTTTGAACTTTTTTGTTACTGGACCGATCGCTTTGAAAATCGATATTTGACTATGGCAGCAAGCATAGAGAAGGAATTTTTGGTCAAAATTTAAAAAAGTGACCGCCATTTTGAACTTTTTTGTTACTACTGGACCGATCGCTTTGAAAATCGATATTTGACTATGGCAGCAAGCATAGAGAAGGAATTTGTGGTCAAAATTTAAAAAAAGTGGCCGCCATTTTGAACTTTTTTGTTACTGGACCGATTGCTTTAGAAATCGATATCTGACTATGGCAGCAAGCATAGAGAAGGAATTTTTGGTCAAAATTTAAAAAAGTGACCGCCATTTTGAACTTTTTTGTTACTGGACCGATCGCTTTGAAAATCGATATTTGACTATGGCAGCAAGCATAGAAAAGGAATTTGTGGTCAAAATTTAAAAAAGTGGCCGCCATTTTGAACTTTTTTGTTACTGGGCCGATTGCTTTGGAAATCGATATTTGACTATGGCAGCTGGCATAGAGAAGGAATTTGTGGTGAAAATTTAAAATAGTGGCCGCCATTTTGAACTTTTTTGTTACTGGACTGATTGCTTTGAAAATCGATATTTGACTATGACAGCAAGCATAAAAAAGGAATTTGTGGTCAAAATAAAAAAAAAGTGGCCGCCATTTTGAACTTTTTTGTTACTGGACCGATCGCTTTGAAAATCGATATTTGACTATGGCAGCTGGCATAGAGAAGGAATTTGTGGTCAAAATTTAAAAAAGTGGCCGCCATTTTGAACTTTTTTGTTACTGGGCCGATTGCTTTGGAAATCGATATTTGACTACGGCAGCTGGCATAGAGAAGAAATTTGTGGTCAAAATTTTGAAAAAGTGGCCGCCATTTTGAACTTTTTTGTTACTGGACTGATTGCTTTGAAGATCGATATTTGACTATGGCAGCAAGCATAGAGAAGGAATTTTTGGTCAAAATTTTAAAAAGTGGCCGCCATTTTGAACTTTTTTGTTACTGGACCGATTGCTTTGGAAATAGATATCTGACTATGGCAGCAAGCATAGAGAAGGAATTTTTGGTCAAAATTTTAAAAAGTGACCGCCATTTTGAACTTTATTGTTTCTGGGCCGATTGCTTTGAAAATCGATATTTGACTATGGCAGCAAGCATAGAAAAGGAATTTGTGGTCAAAATTTAAAAAAGTGGCCGCCATTTTGAACTTTTTTTGTTACTGGACCGATCGCTTTGAAAATCGATATTTGACTATGGCAGCAAGCATAGAGAAGGAATTTGTGGTCAAAATTTAAAAAAGTGGCCGCCATTTTGAACTTTTTTGTTACTGGGCCGATTGCTTTGGAAATCGATATTTGACTATGGCAGCTGGCATAGAGAAGAAATTTGTGGTCAAAATTTTGAAAAAGTGGCCGCCATTTTGAACTTTTTTGTTACTGGACTGATTGCTTTGAAAATCGATATTTGACTATGACAGCAAGCATAGAAAAGGAATTTGTGGTCAAAATTTAAATAAGTGGCCGCCATTTTGAACTTTTTTGTTACTGGACCGATCGCTTTGAAAATCGATATTTGACTATGGCAGCTGGCATAGAGAAGGAATTTGTGGTCAAAATTTAAAAAAGTGGACGCCATTTTGAACTTTTTTTGTTACTGGACCGATTGCTTTGAAAATCGATATTAATTGACTATGGCAGCTGGCATAGAGAAGGAATTTGTGGTCAAAATTTATAAAAGTGGCCGCCATTTTGAACTTTTTTGTTACTGGGCCGATTGCTTTGAAAATAGATATCTGACTATCGCAGCAAGCATAGAGAAGGAATTTGTGGTCAAGATAAAAAAATTATGAACTTTTTGGCCGCCATTTTGAACTTTTTTGTTACTGGGCCGATTGCTTTGAAAATCGACGTCTGACTATAACCAGCAAGCATTAGGAAATATTTAGTGGTCAAAATTAAATTAAATGACGGTTAATACAAGAATTTTGGAAACTTAACGCCTGAGGGAGTAAAGCAGAAGATCAACGTGAGCGAAGCCGCGGGCGTTTGCTAGTATACACATATATGTAAAATTTTAATTAAAAAAAAACCTTAACATTTTTAATTTTTTTAAATAAATATGAGGTTTATGAGGCAAGGTTGCAACAAATACACCATGGTATAACGGGAATATTAGTAAAGTTTAAGGATATTTACCTATCGAACAATGGATTAAATTTTCATTAATCTTTGTAGGTGTGGTCACTGACCCCGTTGTTACCTCTTATTCATCGACTGTATGAGGTATCGTGCAAATAAGTAATCAAATAGAATTTCTTATGCCATCGAGTTACTAATGTTGGTTTTAGTTGCCGTGTCAGCAGTACCTGTAGGTTCCTTTTGCCACATTTTAACACAAATACGTGGTTTATAATATACTTAAGTGGTTTTAAATACTCTTCAATTGATAATACTATGTTTTCTGATATAAATATTAATATATTATTGAAAGCCCAAAAGGACAATAAGCACACTATAGTGACTATACTATTTCCATTCGTTTATTTTCTCTTTGAAACATGAAACAGATATAGCAATTGGAGGGACCAGAAAGAGACCTATATCTTTTTCATGTGATTTCATGTGTCAAAGAGAAAATAAACTAGTGGAAAGAGTATAACAGTTAATACATATCTTACATAGCAGGACAGATTAATTTGTTTTGCTGTAATCCGCTACTTGAAAAGATTCTATATGGTACAATATGCAGGAACACTGCCCACATGAAACACCATACACAATTTTCCAACACTTTCTTCGACGCACGTTTCGTCCCGAACCGGGACATCCTCAGGAGATGTTGACTTCACAATGCGAAATCGTAGCAAAACAAATTAATCTGTCCTGCTAATTATGGATTTCCGCAAAATAACGCCTGCTTCCATTCAATATCTTACATATTAATCAATTATTCTAACTTCAATTAATATGCCAAAAAGGTCGTATTTACTACTCATATTTCTATATCGTGGTCTTACTATGTAATAATAAGTCTATGATGTCTATATGTACTCTCTCTTAAGCCACATATTCATTGAAATACAATGTTTCAGATACACAGTTTCTGTAATCTGCGTGCTTCTGAAACAAATGTTCTATATCAGAAAAACGTAGATTTTGTTTCAGAAACTGTGCATCCGAAACAGTGTATCTGAATGAATACGTGGCTTAATTAATTCACACTACACGACGTATACCTACTTAACAAACTTACTGAACGTTTTATGTCTAAAATTGTTTTATGCTAAACCGCATGCAGATGTATAGACGTCTAAGCAAGTGAAGATTTCTTTTCGCAGAGTCGAATACTGGAGGATGCATCATTGATGTGCAATTCGTGGTCACCGAGACATAACGTAAGTTGGTGCACGGAACAAATCTATATCAATATTCGATAGTGACCCCCTACAATGTTATTGTACACCTACGTTGGAACAGCTTTGCGAACTTTGTAGGCTTAGGTATATCTTTGGCCAAAGATACTATTCGTACATACCAAAGTAATTAATTTTCTGAGTTTTTTAACTGCAATGCGATTTATTTGCTGTTTTTATTTTTATTTATTTAGAAAGCATGTCTCCTACTTAATATTCAAATTAGATTTTTAGCAGGAAATTAACGAAGGTAAGAAAATATTTTATTTCAATAGTACGTTCCAAAATAAACTGTACCTATTCAAAGTATCGAACTTATCAAATTCGATATTTTGAATACAGTTTTACATTATTCAACTTTGGATTCACAGTAACTGACTATTTTTTTGCGTTTCAACGTGTTAATTTATAACTAAGTGAATTCTTGACTAATGTCGGTAACACTTTCTTTTTAATAAGTAAGTAGGTCCTTAGTTGATCCCACATAAAGATGTAAATCATCGAAATAACTCGATTGACGAGTTCGTCCAAAACCTCGTTAATTATTATCGATGATCCTGTGTTTGATTGCGTAAAACAATTCATCGTTATCGCAATCGTTTGCGAATCGTTTACGTCAACCGATCGGGATGTAGAATCCCGATCGGTTGACGTAAATCAGCGAATCAATGAGAGAAAAAATTGTGGTTTTCGATTACGATTACAATTACGATGAATACGTTTTTGTTACACAATCTAGGGGCCTTTCTGTGTAAACGAATTTGACGTCTAATGAATCTCATTTTTTTGGTGAAGACAAATGATAAACTTTCGGAAATGTAGATATTATATCTACATTTCCGAAAGCTCCTTGGTTTCCGTCCAAACTATAGTCATTAACAATAAACTTTAAAGAGTCTTTATTGTGTTATTTTTAATGTATTTTTAAACTAAATTGAATTTAAATTCAAATAGAGCTATTTATATTTTTGCTGAAGTCCAAGTTAGTAGGTAGGCTACCTTCGTAACAACTTGCCCTGACATTTTGTTCGACGTTAAAAAGCGATCACCGTAAAAAAGTAAATGCTATCAGCGCGCCAATATCGTGATATGTCAGCCTGGTTCCGAAAGTGATCCCAAATTCAACAGATTATAATTGTATTAAGTCTATTAATATGTAATCAACGGATAATTGAAAGCCGTTCACGATACGGATGTTATTTTTCGATAAATCTTTTTCATTATATTTAACAAATGAAAAACAGTCGGTTATTATAGAACGTTATAAGTTAGATGTAAAGTTATTTTAACATTTACAAATAAATTGCCATCCATTCCATTATTCCATATTCATTTTGTGACTCGTTGACACATTTTTCTTGATACGGCTTTTCGTGTGTCAGGCTCTGAGTGCAGTAACTGGCTGGGGTTGATTTTTAGGTCGAAGTATAGTCTATAGTAGGTATAGTCGAAGTTGAAATATGTACAACATATTTTAACATAAATAACAAACTTTTGGCTTCCCGGGTAGAGCGACCAATCAATTAATAATTATTTTGGGTTTTATTTTTTACAATATTGATTGCGAATAAATAAATTGTTACTGTTCATACGCTTCGGTAGTGAGACATAAGAATTCGTTTTTTTTGGTTTTAAAAAATTAACATCGCAAAGCCAAATCTTTATTAAGTACCCCCTACTCGTATCACACTATAATATGAATACATTAATTATTTAAGGCTGCCTTAAAAATTTTAGTGTTACTTTTGTATTTATTTTAAAGACAAAGTTTTAAAGATAGTCGGACAGACCTGACCTTCGCGTGAGCCAAACCGTTTATTTTTCCTATAATGTGTTCACGATAACCTAAATTCTAAATTAGTCACAAGAATATTTAATTCATCTAACACTGTCCCAAATTATAAGTAGATCATATAGGCAGGCGAATAAATATCAACAGCTATTTTAATAAAATTAAACTTACTTCGCATGCATGTAAGCGCATCCTACATAATCGCAAAGGCCCCCTCGGCTTTTAGTTCTCTATGACACTTGATACCTACATTACGTCGCACAGATGGATCTGGGGATCAGAAAATGTCGCCAGTTAACCCTAAAACGGGAACGTTGATGAGTAATAATAGTAATGGATTATTTCAGTGCTTTAGGGATTGTCGGGATGTGCCTTTGCTGCTAGTTACGTCTACTACATGCTTGAGTGGTCAATTGGGCAGTCACTTTGTTGCGTGATACGAACTCGGTTAATTAATGGTTAGAGCAATTAATGGTATTACAAAAGTACAATATATATATTTTTACACTAGTAGGCACTACAACGCCAACGTAAGTTTTCGTCAAATCAGCGGGGCTAGACAAAGTAACAGTCGTTTAGCGTTGACTCAGATCATTGAGTGATCTGAGAGCGTTGACGACAGTAGATAAAAATGTGTGAACAAAACAAGAGACTGTAAAAAACCACGTGACCGTATAAAGGAAAACACGCTTTTTTTGCAATTCGACTACGACAATTTGAACGCTCCCTGGCATTCTCGCTGACCTTGTGATAATTGAAAGCTGACAGTGAACAACGCTAAGCAAAAAGTAGATTCTGCTTTCATTTGTTTTCATTCGTCACGTGGTTTGTCCATACATTTTTGTCTACTGCGACTATTACTTTGTCTAGCCCCGCAGACTGTGATACTGCCAATATTATCTCATGCGCAGATAATAACTAAAATACGAGCTAATTAATAACAATAGTTGAATTGTCGTTTGAATGATATAAGTAACGTTGTTGGACATATTTTAGCAGCGTTTCGATCCCCGCGCTTTGAAACAAATTATTATACATATCTCACAACACCGGGGTCAATTTGTTTAGCAATTACAATTAGACGGGGGTATGCACAGAATCACTTCAGTAACACGACGCTAATGATTCGGGAAGGGCGAAGGGACAAACTTTTGTTCTCACGCTCGATTTGTATGTAGGTTTTTTGATACGATGAATACGGATGACAGATTGAAATCGGGGGAGGAATTTTATATCAAGTGCCTTATGATTTTTATAAAGCTTTATGTTTTTTGTTACTCTCGTTTCGTATGCTTTGTAGTGCAAATAACGCTTGAAGCTCTACTTTATACTAACCTCGAAAGCGATATAAATACATTTATAAGTAAACTACTAACGAGTATCTACAAGCAACAAATGATAAAAATATCTAAAGAGGATTATTCAGACATATTTCCGTAGTTCAGTATATTATATAAATTGTAATTATATTTATTTCTTCCATATTCATACACCTCACGATAAAACAAGTCAAATAAATCGACAATTCAGATGCAAACCCCGCACTTAAAAGGGGACGTACAAATGTGTGTACCACCGGTAAATCGAAAAGAGAAACTATCACTTTAAAAGTGTTCCCTGGCTCTATAAAACGCCTATTTGAGAGTCGGTTCGCGCGCCAAGCATCAAGCGTCGGGGCTCGGGAGTAACCGAGAAGAAGCGTGGAGCCGAGTAACGAGTAACCAAGTAACACGAGGTCAGAGTCACTCATAAATAATTTAAAGTAATCCGGGAAAAACCCCTGTCCGCGGGCCGTCGGTTGAGCCTCATGACTATTTCATGTGACCGACGTATTACATCTTGCGAATTAGTGTTACCCTTTTGAACGTATTTGCTTAGGAGATTTTAATCTAACTAAACTACAATACTTACTTGCTTTGATGTTCGTTTTGCGAGAAAGGTAAGAACCCCTCAAAGCCTACTCTAAAAACAAATTTTTCTCTAAAATTTATTAGACAGATTTGAATTTTATTTTTTAAGTATCCTAGTTTACACTATTGTAGTGTAAACAAAAAAACATAAAATACCGTAGTATATTATGGGTTTCTTTAAAGAGGTGTGGATGAGTTGTTTTAAAGTGGGTATAGGTGTTCCATTTATAGTGAAATTGTAAAGCCATTGATAATTACTGTAGAAAACATTTTCTGTAGGTATCTTATGTTACTGTTTTGACCAAAGCTCAATACACAGATAACTAGATATTGATTTTTCATAGACTAGTATAAAATTAACTTTCTATATAAAAAAATTGTGTTTTAAAAGTTCACATGTTTAATCTTTCGAGTTGAACAATACAAATACCCAGTTGACTTTAACTGAAATTTAGAAACTCCTACAATTCGTTACTTTTTAATCCCGAAAAAGACCACGGTTTTTGCAGGCTTTTTAAAAAGTTAGAACCAATCAACAAAAAGTGATGTACCGATAGGTGCCTTTCATTATCCAACTCCCATTTGACAACCTATTCATTTGTAAATAAATATTTGGCTACCTATCTTTCAAATCACTATTATCTATCTGTTGACTTGTATGTAATGTGATCATCAGGGAGATCTGTTCGGCGGGCTCAACGACGGCTTGCTGAGTAGGGCGGAGGCACTAGCGGCGGTGGACATCGGCAAGCATCAGTCGGGGCCGCAGCCCGGGCCGCCGCTGCCGCAGCTCAAACACGACATGGTGTACCACCACGGCGTGGGCGGGCCGCCGCCACACAACACCAGGCCGCATCAGGTACTATCGGATTCTTCTCGTTGGCGCATAATAAAATTTTCTCACATATATTTTTATTAAAATTGATTTAATTATATTTTAAAACAATCAGGCAAAAACCAATATGTTTATTTGACGACGAGTACTTAGAAGAACTTGCGTTTAACCCTATAAGTATGAGGGATTTTCATTTAAAATCTTAGCCACGGATTTCGGTAAAGCCACGTTAAAACGGTAATAATTACCTTTGTTAATGAACCGCAAAACTAACTATGTTTGTAGAGGTTTATTGTTAATATCAAAAAAACTATGCTAGTTAGAGCGTTGGCTATAGTTTTCCTGTAAAATATACGTAAATTCCTATTGACCATAATTATTTGAGATTTTTCGATTGGTAAACTCCGGAGATAAGGGGGGGGGGAACGGTATTTTTTTAGACATTTTCCCCGATAAATCAAAAACTATCATGACTAAAAATAATTAAAAATCAGTTTTAGAATGTACAAAGTAAACCCTTTCATATGATACCCCACACAGTACAGTTATCTCACTTTTAAATTTCAACCCTCCGATTTTTCCCCCCTTTTTAAATAAGAACAAAAATAATTTCCATTTTTTTTTATTCCAGTGTCATTGGGCCACTAATATACACAACTATTCCAAATTTCATATCGATAGCTCCGGTAGTTACTGAAATAATCGAGTGTTACGGACAGACAGATGGACAGACAGACGGAGAAAGTCGCACCATAAGGGTTCCATTTTACCATTTTGGTACGGAACCCTAAAAACGGCATCGTTAAGTTAGGTCTGCCCGACCAATTTCAGCCCGGTCTTCTTCAAGGAGCGTTTTTAGGCGCGTAAAAACGCTCCTTGAAGAAGGATCCCGGACTATGACTAAACGATGTGTGAGTTGAAGTCATTTTTTCCTCCTTATAGCGTCCACTCACGGAAGTCTTAATTCCAAATTTTTTAACATTGTTTCAAATTAATAAAAAAAAAATTAGTCCACCATTGATCGCAGAACTTCAAGGACCCAAGCCACTGCTGGTCAGGGCACCAGTGTGCTGGTGGGAGTGCGGTGAATACGATAGTGAGTCCCGTACTCCCGCCAGAAGGGTTTTATCGAAGGAACAGACAGTTTTTAGTGGGTGCAAGCCCCACATAACCCCTTCATTTCCCCTGTCGAAGGCATTTTCTATCTATAAAAAAAAGGGCACCAGTGTACACTTGAACCTCCTCAAAATACATCCCGTCTCCAGCTGCCTGAGCCAATCGACAAATAGCGTTACGTCGTGACGTATAGAAATGGAACAAAATTAAAAAAATGTTTGCGAACTATCGCTATTTTGACACTTGGTGACGCTCAGTGCTCAGCGTCACTGAACGTCAAAACGCATACATGTTTTGAATTTTGTTCCATATCTATACGTTGCGACGTAACGCTATTTGTCACTTGGCTCAGAGCAGGACTATTGCCTTCTGTATACGGCCCTAGATCCAACAGCCAAGGGAAAGCTTCTTGAGATGTTGGTCGAAGCTTTTCGCTAAAGACCATGGACTGAAACGACTATCGGAACAGTAATAATGTTGAGATTATATCATAATGATAAATTATTTTTTATCTCATAATAAATATTTTTTATGAGAGATTCTGCTATTGACACAAGATTTGTTCAGAACTAAACCATACATTCCATTACTACCATACCTTATTACAACCATACTTACAACCATACCTTATATGGGAGTCGGAGCTTTTGTTAGTCGCTAAAAGAGTACAGTAACATATTTTTTAAATAGAAGTTTATTAGACAAGTATCTAACTCATCAGACATTTTTTCCAATATATAAAATTTTCGTGGTAATTTTTATTACCAAACTCCTCCAAAACGGCTCGAACGATTGCTATCAAATTTTCTGTGTATGTTAAGTAGGTCCGACAGTAGGTCATAAGCTATTTTTTTTACCTCTTGTGGGAAAACAACGTATGCAGGATCAGCTTGTAGTTTCATAAGTTTTATCTCATAGTTACTTATTTTTGGCAACATCCGTTTGAGTTGTTCAAACGGATGTTCTGTATCAAGAATTATGCAAGCATATTTAAGCGGTAGACGTAGGTACGTGTAGATGTGGGAGGGAATCTATACCAATCATTTGAATCGAATTCAGAGACGATAAAACTAAAGCGCACTCATAAAATTGTTGGCAAATTGGTACACTCCACGCCTCCGCTTTGGCATAAATAATAATAATAAAAGTAAATGCATTTCTCTATGCCCCATACACCTTGGAAAATCTTTTAGTCTTCCTATGTCAGTCGCCGAGCCGAGCGAGGGTTGGGTCCTTTGGGAGAACATTGGCGTGGGGAAGTATAGAGGCTGTAACGTGTAAGAAATATACTCGCTTCGCTATAAAAATGAGGTAATTTTATGCACTGTTCGATGTAATGTCGATTTTGATCCTACCCCTAGATTTCGTATTATATGAACAACCCTCATATTATGGGAAACATGTATCTAATAAGAGACCGGAAGAGAACACAAGTTTTTGCTTTAAAAAAATCTTTATGCATTTTTGTAATAAATATTTAATGATACACAATACCCAGTACCATATAACATAGTACCTACAGATTTTCAATGTCTATATATGGAAGACAAAATGTCTTCCAAAAGTGGCCGCCAGAAACTTTATAAACTGAGACTTTTCCTTTTCATACGAAACCCTAAAATAAAAAAAAGTATTAGTTATTATAAGTTTATGTTTATTTTATTATTGCTAGCTTTGCTTATTAAATATAGAAAGCCTGTAAAAATAATACATTTCCTACAAATTTTTAAGTTCAAACCTACATGTTGCGTAAGAAATAAAATTATGGAAAAATAATAGTAACAAGTTACTCAAGTAAATACAGGTTTGATGTTCAAATATCGAGTCGAATACTGCTCTTACACGAATAATTCAGCAGCCAAATTTGAGGCAAGGAAAGGAAATGGGCAGGCATATTCCGACACTAAGAATGAACAATTGATTATAACATGATTGTAAGTGTAAAAATGAGTTTTTCTTGTAAATAGAACATGAATCTTACATCTGAATGTAGTTGCCAGACGATGATAAATTGTGAAGTTTACTGTGGCTGATATGTAGATAACTTCAATTATTTATCAGTTAACTATAAGTAATTTTTATATATGCAGCTCGTGGATTGTCTTGGCATTTACTTTTAACTCACTTTACAAACAGAGAACGTGCTCAATTGGGCACGTATTTTATATGTTCACTGATTTCTTCAAGGATTTTTTTATCGATAGATAGTTTGTAAGGCATAGATATTAGCTTTATTTGTAGATACATACGTAAGTTTTACGGGATACTGTTATACGAAAATAATAAAGATGATATTTACTACCTATTACTATAAAAATTTTCAGTACTTCTTACCAATTTTTTTTTCTCTTAATAAATAATGAGTTCAAGGATTTTTTTTAATTAAAATGCACACAAACAAAATATAATTTATTGCATCACAAAAACATACCCAGAAAACTGTATAAGCTCAAACGATTTAAGCATTACTGTAAACTCCATTAAGTTTTTTAATATTAGTGTACTCTAAACTGAACTCCCTGTTTGCCTGACGAATAAACAAACATATACCTAGTACAAAAATACCAAGTGTAAACTACAAGAAAAGGGGGAAAGAAAAAAAAAGCGTTTACACTTGGGAATACAGGACATATGAGCGTTTTTACTGCTGGTGAGCAATTGTCATTGCCGCCACTAGGGACGGGACCCGACTCGCCCGCGCATTTGAAACTTGCTTAAAACTCACACAATAGTTCCTGCTTTAAACAATTTTTGTTTTGGTGCGTTGTGAGAAAATGTCTTTAGTATCAATTACCTCGTATTTTAATACGCTTTAATTAACATTGCGAAAATCTTCGTTAACGCCTTTCACAGCATATCCATTATAGGAAGACGTGTGACAATGTACCTACTTTACAATTTTCCCTTTTGAATCTAGGTTATAACGAGTTAACTAAAGTTATTCCTTGGTCTGTGGAGTTAACCCTTGAGTTCTGAATATAGAATATCAAAAAAATTATGAGGGTCTTAAAATCAAGGACAACTAAATAAAACGCGGTGATTTTTTTGTTTTCTCTTTTCACCAGCTTTCAATTTAAACAAATTAAAAATACACGTTAGAAAGCTAATCTCAATGTAGTAGACAGACGGTTGTCGAATCGGAATGACTATTTTGGTATCTTTGCTTTGTAAATTCATCGATAGAGTTGGATTCGTAGTTTCATGAATTTGACAAGTGGCAGGTGTTTCGTAATATAGCATAGTGAGTCGTAGCGAAATGGCGCGTATAACTACCCCAATAAAAGTACAATAACACATCATCGCAATCATAATGCATGCACGCTGTCCCATGAAACATACGCACTTGTATGCCCCACTACGTTCAAAAGAGGGCACCGAATAATGCGTGTGAGGCCATGACACACGCGATTTTTTTATTTATTCTATCTCTTGTACTTGTCGAAATTTTTAGCTAGTAATTTAAAGTTTATTTTGTTGCCACCAGCTTTGCCCGCGTGAATATATGATTTTCACAAAAAACTCCAATTTTCTAATGTTTTTACCCACGACGGAACGGAGTACGGGTATATGCGTTTAGGGTGAGAGACCGTTTGTACATTACTCTATTAAAAAGATTATATGTTTGTTTGTATGTTAAATTGTTCACAAAAATCAATAATGCAAAAATATTTTTGTTTGTTTGTTTGTTTGTTTGTGCACATCGATGTTCCCATTTATTTCAAAAACGGCTTGACCGATTTAGATGCGGTTTTCTGTATAATGTTTGGTGTTCAGCGGCAATGGTTCTTAGATAGTTGTTACGAACATCGATCACCAGGGGGCGCCATAAAGTACATTTATATTGCAAACGAATGTTCCCATTTATTTCAAAAACGGCTTGACCGATTTAGATGCAGTTTTCTGTATAATGTTTGGTATTCATTGGCGATGGTTCTTAGATAGTTATTACGAACATCGATCACCAGGGGGCGCCATGAAAAACATTTACAGTGCAAACGAATGTTCTCAATTATTACAAAAACGACGGAACCGATTTGGATACAGTTTTGTATTCAATATTAGTGAGTCATTGGCAATGGTTCGTAGATAATTGTTCTTGTGATTGAACAGCAGGGGGCGCCACAATAAACGTCTCTTTATGACTTGGAAGGGATGATGCCTTCAAACGCTGCTAGAGGAGCTAATGGCTAGTTTGAAGATTAATTTTCATTTTTTAATAATAATATAATTTAAATTACATTAATATATTAATCGAAAAACTATAAAACAAGTGGAAAATTAAAAAAATTTTAAATACCCACGACTTTTGCAGACTTGTAATTGAAAAAGGATTAAATAATTTTTTTGAAACTCCCCGACTAAAGGAAAGTAAGAACTAAGAACCTATCAGTATAATTACAAATCCAAGAAAATCCGTCGGAGCTGCTATTGCTATTTTCGTTTCCAATATCAATTTATGTAATTCGTAAGTATTGATAAACTGCCGGTATATGAGAAGTATCAAGAAATTGAATTAGTCATCAACTGGTAAACAGCACCATCAACACCGTCATAGGCAAAACACAGCAGCTCCGGCGGATTTTCTTGGATTTGTAATTATACTGATAGGTTCTTAGTTCTTACTTTCCTTTAGTCGGGGAGTTTCAAAAAAATTATTTAATCCTTTTTCAATTACAAGTCTGCAAAAGTCGTGGGTATTTTAAATTTTTTTAATTTTCCACTTGTTAATCGTTATTCTGCTGTTTGGGACTGAGACAAATACAACAAATACAAATTATAAAAACGGTCCACCCGCATTCTTGAGTTATAAGTGTTCGAACAAACTCAACTTTGTTTAATACATATAAATAGTTTTTGGCTGAAGCGAGGCAATTATTGTGTTTGTCACAGATTCCACAGAGAAGGCTGATGCAATACTGTCTTATTCTATGACCTTTTATATAACTACCCACATAATGACAAAAATACCCCCTTCTTCCTTCTCCCTTCTCAAAAATTCTCCCTTCTCATAACATTTACATTATAGGAATTATTTAGAAAGGAATAAATATTTAGAAAAGAATAAATTATACTCTATTTATTTTTTATATATTATTATTTATTATTTATTATTTATAATACATTGTGGTCATGAAGCCCTCTTAGGGTGCAACAAAACAATATAACATCAATTGTACCAAATGTTATTGTGTTATTGTTGGAATTAAGTAAACTAACTAACTGATAACTTATATTAATATAAAGTTTAATCAAAATATGTTGAGTAGTTTTTTTTAAAAGAGTAAAAAATAAATATGTCCCCATAAACTTTCGCGTTTATAACTATAAAGTCAAATTTGAACATTTGAAAAATTGTGACATTTCGGAGACCTAGTTGCGTAGTTAGCGCAAACTCACAACACAACGGTAACTTAGCAAGGAGTTACTTTGTAAGTACAGAAGTCTACCAAAGTGCCTATCATCTAGACATATGCTAGAGTGCCTATCATTATAGTAGTTTATGTAACGGTTACATAATGGGGGGTATTAAAACACGAGTGCGAGTTTAAAAAACGAGCCGCAGGCGAGTTTTTTAATAGTATCACACGAGTGTTTTAATACCTAATTATGTAGAGTTTCATACACTACTTTATCTACGCTCATATTATTATCATAAATCCAAATCATAAAATCTTGCTAACGTTTGTCGTAAATCATTGCAACTACTAAGATGTCAGGTGGAGTGAAATTTTCTTTAGTAGGTTTCACTGCTAGACATTTTTAAGCGCAAAGTTTTGACTAAGTAACAAAAAAAATTGGTTGTCTGTAAAGTCGGTTTACGGACGATAGATTTACGAGATAATGTCATAATCGTAATCGTAATCGTAATCGTAATCGTAGTCGTAATCGTAGTCGTAATCGTAGTAAAATTGGTTGTCTGTAAAGTCGGTTTACGGACGATAGATTTACGAGATAATGTCATAATCGTAATCGTAATCATAATCGTATTCGTAATCGTAATCGTAGTCGTAATCGTAGTCGTAATCGTAGTCGTAATCGTAGTCGTAATCGTAGTCGTAATCGTAATCGTAATCGTAATCATAAATACAGGCCCAGGGGAACGTTACGCGGAACGTTAGACATTGTGTTGTTGTCTATGGTCAATCATGGCCCATCCATACTCTCGGCAATGACTACCAACTATATGTTGTCTGTGGATTCACTTAAAAAAATATTACATAAAAAATATTACCCCAGATACAAATACAGGAATCCTGAGCCGTGTATCGTTATAGATTTTATCTACGCTCATTGCTTAAAGTTCGAATTATGAAATCGAAATGTGTCAAATAATTACCTACTTTATTCACACACTTCTATAATTATTAAAAAGTTATTCATAATAACATCGCTCTACTATGGAAATATTTAAAGAAAGTTGTATAAAATCCATAACGATACACGGCTCTGGACTCCTGTATTTGTATCTGGGGTAATATTTTTTATGTAATATTTTTTAAGTGAATCCACAGACAACTTATAGTTGGTAGTCATTGCCGAGAGTATGGATGGGCCATGATTGACCATAGACAACAACACAATGTCTATGGGGTAATATTTTTTATGTAATATTTTTTTAAGTGAATCCACAGACAACTTATAGTTGGTAGTCATTGCCGAGAGTATGGATGGGCCATGATTGACCATAGACAACAACACAATGTCTAACGTTCCGCGTAACGTTCCACCTGGGCCTGTGATTATGATTACGATTACGATTACGATTACGACTACGATTACGATTACGATAACGATAACGATAACGATTATGATTACGATTACGATTACGATATCGATTACGATTATGACGTTATCTCGTAAATCTATCGTCCGTAAACCGACTTTACAGACAACCAATTTTTTTTGTTACTTAGTCAAAACTTTGCTCTGAAAAATGTCTAGCAGTGAAACCTACTAAAGAAAATTTCACTCCACCTGACATCTTAGTAGTTGCAATGATTTACGACAAACGTCAGCAAGATTTTATGATTTGGGTAATAATATGAGCGTAGATAAAGTAGTGTATGAAACTCTACATAATTAGGTATTAAAACACTCGTGTGATACTATTAAAAAACTCGCCTGCGGCTCGTTTTTTAAACTCACACTCGTGTTTTAATACCCCCCATTATGTAACCGTTACATAAACTACTATTATACAACTTTCTTTAAATGTTTCCATAGTAGAGCGATGTTATTATGAATAACTTTTTAATAATTATAGAAGTCTGTGAATAAAGTAGGTAATTATTTGACACATTTCGATTTCATAATTCGAACTTTAAGCAATGAGCGTAGATAAAAACTTTTAGAGCATTTTGGCATTATTAAATATAAGAAACAGCTTGACCGATTTTTATAATTTTCCTTGTTTGTATTCGGTAGGTCTGAGAATGTGACAAAACAACATTTACATTTATCACCTAGTATATGTATAATAAATTGAAAGTTTATACTTTTAAATAATAAACATATAGGGTCACAATATATGTCAGGGAAAAACTTATATTTGTCATTAAGAATTAAATCTAAATTAGAATAAATTGTTGTAAAATGATGGTAACAGTGAGTTAGTCATGTTATAAACACGTTGAGACATGTCTTCGGCCGCGTTTGTAGGTACTCGCCAAAATAGCTCTCGTTACGAATAATACCGAACGTTCACGGCAATAGTCGATGTGCAGCGAGTGAGATTATTTCATATTACTTTCGGTCGAGACTCGAGACCTCGAACGAGACGCTTGGTAAGAAAAACTATTCTAACTCCTTATTATTAAATCTAGGCATTTAAGTGTGTGACAAAAGTGATCAGTTGGGCCTAGGCTTTGAAAAGTGATAAAGTTAAAACAGTGTTGCGTAATTCATTAGAAGCGGCTTTGTAATCAGTTGTTTTCGGGTTTAAAAACATGCCATTTTAAAGTAATGAAATTCGATCGCTGTAAATTGCTTTAGAACGAGTTTTACAATGCGTAGTGAAAAAAATCATATTCGGTGCAAATCTAGTGCAAGCGCTACCCGTTCTTAATGATTTGTTTATCTAAAATTGGCGTAATTAAGTAGTTGCGTAAAAACGTGGAAAACATTAATAGTGAAATGAGATGCTTGATAATTTAGGTACGTGTTACAAAATCGTTTGACATCTCCCTAGAAAACCTTTCTTTATAAGGAAGAACCACACGTTTAGCTCGATTTTAACTAAAAACATTCGTGTTTAAATTATTATCAATAATTATTATAGACGTCATAATGTATGTCATTTAATCCACTGTTATTGACTCCTATCTTTTATGCAAATAAATTTAACGACCGAGTGGCGTAGCGGTAGCGAACCTGCCGTCTGCGTCGGACGTCGTGGGTTCGATTCCCACTACTGGTAAATGTTTGTGTGAAGAACATGAATGTTTTCCAGTGTCTGGATGTTTTTCAATATATTATATTTATATTAATATGTATGTATATGTATCAGTTATCTAGTACACATAACACAACTTGTTAGTTTTAATGTAAACAAATACAGGCCGAGAGCGTTTTGGTATTTTTTATATAACCCTGTATACGATCAATGAATAAACCCTCTGTTTTCGGAGCCCCAGCACAACCCTCTGTAAATTCGGCCACTTGTTCAAATCATAATGGTGCGATACAAATCACTATTAACGGGGTATAATTTATTTAATATCTACTTGCAATTGCATTGCATGAATATTATCTAGTGGCGAGTCCATGAAATATCGATAAACAATTATGTGGATCGTTTCACATTTCTACTAAACCGATAGACAGTTCTTGGAATGACATGGATACGCTTACGTCTGCTCAATAGATATCATAAGATATTATGTGAGAAAAATTGTTCGCAACATGATGAAATTTGAAACGAGCAACTGGCGAGTATCTTGCCAGTACTTCACGTTGCAAACCTGCTTTATGGACTTTAGATATCGAAAACATTTTGAAGAAATCTTAGGCATTTCCTCCGCACGATATTCGGTTTAACTACTGAGCAAGTGTTGTTTAGTTATTAGTTCGAGAAGCGAGCGTGGGATTACAACCGAACCGAGGCAGAGGGGAAATGGGCTTTTTTTCTTTTTAAAAGCAACAATAAATAAATAAATAAATA
The DNA here is from genome assembly GCA_036785405.1 of Coenonympha arcania. Classification (NCBI taxonomy): domain Eukaryota; kingdom Metazoa; phylum Arthropoda; class Insecta; order Lepidoptera; family Nymphalidae; genus Coenonympha; species Coenonympha arcania. The sequence continues at coordinate 12,946,575 of CM072082.1, forward strand.
TATACGGGACATTTTACACGTCGCAATCTAGCCCCAAAGTAAGCGATAGCTTGTGTTATGGGTGCTAGATGACTGATAAATATACATACATACTAATATACTTGAATATAATATATTGAAAAACACCCAGACACTGGAAACATTCATGCTCATCACACAACACATCATCACATCATGACATATGAATATATAACAATATGAATGTAAAATATAATACTGACATTACTTTAACTATTTTTATTATGTTCGACATTTTAATGTAATCTTTGAGACAATCTATAGTGTACGTCCTACCTATTTTCAAATTGTGTTAATACCTACCTAAGTTTAGAATTATTACTTTAATATTCATACACCAGTTAATGGTAAAATGTAATCGGCATATCCAACAATTGTTACATCGAATTGTACGTACATTTTTATGAATACAAAAATTTCATTTCATTTCATTACAAACATTTACCAGTAGTGGGAATCGAACCCACGACCTCCGCCGCAGACGGCAGGTTCACTACCACTACGCCATTCGGTCGTCAAATTTATTTGCATAAAAGATAGAGCAATGGAAATAAATAATATGAAAACAAATAACAAAGGCAAAGAAATCGATTTACGAGATTTTAGAGACGTATATTTTAAGTATCTATTCTTTATATTTAGTATGCACTAAATTACTTTTTCATATTCTTAAGTCATAATTCAAATAAAATCGTTTTCTATGTTCTTGAAAGCTAATACAATTTAATTAGACACTTTTGACAATACTTTTACAAGGACACTAATTTCAAATAAATAATTTTAAAAAGCGAAGATTTAAATCTTTTCTAAAAACTTATATAATTCATCGATGTATTTTTTGCATCCTGTTACTAAACTTTAACAAAATACCTATGTATTATGGTAGATAAAAAGGATTTAGGATCTGCACTTACTTTAAAATTAGCGGTATCGTACGTCTTTTTTCTTCTTTTACGGTTATTAAAATGATTAGGCTCTAATGAGTCAAAGCTGCAGATATTTTTTTTATTTAAAGACTAGCTGACCTGACAAACGTTTGTTTTGCTATTACGTATGCAGGGTTTTATAAAAAATACCAAATCGCTCTCGGTTTCTTGTAGTTTACATTAAAACTAACAACTTTTGATCTACGAATTTTTTTAACTCTATATTTTGAGAAATATTCAATATTCAACAGAGATACTTTAATTGTTTCTTCTCTGTAATGTTACACGGCAAATGGCAACGGCAGCAAGTGGCACGCAAACTTGCGGCGCTGATTGTATTTGATTTCAAAGTGTAATGTCACTTTATAGAATTATCATGATTTATAATTTTTTTTGTATGAAATAAACAAAAGTTGTTTGTTAACTATAGGCCGAGAGCGATTCGGGTTTTTTATATAACCTTATGTAAAAAATGCTTATGACCTACTCTCAGACCTACCGTACATACATAGAAAATTTCATAACAATCGGCCGAGCCGCGTGTGTGCCGGTGTTTAGTAGCAAAAATTGGCACGAGAATTTTATATATTAGAAATACTTACTACACATAGATACGAGTAGATAGCTGGCGGCTATCTGCTAAGAAGGATACCTATTGTAGCATGTAGCATTACGTGCTACACGCGGGCCAGTGCCGGATAATTGTGATCTACCGGCCCCCGGGGACTCTGTACGGGGACCCGCTGCACCTTCCGCCCTTCCTATACAAGTGGCATGGAAAAATTGTTACGAAAACACCGACTTGCTACTACACTAAGATATATTGCCTTGTGAACTACCTCGATTGTTCTAATTCATTTCCAGTCTACCAATTTAAGAATTGCACTAGTTTGTGTTCATTAATAAAGTGGAACATCCAGAAAATTATTTAGGTATAGAGAATAATAAAATAAATTTTAAGCTAAAATTGTCACATACCTACTTATTATGGGCATACTTTTCAAGCACTGCAAACATTCATTTTCGCTACAAAGCCGGTCAACAACGAAAGCATATTGGTAAAACACTCGCGACCAATCAACGTCACAACAGACTCACCCTCCTATGAAAAAACAAGTGTTTGCACTCATAAAGAATGAGTGCAAATCTGAACAAAGATGATTGTTTATTTCCATATCGTCCCCGAGTTCGGCTATTGTAGCCACCCCCTCCTTGTTTACAATAAAACGTCTGATTTAACATGAATGCAGAAGTTAATTCGGCGCACGACAATAAAGATCACGTAACCCCCTATATCTATAGTAATCCTCTTAATACGGTAGAATTTGACAGTATGATAAAAATGAATTACAAAAGGCATTCTTTCCGCAGATGGGCCACCACGGTATGGAGGGACTCGACATGCTTGACCCGCTCACGTCTTCGTCGATGACCACCTTAGCGCCGATGGGGGAAGCGGCGCCGCCTCACCACCAGCTGCACGGCTACGGAGCCATGAACCACGTCATGAACCACCACCACCACGCCGGAGGCCTGGCACACGCGCCGCCGGCCCACCTGGGCCACCCCTCCGCCGCCTTGCATCCGGACACAGACACGGACCCCAGAGAGCTCGAAGCTTTCGCTGAAAGATTCAAGCAACGACGGATAAAGCTCGGCGTCACTCAGGCGGACGTCGGCAAGGCGTTGGCGAATTTGAAGTTACCGGGAGTGGGCGCTCTTTCGCAAAGTACGATCTGCAGGTTCGAAAGCTTAACCTTGAGTCACAATAATATGATAGCACTAAAACCGATTTTACAAGCTTGGTTGGAGGAAGCGGAAGCGCAAGCGAAAAACAAAAGGCGAGACCCGGACGCACCGAGCGTGCTACCGGCAGGCGAAAAGAAACGAAAGAGAACATCTATAGCGGCGCCAGAAAAAAGAAGTCTGGAAGCCTATTTCGCAGTTCAACCCCGACCGTCTGGTGAGAAAATAGCAGCGATTGCTGAAAAATTGGACCTAAAAAAGAACGTCGTGAGAGTGTGGTTTTGCAACCAAAGGCAGAAACAGAAACGCATGAAATTCGCAGCGCAACACTGACCGGCGGGGGGCGGCGCGGCTCTGCTGTACCCAGGTGCTGGGTACGGCTACTAGGCCGCCCGCGCCAGCCGCGCCCGCCTCGCCCAGGGCTCCGTCTCGGACGGCCGCATCAGCGACGTCGGCGCCCCACCGCCATTGACCACTTTCGTAAGCAATAATAAGATCTCATTTAAAACGCAAATCCATCTCTATATTATTTGATGATTCTAATGATTTCATGTTTTCGGCGATCGCAAAGTAGAGACTGTAGTGTTTAAGTTTGAATTTTTGATGTTGATTAATATTATTTTTGTTTTTCAAACACAGGGTATATACTCGTACTTGATTATATACATAATACCATTACAATAACTGCACGAGTAACGTTATTAAAATAACATTAACTTCCAACGCGCCGAGTTTTGATGTTTTTCCATCATAGAATTGTACATGAAAATTGAAAACCAGGATTTTTAAGAAAATGTGCCTTGCAAATAATCAATATTCTGTGTTTAATGTTAGTAACTTCATCGCTGTGTTGCGGACTCGAATCGGACACGTTGGATGAAAGTATATCCTTTCGATCAAACATCGAAAAACGTGTACGATAAAGTGATTTTACCCTAGACTGCAACTAGATTAGGTGAGATGCGCTACAAGTAGCTAAGAGACGAATAATTGTAATGATGGGAAAATGAGATTGGTTTCAAAACACCTAATCGTGGTGCGGTTATAGGTATTATTTGTTAAGACTTTTGTTCCTGTATTGTATTATTAAAATTATTAAACTTGTACAAAGTAATTATAAGGGAGCCCCTTTTATAAATAAAGTGTAGATAATGATTAAAATGTAGATTATAATATGTACCATATTTTTGTTTAAGTATTAGTTACCTAACAAGTATTTTTTTTATTACATACCTATACACCAATCTCTGAAACTACAAAAACATGGCACAATTTTTAGAATAAGGGTTTCATTAGTTACATTTAGCCAAAATAGTATTAAAATCATTGTATAAAGTTACATTTCGATTTATATCTAGACTGTAGTAAACCATAGTTACTAAATTGAACGGAATTAGTACAACGCGGGTGAATTTTCATAAAATTACTGTTGATTATAACACTATCTTTAATTTATATTTTTAAATACGTTTCACACATATGGGTCGTGGTTTTAAAAATAATGACTAAATATTTTTAAAACCACTACGTTATTTATCTCTAACATATTCGTAATTACTTATGTCATTATTTTCTTTTCATTTTCCCCGCACCAAAGATCTTGTAATAGTAGTGTCAATTTTCAGAAATAAATTACAAAGCTTATGATAAAAATGAAAGTTTTGCGATTTAGAAACAATATTTTTAATTAATATTGTGTAAATATAGAATACCTAATGATAAGTGAAAAATGTGCAATCTAGAATTTGGTAATTATTATTGATTAATAGCTTTTGTCCAAGATTTCCCTGGCGTTTTTTTTTTTCGAAAATCCTAAGGAACTCATGACTTTAAATGTTTTCTTAGATCACTCCTATATAGCGTTTACCATCTTGTAACGTTCTTTCAAAATAGATTCAAGAGTGGAATTTCTAAAAATTGTTAATTGGATGAGGTTATATGCTTTCAATTCTAATACCAATTTCTATAAATAAAGTTGAAAAATTACAGATTTAACAGGAATGTATTATTAATTCTCTGGGGAGTATTTATTTTCTAAATTTACTAAAATATTTACAATATTAAAAATCAAACTTAAATGAAGAACATCTAAGCATGATTTTTTATGGAAATTATGAATAATGACGGGGTTTCGACGACGACGACAACGACGGGGGGGGGGACTAGATTCTTCATAGAACAAAAATACGTTCAGCCATTTGCTCATGATTGAACCATTGGCCTGTCATTTACTTAGAACAAAGCATTTTATAGTATAGATCATACATCTAATAGTTGCTCATAGGAATTCAATGGGTTTCACATTTTTAATATGTTTAGTCTTTGAAAGCCTTCAAGCTTTGCCCACTAATTCTTGTCATAACTACATTGTTTTGCTTTATTTATTTTATTTTTTTTGTTACATCTTTTTTTGTTTGCTGTCGTGAATTTCTGGAGTAAATAGCTCTTTAAATATAAGATCAAATTCAAAAACCTCTCAATTTTAAAAACCTATTTTAAAATATCGGTTTTTTAAGTGTTCATACTGAACCCTGACCTAATTTAACCTTAACCAACCAACACATAGAAGCGGTGTCACCGGGAATAAAATCATTATTTTCTTAAAATTTTTTGGCCAAATTATAAAGTAATCTGTATTTTCTATACTAAAATAAATCAATTTATTCTGTTTAAATTTTTTTTACGGAAAAAATCGATTGTGTATAAGAGAGTGAATACTTCAGAAATGCTCGGTAACATTTTATTATTACATATTCATATACTTGATACATTTTAGGAAATAAGTTTCTTTGTATTTTATTTCGTTATTTATTTTAGGAAACAAAGTGTATTTAACTCATAATTACTGATATCCGGAAAATATGTTCTGTGTGGAGTTCCAGATATCTGGAAATACGTATTGAAATCCACCGAGTCGTTTTACCGGTTTATCTACAAAACATAAATAAATAAATCTGAAAATGCTTTCGTGCCATAGTACTAAAAAAGCAAGTATTTATTGATTGTATGATTCCTGTGACAGAATAAGATGATTACGGTAGGTATTGAGGAATCACTGGTCTCTATTAAACTATAGCAGTTTTATTATCGCGCTGCAGACTCGGTCATAAATCATTCGAGTGTTTCGCTTTTGTTGTTCTGCAGTAATGCACAACTCAACAAAGAACAACAAAAGCGAAACACTCGAATGGTTTATGACCGAGTCTGCAGCGAGATAATAACACTACTATAGTACGCTGGATCAAACATTCAATACAATTAACAGTTCATTTTTTGTGCCGATTTGAAGCGCCCCGCTTGAAGGTCCACGGAACTGAATTGACATTTGTTGTGACCGTTGTTTTGAATGTCCTTTTATTTTAGTTCCATGGATGCTCACGCGTCACGTGTCTACATTTTTACGTTGGCAGTCTGAGATCCATAGAATAGAGATCTTTGTGGGGAATGATAAAACCATCATAAAATAAATTATAATTATTTATGTCATTAAATGGGGACGAGTGTTCGTAATGTAATTATAAAGAATCAGATTTTATTATCTATACTAGAGATTAAGTAATCAACTTAATATTTTTGTAATTCCACCATTAATTTTACCATCTACAATGCGATATAGTTACAGGAATCATGCTCTAATGGATGAACTTTAAAATAGCACGTGATTTTGTAAGTTACCAAAATCCAAATAATAAAATTAGTTATGAAACTAGGTAACCAGAAAAGTTTTTGTTGAAATAAAATATAATATTTAATTAAGCTGTGTTTATTTTATTTTGAGTTGCCCAAGATTTCATCAAAGTTAAAAAAAATATTATTTATTGATATAGCTGATACACGTAGGTATTGCATAGTGGAATCAGGTCATTAATATTATATTAATGACCTCATTCCACTTTTTATAGACACTTTTCTCTATTATAGAGATCGAAAACTATGGGCGAGCGTAAAACACCTTTTCTGGAACCACAATGCAGATTGCAGACAATTCGGTTTTAAGTTGTCCATAGAGTATATATGACTCTGTCATATCATTTTCTTGGTTTAGAACCAATTTTTATTAAAATTACACATTACATAATATAAAATCTTGAAGAATTATTAATATATACTTAATAATTAACCAATTTATTTTCCAAATGACTGTTACAAATGTTTTGTTACTGCATCGAACTTGAACTCTAGGCACTGAAACTGTATTAGCTTTAGGTAGAGTTCAATTTTTACATACCTTTCATAAAGTTACGTAAAATTCACAAAAAAATGAGGATAGGTTTATTATATTTTTATTATTATTGCTGTTGCCCGGGCCTCCCCCCGCGTGAATTTCGGTTTTTCATTAATCCCGTGGAAACAAAGGATATTTCGGTAAATCCATTCAGTTGTGGCGTGAAAAAGTAACAAAGATCCACCCATACTTACAAACTTTCGAGTTTCGCGTTTATAATATTAAGTAAGATTGGTCGTAATTTTGGTCGAGTCCTGTTGTTCTATACTTAGTTGAAAATTTGAAGAGGTGTTTTGTTCTTTACAAAGTTCCACGACTGTACCTACGCTTTATATTCGGATTCTGCCCATCAGTTCTAGTTATTAGGCTATTAAACATTTTATGAATATTTAAACAAAAGCTTTTCTGGCCAATTAAATTAGGCAGGTGTGAGTATTGCCGCAAGGCAATTGCAATGATAGGTACCACCATCCAAAAACTTTTAATGCACTGAAAAATACACGCTGTATCAACTGTATCATCAACTGAATGTTGATGATACTGCTGGGATGATACTGCTCAAATTACTTATTGTGATTTAATTAATACAAATCTGTTGTCAAAATATATTAACGATACGTAGTGTTTATTCTTTATTGTATGAAATACATGGCAGCAACGATGTTATGGGGCCAAAAAATAACTGTGCAATACTTATGGCAAAACTTGAATTTATATTCATAGTAAGTTGTAATACAAAAGTACGTATATACCTATACAAACGTAAGCTGAAGCAGGAATTCTTTTTATTTAAAAAATAAAGCTTGACTGAGGCATCTTCAGGAGTTTTGAGTACCAATGTTGCTTGCAGTATAAGTGGATGATATTTTTTTAGAGTAAGCTCTATCGGTTATTTGTTAAAAATCGCTCATTTTTACCGAGATGATATACATAAGTAGGTATATTTTACTGAGTACGAATACTCACCAGAGAATTTTGTTTTATTATAAATTTGCAGAAATTTATAAATATCTCTGTTATAAGTATCCGATTAGCTGAAAATTAAAGCAGAATCTCTGCTTCAGTTTTATTGTTTTTTTTTTAATGTTTTGCATACGCTCACCAGCTTGTAATACCTCACGTGACCAATGTGTAACTATTAGTTTCCGAAACATCGCTAAGTTTAAGTAGATGTTAGTAGATTCTCGTGCAATTTATTAGTTTTTAATTACATAATTTATTACATGTAATGCTAAAAAAGAACAATTATTACTGAAAGAACGAATAAACAATAAATTAAAGAATAGCAATATTAGTAAAAATTTCGGTTGTTTTATTACTAAAACCTAATAATTACTTTACTTACTAATTAGTAACCTAATTCTAGACTGTTTGATAAATATCTAGGCAGATTGAATGATAATAATTTTACCCCATTTTATCCCCAGTTTTTTCATAGATTAAATTATTTCTATTATGAAAGTCTTTTGGCCTGAATATATACGCATTAAATTTCCTTTCTTTTCCTTTTAATTTTTATTGTGAAATCGCAACACTTATTAACAAGTTTTGATATTTTGCTTTACCTCAAGATTGTGCTCCTTTCTAAGTTCTATGTTATGAATGATCATTTATTATAATATACTTAACTTGATATTTCACGACTTGCTGACGGCCCGACAGACGGACGGATGGACAGATGGATGGACGGACAGCAGTAATAGGGTCCCGTTTTTACTTTTTAGGTACGGAATCCTAAAAAAAGGCTGAATAACCAACAGACTGCTCTTTACTTGATCGCATTAGGTATATTAATTTTGATGGTTGATTAAAACACACATATTATATGGTGATTATAGTATTATAGTACGTATTTTACCCGCATCTTGTTGCTCCTTTTCGCTCTCTGCCGTAGACACGTATAAAAGGCTTTTTAAGTAGGTAAGGGTGTACATTGCGGTAGAAGCTGCTGGAAAAGGTGGGCGCACATCGGTGCCTGAGTTAGTGCCACACAGAGCCATACGTCAAGGGACTCTAGGGATAGCTGACCCCGAGTTACCACTACTATATTTACATTTTAGAATAACTACATCGGTCTAGTTATTCTGTTTACGTAATATTAAAAAGTAGCTGTTGCCAGCGGGTCCAGCCATGTGATTTTTTTGTTTTTTACATTCCCGTTATTGTGGTTTCGCTGTATTTTTTTTAAAAAACTTTTAAAGGACCACAACAATTCCGTCATACGCAACTTTTATGCAACTTTATCCGTTTACGCAGTTACGCAGGAAGTTCTCGAATAGGAACAATTTTTCCAGTTTCTGGAACATTTTTCATTGATACTCCGCTTCTTTAGGCCATAGCGGAATGCTATAATATAGCCTATAACATTCCTTGATAGGGACTATCCAAAACAAAAATATTTTTTCAATTCAGACCAGAAGTTCTTGAGATTAGCGCGTTCAAACAAATAAACAAACTCTTCAGCTTAAGTAAATTTATATGGATAAAAACAAACACTTGTTTAAGTAACAATGTAATTTACATTTTTTTAGTTTTACTACATAAACATTTTTTATTGATTATGTATTAAAATCTCAGATTAAAATGTAGACTTTGACTAATAGAGTAAACGTCACGCGTCGTCAATAGTCAGATTTCAGTTTAAGAACTGAGTGAAGAACCTTATTTTGTGTCGACTTTTATTATTTGCTTCGCACATGGTAAGGGACGATGTCCGTTGGAGCGAAAGTCGCCAACGTTACACGTTATTGTCGAATAGAACTGAATTAAATTACACAACCACCTTTCTAGTCATAGGCCTTTAGCTGCAGCCTATAGATAGATAGAATATATTGTAGAAGTAAAACTGTATTTGAGTCTATTAATCTATACGAGGATATACCTGAGGATGCAGTCATCTGAACGTTTTATGTAAACTTTTTTCATACAAGCAAATAGTAGCGTCACTTGTACCGATAAGAAACCAAAGGATATGAGCATCCGAACGATTTAAAATAAAAAATTAAAATAATAAATAAAAATAAAAATAGCCTTTATTCTACTACCCTTTTTATCCATGATTAGCGACATTTCCTTAAATCTTAGTTCATATCTGTCACAATATTACAATTTACAAACATTGTTAATTAACTAAAATATATATTTTTAACTATTCTCTCAAATCTTTTTGCTTTCTATTTGTCATATTTTACTTTTTCCGAACGATTTACGTAAACCATTTTTCATACAACAGGGGCTATTTGTAAAAATTCTTTATGTGGCTGCGGAGTGAACTACCTCGTAGCCTAGCTGCTGGTGACAAAACGAATATTGTTGTCACCGGTAAATTGGCGACATTTTTTCACGCCATCCGATCTGTCCAGGGTATATGTCTATTGTCACTAGTCAAAATTCCTACGAACTGCCGACTACGGCTACGGCTATGAGTGCACAACATGGTGAGGTTACTAGGGTGGATGTTCTAAAAGTCGGCACTTTAAGGGTCGTGTCACATTAGAAAATTCGTAAATGCGTCATTCTAAGCAATTAAAATACGTTGTTTTTTTTTCTAATACTTTATACTTTTGACTGTGCAAGCCAATTTTAAAAACCGAACTTATTTATGAAGAAGTATTATTTTTTAATCGTTTTAAAAAAAGTACTAATTTGCCTAAGCTCGGCACTCATGTTCGTAAGTCCGGCTTTTGTGTTCGCAAAGTCGGCCCTCCCGTTTTTCAATGGCGTCTGAAGGAAAACATGTAACACAGCCTGACTTTGCTTGCAGAACCAATGATTTTCTTTAAAAATTATTATGATTAAACTTAGCTTATGTATAAACGTAGTACTATTATAGTCTCCATGCACGTAATTACATAGTCTAAAAAATAAAAACAGTGTAAAAAGTTAAACAGTTTTAATTATATTATTATTTATTGTGTGTATTACTTTTTATTTAAGAAATTAATTGTTGAATTAATACTATTTACCTAATTACCTTATTAAATATTCAAACATTTAAATAATTTAAGCTGTTGAACCACTTATAAGTAATGTATCGCATTACCTACCTGTCCTGTCCTGAATTTTTAAACGAACTATAAACAAACAGACAGTTTTCCTTATAAATAATACCAAGTTATACTAAGAGGGCCGACCTTAGGAATAACCCAAATCCTTAAGTCGGCCTCCCCTGCCGACTTAAGGTACTCCATACTACTGATTTTCCTAAGTCCGGCACCCCTGTTTTTTCTTCAAATGTGCAAAAAAATCACCTAAAATAATTAAAATACAATGTAATACATTACGTAGAATCAATAACATTGCAACAGCAAGTGCTAAGTACTATAATGTGTAATTTATTCCTTAGCAACTGACGCTCGGAATTTAGCAATTTCGTAAGCGATTCCGCGACGTACGAACTCTCGCTCGTTCAAACGGCAACTGGCGAAAAGCAGTGCAGCCCAGTGTTCCCATATTTGAAACTTTATTACCCATCGGTGCAAACTTTTTAAAAAATAATACCCATTATGCCTAAGTGGCAACAAAACACTAATATCGACAGTTATAGAACGCAGTGCCGACCTTTGGGGTGGGGGGGGGGGGGGGGGGGGGGGCCCGAGCTTAGGAGCGTTCACCTTACTGGTGACAAAACAAATATTATTGACACCAGTAGGTACGTACAATCTAGCGACATATTGTCACGTGGTTCAACGGGCGAACTCGTGACATATTTTTATTATTTACTTATAAATAGTTAAAAATTGTTAGTAGGTACAGTGCGAAATTTTATTGAATTGATTTAACTGCAATTTAAAACAAAAATATAGTTTATGCTTAGATTAAATTTTATCCCCTAAAATTTACGGTCCCGAGGGATTTGTAAGAACTCGAAAGCAATGCGGTCAAAGCCACAGGCGAAACTTATTATTAACTCATAAGTAAACAATGGTTAAAGTAGGCAGGTTGTATTAAATATCATAAGTTTTCTTGGGTCGCATATTAAATTAATATTTGTATGAATTGATTGACTTACGGGTGTATTAATTCTTATAGCAGGTAAACAAAAGCACATGTGGCTAACATTTACAAAATATATAAAACAAGAACGTGGGCTAGGTAGTAGGGTAGGTCTTATACCTATCGTTCCCTCAGTCATTAACTATGTAGATACTTATAATATTTTTTCCTGGCGTGTAGTTGTTTCCTTTAGTTCTTTTACTAAGTAAGAGAACAGTGTAAGCCCCTTCGCACACGGGTTGTTAGCATAGCCGTATCATAAGCGTATACCTAGTTACAACGTTTCGCGGCACAAACGAAGAGTCGTCGTCGTAATGATTAGATGGATGGTAGTCTTCAACCAGTTTGACGAATTTAATTAATTTTTCAGTCATTTTGAAAGTTTAAATTCACCAGAAATCTAAGTTCAATACATTCATTGCTATTTTTTAAAGAAATAATGATAAGATAACTTTTACGCCTGTGTTTTTACGCCAGTACGCTACGACCTCCGAATAAACACCTACGATTCGCTGCCCACGGCTTGGCATGAGGACTTTTTAGAATATGTTCGTGCCCGTATTGCACTCGTCATACGCGTGGATTACGATTACGCTACGACACCGTGTGTGAAGGGGCTAAGTATTTTCAATCGATTCAGTTTTTCTTTACAACTTAGTTTCTCACTAGTTAATAGTGGGTAATGTATACCTAGTAGGCACGTGTCTAGATTATTGTTGCTTTTGGAAATGTCAGTTGTTCGTATTATCCGATTAGAAGAGTATATGGATAGGCAAGCCCAATATAATGCAGCCTTCTCCCAGCGTAGACCTACTCGTAGATAGATTCCTGTCGATTTTCGTAATATCAACTGTTCGTATTATCCGATTAGTACAGTATGTGCCATGCGGATAGGCGAGCTCATTATAATGCAGCCTTCTACTGCGTAGACGTATTCGTAGGTAGATTCGCCGCCGTGTTTGATCTAGCAGCAGCCCGAGGCGCACTCACCCCTCAGTTCGATGATTGTTACTCCCTAATATTGGATGTATGGAGATTGGTCTTGTATTGTGTAACACAAACAATATTTGGCTAATCTAGTTGTTTGGTTTAACGGTCTAATTGGATGAATGTTTACCGATGTTTGGAACGATTCGGTCTGCTTACCGAGAGGGATTGAGATCTACTGTGGGATGTCTATAGAAATCGGACATTGACAGTTCGCCAACCATTGAATGTTTGATTCCAATGGGTACAATTGAATAGATGCTATTTGGACGACACACCGAATCAATCGATCTGATTATTAATAAAGATTTCAATCTATTGGAGCCATTCCACTAAATCAATATTGTACTAACTCAACCTCTTATTAAGCAAATATAGAATCAGTATATTACTACAGTAGTTTGCTTAACCTAATGACGTAATTAGGTCATTATTTCTCAAAATAGGTAAGTAGACTCTTTTTGTTTAATGATGTAATTGTTTTACAATCATCGAAGTTAAAGCTTTTGAAAATAATTTTATTCACATCAAATATTAATTGTGTATAAATTATTGTTATCAACAACTTAGCAATGGTATACTTAACAACATTAAGGGTACCTACTCCTGGCTACGTAATATGTAAGGCAACTACATTTTAAAGGGTTCATAAATTACAATTATCAGTACAAAGGTAATAAAGGTGCTCCGCTCCTGCGATGTCAGTAACAACCGCATTATTGCTCTATGAATATTTTAGGATGGGCAGAGGAGAGCAAATGAATAATGTGCCTAATATCTACACTGTAATTAAGAGTACAGATTTTGAAACATCATTTATGTTACTTGGTACTTATAATTAGGTTATTTGTCCAGCGGGAACCATGGATTTTTCCGAAATAAAGCCTATTTGTTAGTTCAGTGTATTATCTCCATTCAAAATTTCAGTCAAATCTGTTGTAGTTGCAACGTGAACGAATAATAAACATACCTACACAGTCACTTATAGCCATACAAACTTTCATCATTATAATTAATATTAGTGTGAATCTTTAATTTATCCTTACTATAGGTACTGATACAAGTACGTAAGCACTATGCATATTCTATCACATCCACTACTACTTTGACACATACTTTAAACCGCTCTATCATTCTTCTTCATTCCGGTCTAAAGAAACAAAACTTTAAATGAGAATTTCCCGATAATCCCCAAAAAGAACGAAATGTAATCTACTTAACCTACTAAGTGGCATACCTGATACGGAACCAGAAAACTCACTGTGCGCTATAAATAAATCAATTCCCGACCGAGTGGGGTGTCCACATAGCCAGGGGAACCCTAAATTTAGACAGGGTGTCACTAAATCACCGTTATTGTTAAATGCATCTGGTGAATTATAGCTTTTCTAGATACTTACCTAACGATAAACGGCTATTTGTATAAAAATTGTACAATATCTGCAAAACCATTTAAACAATCGTTACAGTGTCTTAATCCGTGATCGAATAAAATTTCGAGTAGTTTTCCATTTAAAGTATATAGTGATATACAGAGTAAACCGTTGCTTGTTTTTTGTTTTGAAACCCTTCGGTTACAAAACCCTTTTTTTGTCAATGGTAACAAATAACAATAACATTGTTGTTCAAACCTGTTACTATGTGTCAGTACTATGTTATGGTCTTGAGAAACAGGGTTTAAGCTTGCCTAAGAAAGACAGATGGACGGTATCTAAGTCTAAATAATGATTAATTAAATATTTTGTATTGCCACTCGATATACCTACTGCATACGCATTCATATTTTCAGCTCCATTGGTACCTACCTAATCGGGAAGTGGTTCAAATTTAACATGCAAGATTTGATAACCGAAAGACAAAACAACATCGGGAGAGGTGAAACTAAATAAAAGCCTTTAAATATTGGGTTTGTCCCTTTGCATTTCATACGGAACCCTAAAAACGTAGATATAGCCTGTGAAAAATGAAATTGGTCAAATTAAACCTCCCCTGTTGTTTCAAAACTTAAAAACTTCAATTAAGCAAGGAAATTTCTACATGGGGACGAATTTCATTGCGTGAAAAGTAAAAAAATTAAAAATTACCGTCCTTTACGACACTTAAAAGAAAGTTGGTAACGAATTTTCCCTACCTTTCACGATTTCATTAGAGCGTAACGGGCTAATTAATTTTTTTATTCCAATTTAAATACGCTGCAAACGATACCTATTCGTGCAAAAAATTTCACAATTTATTCCCAGCTTTATTGTACTGAGTTGTAAATAAGAAATATGGTCAAGCATGAGTTGTTCGTAGTGCACTAAAAAATTGTATCTAAGGGGTATTTCAAAATTTACATCAGCAGTAATGAGTTTTATTCTTATTCAAATTATTAATTATACCTCTAGACGTTTCCGCCCAATAATTCACAATTACAAAATAGGTACTTATCAAGGGGTCCTCTTTTCATTTTGCCTTTTTTACATTTCATTTAATACACTTATACGGTGATATTAATTTAAAGAAAAATATGTGATTTGAATAAAACTGTTTCACCTTTAGTAGCCAGGTTTGTTTCACTTTGCGCCTAATTCGTTAAGGGAGATAGTTTCGTACGAGTAGATAATTAAGAAAACTTTTCGGATTATCTCAGTTTTCCCACCTACCGCTACCAATATAGTTTGATCCCGCTCCCCCTTTCTTGTATTATCGAAGTTGGACGCTACGAAAGTGATCAGTGCTAAATTGCAGGTCACGCTAAAATGGCCGTTTTATCCCATTTTTCGGCCACTTATTTAGTTTTAGTTTATCACCGTATTTCGGAAACACCGAGCCCCTAGACAGTGAGAAATTTGCCAATTTAGTTGTTGCAAATTTGTTTTGTTGGTAATACGCTTTTAGTAAAAGCCGTTTACGTTAGCAGTTACGTATTTTAGATTACTTTGTAAAAACTCAATATGTGTATGTATTTATGCCTGCATTATGTCTACTTTACGTAATAAATATATTTAGTACAAGGAAATAAATATCTTTGTACACATTTCCACTGCTTCACATATGCATTATTCTAACTCAAAAGTTACGTGAACTCATAGAATAACAAAATACCTACAAACGTAGAAATTTTCATAGGGCAAAAAGCCCCCGAGTGCTGAAATACATAAAACGTATTTATAGCACAGTATATATGTAAATATGTACCTGTAATATAGCTAAGAGAGATATGTCAGAGATAACGTTTCTTTTGAAAAAACAAAAGAAAATTCGGTGGAATGCTTGCCATAAATTGTTCTTCTCGCGGGAATTGTAGCGTTTGCATAGCTACCAAGTAGTGTGGCCATGTCATTTCGTCGAAATGTTTAATAATGGAGTTGAATTGATAAATGAGTGACGCTATCATAACTATTGAAATTCTTAGCCGTTTTCAAAGTAAGAATAATATCTAATTAAAAACCGTAGGTTCATTTGATCACATTAACTTCATAATAATTATAACGTTAAATAAAGGTGACAATATGAATTTATGCCAATCCGCAGCGGGACTTTTACGTCCTACGAAATACGAATAAGTTAATACTTAGTCAGGGATCTAGAGCCCCAGAGTAAGAAATCTGTGTCGCCTCGATTCTGAAGCACTATTGCCTTTTGCCAACCCTTTACAACTGCTTGCCAACAGCCGAGCGAAAACATTTTGAGATGTAGAATAACGCTTTTTCCTATACGATTGTTAATAAACTAATTAACCAAAAAATTGATTGAATCAATAACCGTTATGTCCATATTAATTCATGTAGCGGTAATCTGATAAGCAAGGGATAGAGTATTGATTTTTTTTACAGATAGCGGTTTCAGTTCATCTGTCCTAATGAGGCAAGGCTCTCATTAATATCTCATTACGCTTATCTTTGAATCCTATTATTCTCCCATGGCTTTAACACAAGTCGAGTATATGGTCCTGAGTGGTAACCAGTAAACAAACTGACGACCCTTAAATTCAATTTCTTTCCTACCTGCGATGAAGTTTGTTGCTCGTTAAACAAATTAGAAATATCCTTACTTTATACAAAGATATACGCACATTATTTTCAAAGGTTCACACCCCTATGCATATATGGCGCGTACACATACGCAACGTATCGTTGCTGTCTACTATCTTCACATTGAATGTTACGATGTTATTGCCCTCACCTAGCTCGCAGGCATGATTTCCCGCGTGTTAAGATACCTATTTTAATGGTTAAGTTTCATTTTCCTTCTTAAGGCTATAAGAAGGCCGAATGACAGTTTACAGGGGGACGGAGCAGCTGCGTTCACGCTGATTTACTTAAATTTCGGGGAAATTATTACTTTACACAATTGTTAGAAGGCCTAAAAATAAAACTCTCAATCAAAGTTATTGTAATTTTTATGTAGGTACTTTTTTTGTGTGCAAGAATTCATTAAAAAGCTGGCGCCGTTTTACAGACAATTTTGAAAGTATGGCAAAATTAGATGCTTTTTGGGTTTTTTTTTTGGGTTTGAGAAAATTCATTTTCTTGTCAATAACGATTGTTCATTAAACCCCTATTTTCCGTTACTCATGTTTACTGTAAGGATTCGATCAGTTATTTATACAATTTGACGTAAACATCATAAAATAGAGCCCAGTTTGCCATCTCTTCAAGCCTTAAGTTAATTACCTATTGTGAGATGTGAAGATATATTCGGTGAGGGCGGTAACTTCTCTTTAATAAAACGATGGGTCCTGGTACTTTATTCATGTGTTTACCTAATAGTTTCAAAAATTAAAGACAGATTATACACTGAGAATTAACAAATAGGCGACTTTTTATCCCGAAAATCCATGGTTGTTACGGGATTTTTGACAACCCAAAATAAGGCGGTGGAGCCACGGGCAACAGCTAATTGATTACAATAATTATATTTTTAACTAGCTGTTGCCCACGGCTCCGCCCGCATGAAGTTTGGTTTCTTACAAATTCCTTGATTTTTTTCGCGGGATAAATGAGTGAAAATTCCCAGGTTCAACGGACCATTAATGAAGTCTTTTTCTATTCTATCCTATCAGCTGTCAACGTGCAATCCTCTTTCACAGAATCCATCCGTCTCTTCTTTGGTCTTCTTCTATATTCTAAGCAAACCTCTCTTATTCTGAGAGGAAACCCACGCCCTGCTATTGTGGGGTTCAGAAGAAATTCAATTAGGTATGATCCACTGAGAGGCTTCGGCTGCGGCTTGTTACCATCCTACACCTACAGACGTTCCGCCAAGAGATTAAGCGCTCTGGCGTGATGCTTTGTAGCAACTGGAAGGGGGATCACTACTCCCTCCGAAGTTAGTACTATAAGGTACCTAATATCTACCTTTTACTGTACTATAGGTAACATCTTCGGCCGTCACTTACCATCAGGTGAGATTTCAATCAAGTTTTAGTATAATAGTGTAGTCTGCTGGTACCTACGCTTTTGTCGCAGGTAGTTTTCCAGTAAAGCTCGTATCTCCAAATGTTCTTGTGCGATGCTGTGCGCCAACCTTTAGGGATATTTGTTAAAACCGTCATCAAACCTGTTATGAGATATAAAACCTCGCCCGTCACTATGGTTTAAATTATAAATAGTTTTCAAGAGTTGTCATATCTTGTAGTTGTCAAGTTGTAAATAATACCTAACAAATATAATGTTTTACCAATAATATTTATTTTATTAAATTGGCGACGACGGATTAAAATGAATCAAGAACAAATTCAGCAATTATTAAATAATCAAGCAGAACAACAAAAACAAATAACAGAAATAATCAAACTACTTACATACCAACAACAACAAGGTTTCTCCACTCCCACGCCAACAAAACATGGAACGGAGTCGGAAAATGAGAAAAGTAAGTTTACCATAATTAACGCATTTAAGGGGGACAAATTCAATACTTCAACATCCATAGAAAATTTTATAGAATTTTTTGAAGCCAAATGCAACATTGGCGGACACGAGTACATCAAACTACAAAAAGATATTATCTTAACATGTTTGACACCTGAAACGTACCACGAATTGAAAATAGCACTTATCCCCAATTTCGACTCCTGCACGTATCAGGATATAAGAACAAAATTACTAGAGTTATATAAAACACGGAAAACAAGATTCAAGGCACTAACCGAATTTTGGAACTGCGTAAGACAAAACTCGGAAAGTATGGAACAATATGCGAATAGGTTAAAAGAACTAAGCAAAGACTGTGGATACGAAGATTACCTATTAGAACGTCAACTAAGGGACCGCTTTGCAACGGGTCTAAACCATGAACAATTACAAATCGATTTACGACAAAAATGGCCTGACCTACAACAAGTCATAGATGGACAAACGACAAAAGTAACTTCACAAATATTTGCTATTGCACAGTCCCGAGAATTAGCAGAGTTAGACATACCTATAGAAAGCGATATTAGAAAAATAAAAAAAGAGCGACAAATATACAAACCAAACAGGAATATTCGAAAACTACGTTCAAACCAATGTCGGCGTTGCGGAAAAAATGAAAGACATTTTCTTAGCGAATGCGTCGCTCAACATCATTCATGCAAAGAATGTGGCAACGTTGGACATTTCGAAAGCTGTTGCATCAAAACTGGACGAGCGTATTTAGAGACCAAAGCAACAACGGCAAATAAACAAACAGTTACAAAACAGGGACAGTATCAACGGCAAATAAACAAACAGTTACAAAAGTTATCATTTGAAACAAGCTCAGAAAGAGAACGATCTTCATCAAGTTCATCAGAAAACAACTGGACACACAAAATTAACGCATCAACGAGGTGTAAGAAAATTGATCCAATAATTAACGGCATTAAATGTGCCATGGAATGGGACTCAGGTTCTATATATTCAATAATTAGCACCAAATTTTGGAAACTCATTGGGTCTCCACCGTTAAAAACTGCACCAAACCTAAGGACATATTGCAACTACAAACTGAAACCAAAAGGCATCACAAAGGTAAATGTTAAGATAGATGGAGAAGAACTTACCTTACCAGTAATAGTGATGAAAAATGCGGAGCCAATGCTATTCGGATTGAATTGGACCGAAGCTTTTAATATGCCATTTCCAAAAGCGGTATATTCATTAAAAAGCCAACCTACATTGAAACAATTAATAGACGCACATTTTAAATTATTTGATGGGAAGTTGGGAAAAGTCAAAGATTACTTAATTAACATTCACATTAAACCAGGAACAGAACCAAAACATTTACCAGCAAGACCCATCAAATTTAGCATGAAAAAGAACGTAGAAACTGAATTAGAACGTTTAGTTACAGAGGGGATTATCGAACAAATTGATCCAAACGATACACCGATTGAATGGGCAACACCAACAGTCAATGTAGTTAAATCAAATGACCAAATTAGAATTTGCGGTGACTATCGAATAACTTTAAATCCCGTACTTCTTAAACATACATACCCGGTACCACTATTCGATCACTTACGCCAACAATTAGCGAATGGAGACAAATATTCCAAAATTGATTTAAAAGACGCATATCTCCAATTTGAAATAGCTCCGGACTCTAAGAAATTTTTAACGATCACAACACACAAAGGGTATTATCAATACAACAGAATGCCCTTCGGTATTACCACTGCACCATCAATTTTTCAACAATACCTGGAAAAACTACTGGGGGATATGAAGAATGTCGCAGTATATTTTGACGACATTGCCATCACAGGAACGAACGACGCCGAACATTTAGAAACACTTGGAAAAGTATTTGAAAAATTGGAAAACGCCGGTCTCAAAGTCAATTTAAAGAAATGTACATTTTTACAGACTGAGATAGAGTATCTAGGACACACGATTGATAGAAATGGTATAAGACCGACCGAATCGAAATTAGATGCAATTAACAAAGCACCACCACCAACAAACATAAAGGAACTACGGTCATACTTGGGACTTATCAACTTTTATGAAAGATTTATTCCTCACCTTCATAGTAAGTGTGCAGAACTTCATGAATTAACCAGTAAAAAACAGAAATGGCAGTGGACGGACATTGAAAACAAAATTTTTACTGAAACAAAAAAGCTTATAACCCGATCAAAATCTCTCGTCGCTTTCGACGAAAAGCTTCCACTATTTTTAGCCTGTGATGCATCAGAAAAAGGAGTTGGTGCAATGCTCTTTCACAAAATACATAATCGCGAACAACCAATCGCATTTGCATCAAGAAAACTGAAACCAGCGGAAAGCCGATACTCGGTTATAGACCGGGAGGCACTAGCAATATTTTTCGGAATTAAAAAATTTGACCAATACCTACGAGGAATGAAATTTACATTAGTAACTGATCATAAACCGTTAATACATATATTAGGACCACAACGCAATCTTCCCAAATTAATCAATAATAGATTAACAAGATGGGCATTAGTAATAGGAAGTTATGATTACGATATTATCTACAAAAAAGGGGAAAATAACATAGTACCTGACTATTTATCCAGGATGCCAAACCCCGAAGAACAACCCACTGAAGCAGAAAAACAAATACATAAAATTATTTCGAGAGCACAAGTTAACAAAATTGAGGACCTATCGTTGAGTGAACAATCATTAAAAGAACAAACAAAAAATGATCAAATATTAAGACAGATACAGCATTATCTGAAAACAGGCTGGGCAAACACTGTAGTAAATGAACTGAAGCCCTATTTACGCAAACGAGAAGAATTATCAATCGAAAATGGCATAATTATGTGGCAGGGGAGATTAGTAATTCCATCTACATTACAACGGACCATTTTAAAATATTTACATAATGGACATCCTGGTGTTTCAGCAATGAGGGCACTGGCCCGATTTTACGTTTGGTGGCCAGCAATCGATGAAGATATAGAAATGTATATTAAACACTGCCATAAATGTCAAGAAAACAGGTCAAACATACCCGAACTTCCAGTTTTCTCATGGTCCATTCCAGATCAAACCTGGGAAAGAATTCACATAGATTTTGCGGGTCCTTTTGAAAACAAACAATGGCTCGTATTACAGGATGCATTGTCAAAATGGGTGGAAATAAAACCTATGAAAAAGATCACTACAGACAAACTATGTGATAAATTAGATGACATTTTTACGACATTTGGACTGCCAAAAATAATTGTTTCCGATAATGGACCACAGTTCACGTCACACGAATTTAAAACTTTTTGTGAAGTTAAAGGTATAATTCACGTAAAATCAGCTCCATATCATCCACGAACAAATGGATTAGCAGAACGCATGGTACGCACTTTTAAAACAAGAATGGCTGCTAGCAGTGAAGACAAGACAACGTTGAAAACTCGGTTGCGAGATTTCCTTTTCACATACAGAAACACGCCACATACGACGACTGGGAAATCACCAGCTGAATTAATGTTTGGACGTCGGTTGACATGTCTTTTGGATAATATTCGACCAAATCTTAAAAACAATTTAAGGTACAAACAGTTCAAAGACAACATCAACAAACCTGAAGACGTTAGAATATTTACACCAGGAAGAGCAGTATATATCAGAAATAATAATAAACATAAATGGGAACCAGGGGAAATAGCCAAACGGACTAATCGATATTCATATATTATCAAAACACCGGAAGGAAACGAGAAAAGGGTACATGCTGATGCAATACGTTCGAGAGACATAGAGCAACCACAAGAACAAACGTCACAGCAAAAACAAACAACAACAGCTATAGAACGAACGCCTACAGAACACCCAACTATACAACAGCCAGCTGTAGGACAGCCAATTGCAGAACAACCAATTGTAGAGCAACCAACAACAAACACTACTCCACGACTGGAGTTGAGGCGTTCAACACGTACTATCAGGCCTCCCCGACGCCTAATTGAAGAGATGTAAAAATGTATCAAAGATGGCCGTGGAGGAATGTTATGAGATATAAAACCTCGCCCGTCACTATGGTTTAAATTATAAATAGTTTTCAAGAGTTGTCATATCTTGTAGTTGTCAAGTTGTAAATAATACCTAACAAATATAATGTTTTACCAATAATATTTATTTTATTAAAAAACCAATTATCAACAATAATCTGTTGATGACTTAACAGTGCCATCTCAAAACATAGTGAAACTACAGTAGGTTACTCGATGTTAGTTATAACGAAAGTTCGGTAGTACCACAGAAAAGACTTTCAAGTACCATACAATTTGTAGAGATGGCGCTATGCCGTATGACACGATAACGCAAGTTTTATGATTTTTTTCTTAACGCGCTCACTGAAGGTTTGGAGGTCTGTGTTTTCTGAACTACAAAACTGATGACCACGATCTATGAAGTAGCATTTCTAACAAAAAAAGGATGAATGAAATCGCACAACGCGGTCATGAATTATTATAACTAAGTAAATACATCGTCTTTCCCACAGGCTCTCAGACGGAAGAAGCGACTGCATTTTTCTAGTTTATTTCGCAAAAGAAACTAAGTATTGCAAATAAAGAGTACTGTACGAATACGAATCTTTTTTGCCATTCACACTCGCTTCTCATTGCTATATTTCGTACCTCAAGTGGCGGGAAAATAGAACCTTCAATAGAATCTCAAATTAACATTGTATTAATGAAAACGAATAGGATAGAGAAAAGATAAATCAATAAAAACACTTTCATTTACCTAGTTTTTATTACAAATAAATAAACTAAGGTGAAATCTTATATTCTTATAATCGAAAATATTTTTCCATCATCGATACCAATAATAAAAAATAGCTAATGTAATTATCCTAAAATACACCTTTCATGTCTTTCTTCCTCTTTGGCGAAATACGTGTTATAATTTTGACAATCTGCTCTTTATTGAAATAATAGTTATATTAAGTGTTTTCAATACTTAAATATATTTTTATTTATATTTACAAATTGTACCAAATATATATGGCACGGTTTAATATTATAATTATAATTACTTACAAAATATTGTTAAGCAAAATTATTGAACAATTCACAAAGTTACATTCTAATAAATTATGAATAATTTGTAAATTAAAATGCGTAAATAAATGCAGTGGGTAAGTACAAACACGGTCTTTCTATTATAGCGTTAAAAACAGATCTTATGAGTAGGTACATATCTTGTACTGTCATGTATTAGAAGCACAGATTAGAAGCTAATTTTAAATATGCCTCCAGCCCCATCATAACATTTTAAAAGGTAGGTAGGTACTTACTGTATTAAAATATTATTATTCTACAAACTCTACACTATAGCGCAGCGTATAAAGACACTTATAAATTGAGAACTAATGAAGCCTTGCAATAGTCAATAATAACCATAGTGTCCAAACAAATTACCTCATAATATTATATAGGTACCTACTTAGATTTTGTAGATAGATAAATGTTTCTGACAAATGATCGTTTCACCATAAGGCACTTTATATGAAAAGTAGATAAATACAACCAGCACAGTCTTTCAGTCAGAAACTGTCCGTACATTCAGATTACCTGTACCTACTTGTTATTATGTAAATACTATTTATGACAATTTAGCAATGTAATTTTGCTGATACATAATCTAGGTTGATGGAGATGATAAAACAGATTAACTAGTGGTACCTACTCTTTTAAAAAAGTTTGATTACCTTGTCAAATTATGTTATTTCATCCTCGTACACAAATAAGATTAAATCCACGCATTTTTGCAGTTAGTAACTAAACAAAAATACGTTTAGCTGATGTACCTATTAATAATTTAAAACGTTTTATAAATATGGATTCATGGAGTCATCGGATGAGTGTCATCACATTGGACCGTTTCCTACAAATGTTTAATTGCAAATATAATAATGAAATGGTTATTTTACATTTTTCTTTCAAGACAATTTTATAGAATAATAATATAATCAAACAAAAAAGTTGGCAAGTTTTTCATTATTAGACCTAAGCTCAACAACCAATTAATTATTATTAATCATTGATCTATGATTATTATTATTTAGTGACACATCTATTTAAAAACCGCTTAAGATAATCTGCCAAAATGGGCCAACATTACAAGTATTTTAAGTTCTTCTCAAGTCTTAAAAAAATCTTGTATCTCTTTCACAACGGCACTAATTGTGGAAAAAATAAATAACATTGAAAAAATGTAAATTGTGGAAAAAGTTAAGTATAGTATTTAGCAAAAGTGCTACCCTTTTCCAAACGTACTATTGTAAAAGGGATTCTAGATTTCAGGACGACGATACTCTAAAACAGAAAGGTTAAATGGTAGTGAACTCCAGTTCTACCCTAAGTTGTTCGAAAAAAAATCAATAATGCAAGTTGTACTTACTTTTTTGTGATTAACTTATTTCAAACAGCACAAGGTCATTTAGTTCATTTAAAAATCACCGGCTATTTTAAAATTAGGTTGTGATTTTAAAGTTGGCCGTCTTTTAATCGTCTGACTCTATCTATAGCTGGCAGGTCTACTCGGGCCTTCTGTTGGTTCCAGGACGATTTTCTTGAAACAACCTGCGGGCAACTGGTTGTAGATGTCCTTGATATTATCAACTTCGTCACGAAGATGAATGTGTTCGTCTTGATATTGTTTTATCCATCTAAATAAAAACACAGATAATAAAAGTGGTAAGTTTGTCAATCCTATAAACTATTGAATACGTATCCAAATTATCGCACGGCGGGAATCGAACCCGCGTACGCTAGCTATCCCGTCTCTCTGCCAATAAAGCCACGAGCACGTTGACATTTGCCGAAACGATAATATTTATATAGGCAGAACTGTAATACCCTCAAGTAGACATTTCAGTTTTCAATCTACTTTTCGTTTCAAATAATTCAATTAATTATTCTATAATTTCAACTATTCAATAACTTTAAGGAATAACATCCAGTGTCAAAAAATAATTAAATAATTTAGAGTATAATAATAGTAACGGGCATATTGATTTAAATTTTAATATACGGCAAGTCGAGTTTTTTGACTCGGAATAAACTAAGTACCCCAAAGAGCAAAGGACTTTATTTGCCCCATAAAATGGAAGACAGCAATCAATTAAAAAAAAAAAATTTTTTACCGTTGATGATTATTCTTTGCTTCTGTTAAGGCTTTAATCTTGCCATCTAAGTCCACTGCCCGCAGCGAACTCTCAGCTGTTTTTAAACTCTCCTCTGCAATACAATAAATACAGTCAAATATAAGTTTGCATGCCAAAAGATAGAGTAAAAGTGCAATATATAAACCATAACATATGTGCTTTATTTACCTAGCCTATCGAGAGCTGCATCATCTAAAGTTGGCAAGTTCTGCAATTCATCCGTGATTACTTTCAGGTCTTCTAACCCTTTCGAAACTTGTTTTTCAGCTTCCCGGGCGTCTGTGTTTGCTTGACCCACCTATAAAATCAAGAAGTTAGTAATGCTACAAAAATCTCGAAATATGTTAGTGCTCATAGTCCCATAGTCTGCTGCTGCTTTAAATAAAAACCGCCTTCTTTCGTACCTTCATTTTTGCGTCACGAGTAAGCTGCATATTATCTTCTGCTTGTTTCTCTAACTCACTTATTTGTTTTTCAGTTCCTTGTACCCGAGCTGAAAAGAATAATCGTAAAAATGCCTAGGTGAAATGATAACATAAAGACCTTTAAAATTTATTACTGTTGAACTATTTCAGTATACCGTTATAGCTATTGCATTTGAAAATTAAAAAAATTCTTGTTAATAGATAGACATCGTATAGTGCAGGCTACTTTTTATTTTAGGTGAATCAAACAGTTCCCACACTGAACCCGAACAAAGCATGACTATTACAATGATACAGGATTTTAACGTACTTGCCAATTTTTCAGCCTCGTCTCTGAGTCTGCGTGCTTCAGCTCTAGATCTAGATGCTTCCTTTCGAATTTCATGCGCCGCCTGTCAAACGAATCAAATACAGTAAAAAACAGGAACAGGTGTTTAAATATATTATGATGACGAAAAGCAAATAAATTATATAACAATAGCAGTATAACCGTTGGCGTTATATTCTCAACATTCGGGTAAAACAATTTTGTTCATTTTAGTTTATATTGTCACTTTGATTACTACTTACTACCTGTAGAATGTAGATGCACAGTTACATAAAATATCCCATACAAATCACCATTAAATTCAACATTTCTAAGCTGTTTAGATTAGCTGTTTACTCTGATAAACTAGCTTTATAATTGTCGTCAAATGTTATGTGTTTTTATCAGTTATTCTAGTACCCATGACACAAGCTATCGCTTACTTTGGAACTAGATTGCAATGTGTCCATAACATATATTATGTATGTTTAACAAAAATGCTTTGTACAGCTGCTATTAATGAACGTGTGATTTACCTCGGAAGCCTTATTGGCGTAATCGTTTTGGGCCTGCTGCGCTAAATCTCTCGCTTCTTTTGCTTTATCACTAGCTGCTGTCAATTCGTCAGTGATGCTTGTAATGCTGGCGTCAGCAACAGCCACCTTCACTTGTACTCCGGGCACATCTAAGGCTGCTTGTTCAGCTAACTGACGGGACTCGGTCACTTGGTCACTAAACTCTAAATGAACAATTATACTAGATAAATCAGGCAATCAATAAACAGCCATAACATATTCATACAGAAAGAAAATTTTGTTTATCAACAATCAACTTAAATAAATAAAATTTGGGAAAAATCGCATACCCTTAAGAGTTTTGTAAATATCGTCAGCTTCTTTTAAAGTAGCGTTAGTGAGTTCCACATCCTTCTGAGCTTGAGCTTGCAACTCGTCTAGTTGTCCGAGAAGGTCATAGAGCTTATCTTGCCTTTCGTGTCCTTGTTTGAGAAGATCTTTTCCACGGCTAATTTCCTCTTCTAGACCTTGAAGTGTGTCTTCTGTTTCTGCTATGAGCTCATCTAATTCTGCTGCTTTCTCATCAATCTGTGGAAAATTGTAAACGTTTTTTATGAAAATGAAACTGAAACTATATTCGCTACATTGTACAAAGTATTATACGGCTATTCACTTACAGTTCTGTTCATATCTAATGCTGATGTGTGTAATTCATTAAGCTTAATGTCTGGTAGTAATGTTGTGTTGACCTCTGCATACAACCCCAAAGCTTCATCGTATACAGTCTTAGCTCGCTTCAACGCCTGGTCAGCTAACTCTGCGAGACTACTTAATTTGCCCGCAGCGGCGTTTAGCTCATTTGCTAAGATTTGAACTTCATTACTGTAAAAAGTAAATTAATAATCTTTTAGATGTATATGTAACTTCAGCTTAAGGAATAGTACTATTTTCATCAGAAATCGGTTCATTTAAGACCACAACACCGAGCTACTGAACCATTTTCTTATAAGTATTATCGAATTCAATTTTAAACGTTTAGTTAAAGACTTAAGTTACCTTATGTTTGCTTGTTTTGTAATACCATCTTTTGCTATTGTATTTGCGGTTAGAGACGTGTTTAGCGCCTTTTCAGCGATGTCTTTTATATTTTTTGCATCATTTTCTAGCTTCTCAGCTAATAACCGAGATTCTTTGGCTAATGCTGACATGTCAACAGATTGTTTACCAAATTGATCTGATCGATTACGAGCTTTGGCTAAGGCAGCTGCACCTTCACCATCGAGATACTCGAGTGCACTCTGCAATTTCAATAAATTTCCAGGCATATGATATTATGAAGTCACTATGAGCTATCTTACTATTGCTTCAATTAAAAAACTGAAATTTAAATGACTTACATTGATTTCCTTTTGAGCAGCTTCTATCGTGTCTTCAGCTTTGGAAACATTACCTTTGCTCCTCTCAACAGATTCATTACCTTCGTAACTTTCATCTTCAATTTTAAATAACATATTTCTGAAAAACCAAGTTTATTATATTTTATAGCATTCACAATTCACTCATAACTGTGAAAACTTTACATTGAGTATATTAATATTTGTTTGTGTTTTACCTAATATCAGCCATTCTGTCAGCAAGCTCGGCTAAGTTATTGGTGATGTTGCTACCGCTACCAAGTTCTGCTTGCGCCTCTTCTGCAAGCTGATCTATTTCTGCCCTAACTCGCTGCAACTCGTTCTCAAAGTCAGCATTTTCAACTACAGTCGGCGCTTTTGATATTTTGGACAGTATCTAAAAGAAACGTGAACGAAGCTCAGATAAATCTCAAGATTAGGTATATAATGTATTAGTAGTGATCCGCTCCGGCTTCGCACTCGTAGTAGAACATATGCGCCAAAATATTTTGTATATCTGAAGGATCACATCAAGAGCTGAATACACTAACATACATTATTTAAGTATATCTGAAAGGACTCTGCAACGTTTTCTATTAAAGCTCCCAAGTGACTTCACTTGTTCCGATAAACAAATGTACACAAAACCTTGTCAAATTATATACTTAAACTAACTTCATGAATCACTCTATCTATTGGCGGAAACATTATGACAATAAATTCAGCAGTTTTGGAGATCGCAAAAAGACAACGAGACTGACGCAGCGGAGGACTTTATTTCTATAATATGTAGTGATTTTGTACAGTTGGGCAACTTTATTCAACATTTTCGTCCGTGTTCGGGCAATAAAGCATCCTATAGTGAACTTTTTTTAATATTATTGATAGGCTTATGCTTGACTACAATCAAGTCATGGACAGAAATGACGAGGCCTAGGTTGGAGCGCGCTTGCCTATAAAATGCCTACTATATGAAACGTTAATTTAAAGTAAAGAATTTGTGATAAACTTACATCATCCAATTCTTTCAGCTCCTTTCTATGTTGATTAACCGCGTCTTGCACAAGACTATAACATGGTGGACATTCTTCACAACCTAGTCTATCAGCTCGGCGTTTCTTGTTCTCCATACACCTAGACAATTTCCACAAAATAAAATTAAAACTAAGATTACAACTACATGATTACAACTAAGCGTCGCTAAGCAGAAAGCGGCCTTTCAAAAATTTTATCATTTATAAACAATTTCATTGTAAATTAAGAAATCTTTCTTTACAGATAATTATCGGTTCCGTTTAGTTCATTACTATAGGTGCGATATGGTAGTTGGCTCCTACAAACAAATAGTTACCTATCACAACGCCTGCCTTCAACGTTTTCAAGGCAGGTGCACTGGCCGTCCATGCCGCATTGGTAGTGCACGGAGCCCCACACGTCGCAGTCGCAGTCCTTGCAGCCCTCGGCCGAGAACCCGTAGTGCTTTTGCTGGCAGCGGTCGCAGTGGATCCTGAACAGCGAGATATGAGAGCAAATGAGACTCTAAATATTTACTTACTAAGTAATAACTTGCTGACCCGGCAAAAATTGTTTTGCCATTTAAATTCTTTGTCACTGAAGGGGATTAAAAAATACGTCATATTACAAACTAGCTGCAAACTCCGGCAAACGTTGTTTTGCCATTTAAATTCTGTCACTTCAGGGGGATGAAAAGTTACGACGTATTTTCAGACCTACCTCATGTAGGTACACAAAATTTCTTAAAGGATCGGTCAAGGCGTTTACTGAAGTGTTGCTGCAATCACTGCGACATGAGTATTTTGTATAGGTATATTAGAAAAAAGATAGCTGGGTAGAAATAGGGATTTGTACCCACAAACACACAATGAAAACTATAATATTGTTGTATAATACTCGTATGTGATTGTGGATAATTTCTGAGGCCTGGGCCATATAAAGTGTGAATAAACGCGTGACGTATCAACTAAGCGACGATACCATTGATTAAAGAATAGGATAGAAGGACTCATTTCTTGAATTCTGTTACATTTTTGCCACGTATGACGTTGTAATATGTAATGTGGTTGTGTACCACATCCGTCTTTCATCGTCACGACCTTTAATAATAAATTTTTATATATTTTGAACGAAGTATATCTATCCTAACTATAATAATAGCTCTTGTCTAATCATTGTTCATCTAACAGAATCTCAAGGTGAATATAACTTACCCATCAATACCAGGTTTGCAGTAACATTGGCCAGAAATCTGATCACAGGTGGCGTTGTACGATCCTTCGAGATTGCAATCACAGGTTTTGCAGCCTTTTCCCGAACGGATGTCGTAGTAACCATCCTGATAACAATGGACATTTGTAAAGAATGTGCGAGTATATGTATACTAGCTGTTGCTGCTAGCGCGTGAATTTGGGTTTTTCATTAATCCCGTGGAAACGATGGATTTTTCCGGGATCAAATGTAGCCTATGTGTTAATCCGCGTTATAAGCTGTCTACGTTTCCAGCTAAATCGGCTCAGTAGTTGCGGCGTGAAAGAGTAACAAAGATCCATCCATACTTTCAAACTTTTGCGTTTATAATATTATAGTAGGAGTAGGATTTTCTTTGAACAATAAAGCGTCAAGTTTCTTTTCTATCCCTCAGTGCGTGAAAGATTAAAACAAGGCCTGGTGCCTCATGATTACAGATCCGAGAAGCAGTCGTCAAACGACGAGGGTTATAAGAAATCATAGAGACTCAGCGAGCAATATGGAGAGGTTAGGTGATCTGTAGGCGGACTGTCAGGTCACTGAAAAAGCTCAACGAGTCGTACAGCTTGGCAGCAAAACTTATAAAGCCGACGTCATTTTGACGGTCATAAAGCTATTGAATTACGACCTCACTTTGAGAATCGCTGTGTTGGCAAAGTCTAACCAGGTGGACTGATATGTAATAAAGAATGTCGCTGGGAGCTGCTGGAATCATGTGGCGAGAAACCGAGCAGACCTATGTCCTGCAGTGCGGACGTCTATCTTTTGACGGACGGACCGCGGAAGTTGTAACTTCTATTTTCATGGGCGTTTTACAAGTAGCGATAAGTAAGTCTAGTCTTGAATTAAACGTGGAGGAGATAGTTGCGCATGGGAACTGTCGCGCGTGGGACGGAATGTGACGGGAGAGCCAATCAGCGCGCGCAAATGATAGGTACGCACGCCCGCCTCGCGACCCGCTTCCCCCCATGACACCTTATTTTCGACTTCTACGCAATGATAGTTATTGCTAGAATTCCTCCAACTAGTTAGCAATGCTATTACCTCACACTTGTCGCAGTTCTTGCCAATGACATGTGGCCTGCACGCACAGAAGCCAGTGAGACCATCGCACTGTGACGTGCCCTCAGGACTCTCCAGCGTGCCCGCCTCGTGACACTCACAGCGTTTACAGTCTCCTTTATTATTTTGTAGGAGCGCGTCGCCAAAGAATCCTGTAATAGAAATAAAAAGCCTTAGATTGATTCGTAAGTCAAGTTATTACAACTTTGTAAGGAAGTGAACAGATGTAACTTGCTTGTGCCCGCGGCTCCACTCGCGAGAATTTTTAACGTGAAAATCTGTTTTTTTACTGAACCCGTGAGATTTAACTTTACCAAATAAAAGTAGCCTCTGTAATAATCCCATGAATAATTAATCTATCATCTTTCCAAATTTCAGCCAAACCGATTCAGTAGTTACACGAAAGAATAACAAACTTACAAATGCGTAATTTACAAAGTTTTTCATAATATTAGTGGGATTATAATTGATAATATAATATACCTAGTAGATATGTTTAAATGCAACACATATCTATGATCTTCACTTATCCCAGTGATAAGAATATTATGCTAGGACACGACTAAATAGACAATAAATAAATAACGAGTTATGTTCAAGGAACATCAAGAATTAGGGTTCTTTACGTCATTTTGAACTCATCATTGACTTACCGCTTAAGCACTTATCACAATGCTCTCCGGCAGTATTGTAAATACACTTCAGGCACACTCCAGTGGTTCTGTTGCAATTGCCGACGGCATTTGGGTCCACGTTACCGTTACATTGACACTCTTCGCACGGTTTCGGCGGACCAAACTGGCCGGTAGGATCACCGAAATATCCATCGGCGCATACTTCACATCTTGGACCTGTTTAAATAGCATCAAGTAAATAAACAAGTGGAAAATTAAAAAAATTTAAAACACCCACGACTTTTGCAGACTTGTAATTGAAAAAGGATTAAATAAGTTTTTTGAAACTCCCCGACTAAAGGAAAGTAAGAACTAAGAACCTATCAGTATAATTACAAATCCAAGAAAATCCATCGGAGCTGCCAATAAATGGGAAAATCGATGTGCACAAACAAACAAACAAACAAACAACCAAAATTATTTTTGCATTATTTGGTTTTTGTGAACAATTTAACATACAAACAAACATAAAATCCTTTTAACAGAGTAATGTACAAACGGTCTCTCACCCTAAACTCATATACCCGTACTCCGTTCCGTCGTGGGTAAATAAATTATCAATAAAAAATAACAACAACAACAAGCAAGAAATTACTCTTCCCAGAAAACCCATTTCATTTGATACCCATATTGTAGGAGTACGTTAAAAATAACTCAATCGTGGATGTTCTGCCATGTTTTTTATGTATCGCACTCAGTTGTTATCTGCTATAGGCAGAGACTTTTTAATGTTCCGCTATGTTGGATATATGGCATGCTATAATTTCCAACGCGTATACAAAATTTCAGCTTACGAGTACGGTTTAAGATATCTGCTTCAAAATTAAGTTCCGGGATTTTTAAAATTGCTGACAACTAAGAATAAAACCAAAGAGACGAATTTTAGGTTAGTGCTCTGCGGACTACGCGATAGAAGTAGGTACTTGTCCACCAGAGTCCAGAGATGTGCTATACTTTGTATCACATATCACATAATGAGAGTCGCATGATTTTCAGATGATTACATAGTTTATGCAATTCAAGCGATTCTATAGTGAGTTAAAACACAAAACGTAGTACATCGCGTTGTTTTTACGATTGATTCCGAACGAAATTCAAGGAATGTATAAGAATGCGTGGAGATCAGGAGAACAATTTAACGATCCTACATTCCATGTGTTACCTGCGTATCCAGCCGGACAGTCGGTACAGACGATGCTTTGATCCCTCAACTGAATGCACCCACTGTCTTTGGGGCAAGGGCACGGTTTACAGTCGTCCGGGGTCCCAGCGATGGCGTTGCCGTAGAAACCTTTCGCGCACAGCTCACAGTTACTTCCAGTTGTGTTATGTTTGCAGATACAAAAACCTGGAATTTATAATACGAGGATATGAGGAGAAGAATAATCTTTACAACAAATAGATACTTACAAAATTTAAATAAATCTATCGAATAGGTGAATTTTCTTTTATAATATATTTAACTACTGGGTTTTAGAAAAATGCGTTAAATGGTCTCTTACGTTAAAACAAGTCTGGATTAGGATGATTTATTGATTTAGTCTGGACAACAAAAAAATTGCGGTCACTTTATTGGCAATATTGTATTATTTGGATTTATGTCTCAGGTAAAACTTAAACGTATAATATTTGAATGTAATCCAGTTTATTTAGAAAAAAGAATGTTTACTACGAATACATTTTAACTTATTCAATGTTTTATGCCTTTCACGTCCATTCTTCAGTTACTTTATCGGCCCTAGTGTTTTGTGCTGTATATGTATGTTTTGTACGTACAAGTAAAATAAAAAAAAATAAAATCGACCAAAATATACGAAATTTATATTCCTTTTTTTCGAATATTAATTACTTTTAGTAAATTATAGTAAGCCTGTATCAGGTAAATTTACCCCAATTTCACTGACCTGTAGCCGTGTCGCAAATGTGCGCGTGTCCGTTACAATCACAAGGTATGCACGTAGAGTACGGACCACCGTTCGCCGGTTCGTGCTTGAACCCGGGAGCGCACTCCTCACAGTAATCACCGACGTAGGCCTTGGGGCAAGTACATTTCTCCACCCAGTTAGCGGGAGCCGAACCTTTCTCTCTTCCAATTTCCGCAGTGTCCAACTTAAACCCTGTCAGATATCCCTGACCAAATCTGTTGTATGTACCCCTAATTCTAATTGCGGTCAAATTTTGGAGCATTGACATAAACTCAAAGTTAGATAAAGTTGGTGTCCAGCCATATCGGGGGTCTTCGTGTAATCTAAACGTATATTCTTGTTCCTGTAACAAACAGTATTAATAATTGTAAAGACACCCATTAGTTCATGCACTTCACTAAAAATTATTGTATAACTCGTTCGCGATAAGTTGAGACCTGAGAAGAGTGCAAGTTATTGAAATTTCGCGATTATTGCACATAGCATTAAGAACACGGCTGGCGTCAGCTCAGGTCTCAAATTATCGCACACGGGTTATGTTACAGAATCATTAACATTAATTATTAAATTCGCGGAGTAAAATCCATAAATCGTTGCAACTCATAAAGCGCTTAGATCGCATCGTGCAAGTAAATAAAATCTACATACCTGATCATTAGGTTCTGGATTATTTTGACCGTAAATATGTAAAGATACCGAAGCGCGTTCGCCTTCCAGAATTATGTCCTGGGATTCAGGATAGCCTCTGTTCTCGCCTATGCGTAGTGCAAACTTAAGATCATGGTTGTAGGAAGGTCTTTGATCTCCTAGGAACTGCTTGGCGGCCACGAAGTAGATCTTTTCGGAATCCTTCGCTGACACAGCTGAAACATTACACGTACATGAAAATTAAACCTACAAATCATAAGTTGAAAACATAAATTATGGCTAGTTAAAGATAAATTGAATTCCTTCTACTGTCAATATACATAATGAGTATGAAAATCGAACATTCGATGAAATAAAACTTTTCTTTGGTTACCATTTAAGGAAATATTTTTTTTTGAATTTATAAAGAAAGAAAATAGCAATTTTTATGAAGTGTATAAACCCTTAATGCGGCTATAAACAAAACTTTTTGTAAGAAGCATTTCATGTTCTCAAAATAATCCATGATAATGAAATGCCTTTCATTTCATTATCATGGATTATTTTGAAAATTCATGACGTCTTAACATTACAAACTCAGCAAGTAGTGTTAGTTGTTTCTTACCTATATTTTGCATGTTGGCGTTAAACTTAAGTGGGGCGGCTGTGTGGTTATAATATTCAGCAGTCCACTTCTCAGCATCTCTAATGAAGTGCGCACTTATTTCATGAGCTTGGTACTTAGGCGCTGGACTGCACTGGGAAGAGTGGCCAAAACAGAAGCATGGCGTACAACCGAACTCGTTTTGTATATCCAGATTGAAGAAACCAGGCTTGCATCTGGAATATAAAGTATATGTATTTGATAACAAAATTTAAAAGAGATAGATACTTGCGATGATATCTAAAAAATCATTTACCCCTCCGTTAAAAGCTAATTCATACCATTTTTCACTAAATTCCAATAAAAAGTTTTTGTTAAATTATAACAAAAAGAAATGAACGACTTCAACTCTTATAAAACTACCCTTGGAGTAGGTTTCATCGAAATCAGTTGATATTGTAGTATTCGTCCACTTTTCGCGCACATACAGTTGAATAGAGAACATCCTCCTTTTTAAAAGTCACAAGGTCAACTACCATTTTATTGGGCACAAAGAAAGCTGCGGTAAAAACTCACTCTCTACATTGTTTGCCCTCGACGTTTTGTTTGCATAAACAAATTCCAGTCTCGGGATCGCACTGTGGGATGTTCCTGTAGGACCCGGAGTCGTTGCAACCGCAAGGCTTGCAGCCTTGGTTGGTGAATTCATAGTGATTCGCGGCGCATCGGTCACACTTATCGCCTGTGACACCAGGTTTGCATTGGCATTTACCTTCAGCGTTACACTGCAAGCTTCTTGATCCTGAAACATCATTCATCTTTAATGCTATCCTTCACTTTCCATTACAACTCTGACATCGGAGATGTAGAAGTCCGAAGATGGCTAGGAAGATTTGACATTAACAAAAAAGTTTCCTACTAATTAATAAAGATGCGGTAAATATAATTTCACTAGTGGAGCCTTGTTGTGAAGTTCACACGGATAATGACCACCGCAATGTCAGTTATTCTATCGTGAATCAGTAACGTATTACATTCTGTGTTTCGGGTTGAAGGCCATGGTATGCCGACGACATTATTCGACAAATGTGATCTAATCTATATAAAAAAAATATTTGTACATACTTTGTTTTTAAAGATCTCTCAAGTCTGGAGGAGTTATTTCTTACCT
The DNA here is from genome assembly GCA_036785405.1 of Coenonympha arcania. Taxonomy (NCBI): domain Eukaryota; kingdom Metazoa; phylum Arthropoda; class Insecta; order Lepidoptera; family Nymphalidae; genus Coenonympha; species Coenonympha arcania. The sequence continues at coordinate 12,983,539 of CM072082.1, forward strand.
GTAGGATTACAGTTGCACGCTGAGCAGTTGCCTTGAGTTCCTTGGAAGTAGTTTTCCTTGCACCGCTCACAGTTGGGTCCATCTCTGTTATGTGTGCAGTCAATGCAGTGACCGCCGTGACCAGTCCTCTCGTACAAATCCTTGTCGAAGAAACATTTTTGCGCGAATCCGTTACAATTGCAAGCTGCGAATAAAAGAAGACGAAGATTTAGGTGAAACCGAAATCGAAGAGATACTTTAACAAATAGATACTTTTACGAGTAGATCATTTTTGTTCAGACAGATTTCAGCCAAGGTTAATCTCTAGGTTTCTCTCACTCTCTCCATGGAGATTCAATTTATTAACCGGGAGACTATAGTGCACAAGGTGTGCGCAACACAAGTATAAAAATTTCTATTCACGAAGATGCGCCCCACTCTGTCAAAATCGCTTATGTTTCATTCGATTCCTATGGAGTTTCACAGAGTGGGGCGCGGTTTCGTGGATTGAAATATCTATACTCTCGCTATTTCCTCACTCTTATAGTGGAACACACTCGGAGAAAGAGTAGGTGCAGCGCTTAACGTGCTATCCGAGGTATACCGCCAATTTCCGGGTTGTTATTAAGAATTTCTTGACAGAAAAACTCAATAGATTTCTACTGTTTTGTTGATGGTTCGACCTGGGAATCGAACTCGCGACCTCGGGAACTGCAATCGAATATCCTGAACACAAGACCAACGTAGCAGTTACGTCACGAATACTTTACTACAATTAGGACGGACATTTTTCTTGTACAAATATCAAACTGTTGAACCAGAATTTGACTTAAATGTGATAGGTGTTTAATGAAACTTATAGAAGAATACTTATTTAGAGCTAAAAGAGCTTAACATTTCTCGAAGATTTATGGAAATAAGTAACATGCTAAACTATTACTTAAGTACTATTATTTGTACAAAATATAATGGTCATTGAAAGCGCTAAGCAACATGTTCGCAACATAATATTGAAATAGACAATCACGCGGAAAAGTATAGTGTTTCAGTTATGATAACCATTTTGACAGATGTCATTCGCATAGCACTACTTGAGTTGTCTCGTTCTAGTCCTCCACTATTGCACCTTTACACTACTTTACTATACAATTCATTTTCAATTTTAACGAACAAAAGTTAGGTATTGTACCTAGCTAAATAAATATCAGGTTTTAAAATTTAATAATGGACATACGAGCAGAAGCTTACCTTTATGTAACTTATAAATAGACAGTTTTTAACAAAGTCAAGATTTTTATCACAAAACAAGTTCTTGTGATAATTTCAATGATCTTTTACAAAAGTATATGATATCGCATCGCTAATGACTTTTGCAGATTTTATTAATGCGAATGTAAAAATTACAACATGAAGGTGAAACAACGAAATAAAAGATAATCTTAAAGTTATTGAATTGTTAATGAAATCAGTAGTATATCAGAACTCTTTCTTCTAATCTTCTTTTTATTTTTCTGAGTTTGCCTATTCAGCGGGGCTAGACAAAGTCACAGTCGTTTGGCGTTAACGCTAGTCGACAAAAATGTATGGACAAAACAAATGACTGTAGAAAAACCACGATAGTAATTACTAAACACGCTGTTTTTGATACTGTCGGCCGTCAATTGTCAAGCGAAGTACGCTAAAGTTATCTACAAGGTCCGCGAGAACGCCAGCGAGCGCTCAAGTTAGCGTAGTTAATAATTATCAAAAACAGCGTGTTTAGTTAATTATTATCGTGGTTTTTCTACAGTCATTTCTTTTGTCCATACAATTTTGTCGACTAGCGTTAATGCCAAACGACTGTGACTTTGTCTAGCCCCGCAGGTAAACCAAACTAGGACGAGTCAAAACTCACACCGTCAACACAAAAACAGCAAATTCGATTTTAATAATATTCTTTTACTTGTTGGAGATATTTTTGTCCCACACAACTATTGTGAAGTTTGTAATTTTTATGTAAATGTTATTTCTTTCATGTCACAACTACTGAACTGATCTGTGTATTAATATCCTGCAAAATCTATCCTGATTCCCTCGGGAAAATGAAAACTTATTGTTTGCGAGATTAAGTAAAAAAGTCTGAAGATCGGGGCAGCGGGCAAAAGCAAACAAGCACAATAAGAAATATTCATGAAAAAGATTTCAGTGAGCATATAATGGTACATTTTGATGATATCTCGAGAGTAAGATAGGAGTTTAGATTCATTTTGACTTTCAATATTTAATTATTCGAACTTCTCACAGTGCGAGTAGCTAGGATAACAATGGTTGAAATATCCCGCGGTCTATTGTAAATACAGTCGCAAAGCTTAGTTATAATTTCATCATATTATTTAAAGTTTTAGAAAACTTAATAAATGTAACAAAGTAACAAATCATCGTCTTCTGAATAGTAATCGTCTGTACCTAGTCTATATAATTGTCAGTTTGTGTTTAAAATATTGTATTATTACGTTTAATTCTGCACATTTTATAGAATGCAAAGCATTATATAGATTTCCATTTAATCAAAACGTATTAAAGGTAGGTAAATTTAAAACATATATTACACACATTCATAAAAGAAAGATTTCCAGGTTAATTTAATTTATTCGTTAGTTTCTCAGAAAACCATTTGATACCAATATCATGGGAGTGCACAAAAATTACTAGTCCGCCATCTTGGGCCATCTGCCATATTGGATTTATAATAACGCCACAAACGCCACTTAGCATGCATTGCCATCAAAAAACGTGTAAGCCTTTCATCTCAATCAGATTATTAAAATTTCTTTAAAGTTCAGTTGCAAGTTAAAAACTTGTAACAAACGCCACTTAGCATGCATTGCCATCAAAAAACATGTAAGCATTTTATCTCAATCAGAGTATGAAAATTTCTTTAAAGTTCAGTTGCAAGTTAAAAACTTGTAACAAACGCCACTTAGCATGCATTGCCATCAAAAAACGTCTAAGCCTTTCATCTCAATCAGATTATTAAAATTTCTTTAATGTCCAGTTGCAATTTAAAAACTTGTAACATTATAAACATGATGGAGCTCAACTTACCTTTGCACTCGTGTACATTGGTGTGCGATGCGCGACCCCAGGGAGCATCGTTATAATAGTCAAGGCATTTTTCACATTCAGGACCATCCGTGTTGTGTTCACATCTAAAAACATCAATTTTTTTAAATATTATATATCTTTATGTAACTAGTTGACCTGGCAAACGCTGTTTTGCTATATAAATTGTTGCACACTTTGGGGCGTAAAAAAAGTTTTCGTCTTATTCATAAACCTACCAAATATACCTCACAAAAAAAACATAAAAATTGGTCACGCCGTTTCGTAGAAATTTGATTACAAACAGTGTGACATTTGCTTTATCTTTCGTAGCGGATGGTATGCTTTATGATAGGTATTTTTTTATTAGAATATCAGAATCAAAAGTTATCGTTTACATATTCTTATTACTGCAAAAGGTTTTCCTGCGTGGAATTGTACCAAGAATGCTGGCAGCATTTCCTAGGCTAATTCGTGGCAAGAAAATGAGACATTCGTTCTGTCACCAGATGAGGCCATTAACTGCAAGAAAATTTCTCGAAAGAATTTTTTACTTTGATCCATCCCTACTACCCCACTTTTTTTGTCTGTTACGCTGTCACACCTAAACCAGTAAATTAATTTTGATGAAATTTGGTACAGAGATAGACTAGAGCTTGAGAAAGGACACAGGAATAAGCTGCTTTTCATACTGAAAAATACCACAATTCCCTTGCAATGTCGATAAATTACAATTTTCTGTATGAATATTTAGATTATTACAGAAAATTCATTTGAATTTAGGTATTAAGGTTAAAAAATGGAGCGGGAACTTTTTTAATCCCGGGAAAATCCCCAATTCCTGTGGGATTTGTAGAAACGGAAATTCATATTATTAGCTGGACGCACACACATTATTAGCTGGAAGAGTATGTATATCTGTTTTAGCAATTCTGTCGTGTGTACTTAAGTATTAAAAAAGTTTAATCAATAAATGTACCTGCACTTGGTGTCACACTTGGATGCATGCCCATTACACTTGCACCGCGCCCCGACTGCGACGTCAGCTATCGCGTACCAGTAAGACTGCAGCACTTGCGTGTCGTAGAAGATTTCATCACCGAACGTATTGAATCGGTCGAGCGATAGTCTCAAATCTGTTGCTGTTACCCATTCCTGTAATTGTTTCAAAATTATAGATTCAGTTACTTGAAACAAATATGTGGAAAAATAAAAATCAATTATTTTTAAATAAGAAATTCCTGCGTGTTTTTTGTGGTCAAAATTTCTTAAATTTTGCTTTTCCTCCTGAGTAGCTTGTATAGTACAAGATAAATTGAATATATTTTTTATGTACTCGTATGAGCGATGGATTTTGCATTGCGATATCCATCGATTCAGATACATATTATACAGAATTAAGAAAAACAACGTCCTTCTTATTTTTTGTTAGGTAAAATATGGAACATATTAAATTGTACGTAAAGGTACGTATTGTACGTAAGGTACATATTGTATTGTACGTAATTCTTTTGCTTTTAATTAACCTTATTTGAAATGTATATTTTTAAAGTAGTTACGTAAGACAGAAACCAAAACTATATTTCAAACAACAAGAATATTTCACCATTTTACTAAACAAATCGACAGGCCGATCATATTTACTTACCTGCAGTTCAGGGCTGCTGTCAAAGTTATAAGCAGATGGTCTCCCCTCGAGAGTGGAAAATAGTACATTGCCACCAGACAACGGCGAGATATCCGAATACTCGCTAGTGCAGAGGGGCTTAGTCTCCGCACCAATCTCTGCTGCTCGTTGGTCTGACACTCCATACGTATCTCGACAAGAGGCACTGGCAAATAAAAAAAAAACAAGTAATCATTTAAAAATGTTTTAAAAAGCTTCTCAAGCTTTTATACATTTGATCCGAATTTTCCTCAGAAGATACCCAGGTAATCTAGAGCCAAAGTAATTGTCAAAGCGGATCAAACTTAATTTACAAATGTATGCAACATTTTAGCTCAATCGGTAACCGGGAAGTGGGTCAAATTTTATTTTAACATCGGGTCAGGTGAAACCTGAGGGTGAAACTATATAAGAGCTTGTAAATAAAAATTATGACACGAAATACATAAATGAGACTTAAATTGCAACTTACAAAAGATTAACTGACAGACTTCTTGTTTATCGATATTTCAGTCCGTGATGACGCGCCCCACTCTTTCAAACTCCATGAGAATCGAATGAAACATAAGCGATTTTGACAGAGTAGAGCACGTCTTCGTGGATTGAAATATCTATGAATATTTTAAAATAAATATTTAAAACGGAGTTTACGTCTATCATTGGACATTTTTGACTCAAACCGCAGGTAAGCCTTATACGCCAAAACACGAAGGGACTCTTTGTGATACTGGTAAAATAAAATGAAATCGGAATAAAAAAATACCTGAAATACTGATATGGTTCCCAATCAGAATCCGCGCTAGCTTTCTTGTAGATAGCGAAACTCTGTGGCCTCGGCGAGTAGAAAACTATTCGCACGTATGTTATATCGTAAGCTTTACCTGTTTAAACGTAAAAAATGTAAATAAGTAATCGAAATAATTCCCATCAATCTTTGAATCGTATATAAATTGTCATACAAAATTGTTATGCATAATATCCTACTAGTTGAGTGACCGAGCTTTGCTCGGTAGTATTACAGCTACTTACCAATAGATGGCAGCAGGAGTTTACTGTAATAGTTTTACTTTAGCGCCAATAGATGTCAGGTATAGATTTATATATTTTTTTTTGGTAAATACGACATTTTTTAAAAATTAATCCTAGCTAGATCAATTTATCGGCCCCAAAACCCCTTGTATACTAAATTTCATGAAAATCGTTCGAGCCGTTTCCGAGATTCAGATTATATAGAAATATATATATTTATATATATACAAGAATTGCTCGTTTAAAGGTATAGGATTCCGTGCTTAAGCAAAACTAAATAATAATCAACATGAATTAAAAAATAACAAATATTTAAAAAAAATTTAAAATTGTTAATTTTCCAGAAAAAAACACAGCTAGTTTTGGCACAAATAGTTAACTTACCCAAATGCAAGGTCAAATTAACACGAGATATAGAGTTTTGTTTAAATTCTTTCATTGTCTCGGACTGCCACCATGTCTGGTTATCCTGTTCATAGTGAAGGTCAGTCAAGTAATAACTTGAAAACTGTCCGGGCTGGCAATAATCGCAGGACCTAAAACAAAATGAATTATTTAATCATCATTATCACCTTTTACGTACATCCTCCTTAACTCTCCATGCTGCTGCTATACAACGTGTTTAGTCTGTTAAGTAAGTCAGTTTACTTGGGTAAATTAAAAGGTAGTTGAAAAGTGGTATAGAGCAACAATGTAAAATAATTCTCGATGGATCGAATAATTTTGATACTTTGATAAAAAAATTACTTGTTAATTTTTCTTACAAAATACACTCAAAAATTCAAATTTCTTACTTTTCCCTGTTTATATTTTTTTATGCAAAATTTCCTTTTCTTTTAACTCCAAATTAGATTTATGGCGCCCGTGACTCGCAATGTTTCTCTTGTTTCGTTATTTTATAAAACCACACAATGTTAGTTTTATTTTTATTGTTTACTTATTTATATACATTCAATTCAATTATATTAACTTTTAACATACTATTCATAATATTGTTAATATGTACTGACAAAAATAGAAATGAAGTAGTAATCAAGTATCAAACAAGGTTCAACGGTCTACAGAAACAGGAAGTATAATGTTGCCCGATTGTGATTTTTGAATTTCCTCAAAATTATCAAAGTAAACTGACTTATTTAACAGACTATAACGAGAAGTTGAAGGTTACATAAGTTTTGTACACGATAACGAATCACCCTAAAATAAGCATATTTACTTTTCCATAATTTATGGAAAATTGGATATGTTTATTTTTTTTGCCATACATTATGGAAAAATAAAATAAGGTTCGGCTTGGAGGATTTAAGTACCTATCGACTGATTAAAATTAAAACTTTAAAGTGCTGTCAGGCGATAGAAGGCCAAATAAGTTACTTGGACAATAATATGGTATTTGTTCAGGCATCGGTTCAGTACATAATTGTGTACATTGTTTAGTTATGTGTGGTATAATGTTGTGAAATAAAATATTTTTCTGATCGTTTTACCAACTGTAATACTTAGGTACGAAAATTGAACACAGTGCTATCATTTCCTAGTCAATTAGGTGGCAGGCGTATTGTATTAAGTACCTAAAGTTTTCTCAGAAACACAGTATGAGTAGACATTTTAACGTACAAAGAACGTCCCAGCTGAGCCCAGAGTATAAAATTCGAAGGCAGGTCTCCCTACTCTGATGACAAAAAACTTGCAGAGCAATTTGTACTATTAGCCGCATGCTGCCAGATTTCGGCATTTGTATTTATTTATATGCGAGTTGTATGGATAAATTACAACAAATGAATTACAAGCTGACTACATAATCTATATATCGCGTGATAAACTAGTATCTACACATCTATTGTAACTATATCTATGGTAGGGACTTACCGAGTGGTAGTACCAGCTGACGTTTGAATACAGTACATAGTAACACCATTATCACCACATGTGTTCGTAGCCTCCATTGGCTGGTTGTAAGCTGCGTTTTGGAACTCTGGAACACATTTCTACAAAAAAAAAACATAGCTATTATTAATTGGTAACACCAATCTATCTATCAATTTTTTTTATTTTTGAAGAGAATATGGGGAGTGCTCTCGGAGTGCTATTATTAATCAAAATAATTAGTTCTTGTTTCGATTTTCGAATTGGAGCAAAACTGACAGTTAAGTATTGAAGTTTTTTGTGAATAAGTCATATAGGTACAAATCAATGTCTCATTAAATCTAAGTGTCGGTTATTTTAACAAAAATATTGCAAAGAGTTACGTACTTAATAACAACGTAGCAACAACAACATTGGCGATTTGTTTAAGGTCGAACTTTGTGTCACATGAAAAAGAAGGACTGTGGGTGTTTTTTTTTTTGTATCGCACTCATTTGTTCTCTGCTTTTTCATGCGAGCTTTGCTCTGAAGAAGTGCCAACTCACGTGATGGTCGTGACTTGGTTTTTTGACGTTTCTTTTTTTTTTTTTTAATCTTTTGCGTATATGAGCAACACTCTTCCAGAGCATTTGAGTGCTCCGTCAAAAATGATTAATTAAATTGTAATAGTAAATAATTATTTTAATAAGGATATTAATAAAGATTTTGTTAGATAGTTATCTTGTGGTCAGTTAGTTATTATTATTGGTTAATTATAATGTCGAAAATAAGTAAATTAATTTAGAATATCGTTAATAGTGTAAGTGAAATGATAATCTTGTAATAATGACTGTGGGTGTTGAATAGACAGTACCTACGTATAGATACTGTCTATTATTATATATATATTACTAGTAGGGTGCGTGGGGGCGCGGGCCACATGTGGCCCGCGTGCTGTCTTCCTGCTCATAAAAAATCCCTTCAAATTTCGCCATACATTTTTCTATGGAAAAAAAAAATTCCGCCATTTTGAATTTTTTTCCATCAATCGTATAGACCTTCGGATGCTGATCAACACTTGTCAAGGAACCGTTCTTCCATCTTTTATACTTTCCGAGATATTGACGAAATTCGTATGGCGGCCATTTTGAATCCGCCATTTTGAAATTTTTTTCAGCTCACTGGCAATTGTTTGACATTTCAAATGACATTTGGTCGAGCACCCCCCACCTATCTTTGATACCCTTGGCTGTGCTCTTCACCCGTCTCCGAATCCTCACTCATCAGCTCTCTCCGTATTTTTCCTCCGAATGAATTTTTCTCTTCTATACGAAACGCATAGTGAAAAAAAAATTTTTCATACAAAATTGTTCAGGAGAGGTGATCAATCAGTGAGTCAGTGAATCAGCACGAGTAGCTATATATATAGTAACTAGTAGGGCGCGTGGAGGCGCGGGCCACATGTGGCCCGCGTGCTGTCTTCCCGCCCATAAAAATCCCTTCAAACTTCCCCATACATTTTCTATGGAAAAAAATAAATTCCGCCATTTTGAATTTTTTTTCTAACCATCGAATAGACCTTTGGGTCTTGATCACTTTTTGTCAAGAAACCGTTCTTCCATATTTTATACTTTCTGAGATATCGACGAAATTCGTTTGGCGGCCATTTTGAATCCGCCATTTTGAATTTTTTTTCAGCTCACTGGCAATTGGATGACGTTTCAAATGACATTTGGTCTAGCACCCCCCACCTATCTGCTATAGCATTGGCTGTGCTCTTCACTCGTCTTCGAAATCTTCAATCATCAGCTCTCTCCGTATTTTTCCTCCGAATGAATTTTTTCCTTATATACGAAATGGTAACTGAAAAAATTTTTTTTCATACAAAATTGTTCAGGAGAGGTGATCAATCAGTGAGTCAGTCAGTGAATCAGCACGAGTAGCTATATATATAGTAACTAGTAGGGTGCGTGGAGGCGCGGGCCACATGTGGCCCGCGTGCTGTCTTCCCCCGTATTTGCCTTACAACTTTAGTCCCTTCAACATTCCCCATACATTTTCTATGAAAAAATAAATTCCGCCATTTTGAATTTTTTTTCTATCCTTCCAATAGACCTTCGGGTCCTGATAACTTCTTTCCAAGAAACCGTTCTTCCATCTTTTATACTTTCCGAGATATCGACAAAATTCGAACGGCGGCCATTTTGAATCCGCCATTTTGAAAATTTTTCCAGCTCACTGCCAATTGGATGACATTTCGAATGACATTTGGTCGAGCACCCCCCACCTATCTTTGATACCCTGTCTGTACTCTTCACCTGTCTCCGAAATCCTCACTCATCAGCTCTCTCCGTATTTTTCCTCCGAATGAATTTTTTTCTTTTATACGACACCATCCTTGAAAAAAATTTTTTTCATACAAAATTGTTCAGGAGAGGTGATCAATGAGTGAGTCAGTGAATCAGCACGAGTAGCTATATATATATTAACTAGTAGGGCGCGTGGGGGCGCGGGCCACATGTGGCCCGCGTGCTGTCTTCCCGCCTATACAAATATCATCACCGACAGCCTTTAATTTTCGCTATACATTTTCTATGAAAATATAAAGTCCGCCATTTTGAATCTTTTTTCTATCCATCGTGTAGAACTTTGAGTCCTGATCAACTCTTGTCAAGAAACCACTCTTTCATCTTTTATACTCTTCAAGGTATTGGCGAAATTCGTTTGGCAGCCATCTTGAATCCGCCATTTTGGATTTTTTTCATCTCACTGCCAATTGCATGAGGTTTCGAGTATTTTTTGTTTGCGCAGTCCCCACCTAACTATAATACCTTGCCCGTGCTCCTCGACCGTCTTAGAAACCCTCAATCATCATCACATTCCATATTATTCTCTGGAAGTTCTCCGAAGAACCACATCATACACTTGCAAAGTTTTCAACTTTTCGTCTCTTCAACATTCGTCATACATTTTCTATGAAAAAATAAATTCCGCCTCTTTGAATTTTTTTTTTCATCCATCGAATAGACCTTCGGGTCCTGATCACTTCTTGTCAAGAAACCATTCTTCCATCTTTTATACTCTTCGAGATATTGACGAAATTCGTTTGGCGGCCATTTTTAATCCGCCATTTTGAATTTTTTTTCAGCTCACTGCCAATTGGATGACGTTTTGAATGACATTTGGTCGAGCACCCCCCACTTATTTTCAATACCCTGGCCGTGCTCTTCACCCGTCTTTGAAATCCTCAATCATCAGCTCTCTCCGTATTTTTCCTCCGAATGAATTCTTTTCTTCTATACGACCTCATTCACGAAAAAAAAATTTTTCATACAAAATTGTTCAGGAGAGGTGATCAATCAGTCAGTGAGTCAGTCAGTGGCCAATCAGCACGAGTAGCTATATATATAGTAACTAGTAGGGCGCGTGGGGGCGCGGGCCACATGTGGCCCGCGTGCTGTCTTCCGCCCTATTTGCCTTCCAACTTTCAGCCTCTTCAACATTCGCCATATTATATTTTGTATGGAAAAAAATAAATTCCGCCATTTTGATTTTTTTTTCGGTCCATCCAATAGACCTTCTGGTCTTGATCAACTCTTTTCAAGAAACCACTCTTCCATCTTTTATACTTTCCGAGATATCGACAAAATTCCAACGGCGGCCATTTTGAATCCGCCATTTTGAAATTTTTTTCAGCTCACTGCCAATTGGATGACATTTCGAATGACATTTGGTCGAGCACCCCCCACCTATCTTTGATACCCTGGCTGTGCTCTTCACCCGTCTTCGAAATCCTCACTCATCAGCTCTCTCCGTATTTTTCCTCCGAATGAATTTTTTTCTTTTATACGGCACCATCCTTGAAAAAAATTTTTTTCATACAAAATTGTTCAGGAGAGGTGATCAATCAGTGAGTGAGTGGCCAATCAGCACGAGTAGCTATATATATATTAACTAGTAGGTTGCGTGGGGGCGCGGGCCACATGTGGCCCGCGTGCAGTCTTCCGCCCTATTTACCTTACAACTTTCAGCCCCTTCAAAATTCCGCATACATTTTCTATGGCAAAAAAAAATCCGCCATTTTGAATTTTTTTTCTATCCATCGAATAGACCTGCAGGTCCTGATCACTTCTTGTCAAGAAACCGTTCTTCCATCTTTTATACTTTCCGAGATACCGACGAAATACGAATGGCGGCCATTTTGAATCCGCCATTTTGAAATTTTTTTCAGCTTACTGCCAATTGGATGACGTTTCAAATGACATTTGGTCGAGCACCCCCCACCTATCTTTAATACCCTGGCTGTGCTCTTCATCCGTCTCCGAAATCCTCAACCATCAGCTCTCTCCATATTTTTGTTCTTAATGATTTTTTCCCGTCTATATGACAGCATACGTCAAAAAAATTTTTTTCATACAAAATTGTTCAGGAGAGGTGATCAATGAGTGAGTGAATCAGCACGAGTAGCTATATATATATTAATGATGATATTTCAATCCACGAAGACGCCCTACTCTGTCAAAATCGCTATGTTTCGTTCGATTCGTATGGAGTTTGACAGAGTGGGGCGCGTCATTTGAGATATCTTTAGTAAGTGGGGGAACAGTTGCAATATTTTAATGTTGTACTGAAATATTTCAATCAAGAAGCTAATGTAGGTACCATCAAGCCTGAAATAGCTTTGTTTTATAATAGGGAAGTAGCTTTATTCGTTTCACATGATGGCTTTGCCGCCTCTATGTTAAATATAGAGCTTGCGTTGCAGAGGGCGTTCACATCATACTGTTGGACAATCTGTGTAATAATGCATAAGTATATAAACCAAGAGATATCTTCAACGGATTAAGCTGAAAATTTGTTTAGTTTAGATGACAATGCATGGTTAAGTGTGTGACGTCATTTTTTATCCAACATGGCAGAACACCCATTATGGCGGACACTAATTGAATATGGCTATAAATGAAAGAGTTTGCTGACAAGAAGACGGTTAAGTTAATATGAAAATTTAAGGGATAAAAATATAATATTTTATTTTATTTATTTTTATACAAAAGTGTAATTTTTGCGTTGTTCCAGGTAGGTATTCCGGCGAAATTAAAAGTCGTAGAGATCAAAAATTTAATATCTAGGTGGATATTAGGTCATGAATTCGTACTCAGACGGGGCTTTTCGAAATTCAAATTTTGAATAAAAAAGTGGCCGCCATTTTGATTTTTTTTGTTACTGGGCCGATTTCTTTGAAAACCGATATCTGACTATCGCAGCAAGCATGGAGAAGGAATTTGTGGTCAAAATTTAAAAAGTGACTGCCATTTTGAACTTTTTTATTACTTTGCCGAATGCTTTGATGAAAATCGATATCTGACTATGGTAGCAATTAAGGGGATTTATTGAATTTATTTTTGTCTTGCTCACTCTCACGGAGATTTGGTAAGTGCGACATGCAGCGTCGCGGAAGAATATAACGGAAAAACGACCTTTTACCTAATTACCCAAAAACTAAGCTGGTTATCAAAAATCTGTTTCTTAGCGTTTTTGGATATTATTATTACCGACACTTTGAAACAAAAATTACAATTACATCCAATGTAGTGTCCGATAAAAACTAGAAAAACTGAGATTTTGGAGCAACTTTTGGGAGAACTTTCTATCGAGAAAATTTTATCCAATCGTGTTTCTGCTTCTTAGCGACTTTAGATTAAAGACCCAAAATACATGACGTGTAAATTTGAAAGTAACTGTCTTTATAGCTTTTGCATAAAACTTCATTCAAAATCACCTAAATACGGCTTGTAGGCCGTTAAGCACGGCCGGACGGACGAACGGACAGCGGAGTCTTAGTAATATTTTACCTTTTGGTTACGGAACCCTAAAAAAATGGCCAACATATTAATCTTTTCTGAGACGATCGAATTTTTTCAAAATCAATTTGTGTTACCAGCAAGCATAGAGAAAAATTTTGTGGTCAAATCGAAATTTAAATGGCCATGGCAGGAGTTTTGGAACTTAAACCCTTGAGGGAGTAAAGCAGAAGTTCAACGTGAGCGAAGCCGCGGGCGTTTGCTAATTATTTATAACTGTAATAAAAGCTGTGAAATAGAATACTCTGATATATATGTATCTATCTAATGTTCAACGGATGTGGCGATAAGCTCATTCCGTTGGCCCCTGATAACGAAATACTGCTGCGAGAGTAAACGAACTCGAATAATATCACGAAGACATAGTGTTCACTCTACTCTTGATAACCTTCCGATAAATAATAATCTGCCGAAAGCAGATCGTTAAGTACCACTAACCAATGTAAACACTATCATTTGAGCTAAATAGATACTAGTAATAGTCTAACAAATTCCGGAGTCGGATTCGTCTGATGACAAAAAAAGTAAGCTCCAAGGTAACTTTTTTTCGATAAGATCAACCCTTTCCACGAAATTTCTATACTTAAGGATACCCAACCTATTATCAGCTCTAAAAATTAAGGCAATCCTTTATGTATGGTGATAAAGTTTTGAAAGAAACACAAGTTTTTTTCTGGAGAATGCACTGTTAAATTACTGAAGCAATAGTTGGTATTTATATAGGTAGTTCCTATTAAATAAAACTGCTCCCAATCCTTAAGAAATAATCTTTATTGATAACTAGAACATTGAACGCTAAGTAAGCGTGGACGCGACTCTATAAAACAGCACTTTAGAGACTATTTAAGAGAATTAGAGAGGCTACTCTTTAGATATAAGAAAAATTCTAACTCGTATCATGCAGACTCGGAAATCACTCAAGACACAGAATAAAAACAACTATGGTAACGTCAAAAATGACACACAAAAAGTTTTTAAAAGCTCTGCATGAGTAACTTACTTGCGGTTGTCCTTCATTATTGTAACATGTGGCTAATCTCTGCGATCCAATGCTCGGTGTTTGGTAGTAATCCTGTGCCAGTGCGAATGTTATTAGCGTTAGAAAGTATGTGTAGATGAATGGCCGCGCCATTTTGTGGAGCGCGTGTAGCCCGTGTCGACGCGCCTGCTGGTCGACCGAGCACTGACGCTCGGCTCGTTTCACAATACTTTAACAAAGATCAGTTGATGGGTATCGTAGTACTTCGTCTCGCTGAGGTCACACTAAAATCTGGAATTTATATATTATAAAAAAATTTCACTTTTGTATGGGGAAATCCAAAAAACCAACGGTTTTTACCCCTTAAAATTTGAATTTCTGGAATTCCCGTCTTAGTACGAATTCATGACCTAATATCTACCTAGGTACCAAATTTCAGATCCCTACGACTTGTAGCTTTTCGGGAATTCCTGGAACAACGAAAAAAATTTCACTTTTCTATGGGGAAATCCAAAAAACCAACGGTCTTTACCCCTTAAAATTTGAATTTCTGGAATCCCCGTCTTATTACGAATTCATGACCTAATATCTACCTAGGTACCAAATTTCAGATCCCTACGACTTGTAGCTTTTCGGGAATTCCTGGAACAACGAAAAAAATTTCACTTTCGTATGGGGAAATCCAAAAAACCAACGGTTTTTACCCCTTAAAATTTGAATTTCTGGAATCCCCGTCTTAGTACGAATTCATGACCTAATATCTACCTAGGTACCAAATTTCAGATCCCTACGACTTGTAGCTTTTCGGGAATCCCTGGAACAACGAAAAAAAATTCACTTTTGTATGGGGAAATCCAAAAAACCAACGGTTTTTACCCCTTAAAATTTGGATTTCTGGAATTCCCGTCTTAGTACGAATTCATGACCTAATATCTACCTAGGTACCAAATTTCAGATCCCTACGACTTGTAGCTTTTCGGGAATTCCTGGAACAACGAAAAAAAATTCACTTTTGTATGGGGAAATCCAAAAAACCAACGGTTTTTACCCCTTAAAATTTGAATTTCTGGAATCCCCGTCTTAGTACGAATTCATGACCTAATATCTACCTAGGTACCAAATTTCAGATCTCTACGACCTATAGTTTTGGCGGAATCCGTGGAACAACCAAAATGCCTCATTCTTTTATATATATAGATGATCTAAGTAGATTCATGAATACAATTTAAATTAGTACCTACAGTAAACAAAGCCAAGTCTAAACAAGTCTCAAAGAAATTACAACAATACTTTTTTGTATTTGTAATTAATAACTACTTATGTATAGATATTTCAATCCACGTTAACTGGAAACTTCATACGCATAGAATAAAACATAATCGATACCTGTCAAACTCCATACCAATAGAATAAAAGTTAAAACATAAGCGATTTTGACAAAGTGGGACGCGTCTTCATGGGTTGAGAATTGAGATATATCCATTTATAGTACCTACCTATTTTTTACGTACCTACCTACTGCTTTATAATTTTTTAATTTGGTAGATATAGTAGGTATATTATTTAGGTATACCACAACATTAGCGTTCAGGAGTCAAAGAGTCTCAAGAACCTCCTAACTTAGAAGTTATTAAATAATAGTTCATGCTTATTATTACAATGAAACAGTCCACTTTTGTTGCATGGTTTTCTTGAGACTGTCTGTCATTTTGTATGAGTTAATCTTTGCCAAATGGTAGAGTGCATTTCTAAGCAAGGCGCGGTGGCCTCCTAGCGACCATTTTTTTGTAAACTAACCTGAAAAGGTCTGAGCTTTTGTTTTCTACCAGAATACCACCATGTGCAATCGTTTAAGCATAAAATCCTCCAGATCTAAAAGGGACAAAAATATTTTTTTCTATTTTATTTTACAGGATTTTGTTGGTAAACAATTAAACATATATCATATGTAATACCCATACCTAAGGTAATATTAGATAAGTTTTGATTTAATTGAATTATTTTTGATTGGATAAATCAACCAATAAATAGGTTCCATGGTTTCCCTCTTTTAGTCATATCACTTACTATGGTTTAATGATTTTGCATAAAAAAAGTTTTGAAAAACAAATACTTGGGCCTGATTGCGTAGGATAAATGTATTTAATCGTAAGCGGGAAAAATTTGTTTAGATTACGATTGCGATGAATATGTTTTCCTTACACAATCTAGGGGCTGGTTTCCTTTGAATAAAATATGATATCCTAAATGTTCAACTTTTTTTTCGTGTCCGCTTATTTTTTTATCATCCTGTAAATTTTTCAAACTCTCTTACTTTAATCTTCTAATATATAAAATTCTCGTGTCAATGTGTTAAGGTACAACAATTTTTTTCCAAAACGGCTTTTCCGATTTTTATAATTTTTTTTCGTGAAGGTACGAGTATATATATTCGTACGTCTGAGGACGTAAAATATTTTACTCCTAAAAAAATGGCAAAACAACGTTTACCGCGGCAGATATTTGACTACAAAACCCTAAAATATTTAAAGAACCTGTAGGTACCTAGCACCTACCTACTCTTTTTAGAATGAAAAAAGGTAGATAGGTGCTAGAAAAGGTATAAGAAAATGTATTAAATCGAACTGGTAATTTTGATAACGATGGATTGCATTACATCACTGGCACACTGAGGGGTTAGTACAAGTTTTTGTAAGAATTTCGAGCCGACTCGCATCGCACAAACGAATCGAATTCCTCCAAACATTTAACGCCAGCGCCATCTACTACCGCATCTACAGCCGCATTTCAACGATTGCCCATAGATGGCGCTGGCTTTTAATGTATGGAGGCATTCGATTCGTTTGTGCGATGCGAGTCGATGCGAAATTTGTACAAAAACCTGTACTAACCCTTCTGGAAGGCGGCAAGTTCCCAATCGGGCTCTTCCCCTCCGAGCTATTTGCATCTCACTCGCACTGATGCTGAATACATCTTACTTTTTGCCTCTAGGAAAAATCCGGCCAAGTACGAGTAAGTCCCACGCACCGATGGTTCCATACTACATCAGAAGTAAAATTTTAGGAGTCACTTTTATTACGCACCGCAATTATAATGTAACTGTTTATCAATCAATGTGAATAAGTTTGTGCTTATAAGAACATCGGTTTTATTTTTCTAGTAAAATATTTAAAAATTTCTTATCTAATCGTAATAATTTTATATTTTTAATTGCTAAACTTTGGAGATAATGGAACGGTATTTGTTACAACATTTTGTCCAATAAATCAAAAACTAAAAGCTAATTCAAAATCCTTTTAAGAATTTACCAATAAAGCCCTCCTATGATACCCCACACATCGCTTTGAAATAAGAATTTCCTGATTTTCTGCCTTTTAAAAAAAACAGTATTCTTTCATATTAATATTTGGCTATTAATTACTTACCACTATTCCAAATTTCAAGTCCACAACTTTAATGGTTACTAAAACAATCGTGTGTGATGAACAGACAGACGGGCGAGCGGACGGATGGATGAAATCGTACCATGTTAATTTTTTTTTACCATTTTGTAATGGAACCCTAAAAATAAATTGAGATAGTAATTGTTGACGCAATCAATTTATTATTCAGCCGTGTTTTTTCTAACAATCTATAACTATTAAAGGCTTTGTCCTGAGTGACTGACTACTGCCCAAACGGCAGAACGTAGGAACTTGAAATTTTCAGAGAAGATTATTTTTGAATCTTAACCGCGTGCAAACAAAGGATTTTTGAATTTCTACCTCTAAGGTGATTAAATAGGGGATTTAGGTTTGTATGAAAGTCCCTCATTTTTTCAAGTTAGGTTCATGAAAATTGATATATAGACTTCCGATAACTTTCGACAAAAACCGATACTCACGCGGGAGAAATACTTCATGCCTCTATGCTGCTACTACTGAATTAATTTGCCTGAAATTTGAAATAGATGTAGACAATATCGTGGTATTACCAAATTACTAAGGCACGCTGTAATTGCTGAAACGATTTGCATGAAAGTTGGAATGGAGATAGACGACTTCTTAGAACTACCACATTACCTACCACATCAGCCAACCGCAACTGCTGTAACGATTTTTCTGAAATTTGGAATGGAGATAGACGATATCCTAGAATTACCACTTAAGCACGCCGCAACTGGTGATACGATTTGGCTGAAATTTAGAATGGAGATAGACAATATCCTGGTATTACCAAATTACCACAAAGGCACGCTGTAACTGCTGAAACGATTTGCATGAAAGTTGGAATGGAGATAGACGACTTCTTAGAATTACCACATTACCACTTCGACAAGCCAGAACTGCTGAAACGATTTGGCTGAAATTTTCAAAGGAAATAGACAATATCCTGGAATTTCCAGATATGCTACTTTTTATCTTTGGTTTCTGTGGGAATTGTGAAAAATGAAATTCTCGCGAGAGAAATACTCCTTCCTTCCGCAAATACAGAACCGATTTGTTTGAAATTTAAAATAGAGATAGTTTATATCATAAGATCCTTTTTTGCCTTGGAAAATCCACGTTCACCACGGATTTGTGAAAAGCTAAATTTCACGAGGGGACCTACATTCCTTGAAACATGGATTTTGAAAAACCCCCAATTTTCACCATCTAACTACAGCTATAGGCAGATTGCTTTAACTAACTTTCTTAAAAGTATAATTGTCATGAAGTAAATTCATTCTCGGGATTTGTGAAAAATGTTATTTAACGCGGGCGGAGCCTCGGGCAAAAGCTAGTTTGTAATAAGTAGATACAATAATAATGTCTATTTGCTGGTAAATAAAGTGGACACCGTCCAGAAAAAATTTTTTTGCTAGATCATGATAATTGTAAAAATACTATTCCTACTTATGGCTACTAGCCTATATGTAGGAAACTAGGTATGTCTGCCAACCGAAAAATCTTTTCAAATGCAATATACGAGCATGCATGCAGACATAATATGTCGAACGTAAAGTTCAACGTTTAATTTAAGTAAAATCGAGTTGGTAGAAAGAAATAAAAAAATTACAAAGCGCTATCTATTTAAATTTTTGAATTTATTTCGAACAAGCCAGCATTTTCTTAACATGTATAATATATCTATAAAAATATTATAAATTGGCCAGTTAAAAATGTTATTCTTTTTACATTTCATCAAATAACCTACGTTTACAAATTAGAAACAAATAGCCAAACTAAAATTAATAAAAAAAGTTTGATAAATAAGTGTGAAGTTAACATTTAGATACGAATCTGTACTTGTACCTATGCGTAAGATAGTTAGCCTCCAAACATTGCAATATACACAAACAGTACACATTGCATTACGTAAGTGTTATGAGGCCACTACATTTGATTAATCGATTCCACTTATATCTACCGTAGATATAGCTAAATATAGAATATGCCTGTGTCGCCACGTCGTGGATCTTTTTAGAGTTCCGTACATTAAAACATTTTCCACGTCTTGCGGGAATCAAAACCACGACATCCAAACCAAAGGCCGTTACCGCTGTGCCCGTAATAAATCCCGTCTTCAAAATAATATAATTGTATTAATATTGTTACATAAAAGATTGATAATAGATGAACTTCTCTTTTTACGGAAAAACCGTATTAAAATATTCTTTATTAAAATCAAATGTTGGGTACAAGTACGAGTATTCCTAATGTACATTAATAGAGCATAAACTTTGTAGAAGTATATCCGTATACAAGTTCATAGGTATTTATCTAGTTGTGCATGGATAGATAGCTAGTTAGAGGTGTAAAGTGACCCGTGTTGTCTCACCCCTTTTGACAGCCCACCTCTGCGCAGCCTTTTTCTAATTAGTACGAGGCAGGCAAAAAGCTGTATAACTCAGTTTATGGGATTTTTTGTACTTTTTTTAAATAGAGCTTTTAGGACAACAAAATAAAACTGCTAAATTAAAGTGTGATAAATATTGCACACCTGCATTAGAGGTTTATAAGAACATCTCGTTTTTCCTCCACGTTTCTGATACGAACCGCTAAGGTGTGGAACGCCCTTCCAGCCTCCGTGTTTCCAGCCAAGTACAATCTAGGTGCCTTCAAGAGAAGAGTGAATAGGCATTTTCTAGGCAAGCGCGCTCCATCCTAGACCTCATCATTGCTTTCCAAGCGCAAGCCTATCTACAATAAAAAAAAAAAAAAAATCTTTATCAAAATGCAACTAAAATTTTCGTATACACTAATACCAGTTGACTAACCCATGCTTCACCCGGGTGTTTCCTTAGAAGTAAAAAAAATCTTTACTTATCCATTTACATTCAAGAGAAGCCAACTGAAAAGAGAGTTGTGAACAATTTCAGCTTTCTAAAACATAATGGTTTGGATTGAGCGATGCTTTCACCCAAGTCTTCAAATGTACAAGTAATATTTTGAAATCTACATAATTGACATATTATGTAAAAATTAATAAAAACAACAGTCTGTTGTTTTTATTAATTTTTCTAGTCTAAAAACAACAATGACTGGCATATTAACTTGTATGTTAAGACCAATAAACTTGATTTTTTTTTTAATTTCTCTGAACATCGTCAAAAGATTTTTCGAAATTCTAAGCTTAGCGAGGTGCACTTTGTTTGAAAAACAGTATTTCTGCAAGAGGTTTACCTTTGTAACGAGAGTAGACTTGTACACCTCTTGCAGATTCACTGATTTAATTTGTAAGAACTGAAAACCGTGCTATCGTACACTACAGATAGCATACAATAATTAATTAATCTATGGACAACGGATTATATTATTCCAATTAAAGATACCTACTCACCTTATATGAATTACGAAAAGTGTACACCAACGGAGGTATGCCATGCATTTAGTAAAACACAGTTATTTATTCATAACTAGCAGATCCCGCTACTTTATCCGCTTACAATTTCAGTTCTCCTGAAAAGTAAAAATCACATAAATTCCAGACCTGGATTGTCTTACAAATAATCCACTTATATACTAGAATTTCATACACGAATAAAATTAATTTAGCCGTTCTAAATACCAGCGATAAATAAAATGTTTCGTGGTTATAACGTAACAATATTTATACGGTAGCCACTGCGCGTTTAACTCTGACTTACTTACTTACACACTCAACCTTACAGACAGACACTATTTTTCTTACAGATGGTAAGAAGGTAATTGAAATAAACTGCGTTAGGCCTTTTCCCCAGTGGGGCGGTCGTTCACGCGACAGTGAGGATAACCCCAGTCATTGTCAACGGGTGATGGCGTTCGCTGGCTAGAAGGCACCATGGATGCTAAGGTAATAAAATTCTTATCGGTGTTATTATTTATAACTATAGTTCCAATATACTAGGAATTCGAAAAAGTACCTTTCCGTTTTCACCTCAATAATATTATGTAGGTACTCTTGCCCTTAAGGTAATTTCACTAAATCTGTTAAAGACAACACAGCCTGCGTCATGAAAAAAAATCGTCATGAAGAAGTTATCATCTCGGTTATGACTTTTTAATTAAGAGTCATTTTAAATAGGGGTTATTGAAGTGGAATGAATTCGATGGTCGTAAGCAGTTTCAATAGAAGGGTACTCATAAAATGATTTTTCTATTCATAACTATACATACTGTCACACTATAATATTGTGCAGGAAATATTGTTCGGACTGGTTAAATTAGGAGCTTTGATAGTCGCTGGTAATGAACGAACGAAACAGTATATCAGTATGTCTAGATCGTATCTTCGATCTTTACACTTCGCAAGCTTTGAGAGTCATTTTACCTATAAAGTTTGCAGCTTCGGTTTTGCATCTTCTCTACGTAGAGTGGTTAGGTCTGTAGTTGCAGGGTATCCTTAATGGAAAGTTAACTATGGACTTGTTGCCCATGGCCATGGGAGCAATGGTTGGACATTCCCCCTAATTTTCTTATAGTAGTCCTCAGTAAAAGAGTGTTGATCACAGATTAATAATATGACAGGTACGGTGGATAAAAATGAATAATTATTTTGTTTTGATAAAATAGGCAGATACCTGTTGCTTCTTTAGCAACAAGTTGTTGCTCGCATTTTGGTGTTAAATATTTTAAAACTACCTACACTTCTTTCTAGGACAAAAATATTGTGTTGTTTTAGGATATAAATAGTGCCCTAAAACAAAACTAGTTTAAATCTCCACAGTCTATAGAGATGCAATGGGCAACTAGACAAGGCTAGGCGTTTACTGAAGTATATAACAAACAGAGTTCATAATAAGTGATAGAGTTCATTATAAGGGAAACTTTATCAACCGATTTCAAAAAAACAAAAGAATTTTTTTTTTCTATTTTTTTAACTCTTTTCGTAACTGCTTCGTAAGTTCAATGGCGATAACTTTTGAACAATTTGGGATTATTTATTTCTTGATAAACTTTATCAAATAAATAGTTTAAGAGGTATATCGTAAAAAACAATTTAAACCGTATTTTCAAGATGGTGGCCGTGGGACAAGGGTGGGGACCCCACAAACTTGGTTTTAGCTTTACACTGACCCCCCCCCCACACATCAAAAAATTAAAATTGCGTCCTCTAAAAAACGCAATCCCAAATGTAACTTTTCAATGGACTAAATTGTTGGTTTTATTTTTTTCGTGAAGAAATGAAAGAACATGATCAATTTAATGAATCCATTTAGTAACCTAGTGTGGTTTGAAGTCGGTATTCATTTTAGTTTTAAAATTACTTATTTCCTTATTTCAAGCTTTTATTGGAAAGCGTATATGTTCGGCAGAATCTTAAAATTCTGAAACAGATATCATCACCCGACTGAGCTGAAATTTTGTATTCATATTTAGTTTATATGACAATGTATGGTTAGCTAGGTGATTCTGTCGAACATGTTGGAGCACACAAGGTGATGGACTATGTAGTTATTTATAATGCATTTCATTACAATATACATTTATATGGATATTTTAAAAAGTTAGTTATAAAAAAATTTTGAAAGATGACTTATTTTCTAGAGTAAGGAGAGAGGCATTTTGAAGTTGGAGCCACGGCAGCGCTCTACGGTAGACACCAAGTTGGAATTGACTCCACAGGTAAATACGCTGCTAGCTGTTGTCTTTGTTTCTCATATTAAAATGATAGACTGAATTTTTTTGTCCTTCTCACTCCTACGGATTCCTTGGTGGGTACGACAGGCAGCTTCGCGGAAGAATATAACAAGCCGGTTACCAAGAAATCGTTTCTGAGCGTTTTTGGATATTATTATCACCGACACACTAAAACAAAAAATTACAATTGCATTTAGTGTAGTTTCCGATAAAAGTTTGAAAATTGGTTGTCTGTAAAGTCGGTTTACTGACGATAGTTGAACGTGACAACTCTTGCTTGCACTTCAAGCCTTACATGGAACGCCTCAGAGCGAGGTAACGCGAGCAAGGTAACGCTGGTAACGCCGGATGAGTCATGTTTTTTGTGCGGCTCTATCGATTTATAAGACGTTGTCACGTCAAAAATGGAGATTTTGCAGTAACTTGTGAGAGAACTTTCTACGGAGAAAATTTTTCGTGTTTATGCTTCAGAGTGAATTCAGATTAGACTCAAAATACATGACGTTTAATTTTGAAAGTACCTAATGGTCCTTATAGTTTTTAAACTGAAGGCCACTGAAAATTGCATAAATAGCCATTTACAGCAAAAATATTGTGTTGTTTTCCAGGACATAGTGCTCTAAAACAAAATTTGTTTAAATCTTCACAGTCTATAGAGATGCAACGCGGAACTAGACAAGACTAGACGTTTACTCAAGTGAAAAATTAAAAAAATCTAAAACACCCACGACTTTTGCAGACTTGTAATTGAAAAAGGATTAAATTTTTTTTTTTTGAAATCCCCGACTAAAGGAAAGTAAGAACTAAGAACCTATCAGTATAATTACAAATCCATCCATATAATTACAGAACCATCGCCAATGAATACCAAACATTATACAGAAAACTGCATCTAAATCGGTCAAGCCGTTTTTGAAATAAATGAGAACATTCGTTTGCAATATAAATGTTTTTTATGGCGCCCCCCGGTGATCGATGTTCGTAACAACTATCTAAGAACCATTGCCGTTGAATACCAAACATTATACAGAAAACTACATCTAAATCGGTCAAACCGTTTTTGAAATAAATGGGAACATCGATGCGCACAAACAAACAAACAAAAATATCATTGCATTATTAGTTTTTGTGAACAATTTAACATACAAACAAACATAAAATATTTTTAATAGAGTAATGTACAAACGGTCTCTCACCCTAAACGCATATACCCGTACTCCGTTCCGTCGTGGGTAAAAACAGAGTTCATTATAAGTGACAGGGGTAACTTTATCAACCGATTTCAAAAAACAAAAAGAAGAATATTTTTTTCTATTATTTTAGCTCTATTCGTAATCGCTTCAAGTTCAATGGCGATAACTTTTGAACAATTTGAAATTATTTATTATTTATTTCTTGATAAAGTTTATTACTTTATTTTTTGGTGAAGCAATGGTGTGATCTTCAAAGAAAAATGAGCGAACATGATAGTGTTCGTCCATTTTGCATTCGTACCTAAATTTAAAGAATCCATTTAGTTACACGTCCTTAAAGTTTTTAAACTGAAGGTCAATGAAAATTGCTTATAGCCGTTTACGCCGTTTTAGTAGTGAAAAGGGGGTGAGAGACATGAAGCACTCACCCTGCTTCCTGGAATGGAATGGAAAGGAAATCAGATGAATAGTTTCAAAGATTACCTGTAACATACAAACTTACACACTCTATTAGGTACATATTATAAATTATAATTTGATCGTTTAGTTTATAACTCTACAGGGGGACAATTCACGTAACGTTTTCACACGCTCAGTGATGTGAAACAAGAAATAAAATAGAAAAATTAACACTGAAAAACTAACTTTCGATCTTCTGGTTTAGAGTGTAAAATTGAATGTCCTTGCTCAACCTTATCGTGCAACGTAAATTGAATATCCTAATAATTGTCGACAATGTTGTGTTTTGTACTAAAATCAATTTTACGCTCTATGTAAAATCAATTTTTCATTGTTCGCAAAAAACGTTTTGATTTTACTATCGTATGCTTACGAGTATGTACGTAAATGATATGACCGTTTTAAACATTTCACTTCACGAAATGTAGTCGACGCGTTACGTGAATAGCCCCCAGGTGATTCAAAATCCACCTATCATAGCTCCTAGATGTAGCTACTCAAATCACAACACAAACTAAGTAGTACACACACACAACTACCAATTAAACTTTATATAATAAAGCCAAAACAAAAAGGCAATTAGTTAATATTAATACCTTTGTACAAATTATAGCTGTGACCTTTTATTCGTAAAAAAATCACTTCTTAATTATTATGCGGTGTGCTATAAAACTAGGGGGTGGAGCTAGTTAATGGAATGAGCAGGCAGGGTTGCGTATCGTGTTACCAGTTTATTGAAATTTGCGTAGCTTTTAGTTCACGGTTTCATTTCCTACTCCAATTCCGTCTAAACCGTTGGGTGTGACGTTGACTGAAACCATTAGAAGCTACTCCTGAAATAGTTGTACGTAGGTAATAGGTATGGGCCTCTATAATGGATATAAATACCATGCATATTGATAAATGATAACCAATCACATAGTATTTAAATAAATAACTTTGATAAACTTTAATAAATATTCAAAACCTGGATTTATTTATGTGTAAAGCATGTTTCTGAATCATTTGTTAACTAGGTACACCGCTGCCATTGTGACAAAAATGTTCCCCAAATCCCGCGGTCCATTTATTTTCCAGGCTCTAATCTATCTTCATTCCAAATTTCAGCCAAATCAGTAAAAGTAAGTAGTTTTGGCGTGAAGGAGTAACAAATTTTGCGTATATATATATATATACATACGCACAACTCGTAATCTAGAATTATTCAAACTTTGAGTCCAAGGTATTATCCTCTACTTGTTTTTATTATTTTTTACTTTAAAATTGAAAATAAATGAACGAGAACTAAAATTGATAATCGAGAAGCTACCGTTTATCAAATGTTCTTTCCATTACCAACATTTATTTTAATATGTGAATTTTTATCATCATCATTATTTAGTTGTAGGCATATACAGTCAAACCTCGTTAAGTGAGAGCTCAAGGACCGAGACCTCTTTTTCTCTAGAGGTTTCTTACTAGAGTTAGAGAGACAAAATGACGGGACCTGGCAAATATTCTCACTAATAGAGTTACCCAGTTCTCACTTACCCAGTTCTCACTTACTCAGGTTCGACTTTTATAATAGGTCCTGATGGTGCGCGGGACGCGAGGCGGTAGCCGCTGAACCAATCAGCTAGTCTGTGTAGATGTAAAGGTAGTTCCGAATGCTGACTTGCGATCTAAGCAGAAAGAAAGGCCAGATAAATTGGACAAAGTATAACTAACCCATTTTCAAAATTTGGCTACGATATAAAGAAAAAAAATCACCTGTTTCGTCAGCCCTGAATCAAATGGCTAATCAGAATCGGCGATTAGCAGCCGGTCATTGGCGCTCAAAGACTGATTGCGCTTTGTCACGGCACCGAGGTGTGTTTGTAAAAAAAATTTAAGACAAGCTGTAGGTATGTTTTGTTGTTAGTTGTTACTAAAACATTAATCTTGGTCCTACTATATCCTAATTCCAAAATAAAAATATGGGTAGGTAAAGGTATGTCTTATTCTTTGTTATTCGATTTCATAAATCCCGTGGGAACTGTCGATTTCTTCGGGATAACAAGTAGCGTATGTGTACTTAACTATCAAGGGTATGAACTATATATTTCTATTTCAAAACATACTCTCTAAGTGGACTAACTTGATACATAGGAAAATTTTCTATGATGCTTCAATTTATTGAATTGTGCCTACCTGCTAATCATTTGAAATTCTGGGTTTATAAAGTATAGTTAGGCATAATCCATAAATTTATAACCACTCCTTACAATAACGAAGCACGGGCGGCCCTAATTTTCTAAGGTAAAGCTCTAATCACATTGTACATGAAAATCTCTACAAAAAAAACAGTTTTACACAATATTTTGCTATATTTCATGAATATTTTACATTCCATCTGTTTGTTTGACAAACTAGACACAAAGTTGGGATGCCCAAGCAGCAAAAATTTGTCGTTTTTTGAAAACTGGTTCCCACAAAGAGGAATCACACAGTTTACTTGTGAGATTTATTTTTCGTATAGGTATTTTACTAGAACAAATCAAATTTAATAATTTTGGCATTTTTTTATATTCTATTTAAAATATAAGTAAACGTACTTAGATAGTGATAGAACACTACCAAATTTCATATTGAATTAAAAGTAAAATGTAAGTGTGAAGTAATCCTAACATGATACTGTAGGTATAGAAGCAAGGTGCTACGCAAAACAACTGAACGAGCCATAAATCGTTTTAATTAACTGTTCAGTCCGACTCTGGTATCATCCACAGAACGGAACAGTTGGACTGTACACCTCAGCTCGCGAACTTCTTCATCAAATGTTGTACTTATCTGCAAAAAAGTTAGAACTACTAATTCTTTACTTTTTTGAAAATAATATTTAGTTCAGTTTGTATATTTATGGTGAATTTTAAAGCGTTAAAATATATATACTTTTTAATTTTAGTGCTGATAGACCAGGGTAGATAGCTTTAAAAATAATAAAAAAAGAAATTAAATAATAGTAGGATGAAACCCATTATAAAAGGAGGAGAATATTATAAAAATTAAAGGAAAAATAATTTACGGTCGATCCGAGTTCGGGAACAGGGGGGGAGGGGGGGTTAAAGTGTAAAAAATGGTTTTCCTTGATTTCCGGCAAAACTACAAGTCCTATGAAAAAAGTAAAATGGCAAAGTTGTAGGTAATAAAAAGATCTACAACTTTTGTATTTGTAATTTTTTCACATAACCTCAAAATTTAGGTGAAAAATTCAAAAAACCTAGTTTTTGGTTTTTTATTTATATCTTTTACAAAAAAAAATTTTTTTTCACGAAATTTGGTGAAAACTTACCTTTTTATATCCCAAATACGCTGTAATTTATTTAACTAAAAATATTTATTTTTTTCACCTTATTTTGAATTAATCTCGAAAAGGCACCCTCATTTTCAACCGAAAATTCACCCGTCAAAATATCAGCTTTTTTCAAAAAATTGGTATGTTTTCTATTCGTTGAAATCTCTACTTTCCGATGGTGAAAAAATAATAAATGTTACTTTAGTAAATCTTCTCAGAAAATGCAAAAAATCTAAAGAAGATTTGACAACTTTCTCCAAATATTGTAGATGTCTTATTAAATAATAATTTTATTAACTTATTTGTTTGTTAATTATTGAAGTATATTTTAATTTTCAATTTTTTTTATCAATTTAACATGTAATCTTACGTTTTTCGAGTAATTAAAGTGTAAATTTTAATAAATAGCTCAAAATTGTTAAAAAATTTTTTTCGAATTCGAGTTTTTTTCGAGAAGTTTTATTATAGTAACATATTTTTTTTTTCACCATCGGAAAGTATAGATTTCTACGAATAGAAAACATACCAACTTTTTGAAAAAAGCTGATATTTTGACGGGTGAATTTTCGATTGAAAATGAGGGTGCTTTTTCGATATTTATTCAAACTAAGGTGAAAAAAATAAATATTTTTAGTCAAATAAATTACAGCGTATTTGGGATATAAAAAGGTAAGTTTTCACCAAATTTCGTGAAAAAAATTTTTTTTTTGTAAAAGATAAAAATAAAAAACCAAAAACTTGGTTTTTTGAATATTTCACATAAATTTTGAGGTTATGTGAAAAAGGTGTAAATACAAAAGTTGTAGATCTTTTTATTACCTACAACTTTGCCATTTTACTTTTTTCATAGGACTTGTAGTTTTGCCGGAAATCAAGGAAAACCATTTTTTACACTTTAACCCCCCCTCCCCCCCTGTTCCCGAACTCGGATCGACCGTAAATTATTTTTCCTTTAATTTTTATGATATTCTCCTCCTTTTGTAATGGGTTTCATCCTACTATTATTTTTTTATGTTTTAAAAATTATCGGCCCTGGTCTATGAACTTAACTAACATAAACGATACTAATTTAGATTGTATTTTTTAAATTACATGAGAAAAGTCAAACATAGAGTTTTTGACGAAAATAACTATTGCTTACCGTTATTTTATAATTCCGACTGAAATAACTAACTACAAAATCTAATAAACTAGCTACAATATAATGTTTTCTAAAATTTCAAATTAAAATTCATGAAAATGTCTGTCATGGACAGACAATTTGGGGTGAAATCATACAAGTGTAGTAAGAATATTTACTTCTTTAGTATTTTGAAACTTCCATTATACTAACATACATTATACTACTACTTAAAAAATAAATTTAAATTTAAAAATATATTAATTTAATTTCGCCAGTTTTGTCATTATAATACCAAAATATGACCGTACATTAAAGCAGTGGTAAACCATATTAAAATGAGTATTTTTCTCTTGAACTTGCTTGAATACTACTCCATTAAAAAAACGCTATAAATATAAATTGACAGGTTGCTGGCAAGAATTTTATCGAATAGGAAAGTTACTTAAATATTGTTTTACTTATAGGGTTCATATGACAAGCCACCGTCCTCGCCCCAGCCGTCCGTAGACCGTTTATCGGTGACCTGGGCAGACCCCGGCAGCATGACGTCTTCTGGTGTCAACCTCTTTCACTTGCCTTCTGAAGTACCCGTTAATAATGAAGTGAAGTTTTCGCCATCCACGGGTGGTGAGTTTCTTTTGGACCATCATATGAGGTTTTTACACTAAAAATTGGCGCTTGACTGCAACTCACCTAACATGAATAATTAATTATTACAACTTTTGGACCGGCCATACACGGGCAGCAGCGACTGCATAGTGAACTATATACCTACTTCTACGTACGTACAAGAGCCGCTCAAGCAGTTGCAACTGCTTTGGGTGGTTGACAGCACGGTGAAATTACATAATACGGTCAAGAAGTCGCCAGTCATGATGACTGACTGCTCGACCTGTCGATTGCTCTCAAGCAGTTACCTCCACCGGCACTCCTCCTCATAATCTATGATGCTACTGATTGGTATTAATTTAATTGTTAACTGCTTGAGCAGTTAAGCTAACTGATCGAACAATTAAGCTAACTACTCAAACAGTTATCAATGGCAGCTTCAAGCTTTTAACTCAGACTTCAAGAGCGGTCCGTGTATGTTGATCACTGGCTAACCGCTCGAGCAGTCCTTGTATGGCCGGCCTTAACAAGTTCTCACCTGAGAACTAAATTGCTTGTACCGGACTTTCTTAAGCCATTAAAAATTAAGAGTGTTAGCAGTGATTTATCAATGGTCTAAAGTGTCAGACCTCCCAAGCCCTTGTCAAATGGGCTCAGACAGTTCGGAGTTTGCGGGTTTTTGGCAACTAAATATACCTTGTTTAGCAACTGGAAACATCGTGAGAAACTTGCTTGTTTGAGAGTGGCATAATATAATATTCTCAAAACCGTCTGAAGAATCTAAAGCTTCTCCAGTGCGCATGGCTGATTCAGTGGCTTATGACTTGACCATTAAGCCTGGGGTTGATTCAGTATCTGATTTTATTTATTGAACAGCAGATGGATCTGAAGACGAGGATTATTCAGCAAGCCTCAGTGCGGTTTTACGTCAACGCCGGGCCAGTGTTCGTCGCTCGCGCAAAGGACGAACTAGACGGCCATCTTCGCCCTTCCTGGCGGACGAGGGGCGGCCAAGGCGGCGCTCCTCCGTTTTCACTACTAGTTCCGGAGAGTAAGTCCTATGCCATATTATAATACATTGTAAGTACTGCTCTCGTCATTTCACGAAATAAAGTCTATTTTTGTCCAGTTATATCGCCTGCTACTGTGCCTTATAAACCAGAATGCACTAATTAGTCGCAATTACTGCTTTACAGCAATAGTCAATGGTACCTAACCCAAAGAGCTCTTCAAGAATAGTTCTACAACCAGTAAGACGCTGTAATGCATGAATTACTCGTATATTGCTGTTGCAAGACATTTATTTTGATGCTCCGCAATTTCTATTCGCTCTCCCATCCCAAAAAAGCTATAATAGCTATTTTCGTCATAATTAGAGTTCAGCAGTGCTAGTACAAGGAACAATGATGTTAAGAATTCGTTTTCGGTAATTCCCCGCATGGAAAAACAGAAACCAGATTTGAATATAAATATATGAAACAACTTGACCCCTTTACCATTAAAGATTTTTTACAGTACCGCAATTTCAATTGATGATCAACCAGTCGTGACCCAAGAACAAATATTCGAAAACATCCACCTTCACAAAGAAGTTCTAGGGTCGGTGAAACAGCAACCTCTTGGAATGAGAAGAAAATTGAAAATCGTCCATCAGGTACATCTCGAATATTATAAAATTTTTGTGAGTGTTGTAACTTTTAGTTACCTACGAAATGGCTCGACCGATTTTTGTGATTTTTTCTACATTTTTAAGTTTGAGAATAGAATAGTTTGATAATAGAATTTGATTTTTTTCTATATTTTTAGGGTTCCGTACCAAAATGGTAAAATGGAACCCTTATGGTGCGACTTTCTCCGTCTGTCTGTCTGTCCGTCACACTCGATTATTTCAGTAACTACCAGAGCTATCGATATGAAATTTGGAATAGTTGTGTATATTAGTGGTCCAATGACACTGGAATAAAAAAAAATGGAAAGTATTTTTGTTCTTATTTAAAAAGGGGGGAAAATCGGAGGGTTGAAATTTAAAAGTGAGATAACTCTACTGTGTGGGGTATCATATGAAAGGGTTTACTTTGTAAATTCTAAAACCGATTTTTAATTATTTTTAGTCATGATAGTTTTTGATTTATCGGGGAAAATGTCTAAAAAAATACCGTTCCCCCCCCTTATCTCCGGAGTTTACCAATCGAAAAATCTCAAATAATTATGGTCAATAGGAATTTACGTATATTTTACAGGAAAACTATAGCCAATGCTCTAACTAGCATAGTTTTTTTGATATTAACAATAAACCTCTACAAACAAAGCTAGTTTTGCGGTTCATTAACAAAGGTAATTATTACCGTTTTACATCTTTGGTCGTTACAGTTTTGGTCGTGTTACATCTACATTAGTACGAACGAATCTTAAAAGTACCTAGCTATAACTACCTAAGCTTATTTTGCTTCAGTACTTCTTGAGTACGGAACCCTCGGTGCGCGAGTCCGACTCGCACTTGGCCGGTTTTTTAAGTTAGAGAACACAAATATATTCTCAGACAATTTAAAAGACTTCCTGCAAAAAAAAGCGTATTATCATGTCAATGAATTTTTAGATCAAAAATGAAAGCATTTGTTAAGTTGTTATTCGACACAATAAGTCCGCCTCCCTGGTTACAGCGCCCTTACAGGGTTCCGTTATTTTAATGGACATGTAACTAAATAAATAAATGAAATAAAATAAATGAGATCGTAAACTATTTTTCATACCCCTATATTATGTCAAAATAACGTTTGGCCGGTTACCAAGTATTCTATATCATATCCGGTCACCACGGCCTCTCCTGTTCGAAGAGTGCTGGTCGCTTCTCACGCCACAGTTCCCTCAACGACGTCATCCGGAGGTCTCTTGCTTCCGCCAAAATACCGACAGTTTTGGAACCGAATGGTTTATCTCAAAGCGATGGTAAGAGACCAGACGGTATGACGCTCGTTCCATGGAAGTTGGGTAGGTCGCTTGTTTGGGATGCGACTTGTGTAGATACATTGGCTGCATTCCATATTCAGGCGACCTGCTCCAAGGCAGGTGCGGCGGCGGCCAGCGCTGAACGGGCCAAGAGGGGCAAATATGAAGCTCTTGATGGAAGCTTCATATTTGTGCCTTTTGGAGTTGAGACCCTGGGGCCGTGGGGCCCCGGTGCTCGTTCCCTTTTTGATGACATTTCAAAAAGGGTGATTGAGTCTACCGGGGATCCAAGAGCTGGCAGCTACCTTGGCCAAAAAATAAGTTTGGCTATCCAAAGGGGCAATGCTGCCAGCATTTTGGGTTCAATGCCTCGCTGCCTTGGCTTCGATGAGGCTTTAGCTTAAATTTTTATGTCAATTTTATTAATTTTTAGTCTTTTACTGTTATATTTATAATTATAATCGTTTGTAGCAAATAAATGTATTAAAGACCATTCTATATTACTTAAGTTATTATTAATACCTTGTTGAAAATTATCAATGAAAATGTTTTATGATCTACCTTAGCAACAGACACTAATTTTAATATTCTAATGAAACTTTTAAAGTTAAGTACTTTAATTAAGTTCCAAGCACACTTGTTATTATACAGGTACACTGATTTTGTATATTTTTATTATTTTAAGGCTAAAGGCTATATAAAACGTCACGAAGGACAATTGCAAGAAAGGCTAGCGCAATCTAAAAGTACAAGAGATATTTACGCAAGATTTAATATACTCTTAGCAACGGTAAGTTCGATTCCTTGACATCGTATAAGCTAGAAGATGAGAACTAAATACTTTATTTTTAAAATTACTTTTCAGTTGTCAATCAATTTTAATGTGTCTAGTATGATCATAATTAAAAATATTAATTCTTACTTTTTCTTGATCGTATTGCTCGAATTATTATCAACTTTTACACGATAAATATCCTTGTTATTTTGTTTTAAGAAATGGCAGCAACTGAAAAGAGAAGCGGCCAATACCTCCAATTTGCTAATACCCTGGGAATTACGAATTAAAGAAATCGAATCTCACTTTGGTTCCGTGGTAGCGTCGTATTTTACTTTTCTAAGATGGCTATTTTGGGTCAATTTGGTGATCGGATTCATACTTCTCGTGTTTGTTATCATTCCGGAGGTAAGAATATGTTTTATATTAAAGGTTCTTTAAAATTTAAAATATCATTCAAATTAAAAACCTGAAAGTAACTTATTCATTGATTTACCTCATTATAGTACCTGACAGAAGATCCTTCACGAGACGAAGAAAGAAAGAAAATAATGAAAGATGAGCTTCGAAACGCTACCAATCTTCTGACTCTATGGGAATTCGAAGGTCCCCTCAAATACTCTGCCATCTTCTACGGATATTATAGCAACATTGAACGGCCCGAGTACAGAATGCCTCTAGCATACTTCCTAACAGGATTAGTTGTTTATATTTATAGCTTCGTCGCCATACTGAGGAAGTAAGTTATTTTAAGATTTTATGGGTTCAGTGTTCTAAGCTTTGCTTTCAGATGGTGTCTGTAAGTTCGCATGTCACATTTTATACCGCAATATTCACATTTTAAATAAAAAACGGAGTTAAATTTCTACACATAAAATTATTTGATTAAAACCTAACCTCACCGCACCAAACAGCTTTATTAAAAAAATCACAACAGCAAAAAAGTAAAACTAAAATAAAATCTATAGCTAGATAAGATTTAATTCACAGTGTAACTATGTTTTATAGGATGGCTGAAAACTCCAGAATGTCAAAACTTTCTGAAAAAGAAGATGAATGTATATTCTCGTGGAAGCTTTTTACTGGTTGGGACTTCATGATTGGAAACGCTGAAACAGCACATAACCGTATAGCATCTGTTATCTTAGGTTTTAAAGAAGCTTTATTAGAAGAAGCGGAAAAGAAAAAAAATTTAAGGAAGTAAGTGACACTATTTTTACTTGAAAAGTATAGCATCATTTTAATAATCTTCTTAATATATATAAATCTCGTGTCATGATGTTTGTCCGCGATGGACTCCTAAACTACTGAACCGATTATAATAAAATTCGCACACCATGTGCAGTTCGATCCAACTTGAGAGATAGGATAGTTTAAATCTCAAATTATAGTCGCAATTTTAATTTATTAATATAACAAAAACTTTAGCCACAGCAACGCGTGGCCGGGTCAGCTAGTTATTAATAAAAATCTTAATATATCAATATTGATAACATCACATTAATATTTATAAGTAATTTTAATTAAAAATTTCAGCTGGCGCATAATATCTCTGAGAGCTGTAGTTAATATTTTCGTGGTGATTCTTCTCGCTGTATCAGCATATGCGGTTGTCACCGTCGTATCGCGATCCGATGAAGGCCCTAAAATAAGAAACTGGTGGCGCGAGAACGAAACAACTATTGTAGTTACGGTGATTTCAATAACATTTCCTGTTTTCTTTGAACTTCTTGGATTTCTGGAACATTATCATCCAAGAAAACAACTAAGATTGCAGCTTGCAAGGTACGTTTTCTTACAAGTTTTATTCTTATAATTCATAAATAATCGACTATACTTTTTTGTTTCTTTTACAGGATTATGCTGTTAAATTTGCTCAACTTATATTCACTGATATTCGCCTTGTTTAATAAAATTGATGATATGAGTAAAGAGCTAGTTTCGTTGCAGCCAGACTTAAAAATGAATGCTACCAATTTTTCTGACGTTACACTTCATCATTTTAAGGAATCTTTACCTAAAGATATATATACATCATGTATAGAAACTACCATCCCTTGCGTACCATGTGAAATGCTCACCACAGCAATTCCATTGTCACAAAATTCTTTTTTTCCAGTAACTTACGGTCAGCTAACATCCTTTTCAGGCAACGATATGAACATAAATAAAAGAAACAAAAAAAGGAATGTTATTTACGAATCAAAATCTGAAAAAAGTGATGTTATCAATTATACAGACGATGCCTTTTTAAAAGAAATTGAAAAAATTAAAAATATCAGCAAATTATCTGCAAGTGAAGATTATTTTGAAACCACGTCTGGCACAAACGATAGTGATTCATACGATATTAATTACGATATATTTTCATCAACTAACCTAGAACCGATCTCGGAATCCGATACAAATTACAATTACAAAGACTATACGTCAAGTCCTCTTCACTCGTCAACGAGTATTATCACAGAAATTACTAAACTTGGGTCAACCAGTTCAGATTACACCACCGATTATATAACAACACATACTGAAACAGATCAAACAATGGCCCAAAATACATACAGTTCAGAGAATAGTTTTTTTACAGAAAAGAGTAACTCTCCTCCGACTGTTTACACAGAACCAGTAACTAACAACGAATATGATTCAACCGGAACAAGTGGGATGGATAAAAACTGGGACGATAAGTCAGCAACACAAACAAGTCCCTTAAACTCAGGCGATTTTACAACTGAAATAAGCTTTACTGATGCGCGCTTTGAAGAAATAAGTAATCCCACATCTACCTATACATCAAGTTTTTCAGAAGGAGCTACCATTTGTCCAGATATATCATTTAATTGTTCAATTAACTGTGGCGACAAAAACATTACTCAAACATTTTACATGTCTAATTGTAAAATTGTACTTACAAGATGTTATTTAAAACAATGCAAATCTTTAGAAGCCAATTTT
The DNA here is from genome assembly GCA_036785405.1 of Coenonympha arcania. Taxonomy (NCBI): domain Eukaryota; kingdom Metazoa; phylum Arthropoda; class Insecta; order Lepidoptera; family Nymphalidae; genus Coenonympha; species Coenonympha arcania. Next base: position 13,020,432 of record CM072082.1, read on the forward strand.
AAGGATTTAAATCAAAATCAAACAAATGTTACAATCAAGGATACTGCCTATCAAGATGCATATTATAAAAGAAAAGTTTATAACTTAACGATAGCAACTAGGAAAAAACTTCTAAAATTATGTTGGGAAACCATGTTTGGCCAAGAATTAGTCAAATTAACTATGATGGATCTAGTGCGTATTTTATTTATATGCTCATCTCTATTGTACTATTAGCCTCTTTTAATTCATTTGTTAACTAATTTTTAAAAAACATATTATTTCCAGGTATTTGTTTTACTAGGCACATTATTTTTGGATTTTTTCCGAGCTCTATTTGTGAGATATATGAACAAATGTTGGTGTTGGGATTTAGAAAAGAAGTTCCCGGAATATGGTGATTTTAAAATAGCTGAAAATATTTTGCACCTCATTAACAACCAAGGAATGGTTTGGATGGGAATGTTTTTCTCTCCTGGACTTGTTGTTTTAAACGTGGCAAAACTGATGATCATGATGTACCTTAGATCTTGGGCTGTGATGACTTGCAACGTACCCCACGAAGTTGTTTTCAGAGTATCGAAAAGCAATAACTTTTATTTGGCATTATTGTTAACAATGTTATTTCTGTGCGTCTTGCCGGTTGGGTACACAATCGTTTGGGTTACACCATCATGGCATTGTGGACCCTTCTCCGAGTACGATAAGATTTATAAAATATTAACAAGTAATATATACAAAATCCTACCAGATAGTATGAATTTTACTTTGGAGTATATTACGTCACCGGCAATTGTTATTCCACTTCTCGTATTGTTGATCCTTATAATATATTATTTAACTTCATTAACTAACTCACTCAGGGAGGCCAATAATGATTTAAAGGTAAGAGCATTTGCAAATTATCATACGCGTTGATATTTCATACACCCGCTATTTATGTATCTGTGATGTTTTAATATTATCAGTACGAATGTGTATTTGCTTAATGACACACATTCGTACTTTATAGACTTATTTTTATCCATCTGAGTTTTATCCCAAAAAAATGTTCGTTTGCTGTAACTTTGGACAACATCCACTTGCAAAACATTAAAAAAAAATTACATCAAAAGTTGAAAAAATTACATACGAATTTGAACTTCGTCAATCTTCGTCCTTACCAATATTACATATGTTGCCAAGTCTCGTCTTACACCCTCTCTCATTTATGATACCTTCATATTAATATTATTGATTTTAGATTCAGTTGAGAAGAGAAAGGACAGAAGAGAGAAGAAAAATGTTTCAATTAGCAGACACCCGAAGACGAGGCGGGTCATCATCTATAGATAATACGCCTTTTGCCAGATGGAAAAAAGCCTTACCTTCTTTACCTATAAGTAAATCTATAGAATCTGATGACCGCAAAACTACAATGGATGAAAACAATGAAGCTAATGTAGCCAAAAAGAAAAGTATGAAAATACCGATATCCTAGCATTAGACAAGCTTTAATTTACTACCTTCTCTACTCTCTTTCAATTTAGTTTCTCACCTTTTTTATTTTAAATGCGAACGAATGCATGGCCTAAAAGCGTTGATATTTTTTGGTAAATATACATGAATAATTCGCATTATTTTGCATATACACTTACACTTACGATAGTTATATTAGGTTTATTCGGTTAAGAACATTTAAAAATCCAGGCTGCCAAACAGACGGTAATCCGGCAGGCTTTGGTGCTCAGACTATGTAAATTAAAAAAAAAGTCAAAACTATATCAATTTGAAAAAGGTAAAATTTATAAAATGAGAATTTGTGATAGTATTATTATGTAAAATAAAATGTTATCGTTATCAAATAAGAAGTTTACCCAAACCACTTTTTCAAGATACAAAACACATTTATGATTTTTAAGCAACTCTTTCTTAAGACACTTACTATATGATGGTATGATGTACCTTTGTATCTTTACAGGTGGAATTTTGGCTAAAATTGTAGGTACGATGATAGATCGAAAGTCTAAAGTAGATAAAATTCAAGATGTTACATACTCACAAAATATAGATGAGGAAACTGATACTGATTTTCATGAATCCTTACCGAAAGAAGTTTTAAAAGTTAAAGATATTACTATTGCAAAAATTCCTGAATATAAAAAGAAATCTGGAATTGACTTTAAGACGGATAATCACTCAAGGCTTAAATATGAAGAAAAAAAACACTGTATAAAATCTGAAAGATCAAATACCACTACTGCAAAAAGTAATGTTCAAATAGAGAAAATTCATGTAAGTGCTGTAAATTATGATAATAGCAATAAAACTAGTCTCAAAGAAAATATTCAAGAAGTGGAATGTGTCAAGAAAATACAAAAAAGTCATAATTCAAAATCAAGTAGCCTTTCAAAGCAAACAGATTCAGTAGGATCAGTAATACCAGTTATCACTATAAGTACCACAGAAAGCGACGATGAAGTATTAAATAAAAAAACATCTTCCTCAAAAAGTAAACAGGAAGCCGTCAAAAAAGAAGAAAATGACCACAAATATGGTAAACATGAAAGCGCTAAAGGAGAACTTAAAAGAAATAGAAATTGTTCAGATCTAAAATCTCTACAACGGCAGAGCAGTGTTGACAGTATAAATGAAAATAAAAGTCCTAAAAAAGAGAAATTTGAAGAATCTGGTCACACTTATCAATATTCCTTATAAAAATTAATAATTAAGATGAGGCTAATAAATTATTAAAATTTATGTCAACCTTTCTTTCTTCATGTTAAAGTTTCATTCAAGCTTGAGTTTCCGCCTTCAAAGAAAACCACAGAAGAAAACATACAATAAAAATCAAATCTCAAACACAGCTCAGATTGAATTGCCAGAAATATAAAGACATACGGGAATTTATAAATCCTTATCACCATTGTTGTCACAGTTTTACTTATTATTGAAATAGTAAAATAAATATACTACTTGTCACAGGTTATATTTTTCTCAGACCAATACTTTTGTGAGCTATGATTATATCTTCATATGATCTTCATATCTTCATGATTAGGTATATCTTCTTCATCTGAGTATATCTTCCAGTAAAAACCACAGATTAAAGATACTGTGATAAAAATATGTCAAAACATGACACATTATGGACAGCAAAATATATTTTTGTTTTACTTTTGGTTATTTATATTTTGTTTTAATTATGCATAAGATTTTACTTTTATTTATAGTTTTATTTTTATTTGGAAAACACGATTGTTCCTTTTTATCACGACTAAAAAATCGATATGAATATGTACCACAAGAAAATAACAAAGAACTGTTTACAGAAGATTTGTATGATTTTGAATTCACAAATATTGAAACCACCACGAAACTGACTTCTTGGAATAATTTTAATAGAATTGATACTACTGAGGAAGACATTATTTATGCCATTTCATCTAGTATTTCATCAAGTACAAACGAAGCTATCCAGAAACGATTAGATGCATTTCGTACATATGAGCGGAACACAGTTCCTGATACAACTGGACCTATCTTTTTATTTAGACCAACTTTACATTCTTCTGTAATGACTTCTAGTAAGCCAAGGCATTCTTGGCCGTATTTCCCACAAAAAACATTGCCACCATTGTCAGGTAACTTAGGACGAGGCGTTTGGCCCCTTTTTTCTCGTACTTGTAGTTAATAAGCACCTGTGTTTGAGTGATCTGAGATAAGCATTAACTTTTAAAATTTATTGATTGAACAGGAATACCAGCTATATCCATTACTAAAGTAATGTTAAATAATATGCGTAGAACTCTGGATACTTCAAGTTCCTCTCGAAGTCCTTCATCCGAAACGGGAAACTATTCCACCTTAACCGCCGTGATCAGTTTGAGCTCACCACAAAATACTACAACTATAGCAACTTCAATTACTAAGAGCAATGCTACCAAGTCAACGTATGCGACCACCACTTTGGAAACCCCTGTGACTGTAGTATCGTATTGCTACAGATGCGGCCTCAATGAAACAAGAATACCGACAACAGACTGTTACAACACTTTCGAAGGAGAAGATATGAGTTTTTCCAGACGAAAACATAAATTTAAAGTAAAGTGCATTCTCAGTAATAAAACAAGCGAAGCAAAAAATGTAGCTTATGGTCCGTCGTTTAGAAAAGGCTGTTTCAAAAGGTTTCTAGATGTGGGTAATGAATATAATGAGCGGGGATGTAGGACGGTAATACCTACGAAGGGCAAAAGTTTTGCCTCCAAGCGTTTCGCGTACACGGAAAAACTACTGAAATACGTAGACGACGGTTGCGCATATAGCCCTTACGCATCAATAACACCTTTCAGCCGAGCCATTTCACTTTTTGTTCGGTACCATGTATGCGTGTGTACGCAAAGATACTGCAATCGAGCAAATACAACCAAGAACAGTTTTATTTTTATACTTTGTACAGTTTTTTATGCATACTTATTGATTGTTTTTTTATAAATTGCACTATTGCAATGTTAAATAATTTATACTGCTAATTATCCGTATATCAATTATTGCAGTTTCAAGCAACAATTTTGGCATTTCTCTTAAAGGTGTCTAAATTAAGTATGAGAATTCCTATGCTTTAAGAAAATTGAAAAAATCTGGTCAAGTAAATAAGGTGAGCAGCTTCCACTGGCCTCATGAAAAAAAGTCAAACGTACGATAAATGTTTCATTTTCATATCTTAAACAAAATTGTACACCTCTTTAAATAAAATTGATAGACGTTCAAGGATTCAAGGATACAAGAGTGAGTTGATTGCTTACATATACAAACAGGTCGGCGGTGAGTGCTTGTATCTTTCTCCGAACTCGATTAAATAATCAGCCAAACGCGAGTCGGACTTGCGCTCTGAGGGTGCCTTACCCATTCATAATGGTGCTACACCAACTATTGTAAATTCCCAAACGGTCCAGAATCAAAAACTATGGAGCAATAATGTTTTAGAATTTTAAGATTTACATAAACATTTTTGTACTTTATAATCTCAACAAGGCAAACGAACAGACGGATTGCGAACAAATCAACGAGTGGGTAAGGGTTATTTTACGCCCTTTCGGCGCGGAACCCTAAAAAAATGATCTCTATCATCCTTTTCGAGGCTCCCGTGGCCCGCCTACACTATTCTCTACGTTCAACTTCATTCTGCGGCGAGCCGGCGCGCGCGCATCATGGCGCGCTTTATCGCGCTACTCTTCTTACACATGAGCGTCGCGTCCGCAGAAATATTGACACCCCCGTACTTTAACTTGGCGCTAGGGAAGAAGATCACTGCGTCAGCTACTTGTGGTGACGAGGGATCGGAGCTGTATTGCAAATTGACCGGCGCCTACGCCGACCACGACGAGACTGTGATCCAAGGACAGGTAAATATTTTGTTTGTTTTTTAAGTTCAATTTTGTTAAGTTAGTGGTGTTTCAGTTTCCGAATTAATCTATACCGATATGATATTAATTACAAGTAGTTATCATAGATGGTACCTAGAACTTTTTTGTGAGTTTTGATTTTAGGCAAGTGCAGAACATATTCGTTATTTTTAAAATTTATGTATCAAAATGCTTTAAAATCTCCGTGTTAACAAAGCTCATGGAGGTAGTTATGTTCGCTTGGGGGTATGATTATGATTTTCGAGGTTTGAAATACTGCATTTAAAAGTGCTAACAACAACAAGTTTGGGATTAGAAACGATATCCAAACCTCACTAAACTGTCCACGGGGCCTCGGTAATGGGATAGACTTGTCTCAATTTTATTAAATGTAGAATCTCTTTTAATTAATATATAAAATTTTCGTGCCAATTCTTTTTACCAATCTCCTCCGAAAAAGCTCGACCGATTGTTATGAAATTTTCTGTGAATGTTCGGTAGATCTGAGAATAGGTAGTAAGCTAGTTTTTATATACCTGATTCCAAAACAACGTTTGCCGGTTCAGCTAGTGTGGTATGAAAAACTTTTTCATCTTCAATTAACTGTCATCAGTAGCAACAAGTTTGATAAAAGGGTGTCTGATAACTTATCTCACGCTTCCTGTTGGCGTACCATCCTGCGATAGTGGCTGGAAGCCGTGTCGCGCTTGTGAAATCTGTGCCTAGCTCTGTTAGTTTAGGACCATTAGATAATTTCGAATATAATCTTTTAATGACATGGGTTAGTAGTACCGTTACGCGAGCATTTATTATCTACCTAACTGAGGTCCTCAGGAATATATCATGTTAAGCTTTACATTTAAACGTAAAGCTAAGTATAGTTAAGTATACAAGTTTCAATTCGAGCTTACCTTAACCCCTAGGTACCTTTTAACCCTCAATTGATGATGATACCTACTAGCTGTAATAATAGTTCCTCTCCATTATAAAATTGTAGGTAGATATCCTCCTTGGTATATTTCCGCAAAACTTTCAACTTGCTTAATCGTAAACGATACTTGATATGTAGGTTAGTCTTACATCCAACTGTAATGTGAATTAATATAAAGCTTTATACTGTTACTATTTAATACTCATTGTATAATGATATTGGGTTCGGAGGTCAACTCATAAGATAATTTTGAGCATCGTATTCAACCTACTCTATACCAAGTTGGGTCGTTACTCCTTTCTTATCAACGACGATGTCATGCGTCCGGTATGTAGGTATGTAGTTGTTTTAATAATAGTAAAAAAGTTATTTGATAAATCATTTGAATTGTGCCGGTCAAAGATCATAATAATATGAGCAACGAAGCGTTCAATAGATCATTAAAATAGGCAATGGTAGGTACTTAAAGATGTTGATAACATTTAGGTATTTTTAAATATACAATGTGGTCAATTCTGTTGTGCAACATAACTAAACTAAGCTAATTTAAAATAGTGCTATATAGAACCTATATTTATATTTTCATAAAAAGTTCTTAGTTAATACTAGGTAGGTACCTAAGTATTAGATAAATTCTTAGAACACATGTTTGACCCTAATATTGATAACGTACCTAGGTAGGTACTTTACCGATTTATGACACGTGTAGGTATACGTAGATGTAGGTTCTTTCATTTCCGTTACAAGACATTGCAAGGAACGTACGCTCGAACAGTTTTCATTCAATGAATCGTCAACAATAAAGTATAATGTTACATCATCAATGGAAGTTTAACCAGCAAAAGGTCCATTTAAAACACCCAATAAATCCGTCCATTCACAAACTATTTTTTCTTCTTCAAAACACGCGAAGAGCATGTGCCGACAAAAAAAAGCTCAAATCGGGAATCCATTGTGCTGGAGTGAAACAAAAGAACTCTCTGGAGTCGGGATGCGTAAACGCATTTGGCTACCACATGTCCGAAACAAAAAAGCAATGACGTTCCGAAGAGACCCGAACTTTATCGAAACCAAGCGAATGCCCATAAATTACAGCCTTAAAGAATGTGCCAGAGCATATTAATATCATTTCTCTTTCCATTTATAAAATCGCTTTGTTCAATCGGAATGTTCGTGGAAACATGAAAAATTAATTGATTATTTTTATATAAAAAAAAAAAATTCTGGCTCGGAGATTTTAATATTCTATGGGCATAGCCTGGCATTTCCATCACCAAGAACTATGGGTAGGTTCTAGGAAGCCGGGCTACTCTATCGAGTTCGTTTGCGTATTTTTTTATTGTTTTTAGAGAGCAGTTTTCGGTTTCACATTTTTGACCATTTTTGATCAAATAAATAAACATACGTCGGTGAAATAAACGCATTTGTCTCCAACATGCTTGTAAATTTGAGCATTATTTTGACAACCTTCTTCGAGATAAATCGAAATTGTTGTAGAGCGGCCACTCAGTGACTGGCAAAATTTGTATGGAAATCTGTCGTGGTTTAGCGGTCAAATAAATTCCATACTAAACATATGAGTTTACGGTCGTGTAATTTTAACATGAACACGCTCTTTCGCTCTGACACATGGCAACCAAGCAGGTAACCTATCATCAAAGGTTTTATTTAAAATTGGAACAGGCTAGCTTTTGTAGCAGGAAAGCTGTTTATTGAAATGAAAAAAAAAAAGAAATCGACACTTTAATGCTAACTCTACAATCCACATGTCGGCACCGACACCGCGGCCAACCAATCGCCAACCCGCACGTCAAACACCATCATGTCGGTGTCACCTTGGTGTCACCAATATGCCCTCTACACCAACTACTTAGTTGGCCAACATGTTGGCTCAGCGTGTATGGCCAGCATATCTTGGAAAAATAATTTTGTTCATTATTCGTGATTGGTTTTGAAAATTTCTGACTTGGTATTAGGTTTAAATTTAAAAGTACTATACAGGGTTATATAAAAAATACCAGAAACCTCTCGACACTTAAATGATATCATTAAAAGTAACAACTTTTGTTCTACAACTTTTGTTTTAACTCGATATTTTGAGAAATATCACTTATTCAATATTTTGTATACATTCTTTCTTTCTAGCTACTCTGTAGTCGTAATAGTAGTAGTACGTAATATCGGCAACGCCGCGCGCGGTCACTGATCCGTGATTCGTCCTCCCCGCCCCGCACGCTGCACCCCTTCGTCGTTAGGCTAAGCGCACACTGCGAAAAATAATCGCATGTGATTAATATTCGCAAGTGCGATGCGAATTTGTCAATATTTTGTGTTATATGGAAAAATACTTGAGTCCCGCGCACTGCGGAAATAGTCGCAAGCGCAACTCTCTCATGTGACATGATTGCTCCCTGTCTTTCGTGGTGCGAAAATAAATCGTGGGTTTCTTACACACTACAAGTTAGTACTTGACTGCGATCTCACCTGATGGTAAGTGATTATGCAGCCGAAGATGTTAGCGTACTAACTTGGAAGGGGTAAATTATACTTGTATAACCCACCCCTTACGGTTTCTACACAGCATCGCGCCGGAACGCTAAATCGCTTGGCGGTGCCTCTTTGCTGGTAGGGTGGTAACTAGCCACGGCCCAAGCCTCCCACCAGTCCAGTTCTAAGAAAAATTAGAAATTATAAATTTCCAAAGAGGCCCGTGGCGGGAATCGAACCCGCGACTTCCCACTCGAATCCGAGCGCGCGCGCCACTGCGCCAGGAAGATCGACAAAAAATCGACAAAGGTTTTGGTGCGCGTAGGTATAATATTCGGATTGCGATTAAGTTTCGCATTGAACATGCGGAAAAAAATCGCATCGCAGTGTGCGCTTAGCTTTAATCTTTCGCCAGTTATTGTGAGCATTGTGCATCTTTATCTTTCTCATTAGCACCGCCTATGTCTTAACCTGTCACAGCGGTTTGGCAACAGGGACAGTCATAATCGCTGATTACCTGTATTTCGTTTCACAGTGTAATGTCACTTTACAGAAATAACATAATTTATTAAATTTTTGTATGACACGAATTAATACGAAATTTTGGAAAGTTGTAGAACAAAAGTTGTTACTTTTAATGATGTCATTTAGGTGTCGAGAGGTTTCTGGTATTTTTTATATAACCCTGTACAAGCCTTGGCCATAAAATAGGCATTGATGGACTCACGTATTCGTGACTCGGCTTCGCCTCGGCCCACATTTACATTGTTCGTCCATCAAAGCCCTTCTGCTGTCCGCTCCACTAATGTACTGTGTAATGTGTAAAACAACTACGACTTTAAGAAAAGTAAGAGGTTCTCAATTCGACTGTACGTTTTTTTTATGTTTATTACCTCATAACTTTTGACTGGGTGTATCGATTTTGATGATTCTTTTTTTATTAGAAAACTGACTCTTCCTTTATTTCCATTTAGTCCAGTTCTGAAAATGATATCCACGAGAAAGCCATATTACGAAAACGCCCACCATCGAAATGGAAAACAAATTACATTGGAAATGATGTACCTATTCAACAGTAGTTTGATGAGAGTTGAAGTGGTTTATTTTTTTATTAATTCATTAATTACGTCATACAGGTCTGCGACATATGCGATGCGACAAATGAAACCAAGAAGCATCCCCCGGAGTACGCCGTGGATGGGCTGCCGACCTGGTGGCAGAGCCCCCCTCTATCCCGCGGGATGAAATACAACGAAGTCAACCTCACCATCGATCTCGGACAGGTAATAAAATATCTCAGGGCCGATATATCAATCTCTAGATAAACGTTAACTAAAAGATAAATATAAACGTTTTGACAGATTTTATATGGCATATGTTTCAAATTTATTCCTCAGATAGATTTTATCTGGCGATTAAAAAATCAGCCCTTACAGTCCGACAAGGATCTCTTGGCACTTGAATGAGGAGAGCGTAGTTGTAGAACAAATGTAAGAACTATGGCAGCCAGCTAATAAAATTTTCTCAATTTTAGATAATAATAAACCAAAACACCCAAAATACTTGCAACATACCGACAAATATGCCGACGGATCGAACTATCGAACAGTGTCACGAGATAGCGGCGTTAGTTCCAATTTTGAGCACGCGCCAAGATAGCCTTGTCGCACTAAATGTTACAGTAACAATGTGGATGAAACTCAATTTTACACTAATATGTAGGGATATAAGAATAAATATTGTGTAAATCTCTGCAAACGTCCGAAAACAATAAAAGGTGGCCAAAAATATTTAACGATGGCGAGATAGATATAGTACATTGTTACCCTAGGGATGAAAGTAACTTATTTAGTCCCGAGACGGGGTTTGGCGCCCGAGCGTAGCGAGGGGGCCTATAGTTCGAGGGACTAATTAAGTCTTTATCCCGAGGTAAACACTGTGCTTTTCATTACGAATATAAGGAAAGTCAAAATAAAAATAGAAATTAGCTAAAGAAAATTGAATAATTGTGTCAATAAAAATCACTGTTAAACAGAAGCCTAAACAAAACTCTAAAGCTCGAAAAACAAATGAAGATCGGATTGCCGCTTGCCACTTTCCCGCCTTTTTTTTTTCTTTGGCTAAATGCATAGCCGGCGGGCTATGCATTAAACTTTTTAATAGTCAAGTATTGTCTATGATTGTCTATGAATGTCTATGAATCCGTTGTCTTTACTTTATGAATAAAGTCTATCTTTCTTCTTGTCTATGGATGCACTCGGGTATGTCGTGTTTCATTTGAACTCCAATAAAAATGTGACAACTAGTTTTTTTTAATTATTTGACAGCTGTCAGTTGAAAACGATTCTCCCTAGGGCTGCAAAGTATTACTTTCAACCCGCTTCTCAGGCAACTTCAGACCTACTTTCCGTGTATGAGTGATGAAAAAACTCTTTATTGTACACCACACAAAAGTAAAAGAAAATAACTGATACAAACAGTTTACATCAAATTATAAAAATCTTGCACTATGGATGCCGTAGTGGTCAGCGCGTCTTCGGACGCATATAGGTCTCCTCCAGGTACTTCCATAGTTGCCTATCCTGCGCGATCCTCCACCATAGTGATCCAGCAGTCCCCTGATGTTATCTGCCCAGCGCATTCTTTGTCTCCCTTTATTGCGTTTTGAGCCGTCCATTACTACCCATTCAAAGAATGGCATGGAGATCTTTTCCTAAGCCATGGTTTCCGGATTGGTATAAAACCTGCAATTACACGCGTGCGAAACTGCGGACAAATTATACTTACTAGACAAAGTCATCTGAGCAATTGATGTAAAAGTAGGTATCTATTTTATTAATATCACTGATCTCTATTAGGTATACCTACTAGTGATTAACAAGCAGATGTTAGCGTCCCGTCGTCGCCGCTGAGTTCGAAATTCGAATAGGTAGATGACATCATTTTGTTCCTCTAAAATCTTTAGTAGGTATAATAGATATTTCAATCCACGAAGACGCGCCCCACTCTGGTAAAATCGCTATGTTCCATTCGATTCGCATGGAGTTTGACAAAGTGGGGTGCGTCACCGTGGATGAAATATCTATAGCTACCTACCTACGTTGAAAAACTTTACTGCAATGAGACACAACAACAGCTACTCATATATTACCAACTAATCTGATTGATGTATTTAATGTGAACGGTATAGATTTATGTATATGTATATTTTTTACCCAATTACCTTCGAGTTACAAAGTAAATACTATAATATAATTGACTATCGAATCCTGGATAGCTGGATTAACTACTATTGACTACTTTATCCAAGAAAAATCTTCCTATTGCTGTAGAAATCCACTACAAATACTTTAAAAAGGGAGTTTTCTATAGCAAACTTCCTTTAAAAGTAGCAGAGACGATTGCTGGGAATATTAATTAATTTCAAGGTTTATATCGTTTTCGGAAAACAAAATCATCAACTTAATAAATCAAGTAAGCACTTCTATAACTCCTGCCGTGAATTTATAGCAGGTACCTACTTACTTATAGGTCTATACTTACCTATCAATAAACCTCCTTACAAATAAACGTGGAATAGGTATAAGTACTTACCTACTCTCTTTTTTCTTTGAATCTTCGAATATCAAATAGCTGATGACAGAGCAGGATAAAACAGAGTATAACTATTCCACCACTACTCCACGTAAATTTAAAAGCTTGTTCAGCCACGTAAATTTAAAGTTTTGTTGTTGTTGTTATTGTGGAGTTGGTGTTGTTTTTAAAGTCTTGAAAAAAATTTTCATCTGAATTGCGGACGATAAGTCTCGGGCAAACCCTACTAATTTAATGTTACCTACATTATAAACCTAGATATGTATGTTTCTATGTGCAACTGCACATAGCTCGTGAAATGAAATTAGTGATAACATAACACATTACAAACTTATGAAGGTATCTGGGTTACATGTAACTTGAACTTTTAACGTTCACACTTGTTTCAAAGTTACCATCCATTTTACCATGTTATCGTCACAATTTATCGTCGTCACGGGATTTGCTTCACAGGGCTCTCAAAATAGTCCTAATTGCTGAAAGTTCATCGACCCGATACTGGAACATCGGGACAGAAAATAACTATAGACAAGCTTTAAGCATAGTGTATATTAATGTTAAGTTGCTGTCGCGCATGCAATTTCCTTTACAGGTATCTAGTAACTAAAAAGCACAAGCGAATGTGTTTAAAACATTTTTTTACTATTAATGACCTAATTACGACTAAACTTTCAATAGGTACTTTTGAACCGCATAAATGCAGTAGACTTAAGTTCCAAGTTTAATTAATTAAAAAAATTAGAAAAGCCGTAGATTTCAATTGTCTTTACATAAGTAACTTATAATTTAAAACAATATTTTCTTACCTATTTTTATAATAATTTTATCATGATCGAAGTATTTGTTAGTATGTAATGTGAGTTTTGTATACCTATGTAAAATTGCGTCGGTGTATAACTTTGTAAAATGATACATCTGGCTCAGCGAAATTTAAGTTCTATACTACTAAGAACGCTTTGCGTTGTAAATACTGCATCTAGGCGACCGTTGCTCGCTACCTACTATAGCCCCATATAAATACTCATACGAGTATATTTGTATTATGTACCCATATTAATATCTAATACCCATAGCGCATTATTTATATTATTTACTAACTATATAAAGCACACCTGGTGTTGCGCGGGTTGAAATACACTATACTCTCAATCAATTCCATATTATTTGGGTTTCCATATTATTACACTACAAAGATCACTATTTTTATTGAGAAAATTATTATAAAACTTGGGCATACGCTAGGTTACCTAGTTGCTACATACGTGCAAAATAATATGTAGTTAGGTGAGAGAATATTATTGTTCTAATTTCATATTAAAAGACCATTATTAGATAAAACCTATTAATTAAAATAATACATTACTAAAACATGCTCGTATAATTTAATTGATAAGTCATGACTATAATCCGGAAGTGACATAGGGATATTAATAAATATAAACCATCTTATATATTTATGCGATTTTGAAACTTGGGTTAGTGAGAAACCTCTATAAGAGAAAAAGAAATCTCGGTCGCTTGAGCTCTTACTAAACCAGGTTTTACTGCATATCATATAACCATGCCAAGCGGTACCTTTATAGCACCAATATAATCAACAAACTAAACCGCGGACTGACAGACGGACGGACAGCCACTAGAGAAAATCTGATGGGATGCGGGTGTTGATTTTAGTAGGTGTGAATTTTGTAAACAGTGAGTCACGTCGGTAACAAAATTAACAAACATAATGAGTTGATCATTGACCTATGTTATGTTATTTACCTATCTATATATATAAAAGAATGAGGCATTTTGGTGATTTTGGTTGTTCCAAGGATTCCGCCAAAACTATAGGTCGTAGAGATCTGAAATTTGGTACCTAGGTAGATATTAGGTCATGAATTCGTACTAAGACGGGGATTCCAGAAATTCAAATTTTAAGGGGTAAAAACCGTTGGTTTTTTGGATTTCCCCATACAAAAGTGAAATTTGTTTTGTTGTTCCAGGAATTCCCGAAAAGCTACAAGTCGTAGGGATCTGAAATTTGGTACCTAGATAGATATTAGGTCATGAATTCGTACTAAGACGGGGATTCCAGAAATTCAAATTTTAAGGGGTAAAAACCGTTGGTTTTTTGGATTTCCCCATACAAAAGTGAAATTTTTTTCGTTGTTCCAGGAATTCCCGAAAAGCTACAAGTCGTAGAGATCTGAAATTTGGTACCTAGGTTGATATTAGGTCATGAATTCGTACTAAGACGGGGATTCCAGAAATTCAAATTTTAAGGGGTAAAAACCGCTGGTTTTTTGGATTTCCCCATACAAAAGTGAAATTTTTTTCGTTGTTCCAGGAATTCCCGAAAAGCTACAAGTCGTAGGGATCTGAAATTTGGTAACTAGGTAGATATTAGGTCATGAATTCGTACTAAGACGGGGATTCCAGAAATTCAAATTTTAAGGGGTAAAAACCGTTGGTTTTATGGATTTCCCCATACAAAAGTGAAATTTTTTTCGTTGTTCCAGGAATTCCAGAAAAGCTACAAGTCGCAGAGATCTGAAATTAAGTACCTAGGTTGATATTAGGTCATGAATTCGTACTAAGACGGGGTTTTCAAAAATTCAAATTTTAAGGGGTAAAAACCGTTGGTTTTTTGGATTTCCCCATACAAAAGTGAAATTTTTTTCGTTGTTCCAGGAATTCCCGAAAAGCTACAAGTCGTAGGGATCTGAAATTTGGTAACTAGGTAGATATTAGGTCATGAATTCGTACTAAGACGGGGATTCCAGAAATTCAAATTTTAAGGGGTAAAATCGTTGGTTTTATGGATTTCTCCATACAAAAGTGTAATTTTTTTTCGTTGTTCCAGGAATTCCCGAAAAGATACAAGTCGTAGAGATCTGAAATTTGGTACCTAGGTTGGAATTATATCATGAATTCGTATTCAAAAAGGGATTTTCGAGATCCAAATTTTGAGGAGGAAAAATTTTGAACTTTTTGGCCGCCATTTTGAACTTTTTTGTTACTGGGCCGATTGCTTTGAAAATCGACTTTTGATTATGGCAGTAAGCATAGAGAAGGAATTTGTGGTCAAAATTTTAAAAAAGTGGCCGCCATTTTGAACTTTTTTGTTATTGGACCGATTGCTTTGAAAATCGATATATGACTATGGCAGCTGGCATAGAGAAGGAATTTGTGGTCAAAATTTAAAAAAGTGGCCGCCATTTTGAACTTTTTTGTTACTGGGCCGATTGCTTTGAAAATCGACTTTTGACTATGGCAGCAAGCATAGAGAAGGAATTTGTTGCTAAAATTAAAAAAAAGTGGCGCCATTTTGAACTTTTTTGTTACTGGGCCGATTGCTTTGGAAATCGATATCTGACTATGGCAGTAAGCATAGAGAAGGAATTTGTGGTCAAAATTTAAAAAAGTGGCCGCCATTTTGAACTTTTTTGTTATTGGACCGATTGCTTTGAAAATCGATATATGACTATGGCAGCTGGCATAGAGAAGGAATTTGTGGTCAAAATTTAAAAAAGTGGCCGCCATTTTGAACTTTTTTGTTACTAGGCCGATTGCTTTGAAAATCGACGTCTGACTATGGCAGCAAGCATAGAGAAGGAATTTGTGGTCAAAATTAAAAAATATGATCTTTTTGGCCGCCATTTTGAACTTTTTTGTTACTGGGCCGATTGCTTTGAAAATAGATATCTGCTTTTCGCAGCAAGCATAGAGAAGGAATTTGTGGTCAAGATAAAAAAATGATGAACTTTTTGGCCGCCATTTTGAACTTTTTTGTTATTGGACCGATTGCTTTGAAAATCGATATATGACTATGGCAGCTGGCATAGAGAAGGAATTTGTGGTCAAAATTTAAAAAAGTGGCCGCCATTTTGAACTTTTTTGTTACTGGGCCGATTACTTTGAAAATCGACTTTTGACTATGGCAGCAAGCATAGAGAAGGAATTTGTTGCTAAAATTAAAAAAAGTGGCCGCCATTTTGAACTTTTTTGTTACTGGGCCGATTGCTTTGAAAATCGATATTTGACTATGGCAGCAAGCATAGAGAAGGAATTTGTGGCCAAAATTTTAAAAAGTGGCCGCCATTTTGAACTTTTTTGTTACTGGGTCGATTGCTTTGAAAATCGATATTTGACTATGGCAGCAAGCATAGAGAAGGAATTTGTGACCAAAATTTTAAAAAGTGGCCGCCATTTTGAACTTTTTTGTTACTGGGTCGATTGCTTTGAAAATCGATATTTGACTATGGCAGCAAGCATAGAGAAGGAATTTGTGGTCAAAATTTAAAAAAGTGGGCGCCATTTTGAACTTTTTTGTTACTGGGCCGATTGCTTTGGAAATCGATATCTGACTATGGCAGTAAGCATAGAGAAGGAATTTGTGGTCAAAATTTAAAAAAGTGGCTGCCATTTCGAACTTTTTTGTTATTGGACCGATTGCTTTGAAAATCGATATATGACTATGGCAGTTGGCATAGAGAAGGAATTTGTGGTCAAAATTTAAAAAAGTGGCCGCCATTTTGAACTTTTTTGTTTCTGGGCCGATTGCTTTAAAAATCGATATTTGACTATGACAGCAAGCATAGAAAAGGAATTTGTGGTCAAAATTTAAAAAGTAGCCGCCATTTTGAACTTTTTTGTTACTGGACCGATCGCTTTGAAAATCGATATTTGACTATGGCAGCAAGCATAGAAAAGGAATTTGTGGTCAAAATTTAAAAAAGTGACCGCCATTTTGAACTTTTTTGTTACTGGGCTGATTGCTTTGAAAATCGACGTCTGACTATGGCAGCAAGCATAGAGAAGGAATTTGGTGTTCGAAATTTAAAAATTTTGAATTTATTGGCCGCCATTTTGAACTTTTTTGTTACTGGGCCGATTGCTTTGAAAAACGATATCTGCCTTTCGCAGCAAGCATAGAGAAGGAATTTGTGGTCAAGATAAAAAAATGATGAACTTTTTGGCCGCCATTTTGAACTTTTTTGTTACTGGGCCGATTGCTTTGAAAATCGACTTTTGACTATGGCAGCAAGCATAGAGAAGGAATTTGTTGCTAAAATTAAAAAAAAGTGGCCACTATTTTGAACTTTTTTGTTACTGTTCCGATTGCTTGGAAAATCGATATTTGACTATGGCAGCAAGCATAGAGAAGGAATTTGTGGCCAAAATTTAAAAAAGTGGCCGCCATTTTGAACTTTTTTGTTACTGGGCCGATTGCTTTGAAAATCGACGTCTGACTATGGCAGCAAGCATAGAGTAGGAATTTGTGGTCAAAATTAAAAAATCTGATCTTTTTGGCCGCCATTTTGAACTTTTTTGTAACTGGGCCGATTGCTTTGAAAATAGATATCTGCTTTTCGCAGCAAGCATAGAGAAGGAATTTGTGGTCAAGATAAAAAAATGATGAACTTTTTGGCCGCCATTTTGAACTTTTTTGTTACTGGGCCGATTGCTTTGAAAATCGACGTGTGACTATAACCAGCAAGCATTAGGAAATATTTAGTGGTCAAAATTAAATTAAATGACGGTTAATACAAGAATTTTGGAAACTTAACGCCTGAGGGTGAAAAGCAGAAGATCAACGTGAGCGAAGCCGCGGGCGTTTGCTAGTAAGGTATAAGATCGAGTGATATCACATAATTGAAGCTGTCGCATCGCATCGTACCGTCAAATATCCCAAGTTTCCGAAAGTTACCTAGTCAGTCTCTCCTTTTTTGTTTTCAAATACAAACTGCTTAAGCCAGTTTGTTCCACTAAAACCTTAATTCTATTTAAGTATACCTATGCGATACTTACAAAGTTCGACGAATTTATAATTATGAATTCTTTTATGTTTATAAGTAAGGGATTATTACAATTATTAAGTAAAGACTCTTGTAAATGGATAAAGTACAGAGTTGATAAGACTACCTACTGATATTATGTTACATAAGCTTTATTGAGATAAGTTCACATTTCCAGGAATTCCACGTGGCATACGTCTACGTGCAAATGGGCAATTCACCGAGACCTGGACTTTGGGCGTTGGAGAAATCTACAGACTACGGAAAGACGTTTAAGCCGTGGCAATATTTTTCTGATTCGCCTCAGTACGTAACATTATAAAGCTATATCACACAATATACATTAATCTAAAAACATAGATTTCTAATATATTCTATACTATTAATAATATAAAAACCTTACTTACAGGGATTGTGTTAGATATTTCGGCAGAGAAAGTCTACAACCGATTACGAAAGACGACTCCGTCATTTGCAGTACGGAATATTCTAAAATTGTTCCCCTCGAAGGAGGAGAAGTATGTACCAATTTTGTACAGTTACATAAATGCCTGTTTATTGGATCTGCTTAAAATAATTACAGATTTTTTTATCCTATCGGTACTTGTAATTATGACTAATGCACTTTAGAATACTGTAAAGAATATTATTATTTTTATCAAACTCTAATTTATTTGTCTAATACGATTGCATTGATTAGCTAAGACTAAAAATTTCAGATACCAATATCACTGTTGAACTATCGTCCGTCAGCAAACAAATATTTCAACTCATCTGTGCTGCAAGAGTGGACGCGAGCTACGAATGTTAGGTTACGTTTGTTGAGAACCAAAAACTTATTAGGGCACCTTATGTCAGTAGCAAGACAGGACCCCACAGTTACCAGAAGAGTGAGTACGAGTTATAATTGTTTTACTATTTTACTATGTTAACACTTCTACAGAAGCATATTATAATGCCCGGTGGTTCTATCTATACTTATAATAAATCTGTAACAGGTCAAATTCTGTACATTAAAGATATTTTGAAAATTTTTTTTCGAGGGCACTCTAAAATCTGTTCTGAACCCAAAACTGTATTTTTTTTCATTTTTGTCTGTCTGTCTGTCTGTCTGTCTGTCTGTCTGTCTGTCTGTCTGTCTGTCTGTCTGTCTGTCTTTCTGTATCACGGCCGCGCATCACGCCGAAACTACTGATTGAATTCCAATGAAACTTGGTATGACTTGAGTTCATACTACGAGGAAGGACATAGGATACTTTTTATACTGAAATTCAGCATGGTTCCCTTAGGAGAGGGGATAAAAGTTAAATTCTCTCGATTTTTTTTGTAGCCAAACTCCTCCTAAACGGCTGGATCGATCGTTGTGAAACTTTCGGGGTGTGATCTCTGGGTCGGGGAGCGGGTTGTTATCTATATTTGATCTCCCAAAATGCTGAAGAACCCTGGCCCTCGCCGATTTAATTTTCCCATACAAAAACCAAGGGCGGTACCGGTGTATGGTGGAATCGAACGAATCGCACATCAAATGGAAGAGCGTAAAAAAATAATCGATCCGAGTCGAGGACTTATACGTGGAGACTTAGGATTATCGAGTATTTTCTAATTGAAAATAAAATTAATAAATTGATTTAATGGCGTTGCTATGTAAACATTTCATTGCTGTCACGTCAGCACCTCTGACAAGTTTGTTTCGAAATTTGTAGCCAGAGTATGATGTCCGACCTTTTTGGTCTATTTAATTTATTTGATATGCAAATAACGTTATAATTCGTCGAATTACGTCGATGCCAAGTATTTGTTCAAGAAAGGATTAACGCTGAAACAGAATAACAAAGAAGTAGGATCTGCTCCATCGTATACAATCGTTAAAAAATGGTCAGAAGAATTGATGACTCACGAGCTGGACGGCCATCAGCTTCGAGTACTGAGAATAACGTCGGAAATATTTGGGATTTCATACTCGGGGCCGTTGATCGAAAATCAGA
Organism: Coenonympha arcania; assembly: GCA_036785405.1. Taxonomy (NCBI): domain Eukaryota; kingdom Metazoa; phylum Arthropoda; class Insecta; order Lepidoptera; family Nymphalidae; genus Coenonympha; species Coenonympha arcania. The sequence goes on from CM072082.1 coordinate 13,040,575, forward strand.
TAAATAGCTGAAATCATAGGTGTATCCTATGAACGAACTTGAAATATAATTCATAATGAATTGTGGCTTCGAAGCTTTCTGCGAGATGGGTACCGAGGCTTCTTTCAGCTGAACATAAATGCAACCGACTAACGATTTAGCGCAATTGTTTGGAGTTGTTTAAAGCCGATTCACCAAACTTCTTACAGATATTTGTTAGTACTGATGAAACTTGGTAAATCGCGGTTGGATTTACTTTCCTTTGGCAGGAGTTCGGGGGAGAAAGGTGTTGTATTTGGTAGAGGTTTGGTCCCTGATTACAACAATACTATTCGCATTACGAGGTAACGCAGTGTTTTCGAGCTTTTCATAAATCAATCTATATGGCGATCAGTATAAATCGGGAAGTCTTTTATCGGAGTAAGGATGACTTTCGGGAGATACAGTAGGACGAGATGGAACACCACACATATATTTTGTTGTACCGACAAAAAAAATAGGCCACAGAACTTTTTAAATATGTTATTTGTAGTATTAAATTTTTGACACAAACCACTTAGGATCTTGAGCGAGCGAAGCGAGCTCGGGACTTGGGGCACCCCGACTCGGTTAACGGATAGGTGACGAAGAGGATTGCATTGGCCTTGCAGGCCCCACCATCCTTCTGAGTGGTTATTTTCTTTTATGACCACCCAGAAATAGGAGCTCCTTCGACCGAGCCAAAAAAGGGTAAGGGAAAGACAGAAGGCTAAAAGAGTCTTAACCTCAAGATTTTAAAGCTCTGTCGACTGACCCTTAGGGGGTGAGGGGTAGATGGTGATGGATAAAGGGTTTTCCTAGCTCCTTTACTTCTTCTCCGAGCCTTAAAAAGGGTAAGGGAAAGACTGAAGACTTAGGATGTAGAGCGAGCGAAGCGAGCTCGGGACTTGGGGCACCTCGACTCGGATAACGGATAGGTGACGAAGAGGATGGCGGGGCCTGCAAGGCCCCACCATCCTTCTGAGTGGTTATTTTCTTTTATGACCACCCAGAAATAGACCGAGCCAAAAAAGGGTAAGGGAAAGACTGAAGGCTAAAAGAGTCTTAACCTCAAGATTATAAAGCTCTGTCGACTGACCCTTAGGGGGGGTGAGGGGTAGATGGTGATGGATAAAGGGTTTTCCTAGCTCCTTTACTTCTTCTTGAGGCTAGAATTCCCATTTCAAAACATGTATTTCAGTAATTATAACAGCAAAATCGAATTCAAAACTTCATAATTAAAAAAAAATATTTCTTAAAAACTACTACGTGTCGAAAGTTTTAGCTTGGGAGGGGGGAAAAAATCCCATTTTTTTTCTTCCCACCCCTTCCCCTTTCGCTTCTCTCCGCGACGAAGCGACTCCATCATCGTCATTTTAATTATTTTCATCTTTTTAAATTTGTTCAAGAATGGTGCAATACCTTTTCAGGGAGTGGTATCGGGGGTTAGGGGACACCCCCTCTCCCCCCCCCTTCCCCCTTCCCGTCCCCCTACTCCTGCCAAACGATTCTATTACCATGGAGTCTTCTTCCATTCTCTTCTTCTGCTGTCAACGTGCAATACTCTTCCATACAATCCATCCATTTCTTTTTTGGTCTTTATCTAAGTACTTACTAAACAAACCTCTCTTATTCTGAGAGGAAACCCTAACCCAGCTATTGTGGGGTTGAGATGAAATTCAATTAACTATATTTGATCCAGCGAGAGGCTTCGGCCGCGTTCAATTAAATGTTGACAAAAAATAACAGGCAAAACGAAGTTTGCCGGGTCAGCTAGTTCTTCAATAAATGTGCAGAAGAATTCTATGTTCTGTGACTGCTGAGACATGTTTACTACTTTTTCTCGAGTGTCATTGCAGAAAAAACAATTTAACATAAAGCTCGTTGCTCGCCAAACCTAACCACATTGTCTAAGCGCTCAAGGCTTGCGCCAGTTTATTTAAAAGTGTACGACACTTATTAACTGACACATTGAATGCTTAAGGGTATGCATGCATACCAACATAATCATTAACTTCAACACGCCTCAATTGATTTACGACACATTATCTGACCTTGCGGTGGTCCATCTGGACGGAGTCTGGAGAAGAAGTCCTACCACCTAGACCGGTTGAACATTAGCTTATTTTATATCATTTATTTTCCAGTACTTCTACAGTATTAAAGATATCAGTATTGGAGGCCGATGCATGTGTAACGGCCACGCTGACACTTGTGACCCAGCGGACCCACAGAGCGATAGCAGCATTCTGGTGTGTCGATGCCAGCACAACACCTGCGGGCCTCAGTGCGCCGCCTGCTGTCCAGGTTTCGAGCAGAAGAAGTGGAGGATCTCTCAAAGCTGGGACAGATTTGCCTGTGAACGTGAGGAAACTTAAAAAACATATCCTACATCCTATACCCGCTCTTTTAACACGGAAAATGTTTAAAGAGAATTTCTTTCGTCTCTAAAGGATACTAAGAGTAGATACGATAAAACCTCAATGAGTGGGAGTTGAACTTACACGCTTTCGGTTTTATTATATTATTTCCATTACTGTATATTGAGTTTATCGTATTTAACATCAATAAGTGGCTGTGAATTAGGCCTATGTGGTATACAGAAGATATTTTGATTTTGAACTATTTTTAACCGACTTCAAAAAAAGGAGGAGGTTTTCAATTCAATTTTTTTTAAAGTCTACATACTGGTGGTTCTTAGATCACGTACTAGTTATCTCTTCTCTTGGAGTATGATAGTGAATAATACAGGGTGCACCTATTACATAATATTAATGTGCAATATATATCTCTCACGAAGATGGTTCGTCCATATTTATTATTTAATAAAAAAAATATTATTCCAGCTTGCAACTGTCACAACCACACCACTGAGTGTGAGTTTGACGCAAAGGTGGACGAGCTACGCTTGTCTCTCGATATACACGGGCGGTACGAAGGCGGAGGCGTGTGCAGGAACTGCCAGCACAACACAGAGGGGATCAACTGTAACAAGTGCAGACCAACTTTCTACCGACCCTACGGGAAACGTTGGGATGAGCTGGATGTGTGTCAACGTGAGTGTATACTAAATACCTGCATGATATGTGGTACTGTTTAAACACACAACGACACTTTTTAATCACTAACAAGCACTGCATATTCGTTGAAAATTTGATCTATAAAGTAATTATATGAATTAATTCCTGAAATGATTTCCTATGTCAAACTCATTTTACTGCCCACTATTGGGTGTAGACATTTACTTTAAAATGTTAAGCGTAACAGGCTTTGGCCAAATCATTACCCACTACGCTGGTAAATTGCGGTTTAGCAGGCTTTTAAGAAACCTTAGAGAACATAAGAGAACACTAAGGTATGGTGCAATATGGAAGTATCATGTTTATTCAAGATGTTTTTCTTCAACGCTACATTAAGCAAATGATATTTCTCAAAAAATCCTTCGGATTCAAAAGCCCTGACATCTGCCCCAGAAAATTAAAAGGTTGTCTTAACCACTAAGCTCTTACTGCTACCATAAAAATCTCAATTATTTTAATTATTAATAATGGTACCTACTGCAATAAATGTATAAAAATATATTTCCGACAGCCTGCAACTGTGACTTGCACTATTCTACCGGTAACTGTCAAGAAGAGACAGGCCAGTGTGAATGCCGGAAGGCGTTCAATCCGCCAAACTGTGACTCTTGCGCTTACGGGTACTTCGACTATCCTGATTGCAAGCCTTGTACGTGTAACCTGAATGGGACAGAAGGACAGCACTGCACACCGACTGATGGAATGGTAAATATAAAATAACTAGTAGACACATCCTGCCCTGTTATTGCAGTGTGCTACTGGGTCCAATTGTAAATCTTAGGCAATCCTGCCCTGAAACTGGAGAGCTTTAAGATAAACACCAAGCGTGCCCCCCGCAACACAGTGCGGTTACCTCGAGGTTCATACTAGAGGACATTACTGGGACTGATGGTGAGAGACACGATACACACAAAAAAATCATCAAAATCAGTTGAGCCATACTTGAATTTTGTGAAACTAGCACAGAACAATTGATTGTATTCCTTTCAATGATTTTATCTGCCACTTGACAAATGTGTGGGACATCCAGTGATAGAAATATTATGTAACTTGTCATTGATCGATGATCCCAACTTTCCATTAAAATTGTTCAAGTAGCAAGATCACATGAAATAATAAAGAAATCATTCGTCGTTGTAGCAGACTGTATAAAAGTGGTGCCTCCTTATAATATTTACAATTATTTTAACAGTGTCCCTGCAAGTACAACTATGCTGGTCCGTCGTGTGAAATATGTGCGGATGGTTATTACTCACTAGAATGCAAAAGTAAGTTGATGAAACTTTACCATGAATGAATCCAGACGCAATAACTAGGTTGACTAACGCTATGATCAATAATTTCTTATTCCAGATTGTGAATGTAATTCCGTTGGTTCCGTATCACAAGTGTGTGATAAAGAAAGCGGTAACTGCACATGCAAGAATAAATACAGCGGCAGAACATGCAACCAATGTGGGTCTGGATATTTCAACTACCCAACATGCAAACGTAAGAATTTGTACCTTTTTTTACACACTACAAAAGAGAACTTGACTGCAATCCCACTGGTGGTACGCGATGATGCAGCTGAAGAAGTAATCGTACATTCGACGAGGGGTCTTCTTGACTGACCGAGGTCAGTCAGGGTATAGGCCTCGATAGGCCTTCTTGCCCGGACATTTCGACTCATTTAGCTCCTTGTTACCTGGTTTCTTCTTTTTTGGCCTGGGTGGCCAAGATCTCGTCTGTAAGGCGTAAGATTTGCGGTGTTCCGTAATCAATCGTGTAATGAACATTGCCCGATTTGAAATCAGCGGAGCAAGGTGCTGTCAACGGTTTTCTCGGAGCCAAAGCCCTTTAATGCTGGCATTTCACAGACCTTGATTCTTTAAAGCCGGTGATTCTGTATATTGAAAAAAGTGTTGAATAATTGTAGCATTCATTGCTATGATAATGATAACAGCACGAATGATGATGATAGTGAGAATCGTGCAAAGCTTTCCCATACACGATTAACCCTGTGAGGAGAGTCTATAAGTCGAAACAAAAAAATGTGCAAATAGCCTGTATAAGTGGCTATCTTAAAAATAGAGAAAAACATATAAAGATTTGTAAATGTTTGCAGGTTGCAACTGCGACACTAGTGGCACGGAGCCTAACATTTGTGATGACATCAATGGGGAGTGCATTTGTAAATCGGGCTTCGGTGGCAGTCGGTGTGATCAATGTTTATCAGGGTAATATGCTGGATTGCTTTGCTTATATGCTTTAAAGTATTATTATTTTTAATTATCAGTTTTAAGTGTTAAGCAGTTTTAATTAATTTCGAAAGAAGTGGTTTTGTGAATTAAATTATTAGCACCAATTACAAAATGATAAATTTTATCGAATCAACTTCTTTTGACAATGCTCCGAAATTGCAGAAAAAGTTTTTGGTAGGATTGTGTGGTACCATGTACAGATAAATTTAACATTGCGGAGTATCACAACACAATTCTTTGTTTTCACGGAGATTTGTTGTATTATTCATAACAGGTATTACATGGAAGTTCGTGGCCGTGATCGTTCCTGCGTCCCTTGCAACTGTTCGCCGACAGGATCCACGTCCACTAGTTGCTCTGTTGATGGAAAGTGCAATTGTCTTAGTAATTTCGGTGGCAAGCAATGTGACCAATGTTCGCCTGGATATTTCAAGTTCCCTGAATGTCTACGTAAGTATAAATAGGGATATTTAAGAATATAATCTAATAAGGTTATTTATACCGATGTCATGATCAATGATGCATAAAGTTAAGTCCTATACTTTTTTGGTACAGGTTGATTGATTTGGGCTATTAACCGATTCAAGCGTCTCATGTATCCTCCTCGTTCGTCAATCTTCATTACTGAAGGTCGTGTCTGCACTGCAATTCGTTCTTACCCATGTTCCTTCATACACTTTTCTGATGGCTGTTGCGAATGGAAGACCAGCGGCTAGGTGATCGGCCGCGTGGTCTCCTGCCCTCCACTTTGCCCAAGAGTATAAACGTATCATTAAAAATTTCAGCTTGCAACTGCGATGAATCAGGCGCCATTGGTTCGACTTGCGATGACAACGGGATATGCCATTGTAAGACCAATTTCGAAGGCGACAAATGCGATAAATGTAAGGAGCAGTTTTACAACTATCCTGCTTGTGAGGAGTGCAATTGCGACCCCAGAGGTGTCATCGCGTCTTTTGCCGGTAATATCATTAACGTTGAGATTTTTTTTGTATCCATTCATGTACTTACTCAGTTTCTGGTTTAAAAATATGATATTACATGATGAAAGTACGTAGATCCAATGTTTTCCGAATTACCAGTATAACATATTATATTATTAATTTCACAGGATGCGGTTCTGTTCCCGTGGGCGAGCTCTGTCAGTGTAAAGACCGTGTACAAGGGAGAATTTGTAACGATTGTAGACCTTTATTCTGGAACTTACAAGAATACAACCCACTTGGATGTGAAGGTATTGTTACATATTATCGGCAATAAACTTGCAGCAAGTTAAAATTTAAACCATTTTTTTCTACATTTCGTGTATTTTTTTTTTGTTAGAATGTAACTGCAACATAGCAGGCACGCTCGGCGGTCTCGGCGTCTGCAACACCCGCAGTGGGCAATGCACGTGCAAATTGCACGTCAGCCAAAGGATGTGTGAACAATGTCAAGACGGCTTCTACAAATTGGAAAATCACAACATGTTCGGATGTACAGGTACTTTATCTTACTAGTGGTTTGAAACTTTTTACGAGCAACATGATCATATTTTCACTCGTTTTTTTTAGCTTGTGACTGCGACATCGGTGGATCAATCGATAACAACTGCGATAAGACTACCGGGCAATGTCACTGCCACTCTCGAGTAGAAGGCCGCCGCTGCGACCGCCCCATCCGCGCACACTACTTCCCAACCCTGCATCAATTTCAATATGAAGTCGAAGAAGGTCTGACCCCATCTGGGCCCGTCCGGTACAGAAGCTTCGAAGATGTGTTCCCAGGATTCTCTTGGAAGGGATATGTTGTATTTTCAATGTTACAGGTAACTGTAACCTTTTAGTACGTAACGAGTATCTAAATGTTGTTTTTTACTCCAGAATTAACGTTTTTGTTCATATTATAGAATGAAGTTATCAACATAGTCCATATCAGCAAGTCATCGTTTTACCGCATGGTATTAAAATACGCAAACCCTCTCAAGGATATCGTCAGTGCAACCATTATTTTAACACCAGAGAGCGTCATCGAAACTAAACAAAGGTAACACCTCAGTTTAACTTGATAATAGTAACATACAAGAATAATAAATAATACGGGCGGGTGTAACACGGGCGTTTCGCCCGTAAAAACGCTCCTAGAAGAAGGACCCCGGACGGGTCCGAAACTGTTCGGGTGGATCTGACTAAACGACGCGTGAGTTAAAGCCGTTTTTCCTTCTTATAATGTCTCACGGAAGTCTTAATTCTAAAAAAGAATAATAAAAGGTGGAATTTACAAAACTACTTGTTTTGCACACTAAAATTCATTTACTTAATAGTTGTTCTTTTGATGACCTTTCTCAAACTGTTTTGCAGCTGCAACGTTAATTTGAGGCCCACACATCAGCCACAACTATTCACCGTTTTAGAAAAAGGAAACGCACCAACGCATTTTGTAATGAACCCTGGCAACTGGACCGTCACTATCAAAACGACTAAGGAAATAATGATTGTAATATCACTTCAATATTTTAATTTAGGATTATAAAAATATATCACGTAATTTCCATAAATATGTCTGTAAAATTCTTTATTTTCTAGGATTACTTCGTTTTAATACCGGAAGCATACTACGAAGCCACGGTTCTTACAAAACTAGTAGATACTCCATGTGTGATTGGTGAAAAAAAGCTCTGTAGACATTTCGCATATCCTAATTTAGTAGGACATCCAACTACCAATGTGTCAGACATGGTGTCAACAGTCTCATCCTTTATCGATGACCCCGAGGTAAACTAAGTCACATATTCGTAACATGAAGCTATTTACCTTTATTAAATTTTAATTGTAATTTTTTTCTTTTCTAGCAATTACAAGAATTTAATGCCCAACCTACTGATATACCGATAGTAAACAACATCCAAAACGAACTGCAGTATAACATGAAGATAGATCCAAGTGGCCAATACGTTATGATAATTGAATATGTAACTCCCATCAATAAAACTGCCGTGTCAATTAGTCAGTCTACTTCGAGTGAGCGGTATGAATTGTCACCTAGAGGAGTAGTCACCGTCAGATTCCGGTCAGGAGATGGACCGGAATTAAATGCGTTAGCTAATTTAAACGACTGTCCCTACACGACACCTTGTAGACAAGTGGTTATAGATGATTTATCTAAAATTTACATATTCAATGTTCAGGAACCTAACAACATTGTTTATTTAGACGTAAGTTGTAATTTTTTTATTAGTTTATTAGTGTTTCCTTAATGAATATTTTATCTAGCTATTTACGCTATCTTTTGATATCTATCTTTTTATCTCAATATCTAAATTCATTTAAGGGTGCCCAAGTGAGGTAGTCCAATAAAATATCTCCCTGGTCTTAAATATGCTCTTCATTCTTTAATTGTTTTGAAGCACATAATCTGATCCCTATACTTAGATACTTAAGAGTATAAATTATAACATATTGTGTGTTGTAGGGTGATACAGGTACCCTCGCGGGCATTAAATCAATAACAGTGATTCCCGAGTCGGAATGGCATCTCGACTATATTACTCCGCGCCCATATTGCCTAAGATATAATGGCCGCTGTAGCCCCGCCGTCTTCTCTGTTGATTCTAAAAAGGTATATTTGTGATGTATTTTGCTTTACTTATTATATATTTTATCACACGATTTATAAACTTTGATTTCTTTTAAGGTTGAAATAGAATCTGGTACGGGAGGAGACAGAGATCTTAGACCTCCAATTCTAGATAACTCCACGATTGTAGTGTACCTCGCACCCCAATCCGAGTCTGTGAAGATAGAATCAAAAGTGCTCTCTCCTGGAGATCACATATTTGTGGTACATTACTACCAACCAGATCACCCAGGTAATAAAAATCGAATGTGTTCAAATACAGAGTGTAAAAATTATGAATATAATATATAATGTAATGAATCTGTCTGATCTCCTTATTTACAGAAAGCAGTATTAAGATAAATATTACCGCTGGCGGGAAAACATTTGAGGCTTCTATTCCCGTAGAGCACTGTCCTTCTAATTCTGGTTGTAGAGCTGTAGTAAAACAAGCTGATGGAAATACGATATTTAACATTTCGGATAACTTCACAATTGAATTTACGGTAAAAGAAAATTACACTCTTATGTTTATAAACTAATAATACGTACTATTTTTATAAGTATTTGAAAAATATATTGGTCTTTTGTCAGGGTGGAAATAGCAAAGAAGTGTGGTTGGATTACGTTCTCGTCATTGCTGAACCAGATTTCAAAGGTTCAGTGCTTAAAGAAGCTAACATGATCGATTATACTCGGGAGTTTATTGAGAAATGTGCGATGAATCATTATGACATAGCTAACACAACAGGTGAGAACTAATACAAATAAAATATCTTATTAGATAAAAACCATTTTATTACTAATTTATAACTTTTAACCACAGGATTTTGCCGCGATGCCATGTTCTCGATAACAGCAGAATACAATAGTGGGGCACTTAGTTGCTTCTGTGACTTTATGGGTTCCACGGAACTGGAATGTAATACCTTCGGAGGCCAATGTCCTTGCAAAGAAAATGTAATCGGGAGAACTTGTAGCGCGTGCAGAACCGGCTATTATGGATTCCCCAACTGCAGGCCGTGCCGTTGCCCCGCGACGGCAATTTGTGACGAGAATGGTAATTATTTGTATTCATTCCGCTTCTTTACAATGCATAATAATATATTTCCTATCGCTAAATCCAATGAAACATTTTAGGAGAATGTATCTGCCCCAAGAACGTTGAAGGTGAAAATTGTGATAGATGTAAACCTTTTACGTTCAACTTTGATGTACAACGCGGTTGCGATGACTGCAATTGTAATCCATTGGGTGTTGTTGACAACCAATTGCAGTGTGAAGCCGACAGTGGGAATTGCGAGTAAGTGATGTTTTAATAGCAATACGAAAAAAATATGAATGATTTTGGTTTCACATACCTAAACAACTATTATTCCTCAGATGTAAAGAGAATGTTATCGGCCGAGTGTGTGATCGCTGTCTTCCAGGACATTACGCATTCCCCGATTGTCTCCAATGTACCTGCAATGAAGACGGTACCACTGATGCGGTCTGCGATCAGAATACTGCCCAATGTTTTTGTAAGAAGCATGTCAGGGGCCAGGTAAGTAAAAGGAACTTAACCAAACCAACCGCACTGTTTTTTTGTACGGTTGATGGCTTGGTGGCGGTGTTTGCAAATTTTATGTTTTTTTTATTCAGTACAATTAAAAATATTTCATGTTCAACAGGATTGCAGTGTCTGTAAAGAAGAGTTCTTTAACCTCCAACCATTCAACCCTGACGGTTGCACGAAGTGTTATTGTTTCGGAAAAACAACTAGATGCAGCAGCTCATATTTATCATGGGCTGAGGTAATATAAAATAATAAGTAAAAATCTCCAAGAATCCTAATTATTTCCAATGAAATAATATATTATGATATTGTTTACAGATAAACGGCATGAGTGATTGGTATCTAGTGAATATCGAGACCAATCGTACATTAAACATTTTCCCTTTGACTATAAGTCCAAATATCCTGAACGATTCTGTGATAGGCGCCGAACTGGCAGGCAACGAAGATGACGTGCAAAAAGTTGTTTATTTTGGAGCTCCTAACTATTATCTCGGTAAGTCTTTGTTCCACTCATACTTAAAACACAGCTTAAAGATATTCTGGTGCTTAAAGTTCGTCCATTCCACTCATAGATAAGTTTGTGTTTAATACTGAAAAAATAAAACTCGGTTCCAATCATTGTTTTAATATATAAAATTTTCGTGTAACCAAACGCCTCTGAAGCGGTTTGACCGAATTTTATGTTTTTCTGTCTACATTCAGTAGATCTAACAATACAAGGGTAATTTCAAACCCCTAACGTTTGCCGCGTCAGCTAGTATTCTCTAATATTGTATTGTCTACTTTTAGGAAAACGTCTGACGTCTTATGGAGGATATCTCACCTACTCAATTTTCTATACAACGCGGGAGAATGGACACGCGATAGCAGCCCCTGATGTCATCATCGGAGGATCTAACGGATTCATCGTACACAACAGTATCGAACAACCACCCGCCGTCGAAAACTGGGTGCACAGTGTCCGGATATCGGAAGACGAGTTCACTGACTTGGATGGATCTCCAGTCACAAGAGAACAGTTTATGAACGTTTTGGTTAACGTCACGAGTATTTACATAAGAGCGACGTATTGGCAGGAAGCTGTCACGACAAGGTCCATAGTATTATGTATTTACTTTATACATTACGCTTTTCAAAAACATCATATGCTTTTTTATACTATAGTAGTTAGTCCTTGACTGCGATCTCACGTGATGGTAAGTGAAGCAGCCGAAGATGTTATCATACAAATTTGGAATGGGTAAGTAAACTCACCTCTAACGGTTTCTACGTTGCATCACACCGGAATGCTAAATCGCTTGGACGCGCGTCCTTGCTAGTAGGGTAGTAACTAGCCACGGTCGAAGCCTCCCACCAGACCAGACCCGAGCCAATTTAGAAATTATTAAATTTCAAAGTGGCCCAAAAGTTCGCAGTAATTAAGCTGACCCAAAATAGCGGCCGTCCGCGCTGATGCATCTCCTCGCTTTACGCGCTTGCTTAGCCCCACAACGCCCTGATACCGCACCTGAGTTGCGCTGAGTTCAACTTATACGCCTCCTACTTTACCTACGTTAATTTTCTATTAATGCTTTTTAGATGAAACAGCTATTTATTAATTCAAGTAATAAAACTAAATTATGTAATGGATAATAAAAATTATATTACGTTTTCCATAGATTAATAGGCGTAACTTTAGATATTGGAGCAGAAGAATTCTACGCCTCGCCCGAGAGAAGGGCCTTATCGGTAGAGGAGTGCCAGTGTCCAAAGGCATACAGAGGTTTATCTTGCGAACAGTGTGCAGAAGGACATTATAGAGTCAGCACAGGACCTCACGCAGGTTTTTGCGTGCCCTGCCAATGCAACGGACATTCAAAGGAGTGCGATGTTAACACTGGTGTTTGTTTGGTAAGTAGAAACGTACTTATTTTATAAGAGATGGCTTTAAAAAATACAATATCAATAGTATGAAAGCTAATACTTATTGCATAATAAAGTAATGTACAAACGGTCTCTCACCGTAAACTCATATACCCGTACTCCGTTCCGTCGTGGGTAAAAATGCATTGCACCATTTGCACTCGTTGACAGCTCTCATGATACGACATAAGAACTGACTACCTGGATGTTAAGAGAGGGAGCACAGGTAGAGAGCCTACCCGATTGACGGTCAAATGCTACGCTATCCGTAACAACAGTCACTCAATCATCAAACTGTATCATTTAGCAAGCTTTGATTGAAAAACTGACATCACAGACTTTCACGATCTTCAGTCATAAGGACGCTGAAGACGAATTGAAAATATTGGTCTACGTTTGCAATATTTTTGTGGAACACATTTTTATTTATTGCGACTATAAAATTATAGTAAATAATTTCCTTGCAGAAAATGTTATTGATCACAGATCAAAGTAGCAAGTTCATATCCTTCTCTTTTCTGTTCTACAAATATAAGTATAATAAGTACTTATCATTCTATGTCATTTTCAAAGGATTGTGCTGACAACACTGAAGGTGATCACTGTGAACAATGCATCTCGGGGTATCACGGTGACGCAACAATTGGTACTCCTAAAGACTGTCTCATTTGCGCTTGCCCCGTACCAAATGCTTCGAACAAGTGAGTTCCTAATTGTGTGTTTATCGATATAATATATTTTGTAAAGTTACTTTCAAAAATAGAACTGAAATTGATTTATTGTTCTACGGACATTATGTTAATAACGGAAGGAACAAGGCCTGAATTCTTCTTCTTAAGTCTTCGTCCTTGTCTTATACCTTTAAACGAGCAATTCTTATATATTACTTATATATATATGTATAGCAATTCTTGTATTATATATATATATATGAAACTATATAATCTGAATCTCGGAAACGGCTCGAACGATTTTCTTGAAATTTAGTATACAGGGGGTTTTGGGGACGATAAATCGATCTAGCTAAGATTCATTTTTAGAAAATGTCGTATTTACAAAAAAAAAATGACTCCTGACATCTATTGGCGGATAGTAATAATACTATTTTTAAAGGCTCACAGTAAAGGTTCTGCTAAGAAGACCACGCAGCAGCAGTAAAGGTAGGTATGCCAGCAAAATTCAAATTTTATTGAGTTTTTCGCAATTTGTTTAATAACATATTGCTTGCGAAAATTGTGGGCATAGAAGTACCCGTTCTCCATTATATTCCCTCATGCGCCTCGTACGAATCCCGCGGGAAGCGGATAGGTAGTGACAACTGTACTCTGATCTACCATCACTACACGGAACATATGAAATTTTAAGTAATGTATTAGCTGATTATTTGTTTTACAGTTTTGCGTACGGCTGCGATTTAAGTGATAACGGATCGCTTATATCGTGTATCTGTAAGCCGGGTTATGGAGGAGCGAGATGTGAATACTGTGCAGCAGGTTACTATGGCGTGCCAGAACAAATCGGTAAGTGCGCAGTGATGTAAAACGCACTGTATATTACAGTGCAAAGCTTTAAAACAGCATCAGCCTTGATCAAGCAGTCTTATCATTTAATATCTGGCGAAGTTCTTATTCGTCTCGTTCGTAGTTTACTCAAAATTAAAAATTTCTAGGCGATGTTATTAAAACCATTTATATCTTATGCTGTGCACTATACGCTGGAAAATTTACTTTTAGGTGACTATTGTAAACCTTGCAACTGTTCCGGGAATATAAATACAAAAGACCCAGGCTCTTGTGACAGTATTACGGGAAATTGTCTGAAGTGCGTTAACAACACTGCTGGTGCTGCTTGCAATTTATGTGCCCCTGGTTTCTTTGGTGATGCAATTTTCTCCAAAAACTGCACAGGTAAGTACTCATTCTCTACGATTTATGAATCAGTATTCAATGTTATTCAATACAATATAATAAGCCTACTAAAAATATAACGCATATCGATTTTTAAATGGAAGCAATTTTAACTTTACAAATATGTACACTTTACTCAGTCAACGTCCTCAGGTCAGCGTGAGCTACGTATAGAAAAAAGAACAAGTAATAATTAAAAAATTAAAAAAAACGACTGCCCTTTGTTATAAAACGAACTAATAATTGAAGATAACATTCTGTTTATCACTTTTGAAAAGGCGCCTCACATCTGCCATACCGACTTTTTCCAAAAAAATATAGCCTATGTCACTCGGCATGATGTAAGCATTCTAACGATACCCCATATGTCCAAAACTGTCCAGTGGTTTAGAAGTTATAGTGGAATAAAGAAACTCACATACATACATACATGAACCCTAAAAACATTACACTCCTTTTTTTGGGCAGTCGTGTAAAAAGGTTTCGGAAGACATTTATCCCAGAGTATTGGTAAATTTATAAACGTATTTTTACATTTTAGCTTGTGTCTGCGATGAATACGGCATGGAGCGATGCGATCCTACCACCGGCACTTGTGTCTGTCGTCCCGGAGTGATTGGTGATATGTGCGACCAATGTCTTCCCGATCACTGGGGCTTTAAGAGCGGACAAGGGTGCACTCCCTGTGATTGTGATATTGCTTCCGAATCCACGCAGTGCGACGACAATACCGGAAAATGCAGGTATAACATTGATTAAACATAAAAAAGGATCAGCACTTATTGACGTCACGCATGTATTTTTAGGCTCCGCCCTGAAGCATCCTTTTAAGTTTGTCAAAACTGTAAAATGGCGGTAATATAAGCGATAATACCATGTGCTGTCGGCGGTACCGAAATGTGGTCGGTAACGATGCCACATTTGAAAAAAATTTGGCTTCAACATAATTATGTCACATATTTCTCGTCCGCTAAACGTAGCGTACTTCGTGATTAAGGTATAGATACACATTAATCATGACTTGATTGATAAAGAGTTTTGGTAACACCGCGCACCGCTGTGTCAGGTATTTTTCTGTAAGTGCGAAGAATTACACTTTACTCCTGCAAAATCACTGGACATAGTGAGACTCAACAGTGTCAAGACATCTGAATATCTTGACTATGACAAGTGCAGTGCAGTACGTCGTGTGACATGACAATGCTAAGTCCTGGGACTTGAGAGAGTCCTTGCACTGCATCTCATGGGCAAACATATCATTTAACATCCGGTGAACTTGCTTATCTCATGTTTTCTATAAAATAAAGAAGATAATATTTTAAAACTAACCTTTCACGTCACAAGGAACAACTTGAAGTGTTGTGAGTTACAAATTCTTTCAGGTGTGCAAAAGGTGTAACTGGGACCCACTGTGACCAATGTGCTGCCGGCTATTGGAACTATACAGCAGACGGATGTGACCGTTAGTATTTTTTTGATAAAATTCACAGAAATTTTTCTAATTGCCTTTTTAGTAACATTTGTAGAGTCACAAACTGGATTTCAGGTTGTAATTGCAACAAGGGTTATTCGATTGGATTCATGTGCAACGCAACAGGACAGTGCGAATGCCTGCCCGGTGTGATTGGAGAAAAATGCGATCGCTGTCCAGACAGGTATATCTAACCAATCCCATTTGCCTGCTTATATCTTCTCTAATATATGAAATTCTCGTGTGAGTTTTTGTTACGAAACTTCTCCGTAACAGCTCGACCAATTGTTATGAAATTTTCTGTGTATATTGGGTAGGTCTGAGAGTAGGTCGTAAGCTATTTTTTATATCCCCAATGCCAAAACAACGTTTGCCGGGTCAGCTAGTATTCAATGAAATTGACTAACGTTATCCAATTCCAACGTCTACGTATTTGGAATACCATTCAGCATTCAAGCGTTTTGAGCTTTCAATGAAATGTATTTTAATCTTTGTACCATTGTACACTTATTTCTTTACAGATGGGTATTAATCCCGCAAGAGGGCTGCTTAAAATGTGATTCATGTACAGACGCCCTAATCTTTACAGTAGAAGACTTGAACAATCTATTGAGTAACGAAACCATCGATTTTAAGGTAAAGTTTAAATGCACTAAATATTAATTAAGTGATAAAAATATTTAACGATATCTATATCCCATCCAAACTTATTTTATATTACTCAATTATTTCAGGATAAAGCAGATTCTTTCTTTACCACACAGCGACTGAATTACATATCAAACCAAGCTGAACTATTAAAGCCAAGAGTCGCTGATTTAAGAAATGTGGATTTAAGTGAAGTTACATCAGCTGTAAAAACTCTTGAAACGAATGCAAAAAATCTTCTTCGATCAGTAAGAAAACTACCTATTATAATATAATAACGAATTTAATTTATAGTATAGATATAATATGATAGTTTATATTATATTTATTTGGGATATGAGTGAAAACACATCCAAACATTTAGTTTTTTTTTTATAATTAACGCGAGCAAACGAGGGGGCGGGTCGGGTCACCTGATGGTAAGCAATCTCTGTCGCCCATGCACATTTGCAACACAACTGCAAATGCGTTGCCGGCTCTCAAAAAATTTTTATACGCCTTTTAAATAACCTCATGTTATAGTTTTGAGGGAACATTGTTGGTGGTAGCTGGTTCCATAGAGTGGATAGAAAGATCTGGCATATCCAGGTCGAATGGGAAGAAAATGTTTCTACGCCGGAGTGTATAACTACTATAATATTTTTATACTGATGTGATTTTTCAAGTGTTTCTTCAAACATTCATTATTTAGACGACCGAATTGCGTAGTGGTAGCGAACCTGCCGTCTGCGTCGGAGGTCGTGGGTTCGATTCCCACTACTGGTAAATGTTTGTGTGATGAGCATGAATGTTTTCCAGTGTCTGGGTGTTTTTCGATATATTATATTTGTGTATGTATAATTATCAGTTATCGAGTACCCATAACACAAGCTATCGATTACTTTGGGGCTAGATTGCGATGAGTAAAATGTCTTGTATATATTTATATTTTATTATTCATTATAATAATTAATTAACATTTTTTTAAGGCTGAATTTGCAGCAACGGACAGTGATAAACAAATATTGCGAGCTGCTGAGTTGACTGATACGGCTGAAAAAGTCCTTGCTTCCGTTAGGGAAAACAGCGAAAAGGCTAAGAATATTGTATCCCATGTATCAGAGCTAGCAACTGGACTAGAACTGAGTCAACAACCAAAAGTAGACAGCGCGTTAGCGGAAGCTAGGCAAATAAAAAGCGACATTGCTGGTACATAAATTTAATATTTATTTTATCAATAACTTTCAAAATAGGTGCTGCTAGGAAGTATTATTAGGCCAAACCGTTAATGTCCCTAATCATTATTTTACTTAATTTACCCAATTTACATTGACTGCAGCAGCAACAATTTTATTGCTCATTTATTGCATTTAAAGACATATGCTAAATAATAATTATAATTATTTAAAGCCTAATATTTTATTTAGAAAAAAATCTGAAGCCAAAGGAGTCAGAAGCTATCAATGCCTATACGAATGCTTCTCAACAAGTGGAACGAATGAATATTTTCGTACAACCAGTGATCGAACAAGTAAAGGTAAGCAATAGATTTTCTTACCTTGATTTTATTTTCGATAACTTATATTGTGTACTGAATACAAATAATATTCTTTTCAGAAATTTGAGTCACTTACAAACGCTACTCGTAATTTAAAATCGAAACTGCAAGATATGCTTGAATACGCTGACTTGGCTCAGCACATCGCCTCGGAAGCAGAAAATCTAAATGCAAATAACAGGTATAAAACTGAAAATATGAGTAAACACATCAATCACAGCGTTAATACTATGAATTTCAATAAATATAATGTATGTTAATTTCTACGTGCAGGAAATCAAAATTCGAAAATAAAGTTTCATCGGTCACTAAATTGAACAATGCCGCGATGAAAGATTTGATTGACGCCGCATCCGATATCAGTAATGCAACTTTATTCACTGGCAAAATGAAACTGAAAAGTAATATAACGAACCTGGCCTTAGATGATATCGAAATCGCTAACGCAAATATGAACACATCGATAGAAACACTTACAAGCTCATTACCTGACTTAACTAATCTCACGAATGAGGCGTTGAATCACGCTAGCAATTTGCGCGAAAGAGTAAGATAATTATTTTGATTCTTTATTAAATCGTACGAATAATGTTTTGCTTACTTAAAACCTGTAACAAACCTGTTTTTACATAAAAATGTTTATTTACTAGATATTTTCATATTACAACAACCTATAATCATCAACAATTGAAATTTTAGGCGGAAAATTTAAGAAATCTTGCGGAGCGTGAAAATAATGACACACGTATTCAACATGCGTACAGTGCAGCATCTGCCTATTCTTCTATTGTACAAGAAATTTCGGATGCTAAAATCGCCAGTGAAGAAGCTGAAGCTGCGGTTGTTGATATTACTGACATAGTAAGTTTAAATATAAAAAAGAAAATAAAAATAGCCTTCAATTTTACTACCATACCATAATTTAGCATTGGCCATTTAACAATAAAAGTTAGTGTTAAAGCTTGGCAAGAAAAGCCTTTAAACGTAAAAAATGTAACAGTGTTTATAAAGATCATTTCAAGAAAATAAGTAAGATTGTTTTAAATAGAAGATAGGTATTTTAAAAACAATTTTACCTTTTAGAATAGAAGACTAAAGGACTCCGTTGAGCCTGCACGGGAGCTTTCAGTCTCTCTCTCTAAATCTGCTCTGAAAGCTCTTAAAATGGTTGAGATGCAACTAAAACCTAACCTTACTTTAGCTGAGAAAGTTCTGAAGAATGTATCTTCTACTTTTGGCTACGCTGATGATGAAAATAATGCTATACAATTGTACGTATTAAAGACACAGTGTATTGTTAATTGAGAATGTATATTAAGGCTTTTCAGATCGTTTATAATTTTATTTTAACTTCAGGTCTCTTCCACTTTCTCCGAAAGTTTCACTTGGAATTGAAATAAGCAAGGCTGACAAGGTCGCCGAAATTGTGAAATCAACAGCAGATGTTATGTCTAATATTTCGAGCGAACTTTCTAACAGCAAAGAATGGGCACAAACCTTACCAAAATTAGCTGATGATGCACAGAAAATGACATCCAATGTTGAAAGCTTAGGTAAGTTAACGGAAACTCATGTAAGACATGCAATGCTTTTGAAATGAAATGTAAGTGATATTAAATTTCCTTTTCAGTAACAAATATCCAAGAAATGGATCCAATGGTCCAGTCCAAATTAGAGACTGTGCAAATGAAACAAGATGACTTGGAATATAGACGCAAAGAAGCTGATGAAAAGCTGCAGAAGCTTAGAGAACTAATTGAACAAGTAAGTAATTGGGAGGACAACTACATTAAAAATGTTGCATGCTATAATTGGTTAATTCCAAAGATTTTGTAAAGAAGCTGGGTACCATATAAAAAGTTAGATTTCTTTTATAATATCAACATATTTATTTCAGGCACGTACAGTAGCGAACCGTATACAAGTCGGAGTGTCCTTCGACCGCCATTCAACCCTTCAACCACGCTTGCCCGACACTATAGACGAGATGTCAACATCAACGCATGTATCTGCCTACTTCCGTACAAAGGAAAAGGATGGGTTTATTTTATACCTCGGAAATCCACAAGGCACTATGCTAAGAAGAACGAAATCCGTAAGACAATAATTGTACCTTTATAGAAAGTTTATTTACAATAAGTACTTAATAGTTAATAATAAATAATTAAATGAACGAAATTTTTGTTTTTTTTTTAGGATGACTTTATGGTAATCGGAGTCCAAAACGGGTACCCGTATCTAGTTATGGATATCGGTGACAGCGCGGAATCTGGCCGGGACCCAGCAAGAATCAGCAGTGATAAGTTTGTTGCTGACAATCGGTGGTACCAAGTTATTGTGGACAGGTATGCTTCACGACCTTTCAAGTAAATTTCTTGTAGAGTTATTCTATACTCATACTAACGGTTCAATATAGTTATGAGTATCTCCCCGAAGGAAGCAATAGTTATTTGTTATGCAAGGCCGCAAAATGGATTTTTGGGCCGAGTGTCAAATTTGAATGCTGAGCGGCGAAGGATTCTAGGGTTGAACCCTGAGCGCAGCGAGGGGTTCAAAGAATAGAATCCTGAGCATAGCGAGGCATTCAAAAGACACGAGACCCAAAAAAATTTGCGGCCGTACATAACACAAAATTTTTCATCTCAGCACATAGCGAGGAAAATTACTTGAAGAACACTTGGATCGGCATTGCGAGTATGTAAGATGTTGTCTTTAGTAATACTCTGCAATAACTTCACTCACTTAATTAAATCCACCCTAAATCACCACTCATCATAACAAAAAAGGAAATGAATAAAAACAAGATATTTCATTATTATTTATCACGATCAGAAAAAAAAAATAAGATACTTTTTTTTCTACTTTTTTTTTGGATGCGTTCAGAAATATCAATTTCTAAGAACCAACGATAATAGAAGATTAAGAAAAAAATAACAACAATTAGAAAAACAATAAGTAAATATCATGGATTTAATTAGATTTCCTTTATAATTAATAAAACTAAATAGAAGTTATTTTTTTTATTGATATTCTAAGAAAATGTAAAAACAAAAAGTAATGTACACCTATACAAACTCAAAGGTCGAACTTCGTTACTGACGCATTATTTAAAAAAAAAAGAAGTCTTTAGTTTAATGGTGGCACCACACATGGCTATTTGTATTTGCCTATTTTTTTATATTTATCAAATAACTTCCATGTGTGGAGAGTATATTTGCCAAAATTATTGCAATATTTGCCTGTTTGGCAAATACAGCCAATAACATATTTGGCTCCATGAGGTCGAAAATTTTGGCAAATTCGCGATCACCCAATCACAAATACAAATAGCCATGTGTGGTACCACAATTAGACATTATTATAGACGCAATACGAGATTACGTCATGTTCGAATTTAGAAATGCTTTGCGGCCCTAGGGCGGGAAAGGATTTTCATACTACTTTCTCGCCCTAGGGAGAAATGAAAATTCTTTTGGGCCCTAGGGAATATAATAGCATTTCATTAAAAATCTCCTTTCCGAGCGGGTGAGATGAAAAAACTATTTCTTCTTCTATTATAAAAAGAATCCGTGCAAAAATTGCAGTTTTTATAGGTATAATAATAAAAAGTCAGTCAAAACATTTGTACATGTAGGACGTAGGTATATTTTGAATTACTATTACATATTATGATACACAATTTAACAGAATCGGCCGCAATGTGAAGTTATCAATTCGAGAAAGCCTCGACAGCGGCGCAGAAAAAGTTTACGACACAGACGCTGTTCTACCAGGACAACATACTATATTCAACTTGGACCGGGAAAAGTCGAAACTGTATGTTGGTGGAGTTCCATCTGACGCAAAACTGCAAAGCATAAATTTCCCAGCCTTCGAGGGTCAGATTGAAGAACTCATGATTGGTGATTCTCCTGTCGGGCTCTGGAATTCCGTTAGCGCTGCTAATTTGAAGGGAGCAAGACAAAGGTAATTAATTAAATATTTTAACTTTACTTATTGTACTTTTTTGACTGTTAGTGACTATCCCGATTTAAATAACTCGTAGTACGACAACAGTTTTGGCTGCATCATCACTTACCTTCATGTGTGATTGCAGTAGGTACTAACTTGCACACTGTAAAAAAAATGCATTATTGTCTAGTCTAACAGTAATTTAGTGTGGTACAATATACAATTTTAAGAAATTTCACGAAGTTTAATGTGTGATTCTTTTTTGCAGGGATAAATTGATAACGTCTCAATCTGGCCCTCAAGAATACAGATTTAACGGACGTTCCCACGTAACTATGCCGGGACGGGGATACCTTGGACCACAGAAAAATCAGGTGTTACTATTCTTCAGGACATACGCTCCAGATGGCCTGCTCTATGTGGTTGGAGAAGGCAAACATTTCTTCTCGATACAGATGCAAGATGGTCATGTATATTTGCAGGTATGGTTATTGACCACATGCGTGATTTATATTTGTATTAAAATAAAACTTTTGAGTTTCTTATTTTTTATAAAATTTTAGGTCTCACTTGGCGATCCTAACAACATGGTTATTCTGGGTACTCTTAAAACGTATAACGATGGGAAATGGCATAAACTGGATGCTGGAAGATACTCGACTTCGTGTTCTCTACGGGTTGACAATGAAATTTTAAAGAAAGCGGTACTATCAGCCGATAAAGAAATAACTGCACTCGATACGATGAACTTTGGTGGAAATAACAAAGGCATCATACAAGTCACAACTAAAGGATTCGATGGTTGTTTGAGACAAATAAGTATTGATGGTATTAATATAGATTTGAGTGAAAATATTGAATCTGTAGGAATTGCTTATAGTTGCCAGGTAAGTACCAAAATACTTTCAACTTTGCGCATATGATATTACGTACCTTTTGATTAATTCGAGTTACAATTTTGAATAAAAAAATATATTGATATTACTGTCAATAATTATGTTATCTGTTATTATATATAACTCTTTTTTATTCTAGTTCGCATCTTTAGTCTCGCTATCAGGCGACAACAGTTACCTATGGTACAAAGATGTAACAACTGATCACGTTCAGTTGACGCTTAAGTTCAAGACCGACGAACCTGATGGTCTACTCTTTATTTACGTGAGTCGGACACAAACGACGTCAATGCCTGATAGCATATCACTTGCACTTATAAGAGGTAATTTAAATTGCATTCGTTTATTCCTAGCTTTCTTTTCGTTCCTTTATTAGATGCAATAAAATTTATATAGTAAAAGAAATAGGTACGGGTTCATAAAACTCTCCACCAAACTAACTAAGTTCCGGAAACACCAAAGCTCGGCCACTTTTAGTGGTGATAAGAGCTAAGCTGTTTTCATCACTATGATAATTACGAAACAAAATCTTTGCCTTTAGTTGAAAATTTATTGTAAAAATTATAAACTTACAATTTGCATTTATGTCAATGAATAAAAGTTAATTGTACACCTGCTACAGAATTTTATATTTTTGTTCTTAGGAAAATTAGTTCTTATGAGTCAACGCGAGGTGCTAGATACAGGCCTTAATAAATACAATGACTCTCAATGGCATGTTGTCACTGTAACTCACAACAACAAGGCTTTGCGACTCGTAGTGGATGACTTCGATTACTTCAGGTAAATCCAAAAGCACCTGCCCCCTGATTCTGTATCGTTCAATAACTAACTGTTAGCAACCCTCATTCGGTTGTTAACTAACGAAACGGAGGCAAAAATCCTATTTTTGCATTATATTTGCACAAGTTACCAATCTAGATTGGTATGGTATCATGTCAACATACCATGCTAGCTGCTAACTGGTGCAAAAAGAATACAAAAGTAGGATTTTTGCCTCCGTTTTCTTAGTTAATAACTCAGTCAGGGTTACTAACTAACAAACTGTATGTTACAGAATCAGCCCGCTGTAGTCATATGGCATTTTGCGAATAAAGATAGAAATGAGACGAAATTCAAAAATGTATGAAAATCATCGTGACCCCGCGCATTAATAAAAAAAAAAAAATAATATCTTTATTTACCAAAAATAAGAATACATACACAATTATTTCTAGCGGTCTCCAAACAAGGAATCCTGTATTTTGGAGACAATTTATTACGCTTACCTATCTAAGATTATACTAGGGCTAATGTATTCCTGAAAGGATTATAATTTTACATTTACATTCTTATACATTTTTTTGAATTTCGTTCGAAAGCAATGCAATAGCAATCTTAAAATACTCTTGGATGGGACATTTGGCTAGAGCTGCAGTTTTTAATATTTCTTACTTTTGCGATTAAACTATAAAAGTGCTCTTGTAATCAAAATGCTGAAAATTTTATGTCCAGTGTCATGTTTAGACTAATTAATTTGTGTTGTTCTAACAGTACTGATTCTCCGCCGGCACCACTGCACATATTAAATGGAGTACTGTTCATCGGAGGGGTGAAATCTAATTACGTAGTCGGAGGCAAAGTGGGCTCGAAAGCCTCGTTCAAGGGATGCATAGCTGACGCCAGCATCAACGGACGGGTTTTGAACCTTTTGGAACCGTTCAACAACCACAGCGTCACATTTGGCAGATGTGGTCAAACTACGACCACTGGCGGCGTCCCACCTGGTAAATTATCATTTAGCTGTAGCTGTAAAACGAAAGCTCATGAATAAAGCTTACTATAGTATTGAGGATTATTTACATGAAATATATCCTTGGGAGTGAATGAACTGCTGTAATAATACTAGCTCATTTAGTGATAACAGAAAACAAAATCCGGCTGAGTTTGTGAGCTTCTTCTCAGTGCAAGGCGCGTTCGAAACCTCGTAAACTTGTAGTTGTACTTGTATCACCATACATATGCGACAAATATTATAGTGACGTTTTACAAAGGCCTGTACGTTAGGCCTATGTGAAATAGAGATATTTTGAGTTTTTAACGATGTTCGCTATACACGGGCCACGCGCCACAGCCACAAAATTCCTCCACCGGCATATTTCCTGAAGTTTTTATACATTTTACTAGCTGACCCGGCAAACGTTGTTTTGCCGTATAGCGTATGAAAAATAGTGTACAACCTACTCTCAGACCTACCAAACAGAAAATTTCATACCAATCGGTCGAGCCGTTACGGAGGAGTTTGGTAACAAATATTGGCATGAAAATTTTATATATTAGAAGAAATAAAAATATGGACTTACGGCTCGCCGTACAGGGGTGACGCTGGTGACCTCCATGCTCCACAAATTCAATATTCGGCTAGTCCATATAAAATGTAAGGAAATTACAGGAAATATGCCAGTGGCGGCGTGGTTGCCACAACCACAAAACGCCGTCGAAGACAATAATCGCTTTAGGAATGTACCTGTTATAGTTGGAACTTTACTGAAAGTTATTGGATGAAAGTGGAACTTTTACACATAGAAAACTAGATGTACAGTAAAATAAGAATAGAAGTACAGTAAGTGCTTTCTTTTTCTAGATCAAACATTATGGGTTGTACAAACTCCAGTTGATGTTCTACCAACTCCCAAGCTTATTCCTGACCAAGAAGTTACTACAAGGGCAGGTACAGGATATAGAATTAATTATTTGCATCTGACTATGAGATTTTGTGATCAATTAATTAAAAGATTGCTAATTAACCTTCTAACCTTGAATTAGCACATAGGTTTTTTAAAAAAAGTCGGTTGGTGCAATAGACATGTAGGTATCCTGGACAGGGCCGACTGCGCGAAAAAATGTTACCAGTTTATCGGTGCCAAAAATGCTTGTTTTGCTACCAACAGTAAGGCCACGCTGTAGTTCGCTCACCAGCCACCTATAGAATTTTTACAGATGGCGCTACTGTTTGCTTTTATGAAAAAGGTTTACGTAAATCGTTCGGATGCCCACATTCTGAGGTTTGTTATCGGTGGTTGGTGCAGAATTAAAATTATTTTACGTTATACACACATCTATTATGTACTTGCAGAGTCCCCGGTGATAACAACAGAGAGGCCAATGACAGAGCCGCCGACGTCAGTACCACCTGCCACCACAACTGTCCTAGTCCCGGCTCGGGCAACGTTCACGCCTCCTACTACCATGAGATCGATGCCCACCACCAGAAAGACACCACCACTGCCTGAAACCGGGTGCGTTCTGGCGTACGACCCTCAATATTCGATCGGTAATCCCGAGGAGGGTTATAGATTCGGTAAGTGAATGTCTAACATTGTCACACTGGTCCATATTAACTGTGTTCTTAATAAACTGTGACACTCTCAGCTTTACCAGCAGTTCCTACATTAAAAAGTGTCTGGTTTGACCCAGTGGCAGAACTAGCACCACACTCTCGATACTCCATGATTTTTGTTCTTGTTCTCACTCCATTTATTACTTCTAGTAGCATACTAATATATTAACATTGTTCGAAAACTCTTCTGAGTATAGGTCCAAGACTAGTAGGTAGAGAAGCTATTCTGCCGGATTCTTACAGATAGAAATTGCCAGTTCGATATCTTCTTAAAGCTGTTTTATAGAAGCTTCTTACCATAACAACGGTACCAGATACCTAATAAAAGTTTCTTTTGTTGATTTTGGACTTTTTTTTTGTTTAAACATGTACAGTCACGGAATGGGAAGGTTCGTCGATTTTCAAATTGATTCGTTTGCACGGGTCAATTGCACAGGTATGTCGACATAATGGACTCTTGCAGTACTAGTGCAAGCGAAAACCGACACTAAGGTGACGAACCTTTTCATTCCGAGACAATACCTACAACCCAAATGCTTTCAAATCAAATGTCACATAATTGCTAATTGCCTTTGTACTTATTAGGCACAAAGAATGACAGTCGAATAGAATATGCAAAGTTGCCTGGCAGGCAACGAGACGGATTCGATCTCACTATCACCTTCCGCACATTTGATCAAGACGGAGGACTGATTTTCTACGCGGCAGCCGAGAGGACGCCGGATCAATTCTTAACGCTTTATATGAAAGACGCAAAAGTAAGTTTCTTCCCCTCAACTAGTCAAATACTTACCTAAGTGACAGTCCACTATTTCAAATCTCTACCTCTCTTCAGAGAATCGGGGGTTGGTATCTCGGGCACACACTTCTGACTTTTCGGAATTACTGGTTTGTGGTGAAGAAAACCATTGTGAAGGAACCTGCATACTGATTTCACCATAATGTTCTTAAAGGGGTACAAAGCCCGCAAACCCACACTTGGTCAGCGTGGTGGGGCCTATGGTCATATCCTTATTATAGTTAGAGCAGAGCCATACTCAAAAGTGGTCCATGCAAAGAGTTTCAGATGATTGTTCAATGTATTGGATGGTTACTGTGTCAAAAAATTCCTCTTACATCAGAGACCATGAACCTGATCATTTCTCTAGCCCTATACTGCTATCGCTATGTTATGTGCTACGTAGACAGATGGTCTACGTAGTGCTGAAATAGTGCATGCAAGCACACGCATTTATATCCTAATTTTCAAGATCATATTCATAGTATACGGGCTTCCCAAGGCAGCGCCACAAACCATGCCGTCAGTCTTCTTCAATCTCTCGCTTTTTTCCATTCAGTCTATCCTTGGTCTGCGGGGCAACCAATACTATTAGGTAATTATTTATCAAATGTGATGTTTTGATCATAGAGAATAAGCGAAGTCGCTGTTTCTTGTTACGCAGTAATCACTACCACTGCAGGGATTCACACAGCTATATACTTATAACTACATATTTTCTCACTCCCGGAGTGCCACGTCTTTCTTTTTATTATACCTGTACTTCACCCACCATCATCCCTTTAACAATCTGAAGTGGTCGTCCGTAAGTTAGGTTTGTAACTTGCAGACGACCTCTTTTGCACGGCATTGCATTTAAAGTTGTATAAACACAACTTTTACTGTTGTTTAGCTTCACTTCGCCTTCAACTGCGGAGGGGAGACTGGCGAAGTGGTCTCGAGTGGCACATACAACGACACCGTGTGGCACACAGTCACGCTGGTCCGGAACGGCGGTCACGGCAAGCTTACTGTCCTCAACGAGTGGAATGGAGAAGCGAGCGTGTCCTGCAATGCGCCCGCAGCACTCACCGCCCCGTTCTATTACGGCGGCTTACGAAATGTGACTAACAGCATCAGCCGTAATCTGAAGGTATTTAATCTTTTTTTTCACCCTCTACAAGTTAGTTATCCACTGCAGTTGAAGATTTTATCGTACTGACTCGGAAGAGGTAACTTGTAAATTCACCTCTAACGGTTTCTCCCCTGCATTTGCGCCGGAACGCTAAATCGCTTGGCGGTGCGTCTTTCCTCTTAGGGAGGTAACTAGCCACGACCAAAGCCTTCCACTAGACCAGACCTGAGCAAAGTAAGGCGGGAGTCGAACCCGCGACTCGATGTCGAATCCGAGCGCGCACCACTACGCCAAACGGTTTGCGGTCGTCAAACTTAAGAATTTCTAAAATGAAGGATCCTTACTTAATGTTAAATATAAACACTCAATAGACAGTTATCACTTGCCTGAATAAATGTACCCCAATGACTCACCCAATCATTTAAAACTTTTCAGAACTTTTACCAACCATTTAGAGGATGCCTGAAGGGACTTATGATGAATGCACAATACGTTACCGATATTCTTCTTAGAAGCAACTCCCTGCGTTGCACTGATAACGTGGAAGACGGCGTTTATTTCGGTCCTTCAAACAATGGTCACAGTAATTATTTGAAAGTAAGTGTGCAACAAGTATTCCTACAGTTTTAAAGTTAAATCATCCAGCTACACAGAAACTATCACTTAGTAAATTGTACTATCCTATAGACTCGATCGATATAAACTTATAATAGACGCAACATACTAATGTAGTAGAGCTGAGTTTTTGTGACCACTTTTCCGCTACTTAACCAGAATTCCCACCAGAACTCCAGCAAAAGTTTAACCGTTTAAAAAAGAAAATATTTTTAAATGTAAATAGATTCGTTGGTTTGGGAGCTACGACGCTATAGAAACATGTTATAGTTATAATACTAATGTAGTAGAGCTGAGTTTTTGTGACCACTTTTCCGCAACAAAAGTTTAACCGTTTAAAAAAAAAAATTTAAATGTAAATAGATTCGTTGGTTTGGGAGCTACGACGCTATAGAAACATATTATAGTTATAAAAAGGATTTTTTTATTAATTTAACATTAATTTATTTAATTTCATATATTAATTTGCCCAATTAAATTATCTTACTATACTTAAAAGTAAAATTATTTTTCAGCTACTAGAAAACTTCCGAATCGGATTCGAAATCTCGATATCAATGGAAGTGAAACCACGCAACTCCACTGGACTTCTATTGAGTGTACACGGAAGGAGGGATTACATGGTTCTAGAGCTCATGGAAAACGAAGTCGTGGCCAACGTGGATAACGGAAAGGGACCTTTCAGCGCCAGTTACAAATTAGGCAACAAATTCTCCCTTTGCGATGGTAACTGGCACAAAATACATGGTAAGTCGTTGTTTTCCTGACGTCATCTACCTACTTTTTCACTCGTAAAAACTTTCTCCTGTTAAGTATAATGCCTCCGAGTGTTACTTTTTAAATAATTGGATAAAGAGCGCCAGGACCATTCGTGCTTCTTTGGTAGGTACTTAGGTAGGTACTCGCTTCCCTGCCCTGATTCGATCAGGTAATCCCGTGGAGATTTCAAGAATACCTATAGTTTTTTCCTTATCTCTTAGGTAATCATAGTATGAAGAAAACCTCTGCACATTTCAACTTTACAGATCCAGACTTGGACTGGGCGCGCGGTAAACTTTTTTTACACACTACAAGTAAGACTGCAATGTTACCTGATGTTAATGTCCAGTTTTGATAATGGTATCCATGAGAAAACCATATAAGTTTTAAATTTTTAATGGAGGATGTATTCAACAGTAGTTTGATGAGAGTCGAATTCGGGTTTTTTGATAATTCATTATTTCTTGTATGAAGAAGGTTAACGTAAAATTTTTCGACGGGCTCATCCTCGGGTTCATATCGGTGTATGTTATTGATGTTTTCATTGATCGTCAATTTTTCCCAGCGGTGAAATCTCACCACGTGGTGTCGGTCGGCGTCGACGGCCACTTCTCGGACCCGGGGCTCGGGGTCTCGGGCTCCACAGATACGCGCTCCGCGATCTACATCGGCGGCCACGAGCGCCCCATCCACAAGGTGCGCGGCGTGCGCTCCAAGCGGGGCTTCACCGGCTGCATCCGGAACATCACCATCAAGGACACGCCCGTGCAAATACCGCTGAGCGCCGCGGGCAGGAACACCAACATCGGCGTGTGTCCAAGCGATTGAATCAACACTAACAGCACATCGCATCAGTACAAACTCGAAACTATATCCAAAATCCGATCTCAGTGAGGATGCGTGTCCACCTGAGATGTGCTACGTTTCTATCCCACGCTTTTTTGTCAAACGCGCTAGTAGAATCGCTCGATCCTCATAACCTATGGCATCAGATAATATCACTGATCTCTATTAAACAAGGTGTGTGTTAATTCGTATAGTGTGCCGGCAGCTAACCTTTTTACTTAATCCTAGAAACCTAGTTTTATTTTCAATACAAAACTTATTTTTTAATTTAGAAAAAATATTTTAAGCAACCCTAACTGTGATGTCATACACCACACGACAAAGCGTACACACACTACAACAAAGCGTAATACACTTTTCATTCATATTGAATGAGCTGTTTTTAGGGATGTCACTAATTTATGATACATTTTTAAACTCCCTTTGAGCTAGACTATTTGTGATATTTTTTCATGCATCATGCATTAATAGAGATCAATGATATCAATCGTTTCCTTTCGGTGCCGTTTGACAGAACACGCAACGTAGCAACTTAGCACTGGTATATTAGACAAGCCTTATTACTGCAATATCTTCAACTAATACCTCGTAACTAGAACGTGTTTACTTATAAAATTGTACTTATTATCTTTTACATTCGTATCAAAATAAATACGTATTAAAACATGTATAACCTGTCTATTATCATTTCCTTATGATTTACGACTAAAGGTAGTTCAATCCACGAAGACGCGCCCCACTCCTTCAAATCGCTTGTTTCACGCAATTCGTAAGGAGCTAGGAAGAAGTGAGGCGCGTATTGGTGGATTGAATTACCTATTCGTGCACTAATCGCTTGATGTGGATAGAAGTAGTTATAAAAACAGCGATGTGGATCTAAGTACGCATTTTTCGAGCTTAATTCAACATTTACTGATATATCCAACCAAATCCGAAGCCTACATATTATGCCACTTACTCAAATAAATAAAACTACTGAACCAATTTGGCTGAAGTATAAAAAATAAAGATGATACCTTAATTAATTATAAATAATAATTAATGGTAAATAAACATAATTATTATTAAGACATTATACACATTGCAATTTACCTCCAAAGTAACTGTTATGTCGTGTATCTTAGAAACCAGTGGGAATCGAACCCAAGACACGCAGAGTTTTAGAGCCTGGGTACTGTTTCTGTATATTAGGTATATAATATATCATCAAATATCAGTTCTCTAGTACCCATAACACAAGCCTATTTTGAAGATAACTTGCACGTGTATAATACCCTGATATATTTATTGTTACTTTTTATGTCAAAAGAAATGACGGGAAGAAAAAGAATCAACCACCTACAAATACATTAGCCCCCTTATTAATAAATATGGAATAGTTAAACTCTGTTTTGTCTTTATCTGTCACGTGGAAGTTGACATTTGAAGAAAAAAGACAAAACAGAGTTTAACTACTCCATCTTTGTTCCAAGTTTATTAATAAAGGGGGTAGCAGTTTTCGTAAAGGGTTATATACAGCGTTTCAAAGAAGCTGATGTTTTCCTAGAAGTGTTCCAGAGAGATTGTTGCTGGATAAAGCCCCAAAGACCTTCCTACTTAAAATCAAGCCATCCAATGTGTGCTAAAATAGATTCTCCCAAAAGACTTAAAGTCATTGTCCTTTAAAAGTTTCAAGCCTGCCTTACGGGAGGGGTTTGTGCATCGGTCTTTTTACTCTGTTAAAGAATTTTTAATTATTATAATTAAAAATTTTTTTTTTTAATTATTATAACACACAACGCACCATGGAATGTGTTAAAATTATATAGGTACTAGCTGACCCGGCCACGCGTTGTTGTGGCTAAAGTTTTTGTTATATTAATAAATTAAAATTGCGACTATAATTTGAGATTTAAACTATCCTATCTCTCAAGTTGGATCGAACTGCACACGGTGTGCGAATTTTATTATAATCGGTTCAGTAGTTTAGGAGTCCATCGCGGACAAACATCGTGACACGAGATTTATATATATTATTACTAGCTGACCCGGCCACGCGTTGCTGTGGCTAAAGTTTTTGTTATATTAATAAATTAAAATTGCGACTATAATTTGAGATTTAAACTATCCTATCTCTCAAGTTGGACAAAATGACAGATATTCACGAAGTTTGAACTAAATCGGTTCAGTAGTTTAGGAGTCCATCGCGGACAAACATCGTGACACGAGATTTATATATAATAAGATTATAGTAGTTTATGTAACGGTTACATAATGGGGGGTATTAAAATACGAGTGTGAGTTTAAAAAACGAGCCGCAGGCGAGTTTTTTAATAGTATCACACGAGTGTTTTAATACCTAATTATGTAGAGTTTCATACACTACTTTATCTACGCTCATATTATTATCATAAATCCAAATCATAAAATCTTGCTAACTTTTGTCGTAAATCATTGCAACTACTAAGATGTCAGGTGGAGTGAAATTTTCTTTAGTACGTTTCACTGCTAGATATTTTTCAGCGCAAAGTTTTGACTAAGTAACAAAAAAAATTAGTTGTCTGTAAAGTCGGTTTACGGACGATAGATTTACGAGATAACGTCATAATCGTAATCGTTATCGTTATCGTAATCGTTATCGTAATCGTAATCGTAGTCGTAATCGTAATCATAATCATAATCACAGGCCCAGGTGGAACGTTACGCGGAACGTTAGACATTGTGTTGTTGTCTATGGTCAATCATGGCCCATCTATACTCTCGGCAATGACTACCAACCTCAGACCAATAATCCCATAGACACAAGGCTAAAATAAAACAAAGTAAACGTATATCTTATTCAAGTTTCTAAATAGTATCAGTATTAGTGTGAGTGAGACAAAAATCAGGTGTCAGCTTTTATTTTTTTTGACATGTCACAAGGTCCAAATATTTTGCAACCATTTGCAACCTTTTAATACTGCCAATTTTAAAAGTATTCGCGTTTCTGGTCGAATTACCTCAGTCGTCGTATATATTTAATTTTGTCTCATAATATTTGTTGATGTTTCGTGAGAAGTGCTGAAAAGATTATTTATATTTTATTGTGAAAAAATGTGAAAAAATTGAGATTTGTATATAAATTGAAGTATAATGTGAGATGATTAAAAATGTCTTGTTCGGTAGAGGGTTGCAAAACACGTATCTCACAGAAAGAAAACGAAAATAAATCAGTTGGATTGCATCGGTAAGTTTTAAGCTATTTTTTCATATTATATAAGTAAGTATTTTGCTCAGAAAAATGTAAAGAAGAAGCACAATTTAGTAAACGTCCGGGTAAACACCCAATTACAAGATGGTTTACGGTAATTAAAATAATTTTTAAATATTTCGGAAAACGCAATTTTAGGTTATTAGTGTTGTGAAATTTCAATATATCGATAGTGTCAATATGTCTGTAATTAGAATAAATAAATACTCTTTAGATTTCCTAAGGATGAAGATATGAGGACGAAATTTTTTAAACTTTCGTGTACGAACATTTTTTAATAGTTGTTGTTTGTTATAGGAAACACCATCACCAAACCCCAGAGAGGTGTTGAACAATATGGCTGAGCCAAATATTTTGAAAAGAAAACTTTCGTGTACATGTGGCACTAATACTGAAGATGAGTCTTATAAAAGAATACAAATATTAGAAAAAAAGTAGAATATTTTAAAAATGTTTCGAAACGCCACCTTAAGAAAATCAATGCCCTCACAAAAAGAGTAACGCGACTGAATGAAAAATATATGGCAAAACAACGTTTGAGGCGTTAACTAGTCGTCGCAATACATAACATTGTCGTGTCAGTGTTTGTATGTTTGTAACCAAACCCCTTCGAAACTGCTTGAGCGGTTTCTCTGAAGTTTTTGTGTACATTCTTTAGATGTAAGTATAGGTTGTAAGCTATTTTTTATATTTCAAATGGCAAAACAATGTTTGCTCAGTCAGATTTATTATTATAAAAAACTATTTTAAAAATAAAATGAAGTTTTCTTTCATATCCAGTAATAAAAAGTCTATATCCAAGTCTCTTCAGAAGTTATGGTGGTTTGTAGGCAGTAGTGTAAAAATCTCATAACCCAAATTTTGGGTTACGCTGTGGTTATGCTACAATTTTTAATTTATCAGAGTTTTTCCGCGAATCACGCGAAGTTTTTTCCGGATAATAAATAGTGGCTTTTGCTAGCCAAGAATAGTGTCACTTCCTCTTGCTGAAGAAACTATAACAATGGTTGGGTAAACAATATTTTTTCTTTTATATTTATAACTTATCTATATATCGTTTATATTTATTATATATTAGTATTATTATTTATTTATACCTTTAAACGAGCATTTTTTGTATAGGTATATATATATTCTATATAATCTGAATCTCGAAAACGGCTCGATTTTCATGAAATTTAGTATACGGGGGGTTTTGAGGGCGATAAATTGATCTAGGTAAGATTCATTTTTAGAAAATGTATTTACAAAAAAAAAAAATAACGAGCAAAGTTCAGTCACCCAACTAGTTAATGTTAATCGTCGAATCTAATCGACTCCAGCTCATCACTAGCATAATCGAACCTTGTGACAACCTACTAATTTTCGAAAGAGGCATTATGGCATTGTCTCTTTTTAGCAACCTACCAAGCACATAAGTAAAAAGAGTACAAAAATAGTGCATGTCGTTGCTATTTTAACTGTGCATCTATTGGATCATTCATCTGAGCTACCAACTATATGTTGTCTGTGGATTCACTTAAAAAAATATTACATAAAAAATATTACCTACCCCAGATAATAATTGTAACCGTTAACCGTTGTATTGCCGATAGCGGTACTGTAATCAATTCCTTCAAAACCCCAGATACAAATACAGGAGTCCAGAGCCGTGTATCGTTAAGGATTTTATACAACTTTCTTTAAATATTTCCATAGTAGAGCGATGTTATTATGAATAACTTTTTAATAATTATAGAAGTCTGTGAATAAAGTAGGTAATTATTTGACACATTTCGATTTTATAATTCGAACTTTAAGCAATGAGCGTAGATAAAGATAATTATTGCTCTAACTGTACGTTTATTGCATCTTCTTTTTTATCAATTTTTCTCCGTTTTATCAGTTTATGCGCAGACACAACATTTGCATGTCATTAGAAGAAACATGTTTCGTTCTTAGAATTATTATAACATCCATTTTTGTACAATGTTTCAAGCAAGTAAAGGGGAATGACCAAAGGTGGTATCAAGTTTTCTCATGAACTAAAACCAAAATAGACTAGTGAAATAAAATAGAGCTTTTTGAGAACCATAGGCACTAGGAATTTGTTTTTCAGATCCGGAATTCAATTTTGCTTACAAAAAGTTACTTTCTTTTCAATGCACATTTCATGTCATACAGATTATACTAAGAAGTACCTACAACTTTGGAATCCAGATATTAGTTATTAAACAAATAATAATTGTAGTTGTTAATGTGGAGACCGTAGTCTATAAAAAATAAAGTTTGGATTTGATTCATCTTGATACGGGATTCCATACATCCATGGTCTATATCATGTCATTTCATTTCGATTTCAATTTCAATACAGCTGTATCCAAGAATACATCATACAATCAACCAGAAACTTTACTAATATAAACTACATATAAAAAAAAGGAAATTGTTTATAATTAAAACATTTATTCAATTTTCATTGTATACAACAAAAATACTTACTCATTCCATTTTTATAGATATTATTATAAATGAAAAAGTTTTTACTCCTAATATTTTACTATTTGATTGAAATTTTTGTTGTAAATAGCTTATAGTCTGGATTATTACATTTAATTTGTTCTATCACGGGGAAAGTCTAGAAAACAGGGGGATTCTCCAACTCTGCGAGATGTCTTAAAACTGATTAACTGATTACCTGATAACTAGTGCCGGTTCCCTATCTTCTATTTGCCTTACTAGAGATGTCAATGTGACATAAGCTCCATACTAGTAATGTCAGGCAAACCATGAACAGATAGAATATTTGGAACCGCCATTGGAAGATGCCGCGGGAAAAATCCCGTACTTCATAAAATCACTACAAGTTTGAATTATTTCATATTTAAACATTCAATACCTATGTACACATATAACATTTTTGGTTGACTGTTCTAAAAATATAATAACATTGATTCAATTAAAATTTACAATATCTATTATATTTATACAATAACTATTCTGTACGATAGCTAATGCTTACTTACTCGTAATTATATATTTTTTTAATACAATTGCTCAAACAGAGGGCTTTCCATGTATTTTTTGCTTGGAGCGTTCTTCTTTTCTGCACTAATACTTTTTTGTTTTCCTCGATAAATGCATAAAAGAGGTTTTAGACACAGTTTTCTGTATTTCTTTGTACGAAATGACTATTTTACAGCATAAATAGTTAATAAAATATAAATAAATTAATTAATTTTCAATGGTTTCCTTTCGTTGTTTTATCTATATATATAAAAGAATGAGGTATTTTGGTTGTTCCACGGATTCCGCCAAAACTATAGGTCGTAGAGATCTGAAATTTGGTACTTAGGTAGATATTAGGTCATGAATTCGCACTAAGACGGGGATTCCAGAAATTCCATGTTTAAGGGGTAAAAATCATACATTTAAAGGTATTTCCCATACAAAAGTAAAATTTTTTCGTTGTTCCAGGAATTCCCGAAAAACTAAAAGTCGTAGAGATCTTAAATTTGGTACCTACATTGACATTAGGTCATGAATTCGTACTAAGACGGGGATTCCAGAAATTCAAATTGGAAGGGATAAAAATCCTACTTTTAAGGGATTTTCCCATACAAAAGTGTAATTTTAGTGTAAATTTTTTTTAGGTTGGTATTAGGTATAATATCATGAATTCGTATTCAGAAAGGGATTTTCGAGATTCAAATTTTGAGGAGGAAAAATTTTGAATTTTTTGGCCGCCATTTTGAACTTTTTTGTTACTGGGCCGATTGCTTTGAAAATCGATATTTGACTATGGCAGCAAGCATAGAGACGGAATTTGTGGTCAAAATTTAAAAAATAGGCCGCCATTTTGAACTTTTTTGTTACTGGGCCGATTGCTTTGAAAATCGATATTTGACTATGGCAGCAAGCATTGAGAAGGAATTTGTGGTCAATATTTAAAAAAGTGGCCGCCATTTTGAACTTTTTAGTTACTGGGCCGATTGCTTTGAAAATCAATATTTGACTATGGCAGCAAGCATAGAGAAGGAATTTGTGGTCAAAATTTAAAAAAGTGGCCGCCTTTTTGAACTTTTTTGTTACTGGGCCGATTACTTTGAAAATCGATATTTGACTATGGCAGCAAGCATAGAGAAGGAATTTGTGGTCAAAATTTAAAAAAGTGGCCGCCATTTTGAACTTTTTTGTTTGATTGCTTTGAAAATCGATATTTTACAGTGGCAGCAAGCATAGAGAAAGAGTTTGTGGTCAAAATTTAAAAAATAGGCCGCCATTTTGAACTTTTTTGTTACTGGGCCGATTGCTTTGAAAATCGATATTTGACTATGGCAGCAAGCATAGAGAAGGAATTTGTGGTCAATATTTAAAAAAGTGGCCACCATTTTGAACTTTTTAGTTACTGGGCCGATTGCTTTGAAAATCAATATTTGACTATGGCAGCAAGCATAGAGAAGGAATTTGTGGTCAAAATTTAAAAAAGTGGCCGCCATTTTGAACTTTTTTGTTACTGGGCCGATTGCTTTGAAAATCGATATTCGACTATGGCAGCAAGCATAGAGAAGGAATTTGTGGTCAAAATTTAAAAAAGTGGCCGCCATTTTGAACTTTTTTGTTACTGGGCAGATTGCTTTGAAAATCGATATTTGACTATGGCAGCAAGCATAGAGAAGGAATTTGTGGTCAAAATTTAAAAAAGTGGCCGCCATTCTGAAGTTTTTTGTTACTGGGCCGATTGCTTTGAAAATCGATATTTGACTAAGGCAGCAAGCATAGAGAAGGAATTTGTGGTCAAAATTTAAAAAAGTGGCCGCCATTTTGAACTTTTTTGTTACCGGGCCGATTGCTTTGAAAATCGATATTTGACTATGGCAGCTAGCATAGAGAAGGAATTTGTGGTCAAAATTTAAAAAAAGTGTCCGCCATTTTGAAATTTTTTGTTACTGAATCGATTGCTTTGAAAATCGACATCTGATTATTTCACCAAGCATCGAGAAGGAATTTGTAGTCAAAATTTAAAAAATTGGCCGCCATTTTGAACTTTTTTGTTACTGGGCCGATTGCTTTAAAAATCGATATTTGACAGTGGCAGCAAGCATAGAGAAAGAATTTGTAGTCAACATTTTAAAAAGTGGCCGCCATTTTGAACTTTTTTGTTACTGGGCCGATTGTTTTCAAAATTGATATCTGATTATCGCAGCGAGCATAGAAAAGGAATTTTTGGTAAAAATTTAAAAGAATTGGCCACAATTTTGTACTTATATGTCTTACCATGGTAGCAAGCAACCACGGCCGGATGGACGAACGGACGGTGGAGTCTTAGTAAGAGCTTTTACCCTTTGGGTACGGAACCCTAAAAATGGCCACCATATTTAACTTTTTTGTGACGATCGAATTTTTCAAAATCAATATGTGACTATTACCAGGAAGCAAGAGAAAATTTTGTGGGCAAAATGGTGTGTAATGCAGGAATTTTGGAAATTAAACCACCATAGTAAAGCATAAATCAGAAGTTAACGTGAGCGAAACCGCGGGCGTTTGCTAGTTTATTTCATAAAATTATTAAATAAGTTTTCGCAATTGTATTAAAAAAATGACGTTCAATGAACGAGCGGAAGTGGCATTTCCACTCGTCTCTATTGTTAACCACACCTTCAGCTTGGGTCAACAATCCGGGACTCGTGAAGAAATGGCATACTTGTTATAATGGTAAATGTATAGAAATGCACTTTTACCAGTCACTCAAACAGGGTTCCTCAAAATACAGGATGGAAAAAGTAAATGTCCTGTTTACTTTTGAATTGAATTTTGTTTGAATGGAAAGTACATTTAAATAAATATTTTAAGATAGAAATCTTAAAATCACTAGACGGAAACTTTTAAAAATAAAATACGAAAACAGATAAAGATCAAAATACTAAGACATTTTAACTTGATGAAAGGCCCTACATTTATTCAATAAAATTAATAAAAGTCAATCAATTTGGTTGAAGAATTTCCATTTGATAAAATGATTTAAATGTAAAAATGCTTATTCTTATTTTTGAGAACATTCCCTGTCTAGTTAGTTTTTCTCCATCTTGTATACTCGTATATGCTGATTCCTATACAGAAAATTTCTAGGCTCTATTCTTAAATAATAATAAAAACAGTAAAAACTAAAAACTATAAAATGATAATATAATAAATCAATGAATAAAATAAAATGATAATGATAATATTATTAGACAGAAACTTAACTTATCTCTTCTCTATATTAAAAACTGTTAAAATTTTATGACGATAATTATTTCTTTTTAATTTAGCAACGGTTTTCTCGTACGTAATAATTTAAAAACTCGTTTGATTGATGAATGCATTAAAATTAATATGAAAAATCAATTAACTCGGCTATAGTATAAACTGGCATCGCTCGTGCGTTAGGTACGATGTAATAGATAACAATAGCCGTAGCCATATGATTTTGCGATCGTCGCAGAAACCAATCGACCGCTCAAATGTAACGAAATTCAAAAATTCGATCGCTAAAATTATCACGTGACCTCCGCGCAGACAACTGTCACAGAGACGACCCGCAGCCTCAGCTTAGCCCCTTCGCCCACGGCGTCGTAGCGTAAGCGTATCGTAATCTACGCGCACGACGTGAGCAATACGAGCACGTGCCACGAACAGCGAATCGTAGGAAGTGTTTATTGTCATTACGATAGTCGTAGCGTACTGGCGTAAAAACACAGGCGTCAAAAGCTTTTTATAATTTAACTGAACTTTCATTTCTTATGACTTTTAACTTGCTTGAA
Organism: Coenonympha arcania; assembly: GCA_036785405.1. NCBI lineage: Eukaryota > Metazoa > Arthropoda > Insecta > Lepidoptera > Nymphalidae > Coenonympha > Coenonympha arcania. The sequence continues at coordinate 13,080,864 of CM072082.1, forward strand.
GAATACTCTTGCCTATATAATACGTCTACGCGACGATTTGTTTGTGAAATATTGCAGGCCTCGTACGCGAAGTGTTGTAACGATACGCTTATGATACGACTACGGTTACGACCTGTGTGCGAAGGGGCTAAGCCATATGTATGGCTGTATCCCACGAGCGTTGCCAGAAGTAAACTGTAGACTAATATTCTCACATACGAGAAACCGATGGCGGTACATTATTTTAATTATTCATTCATTTTATGTTATTTCATTAGTCACTGTTTAAAATTACATGCACGTTTCGAGAGAGCGTAGGTCTTATTTAGGGAATGCTTGCTTGGTTACCGTTCCCATCACATTCGCTTATCATTATTGTATTACATTAATTAATAAAACTATTTACATCTTTAAGTAACTTAACAATATTCCGACCGCTTATCTATGGCATGACTTAAACATTTAGAACCACGCGAAACTACCGTGAACCGTGAGAAGTCATACTCTAACCTGAGGGAATTATGCCCTCATATTATTATGAGGGAATACGCCCTTTCGACCCAATACAACTTAAAATGCTTAATAGTAAAGTTGTTAAATATCTAATTCATATTTAAATATGTTCTTATGAATACTGAAAAACGCCGTTAATAAGTTGTTATCCAATAATAGAGAGTACATATTGTGGAAAACCACACTCTTACAACGTGATCAGAAAAAGCAAGTGGTGTGAAAAACGGCGTTTCAGTAATCAAGACTATCATTGATATTGTTAATCATGATTTCATTTATAACTAACGATTCCGATTGCATATGTAATTTTCAATCGTCGACGTAATAAACGGGTCTATAGATATTTCAATTTACGATGCCGCGCCCCCCTGTGTCAAACTCCATGCGAGTCAAATAAAACAGCGATTTTGACAAAGTGGGGCGCGTCTTCGTGGATTGAAATATCTATATCCATCAATTTCAGAACTTATTTGGTTTTTTGCAATTTGCAAGCTAACAACATTTAGTAGTTTTATGGCAGTTCAAATGTGGGAATAGCGGTATCATATTCATATTATATATATTAAAACCTTTGAGTAGTTAAAAACCAGTTCTAATATCGAGTTTAACGTAACTCGTAAAAAGTAGATTCCTGGCCTAATTTCCTAGATTAAAAACTTTAAAGCAAAGATTTTCATATAAATATAAATGAAGATGATACCATTCCCGCAGTGTTACCTTCATTGTGCTATTATATTAGCTTACAAATTACGAAATACCAAATATTTGTTTTAATGTGGCAAGCAAACCATTGCATTGCATTTATGATTAACTTTTGCACTTCACTATTATTGACTATTGAGTCGGAAATATTTGTTTTCTCCTCCTGACCTTCTTCACAGCTTCTTGAGGCGAAACTGTTGAGAAAAAATTCAATGTTATTTTAATTCTAATAAATTAAAAACAAATAATGATTGATGCTCTGGCATTTGTTTACTATAGAACTGGCGTGCATTAACAGACAAAAATTTGGAAAAAAAAAATTAAGTTTAAGAAAACTAACCTGTATTTTTTGTATACTATTGATGTTGACTTTCCACTATCAGCATAATAGACTGATGCTGCTGGGAGTCTGTGTGAATTGTTGGGACAGTTCGCAGGCATTCGATTTGGTGAGATGCCCAGTCCTTCTTCTGGCAATATGTTGAACAGTATGGCGTGCGTCGGCAAAGGGAACATTCTGCTGATGCCTCACGATTGCAATTTGCACACTAAAAATGATAATAAACATCTCAAATAAAGAAAGTATAATAAAAAACTGAAAAGCTTTCTTTTAACTTAGTTTTGCGTTTTCTATTCATTCACTTGTCTTTCTCATTTAAAAATAAATAAATCACCACCCTCATTTTATCGATATAAAGGGCATCCAAAGGCGATGCCACATGGAGATACATTAAATATTGTAGATGGAGCATTTTACTGCAAGAAGACTTCATTTTAATTTCAAAACTAAAAACTACATTATAATATATCGCCTGGTTGAACCGGGAAAACCTGACATTGCCATACGGCCATACAATGGCATCACCGTTGAATGCTCTGTGTACAAAATGAGTGTTCTGACTAGTGTATTAACACAAAACTCAAACTACTAAGCACATCTGACTGATCATAATCAACATCCTCAAAAGTATTTTTGAAAATTCAAGCTGGGGTAGAAGGATAGCTTCTATCGTTGAATAACTTGGCTGTACAACTTTGCCAATCAGGTAGTATGTAAATGTTGTGGTTAAAGCCTCCTATAAGAACGAAAGTCAGTGTAGAATTTAAGGATTTCAATACAAAATCCTGCCCAAGTACCAGAGTCTGCCAAATTTCAGCAGAAAAGTCGTTGTCTTAGTTTCTACTAAAAGCCGTAGAATGGAATAGCAAATTCTATATTTCATGTAGACCTTAGCATACACGAGGCTCTTATGAAGAGTCATTTCATTTAACACCTATAATAGTGATAACTATTTCACGACTTAAAACTAAGTTTATGAGGGTTCACCAATGTACCCTGCCTCTGAGAAGAAGGCACACAACAATCTCTGCCCTTTTAAGTTTTCACAAATAAGTATAAATAGGACTAATAGGTTTACCTTTTTGGAGACTGTTTCGTCAACACTATGTAAGGACACCTGTTCCGTGTCCACAGTACCGTCTACACTAGCCAATATTGCTGATGCACGATCTTGTTCCAGCCTATCAAACTGCCTGGCGCTTACAATCCTCACCTCTTCAACACACTGTTTCAGTTCACTTGACAGTTGCATCAGAGTCTGGCCAATGTCCTCCAACCTTTTCATCACTTTGTTCATATCCGGAAGACCTAAAGGACAAACCACAGGTATTCTTACAAATTTTAGAACCACACACACACTCGCACTTACACGTGAAGCATTGCAAATAGCGCATTAAAATAAGGACACAATTTTCGCTTTTATTGCTTTTTATAATTAGCTTATTATTTTCTACTAAGTAAATGCAATAGTTTACTGTATTTTTTAGCATAACTCAAGAACAACTTATAACATGCATATATTATAATATGCTTATGCTATATTATAATATGCTTCTTCAACAACAGAGGTTTGTTTGTTGAATCAACCAAAAAACAAACTCTTTATCCAGCTGCATTCAAAAAAGCAACATTTTTCGATGTAAAACAATAGGCTCAGCTGTTTCAACAACAGAGATTTGTTTGTTGAATCATCCAAAAATAAAACGAGTAATTAGTCACCTGAATTCATTTCTGGACTCGCCAACAGTTGGTAATCAGTGTTGGAGTCTAGCCCTTCTGCAATAGATTGCCAAGCTTCTTTGGAATGACTGTTACTGCTTGTTTGATGAATATTGTCTACATCAGCTTCAGTGAGAGTTGTTTCACGTTTTACTTTCACTCTCCTTTCCTCTCCTAATAATTTAATACAAATAAATATATCAGGATTTTATACAATAAATATATCAGGACATTTAACACACTTCGCATTATAGCCCCAAAGTAAGCAATAGCTTGTGTTATGGGTACTAGAAAACTGATAAATATACATAATAATTAATATACAAAAATACAATATATTGAAACACACCCAGACACTGGAAAATATTCGTGCTCATCACACAAACATTTTCCAGTTGGGGAATGGAACCCACAACTTGTGACTCAGACACCACTGTACATTTCGGTCTTCAAAGTTATGAATTACCCTTGGCTTCTTTCTTTTTCTTGGCTTATTAACCCACACAAGAACTTGACAAGCGTGGCGTACAATGCCCCAACCACTTTTCATCTGAGATAAGCAGAACAAAGAGGGGTCAAGATGAGTATTATTAATAAAGATTTTATGAATGTAAATTTCACATGTTATTCATAATTTACCTTCTTGATTTCTTCGCTTTCGTTTATATGGAGTAAATAATCTTATAGGTCCCATTGCTGAAATGCAAATAAATAATAAGATGCAATAAAACAATATGTAATAATCAATCAATTGAGAATTCATGTACCGAACCTGTGAAAGTTCTGAGCATGTCAGTAACTGATAATACTATATTTAGGCAATAAACTTTAGAGATGTGTTTATAGTAGTGTTGTTAGGGATATCCATATCCATAACCGAAACTATTGGATATCCGAAAAAAAAAATATCCGTAACCATAACCGAATCCGTAATAAAAGTTTCGGATAGGGCAGAGTCTAACTAAGTACTGCACTTGTACGAATTAACTGTGCACTCCGCTGGAATGCGACACCTCTCCCGCTACCTAATAATGTCACAGCGCGAGGTGCACAGCTAATTCGTACGGGTTATACTTTATAAGTTTATAGTAAATATTAGTGTTGTTATGGATATCCATGACCGTAACTGAAACCGATATTATTTTTTACCAATATCCATATCCATATCCGGATCCGAAATTATATATCCATAACATCCCTAGTTTATAGTTCCTTAATTGGACCTAAAATAAGCTTAGTCAGCTATTTTGAAATATAACATTCCATTAAATGTGGCAACAGAAAAATGGGGCTCAGTACCAGTCTGGTCATCACAGCACGCTCCACACGTACAGCTCGTAGCATGCGGGGTCAGGATACCCTCATCAATCAATGCCTGAATACTTCTCCCACCAAACCGAATTGAGCGTTTCCAGTCCTTGCTCGATGCTCTGCCACAGAGTGCTTCAAACTCACTGGGCGTATACCATTCCATTCCATACTTAATGCATCTTCCTCGCCCGCCAGATCCTAACCTCTGCTTATGGAGCTCAGCTGAAGTATTTTTACATCTCACAGGTAAAACGGGCATATTCGCAGTTTCGACCCAAGATCTACTGCTCATTGATTTGCTGGAGTTGGCAGGGGAGTCGTGCTCTTTCACGTCGCGCGCAGATTGCGGCGACGGGCTGTTCTGTATGACTATGTGCGTCGGCTTTATATCCTCTGGGACTGCGCCGCCCGAGATGAAGCCGTTGTCCACGCATATCATGGGCTTGAAGTGCTGCAACTGGTCGGGCGTTATGACGTTGAACGTGGTGCCCGTGATGAGCGTGCCGACCGGCAGAGACACGGGCACGGTGATGACGCCATTCGCGTCGCTGCCCCGCCGGGCCGCTTTGATTGCCGTCGACAAAACCGTACCGCCCGCGCCATCAGTGCTATCGGCATTATGCTCGGACGCGTTCGACAGAGGATCGGATTCGGCCACTTCGGTAATGTCCGGCATAACGACGTTGTCCGAACTTCTATTTTCCGCCATTGCTTTCTTCCGCCCGCCCCTGATAGCCCCTTTGCGAAGAGACCGAATTTTGCAACACAATCACCTATATTCGCTCTAAATGGAAGTCCATTTCGTTTAGGATCGCCATGAATCATATGTCTATGCATGAATCCCTGTGACTACATTCACACGCACAGATTATTAGAATATTTTAGAAACCTGAGTTATAAACATATGCTTTGACGTATTGTTGACAAGTAAATTAATTGCTGCTTTAGGCGGCATATTCAAAATAAATGATTTCTAAATAATTGTTGGTGACGAATAGAAATTGGCCATTTCAAATATTTTTTCGGAATGCCGAAATTATTGAACCAAACATTAGGTTATTTAGCTTACTATAGGCTATTTAAACTGCAGTAGAGCAGTTACTTTAAACTGTCGGTACACGTCTATTTAACTTTATTAATTTATCTCATAGAGCTATTTAATACCTCTATGATTTATCTATATTCAATATACTCTATGACGTATTATAGTCTTGAATGCACAGAACAATAATACCACAGAACACATATACTCTCTAACGAGAGAATAATACTCCTAGTATGATTCATTGGTATCTTTAATCTGTGGTGCATATTAATTCTGTTAACCCATTCGTCCCTTTCAGGACAGGCAAAGGTCGGAGACCATACAGCCTATTCATTCGTGTGTATTTTCTGTGTTATGTTATTTTAAAGGCATAGCCTGTTCAATCGTATAACAATAATAAATATAAATAATCATAAATATGTATGATTCATCTGAATGATTTTAATCTTGTAGTTTTTCTTTCTGACTCTTCTTTCTTTGAATTATCTTTCTTTCTGTACTTAAATTCAAATTTCTTGAACAGTGTTCAAAATATATTTGTATAAATATTTATACGTCAACAAATTCTTCAGTAAATCCTTTAGCGAGCGCGGCATGTCTTCAATGGTCTTGAAAATATTAATCAAGTCATCAATCAGCACAAGGCGCTGAATACCGAAAGATGAACACGAAAAAAATATGTGATCCAGTGTTTGGGATTCATTACTATTGCAATAATTACAAGACGGAGAGTTCACTATTTTCATTCTATGTAAATGTGCATTAAGGCGACAATGACCCAATCTTAGGCGACATATGGCTGAATAATATTTTCTATTACTATAATTAGTTTTCTTATTACAAAACCACGGGTTTTTATTTAAATCATTATTTATGCATTTGTACCATAATCCTTTTCGCTCATTTTCAGGGGAGTTCCTCATCTCATCCCAATGACTTTCCATCTTATTTATCAAATTCTTATTGATATCAGTGTAAGGAAGGGCAACACTTGACTTTATTTGTCTGATGTTCTGTGATGTATTTATCGTTTTTGCCAAAAAGTCGACGTTTTCATTTCCAATCACTCCACAGTGTGCCGGGACCCAAATGAAAGCAATTTCATATGATCTGTTCAGCTCAAGTTGATAAGTTTTCTTCATAATTTCGTAAATTAAATAGTTAGTTTTAACATGAAGCTTACAATTGTGTATCGATGTAAGTACACTCATACTATCACTGGCAATCACCCATTTTAGAGACTCATCTTTACAATTTTCAATGTATTGCAACGCTGACAAGATAGCAAAAGCTTCAGCTGAGAAAATACTTGTATTAGAATCTATTCCTTCTCCAAAACCCACTTTCAATTTACTATCATAGAAGGCGACAGAAGTACAATGCTCGTTCTTGGCTGCATCTGTATATAATATCCTATAATTTTGCCATTTAAATAGTGATTCATTAAATGTCTCCTTCGAGTTGAGGGAAGGATCTATTTCTATATTACAGTAATAGTACTTGCTTTGGTATGTTCCTTCAAAGCATGGCCAGGTGATCTCTGTTCTGTGAATGTTTAAGGACCCAAAAAACTGCAGATAATCAGAAAGTTCATGAAGCAAGAACAAGGATTTTTTGTTTGATATTACTGATTGAGAACTAATAAGATTACTTAATAATTTATTAGTTTTTATTGAATAAATTTTTAGTAAAAATCTATTTTTTAAATAATGAAATCTCACTCCAAGTGGAGGTATATTACATTCAATTTGCAAAATATTTATAGGTGTTGTCTTAAATGCCCCTGTTATAAGGCGTAAACCAGTATTTTGAATGACCTCCAACTTTTTAACTAAAGTTTTATTGGAAGCATAGCATAATGCTCCATATTCAAAATGACTTCTGATTAATGACTTGTAAAGGAGTAATAAAATTTTGGGATCAGCACCCCAGTATGTTTTAGCTAACGATTTTAAGATGTTCAGAGCTTTAAAAGCTCTGGCTACTACATAGTCAACATATTTATTCCATGACATATTGCTGGTAAAGAGAACCCCCAGGAATTTTACCTCTGATACCTCTGTTAATTCAGATTTATTATAGTAAATTTTTACTGGAGGATGAATTCGTTTGCCAAAAACTATGACTTTAGATTTCTTAGAGTTAATATTTAAATCTAAATAACCTAAATACCTCTTTAATCTATCTAAAGATTCATTAAGTCTAAATGCTATTTGATTTATACAATTTCCAGATAAATATATAACTAAATCATCTGCATATTGCAAATTACTCGTGAATGGTCCTAAATTCAAATTTAGCTGATATATTTACAATAAAAATATTAAAGGGCTCACTATTCCACCCTGGCATACGCCTTTGGAAGAGTATCTGGGCCCATAAAGATTTCCATATTTTACAAAAACTTTTCTTTCATATAAAAAGTTATAAATCCATTTAATAAATTTTCCAGGTACACCAACTTTGTTGAGTTCTTCACAAAGTATTTTAAGATTGACATTATTAAAAGCACCCTCAATGTCTAGAAAAACAGAGACAAGAAGATTATTTTGAGCAATTGACTTTTGAATATCCAGCTGCAACAAAGCAATACTTTCCTGAGCAGATTTTCCCTTCCGAAAACCAAATTGATTATATGGTAAGATATTATGTTTTTCAATGAAAAATTCAAGACGTTGTTTTAAAAGCTGTTCAAAAATTTTACCCACGCAAGAAGTAAGGGTTATAGGTCGATATGAATCTTCATGAAACTCCTTTTTATCGGGTTTCAAAACTGGTATCAAGCAATCAACTTTCCAATCTTCAGGAATGTGATTTCCTTGCCATAAATTATTAAAGATTGCACACAAAATTCTAACACCATTTTCATTTAATTTTTTTAATAAAATATATGGTACGCCATCTAACCCAAATGCTGTGTCTCTCCTGCCATGCACTGCCATTTTTAACTCTTTTACAGTAAAGGGATTTACTAGAAAATGATTGAAAGAATTAATATTTTCAGCATAATGAAGTTCTTCGAATTTGACATAGTCTGGAGTGTACTTATTTAAGAAATTCATGATCCAGTCATTATTATTATTAATTTTTTTTTTACATATATATGTTTTATTAAATTTTTTCATTAAAGTCTATATCAAAGACATTGGAGTGTTCCGATTGAAAGAATGACACAATTCAGCCCAACTATTCTCTCTTTCTCTTTTTAATGTTAATTTCTTAAATGCTTGCATTTTTTTGAAGTTTAAGTAATTATCAAGACTTGGGTCCTTTTTAAAAACTATGTATGCCTGTTTACTATTCTGAACTGCAATAGTACATTTGTTATTCCACCAAGGAAGACATGACTTTTTTTTTACGACCTTTATGGACTTTATTACTATTTTGAGATTTGCAATGGGGAATTGATTTTTGAACAGCTAAATGTAATAAATTAACAAAATTATTATATGTAGTTAAAGGTGAATTGGAATCTATAACAAAGTTACACAACAAAGAATCAAGTTCTTTTTCAAATATATCCCAATTAACACTTTTGTAATTGGGAAACAATGGCAAGTTATTACCTTTGTCTGAATTTCCATGACTATTGCAACCAACAAGTAATTTTATTATTGCAGGTAAATGATAACTTCCTAAAGGATCGTCGTGTAATGACCAATCGCAAGTCAATGCAAGAGATAGAGAAACCAATGATAAATCTAAAACATTGGGACGCCAAGTGAGAGAACCAACAGTAGTTGGCTTACCATTATTAAGAAGAACTAAGCTATTATCATCAATGACATCTAGAAGATTTCTACCTCTACTGTTTATACTATTACTACCCCAAATAGTATGATGGGCATTAAAATCACCCCCAAGGATAAATGGCTTCGGAATATTTTTAATCAACATGTCTAAAGTGTTTTTATTAAAATTTGCAAGAGGTGGACTATAGAAACTCAATATACTAATTTCTTGATCATAAAGTTTAATCCTAATACAAATGTTTTGATGATCACTATCACAATATGTATCTATTTTTGTATATGATATACTGTTATGTATAATTAGCGCAACACCATTATGTTGGCTACCTATATCTTTTCTTTCAATTTTATAACCTCTTATATTGAATCTATGTTCAGGTTTTAACCAAGTTTCACAAATTATTGCAATATGTATGTCATTTTCATAAAGAAACTGGGATAAAATATGTCGATTACTTAGTAAGCTCTGAGCATCCCATTGAACTATATTTACATAATCCATTATTTTTTAAATTGGGTAGTTTTTTTACTGAACGTTTCGAGAAGAATATTTTTCACATTATTAGAACTAATAGGGTTATTGTCTGTTTTAGATGATACAATTTTGACAATCGATTCTACAAGTAAATTCAAAAAAATATCTGATTTTAATACATTTTGTAGTTGTTTGTAAGGGTCATTTGTTGTTAATTTAGGAAAAGATTTTTCATTAAATAATTCTGCATATGTTACAGATCTTGACTTCATTTTATTTTCATTAATTTTCTGCTTTTTAATGGGACATTCACCTGATACTGCTATATGATTCCCATTGCAATTAATACATTTTGCATTTATTTTGTCAACCGAACAATTTTTAAAATTGTGATTTTCTGAGCAAATGGAGCACTTCACGGAGTTTTTACAAAATTTAGCAATGTGTCCATACTTCAAACACTGCAGACACTGCTTGACTGGAGGAATAAAAGGACTCACCTCGTGTCTCCATGAATCCAAATGAATATAGTCCGGTAGCTGGGTCGCTGCAAAAGTCACAGCCACTGTTGCTGTGGGTTTGTATTCGGTTCTATCATTTATAGTTACCCTTGACATAAGTCGTCTGACTTGAATTACATTTGTTGAAGACAATAGTGAAAAAATCTTTTTGTTGGAAAGTTCAAGAGGAACCCCCCTTATGACACCCGTGATCTCCGTCGAAGCAGCTGGAATACTAGGTTTCATGTTGACATTTTTGTGGTATTTGTCATTATTTAAAAATACGTTAGCATTAATTGCTAAATCAAATACGATTCCAATTTTGTACTTGTTGATGATTTTTAAGTACTTCACACCATTAACACTATACTGTCTTAAAGCCGATGATATGGCGAGCTTTTCATGTTCTCCAATAGCCTTTTCCGGAATATTAGATGAAAGGAAAACTATGTATTCCTCTGCACGGCCGTTGTCTAAATATTTGCGAGTATAGTTCTGGATTCTGAACGGTTTGTACTTCTCATCATCATCTTCAAAGTCACTTGAAGACGACACCGATTCATTAGTCGGCGACGACTCTTTTTTACGTTTTAACTTGGCGCCCCTCATTATGGGGGCACCGGAATGCTATTTTTACTAATTTTTGTGCACTATAAGCGATATTAATAAATTTTTTGAAAATTTGTTTATAAAAACGCGCCTTTTCTTTTCGACCGTTCCCGCGCTTTTTCGTGCCAAAGAGAATATCGGTGCATATTAAACAGTCTGTCGTACTCACCAAGAAGTAGTGCCCATAGCCTACAGCCACTGATCTCTTTAACTTACATCTGACAGTTCCTTTTTTGTGCCGATTTGAAGCGCCACCCTTGAACGTCCACGATCTCGTCCACGATACTAAATTGACATTTGGATTGTTGTTGTTTTGAAGAGATTTTGATGAGGTTTTTGAACATGTTTTGCTTTGTTTAGATCACAGGTTATATAAGATAGATGTTTTGAACGTCATTTTATTTTAGTTCCATAGACGCTCACGCCACTTTACGTAACAATCAGCGCCAAAATGGCGAAAATCAAATGTCTTCATTTTTACGTTGACAGTCGGCGATCCATAGAATAGAGATCGGTGCCTACAGCACTTAATTTAACTTTAGCTTCTAACAGTTATTAGATCAATGTGAAAACCTCAGGTGAAAACCTATGAAGGATTGTCACGGAATACCGTAAAAGTATATTATTAATTAGTTCAGCACATCGCACCTTATGATCTGTGTCTATGGCATAGACAATAGACGCGATGTATCGGTATTGATTTTTTGAACATTACGCAATATTATCCTACTAAACTTAAAGCCACTATCATAAATACAGCACTGCTGTTATTGAACTCTTTCCAACTTTGCCGTATTATCTTACTTGCTTCCGTTGTATGAGATTCTGAAGAAATCCTGCCAAACAAAATAAAGGAGGGAAATATCAAAATAGTAAATTTCGCAGTTGTAGGAATTAAAATTTTGTGTATATCATTAATTTTACGCATAAATGTTGTTTCTTCGTTATTCGTACTTATAAATCAATCGGTTTTAAGCAAACTACGGTTTTTGTAGAAAACTTTGGAAAAATGGAAGAAATGCGTTCAAAACACAAATCGATTCAAAGCACGGCGCATCATATTGCATTGGAATGCATTCATCCCCAGGTAGGTTATTTGTTTGGTTTTTTATTCGTATACCTAACTAGTATAGGACCTACATTATATTACAAATATGCGAGCCGCAGGCGAGCGCGATAAGGGAGCCGAGAGTGTATTAAATTGAATATTTTGCATACACGTATTAAAGTTTTTCATCCCAGTTACGAGTGTTATAACATATCTACCTCTATATAAATTATGGCATTTCGTGCCTCAATTAGTATTTTAAGCGGGGTTAAAATCACGGAATCTCTTCTTATCTATTTTGAGTAGAAAGCGAAAACAAACATTGAAAAATACTTACTTAGGTATGTGTTTTTTGGAATTTGCGGGAAGAAAAACAAATTAAAATATATTCAAAAGATTGTGAACTACTTACAGATATTTTATAAAAGCCTAAAAATTATTGTATACCTAGTTAAAGTTTTGGGAACGTGGGAGTCCGCGCACGAGCCTGAGGCTAAGCTGCGAAGGATTTTATTTATTTTGGGATTGTATCATTAAATACTCGTACTAGAAAATGTAAGAAAAACGCGTTATAATATCTTGCAGTGTGCGCTTGCGATAGGTACTTATTGCTTAAAAGATCACTTACGTTACGATCAAGACTGTGATCAAAATAATACATCTACCTATGTACAAATTGGCTATGATTGGTGTTTAAATGCACTGTGCACAAAATTACTGTACATAATATAGTGGAAAAAACGAACGGGAAATCGAAAAAAAAACCGAAAAAAAATTCACCTACCTTCAATGTTGCATAATCAATTTTATTCTCAAAAATAATATAAATTACCTAATATAGTCTTTTCTGAGCCGGGAACCAAACTAAGTTAATAATAAAAAGTGACTAAAAAGTCTAAATCAATATTTAAAGATACTTTTCATCCATGTCCCATTCGTTCGTTCTACCCTGTACCTTATTGTATTTTATGGGTACAAATAACACATACACAGACATACAATTGACAGGTTTCAGGTGAAATCACCTCAGGAAATTACTATGCAAGTGAAATTTTTTTCGGTTTGTAGCCATTTAGGTAAATAATAAAAACACTTATGTACATAGATAGAAGTAAGTAGTGATAGTAGCGCCATCTCTTGACGCAACAGCTTATTACGAGTGACAGTAAAATATTAGTTGTGACAGTAAAAGTTTGTAAGGCAAAAATTGCCATTCAAATAGGACATAAATTTTAGAGATGGCGCTATAAAATTACTACGCAAATGTCATGACACCTGGCCTCAGACCAATAATCCCTGGCCCCGGCCCGGCTGTAATGCGACATATTCGACATGTTTGTAAAGCACGGTCGCGGAGCACGAAGAATTTCGTACATTAACCTGTTACTACCTGTCTCTGTCACTCCCGCGTCAAAATAATGCGGTCACGCTCGCACAAGACGGGGTCATTGCATCTGTGCGAACGTGACCGCATTATTTTGACGCGGGAGTGAGGTAGTAACAGGTTAATGTACGAAATTCTTCGTGCTCCGCGACGGGACTTTAGTGTTTTTATTATTTACTCATAAATATGTGGTCTCCGATGAGGCCTCGGCATTGAGCACCAGTTCACCGTGTGGTTTGTTTATCCATGTCTGTTCAATGGAATCGCACAGTCAGCGCACGGCTCTCCGTACCATGTCCATCCATATCCTTCGCCTGTCCGCCTACAACATGCATTCCAAGCCCAGCAAAGTCCGCAAATGTTCCATCCAAAGGGACTCAAGCCACACATTGTAAGTATACCGCACATATTATACGCATAATTATAATAATTATTATATACGCACATAATATCGCTTAGCTTTCTATATGTCACAGGAAGTTTGAAAATACCGTTACGTTACTTTTAAATTGTAATCCTCTTGCAAGCAGTATGTTACGGTTTCCAACCTCACGTAAAATTAATTTTTCAGATTATAATTTAATAATCTGAAAAATTAATTTTACGACTATTGACATAGAACGTAAAATTGAATGTAGTTCAAAACGCAATATGGTCGACAATCGTGAAATTAAATTTACTTTCCGCGATAAGGTTGAATTTCCTATGTTGAAATCACAGATTAGTTCTGTGGTTGAAATACATTCAATTTTAAATTCCAATAGACGTTAAGTTAATTTTTCAGTGTTAATTTTTTATTTTATTTCTTGTATGAACCCATTAAGTGTATGAAACGTTACGTGAATAAGAAGAGAAATTAATCGTTTCCATGCGATATAAGTAGGTAAGTATATACCAACTGTTTAGGGTTAATTTTTTATTAAGTTAACTTCCAAGTAAACAGAGTAGCTGCAGGATCTTGGGACGCAGCCTACAACGTAACTTACCCAATCATCAAGAGAATTGGCCCAAATGCTAACTAGTAGTGAGTATAAAAGACAGGAGCTGGATGTGTCCTATGTTATCTTCTGCTAACTATAGGAATTATATATTTCAGAGCTTATAGTATGCAAGAAAGAACACATTATTTTGCTATACACACAGGTAAACCTGAAAAGAATCTGTATACCCCAACAACAAGACAAGCACAAATAAAAGTCTGCCATTTGTTGTTTCTACTTCACCCTGCATTGTGAAGTCAACATCTCCTGAGGATGTCCCGATGTCGCAACAAAACGCGCGTCGAGTGTGATGGCATTGGCTCTCTCGGGAATTTGGCTTTCGTGCTTGAATGAGAAGATGGGCAGAACATGGCTTGTTGCTGCATGTTGGACCATACAAATTCTTTTCAGCGGATTATTGTAAAATAATTTAAGTAATCTTACTTGCTATTAATGGATTTCCACAAATTATCGCCTGCTTATTTCAATGCCCTTATAAGTGGTATGTTTAATATATGTGTATTTCTTTTAAACCCAAGGATCCAAGAGCATTTGCGACTCCAAGTGAAAGTCCAATATTGGGGCGGGCCCTCTGTCTCACTCCGAAAGGAAGCCCGATCCCAGGCCGAGTTTCACACCTCAACGACAAGTTCCAAGACTCTCTTACTCTTAACTCCGACACTGATGCCCTTGTTGCTAAAATAAGTGCTATGTTTCCAACAGTCAGTGAAACGCACATAAAAATTTTACTGAAAAAGTAAGTTTTACATTTCAATACTAATAATTATATTACTTTCAATGCCATCATCATAATATTTGCTTAGCGAAGCCATGAAGATGTTATATATTACTAGCTGTGCTGGCAAACGCTGTTTTGCCATTAGGGATATAAAAAAAAGCTTACGACCTACTCTCAGTCTTAACTAACTTGCACAAGAATCAGTCAAACAGTTTCGGAGGAGTTATGTAGCAAACGTGGGTCACGAGAATTTTATATAATAGAGAAATTATGTTATGTTGTTATGCACTAATATTCATTATTCTTTCCCTGAATTTCTGATTCTTCCCTGTATTTCAGCTGATAAAATAATTTCACAAAATTTAAGAAGACAAATGAAAGTATTTAATTTTTTTTTATTATTTTAACCGGCTGTTATGAAAGCATTTAAATCAGCTGTAACAGTAACGATTATTTTGGTAGAAATTATCTCTTAATTTCTTTAATAAAAAAAGTTGTTTCTTTTCTGCCAGGGGATGCAAGTGCACCCCCTTGCACCCTGCTGCCGGTGCCCATGCTAATATTATACAGGCGAAACTTACCGTGTGTGTCTTTGTTACTTTTTTATACCGCAACTACTGAATCGATTTGGCCGAAATGTTTTATAACACTTTTCCGGTTCTCGCGATATCCTCGAAGATCTATTGTTCCCGCGGGATTGTTAAAACAATAGAAATACACGCTGGCGATGCGCGTGGCGGCCTACATATTAAAATATATGTGTTTATTATACCTACATAGCTTATATGAATATTTAATAAGTCATAAGCGAATGTTGTGTAGATTCTTAATGCGACTGTACAATTTAAATTCTTTTTGTTTACCATACATGTTTCTGAGTGCGAGAATATCAACTCTGTAATTCTGAACAGGTATTACAATCGTGAAGCAGTAGTTATCAGTGCACTGCAGGTGGAAAAGCACCCGATAACGACGCCGGGTCCTCTTACAATGTCGCCGTCAACAGCGCGCTTGCAAAAAGGTGCTATGGGGGTATACTCGGCCTTGCAATTGGCGAAAGGCATATCAGGATCGATGCACAGTTCTAATCACTTCACGCCTCTGACGGGCACCCCTCAAGGTAAAGAGCACTTCTTCTACTTCTTAGACAGTCACACACAGGCACAGAGTCTTCTTGGACTCTTCTTGTGGAGTCCGTCTCAGTAATAGAAGCCATATTACGATACGATAGATGGAACGGAAATGGCACCCACAGAGCACATAATATTTTCTTTTTTCTGTGGAGGCACCGCACTGCTGTGAGTCGGTGACCGGATTCCACAGATGGCGCTGACAGTAGCTAGGGGCATTTACGAGAATGCGCGAGGATTCCCCGAAAGACGCACGAACTTTTTTTGCATAAAGATTGACATAAAGTTCATTATGTATAAGTACAATATCGCTGCAAACAGTCGCTTCCATATTTCATTCCACAGAAGTGACCCTAACTTGATCAGGTGGACGTCTTGCTTCATTCGTCGTATAAAACATATCACACGTCTTTTTAGGATCGCCACTTTTACTCCGGCCCACGTCTGGTGCTTCCAGCTATTATGGCGCTACAAAAGTCGTTGACACGCATCAAACGAAGCATCAGTCACCAAAAATGAAATTGAAGTAAGTATCGTCAGCAAGTAATATTCCAATGTGGTATGAATTTAAGATTTTTAAAAGGAATAGGAAGATTTCGCTAAAAGGTATAAAAGTACGTAACTTTTGACTACGTTGATTTAGAATCTTGTTTCTTAAATCAAAGTAGTCAAAAGTTACAGGATATACGGTTTGATGTTACGAGACCGTATCTCCTGACTCGTAGTTGATAAGTTAAATATCGATACTGAATTAGCTCACATAAAATTTTTATCATCATTGAGTCTGTTCTTATCGGAATGTTCGGTCAAATCCATCATTTGTCAGGAAAGTGGGGACTTGATACTAAGATGAGATTTAACGCAGTATTTATCATTTCAAGTAAAGATACTCAGTATACTTGTCGTTGGTATTATGAGATTACTGAAATTATTAAAGAGAAACAGATTGTTGAAGCTTCAAACAGAAAGATGGACGAGGCATGCACTCGTAAAGAGGTCCTTAATAAAAACCAAGTTAAAATATTCGCCAGTCTAATAAAAACACTAATATGTATAATGAAGGAGGCTTTAATAATTGTAATAAAATATCATTGCAGGTACTTGAAAAGTGTATTTCCAAAAGCAGAAGAAACTCTAATTCTTGATGTGTTAGCGAATAAAGACAACAATGTCCAAAAAGCGAGCGAGGAACTTATAACCATGGGATTCACAAAGAAAGAAACGATATTCGCGCAACAAAAGAAAAAAGAGAAAGAGACGCCTCCACCACCTAAGAAAGTTGTTATCATAAAGACTGCTGAAGAAAAGAATGAATGTGAGTTAAACTGTTCCTTCCGTATTAACAACTAGTGTGTACAGCACTTTTTTCATGAAATAATCTCTTTATAGAAGAAGCATTTTCTTCTGTGCATATTTTTTACTTTGATTTGTATCCATTGCGTATATCCATTTCTATTCATCCTGGTACGTACCTATTAAACTAAAATTTTATATCATTGACATATTGTTTAGAAATGTCTCGCACTTTGAAATAAGCATCAAATAAGGGAAAAATCAGGGAATTATTTTTAAATATATAATTCGTGCTATCACCTACAGTGAAACGAAAACTTCAAAATAAATACAGCCGAGTTGCCGAGAGAGTAGTGTCAATAGCGTTGGAAAGTGTGGATTTCAACGAAGAAAGAGCTGAACAGATATTGGCTGCCGTTGAACAAGAGGAGGAATCACCAAAACTCGTTGCCGCTACTGAATTGAAGGACATGAGAAGACCTGATGCCGTGGAAGTAAAAAATGGGTAAGAAATCTTACTAAAACTACTAAATAAGTTCAGCAAAAACCCTGTAACCAAGTAAAGATTTAATATAGTTGATGTTCTTATACCGGTTCCCAATATTCATTCTATCTATTTGCCCTACTAGAGATATCAATGTGACATAAGCTTCATACAAGTTGTCTTTCTGTCTCTAGTGACTTAGTAAGGCAAACAGCAAGGCATGGATATATTGAATATTGGGAACCGGCATTAGTGACATCTTTTCCTATCCATCTATATTAATATATCTACCACACAGACGAAGGAATAACTTTTTATGTGGTCTACCATGTCCTTAATTATTAATTTTTTATTGTAGATATTATGTGGATCTTAAGTTATTAACAGTATGAATGCCAAAATGCACTCGGTCAATATTATGAAAGTTTTTTTCCTTATTTTTCCCATCGTAGGAGTGCCTATATTAATTTTTTCCATTCGTTTTCGTACGTTATTCACACTACTCCAATCACCACGTGCACGCGCCAATCTGCGTGCGTTGTTTGTTTCTGAGTAATGGCACGTTAGAGAAATCTAATTATTTTGTAGTATCTGACCTGCCTTTGTTTCTCTTGGATGGATCCTGTAGGAATTTTTTGAAATCCTTCCTTATCCCCACTATATTTTAATGGAAAACTTTAAGCTCAATTTCATCTTTCTTTTTCACACAGTTAAACTGTTTGTCTGTTTGTTGTGTGAGTTAAACTGTTTGTCTGTTTGTTGTTTTAATTGATAAAACAATATTCTATCTAGCTCGGTAGGATTTTGATATTTTCATTTCAATATTTAACCCTGTTTGTATTTAAATCTTTGCAAAGCGTAAATACATTAATATGTAGTATCTACTACTGCACCTTATTAACGATTAGCCACAGAGTAAATACTTAATTTATTTAACTACAATATTTTTATCCAACGGATTTTCTTACTACAACAAAATAAAACAAATCACTTTTAACCTTCCTCATATTGCTCATAAGTTCATAGCATTATGTTCCAAACTTAACTATATCTATCTTAAAAAATATATACACATCGCTTCTTAGCTTCTCATATATTAATAGGGTTGCATAAATATTTGAAAACTAAAAAGTGTTACATGAAAACAAAATGTTTGTGCAGTCTCAATTTATAATTTCAAGCGAGATTATTTATGATGTATAAACTTAAAAAATTAGACTAATTACTGAATTGAATACGTTATCAAATTATTTACAAACTTGAATATAAAAAAGCTCCGGTAATTCCTGCCCGGCGTACCTACACCACGATCTCATTTATAATTATATTCGGTTTTCATACTGGCATCAGCAACGCTTGTGTGGCCAGGGAAAATATTTTATCTCTTGATTATGATGATCCTCTGAGAATGAATAAAATTATCTTATCATCCTGCTATAAAGCAAAGGAAGGTTCATCCCCGGTTGACGTCACAACTCACATGGAGAAATTTTCAGCACTTGTTAATATAAATGCTTACTTTTCTGATCTGTGTTTTAAATCGTCGAGCGTCTGTGAGATGCTAAAGCAGTTCGAGTGTTTTAAAAACTAAAAATTATTCAAATAAATAAGCTAAGGTTTTAGCCTAACTTAAGTTACCCAGTTTTATTTTCAAGCGACTTTCGAAATGATAATTTTAATAATAGGGATGTTAACAATTGTTTCAATAAAATGTGCAGTAGTTGTCTCGTTGTATAAAAGCTTACAACTGACAATCATAGCCTGGGCTTTTTCCTGTCATTATTTTGATCAGTTACTTTCGTAAATAATTATAAATTCACAATGCATAATTCACATTCTTAACGCTTATATGCGCATAACTTAAAATAGAAGCCTAATAATACCGCACAACACGTAACACTCTATTGCAATCAAGATTAAGAGCCAGACCAGTCGTAGCCGTGTCAATTTATCTCTTCTATTCCTGAGATTGTTATAATTGGATCGTAATTCAAAAACTTATAAGAAACCATGTTTCCGACCGACAAATTGATTACGTTACTTATCGATGACAATCGTCATTTTCACACTTATATTTATTCTTAATTTTGATCCAATAGCATTCGTAGAAGACGTGTAATATACCTATAATATACGAATGGGTCGCAGACGCTTTCTCAGCTTGTAGACGACCGCATCCCGCGCTCGTCTGGCTCGTCGTCCTGACCAGACGAGCGCAGGTCGCGGTCGTCTAAAGTGAGAGGGGAAACTCATCAGCAATAGGGATTGGGAATGGCTACAGCTCTCGGTCTCACTTTTCCCTCTTGAAGTTCGCGATAACTCGTGACATCGTCATAAGCAATCTCGCTTGTCGAACATCACTCATGCCCATTTCCGTACGGTTAGCATCAGCCCGGTGGAGCGCGAGCGGAGTCCGCCCGTCGCGCCAGTTGCACGCCGCCTCAAGACGTGGACCGAGCATTTGAAGTACGTTCATGCATGCATGGGTCTATATTAATAAACAATTGTGTCGTGTGCTGCCGACCGCCATCACCACCGCCGCGCCGGTGCGTGCGGCGCAAGTTGTGGTCCAATTTTACAGTTCCGTTACTATGAAATTGAAACAAAACTCACAGTTACGTTACTGTGAATTTGAACCAAAACTTGACGAAATACCCTGTAATAACTGATTTGTGTTATTTAAAAAACATGCCCAAAAACGACAGTAACCGCAACTAGCGCCATTTGTTGAATTACAGTCCAATAATCCGAGTTGGTCAATAATTAAATTAAAAATTTCCACGACAAATATTAATGTAATGACGCAATTTTTTATTGTTGTGGACCCGGTTTAGGTTTGGCGTAACCCGCATTGCGAAAAATCATAATGCTCCTCCGATGTTATTATACTTATAATTAATAACAGCTACTCGGAAACCCTACCCCACTCCACCTAAAATCATTAAAATACTCATTTTAATTAAAAAGAAAGAAAGGAAGAAAGAAAAACTTTATTCCACAAGAATATGCCACATGTAACAAAACAATACACCTTATTGACACCATACGTACTAAAACGATGCCTGAAGATTCCACCACTCGGGCAACAAAAAACAATTGCCCAAGTGACGGAAGCACCAGACACCGCCTTTCACATGTGGCACAACCCGGAAAAAGGCCCCAACTCAGCATGGTGCTGTGTGCCCCATATAAGCATGGGAGCAGGGGATATAAGAAAGGAAATTACTTAGTTATATATCTCTAATATACAAAATTCTCGTGTCACATTATTTGCTACAAAACTCCACCGAAACGGCTTGACTGATTTTTATAAAATTGTCATGTATATTCGGTAAGTCTGAGAATTGGTTGTAAACTATTTTTCATACCTATAAGTGATATCTAGGATATAAGTAAATTATAAAAATAAATCATTTGCTATCTAGTCTTCAGCTTCATCAAATATGGACTGAAACTTTACATAAGTGTGTCTAGGGTGCTTATGCACCAGAAGTTTGCTATGTTACGATGCTATACGCTCGTTTCGTATAGACACAGTGAATAATTATAAAATTCACTGCTATACGTGAGTCTGGTGGCCCTAGTGGGGTGTTGGGTACAAATATGTATATTCGCCTGTAATATTATCGAGTATATAATTAAGTTAATTAAAGCCATGCGGGTTAAGCTCTTCTAACATGCAACTGGGTCTTGTAATATCTTGTGCTTTTTCTACTCATACGATTTTCGAAAAACAAATATGTCGGTAATGGTCCGTTTTGTTTTTTGTGTTTGTTTGATTGAATACCTAATTACTTGTTCATTTTTTATTGCATGTGTTTTTCTTGTGAATAATGTCGTATTAACGTCATAATACTATATGATGTTTGTAATTCTTTCCATTGCTAAAAATAATCATTTAATATTATGCTAGTTACTACATATTACCCTCTTTACAAGATATTCATTTCCTTTTCTTTCATGATAGGCAAATACCTACCTAAATGAAGTTTGTTTAGAGATTATGGAAAAATTGAAAAAAAGGCAAATTTACCCTAACTAATAAAAATTAAACCTTGAAAATATGCTTGAATAGTAAGTCACTATTTTGTTTGTTCGGTTAAGTTTATATATTTAGTTCTGCAGTTCATTATTATAACCAACTATATTATGGATAATATAACCAACAGTTTATTATTATTTGTAAAAATTGTCAACCTTTCTATTGTACGAATTGGAAAGTAAATGTACTTATCGAATTAAGTAATTACATTAATAAACGGAAGAAAAAAACATCGGACGTTCGAAATATCCAATGTTTTAATGTTGTCCTGATGTGTAATGGTTGTCCAATAAGATCTTCTTCTTCTACTTCTTCAAATAAGTTTATTAAGAATTGATATTATATGCCTACTCATTAGACATTTATACTTTCGCTAAGAAAACGAGCGTAACTGCAGTTACGTTGCGATTGCCCAAAAATGCCAAATGCTGTAAGTGCATTAAACCTCTAATACCATTACTATTTTTTTGCATGCATCAATTACTTTGGCACACGCTCATTATCAAATTATAAATAGTTAACTTATCACCTACAAAACAAATATTAAAATTAAATTTAGGTATATTTATTAATTTAGGTGAAAAGTTTTTGGCTCTAGTGAAAATATAATTTCTTCAGTTACGACAATTTTTTTCTGTCGTCGACAAGTCGGATTAACACAATAAAAATTCCAATATATAGGGATGTACATAATTGACATTGTTAATTTCATAAATGATTTAAAAAGCTTTTTGTGTGGTGTGTAAAAGTGTAGCGTAGGTAGGTATATTAAGTGTGTGTGTGTTTACTGCTTCTTGGTTCGTTAATTGATGGCATAGTAATTTATATTAAATGTACTTATTATTGCGTTTGAATGAAAACATGCTTATATGTTACCGTTTCCATGTTCAGCTGTAGGTACCCGTATATTTGTAACTGATCGTTTAAAACTTTAATCATATGTCTAATTAATTAAAGAAGTAAGTCATACATTTGTACCATTTGTGTGTTTTTTGTAATTTTTTTTTTATAATTAATGTTGTTACTAACTTAGGCCCATTCTGAAAACGACCAGCAATGCCGAATCCAAACACAAATCTCAATATTCCGTGCCAAATGTCGGAGCGAATCCCCTGCTGAGGCAAGGACCTAAGGACAGCTTACTTTTGTAAGTATTATTACCCGACGGTTAATAGGGGAGGGGGGGGATTCTTTCTTTCAATTACAGTATTTTAGTTTTGATTGGTTTTAGTGTATACATTTTTAGGGTTGCCTACGGGACCCTATTACTAAGCCTCCACTGTCTGTTTGACTGTTACATCAACCTTAAAAAGTAGACAATTAAAATTTCAACACAGTAGATTTAGGGCCGATTTTTCAATCGTCAGACAAACTATCTGAGGAGTTAATTTGAAACATGCCATAAAAAATCTGTCAAAACGTCACATTTATTCCACAGTTAACGCTTATCTGGTGATTGAAAAATCAGCCTTAAATGTTACCTCTGTAATAATAAATGCAATGAGATTTAAATTAAAAATTGAAGCACTCTTCATAAAACATACTTTAGGTTTGGCTCCATGGTACGGACTCTTTGTATGCGAATCTAACTCGTAATGTTTTAATACAATTTTTCCTTTTCAGAGAAGACTACATGACTTGGAATGGTCCTAATCCTGACCTTCGTTGTGGGCCCTCGGCGAAACCTGATGGACCAGAAGCTAGGAGTAAGTCCTATACTTTAGCCCGCGGCCCTTCCGGTTTAGCCAAAGGACCCGGAGGTTTGGCTAAAGGGTCCATATATCAGAAACTCAACAAAAAATCTGCTAAAATGTGAGTATTTCTATGATAGGATGATCTAATTATTATAAAAAAATGCATACAATTATTGCAAATACAGCCGTACCTATTAAGCCGTATTATTTGGTCACTCTTGTCCAAATCCCATCTTTAATATCTAGGCTGCATATCTGAAGTTATTTGCTTGATCTGGGTCTGGGTATACAAATTATATTGAAAAAGTGACGGTTCTTCATAGTCTTTAAGAATGATAGCAAAAGAATAAAATCTGCTGGTGTACAGAAGTATCTTTCCAGCTTCCGTATTTCCAGCGAAGTATAATCTGGGTGCCTACAAGAGAAGAGTGAATAGGAATTTCTAGGCAAGCCGGCTCTATCCTAGACCTCATTATTGCTTTCCATCAGGCATGATTGTAGTCAAGCGCAAGCCTATCAATATTTGTTTTAATCTAGCTCAATGAATCTAGCACTTAGTATTACTTCGTAAATGTTTTATTGCAGAGTCGTTTAAATCAAGATCTTTCCAAAAGTCTTGGCGAAGTCCTAGTGCAATATTGAAGACGCGCTTCTGTTTTTTAAGAATGTAATTATATTTATTTGAGCGTGTTACTAAGAATGATTATTACACAGCGTGTATTTGAAGCAATAAGACTATCTTAACTGCTCAATGATTGTAATTTAAATAGTAGCAGATAGCTCGTACTCAGTTGGTCATATAATTTATCAAATTGTTGATCAAATTGTGTTTAAAGAAGCTTACTTACTCTTACTGCCCAGTATACCGTCTCAAAAATCTACCCTGTATAGAAGACACGAAAATGATCTTTTATTGAAAATTTTAAGAAATCTTTAGTAGCTTTAAATTCATGTAAACCTAGATAAGTGTAAAGTATTTTTATATTCAGTATTAATTTTTCAGTATTACATATTGATGTTATCTTTTTAAATTTATGTTAAAATGTTATTTTTTTTTAAACATCGTTACCAATATATATTCAGTTGTTACGCTGAGTAGTTGTTATTTGTTTGTGCCAATTTTCGTAATAAATAATTGTGTCTTTACTACCAGTAGTATAGTACGATTCACGAAAGATGACCACAAATGGCGGGCCTATTTTAGGTCTCT
Source organism: Coenonympha arcania (assembly GCA_036785405.1). Classification (NCBI taxonomy): domain Eukaryota; kingdom Metazoa; phylum Arthropoda; class Insecta; order Lepidoptera; family Nymphalidae; genus Coenonympha; species Coenonympha arcania. The sequence goes on from CM072082.1 coordinate 13,105,813, forward strand.
TTGGACTTTTTTTTTGCCCATATTAATCATCATCTTCCGTGTATATAAACAAAATACTGATGATAATCACCAATGTTTGATGTGTCTTGTATTCGTGTAAAAATAACACAAAAGAGCAACCGTCCTAAGTATCGCCTTTTTATCTGTCTGTCCGTCACATATGGCCATTTTTAAGGTTACATCTTTGAGACAAAAATTTCCCAATTTTAAGTCTCATTCAAGATATTTTATCATCAGAATCTTCTTCTTTTTTGTCCTCGCCTTACCTATCCCGTTACGCGGGGTCGGCTTTCCTTATCATGCGGCGCCATGTAGACCTTGAAATCGTGTCCTCGTCCTTAAGGCCGAGGCATTTCATGTCCTTTTGGACATTTGTCATCCAGGTTGTTTGAGGTCTTCCCCTACCCCTCTTTCTCGTAGCCATAGAAAGCCACTTTTTCACAACATAATTTTCGGGCCTACGCATTACGTGACCCTACCATCTGAGTCTTGATTCCGATATCTTTTCGGTTATGGATGCAACCTTATAGCTTCCTCTTATATGTTCATTACGTACTTTGTCTTTGTATTTTATCATCAGAATGTAAATTGTAAAAAGTGTTTTTAAATGTTAGACTCCCTTAAATTCCCTCCAGTTCACATCGAATTTACCTACCTATCATTATGCTATAATAAATGCATTTATTTTTGTATCTTAGTTATGTATACCTACTATTTATATTAGGATTTCTATAAATCATTTTCTCATTTATTTTAAATTCATTTATCACACTTGACTACATATCAGCTGTCTACCTACCTATGTTAAAAACGGATAGGCAGATTGGATAATATGTATTAAGCAATATACTAATTATTACGTAAACTTAACTTTAAAATCATCCCACCAAAGTACTTATCCAAAATATTGATATGTACAAGTCATGCTGTCAGGTGTACGGTGCGTTTTAGTAATTGTAGTTAAATACAAATACAAAGAAGAAAAGTGTTGCCAAATTTTTTCGTAGTTCCATTGTAAGTAGAAGTTTTTTAGTCTTAAGAGCTGATAATTATAGAAGTTTTACTTAACAAATCTTTTTACAAATGGAGAATAACGCTGTTTCTTGTAAAGCACTCTAAACACCAAAGAAATAAAAGAAATTCGCAATAAATTAAATAATTTTGTTTTGTCAATAAAAGCAAGCAATAAGTAGCGCAGGGCTGAGATGAACGATCCTGAGTCTTTTGTGCATAGAGTGCTGATTATATTAGTGACATATCGAGAAAAGAAACGTTAGAATCGTGTTAAAATATATTTCCAAATCTAGTATAAAATTGACTAGTCAATTAGGATTAATGTACCTAGGTGCAACTTAAACTAGAATTTCAACATTCCATATTTTTTTGAATTATTTCTTAATAAAGGTTGATGATTTGTATTCATTGTTTTATTGCAGTAAAAACAAACTTCCTTACCATTGGATATTCAAATGCATTGACGGCTATTCTACTTTATAACGAGTTGTATAGATGAGTAATATGTATGTTTTCAAAACAGAAACTAATCATCAGTTATGAATTCGATAATAATAATTGGAACAAACAATTCAGTTTAATAAACAACTAATTCAAAACAGTTTAATAATATTGCAGAAACACGGCGTGCTTTTATTTTAAGCACTAATTTACACTCAAGAGTACATTTTTTGTGCAAATCCACATATGTAACAGTTGCGTATACTACCGGTATTGTCCGTACCTACTTAGAAGATCGTGTTAGGTGATACTAGATTGGTAGATACGGACATTAAACGAAAGTTCTCAACACCAGATACACTAAGTATACGAAATGAGTAAAACAAAATAAGTACTAACAGCTATTCGTATATGTAAATGTATGGATTAGATTCCACTAAAGCTATATCTCTTTCCAACTGTTTTAACTCTTGTTCCATTTTTGTTTTCCTGTGTATTTTTGGGATAGTATCTGTCAATATTGGAAGCTGTAGGAAAGCTTTCTGCAGCAGTTGCCAATTGTATTTCAAGTCCTAGAACAAATAGAGATTTTATCCACAGCAATTTACATCTACCCTGGACAGGGCGGACGGCGTGAAAAAATGTCGCCAGTTTATCGGCGCCAATAATACCTATAGTAAGGCCATGCTTTAGTTCGCTCAGCAGCCACCTATAGAATTTTGACAGCTGGCACTACTGTTTGCTTGTATGAAAAAGGTTTACGTAAATTGTTCGGATGCTCATATCCTGAGTTTTCTTATCAGAGCTCACAGCACAGAAATCAAACGTTACAGCCGACGGACGTCAACTGCTGGAGAAAGGCCTCATGCAATGATTTCCAATTGACAAGGTTCTGCGCTACTTGTATCCAGCGACTTCCCACGACCCTCTTAATGTCGTCAGTCCATCTGGTCGGAGGTCTGCCAACACTGCGCTTTACCGTACGGGTCGCAATTCCAGCACTTTGGGTCCCCAACGTGCGTCGGTTCTACGAGCTATGTGCGCCATTGCCCATTGCCACTTAAGCTTCGTGATACGTTGAGCTATGTCCGTGACTAACGTCTACGGATGTCTTCAGTTCTGATTTGATCATTAAAGAGATACTCCGAGCATAGCTCTCTCGATCGCCCGCGAAATCAATAAATAATAGTACATAACTAACGTAACACGAGTTACGTTAATAACGTAACAGATATCTAAGTAATGAACAAAGGTTTTTTGAAACATTTTTTGTTTCTCTCCTTTTTGAACCTACCATAATAATTATGTTATCTACAAAGATATACGACTAACTTAAGCTGGACGAGAATAAAATACTGCTAAATTACGGTCTTAATATAATAGCGATAAGCCTTGCTACTTCTTCTCTTCTTCTGATCTTCGATATTTATTTTGACTGGACTCTATTATTTGCATTAAGTATACAAACTAAACTTTCACAGTAATAAACATATAAAACAATGATAAAAAATATGTACACATCTTACCTTAAGAAGTGCATGTCTCTCTTCTTCGCTAATAAGCTTACACAGGCTCTCTTTATGCTCTTCAGCGTACCTAATTTCTTCAAGCTCCTTTTGTATTCGTCTGTTTCTTTTAACCAAGTATGCAGGCATTTGCCCGAAGTCCTTTCTTAAGCAGAATTCTGGAACTTCACCTGAACCCTTTATCTTTTTAATGTGTCCATCTCGAGTATCTACCAACCTAAAAAAGGACTTAACCGTATACCTATTTCAATCAGAAAAAAGAACGGCAATAACGGATGAGGTATACATATATGATATATAGATAATCAGCTGACCTTGGTTCTACAGGTTTAGGCTTCGTCTTTATAGCCTTTTTGATGTTAAGGACCCTGAAATTAACTTTGGGCTTGTCGGATGTTTTGCCAGGGGGAGGCCGTTTCGGTACTGGAGGTAGATGGCCGGATAAGTAGCACTTATGGTCAGACTTCTTCATTGGTTGACTAATACCTTCACCTTTCCTTAAAAACCTGTCAGGTGGTTTGACAGGGGTCTCCGCAAATCCAAAAGTTCGCCTCAACTGCGGTATCTTAAGTGCTTTAAACTGTTTTTCTAACTCTGATTCGTACCTGGTAATATAAATATTAGTTAGTACCTAGACAGTGAAGGTAAAACACGTCTTTTTAATCTTCGTTAGTAATAAGACATAATTACTTAGGTAGTAATAAGTATTTCGATATAAGCGTCAGTGCTTTGAAGTTGCTATAGATAATTTTTATAGCAAAAGAATGATGACAAGAGTAGAAAGTATCACCCAATGTTGGATGATATGCTTCACCTTATTAGAAAAGTCTCATTTCGCCCACTTCGTCGACAATATAAAATAAATACTTATAGATATATAAGGACATTACACATTACGTGTGCACTAAAAATATTAAATAAAAATAAGCATATTTATTTTTCCATAGTGTATGCCGTATGGAAAAATAAAATAAGCATATCCACTTTTCCATACAACATAGAAAAAAAATTTGGTTATTTCTATTTAATATTTGACAGGGTGATTCGTTATCAAGTACACGTTGTACCCTTCAGCTATGGCGGTCTGGCCTTTATTCCAAAAGACATAAGAGTCAGGCCTCCATATTTAACTATAACGTTTTGGCTAAAGTCAAGGCAAGCAACCGAGCCTTAACGTAATGTACTTATTGACAGGAAACACAAAAAATAATCGTAAAAATGCAATAACTTAAGGCTCAGTGAAACGGTCTGACCGCCGAATTCAAATTTTATTTGGTTTTTCGTAATTTGTGAGCACTAATTACACTTTAAAGCTCACGACAGTAAAATAGCGGAATAGCAGTGGTACATCCACACGTATAAATAAAAATCTTAGCTTGAAAGTTTAACGGCGTACAAGCCGTATTTAAGTGATTTTGAATGAAGTTTTACGTAAAAACTATAAAGACAAAGCTACTTTCAAATTTAAACGTCATGTATTTTGGGTCTTTAATCTAAAATCACTTAAAAGCAGAAACTTTTAGAAGCAGAAACACTATTGGATAAAATTTTCTCGATAGAAAGTAGGCCCAAAAGTTGCTCCAAAATCTCAGTTTTCCTGTTTTTTTACCAGAAACTACAATGGATGTAATTGTAAATTTGTTTTAATGTGTCGGTAATAACAATGTCCAAAAACACTTAGAAACCGATTTTTGATAACTGACTTAGTTTTTGAGTAATTAGATAAAAGGTTGTTTTCTGCTATATTCTTCCGCGACGCTGCATGTCGCACCTATGACCTGCCAACGTATTCGTGAGAGTGAGAGAGGCAAAAATAAATTCAGGATACATTGCATAAGCCGTGGTCGCGGCAGGACCACGACCTATGCAATTAGGTCGAAATATCGGCATAAATAATTCGTGGTATGTACCCGTAGAAATCATTAAATTATGTCTTCAAACCACAAGGAAAGCCTTAAATCATTAGCTTAAAAGTGTTCATTTAACGGTGTAGCAGCCGTATATAAGCGATTTTGAATGAAGTTTTATGCAAAAACTATAAAGACAATTACTTTCAAATTTACACGTCATGTATTTTGGGTCTTTAATCTAAAATCGCTAAGAAGAACACAATTGGATAAAACACGATTGGATAAAACTTTCTTAGAAAGTTCTCCCAAAAGTTGCTCCAAAATCTCAGTTCTTCGAGTTTTTATCGGACACTACATTGGATGTAATTGTACCTAATATTTGTTTTAAAGTGTCGGTAATAATAATATCCAAAAACGCTAAGAAACAGATTTTTGATAACCAGCTTAGTTTTTGAGAAATTAGGTAAAAGGTCGTTTTTCTGTTATATTCTTCCGCGACGCTGCATGTCGCACCTACCAAATCTCCGTGAGAGTGAGAAAGACAAAAATAAATTCAATAAATCCCCTTAAGGAATTTAATCGGAGAATAGACTATTTTGTGAGTCAAACACATGAAATGAAATTCGTAAAATGTAATTTATCGTATCCAATCGCTAAATTAATCACGTAGAACTGTCATTCTTATTTTATTTGTCAACATTGAACCTAATGTGGTTACGGCTGCTGGTCAGAAAACATGTTGTGTTCAGCCTGGAGCTCTCTCTAAAGGTCATCGCAACTTCAAATTCAGGACCGTAAGGACAATATTATATTCCGGTGGATCAAGGAAGCTGAATTCTAAAGCGCATCTAAATTATTCATCACCTTGGAGTTTTCGGTGGTTCTGGCGGCGGTTTATCCAGGATTGTATAGATCACTTCATCGTGGTTTACTATTTTAACGATAGACATTCTGATAAACCGATATCAAAACAGCTGTCCTATTATCGCAATAGAAATACTGAAATCAGATCTAGTAAACGACTTAAAAACATTTAATCATTCATTGCACTGATTCATTGGTTGAACTTTGATTGAATGATTTGATTTAACGAATAATAATTGACTCGTTTCCTAGCTACCAATCAACCAATTATTCTCAACTTTACATACATGGTGGCTCTATGGTAAAGTCCGACAAGGATCTCGTGGCACTTGAATGACTTTGTCAGGAAGGCGTAGACGTAGGTCTATGGCAACCAGCTAATAAAATTTTCTCAATTTTACTTATTAATAAACCAAAACAACACAAAATACTTGCAACATACCGACAGATATGCCGACGGAGTGAACTAACGAACAGGGTCACAAGATAGCGGCGTTAGTTCCGATTTTGACCACGCGCCAAGATTGCCTTGTCGCCCTGTACCTGAGTATGGAACTCACTCTAACTCACTGCTTACTTTTCTATGCTTCTTTTACACTCCATATTAAACACAGATAATATTCAGCTCGGAACCTCCTCGGAACACAAACCTGTCAGTTATAGCTTGAAACTATCATGTCACAATGAATAGTGACACTGCCACATCAGTAACTGTCAAATCTGATATTTTCAGAAAGAAATAATAAATAAATAAACATCGGGACATTACACACATCGCAATCTAGCCCCAAAGTAAGCGATAGCTTGTTTTATTGGTACTAGATAACTGATAAATATACATCCATACTAATATACATAAATATAATATATTATAGAAAACACCCAGACACTGGAAAATATTCATGCTCATCACACAAACATTCACCAGTAGTGGGAATCGAACCCACGACCTCCGACGCAGACAGCAGGTTTGCTACCGCTACACCATTGCAGGCAATATACCACAGACATATTGTGCAATATACTTACAAAGATGCTTTTTTTTTTAATTTTATGCAGAAAACATGATTTAAAAAAAAATAAAGAAGTCTGAGAATGTCGCTTAGCTAATCAGCTAGTCTGTCACTGTCCGCTGACAGCGCTGCCGTGTCATTAAAGCCAATCGCATCACCCGCCCTTCGTCCCGCAGACCATCGGGAGCTGAGATGGGGAGGGTCAAGTTTATAGCGGCTTACTTGTAGTAAATAGTATAAATATAATTGACGGGTTGAATCTGACAACATACATATTTTAAATAATATAGAATTACCACAACCTTTGTTTATGCGCTTTGGTCTGTTGTCTACTTGGTTGTACTCACCGAGTACTCACCTCAGATGAAGGTTGGTCTGAGGTACTCACCCCACAGACCAACCACAGATCTAAACAGCACAATGCACTTCGGCAATGTCGAGGGTACCTTCCCTACCTACTCTATGGTACCTAGCTTGAGGGAGGCACAACAACCACAGATCACCAACAGTCACCAACGTTATTTCAATGGTTTCAATGTCACCGAAATGTCAGATCCTGGATGTCACGTAGCTGTCAAAATAAATGCACTAATTATTTTTAGTATGGTGCAGGGTGCTATGTTATTGATATAATAAAGCTTTGCAGTACGATTGCGTACTGCGTATGTGCGCAGTAGCTCGCTATGTTTGCTCGAAAAGTTAGACATGGCGTCCAAAGATACTATGCATTCAAATGCATAGCGTTAGGCGGTCGGGCTCTGTCGAGCCTTGTCACTCTCGATTTGGAAGAAAAACTCGACGGTTGTTTAACATCATTGCCTCCCAAAGCCAAAGTGGTAATATGTGGCGGCGGAGTGATGGGGGCTGCTGTCGCCTACCATTTGGCCAGACGCGGTTGGGGAGACCAAACTGTGGTCATAGAAAAAGAAACGTAAGATTGTGTTTTAGCCTCTAAACCTCTCTTTCACATTATGTAACATAAACTTCCTTACTTTCCTTGCTTACTTTAACATGTAGGTATATTTAGTTGTAAAGTGTGTAGTCCTGATTACCTGTTATTGATTTTAAAAGAGGAGGTACTCTGTATTGATCTCCAAGGCATTGTATATGCAATGCCTTAGAGATCAAGAGCAGTTTAGGGCAGAATTAAATATTCATTAACAGAATGAAGTTTAAAAAAAAATGACTGATTTATATGAGCAATTTAAAGTTTTATTTATATTAAATTTTAAATTTAATTTTGTTTTGCCACTTTGTGTTATGCTTCCAACTACAATTAGTCATGTTTATAGCTATGAATTCTGTTTTGAGAGTACTGTACCTCAAGAGAGTAACCAAAACCTTATAGGACCACTTTATTGTCCAAACACCAAAGTCCAATGTACTTCCAATAAAAATGATAAAAAAATAAGCCTTTCCTATTTTTATTCTCTACAGAATTTTTAGTGGAAGAGCCAAAATCAATCTTAAAAACGTTATTTCTATAGTAATAAGTAATATAATATACTGGTTCTTTTATCAGCGTTGGAGCTGGAAGTCGGTGGTATTCCTCGGGCTTAGTAGGAGCCTTCAAACCATCTCTAGCCCAAGTAAAGATTGCACAGTCGTCAATTAGGCTTTTGAAGGATCTGGAGTCTCGAGGAAAGCCCACTGGGTGGAAACAATGCGGTTCACTTCTTTTGGCCAGAACTAGAGACCGGATGACAGTTTTTAGACGGATGAAAAGCCAATCAGTGTTTGTACCCTTTTTATAGTTTCATAAACATTTCTATGTTTATAGTAGTGTTATTATCTCGCTGCAAACTCGGTCATAAAAAGAACAACAAAAGCTAAACACTCGAATGATTTATGACCGAGTCTGCAGCGAGATAATAAAACTACTATAGCCCTAGATAGCTAATGTTCAGACTTTCCTTATTAAAACCTGGTAGCTTGAACTCACTTTAAAAGAATCATTATTGTTATATTTGGCCATCTGATCCTTATGCCTTTTGATGATTAAAATTGATTCTAGTAGCCAAACCAAAAACTTAATAATTAATATAAGCTTATTAGGGATCTGTACCCAAATGGTAAAAACGGTACCTTGTTACTAAGACTTCTCTCTCCGTCCGTCGGCCACCAGGCTTCAATTTTCACAGATGATGTACCTCTGTTGTCGCTATAACAACAAATACTAAAAAATAGAAGCAAATATATATAAGGGGGCTCCCAGACAACAGTTTTTTTTGCTTGTTTTTGCTCCATAATAATAAGTAGAATAGGTAGACGCTTCAAATTTTCACAGACTATTTAGTCACTTTAAAAGTAAAGTGTTCATTTAAAATATAACAAATATTTAAGGGGGTCTCAAGTACAACAAACATGACTTGTTGCTTGTTTTTTAATTTGGTAGGCAGGGAGGATTATATTTTCATTTACTTTAATACTATTGAGAATGGGTCTTGATAGTACGGAACACTCAATGCGCACTTTACCAATTTTATCTTATCAGCAGGGCTAGACAATGTCACTTAAGCGTTTGGCGTTAACGCTAGTCGCTAGTCGACAAAAATGTATGGACAAAACAAATGACTGTAGTAAAACCACGACATTAATTAACTAAACACGCTGTGTTTGAATAATTAACTACGCTAACTTCAACGCTCGCTGGCGTTCTCGCGAACCTTGTAGATAACTTTAGCGTACTTCGCTTGACAATTGACAGCCGACAGTATCAAACACAGCGTGTTTAGTTAATTAATGTCGTGGTTTTTCTACACTCATTTGTTTTGTCCATACATTTTTGTCGACTAGCGACTAGCGTTAACGCCAAACGCTTAAGTGACATTGTCTAGCCCTGCTGTATTCTTTTCAAAGCCTGTTTATTAGATGAATTTTGTGCTGGAGTTATTCAACGTTTGATATTCAACAATCATATCAAATGATTTTATCATTCAAAATAACACAAATATTATAACATAATTTTTACCTTGTACATAACTTGATTTCTTATTTCAGACAGTTCCTGGGGCATTGAATGTGAACTTGTCAGCTCAAAGAAATGCCAAGAGATTTGGCCAATGCTCAATGTTGATGACATCCTGGGTGGTTTGTGGATACCTGGAGATGGAGTGGGAGATCCACATTTGTTTTGTATATCTTTAATGAGGGAAGCTGTAGAAAGCGGTAAGTTAACGGTTAAGCCTTACCACTTTCACTAATACCATATAAAGATATTTCAATCCACAAAGACGCGTACTCTCAAAATCGCTTATATTTCATTTGATTCGTATGGAGTTTGACAGAGTGGGGCACGTCATCATGCATTGAAATTTCTATAATACCTTAATAGGTATAGAAGGTTTCCTCTAAGATATACATAATGTTCAAAATTAAAAGTTGTCTCCTTCCACACTTCCACTCTCTAAAACTTGTCTCCTTCACACCGCATGACATTGGCGAATAAAGTGTACCTAGTCAGTACAACTACAAGCTATTAAATGAAAATTAAAATATTTATTTCTCAAATAGCCCTCCCTAATTTACATGCTCTTATGAAAAGTCAAAACCATACTGTCTAGATCAGAAAGCAGGTTTGCACTGAGAAGAAATAACTGGCAAGAGACTTGGCACTTGCTCTGTTCAAAAATGTTATACATCTTGTCTTACATAGTATGAAAGTTTATTACAGAGACAAAAGTATACCTATCCATATCATTCCAAAGATCCTTGTCATAAAAAAATCCTTCAATGGTATGGCAACCTTTATATATTAGGATTTCTTTGACAGTTACTTTAAACCTGTGCAAAAGTAAGTTGAAAAACGTGCACACAGCCCCATAAATGACTTCTGTACCTTATGCAAACAGTGGAACTTTAAACAAATTAACAGAAAAATGATTTAATGAAAGATTTCATATTATCATTACAGGTGTTGGTGTGATGGAAGACTGCTCTATCACTGCAGTGCACTCAAAGGATGGAAAAGTGTCAGGTGTAGACACAACAAGCGGCACCATTGAGTGTCAATATTTTGTTAATTGCGCTGGATTTTGGGCAAGACAGGTGAGATAATCCTAACTATAATGAATCCTAAATCCTTAATGCCATGCTTTGGGTATCTTTTTGGAAATTGCATGTGTCATGCCTGCCAAAAGGGAAGAATATTATAATATTGTGTGCTTTTTTATAACAAAGAATTATGGAAGGATCGATATTCAATATGTTCAACTGCTGTCATATAATATGCATGCCTATTGCAGATGCTGTGCAACATTTGCATTGCAATACCCGTACAAAACACTGCAATAGGACCTGATACGCCAGGTGCCTTACCACCATCTCTTAAAGCAGTTATGCGACAGTACTGTTTTAATATTTTTATGAAAATGTCAAAGCAGTACTGCAGTATATCGCTTAAGGGATGGTGGTACGGCACCTGGTTTTAGGTCTCATTGTGCCTTGTAATCAGGGCCCCATGTCTGCTAGTTAAACATTTTTTGGCAGTAAGCTATGATCCAATTATGATGCAATTATCATAGTTCCAAAATGACCTAGTCTACAAAACTTCACTTGTCATTAAGTAACAGACTAGCAAATGTTCCATAGAGCTGTAAATTATAGATCACTTGCGCGATTATGGCGCCATTGACTTACGATCGAAATAGTAGATTAGCAAAATCGGTAAATTATAGGTAAATTATAACAATAAAGGGCCAATTGAATGCCTATTTAAATACAATTGTCATAGTAGACTTGAGGCTCGGGACGAGTTCTAGAAGAAGAGTCCTACTTAGTGACATATATGTATACACTGTTAAATAGTAATATATGTAAAGTTACACCTTGTTTTCTAGATTGGCCAGCTATCAAAGCCTCAAGTAAAAGTACCATTATTGCCGTGTGAACATTACTATCTACACACTAAACGGATTGATAACTTAGACCCTATGACTCCAGGTAAAGATTTTTTCAAAAACAATGTATGAATGTTGTTAAAGTAAATGACAATTATTATATATATGTATTGGTTGTTTCAGTTATTCGGGATCCAGATGGTTATATTTACTTGCGTGAAAGGGATGGTTGTATTTTAGCAGGTGGATTTGAACCAGTTGCAAAACCTGTATATGAAGAAGAGAGTGAGACATTTAATAATGGCAACAGTACTTACCTAAGGCACTGTTGCCATTATTAAATGTGTTATAATTTTACCTAGGACCAGCATACCAAAAGCTAAATTTAGTATGTAACCTTGTTCCATATTCTATTTCTACCATTAGTTCTAATGGAACGAAATTCTAGACACAGCAGCGAATCAGTGCCTGTAGACAACTCAATAGAAATTAAATTAGTATAATAGTTTAACGAAGAATGTGCAGCGTCCCGACAAGCCGCCAAGGCTTTAGGGTGCCAAGAAAAAAAAGTGTGAATATGTATTTTTATGTGATTAAATAAATAAATAAAAAAAAGACCAAAATCACGATCAACAAATTACTCACGTTACTTATCGACGACAACTGTAAATCAATAGTGTATAGTTTTGAAGACAAATTCTAAAGTATTTTTTGTTATTATACAGGGTTCTCAAAATATCGAGTCAAAACAAAAGTTGTAGATTAAAAGTTGTTACTTTTAACGATATCATTTAAGTGTCGAGAGATTTCTGGTATTTTTTATATAACCCTGTATAAACAGAAAAAGCGAGGAACCTGAGATTACAGGTTTTATACTAGCTCACTAGTCTACAAATTCTCCAAAAACATTGTAGAACAAATAATCTTTTCAAAATACACTCTAAAAACAAATCTCTCCTTCTTTATTGTAAGGTTATTTTTCTCTATCCTGCAGTCTTGAACTCAGCGCAACGTTGTATACCAGAAGACTGGGATCACTTCCATATTTTGCTTCAAGAGATGCTGAAGCGAGTCCCGAGCCTCAACCAAGCAGTCCTGCACAAATTGTGCAATGGCCTGGAGGCGTTTTCACCCGACTGCAAATGGATTGTTGGAGAGGCGCCTGAGGTGAATTCTATTCTTATGTAGTTGCAAGCTTTATTTTTATATAAACTACTAGCTAACCCGGGAAACGTTGTTTTGCCATATAATTTTTTCTCACTTAGGGACATAAAAAATAGATAACAACCTGCTCCCAGACCCAGAGAATATATATTGAAAATTTCATAACGATCGGTCCATTTGTCTCGGAGGAGTTTGGTAACAAAGAAAAGTGAAAAATTATATATTAGATGAGATGAACTCGTATTATTTATGCTTATATCACAATTTTTTTGTTGAATGGAACCTAAAAATAGTATCTAAGCCAAGTAAGTAAAAGTATTGAATAAATATTTAGTAGAATCAATCAATCAATGTCTTTATTTGCGAATTTCGGTTAGTTACAATAAAGTTTTATAAAATGTTAGTGTTTCCAAATTCAGCCTTATAGCATTCTATTAAAAATTATAATTATACTCTGTCCATTCGTTTATTTTCTTTTTGACACATAAAACAGATATAGCGATTGCGAGCGAGGACCAGACAGAGACAAACATAAAGTGGTCTTTCTCTGGTCCTCTCACTATTGTTATATCTGTCTTATGTGTCAAATACGAAATAAAAAATAAACAAATGGACGGAGTATAGTATAATTTATATATATATATATATATATATATATATGATTACACTGTCAAATGGCAAAACAATGTTTGCCGGGTCAGCTAGTATTTACATAATTTACCTTCTTACTTTCAGGTTAATTTAAATTTTAAAATGCACTTCTTCACCCATTGGTTACAAATATACAGTTACAATGATTTTATTTAATACATTGTAATATCTACTTTACTTTTTATTTTAACTTTTGATTAACAATCTTTTTTAGACTCACTGCATACGAGCACATAATACAATGATAAACTCTATATTTTATCAAATTACTTTGTAACGGCAACAAATAGGTTAGGTATAAACTCTAGCTTTACACAATTACACGTAAGTACCTAATAATTAAAATTTTAATATTTTATTTATATCATTACTTATCTATAACTATAATATAATTAATCAATTTCAGAAATAACTTTTAAGTATAATATATATATAACCTATAGTTTTACAATAACACTTTATTAGGCATCTAATAACTAATAATAAATCATTTTTAACAGTTAGTAAGTATTTTTTTCTTTACGAATAATTAAAATAACATTTTAGTTTGAATGTTAAACCGATGTTATAATGAATATATTTTTTTATGATTATAGATGTCTCTGAATAAAGTAGGTCCAATATATGACACATCTTGATTTCATAATTTTAAGCAATGGGCGTAGATAACAGGTATTTTCAAGAAGATATTCATACAAATTCTGTTTCAATCACCAAACAGCAAACAGATTTCCAGAACGAGAACGGAAGAAATGAAGAAAATATACTGAATATGTTCCTTCGGAACGTTGGATTTAGCGGATATGGCAGTATTCAATGCTTGTTTGATAAAGCATGGCTAAATTCGTTATATCGAACGTTTTGAGGGAACATTCCCTCCAATCAAGAAAAAAACTAGAAGAGCTACAAACTAGAAGGAAGAAGGAAAATATGTATTTCTGTGAATATTTCATTTTTAAATAATAGCACAGTATGATACTACGATAGTCCGTATCTCTGTTATATAACTTTCTAGCATAACAGGGTCATATAAAAAATACCAAATCGCTCTCGGCCTGTATTTGTTTTGAAAAGTGAGTATAATCAATTGAGCTTTCGTATCGTTCTATTATTTCAAGATACCTGCAATGTTGGCGACCAATGTATTAATATTTTGAAACATATTTTTTTTTTTTATAAATATTGTTAATAATATTATCAACTGTTGTGCCCTGTAAATTTCTGCCTGTGCTATGTTGTGTCTTCTGCATTTCAGCATACGATATACTGTTCGTTCGTTTCAGCTGACGGATGTCCACTGCTGGACAAAAGCCTCCTGCAATGATTTCCAGCCCGCACGGTCCTGCGCCACTAATTGTATCCAGCGCCTTGCCGCGACTCTTTTAATGTAGTCAGTCCATCTTGTCGGAAGTCTGTCAACCATGGGGGGGTTGCCATTCCAGCACTTTCACAGCAGCTCAGTTCTACGAGCTATATGCCCCGCCCATTGCCACTGCAGCATCGCGATACGTTGAGCTATGTCGGTGACTCTGGTTCGTCTACGGTCACCTCATTTCTGATTTGGTCACGTAGAGAAACTCCGAGAATAGCTCTCTCCATCGCCCGCTGAGTGACTCTCAGCCTTATTATAAGGGATGTCCTGTTACAGCTGTTCAACTACCACGTCGCGTGCGGCATGAAGACCGTTGGGATCTCGGCAGCCGGCGGCGTGGCGGAGGCCACGGTCGACGAGATAGTCGACGGCTACACCAAGTACGACATGTACGAGTTGGACATCAACCGCTTCCTGGGCTTGCACAACAACAAAAGATTCCTGAGGGACAGAATGAAAGAAGTGCCCGGTAGGAATCGTATGAGTTAATTAATTACAGCCTGACCAGGAAAATAAAAATGTATGTCTAAAGACAGAACGTATACACAAAAATTATATCGTTTTTGAAAAATTAGAGATGGCTGATGAAAACAGCAGGAGGAGGCCCATACGTCAGAGGACGCGCCTATTGGAACCCAAAGTGCTAATTGATATTACCTAGAATTGAATCGTTTTATCATTATCATTTCAAATCAGCAAATAAATGGCTATTTATTTATACACAAAAATTAGTTCCATTTTTGTAAGGTTATTATCCTGGTCTGGCTTTAATTGGACGAATGCTTTAGTGACACGTTTTTAATCAAAATTGAACTTTGCGTATTTTCTTCTGCAGGTGTTCACTACGGACTACCGTATCCCTTCTATGAGTTTGAAACTGGGCGAAATCTTCGCTTATCACCGATTTACCCCACATTACGAGACAAAGGAGCTGTGTTCGGGCAGGTTATGGGTTATGAGAGACCAACTTGGTTCGAGGCAGTGGGTAAGATTCCTACTAACATTATAAATGCGAAAGTAACGTTTTCACGGCTAAACAACTGAACCAAGCTTGATAAAATTTGGTACATACATAAACTAGAGATTAGGAAAGAACATAGGCTACTATTTATCTCGAAAAATGCCACGGGTTCGTTGGGACTACGAAACATCTAAAGCTCCCTATAGCTAAAGATATGGGTGATTATTACAGCAAATTTCTTTGAAACTAGGTATAAAAGTTGGAAAAGGGAACGGGAACACTAGTAATTCCGGGAAAATCCAGGATTCCCAAGAGATTTGTAAAAACCAAAATTCATGCGGGTAGAGCCGCGGGCAACAGCTAGTAGATAATAATTACCAATCATATTTATCTTAATATGTAGGTACCATGTTTGTTTTATATATTTTCTTCTTTGATGGAGTTCTAAATGTAACGAATTGTACAAAATGTTTGCAGACAAAAGTGCAGAGGCACCTGAAAAACTCCAGCCATTCAAAATAGCCCACACGAAAACCTTCGGGAAACCGCGTTGGTTTGAAACTGTTCAAAGAGAATATTGGGCATGTAGGGAAGCTGTTGGCCTTGCCGACTACTCTTCGTTCACTAAGATTGATATTCAGGTATTTCATTTATAACTTAATTAGTTTTGTTCATAAATCTCTTTATTTATCATTGTTTGGTGATAAAATAAAAAGATTTAAAAGCGAATAAGTAGTTTTATAATTTTTAAGCCTTATTTTTTTTGGATTTTAATAATAAGAATAATAACTTTTATTACTTATACTCTTTTCCTTCGTTTATTAACGAGGGACCAGAAAGAGACCATTTTACCTTTATCCCTCTCTGGTCCCTTGCTATTGCTATATCTGTTCCATGTGTCAAAGAGAAAATAAACGAATGGAAATAGTATAACATGTTTTTACATTTTTTCAGTATATCTTTATGTTTATAAAATAATTAGTGCTACAGGTAGGTTAACTTACGGGCTAGGATTATTAATTATCTAAATTGAGTTATTTATTATACTGTATACATTATATTTTTGTACCGGGCAGAACCTTATTGATTGGTGATAGGATACAATGGAATGATAGGTATACCTAAGATTCAAAAACAATCAAAAAGTTAAGTCAATAAAGAGTCTCTTACAGTGTAGTACTAGTATGTATGAAATAGATCATGATGTATTCATTATATTAATGTCATGACTTGAATGCACATTATAGTATAATAGATATTCGAGTAATAGACATTTTTATAGCATGCCATTATAATATTTACCAAGAAATATACAAAAATATGTAGATTTTCGTTCATATTTCCAGTCACAAGGCACCGAGGTGGTCGATCTTCTACAATATTTGTGCTCAAACAACGTCGATGTACCTTTGGGTAGTATTATCCACACCGGAATGCAAAACGAGCGAGGTGGCTACGAAAACGATTGTAGTCTTGCAAGAATATCAGAGAATCAGTGAGTGTGATAGTCCTTTTGTAACGTTGAAGTACTTAAAGACATTACCAAGTCTTTTGTTGGTTGCTGATATGAACCGCTAAGATCTGGAGTGTCCATTGCCTTCTGTCATCACCCTTATCAGTTATCATCTCGACTCTAGACCCCATCATTGCTTTCCATCAGGCATGGTTGTAGTCAAGCGCAAACCTTGACTACAATCATGCCTGATGGGAAGCAATGATGAGGTCTAGGATGGAGCGCGCTTGCCTTAATAATGCCTATTCAGTCTTCTCTTGAAGGCACCCAGATTATGCTTGGCTGAGAACACGGAAGCTGAAAGGACGTGCCACACTTTAGCGGTTCATATAACTTTCACGATAAATTATCTCTTTTGGCAAGCACGGTGGCTATATTTCGGGACCAGACTGAGACAGACTGAGCTAGTGTACATACGCAAACTGCATCTATAAGGCGCATGTTTGCTGAACAGGAAAATAAAGACTGTCCATTTTGAAAACTCGCCTGTTAACGTTAACATTGCGTTAGTCTAGCGGCACACCTGTGGTGTGCGCGCGCTGCCGAAAGTTCTGTTTAATACGCTCACAATGTCTTTTAAGTTACCTATGACACATGTACTGCGCGTTACGTTCGGCGTGATTCGAAGCTAACTTTTAGCACCGGTACGTTCCGCAGGTGTAACGGCGCAGTTATGCTATTTCTTTAATTTAGTAAATATCATGAGTTGCTCTTAAATTGTGTTTTTTTTTAGTTTTGCTATTTTATTTACACCGCAGCCGTAATCTAGATGAGTAATTGGGAGCTATTTCAAAATTGCATTGAATTTTCCAGCTACATGATGATAGCGCCCACAATACAACAGACTCGATGCCAAGTGTGGCTCAAGCGTCACTTACCGAAAACCGTGACGATGTCCGACGTCACGTCCATGTACACCGCAATATGTATCCTGGGTCCGTTCACTCGAGGCCTGTTATCTGAACTGACCGACACGGATCTCTCCCCTTCGAACTTCCCCTTCTTCACGTTCAAGGAGCTCGATGTAGGCTTGGCGAACGGCATCCGTGCTATGAACCTCACTCACACAGGCGAACTGGGATATGTGTTGTACATTCCTAACGAGGTATGAGCGATTTGTAATTTTTTTTATATATATATATACTCAACGCGAGTAAACGAGCGGGCGGGTCACCCGATGGTAATTGGTCACCACCGCCCATGTACATATGCAGCACAAGAGGACCTGCAAATGCGTTGCCGGCTCCTAAGAAATTTGTTCATCCGCCCGCCGCCGCATGCTGGTAGCTGATTCCATAGGTTGCATGTGCGTGGAAAGAAAGATCTGGCATACCGGGTGGTCGTGAATTGCCATATCAATCCATTGTATACCTCGGGCTGACCCTTACACTATAATGTAGATACTTGCAGTGAATAATAACACGGTTTGTATGGTTCGTCATAATTTCAGCTTTAATATGTAAAACGAATATGATGAATGTGAAACGAGACTACCGTTTTTTGTTTACAAAATAATGAGTGGAAGTTATACTTTAATATAAAAGTATTGTTCTTTTCAGTTTGCTCTCCACGTATACAATCGGTTGATCACTGTCGGCGAGAAGTACGGAATCAGTCACGTAGGGCACTACGCCACGCGTTCGTTGCGGGTCGAGAAATTCTTCGCTTTCTGGGGCCAAGATCTTGACACCATGACGACGCCGCTCGAATGCGGACGCACTTGGCGAGTCAAGTTTGACGTAAGTTAAGAGGATTTATTGAATTTATTTTTGTCTTTCTTACTCTCACGGAAACGTTGATAGGTGCGACATGCAGCGTCGCGGAAGAATATAACAGAAAAGCGAACCAATACCCTAATTAATGTAACCTAATTAATCAAAACTAAGCCAGACATCAGAAATCTGTTTCTAAGCGTTTTTGGATATTATTTTTACCGACACATTAAAACAAAAATTACATTTACATATAATTATGGCGATAATTCACATTCGTGCAACTTTTACCTAAGTTAGCACTTTAAGCCACAGCCGTTATAGACTTACCTTTTACTTTGTCTCTTTGCTTTGAATGTCAAATCCCAGTTGACAAACAGAGATAAAACAGAAAATAACCGCTATTTCACGTCTTTGAATAAGAATTTTCAAACGTAAAATAGCGGTGGAATAGTTATTTTTTCGGTTTTGTCTCTGTTTTTCAACAGGGATTTGACATTAGCAGTAAAGAGACATAACAGACAATAGCTTTTTCCACCATTATTTCACGTTTATGAATAAGAGAGTTAATAAATACCCTACAGAAGAATGTCAATCTTTTCGATAACGATTAATTCCTACGATTTCCTATTAAGGATTTTATTCATAAAAGGGTGTGATCCAACAGAAAGACATCCCGTTCATCGGGCGCGATGCATTACTGCAGCAACGCAAGGAAGGCATTCGCCGGCAATACGTCCAACTATTGCTCACTGACCACGACCATGAGCTCGATCTCTGGTCCTGGGGCGGCGAGCCCATCTATAGGGACGGGAACTACTGCGGGCAAACCACCACTACGAGCTATGGATTCACCTTGAAAAAACAGGTCATTGAAATGCACCAATAATTTCATTTTTAGATTCCTTAGGCCTAAATTACTTGTACCAACTAATCATCGAATCTGCCGCAAAATACATGAATTTAAATTGGCATCCGCCGTACGACCCTCGTGAAGTGACGGCAGGAGTGTTATTAAATTTCGATAACGCTAAACAAACGAGGTTAATTGGGTTTGTCGAAAGTTTTAGGGTCAATTTACATCGCAGATGAATGGAATTGAAGTGACCTGTTTTACATAGGATAATGAACTTTATATCATTTGTATAACATACAAAATAAATACTAATTCTCGAGAATGCGCAAGGATTCTGCTGAAGATGCGCGACCTTTTATGGCTCCTATTTAGGTTACAACTTATATCTTATAAGAGATACAATTGACATAAAATTAATTATGCTAGGTAAATAAAAGTCGCTTCCATTCCATTCTGCCGCGGCGTAAATTGACCCTTATATTCACTCACCCTTCAGTATATCTGTTTTACCTTGACTCGGTTTTTGATTATATTGTTAAACACAACTTCAGTGTTATGCAAGACTAGAATGGTTATTCAAAGGGCGAATAAACAAACGCCAACGCATTGACGGTGCCTTCGGGAATCAAAAATGCTCATAATAAATAAATATATACAGGACATTTTACACATCGCAATCTAGCCCCAAAGATAACTGATAAATATACATACATACTAATATACATAAATATAATATACTGAAAAACACCCAGACACTGGAAAACATTCATGCTCATCACACAAACATTTACCAGTAGTGGGAATCGAACCCACGACCTCCGGCGCAGACGGCAGGTTCGCTACCACTACGCCATTCGGTCGTCGATAAATAATAGATCAGATATCTGTTATGAGCATTTTTGATTCCCGAAAAGGATCGTTCATCTTTATGCTATCCCGTCATAACAAAATATGCGTCCGTTCATTCAAAATCACTTCACTCTAATCTCTGCACCTTTGGAGCTTTCCATTGCAAAATTATGTCTGTGTACAAAAATAACGAAGTAATAAAACATGTTGGATCGTCAATAAATGTCTGTAACTTACATCACACTAAACATGGAACAGTATGGTATGGTAACTAACCACAATTTTTTGTTATCCAGGTGTGCCTCGGATTTGTACAAAACTTGGACAAGGACGGTGTACCCCAGCAAGTAACTAACGACTATGTTCTAAGTGGTCATTACGAAATCGACATAGCTGGAATACGGTAATTATACTCTTTACTGCATTTCGAACTCAGTCGCATGGGTAGAATCCCTCTTATCCATCTCTGTCGAAACCTTATACTTGAGTTAACAGAATGACTTCAATTTCACCCCTAATAAAAACTTTCTCCATAGCTGACCCGTGTGAAATTCGGCTTTCCTCCAATCTCACTGAAACCATTATTGAAAAATACAAATAACAAAATATGTAAATTTGGTATACACTATGTTTAAGACAATTTGGTTCAGGAGTTGTGACGTAAAGGTGTAGATACCAACACCTAACAGGAAGCCACATTTATAAATCAAAATACTCTAATAATAAATCTAAAATACTCTAATATAAAATAAATATTTATAAATAGATGGATGAACTCTTTTGAAACAATGTTCTAAAATCGAGCAAATAACGAAAAAGCTAAAAGCAATTTAATGATCCGATTAGACAGAGATAGCTATATCGGATAGATAGTAACGTCAAAATCACTCATGCCCTCAGACCAATAATCCCACTCATGCCATAGTAACTTGCTGTCAAATTTTCGTTTTGCTAAAAAGGGGAAATATTCAAATCTCAGATTCAAATGCTTTGCATAGTTATTTCAATCCACAAAGACGATCCACATAGAGTTTGACAGAGCGCCATCTTCTTTGACGTTTGGGTGTCATCGTGAATTGAAATATCTACAAATTGTGATTTCCTTGATGGATAAGAATTTAATTTCAATATAAGTATGTCATTATTTCTCATCTAGTTTAAAATAAAGCAATAAAAAATGGAGTAAATATTATATTCCACCGTTCATTTTCCAGATATGCAGCAAAAGTGAACCTCCATTCTCCACAATTGCCAACAAAATACCCTGATAAAGAACGGGATGTGTACCAGGCAACCAGGAAGCTCCACGAGCCCCAACAGTTCCTCGGCAGACATTATCAACCTTAGAGTGAACTAACCAAGTTTATCCATTTATTTAAACTATTTTGATTAGAATATAAGTTATTACTTTTCTTTTTTTCTAATATTTCTATAAGAAAGCTTGAAAAAATAATTGTGTTTACTATCTGTTTAAGAAGACCTGCCTTTAACAGTAACATTTTTTATATCAATGTGATTAATTATTTGAGAACTTACCATACTGTGTAAATAATAAAAAGCATTCTTATATAAAAAAAAATGTTTTATTCATTTTTAACAATTATTTCATTTCAAGGTAATTTTTCGCAATAAGTTAAGATAATTTATGTCAATAAAAAACATAAACTAGTACTTTAAAAAAATATCAATGATTCATTGAGGCTTTTCATTACTAACTTATAATGTGTATACATTATACACCATAATTGAAAAGGTAAGCTGAACTATTTTAGCAAATAAATGTCAACAGTGAAAATAAAAATTGAGTCTAGGTGAGATGAGCTTAGATAGGATAGCTCCCCAAACTAGGAATTTATATAAAAACTAACTGTCTCTGCCCACGGAATTCGGATTTACCTTGGATTTTTTACAAGGTTAAGCTAATAAGACTGAAGGAATGGAAGTATCATCTTCACATGTTTAAATCAAAATCTTTGCGCGTTTATTTTAATAAATAAGTCTGATATTGTAACTTGATAATCTGAATGATTCCCTAAACTGGATACTTCGCCGTAATGATTATATTATTGCTAAACCTGTGAAGATGATTCTGCTAGTCCCACAATTTTACTGTTATATGCCTAGGGTGTATTACTACAAATGCTTACAAACAATGTAGTGTATCAAATTATTTATGTAGCTTACAAATTACAAAAACTAAATAAAATATGAATTTGGTGGGCAAAACTATGGTGGTATAATTAACCTTTAAACTAATCTCACATGTATGAAGAAGTAAGCAAAATAATAACAAATATACACCAAAGGCTATTGGATCACGGTTTTGTTTGAGGCATACATGTCAAGTAAGGATTATTTATTATTAATCAATAAATTAATTTATGATAAGTCAAAAAATGTAAACATGTCTACTGTGAAAGTCACTTTCATAACATAGTAAGTTTTTCTTAAATTACAAAGGCTTTTGAATCAGAAGCATAAATGTCAATAATCAGATTATTATATTATACATTATTAGATTATTGAATAATTGTTAATAAAATTGGCTAAAATTAAAAATTAAAACTAGGTCTAAAATTAAACTATATCTAAATTAAAAACTACATATCTAAAATAAAAACTACATATTAAAATAAAATGTTAAAACAAAATATCATTATTAGACATTATTAAACATTATTATTATTATCAGATTATACATTATTATTATCAATCAAAAAATTTTGTTATGTCAATAATTGTGAAAGTGGAGGACATAGTTGGTTTTCTTAAATTAGCTTTTATAATATCGCATGGTGATGGCGTACTAAAGTCAAATGGCACAATATTTGTGGGGATTTTTTCCCTTAAATAAGGTGCTGCAACTGGTCGTAGTCTTGAACATAAAACTTTACCAAATGCGGAACACTTTCCCATTTTCACCTTGCGTTTCAAAATATAAGACATATCCTTAATGCAAGGCAGGAAAGGCTCTGGTACTTTCGATTGCATTTCCCACTCAGCATCTTGAAAATTATTTTCAAATAGTGACTCCAGTGAGCTACTGATGCTATTATTTTCTTCATTTTTAGGTCGCGGCGGTGGATTGTAAGGCGTTTGAATGGCTTTCATCAAATCGATTATGGAGTTCTTTTCTTCCTCTATTTCGAGACGCCTCAATTCTTCCTCTAATTTCCGCTGTTCTTCTTCTTCCCGCTCTTTCTCCTTGGCTCTTAGCATATTGGCTACTTGTTGGTTCAGGACCTTTTGGATCGGGCTCTCGCTCGAGCTGAGGATCGGTATTGGCAATCTCGGCCGAGTGTGCATTGCCAATAGTGATTCGGAGGCGCTTCCATTGCGTAAACTGTTGAGAGGCGGAATATTGAGCGAGGTAGTGTTCGAGCTTCCACTACCGTCCTGTAAACTGACCTTGGATAGATGGCTATCCACTAAAGCAAACAAAGAAGAAAACTGTGAAGAGTCTGTCATTGTTGTGTTTGAAGTTTCAACAATTTCCTAGCAGCAATATTTTACGCAACTGTTTTGCGAAATAATTATTTCGCATTAAATTTGTTCTTCTTTTAAAGCACTTATCTTGAACTAACAACTTTCTACCATTGCTTTTATTGTTAACGTTCCACACTCGTATTTTGTGTAAATAAATGAAAAGTTTATTGATAACTTAGATTGATTCAGTCCATAGACTCGGTCAAGAAGTCAGATTGACCACAGAATCCATAGATAACGTTTTGACAACATTTTAATGACGCCGTTAGATTCGATTTCTCTTTCTAACTTATCATAAAATCATAGCTGTGAGCTCAGCTGCAAGAGATTCTCTTCTCTTTCGCACTCCCTTTGAGTTTACACTCTACACGGCTATAATCCATTCGTCCCTTTCGGGACAGGCCTATGCCTGTCCCGAAAGGGACGAATAATGATCCTCGATCGAATAATAATAAATAAGAATAAATAATGATCGAATAATGATCGAATGTAATAATGATCCTCTGATGATTAAGGCTCAGAAGGGCTGGAACCCAGAGCCGTAAAGCCAGTTATTAAAAAAAAAATCTGATGAAAAGACCAAAGACCATAAAGTTATACAAAACCACAAAACAGACCACAGACATAAAAACATATCCTAAATAACTTTTTCTGTTAGTTTGCGATGGCTCATAGTAACGATGGGATTGGCCATCCGCCGTAGCGGCCACGGTCATACTAGCCAACACAATATAATTTCACAAATACTTTACATGATGCATGCCAAAACGCACGTAATAATTGAAGTTACAGGTGTGTGCCTGGAATTCGAATCTTCGATCCCGAGGAAAGGCAAAAACTAGAACTAAAGGATCATCTCTGAAAAATATATATATTTTTAGCAAAATAAAATCTCTAAACTAATTAATGAAGCAATATAGTCTATGCCAACTATTATACGAAACTAACTCTGTCTGTTCCGCTTTCACATCTAAACCACTTAAACAATTTTGATGTTTGGTACAGTCTACAGATATACTTAGACTAGAGCATCAGAAATACGCTACGGTTTATCCCGAAAAATATCACGGTTACCGCGGGATTCGGAGATTCCAAAATTTCCTATAATTTTATTTGAACGCTGGTTGTATGTGTACTTTCTACTAATCCAAACGGTAGGTTTGGATTAGTATAAACCGAAATGCACGCGGGCGGAGCCACAGGCAATAGCTTTTATTTAATAATAACAGTTAAATTTTTTAGAATTCAAACCATTAACAAAATTAGATTTTTATGCTAATGAAAAAAACACTGCTAATAAAATAGAGTAAATTTTATTGTAAATTTAACATAATTATGCATGATTAAAATGGTACCTAGTGTAAGTAAGTTTAAAATCTTTTGTTTTTAAAAAGTAAAACAATTATGTTAGAATAAAACTTCACATTTTAACATAAATATGCATGATTAAAATGGTACCTAGTGTAAGTAAGTTTAAAATCTTTTGTTTTTAAAAAGTAAAACAATGTAAGAATAAAACTTCACATATTTTCATGCAGTGATCTGTATGCAGACTTCAACTGTTTTGTGTAACTATCCAAGCGATAAGCATTTGCCTCAAGCTTAGAAACTTGTGAATCTATGTCATCTATTTGGTGTAGCAGCGGCTTAATATGAACAGCATCTGAAAATTAGTAAAAAAAATTTTGTTACTGGCAATCATGATGTATGACTACAATTCTGATTATACTAAGTTTGTTCTGCAGCTTCTCCCACTTGACTTTCAACTTTTTAGAAATCCTATGGAAAGTGTGCATTTCTAATAGATAAAAAATTGCCTACCAGTAACAAAACAGTATATATAGGTGTAGGCAAATTATTATGAGCCACCGTTACAGGAGGTGAATGTGTCATATGTATACACTTCAATAGTGAAGAAATCTCAGTACCCAGAATCAATAAAATGTTTCTTTTTTTTAATTAAAAACACAAAACAAACCCCGACGACTGATGTGACGATAACAGAGAATTTGATTCCATCACTTTTGTACTTCATCCACTATGTAATTTACCTGCTGCCGCTTAAAGTCTTTCGCCATAAATCCTAATTTACAAAATATGAAATCCCAAACTGCCCCTGATCGGAATTTAATGAGGGACTTTCTGTTCAATTTGCACACAAACTGCTGCAGCTCCTCGCGTGCTGCAAATTTATGAACAGTTGATGAATGCATAGGGTATTTTTTCCATGAGAAATGGACACTTCCTGCAAGATTTCTAAAAAGTTGAAAGTTAAATGGGTGAAGCACTAGGACAAACCTAATATGATCATTATCATATTGATTACAGTGATGTGTGTCAATATTATATCATAATAGGTAATTATTATTATAGATGTAAACTACCATATTCAAATCTTAATGCAGGTAACTAGGCATATGATTTTAATACGGTTTTTAATACTCACACATTTCATTGTAATCATTGAGTGTCTTGCTAAGGTTGACTGCCAAATTTCTTAGGTCTGCATGTTTAGTGATAAGTAATCTATTCATGTGTTCCAAGAGAGTGTAGGACTCCTGCAATTTATAGTTAATATGTGCATCTGTGCAAAAAAAAATTATCAGACTAGATTCAGGCCAGAAGAAAATATACAATCCACAGCCAAAGAGTCTTGGGACCTCTCGCTTTAATACCACAGTGTATCGATGAGTAACAACATTAAAATGAATCAAAACAGGATCACATTTATTTGTTTTATCTTTTAAATGTACATAGTACATACCTGTCCAGCAATCATTTCTTCCTGTAAATAGTTACCCGTTTTCTGAAAGAGTTGAGTTGCCAAGCGACTTATTACCGGGTCGTGAGGGTCCAGCATCTCAAAGCAAGAACAACTCCTGGTCAGGTCTACATCTAAATAACAATAAACTATTGTTGTAATGATTTGTACTTAGATTGAATTTGAGTATTGGGGTTTTACATTAAGAATGCTTGCAGCTTTTACAATAATTAGTAAAATGTTTGGTCATGCTGTGTGCTATGGTCTTAACCCACTAATTCCAAGAGCAGGCCCCTGCCCAGTAGTGGACCAAAAAGAAGGAATAGGCACGAGAACCTGGATGTTTTTAGACAATTTTAGACAATCGAATTGAAAATTGTTACTGTAGGTACCTACCTTGGTTTTGCGAATCGCTCGCCCACTCAATATCTTCCGCGGACATTTTCTGCTAACCGCTTTGACTAAATAGGTACTGATTGTATGCCGATTTTGAATTGTAGATTTACCGAGAGTAGTTCGTGAAGTAGACAATAAAATATAATTTTTAAAATATTAAAATAAAACATCAGGGAAAAAGAAAATCCTCGCCATTTAGCACAGATTTAGATACCAACAACCAGAGTAGTATATTCCTTGATACCAATATACCAATAGATACCATATAGATACTGTGTGTCAAATCACAAATGTCAATTTGTCGTACACCCTCATTTTTTTTTAATAACTGGCTTTACGGCTCTGGGTTCCAGCCCTTCTGAGCCTCCGTACACCCTCAGCGTACACCTACCTCTCAGACCAATAATCCCTCCTTCATCTGAGACCTACCTACACAGAGATAACAAAACTATAAATAATTTTGTTTCCTTTATAGGTCTGTGTACTGCCGTTATGGTCCCAATCACAGACAATGTCTGTGGTCCCAATAATATTTCTGTAGGTACTCTATGATGGTCACTTAATTAGAAAGGGACACACTACCAACGTGAGCCCTTGGTTTGGTTTTTATCAATGACGAAGTATTAAAGCTACGCTAAATATGGCGTCTTTATTACCCGTTACCCGCAACACATCGGTACCTACCGCTGATGTAAGCAACAACACATCTGTTGCTTACATTAGCGCCATTTTACAGTTTTGACAAATTAAAAAGGATGCTTTAAGGCGGACCCTTAAAATAGGTACCTACATGCATGACGTCACTAAGTGCTGATCCTTTAATTTAAATAATCAATGGTTTTTATGTTTGTTTTTAGTGGCCATAATTTGTTAAAAGTGTAACATAGACAGAAAAGTAGTGTAGTGTAAAATCCTTGTTTGTCTTTGGTCCTTTGTGACAGTTTAATAAAATGAAATATTGTGTTCCACAGACCAAACAGTTGTGTTCTGTGCTCGTTAGAGAGTATATGTGTTCTGTGGTTCTGTGGAACCAACACACCACAGAGTACATTATCAACACACTGGTAAAGATACAGTAAAATTTTTAGAGGAATTTTCAATTTGAATACATTTTTCGAATAAAGTTTAATATTTCAAATTTTTACTATACGTTGTTTTTGCATTTACAAGCTGATATGAAATTAGGTGGCTTATTTAAAATAATATCAGAGGCATTGAGTTCAGAATGCCAGGCGCAAAATATGAACAGCTGTCGCTAAAGCCCGATGCCGAAGAAGACGTGTTTACCAGCAAACCCAAAAGAAAATGGTCAGATGTATATTTTCAGAAAGGTCTTCTGTCTCTAGGCTTAATTTTACTATATTTTTCCTTGTCTATCGGTCTTACATTCTACCAGAGATGGCTACTAAAGGTTAGTAGAACTGTTCATTAATCTCCATTTTAATGTTGTATATCATCAATAATTATACTGTTTAGGTAAATAACAGGTTAAAAGCAAACAGCCGAGTTTTGTAGAAGATACAGAAAAAGGTGATACTAATGATTAGGCACAATAATTAATGATGCCATGAATTATGGGCCATATCTAAACTTATACCATATACCTACATGGCTAAATATAGTAAAAACTTTAAAATGTTCCACTTTCCCATGGAAAAGGTGCTATCGTTTTCCATGGTGAGTTACTTAGGTACATTTAATTTTTTTTATACTCAACGCAAAAAAATGAGCGGGCGGGTCACCTGATGGTAAGCTATCACAGCCACCTATGGACATTTGCAGCACCAGAGAAACTGCAAATGCGTTGTTGGCTCTTAAGAAATTTGTTTATCTGCCCCGTGAATAACCCCATGTTATAGTTTTGAGAGAACACTGTTGCCATCCATCTGTGGTCGTGGATTGCCAGCCATCCATTTAGTCAAAGGATAGTGACCATGGATTACTGGTATCCCGTATCAAGCTGAATCAAACCTAAACTTTATCTAGACCACATTGACTCCTACAATTATTATTTCTTTCATTAAGACACAGATTCTAAAGTTATAGGCATACAAACAAGTTGTACTTCTTAGTAAAATCAGTATGACAGTTCTTAGAAAAGAAAAGTAACTATTTGTATGCAAAATTAAATTCCGGATTTGAAATAGTACATTACTGCTGCGGCCAGCAAAAGAAACATTGATGGCATGATGGCGATGTGTAAATGTGGGCAGAGGCAGCGCCGAGGCACACATATGTGACTCCATCAATGCCTGGTTTTGGCCAAGGCTTGTATAGGACTTTTCTCAAACAATGCGCAGAAATTTAAACAATAACCTAGGCAGAAATTTCCAAAATCAATCATTAACATCGAGCAACTAATTTTTTTGGAGCTTTCTTTTGTTTTGTATTTTGTATTTCAATAAATAGCTTCCTATTTGCACACACATCACACTCATTTTCTTTACTTGGGCTCATTTTGACAAACACGAATAGTTTCTAAAATCAATAAAACGAACAACGTAATAAATTATTGTCCATCATAGTGTCCAATTTTTTCAATAAACAGCTTATGCTGGCTCTACATGTTGGGCACCAACACCCCAACCAACCTATTGTCAACCCACACACCACCAACATGTAGACCATGCAATTTGAAATTTTAAATAAAATCTTTGTTAAGTTACCTCCTTGGTTGTCAAATTTTGGAGTAAAATTTCCATTTTAAATTACACGGCAACTGTGAGTTAAGTATGTAATTTATACAACCATTAGACCATGACAGATGGATTTTCATACAACATTTGGCAGTTGCTGTAGTACAGCAAATTCAATTTATCTCTAAAAATTTGTCAAAATAATTCTGAAATTTTGAGGCAAAAGGCATGTTTGAGAAAAACTAGTGTCCTAGTGCCTGTTGTTCCCAAAAAAACCCTATTCTTGTCTAGAAAGACTATTTTGGTTTTTGTTTATGAGAAAACTTGATACCACCTTTGGTCATTCTCCTTTAAAAAAATGTAAACTCACCTAAGCACAAAGGCCTAGTGTCCTAGTGTAGTATCTCTAGATAAGTGGAAGGACATTAGTTAGGTACTGAAGGCACTGAACAAATGACTTGGTTCGATTAATATTGAAGATTTATTTTAGGAGTTCCACTACCCTCTGACAGTGGTGATGTACCACTTAGTTGTGAAGTGGATACTCTCTGTGCTGGTGCGGTTGGTTCTGCATGCGATCACTGGGACTCCTCAACTGCTGCTACCCTTCATCACGTGCCTGCGCTCCGTTGGGCCCACAGGCCTCGCTAGTGGGATTGATGTTGGATTCTCCAATTGGGGTCTGGAACTTGTGACTATATCTCTCTACACCATGACCAAGTCTACAACGATTATATTCATTCTCGGATTTGCTATACTACTGAAACTTGAAAAAAAGGTATTTATGTTATTCCCTTTTCAGTCATGTTTCAGTAACTTTTAATAAAAACTCCATTTATAATGTTTGGTTCTCATATTGGTTCTGGAAAGTAAATTTCTGCGCTTTTTCAGATTTAGAGTTACTGGAAACCAATATGATAAGCCTGAGTATAATTTTCCTATATGTAATAACGAAATAAAAATTAAATATCGCGGTCTCATTAGGAGACAGCACTCTTCTAGCCAAGGTTTGGGGTGGATCTGCAGCCGCGCCTTGTAACGTTGCACCAGTCACTGTACTTCCTCTTTTATACAATAAACTTTACAATACGGCACTTTTAAATTACGGTGTATTTCTGCTTTTTTATGTACACCACGGCGTGTTTGCAATTATTCTCTTTAATGGCTATATATTTTTAATTTCAGTCATGGTCGCTAGTGGGCATTGTCCTCATGATATCAGCTGGGCTGATCATGTTCACCTACAAGGCAACGCAGTTCAACCTTCTTGGATTCAACTTTCTGCTACTTGCGTCCTTTGCTGCTGGTCTTCGGTGGACGTTCGCCCAGTTGCTGATGCAAAAGTCTAAGTTGGGGCTTCACAATCCTGTTGATATGGTATTCCACGTACAACCTTGGATGTTCCTGTCACTCCTCCCTTTTATGATGATGTTTGAAGGTTAGAAAGATCTGATACTTATGCTTTTGTAGTAATGCTAGAGTAACAGCATAATTTAGTACTAATATAATTATTCTTACTGTATTGTAAATTGTACTAAAGCCACGTTTCCATTATGCAAGTTTTGCATGCGAATATGACGTCACACTTATGTGCAAGTGATTTGAAGGTTAAACCTAATTGCATTGTTGCAACTTGTTTGCAAGCTGTGGTTTCCACTACACAAATTGTATTGTAACTTGCAACTTGTTATCAAGTCACTTGCATAATCGAAACGCTTTTGCTCTGAAACTAAAAAGAAGGTATTCTTTGTCTATCTTGAACAAAATCTTAAATTAAGTGAGATAATTCATACCAAACTGTAATTTATTTATTTTTGAACATTTGAGCACTCTCAGCGTCGGAGAGTGCGGGTTCGATTCCCACAACTAAAAAATGTTTATGTGATAAGCATGAATGTTGTCCCATATAATATTGTATTTATGTGTATTAAATACTATGTACATATAATATCAGTTATATAGTACCCATAACACAAGCTATTGCTTATTTTGGGGCTAGAGCGTGATGTGTGTCCATATGACATATTTATTATTATTAACATTTGAACTGAAGAAATTCTCCTATGCATTTTCTGTGTAACATATTCAAGCAATTTAATAATTTTCAATATTGCGTTTTGTAATTTTTAGGATTCAAGTGTATCGACTTCATATTGAAACTTCCGCAAGAGGAGCTACTGCCGACCATGCTAAAGGTGTCTGTCGGGGCGACCTTAGCGTTTGCAATGGAGATAAGCGAATTCCTAGTTGTAACGTACACATCTAGTCTTACCTTGTCAATCGCGGGTATATTTAAGGTGAGTTTTTATTGAAGTTCTTATCTTCTTGATTCACGGTCAATGGTCACGATTTTTGCTGTGTACTTTTTACCGGAATTAGGGTAATCAATCATTATGTTGTCTCACGATGTTTTACTTCACCGCTATCCACTGCTGGTTACGGGTCAATAACTCTGAAATGTCAGAGGTGTCAGTCGTGTCCGCGATTTGAATTCTTAATCCCTCCAAGCAAGGCAGACTATGCCGATACCGATGCGGGTTAGAGACGGTGACCATTATCACGCTACTGTCCCAGACAGTGAGCGAACTACGCTTCCTCTCGATCCCTCCGTGCAGTCTCCTTCATCGTAGTAGTCTAAAATGAGACTATTTCCCTTCGCATTCGAATTCTACTGGGAGGCAGAGGTTTGAAACTCTGCTGCACTACTCAAATAGGCTATTTTACTTAAATCAAAGTATTGATTTGTTCAATTTGTTTGTAAAATTATGAAAAACTTGTGAAATTGAACAATTAACAAAAAAGTAACAAGTATTTTAATATCACAATTAGAGAAAGATAACATTCATCATGATACGATAAAATCATGTGTCGTCACAGTCATGACGCTACAAGTTTCCGTTTGGAGAGAAATTGATCGCTCATCATGGCGCTGCATGTCACGCAAGTCTAGACTAGAATGACATTGAATGATAGGGCATCTCCATAGTTTTGTTATCTCTGTGAAATTACCGTATAGCAAATGTTACTAATATTATGTGTTTGTCCAGGAAATGTGCATCCTAGTGTTGGCGGTGGAGGTGAGCGGCGACCAGCTGAGCGCGGTCAACGTGGTCGGGCTGGCGCTGTGTCTGCTCGGCATCGTCGGCCACATGGTGCACAAGCTGCTGCTCATCCGCTCCGTGGCCGGGACCGTGCACGCGGTCGACTACGACGGCGACTCGGAGAGACCGCGCGCCCACAATTCCAAGGTTAATTAAGGTTCCATACCTAAATGGTAACAAGTATATACATAACTAGTAGAGAACGTGGCTGCGCGGGCCACATGTGGCCTGTGTGCTGTCTTCCCGCCCATAAAAAAACCCTTCAAAATTCCCCATACATTTTCTATAGAAAAATAAATTCCACCATTTTGATTTTTTTATATATACATCGAATAGACCTTCGGGTCCTGATCACTTCTTGTCAAAAAACCGTTCTTCCATCTTTTATACTCTTCGAGATATTGGCGAAATTCGTTTGGCGGCCATTTTGAATTTTCCTACTGACTGCCAATTGGATGACGTTTCGAATGACATTTGGTCGAGCACCCCCCCTATTTGCAATACCTTTGCCTGTGCTCTTCACCCGTCTCCGAAATCCTCAATGATCAGCTCTCTCCGTATTTTTCCTACGAATGAATTTTTCCGTTCTATACGAAACGGTCAGTGAAAAAAAATTTTTCATACAAAATTGTTCAGGAGAGGTGATCAATGAGTCAGTGGCCAATCAGCACAACCAGCTATAATATATAGTAAAAACCGGCCATGTGCGAGTCGGACTCGCGCACCGAGGGTCCCATACTATTAAAGAAGTAAAACATTAAAAGGATTACTTTTGTCCGTGAATATACGAGTATAATTAGCACGTAGGTACTTTTGTTGGCAAACCGCAAACCTAATGAACGGCTACAGAAAGGCTTCTGGAAAGAAATTAGACATCTGTTTCTAATGAATGACGAATAATAATTTGAAAATTTTTATACGAAAGAATGTTCGTTCCAACTGAATGTTCTATGACACACACATTCTTTTAGGGTTCCGTATCTCAAAAGAACTTAAAGTAGTACAGTAATTTTAGCAATTTCGTTTAGTTACAAATACAAGTCATGTAGATTTACTTAGAATAATATTAGAGTTTGACTATAAGTGTAAGAAATTAATAAAGCTTTATTTATCTCAAAAGAAAAAAAAGAACCGTTATAAGATCACTTTGTTGTCTGACTGTCACGATGACACTGTCTGCCCTTTATTTTGATGAATTTTTGTCGTAGGAAGAACACCACGAACCGCTGTTAGACAACAATAAATGGCAGAACCTGGCGAGCGAAGAAAGCGACGTCGATTCCAATGTAGTCCTTTTCGAGGTAGTACAACGAAGGGACGGCGGATAAGGCACGAGACGGTATCGCTATAGAGTACTGGGGGCCTACCACCTACGCTTAAAGTAATATTAATCAGTCAGTATGAAAATTTTACAATCATATTACTTTAAGCGTTGGTTGTAGGCCCCCAGATCTCTATTATATGGATCTCTGTCAACGTAAAAATGAAGACACTTGATTTTCACCATTTTGGCGCTGATTGTTGGGTAACCTGGTGTGAGCGTCCATGGAACTAAAATAAAATGACATTCAAAACGACGGTTACCATAGTCTGTTAAAAAGTCAATTTACTTGGATATTTTGAAGGAAATTAAAAATCGTAATCGGGCAACACTATACTTCCTGTTTCTGTAGAACGTCAAACCTTGTTTGATACTCGATTACATTGATTATAACTTAATTTCTGTTTTGTCACTACATATTAATAATATTATGAATAGTATATTAAAAATTAATATTATTAAATTGAATGTATACAAATAAGTAAACGATAAAAGTGAAACTAACTAACAACGAAACGTGAAACTTTGCGAGTTACGGGCTTTTGTTGCTTTTGTTTAACAACAAAACAAACAAAACAAACAAAAGGCAAATTTGCAGAAAAAATATATAGAGGGAAAAGTAAGAAATTCTAATTTTTGGGTGTATTTTGTAAGAAAAATTAGCAAGTAAATTTTTTATGCAAAGTACCAAAATTATTCGATCCATCGATAATTATTTTAGTGTATACCACTATTTATTATTTTAGTATATACCACTTTTCAACTACCTTTTAATTTACCCAAGTATTGACTTATTTAACAGACTATAGCAACAATGGCAATTTAGTACCGTGGACCTTTGAGGGGATGCTTCAAATCGGCACAAAAAATGAACTGTCAATAAAATAATGTTTGATCCAGCGGACTATAGTAGTGTTATTATCTCGCTGCAGACTCGGTCATCAATCATTCGGGTGTTTCGCTTTTATTGTTCTTTGTTGAGTTGTGCATTACTGCAGAACAACCAAAGCGATTTATGATGAGTGATTAAAAACTCGAATGATTTATGACTGAGTCTGCAGCGAGATAATAACACTACTATAGTATAATAGAGATCAGTGCTTTAAAGACATTGAGAAGAGCATAATATTCACCAAGCATAATATATACTTATAACCTAGGTATTAGTATGACGAATGAACATACACTATATTGTTGCGGATAAAAGTACACCAGCTGGCGCCACTGACAGAATACAGGGAAATATCGGGAGTCTGTGCAACCTTTTTTTTTTTTTCGTGATAAAAAGTTGACGTTATCAACCTAATGGGATTGAAAATAATTGTTCCGGTTAGTACAAAGGAACTCTTTTTAATTTACATGGAATATTATATTTGTGTATAATAATCAATCAATAACTATCTATATCTTTCTTTCTTCCTGGCCTTTTCCCACTTTATGTGGGGTCGGCACAACATGTCTTCTCCTTCCATTCGCTCCTATCATCCGTCAACTCGCAATCCACTCCTTTCACACGCATATCTTCTTTCACGCAATCCATCCATCTCTTCTTCGGTCTTCCTCGACTTTTTCGTCCCTGCACATGCATACTTACTATACTTATTATATGCACAATAACTATATATATATATATATATATATATTATAATAACAATCCATACAAATAAGGCTAGGTGAACTTTACCTTTTGAATAAATGTTATCCGCATACCTACTTAAAATTACCAAGTCATTTTAGAAAATTGCTACTATTTTATCTTCATTCGTCTTCCTAATTACAATAAATATAATTGTTGTTTACGAAAAAAATCCAAAAAAAGTTTTATCTATTGAGATACAATTGTTGTTAATATATAGTTATTATATTTTATAATGCTTATATTAATGTGAAATACACGTAACGTATGTAATAAGTGGACGCTATTTTGTTTTGCCTTTTAGACGATTTGTTATTGTTAATTTTTATTATTAGAAAATAATATTGCAATCATATTTAAATTTTGTCATGTAAATGTACATAATTATATACTCGTTTCTAAGGCAGGCGAAAAAATTAGACACCAACACAAAGATTCTTCTGAGACCCTCACTGGGATGTTAACTAACAAAACGGAAATAAAACATCCTATTTTTAAATTATATTTTCACAAGTTAACAACTAGCTGTTGTTGTCATGAAACCATACCAACCTAGGTTGGTAACTCGTCCAAAAAGAAAGCAAAAAAATAGGATTTTTGATTTCGGTTTCTTAGTTAACAACCCAGTGTGGAATGCTAACTAACAAACTGTACGATACACAATCAGCCCGGTGGTTTAATCTGATAACAACTTACAAAAGTATTTAAATATTCCTTTGGTAGTCTCAACGGTATTGGTCATAGTCCGAATTTTCACCTACCATAGAAGCAGAATAAAGTATTTGTTTTGTGACATAAAATGAAATCAGGACATTCCGCAATTTATTTGTTACTAGGTTTTTATTATTTTAAATTTTAATTTAAGGTTTAATTATTTTTATTGTTATGTGATTCAAACTAGCCAAAAGACTTTTTGGTAAATTTAGAAAATTTCGTAAATATAATGTTTTACCTACTTAAGATATTATATTGTTAAAAATACGAGCATAATTAAAAACATACAATTATTATTAAAAAAAAAACTAATTTAATTTTATCAGTGAAGTTACGATGATTGTTACCACCTTCCAATGCGACCACTTTTCTTATTTCTATTTCTTTAGTCGGAGTAAAGAAAGATTCATCTCTCATCTTCCAAACATAAGTTTTTCTATCAATACGATATTTTACTACAAGATTAATTAAAAATAAGGGTTCAAATTTTACCATTTTGTTACCCTAAAAAACCCGACTGACCCGAAAATTACAAACTTACAAACAAATATACATACAAGATACACGCGAAATACAAAACCCTTCCTGCAGTCGGGTAGTAAATAATTAATGTATTATTTAATTAACCACTGATAATAAAATAATGTTTTAAAATAAAAGAGGACTTGTAAATGTATATATTTTACAAAAATGTATATTCGATCGACTTTGTTATGAACAAGATTGCTGCATTTAAATCATAATAATATAGTAAATAATATTAATTTTTAGCAAATGTATTGATAAATAATATTATAGCTAATTTATAAAAATGTTAAAATAACTTGTCCTCGTGGTATTAAACATTACGCACAAAAATGTAGGACCAATTAAGTATAAACCTGCAAACGATAACCGCTATACAACAACGATAATATCTGGCTGCATCATCACTTACCATCAGGTGAGATCGCAGACAAGTACGAACTTGTAATGAGTAAAAAACAAAATATCGTTTTAGAAACATTACATGGCCCTTAGCCATATAGCTTATCTATGATCGCCGCAGAAACTTTTCGATTACCCATTCCATATCAAAAAGAACCAAATTCAAAACATAAGTTACCGTTACGATTCACAATGAAATTTTTGATAACTACGTGTCTTACAGTTGTATTTATTGTAGCTGTTATGTTAAATTGTATGTCAATAAAGACTTAAAAAATATCAAAACATGTATGGAAATGACATATCCGGTCGACAAAGTGATCACGTTACTTTTCGCTGTTCATTGTCATACATTTTTAAAATTTAGTTTCATAGTTATGGATGGATCGACATCTTTTCATTTCTATGCTGCCTTCTAACGGTCATAGATATGGCTAAAAAAAGAATTTTCTGAACTTGTTGCTTTCAGAGTCTAAAAACATCTAAAAATTATATGTAATTTTATTATTGTATTAAATGTAATAGTCACTGCTACTGATGATTTTTTTTTATATAAAAATAATATGAATAACCATTACTATAAAATTAATTTAAGCACCAAAGATACAATGGTATTATCTATACAGAACTACAGATAACACTAACTAGTTTCTCCGGGTTAGTGTGTATTATCTATGCTAGTTACAAAACCCGGCGTTGCCCGGGTGAAAATACATCATCAGCTCAATGGTAAAAGAAATAAGATTTACGAAATTATATCATTTCTTCACGAGTCAATTGACACTGAACGACGTTTTTTATTACATTTGGAACATAGAAATAACAGATCTATGGAGGCGTCCTATTCATTCATTCTAGCCAAGATTTGTTGTCAAATGTTCGTGTACTGAGTTACTACCCTAGGCGACGCTATCTTATGCGCCACTTGACAGATTAAAAATTGTCACGCTAATTTTGTAGACGGGGTCTATCCATATTTCTTAAGGATGTGCATTTGCAAAAATACAAGACCTTGAGGAAATAAGGAAAATCATTGAAAAAAAAAATTGTTTTGATTAATGTATAATAAATAGTATTTTCGCTGTAAAAATACCTAGTCATTTAATACGAAAAATTAGTGCAGATAACTTTTTGATTAAAAACCTCATTCGTGGATGTTATTTGCAGGAGGAAAAAAAGCACTAGTACAGAAAATAATAGCCTTCTGCACACTAAACATACATGGAAAAGTCTACTTTTTGAGCAAATGTATTAAAATATATTTTAATATCATCGAATGTTTCATACCAGTATAGAACATAATATTATATCTATAGTTTATTAGAATAAGTAATATTATGCATTATGTAATACGTGGTAAGCTTGCAACTTTTGTTTTTAATTTGATTATATGCAATCTTTGTTATTACGGTGGTATTTTATTACTAGTATTATTATTTAAATCAAGTTTAGCCCCAATATTACCCTACTATAGTCTTAAAAATATAACAGGCCCATTTTGATATTTCAGAAAGACCATAGAATGTAACTTGAAACCTAACTGAAAGAAACAATAAAGTAATAATTTAATACATACTTAGTGTTTTTAAATACGTAATACATTAAAA
This sequence comes from Coenonympha arcania, assembly GCA_036785405.1. Lineage (NCBI taxonomy): Eukaryota > Metazoa > Arthropoda > Insecta > Lepidoptera > Nymphalidae > Coenonympha > Coenonympha arcania. Next base: position 13,145,022 of record CM072082.1, read on the forward strand.
AATGTAAATTTTTAGTAGTCATTTATTTTGAAGCTCGTAAACTCAAAATCTGTGTGGTTCTCGTTGATCTGTAGTCATGTTGGCAAGAGGTCGTCGCGCTATGCAGAGCAAGGAAGATGGCAAAAATCCAAAACTTAGAATTAAGTAAGTATGTTTGAAGTCTAGGTAACATCACTACTATAGATTGTGTTCCGTACACAAAAGCATATTGCATTAGGAGAATTTATTAATATTTAGACTTGTAGCTTTAATTCATAATATAGGTAAAAGTAATAAAAAACATAAGATTTACTAGTTTAAGTAGGTATCTAGTTTTTAAGTAATTCGTAATCGAAACTTAAGTCTGACGGCGTTCGCGGACCTAGCTGTCCACTAAGCCGAAACAATTTGCCATTAATCGAAGTTGCTGCCTTCATTTTGCACAGAAAAACATTTCTCGAACTTGTATTCAATGTCTTTTCTGTCAAGGTTTTGTTTGATTCAGAGTGAAGAGAATTTATTATGGAATCAGCATCATTGTCCAAGCTAAATATGTTAGTTTGTGATTCCTCACGCCACAATTTCTGTAAATTTAGGGCCATTAGCTCAAGTTGGACTTGTGATAACTCTTTTATAACGTCTATCTGTATGGACATAATATTATCGACATTTTTCAACAGCGAATTGAGCGTTTCCAGTACGTCTGCCCGTCTCTTTTGAATATTGTATTGGCGATCGATATCTTTTTCAAAAAACGCGAGATGCTCATAAAGTTCAGCAAGCTGCAACGAGCAAGATATATACTGAGCTGAGTGATGTTCGAAATCATAATAATGCTCTGCGCGCTTCAACCATTTGTGAGTAAACGAAAACAGATTGCGCGCCTCTTCTGCATTACGTACAATTTCCACGGGCACTTTTCTCTCTAACTCCGCTAGATCTAAAGAAGGGAAAATGCATATTTTATCAGTTAGGCAATCCCCTTTATCGTATTTTTCTGGGCCAGAGTCTTTATTGTTTTCTTTTTCTGTCTCAGAGTCCTCGAGACTCTCCTGCACTAAGTCTACGGTCTTCCACAAGTCAACTCCAGAGCCGCCCGATTCCGGTCGTGAAAAGAAGCGGTTTAAAATCTTTTTTCTCGATATTTGAAAGAGCGTGAGTCCATATTTAACCCAATGGTGACTCAGCTCCAAAAAGTTCATCTCGAAATCAGCCTTCTGATGAACGAATTCTTCTGGCATGAGTTTACAGTTATCGTGGCAGGTACGCAAAATGTGATAAGCAGCGCACAAGTGATGCCGCGCGTTGCCCAGTTGGTTGAGGTAAGTAAAGTAATTGCCTAATCTTGCAGTACGCAAGGCCCAATCTTGCGGAGTGCCTTCCTTCATTTCCAATTGCCTTCTAAGTGCTGTGTGACTATAAAGTGTATATTTTTCGGGCATATCTAATTTATTGTATAGAAAAGCTAACATCTGTACATTGTTAGTTATTAATTTGTCTATTTTCTCAGGATTCATTCTCTTTATTTTAGTTACTGGGTCAGGCACAAATAAATCTTCAGCATCGATGTACATATCCGTTTTAGATTTACTAATTTTATCGTACATTTCCTCCATATTTTCTAGGATATCTTTTGCTTGATTAACTTCATCGAGTTGTATGTGAAAATAGCAAAGTAGATTCTGTACTCTTAGGAAGATAAACAGACATTCCTCGCGGAATGCGTACTGCTTGAGTTTGTCGAAAGCGACTGTTAATATATCCTTTTTCTCGATCAGTGATAACGGCATTGTCTTAGCAGAAAGGAGCGCAAGATACCCCTCCATTGCCAAAGTTCTTATGTATGAGCCATTATTTTCCTTGCCGTACACAACAAGTTCCGACTGGAGAAGTAATATATCCCTTTTCAGATTTTGCAGACGATTACAGGTATTCTTACTTTTTACCGTGTCCTTTATTCTTTCAAAAATATTTGATATTTTGGTTAATGTATCCATTATTAATATACACGGAAAATTTTTACAGACTTTCTTTGATCACTATTTATAAAATTTTCACAATTGTCATGTCATAAATATTTTTTTACCAAATTTTTTTAATAACTGTCTAAAAAGTTTAATAAACTCTTTATTTCAGGGTGCTGTATCAGGAATTAGCACAGACATATTATAAGGGAATTAGCAAGACGTAAGTAACCCTTTGGATCACTTCGTACGTCTCAGTGTCCGCCACTTATGGCCCTTTTTCAGGGAATATGTCCTGCAGGACATGTTCCCTAAGCTCTGGCTATATGTCCCATCCTGCATCCAAGCGTTTTTTAAGATTGCTTTTCAAAAAATGTATAAGAATGCGCGGGGTCACGTTCCATTTCTAATCTTTTAGCCTATCGCAAAATTTCATTTAGCTAGAGATGCTGTAAATGCATCGTGTTTCCACGGCCATTCTGTTTACACGCCGAAAATAAATCACCATTTTAGATTAAGTTGGTACTTACTTATTGTCTTTAACTTGCAGAAAATGAGAAAAAAATATTTGAAAATGTAATACTTATAATAATAAAAACCTACATAATTAGGTATTAGTTAGGTACAGGTGTGGTAATGAAACTAAAAAGCAATAGCCGTGTTAAGATTTAGATCTACAGAAGCGGGATCGCTCGACGCTCGTACTCGTTCTCGTAGACTTGTAATGGAGCTATCGCTATACTTTCTAGATTGACTAATTCTATGGGCACTACTTAGGTGCCGGATTTGGACACGATTAGGTAGGTATACTAATTCTATGGGCACTACGGTGCCGGATTTGAACACGATTAGGTAGGTATATACTACTGCCATGCTGTCTCAACGGAGACACGGAGACTATGGGCTCTTTTATAATTTTTAACGCGACGTTACGTACTTACCGTGGTCATAGACGTTTACGGAAAACCGTGGACGTCAACTAGACGTTCACGGTAAGTTTGCTTTTATGATTTTCATGCCGTCGACGATCAAAGAAGGCGAAACTCAGAGAGCCGGGGGAAAGTGGAGTTTGGACTTTCACTCACACAACAACATTAATCCTTGTGTAAGCTCATAACGCAATACATTGCAAAAATACTAGCACGGCATTACGGGGATTCCGGACTCCTATGAGATCGTCACGGTAAAGCAGGATATGTCGTGGACGTGCACGGCATTTCGTTTCCGTCGACGGTAATTTAAGAACTCCTTCAATTATAATGCCATACATTTGACTCCCGTCTGTTGCCGTGGCCGTCCACGGTACGGTACTATCGTGACGGTAAAAATTATAAAAAATTGATCAAGTGCGAGTCGGACTCACGCACTGAGGGTTGCGTAACATAAAGACCCATTTTCAATAGTATTAAAGTAAACTAAACACGTGACCACCTGCCCACCAAATTCAAAAACGAGAAATAAATTCTCATTTTTTGTATGGGAGCCCTCCTTAATATTTCATTTTAATTTTTATGTAACTAAATATTCTGTGAAAATTTGAAGCGTCTTCCTGTTACCGTTATCAATATCGAGCATAAACAGGTAAAAAATCACGTTTGTTGTATGGGGGCCTCCTTAAATATTTATTTTATTCTATTTTGTAGTATTTGTTATTATAGCGGCAATAGATATACATCATCTGTGTGTCTGTAGCAATTACGGCTCAAGAAATACAGCCTGGTGACAGACGGATGGATGGACGGACGGACGGTCTTAGTAATACCTAGGGCCCGTTTTTACCCTTTGGGTACCGAACTCTAAAAACGCCTTATAAATCTTATAATGCCATACATTTGACTCCCGTCTGTTGCCACGGCTGTTGTGGCAGTCCACGGTACGGTACTGTCGTGACGGTAAAAATTATAAAAGGGCCCTATGTCACAGGCTTGCTCGTATATCGAGTGTTCACACTCTACGCTTACCTTACCACTTCCACACTTGACAATCATTACGTTAGTGACTCGAGCGCCGACGCACGGCCATTGCGCGGCGCGACTTGCTGGTCCACTTTTTCAATCAAGTACTGACTGACCCTTGGTTACAACTTTACAATCCATGTGAGCATAATATTCTTAACTTATCTTATATTTTTTAATCGTTCATTTTGTTGTATTAGTTGTGAATCTCAGCAGAAGGCCTATTAAAAGTTTTTTCTCAATAGCTAATTAAAATTATAATTCGACTAATTTGCTCTAAATATATAATAATTATTACAAGTAACTAGGTATATTTAATTTGTTTTTGAAATAACCAGTAGGTAATAAAAGTAAGTAAATAATTGTTTAGCCTATATAATTAATTAATGTATCGTTTCACATACTCATTGAAACGAATAAATTAATTTCATTGTTTACGTTTATTGGCAATTTACTTATTTGGTAGGTATAGCTTTCTGCGACTGCATACCTTCTCTAAGTATATGAATTTAGCCAAGTAACACTACTTAATAACCTACTTAATAAAAAACCTTATAGGTTTTGCACGCAATATATGTATACTTAGGGTTTTTTATTATGTAACGTCCTTCCACGGCATTTTTCTTTCACCGTGCAAGTGTAAACACGTGGAGGAGCGTTCATTTTTAGGGTTCCATACCCATAGGGTAAAAACCCAATTACTAAGACTTCGCCGTCCGTCTGTCACCAGGCTGTATCTCTTGAACCGTAGTTACAAACTTGGAAATTTCGCAGATCATGGATTTCCGTTGCCGCTATACAAAATTACAGCCAATAAATACTAAAAGATAGAATAAAGTAAATATTTACGCTCCCGTACAACAAACGTGTTTTTTTTTTGCTTTTTGCTTGTTTTTAACCGACTTCTTGCTCGTTATGGATAACGGCAACAGGTAGACGCATAAAATAGTCTCACCAAATATTTATTTATATAGGTATATTCACTTTCAAAACAAAATATGTTTACTTAAAATAAAATAATATTTAAGGGGGGCTCCCATAAGACTTTTTTGCCGTTTTTAAATGTGGTGAGCAGCTAGGTGTTTTGGGTGGAATTGATTTTGATGGTATTGATACGGAATCCTCAGTGTCAATCAAGGCGAGTCGGGGTGCGAGCCTGACTCGCACTGACCAATTTTTAGATTTATTTAGATGATCGATACATTTACTCAGAGATAATCTTAAAATAATAAATGCCAAGTAAAGTACCTACTTAACTATAATAATCTTTCTCTAATATAAAATTCTCTCGCTTTTCTTTGTCACCAAACTTCTCCGAAACGGCTGGACCGATTGCTATGAAATTTTCAGTGTATATTCTCTGGGTCTGGGAGCGGGTTGTTATCTATTTTTTATGTCCCTAAGTGAGAAAAAAAACTTATATGGCAAAACAACGTTTGCCGGGTCAGCTAGTATAATGTATGTATGTACTAATACTAATAAGATGAATGTATTTACATACTTACTTAAGTGTTGCTTTTAGTTCTGAATCAGCGCTTCCTCAGGGTTAGTGGGTTGGTAGGTAGGTATGCCGGACTCGGAAGGTTTGTGCAACTCTTTCATTGCATAATACCTACCTGTGTGACTGTACGCACTAGGGCATGCAGAACCGGTTCCGGTTCTTAATTTTAAATTCCCGGTTCTGCATCGAGCTCAGAACCGGGTACCCGGGATTTCCCGGTTCTTGGTAAAAAAGTTTTATTATTTTAATTAAAAGCATATTTTTAATATTCCTACAAAAGACATGCTATTACATCCTATTACGATTTGTAGTAAACGTAAAGTAGAAATTTTAATTCCAAAAAAAGCGAATTAAAATGCCACTACAAAGAGTGAAATAACTTTTAATGTATACCGATTTGATGAGTGAAACTGTGTAATTAGGAGGAATCCGAAAAATAGCTGCAGTTCCACCGTTTACAAATATCTACTTTGTTTTACGGGACGATATAATATGTAATATGTAATTGGATTTTTTTAAACGAACCGGGAGAACCGGGTAGTCATATTCAGAACCGGTTCTTTTAAGACCTTTCCGGGATTTTAAGAACCGGGAAATCCCGGGTGCATGCCCTAGTACGCATCAAGTAAGCACGTCATCGGTGGTCGTATTGAATCTCAATATTTTACAGGCAGGTTGTTGAAAGGTTCCATGGATTAAGTAGGTACCTATCTGTTATACATCCTCCTTCGCAGTTGCATTTAGAAAAAATTCGTCAACTGCGAGTCGGACTTGCACTCGAAAGGTTCCGTACCTACCATTAGGTATCTACATCGTAGAAAGATGATGATGCGGGAGCCAGAAGGCCCAGTTAACTACTAATACTATACAAGTAGAATAAATATTGGGTGTACTGGACCAACGACCATAAACGACCAAAAACTCACGTTGTTGTGTGGGAGCTCCCTTTAATCTTCATTTATTCTATTTTTAACCCCCGACGCAAAAGGGGTGTTATAAGTTTAACGTGTCTGTGTATCTGTGTATCTGTCTGTGGTATCGTAGCGCCCAAACGGATGGACCGATTTTCATGAAGTTTATTTTGTGTCATAGATAATTTTATCCCGAGTGTTCTTAGCCATGTTTCATGAAAATCTGTTCAGCCGTTTGAAGATTATCAGCTATTTTCTAGTTGATGAGGGGATCTGACTAACTTCTTTATGTCCGATCGATTCAAAATTTGGTACCATGTAGCTTCAATGACATTGAAAGTATATGGTAAGGTAACCATGACCTGATTTGCCGTTTGAAGATCATCAGATCTTTAATAGTTGATGAGGGGATCTGTCTACCTTCCATATGTCCTATCGTTTCGAAACTTGGTACCGTGTTATTTCAATGATATTAAAGCGTATGGTAAGGTAATCATGACCTGATCAGCCGTTTGAAGAAGATCAGCTCTTTAATAGTTGATGAGGGGATCTGACTACCTTCCATATATCCTATCGATTAGAAATTTGGTACCGTGTTACTTCAATGATATTGAAAGTATATGGAGAGGTAACCATGTCCTGATTTGCCGTTTGAAGATCATCAGCTCTTTAATAGTTGATGAGGGGATCTGACTACCTTTTATATGTCCTATCGTTTCGAAAATTGGTACAGTGTTCTTTCAATGATATTTAAAGCGTATGGTAAGGTAATCATGACCTGAGGGCCTACCATCAACTCTAATCGCGACTCTACAATAGACCTAAACTGAGTTACTCACTTATCACTATTAATACCTTCCCTATATTTAATACCTTATTACCTACTTTAAAAAGAACAAAATAAAAGTAAAATTACAAATTTTAAAAACCCCCGACACAAAAAATAAAATATAAAAAGTAACAAATAATATTTTAAACCTATTATAATAATTATTAGGTATCGTCACAATATAATATTAAGTACGTTCAAATATTTTTTAATTCAAGCGTCGTCACATCGTCGGGGGACCTAAATGTAATTCGTAATAATTAATAAGACAAAGATTATAGTTGAAAAAATACTTCATAAACTTTAGCGGTCCCCCGACGTTGCGACGACGCTTGAATTAAAAAATATTTGAACGTACTTAATATTATATTGTGACGATAATAATTATTATAATAGGTTTAAAATATTATTTGTTACTTTTTATATTTTATTTTTTGTGTCGGGGGTTTTTAAAATTTGTAATTTTACTTTTTAGTATTGGTTGTTATGCCTGGTTTACACGGGCTTCGTATCTAAGCTTTTAGTACTTGTCACTATTAAGCCTCATTATGACAAGTGAAAAGTAACCGTTTACACGTTGGAGCCAGTAAAAGTATTAGTGACCAGACATTCGAAATGGAGCGACGCCGCCTGATTTTGCGCAGCAATATTCAATCATAATAATGTTTGAAATTTCAAGCATGATCGAAGAGCTAACTAACTTGTCTAGCTGATTACACACGGTCAGCAAGCGACAAGTGCTTAGTAAACCATGGTGGGGGTATCGACTTGTCGCTTAGTAAATAGTATCGTTTTCACTTGCACTATTCACAAATACCTACTAATACTATTACTAAGCACTAATCAGCGTGTTTACACATGAGGACTTAGTATTAGTGACAAGTACTAAGCGCTTATATACGAAGCCCGTGTAAACCGGGCATTAAGTATACCGGCAACGGAAACACGTCATCTGTGAAAAGGACATTGCCCACCCCCCATAGACACCTTGGCCCTGGGTACCCACTCTTAAACCTGTGTGAGGCTGATTGTATGTGGGTTGAGCAAGGCATCGGATACGGAATTGGTTTAAAAAGAGTAATCTATAAAACCAGGGCCTTCGAAGCTAGCCACCACTATACCCAAGTTCGTGCTGGGGTCTCCATGAGAAACGGGTACAAGATCCATATTCAAGCTGTGATTGTTAGGGTTAAAAGAGTCGCCCGAGTCCTTTTTAAGCATAAATGTTGCATAATTATCATATCTGGGAAAATAAACACAAATGACAGGTACAAACATAAACACTTCATGTTGATTTGTTATATGACAACCACAGGTGACATAAGTGTCTTTCTTTGATATTTGATTATACTTAATGTTGCCATATTAAAAGGAAGATCAAAAACCGATATTGATGTATCGATTATTGACTTATTTTATTTCTCTTGAAATTATTTCATAAAGGTATATTATGTTTACGGAAGTAAATTCTTTTTATTTAAAAATCCTGTTTTACCTTATTTTATTAGGTATTTAAAGCTATGTTTTAACAGTAATTAATACCTATGGAAAATTAATTATACTAGATATTAGTACAGCTGTAATAAAAACAGTAAGCAATAACGATTATAACGTATCAAATCAAATTAAATCAAATCATAATATTTAATCTTCCACATAGGCCAAACTTACAGGCACTTGCGCAATGTCAGACTTTATGATCACGTTAGGAAAGCAGAAGAACGGACAGGACACTGGCGAAGTGCCAGTCGGCACATTTGTATCTAATACAAATAATAAAAAAATAAAATAATAAAAAAGCCTTTATGCTAATACAAATAAACTTTATTTAAAATAAATCGATATTGTTCGATTTATTCTCCGCGCGGCGAACCATGATCCCTATGACAGTTCGTTTAGTGATGGGTCGTGTCTTTGGTCGTGTCGATAATTTTTATTTTTTAGACAAAGGCGTGGCTTGCACTTAAGCCACGTTGGTAAACATGTTTTAAAAAATATTACAATGTGCATTTTTAATGTCCATTTTGTTGTTGTTGTATTAATTTAAGATTTTTGGTATAGATTTAGTAGGTAAGTAAAACGAAAGTTTCCAACCTTGTTATTTTCTAATAATGCTTAACCCGGTAAACACGTATACAAGTATATATTTTACCATGAAAATGAATGCTCCCCATTTATTTATTTTGTCTGAAAAATTGTGCACTCGTTTCCATTACCGACATTTTTTTATCGATACTTGCCGCCCTAGTCGATAAACGTCACACGACGTAAGTTTTGCAGGACGTTAACATAAATTCAGATTGACATAACTTCTTGTAAATGTTAAGAATTGTTAAAAATATCAACGGAATATCATTACTAATGGTATAAAACTACGTAAAATTTATAAATGGCATTTTTAGACGCCCTCAATATGATCCCGATTTAATGGTGACGCTACTACAATGTTATATGGTGACATTAGCTGTCAGTGTCATAGGGATCACGGTTCGCTGCGCCGAGAATAAGTATAAAGTAAAAATCGATTAAATCGATCGATATTAAAATGTGGCTACACTGAATGCATTCAGACTGAGTGAACCTCAATGGGCTGACAGAAAAATGGTTTTCGATTTCCTTTATTGTTTCAATACTTATTTTTTTTTCAACAAATTGTAGAAATCTTCTTTGGATAAAATAATAATTTTATAGTTAGTGAAAAAATACATAGTTTTTTTCGGCAAAAGGATATTGTTGGGCACTGCCGGGCCATATATGGGCATCTCCCTTTCTGTGTTCCGGTTTAGGAGATACAGCCTGGTGACAGACGTACGGACGGACGGGCGGGGTACGGAACCCTAAAAGCAGTTATGGTCCAGTGCTTCAAATCTCAAGCAGGTTTCGGGGTTCGAATCCCAAACGAGTATTTAATCTTTTCAGAGTTAGGTATGTGCGTTTGCTGTAGGCACTCACTTACTTAGATAAGCGAAAAATTGTGAGTATTCGAAAGTTACGAACTTTCCTATTCCTAATAAGTTTTGGTCGACGATTGCAAAGTGTTTAGGGTTCCGCCGGCACATAGAACGATACTTCGTAGGGTGAACGCTCCAAAAGTCGGCACTTTAAGGGTCGTGTCTGAGGTCGTGTCACATTAGAAAATTCGTAAATGCGTCATTCTAAGCAATTAAAATACGTTGTTTTTTTTTCTAATACTTTATACTTTTGACTGTGCAAGCCAATTTTAAAAACCGAACTTATTTATGAAGAAGTATTTTTTTTTAATCATTTAAAAAAAAAGTACTAATTTGCCTAAGCTCGGCACTCATGTTCGTAAGTGCGGCTTTTGTGTTCGCAAAGTCGGCCCTCTCGTTTTTCAATAGCGTCTGAAGGAAAACATGCAACACAGCCTGACTTTGCTTGCAGAATAAATGATTTTTTTTTAAATTATTAATATGATTAAACTTAGCTAATGTATAAACGGATACTAAGTACTATTATAGTCTCCATGCACGTAATAACATAGTCTAAAAAATAAAAACAGTGTAAAAAGTTAAACAGTTTTAATTATGTTTATATAAAAAGCGATAAGTAGGAAATCAAATTATTTTCACATAAAAAATAACAGTTAGGAACACTTTGAAAATACTCTCCGAAAAACATAAATTATACGAATTAATAACAATTGAGTATACGAACTTTATCAGTAAATATAAATTATTACCTATCTACAGAACAATTATTATTTGCTACAAACAATCAGACAGTTTTCCTTATAAATAATACCAAGTTATACTAAGGGGGCCGACCTTAGGAATAACCCAAATCCTTAAGTCGGCATCCCCTGCCGACTTAAGGTACTCCATACTACTGATTTTCCTAAGTCCGGCACCCCTGTTTTTTCTTCAAATGTGCAAAAAAATCGCCTAAAATAATTAAAAAACAATGTAATATATTACGTAGAATCAATAACATTGCAACAACAAGTGCTAAGTACTTTAATGTGTAATTTATTCCTTACCAACTGACGCTCGGAATTTAGCAATTTTGTAAGCGATTCCGCGACTTACGAACTCTTACTCGTTCAAACGGCAACTGGCGAAAAGCAGTGCAGCCCAGTGTTCCCATATTTGAAACTTTATTACCCATCGGTGCAAACTTTAAAAAAAAAATACCCATTATGCCTAAGTGGCAACAAAACACTATTATCGACAGAAATAGAACGCAGTGCCGACCTTTGGGGGGGGGGGGGGGGGCGAGCTTAGGAGCGTTCACCCTAGTTCGTGTACCATCCGTGGCCCGTTCGCAGCTCTTCCTCCTTTTTTCTCAGGAACAAGTGTGGAGGGTATCGCTAAATTCATAACATAATATGGGGACTAAAATCGACTCGTATACTCACTTGAAGGTATAAACTATAAAATAAACATTCATGCATCTAGTCAAAGCTAGGTATTTTCAGTTGTTATGTTACAACTTGAAATTGTGTTTTGTAGTTACTTAAATCACATAAAAAGTAAATTGTCACAAAATATAGGTATCCTAAGATTCCTAAGTATTTAAAATATAGGTATATTCTATGACATAGCAAAACATGCTGCTGACTCAATAATGGTCAAAAGGTGGGGATCACGAACTCACTTAGCCGATAGTAAGTTTTACGACCCAGAGGCCAAAGTGGAATTCGAAATGGATTTGATTTTTTTTAACAATGTTTATCTAAAGAGGTTCCTAATACTTTTTTGTTGATGAGTGATAGGCAAGTAAGTACCTTAGATAACATTATCCATCATCATTGGTGATGACTCATAACAGTTATGTTAGAAAGGCAATATAAAAGTCTTTCTAAGGGCCAGGATGATAAAAAAATGGTGAATTGTGAATCGTGCTCGCGCACTGTTCGTCAAGAGTCAAGACCAATAACTCAATATTAAATTACTAAACTATATAAATTCAAAAAACGAGCAAAATTTCACGTTTGCTGTTAGGAAGCTTTCTCAAAGATATTTTTTTATTTTGTTTTAGTAGATATTTGTTTTTATAGCGACAACAGAAATACATAGTCTCTGAAAATTTCAACTGTCTAGCCTTCATGAGCAAGACTCATGAGATACAGCCTGTTGAAAGACACACAGATGGACGAACAGCGGAGTCTAAGTAATAGGGTAAAATTTTACCCTTTGGGTACGGAACCCTAAAAAAGTTAGGCTACAAGGACTCAAGAGCCAGCCTGCAGTATCGAAAGGCTCCTTTTTTCCGTTACAAAACATGCATAGAAATAAGTGAAAGATTCAAATACATATATAATTTTACTTCAAAATATTATTAAATTGTAATAAAAATAAATAAGAGGAAATAAAATTAGTCTACTATTTGCGATAAACTTAAAACAATAAAACTTATCACTAGCTTATTCTAATTACTATACAAGTCTTGCCCGCGTGGAATGGTGGCAATACTGGCTGCATTTCCGCGTTGAACAGCTAGGCTGATACGTTGCGCAAAAAATGAGCCAGCCCTTCTGTCACCAGTTGAGGTTATTAAACGCAGGGAAAGCAATCGAATGAATTTTTTGGCACTATGACTCCATGGCCCCAGGGTCTCCACGGCAAACGGGACAAATATGTAACTCTCTAAGAGGCATATTTGCGACGCTTACCTGATTCAGCAGTTTCAGCTGCGGCTCCCGGCTTTGATAGAATTCATAGATATACATATAACGAGTAGGTAGGAACCTAATAAGTACCTGTATTAGGTATGTTTAAGAGTGTGAATGTGAACATGAAGCAATCAAAATAATGGATGATGTTCGTGATTGCAGAGCACGTAAGAGATTCGATTCAATCAATTGTCTAGTTTGACTTGTTTACATTACAGATCAGCCAACTATTGTGTCGTTGCTCGTAATGCGTGTCCAATCCCATGAACAATACTTACCTTTTCATGATAACATTCATGCTATAAAAGCACCTAGATATATAAAATACCTATACGAAGTAGGTACCTACTTTATCGTATATATTTGCATTGGTAACTTACCTTCCCGGTAGATTTTTTCATACAAACGCTCGTACGCGGTTATGGCGGTTATGGCTTAGCTTTTCTTGAAATATTTTTAACAAGTGCCTTGCACACTATATCTAGGTTTGTTAAGAGCGTTCATGCGGCGCGGCGTGCCTAGCGTTTCGGTCCATACTAAAAAGGAATTCGTTCCCGCTGACGCAATTTTGCGCGGATAATGGTATTACAAAAAATTTATAGTAAAATAAATATACCTACAACTTATTAAAATAGTAAATAACCAGTGACATTGAATATTAATTGAATTAAATTACTATAATTCAGAAATAACAAAATATCTTGGATTTTATCCTAAAATAATACATTTAATTTATCGAAAAATGCTAAAAATGACACTTTTCGGTTTATGGTTTTTGAATGAAAATTTAGGAAAATCGTGTTTTTTGAGACACTTTTTACTAAATGTTATTAATTTTCTTAATATGTCATTGTTATAAGTTTGTGTTATGAAACATGGCAAATATCTTGCATAAAAATAGAGCTTCCACCGCTAAGTGAGTAATCTGGGGACACGGTAGTGTCCCCGCCAGACGAGTCAAGCGAAGCGCGAGGGCACTACCTATCTTTTCTCGAAATGTTTCGCCGTATTTTTAAACCCTTATAACTTAGGCCAGAATTATTCCAGGATAATCGAAATTCTCGGGAAATGATGTCGCCGGTGAACTTATTAAACGTGTAAAGTTTCAATATCACAGGTCTTATACTTTAGATTTTATTGACATCTGAAAAACCCAGATTTCGTCACTGACTCACTGATGATCATCAAAACCTCCTAGGTACTTCCTGAAGTCCTAGAAAGCTGAAATTTGGTATGTAAGCTAGAATTAGTACACAACCAACAAAAAAATTCCAAAAGTTGGAAATTTAACCCCCCAACCCCTTAAAATAGGGGATGGAAGTTTGTATGAAACTACGGAAAATATTGATGCTACAGGTCTCAAAATTGATATAGGGACTCTTTGTAATAAACAATTAAATACGTGTTCCAGGATTTTTAGTAAATCACCCCACATCCATCAAATTAGGGGGTTGGAAGTTCGTATGGGGGGATGGAAGTTTGTATGAAACTACGGCAAATATTGATGCTAAAGGTCTGAAAATTGATATAAGGACTCTTTGTAATAAACAATAAAATACGTGTTTCAGGATTTTTAGTAAATCACCCCACATTTATCAAATTAGGGAGTTGGAAGTTCGTATGGGGTTTCCCATACGTATATAGGTACAAACTTAACTTCATGTTAAATATCTGCTAGTAAACATCTGGAAAAACACGTATTTTTTTTGGTAATTATAAGCGCGATTCCAGTGCCCAAGTGGCCAAGCGCCCAAGTGCCCTGCAGTGCCCCGTGCCCAGTAATATCGCACGTTTCAAGCCCAAGCTCCATGCATGTCATGTTTAACAAGCCGAGTTTCACTGCATGTCGAGTGACCAGGATCCAGCGCTCAATGACAAGAACCCACATTAAGCCGAGTGCCCAGTGCCCAGCTTGAGCTGTCGAACGTGCCAAGCGTCAAATCTCTCTGATTTTGAAGAGCGTTATAGCGCTTAAATACCTGCTTAGTGCCCAAACGGACTCGTCAAGCCCAATTTACATACAGGCCCCGTCCAACGAGCCCAGCTCTCAGTTCCCAGTGCCCAGGGTGAGATGAGTGCCCAAGGCCCTGTGCCCAGTACCACAGTTAGCCGTCGGGCATGCCAAGCGTCAATTATATGGATTTTAACAACGCCCCAACGTCAATGTGCCCAGTACCATAGTGCACGCGTCAGCCCGAATTCCCGTACCGAGCTCCACGTTTTCATTGCCCAGAGTCCAGTGCTCTGTGACCAAAATGAGTCAAGCGTGTCAAGCGTCAAATTTGAATTTCAAGAGCGCCTCAGCGCCCAACGAAAATAAAGACTATAAATAAAACAATAGTTAAAAAAACTAATAAACACACAAATCTCACCGATACCTTCCGTAGATTTTTTATTGGATTACAAGTAGTCTGTGTTAGTCCAGGATATAATCAGTCTAAATTTTAAATTTCAGCCAAATCAGTTCAGTGGTTGTGTTGTGATTGAGTAACAAACATCCAAACTTTCATTTGTATCTGACTTTGTGTTTTAATAGATAAACTTTGAAATTTGGATCTATACGTTACGTTTGATTATCAATTTATCTTGATAAATGTAAAATTAGTTTCACTTTCGGTAGGCCAAAACTACTAACTTTAAATCCACTGTAAGTTTTTTAAATTTTCAGAATATACTTATATAATACTACTTATATAAGCAAAGTACGTATCTACTCGTTATACAAATTAGGGAGTGGGCTGTGAAAAGAGGCGCACCTGAAGTGCAAGAAATACACAAAAAAAAGAAAAATTAAGTAAATAAAAAACATTAACAACTTACAAAAAGAAATGAAATCCCAACAAAAACATTTTCATGTAAAATGTTGCCAGACGAGTATATGGCTCACACTGTCAAAAAGTTATCAGATCTCATGTAGGGCAAGACTTCTGACTTTATACACCCTTAAATACAAGCTCTAACTTCACAAACTCTACACTTTAGTTACAATAATGTCTTGGCCGTTTGGCTACCGTTACATTGGGCGTAAAATTAAAAAATTATTCACTTTTCAGTACTCTGTAAGTTCTGTAAAATCAAAATTTGAAATTAGGCAAATGTTTTTGGTGGGATTAAGTTTTTCACTTTACGCCCATGTGACGGTAGCCAAACGGCCAAGACATTATTGTAGCTAAAGTGTAGAGTTTGTGAAGTTAGAGCTTGTATTTAAGGGTGTATAAAGTCAGAAGTCTTGCCCTACATGAGATCTGATAACTTTTTGACAGTGTGAGCCATATACTCGTCTGGCAACATTTTACATGAAAATGTTTTTGTTGGGATTAGCCTTTACCTTAAACTTTCTAATGAGAAAGTTATACACATATTTTCAAATATTTTTGAGACAAAAACTAGATTATGAAATGCCAAATAATATGATAGCAATTATCTAATCAATAATTGAACACATGACACTCTTATGTTACGTCGAAAATTGACAATTTCGACTCAAGCATAATTCCAACGCATGAATGGTCTTAAACAAAAATTAAAATTTATTAGCAACAAATTCAGTACCTACCAGTCTCCAAAAATCTGCATTCTTGCTGAAATTTTACATAAACTTTGGTCGTTTCACTCAGCTCATATATTGTAAAAGTAAAAAAAAAACTCTATAGAAACCTCGTACAACTAATAAAGATTCGAAATAACAAACATTATTTACACAGACTTGTAAGTCTTTTTCAAAATCACGTATTTCCTGGAATAAGTTTCATGACATTGCCGCGCTATTTTTATTTCAAACCCGCGATTGACGACACAGGCGTTACTTACTTATCTAATTTTTTTCGCAATAAGTCTTTTTCTAGGATTGCGTTAGACGAAACAGCATGCCTTTAGACCACGTATATTCGTTGTACTTGGGTGGTCCAGGAAGGGTCGCCTTAATAAAATAAATGCCATTGCCAACTCTCTCAACCTATCGTCGGTATTTAGACCTCCACAGATCTGGGTAAAATAAAAAAAATTGGTCAAGTGCGAGTCGGGCTCGCGCACTGAGGGTTCCGTACTATCAAGACTCATTCTCAATAGTACGTATAAAGTAAACTAAACACCCCTGCCCATAGAATTTAAAAACCGGACAAGTGCGAGTCGGACGTGCAACGCCATCTGTCGTCATCAAAGTTAAACAAAATATTAGACTTGTTGAATATCAATTCGTGATTATGACGTGCAGACATCACGCGGCGATACTCCGTCAAGTGGAGGAATTCCTGTCGGCCCCGACTCCTCCACTCCGAGGAGAAGACTTTATCTCCCCGTCCGAGCTAGGGAGGGTCGTCTTTCGTCTCCAAAAACGAAAGGCGCCGGGACCCGACGGGATTACGATCGCCGCAATCCAGCAGCTGCCAAGGAGAGTCCTCGTAACACTTACTAGACTCTTCAATGGGATACTCCGCACGGGCCACTTTCCGGAGACCTGGAAACAGGGGAAGGTCATCACCATCCCCAAACCAGCCAAGGACCGCCGCCTACCAGGAAATCACCGCCCTATCACCCTTTTGCCGCACCTCGCCAAGCTGTTCGAGCGTCTGCTGCTGCGAAGACTCGACGCCCACATCCGACTACGCGAAGAACAGTTCGGGTTTCGCAGCGGCCACTCCACGACGCTCCAGCTGGCAAGAGGTCTCCACCACATCGCCAGCGAGAAGAACAAGGGCCATTGCACGGTGGGGGTCTTCCTCGATATCGAGAAGGCCTTCGACTGTGTGTGGCACGACGGTCTCCTGGCGAAACTCCTGACAACCACCTTGCCACCCGCGATGGTGCGGTTGGTGGCCTCATTCCTGGAGGGCCGTTCCTTCTACATCTCCGTGGAGGGCGCTGATTCCCAGCCGCGCCCGATCCGTGCTGGGGTGCCCCAAGGCAGCTGCCTATCACCGTGTCTGTACGCCGTCTACACCAATGACATTCCCACCCTCGCCGACCACCTGCGCGAGGGTGAAAGAGACGTGCTGTTGTCACTGTACGCTGACGACAGTGCGTACCTCGCGTCGTCGTATCACCAAATCGTCTCCGTCAACCGTATGCAGCGCGTGCTGGACCTGCTGCCGGAGTGGCTGGACAAATGGAGGATGGCCGTCAACGTGGGCAAGACGGCCGCCATCATTTTCGGCAGGTGGAAACCGCTACGTCATCTACGCCTCCGAGGACAGGACCTACAGTGGCAGACTTCGGTGTGCTACTTGGGGTGCCGCATCGACCGGGACCTGACCATGGCACTCACGGTGGATCACGCCGAGAACCAGGCGAAGGCCGCCGTGTCGATGCTGCGCCAAGTCCTGACCTCCAGACTCACACCGACGACCAAGCTCCGTGTCTACGGGGCGTATGTCCGTTCTCGCCTGACGTATGCGGCACCTGCCTGGTACGCATTATGTTCAGCCACCCAGAGGCGCCGGCTGCAGGTTGTGCAGAACAAATGCCTGCGCCACGATCGCTGACGGCGACACGATCGCTGACCGCGCGGGACAACCAGCTCTTCCACACCAACAGGCCTCAAGCCAGGAAGGCGAAGCCTTAGCCCCTTACCGGGGCTAAAAGAACAATACCGGGGGATCAAGGGTCCCCTGCGACACAACGCCCGGGTAAGGAGGCATGCCTCGAGGCCCGTACCCCCGTGGGGACTCGTTCCCTACGGAGAAGACCACACGTCGAATATCAATTCAACACGTTCAAACCAATTTTCGGTGGAAGTTTGCATGGTAATGTACATCATATATTTTTTTAGTTTTATCATACTCTTATTTTAGAAGTTACAGGGGGGGGGACACACATTTTACCACTTTGGAAGTGTCTCTCGCGCAAGCTATTCATTTTAGAAAAAAATGATATTAGAAACCTTAGTATCATTTTTGAAGACCTATCCATAGATACCCCACACATATGGGTTTGATGAAAAAAATAATTTTTGAGCTTCAGTTCTAAGTATGGGGCACCCCCAAAATTTATTACTTTTTTTTAAATTTTGTGTGAAAACCTTAATGCGGTTCACAGAATACATCTACTTACCAAGTTTCAACAGTATAGCTCTTATAGTTTCGGAAAAAAGTGGCTGTGACATACGGACGGACAGACGGGCAGACGGACAGACAGACATGACGAATTTATAAGGGTTCCGTTTTTTGCCATTCGGCTACGGAACCCTAACAAAGGACAGATAGATAGATACCTATCAAACGTGTCCAGCGTTATTTACTTACAGTGTAAAGTACCTAGTTAATTCCCTATGTACCTATGTGTAGAGGCGTCAGCGAGCTGGAGGTGGAATCCGGGGAAATAACTACACCATTACTTCGATATGCATGCAATAATGTATTATTAATTTAAAATTTTACAACAGTTCAGCCGTTCATGATGAGTTCAAAATTCAAAAGCCCTGACCACAGAGTATATAATCACTACGTCGACACTTGTCAAAAGTCACAGAGCACAACACCGAGCGTTCGTTCCTTGATCACCACAGACTCTCGGACTATTGTGGCCGCAACATGCCCGCGCGCGTTGAAAGCCTGCTTTCAACTAGACTCTTCCCGCAGCGGACAAATTCTGCTGAAGGATCTGCGCAGCACTCCGCCAGCTGTCCGGATGTCTGCTACCCTCGTTACTCCATCAGCACCAGGATAAATGGCAACAACTCGTCCCAGCTTCCACTTCAGTGGGGGAAGACCTTCTTCCTTCACCACCACAAGCTCATCGACTTTTAACGGAGATTGGGATGTTCGCCACTTGGATCTACTTTGCAGTTCGCTGATGTACTCTTTATTCCATCTAGTCCAAAAGTGCTGCCGCAGTCGCTCTATGCGCTGGAATTTGGTTAGCCTGTACTCGGCACTGTTTTCATAGTTGGGCACTGGAAGGGAGGTCAACGGTCGACCAATTAAAAAATGTCCCGGCGTCAGCGCGTGAAGGTCTGCCGGATCCGATGATAGCGGTGTTAGCGGTCGAGAGTTTAATATTCCTTCAATTTGCACGAACGCTATATACAACTGTTTATACGTCAGATTACAATTTCCCAATACTCGCCGCAAATGATGCTTTACAGACTTTACGCCCGCTACCGAAAGACCGCCCACATGAGGAGAAAACAGTGGTATAAAATGAAACGCTATTCCCTCACTGGCTGCAGCTTCAGCAACCGAGCTCCCGCTACGCTCCAGAAACTTGCCAATCTCTTTATATGCACCAACAAACGTCGTACTATTGTCACAATATACATTTCTGAGCTTACCCCTCCGAGAAACGAAACGGCGTAGAGCCGACAAGAAATTATCACTCGTTAGGTCCCCTACAAGTTCGATGTGTATCGCCTTAGTCGTGAAACACACAAAAATAGCAGTATAAACTTTAAGAAGGCGACACCCACGACCTTGTCTACTCGCACTCATAATAGGACCCGCGTAATCTACTCCTACGGACTCGAACGGGTAACCGCCAGGCATGACTCGAGTGGCAGGTAAGTTACCCATAAGGGGCGCAACCACTTTCCCTTTCATACGCTTACATAACATGCATTTATGGTAACATGATCTGGCCAAATTACGTCCGCCAATAGGCCAATAAGTTTCCCGAATAGACGCGAGAAGCAACTGCGGTCCTGCATGAAATAATCTCCTGTGCTCATAATCAAACAAAAGCTTCGTAAATCTATGTGTGGACTGTATTAAAATGGGATGTTTTTTATCATAAGCAAACAGGGAATTCTCTAACCGACCGCCTACGCGCATGATATTATCATCATCCAAGAAAACATTAAACTTTGAAAGTTGACTCTTGGGGGATAATTTTCGCTTCCTGACCAACATGTCATATTCAGGGAATGACTCCCGTTGAGATATTCTAATAATTACATTCAATGCATGTCGCAGCTCATCCTCTGATATAAATTGAGTATTAATACTTTGTTTTCTGCATGCCTTAATAAATCTTAACACGTAAACCATGCAACGCCTTAGCCTAAGGAAATTCGAAAATCTCTCGAAGTCAATAATATTCCCACTTTGATTATTAGTATTAATAGATCCATGCAAAGAAACCTCTGCCCGAAGATCTGGCAGAGCTTCAGCAACAATATTATTAGATGGCCATTGTGACACATCTTTTGTCAAAAAACTTGGCCCTGACCACCACAACTCAAGAGTCGGGATAGAAGCTATGTCAACCCCTCGCGACAAATGATCCGCTGGATTATGATTAGTCGGAACGTGCCTCCAAGAGCAATCTTTCCCTGTCCTTTCCAGAATATCTCCTACCCTATTACGAACAAAGGTAGTGAGTCTGTTAGGTACCATTTTAAGCCAGCCTAGAACAATTGTCGAATCTGTCCAGAATGTGGTGTACCTAATTTTAACTCTCAAAGACGACTTAACTTTCTCATAAAGCCGGACTCCTACTACAGCACCACAGAGTTCGAGTTGTGGAATAGTCTTCGGTTTCAAAGGAGCTACCTTGCTCTTAGCAACTAATAATCTGACACAGACATTATTTGCCTCATCAACACTTCTGACATACAGACAAGCACCATACGCACCCTCCGAGGCGTCTGAGAATACATGCAAATCTACAGTAGTATAAAAGTCACCAAGAACACGACGAGGGATACGTAGGTTTTTCAAAGACAGCAGATTTTTCAACACTGAACTCCAAGTTCCAACAATGTCAAATGGCAATGGATCGTCCCACGCCAACTTATGCAACCAAAGTTTCTGCAACAACATTTTCATTGTAATAATACAAGGAGGCAATAGCCCTTGTTGAACTTGGCTAGGGTCACACTCAGACATGTGACCTAGTGTGATGTACTCGGACATAAAGTCAACATATCTCATTCTAAACAACGGCTGCGTTTTACATCGACGCTCTATTGCAAAGAGACACCGTTTAGCACGTTCAAATGAATCACCCAGCATGTCACGTGACTTCTTTAACTGAAGTCTGACGCAAAATCGCCCGTCCTCCATACGTGACATGTTGTTAACAAAGTGCTCCTCGGCCGCCTTCTCCTCCGCAGAGTATGATGACTGGACGCTCACCTCCTCTAACTGCCAAAATCTGCATAGGAGTGCTTGAATGTCCTCATTGAGAATAGCTGAAACCTCAGAATCACCTGTAGACAAATAGCTAACCTGAGATACTTGATTAGTTGACTTATGTCTATTTAACAATCGTCCACCTACTAACCAACCTAGTCTGGATTCCCACAAGACAGGTTTATCATAGCCTTGTCTAAAGCTCCGCGTGCCTAACAAATCCCAAAAAATATCTGACCCCAAACATAGGTCAACCTCATCAGGTATATGAAATTGGGGATCTGCTAGAACCACATCATTCGGAATAAACAAATTAGAGATATCAATCTCACGACAAGGCACAACATCAGTAATAGTAGGCAGAACATAACACACTAAATCAGTAGAATAATGTTCATTAATAGACTTCATAGATGCACGACACAGCTTGGAAGCCAGGGAACAAGAATTATTTATACCAAAGATAGGCTCATGTACATTCAAGAAAGGCAAATCAAGAGAATTACACACCCTCTCTGTAATATAAGATGATGTACTACCCGGGTCAAGCAGACCTCGCACTATCTTCTCACGTCCCTGACTATCATAAATTTTCACAAGAGCTGTTGATAAAAAGACATCTTTCCCATATTTAGACTCTTTACTCAAGTCTTGATCACGTGTTGTCAATCGTCATAAGGTAGGACTCGACCGCACCTGCACTTGGGGTGCAGCTCGGGTGCCAACCCTATCATTATCAGCTGGTACCTGCACATCTGATGGAGGTGCTGAACGTTCACCTGTACATAACAGACCGTGATGCTTGCCCCGGCACCTTCTGCACCTTGGTCCCCGGCACTGGGGTACCCGGTGCCCAGGTCGGAAGCACAAAAAACAGATCTTGTACTGTGGTATTATCCTGCGACGTTCCTGAACACTCATGGCTCGAAACTGCTCACAATTCTGAAGAAAATGATCACGGTGACAGGCTGGACAAGACTTTGACTTCGAATCATTACTACGGTTCATATTAACATTACTATTTTCAACAACAGGTTCTGACTTTGACAGCAAAGCTCTATGTTTGACAGTGGACTTGGAGACCTCAATAGTTTGCAGCAAATCTGCTCGATTGCGCAAGAATTTCATGAACAAATCTAAATTAATATCTTTATCTGATTTACCCCTAAACTCTTCCCACTCACGGAAAGTTTTTGAATCAAGCCTCTTGCTAAGAATATGAATAAGTAGAGTATCCCAATGTGAAGTGGGTTCCCCTAGGGACTCTAAAGCCCGCAGATTTTTATTCACTGCATCTATCATACCTTTTATATTTTCTGAAGTTTCCCTATGTAAAGGCTCAATTTCTAATAACGCAGTAACATGGTTTTGAATCAGCATTCTTTTATTATTAAATCTTTCACAAAGTAGACCCCAAGCTATAGAATAATTCTTCGCACTCAATTCAATTGACTGAATAACAATAGCTGCCGTGCCCTCTAAGGATGCCCGAAGGTAATGGAATTTATTTATGTCACTAAGATCCACATTCGAGTCCACAAGAGAAGAAAACGTGTCACGGTAAGCCAACCAATCCTTCCACAAACCCGAAAACTTAGGCAGAGAAATAGTTGGAAGCTTAACGGATTGGCTGCCATGTCTTGACGAGCATCGCTCACTACATAAGCCCTCATTTTGTTTCTCAGAATTCTGAGTGATAATATCTTGTGCCCTTGCGAGAACTTTAAAATATACAGATTCAAATTCATTTCTCTCGGGGAGTGCCACATTAATATCATCTACAAGGCACTCAATTCTTAGTTGCACCTCGTCAAATTGTTGGTACAGATGGTCAAGCTTACCAGTACGCAGCTGAAGCTCAGTCACCTGCACTGGAGTCAGCGAGTCTCCCAATCCATTCAGGTAGTTGGAGAATGCTGTGAGACGCCCCTTAAAGCTGGCACGGGTCTTAATAAGCTCTTTTTCTGTTTTCTCACTCATGTTGGCTATCCCGGGGATGCACGAGCAGGCCTGGAATTGATACAATATTCTATGTTACTATGATATAATTACAATGACTATTACAATTGTTAGGTCTGCTAAATCAAGATAAATGTTGCTTTAATATCATGAACTATCAATTTACAATGTCTGGGTCAACCAAGTCACTTTCCTTTATGATTTAAGAATAATTCTATATCAAATCAAACTAATAATGTCAGAACACATAAAAGAACAAATTGTATTGAATATTAATGCAATAAAATAGTGTCAAATCGTTTAATAATTGAAATTAAATGTAAAATAAACATTAGATTCACATTTGACAAACCGTTATTTATTCAAACGTATATATCAAAGAATCGTTATGAAAATCATTATTTTAGTCCAAATTCATTAGAAATAATCCGTAAAACAATACAAAATATGAGATAAATGTCAAATTACATCAAAATAAAGTCAAATAAATCAGTAAATACTGTTGGCCTATAACTACAGATCACTGACCTCTATGAACGGCCTTTCTGTTATTCATATGTTTTTGTGCTAAATACAACCAAAATTACTTTGCCAATACGTTTAATAGCTCGTAGTTTAATCGAGTAATGGGTAAAAATAAGTAAAAACACATACAGTCTTTATCCAGGAACACAATTTCTTCATCCAAACCCTCACAACCGCTAACCGCTTTTTTCAATGTTGCGCCGGTTTTGTCTTTCCAATTTCTGCGTAGAATCCGTCGAGGAGGACCATGTAGAGGCGTCAGCGAGCTGGAGGTGGAATCCGGGGAAATAACTACACCATTACTTCGATATGCATGCAATAATGTATTATTAATTTAAAATTTTACAACAGTTCAGCCGTTCATGATGAGTTCAAAATTCAAAAGCCCTGACCACAGAGTATATAATCACTACGTCGACACTTGTCAAAAGTCACAGAGCACAACACCGAGCGTTCGTTCCTTGATCACCACAGACTCTCGGACTATTGTGGCCGCAACACTATGGCCTGCTTTTTTTCTTAAAAAAACAGTTATACTTTTAGAAATTATTACAATTTTACAATTTCCGCACAGTGTCACAAAAATTGGTTGTCTGTAAAGTCGGTTTACTGACGAAAGTTGAACGTGACAACTCTCGCTTGCACTTCAAGCCTTACATGGAACGGCTCAGAGCGAGGTAACGCGACAGAGGTAACGCCGGTAACGCCGGATGAGTCATGTTTTTGACGTGACAACGTCTTATAAATCGATAGAGCCGGTTGCACGCACGAAAAAACATGACTCATCCGGCATTACCTCGCTCATGCGGCGTTACCGGCGTTACCTCGCGAGCGCGGAACGAGCGACAAAGAAGACGTTGCCACGTTCAACTATCGTCAGTAAACCGACTTTACAGGCAACCAATTTGTTTGTGCGTGCAGCCGGCTCTATTGATTTATAAGACGTTGTCACGTCAAAAACCGTACGGTTTATCCGTACACTGGCGTTCCACGCGTACGCTCGAGCTTGGGCAACTGAAAGGCGAATTTCACGCCGTATCTTCCTAATAGCTAAGGCACAAAGATTTAAAGGCACAGACTCGGCACAGAATACCCAGTATCTAGTTTACAAGCATCCTAGCATGGGAGCCGGGGACTATTAATACACGGGGAGAGGATAAAATGTTTGTCCCTTATTCGGCTTTATCATATCCGCTCTCTGGGTTTGGGGATATAATGGGAAGACAAAATTTTTATGCCCTGCTCATGATATAAATTCCAGCGGGCGAATCTGCGGCTTGTCAAAATTTTTCGCAAGAAAAAAAAAATGATTTAACCCGTACATTACATACCAACAATACGAGTACCTAATACTAACTACCTAATTGAAATCGTGCGCCGCGAGCACAATTGTATTGGCCGCTACGTTCTGCGTAAATTGATATTAGTTATGCACTATGCAGTAGGTAGGTATAGTGATAGCCTAGAAAATAACAGTTTAGTAAATCTATTTAATTACAAATAATAACTCAACCAAAATAATAGTAAAGAAAAAACAAA
Source organism: Coenonympha arcania (assembly GCA_036785405.1). Classification (NCBI taxonomy): domain Eukaryota; kingdom Metazoa; phylum Arthropoda; class Insecta; order Lepidoptera; family Nymphalidae; genus Coenonympha; species Coenonympha arcania. Next base: position 13,170,881 of record CM072082.1, read on the forward strand.
CCTAATAATATCCTGATATTCCTTTTTATATTTTACTTAAGTACTTAACTACTTAAGTTAAAACTGACTTTAAAGAATTTTCCACAAGCTATAGTATCAGCTATACTGCACCATACACTCCATATACATAGAGATGTTAGTCACGTGTTAGTTGTCTCTGTATTATCTCATAATTCCTTATTAAAAGCCATCCGGAAATAAATCTGAATCGGTTACTAGGTAGCACTTATACATTACAATACGCTATACTTAGGTATTGCAGGCGGTAGATAGAATTACCTTTAGGTATAATATCCTTACAATGATTGTGGACCAATTTATTATTATAAAAAAAACAATGATGCTCATGCCAGATCATGTTACAGTGGTCTGCCTGTCTCTAGGACACCAGCGATGACTAAGTCTTGTTTTGCCTTTTAAATGAGCTACTTAAAATGTACTCGTTATCTAGAGCCCTAACTAAGACATTACACATTAAAAGCGGCGACGGTTCATTCCTCATTAGGTGAAAAGTAAAAATAAACCTCTAATCGGATATGCTAAGCTTGTTTTACCCTACTTGTAATATCAATGTCTTATTACCATTTACAGTTAATGTAGAGGTGTATTTATATAAATTCTTAAATTCAGATACCTATTTACCTACGTATCTTACCTAGATTTTATAGGACCTATAGGCACTAGCATTTGCTTGCGGCAGTTCCAACTTCCATGTGAAAATCAGTTTTTCGCCAATTTCTCGGGACCCATGAATTTTACCGTGATATTAAAATGTAAGGCTATCTAATTAAACTAAAACATAACGGAAAAATCCCAGGTGCAATCAATCTAAAGACAGCACCATTTATCGAGCGATGGTTGAAATCACATAAGAAAAAATAGAATGAAGTTTTGTTTTAGGTGTTATTCTAAACTTTGTTTGTACCGAGTGTACCACGACATACATATTTTTATATTTTTCAGTCTACTTATTAAACCACGTGTAAAAATGTTACTAATAAAATGACGACCGAATGGCGTAGCGGTAGCGAACCTGCCCTCTGCGTCGGAGGTCGTAGGTTCGATTCCCACTACTGGTAAATGTTTGTGTGATGAGCATGAATGTTTTCCATTGTCTGCTTGATTTTCAATATATTAAATTTATGTATGTATACTAACCAGTTATGTTATTTACCCATAACACAAGCCAGAGGCGTCTTTACCTATGGTGCAGGGTGTGCGGCGCACACGGGCGCCAGATCTAAGGGGGCGCCGAGCGCACTCTAATGCGACACCTCCAAAGATGCGTCGATGCCGGCGCTCTCAAAGACCCTGCGCTCGTGTTATGGCCGACGCCGGGCGCGCAGTAGCAAAGCAAGGCTACTCCTTTTCCTACTCTATTTAAATTTACACAATAACTTTTGTTTCAACGTGAAATCAGCCTAAAATAGTATTACATTTTGACCCTGCTCCTACTAGACTACAGGGCGTCAGGGTACTGGTTGCACACGGGCGCCACTAGGGCTAGAGACGCCTCTGACACAAGCTATCACTTACTTTGGGGCTAGGCTGCGATGTGTGAAATAAAAAATATAGATACTTAGATAGATAGATAAACACTTGATTGCACACCACAGAATAAAAATTTGAAAAAAGAAGAAATAAATATATATAGTTACATGAAAAATAGCTGACCCCACAGACATTGTCCTGTCATGCCAATGAATCTAAATTCACGGGGCCCTAAATCTATCAGCTACAGACCCTCGGCAAGTGTAAAATGAAGTAATTTGTAACAAGGGCCTCGTATGCTAATTGCTAGGTCTAGGTACATGAACTAAAGTATTTCCTATTATATCCTATTAAATATTGACTCGAGGAGAGTGATTCATACTATACACAATGTTAATGATTGATAAACTTTAGACAAAAGATAAATAAAGCACCTACCTAACGACTTTGAAATTTTTCTGCATACTTGCATAAGTAAGAGAAAGCTCCTTCGTGTGGTTGTGTCATAAACAAATTCATTATCTGTTAGGTGTATCTATATTCTATGTACCTATCTGAGATATTATTAGGAATTCTGCTGAATCAATTGACGTTTAGAAGAAAGTGAAGTACTTACCTACCTGTGGTTTATTACTAAGTACGTAGGTAGGTACTTAGGTATTATTTTGTGTAGGTCATAGGTATAATTATACCTACCTACTGGTGTTTTATTTGTCTTTATTTCGTATGTACTTCGTAATATTTATTGGAATTATAATCCTAAACCTTGGCTCTCTAGTACGTATAACATTGATAATAAATTGAAATTTTTTTTTTTTTTTTTTTTTTTTTTTTTTCGTATGTTAGTTTATTTATTTTATGTTATTGATGCGTTCTACCTACTCTCGCTTGACCATAATATAGCGCGCAACAAGCGATAGAGAGGCACGATAAAACAAACGCCAATTAAGACGTTATCACGTAAATCTATCGTCCGTAAACCGACTTTACAGACAACCAATTTTTTTACTAAGTAGTTATTTTTCTCTTAGTAAAAAAAAATTGTAATAAAGATTAATTTATCTGTTTATCTACGAGTGTCTATGTAGATTGTAAGTAGGTAGTACTTATTATATTAGGTACAGATAGGACCTATTCTAAATCAGCCATTAAATTTTAAACGCCATAAGACATTTAAAATGAAATTTAGCTATCTACATCTATATGTTAATGGCTGCGTGTGCGCAGAAGGTCGTAACGCCGAGTGTTTTTGGAGTTGCCCGGTGTCTGTACGTCACCTTGCATGACCTTATTGTAGTATGACTCACGGCAAATTGCAGCTTACGTAGGTACTTACACTTTACTTAGTGTCTCGAACATTGGGAGTACCGTGCGTTTCTTAAATTTACAGCAAAATGTAGATAGAATTTTTTTAATAAAAACTAATATTATAATCTAATATTTATATATAATAAATAAATAAATAAAAAATAAAATAGCCTTTATTTCACTGAAAAGCTTATACAGAAACAGTATGGATTAATTTTTATGTACAAACATTAAGTACAAACTTAGTTTTGTTTTTAATTACAAGATACCTATAATTCACCGTGGATTGCAAATATACAGTTTCAATATTTAAAGTTACAATATTTCCGCTACAAATGTCAGTAACAATGTTTTACAGTTACATATTGTTTTAAGATACAATGTTCTACGCTACAATGTTACTAACAATATTTTACAGTTACAATGTTTCAAGTGAGACTGACAGTTTTAACATATTATTATTTATTTATTTCATTACTTTGTATTTCGTATATATCAAAAATAGAAAAACAATAACAGTATCTAGTTAGTAGAACATATCACATAAATACCAAATAATATATTATATTTTAAGTTTTTTTTTTATTACATGTTTATTTATTTAACTTTAAGTTTTGTTAGTTTATATCGGTAATGCAAACAGTAATTGAGTTTTACAATTAAAAGTATCGAGTAAGTAGTAATAAGAAGTTCTTATCAGTTTTGCATAATTTAAAATACAAGTAGCAGGTTGTTGCATAATGTTAAATTTTAATATTTTACATAACAGATTTTTTTTAGTAAAACCACAGTAAATTGCTAATACAATGATGTAACATCAAAATGTTTTCCAACCATAAGAGATATTAAGTAATATTTACTGTGTTCCAACTATACAAATTTAATTTATTTACTTTATATAGTATAAAATGACCTGTAATCAATTAAAGTAAATATTTACCTGTTAGTAATTTTGATTAGTTTTTCTGTTAGTTAGTAAGTATACTACATTATTTAATTAGTTATTTTTTTATTACATCATTAGTCATTGCTTCATAACAGTTTTTTGTTCTCTCATTCTACGTAGGTACCTACTTTTAAGTATAAAGCTAACTTTTCAGGACGCCTTTATTAGGCGAAGGCCTCTTCTAGTCACTAGTACATTTCGGTATTTTAGCACGATGCCTATATTTATATATATATTAATATTTATATATATATTAATCTAATATTTTTGAGTATTAGTCTTATTATTAGTCTTATTTTCCAAACACATCTATAATATCTTAAAAATTATCAATTTACACGTGAGTTTGTTTATATGGAAGCCCTATTTTAAGATAATTTCAGTACTTACCTTTCATATCAGTACCTAATAAGTAGGTATACAATGTGAAACGAAAAGTTGAAATAATATTGAAGGGTATATAAGTGTATTTGAAAACTAATCACCGTGTAAAAATATTAAATAGAAATAAGCATATTTATTTTTCCATAATGTTTGGAAAAATGAATATTCTTATTTCTACTTTTCGTTAGGTACACGTTGTAAGTATAGATTTATATTTTTTCTAAATAAAAAAAATTGCATATATAAGTAGATAATTATTTTTTTATTTACTTTCAGAAGGCTGACCCTGATGTCATAATAGAAATAATAGAGCCTGAGCTATTTCAATAATGAATGATAACACAAGATTATTCAATGAAACGATCGAAATAGAAGAGCCTTTACATGATATTGTGACGGATGAATTCACAAGTGTTGTATTTGAATGCAAAGTAAGGGAATGCTCTAGAAGGTGCATCTCGTATAAATGGTATAAAGATGGAAAACAAGTGGAAGCTACGCAGAGAATTAAAATAAGTTACGACGGAAAATGGCACAGATTAGAAATTACGTCAGTTACTTGTAACGATTATGGTGTTTATATTATTGTACTAAATAATAATTCTAGTGAAATATTTTCCAAAGCAAACCTGTATGTAAAAGAAGTGAACGGAAACAATAACAATGACGTGCTCTATATTGATCCAAAGCCTCAAGCTTTCACAGCTCTAAGACATTTACGGTGTACAAAAGTATTAGTAGGTGATACTATTGAGTTAGAAGCGACGTTCAACGCTGATACTTTAGGTGACTACTTGTGGTATAAAAGCAATCGCCCACTAGTCCCTAACGAACGTACGATTGTTTTGAATGACAGAAGAACTACAACGGTTTCCATATTGTGTGCCAAAGAGACTGATACCGGTATTTATCACGTGGTTTGTAAATCAGAGTATGGTATCGCATCAAGTTTTGCAAGCGTGCTAGTAGTAAATACTAACCTCATTACATTGAATGCTAGTGAATTAACCCCAAGTATAGACGAGCCTCTGCCAGAGGAACTCGAAATAAATGAAGGAGAGCCAGTGCGACTTATGTGTAAAGTTAGTTATGATGTAAACACAAACATACAGTGGTCTAAAAATGGACTAAATCTAAAAGAAAGTAGTAACGTCACAATGGAATATTATAACAACAGATATACTTGTTTAAGAATAAAGAACGCCCGTATGAAAGATGGTGGGGAGTACACTATACTAATGCGAGATGAAATAACTGGACATACAGACTCATCAACTTGCTATTTAACAGTAAATCGTAAGTTTCTTTTTTATTAAAATAAAACATTCAATAAAAATTTTACAGTTCTGTACTTAACTTACATATATAAAAATATTCATTTTTAGATACTTTTGCGGCCGATTTAATTGTAAGCCTACGAAAACCTTTACAGCCAATTGTAGCTTGTATCGGTTCAAAATTATCAGTATGCTGTAGTTTTGTTTTGGAAGATCCGAAATTTTATTACGTCGTCTGGTATATTGGTCACTACAGAGTTGAACGTACAAATCATCGATTTCACGTAAGTGTACTGTTGTATCAAGAGAAAACTTAAAAAAATATTAGCTTTTATCTTTATAACAGCTTTCATCTTTTTTTTTAATCTTTATTGAAAGCTGTTCTGCTCTTTATTGAAAGCATCTTGATTAAAAGCTGTTATAAAGATAGTGGGTAGGTATTGCCAACTACATTAAACTTTGTTCATATTTCAGGTTGTGAACAGTGGTGCGGATTATTTGTTATTTATCAACCAAATAGAGCCCGGTATGGCAGGGGAGGTATCCTGTGAACTTCGCAAAGCTTTACCTAGCAGAAAATCAATATTAATCACTAGCACGACAACTGTCCTAACTATTGTGCCGTCGACACTTCCTTATCTTTCGACCGCGACACATTTCAAGCCTAACGTCTACTGCGTTGGTAATTCTAAACTAACTATTCCAGTTACGCCGAAACAGTTTAATGGAATCCAAAAACCAACAGTAAGTATTATATAATATATTGTCTATTTAAATATGTTAAATCGGCATTAGGTATGTTGGCGTTGCATTTGTACCTATTTATTATATTGAAAAGGCCTTAGCGAATTATTTTGCGACTTTTAATTTGAATTATATATTTATACTCTATGTACCTAGTGTATTTAAGTAAATAAATATAAAGCTACTATGCTTTGCACAATCGCCTTTCCATCATTGTAAATAGAAAACGATTTAATCAAATTAATTGCATATTCATAAAACAAAATAATTACAGATTACAAATGGTACCGACATTTTCAAAGGAGAAATGGTGATCACATACTGCAGGTAATTGATTTTCTCATTATATATTGTCAGTTACATAATTAGGTAAATATCTGATTTATTAAATTTATACTTACATATATGTTTGCAGACTCGATGCTGACAATTTTTATTTCGGAATAACAAATAACAATGATAAAATTAAACATGTAACGATCCATGAAAACTGTATACAAGAAATTCAAAATCAGAAGTCAACAGTTGTGATTATGGAATGGTAAGTAGCAAGCAAAAGTGAGATAATTGCTTACCGATTGAGTGATATTATATTTAGTATTCGTGTTTTAGGTGTAGTTCGACAAAAAACAATAAAGATTTTAACACAATATGGTATAAAATTGAATTTGGAAAATCAAGTGACGAATTTGTAGAAGCAGGTGTTTCCAGTATACCAATTTTGGAGTTGAAAGACCCTCCAATAGAGCAAGTTATGAAATTTTGTATCAGCGAAACAACATCAGTAACGAAAGCTAACGAATCCAGAGTTTGTATAGGTAAGAAATTCTACTAATCGGGGAATGGTCAAGGTATTTTTTCGAAAGTTTGTCCAATAAAAAGTATAGTAATTTCAACATCCTAGTTTCCTATAATGCAGTACAGTGCTTTGATAGACTGTTTTACTGTATTTTGAGAATGCGAAGTGTTTTCTACTATATGAGAAAAATTATGTTGCAACTTGCAAATATTCAACCTACGTAACAGCCCCTAGATTGTCTAAGGAAAACGTATGCATCGCTATCGTAATCGTTTACAAATTCGGCCCGCTGAATGGTTCCCTGATTTACGTCAGCCAATCGGGGGTAAAATTCATAAACGAATACGATAACGATGAATATGTTTTTCTTACACTGAAAAAAATGTTAGGTTGGATTTAACAGATTTTGCGTAAATGTTACCAAAGTTTTAGGTTGATTTCGGTCCTATCACGAATTTTTGTTGATTTTACCAAACTTATTAAGTTGGTGTTGTACCAAATTTATTTGGTAGATTACACCTATATTTTGTTCATTTTTTACCAATGTAGTTTAGTAACATTTCTCACCAAAGTACTTTAGTAAAAATTTTTACCAAAGTAACTTGGTAACATTTCTCACCAAAGTACTTTAGTATATTTTTTTACCAAACAAACTTGGTAAAATTTCTCACCAAAGTACTTTAGTATATTTTTTTACCAAACAAACTTGGTAAAATTTCTCACTAAAGTACTTTGGTATAATTTTCACCAAAATACTTTAGTAACCTTTTTATCAAAGTACCCTAGTAAAAAAGTACAATGTTGTTTGCTGCAATCTACCAAAGTGTATTTTGTAAAATATACAACAAAAATTTGGTAGATAGCACTTATTATATGGTAGAATGTATTAAATCAGTTTGATAGAGAACACTAAACTTAACTCGTAAGTATTATCTATTTTATTTGGTAAACTGTAACAAACAACATTTTGTAGTATTTACTTATCACGTTTGGTCTATTTTATCAGCGTTAATTTGGTAATAATTACCAGATTTAATTTTAGTTACAACCAAAGGTTGTTTGGTAATACCTACCAGATGTGTAATGCAGTTCTTATCAAGGTTAGCTTAGTATAATCTATCAGATGTGTATCGTAGATTTTATCAAATACAATTAAGTATTGTCTATCATGTTTGTTTCGTATTTTTTCCTAACATTTGTTTGGTAATATCTACCAGATGTGTATTGTGCTTTTTATCAGAGATAATATTGTATTTACTACCAGAATTGTATCGTAGATTTCATCAAATACAATTTAGTATTGTTAATCATGTTTGTTTCGTATTTTTTCCTAAAATTTGTTTGGTAATATCTAACAGATTTGTACTGTAGTTATTACCAAACTTTAACTGGTAATATCTACCAATATTTTATCAGTGCTTGTCTGATTGTACCGGTCTTAGTTTAGTAAAACATACCAAATAAATAGTGTAAATTTTACTGATGTTAGTTTGGTTAATTTATCAAACTAACACTAGTAAAATGTACAGGACTTTTTGGTATATATTACCAAATATCAACTTAGTAGCTAATCTGCAATATTGCTGACATGGAATGAGAGTAAAATCATATTGCAGTTTAGATTTTCAAACTACATACTACTTTCGTGGCCAGCAGTTTGAAAATCTAAACTGCAATATGATATACCATGTCAGCAATATTGCAGATTAGCTACTAAGTTTCTAATTTTCAATGATACCACATAAACAAAAACCATACAAGAAATACAGGATCTGAAAAAAATAAAAAGTTTTAAGACCGTTTGACAAACACTTCAAAAATATACAGGCTTATTGGTAATTCAACATTTTATTTTTAGGGATATATACAGTAAAGCTCACAATTTGCTGTTAAAAAGGTCATGTAGGCTAGCCGAAAATCAGCAGTTTCTAGAATACGTCGAATTACCAGTAACCTTATTTAAGAGCTTAATAAAAACGGTGGTTTAAAGTAAAATAAAATTATTTTTAGTACATATCATAAAATTTATTTTACTAATCAAAAATACAATTAAATAATCAATAGATCACTCATCTTAAAATTATATCAATACATATAGGATATCTTTGCACTGTATTCTCACAGTTGGAACTATTTTATATCCGATTGCCGCGCAATAACAGAAGTCTCTAACATCTGAAAAATAAAAATGGAATAAGTTAGAATAATTGGTTAAAGTTATTAGTTTAAATTAAACACTTTAAACGGATTTTATTACGTGTATTCATTATTGAGCCTCCCTGACGTTTCGATAACTCTACAGTTACCGTTGTCAAAGGCGGACTAAGAAAAACAAAGTTCTGCTCTGTCAAAATAACATTTGTGCTAAATACCCACTTTAATAGTCTGAATTAAAAAATAAAGGTGTAATATAACAGTATGCCAGATGAGCCAATTTTTTTTTGTATACACGCGATAAAATCCGTTTAAAGTGTTTTATTTAAATGAGTGACAATCGCGGAAACCGAAGACAATATTCTTAGTTTAAGTTTTATTAAGAAGTTTAGCCAGATACCTAACTGGCAGAGATTTTTTTTGCTAAACCTCCTGAACTCTTTCTGTTATTATAAAGCTATTTGCTATTATAATACACTATAAATATACTAAAAAAATATAAATGGTTTTATTATAAAACTTTCACGAATTTCACAAAAAAAAACGTCGAGCTCGGTTTTTGTGTGATATTCGTGAAAGTTTTGATTGACACGAGTAGGTATACTTAATAACCAACCTTCACTTGGATTTTCCTCAATCAATTTAATGTAGACAGAAGCAGCTTTAATTGTTTTTAAATGGATGAGAGCTTTCTCTAAAAATATGGGCCATTTTTTAAATAGTCGGAGCTCTGATCCTCTAAACTTGGTTTCGAAATCCAGTTCAATCTGGAAAAAGAAATACGATTATAAGTTATTATTTATATATAATATATTATAGTGAATGGGTTTGCTCTTGGGCAGTATCTAGCCCAAGGACGCTCTAAAGATTCAAGAAGGTACGGAATCCTTACCTTCTTGAATCTTTTGAGCGTCAAGCGGCAAAGAAATTCACCGTGCCACTGAGAGCAAAACGAAAAAAAATTAACAGGGATGGAGAAACACATGTAGCTGATGGAATTTTAATGTTTTTGATTGGACGTCAGTTGACGTCATTGGCGTCAGTGGCACGAATTTCCGATAACGTGAAAAAACGTGGCAAAACTTACAGAAGATGTCTCATTCGTGGTCGGCAACTCATCATTGCTTGTGCTGTACGTGGGACTGAGCGCAGAAAAATCACTATCAATGCTAAAAGTTATCATCAGATGCTGTCGCCTGTAACAAGCATTAAACACTCATTAAAGTAAATTTTCAACAAAAAAAAAAACAACTCAAAATATTTCCATATTCGGTCTCTCATTTAGGTACCATAAAACAAGTGAATGTTTTACCTAAAAAACATCAATATCAGAAAGTTTAAATAACAAAACATTATTGTGTGGTTCTTAATAAAAAGTCCGTGCTAGGTTCAAATCAATCATGTAATGAAATAAAACAAAATACATAAACGCAAAGTAGGGGTAAACCATGCTATTGTTGGCACCCCCTCAGTGATTGGCACTCTGATTTAAAAATTCAAATAATAAGAGAGAATTCCTGTTTATTTACTGTTGCAATACTTTATTTGGTAGAATATCTAATAATCTCTAGTGGCAACACTGTTGTCAGCCATCTTTCTTTCACAGCTGTTTGTGAGCTGTTAGGGAAATCAAGTCGTCGTGAGCGTGTTGTTTTTTTTATAAAAAAGTTTAGTACTGGAGGATAGAAGTGCACGTGACAAGTTGATTTTTGGGTAAGTTTCTACAATAATTTAGATTTGATTATGTTAAATAAGTGTAAATCTTGCTATTTTTATCGTTTTTAGAGTTGAAAAATAAGCGTACCGGTAATTTCATTGGTGCCAATCACTGTATTTTTTTTTGTATTGTGGTACAGTGATTGGCTTAGATGCCAATGATTGTACATTAAATTTTTTGATGGCATGTGTTAAATTTCACAGTTAAATGACATTTCCATCAATATAGACCGTATTGGGTTGCTAAATAAGGCTGTTTTTGCTTATATTACAATTCATAGCACTGCCAATAATTATACACTTTTTAGTGCCAATGACTCTATACCCATCTAAGGTTTCCTCTTCTTCTGCATCTCTTTCAGATACCTATCTACCCGTGTCTAAGATGCCGAAGGTTACGGATGGAAAAAAATATACAAAAACATATACAGAAGAAGATGTAGAAAAAGCCTTGCAAGCTATAAAAAATGGAATGGGTAAGAAAACTGCTGCAAATAAATTTAATATCCCACGAGCAACTTTGCAGTTTCGCCTATCCAACCAATTTGTCAAAAGTCGACCTGGTCCAGATACAGTTCTGTCTAGTGCAGAAGAACAAGAGATAGTTAAATGGATAATTGCAGCTTGTAGTAAAGGATTTCCTCGGCGTAAAGAGGATGTCATAAAGAGTGTCAAACTGTATTTGGATGAACATCCCAGACCAAACAATTTTATAGATAATACACCAGGCGAGGGATGGTATAAACTGTTTTTGAAGAGGCATCCTGAGCTTTCTATGCGAACATCGGAGGCTGTAACTTCAGCAAGCTCAAAGTTGTCAGAGGAGCAAATTAGAAACTGGTTTACACAAGTAGAAGAATATCTGAAAAAAAATGATCTCTTTGATATTTTGAGTGATCCATCTAGAGTTTATAATGGGGATGAAACGAATTTTATTTTATGCCCAAAGAACACCAAAGTTATCGCTTTAAAGGGAACCAAAAATGTGTATGAGATTGATCACGCTCAGGCTAAATCATGTGTTACTGTAATGTTCACATTTTTGGCGGATGGTGTAACAACACCACCTATGATTATTTACCCCTTAAAGAGAATGCGACTTGAGATTCAAAAGTCTGTGCCTAGCGATTGGGGTATTGGTCTGTCAGATAATGGATGGATGAAGGCCGAGCTCTTCATCCAGTACATACAGAATGTTCTGCACCCAGCGCTGGTGAAGATGAATATCACTTTTCCTGTAATTCTTTTTTTGGATGGACATAAAAGCCACACAACACTGCAGCTTACTCAACTGTGTCAAAATCTTGGTATAATACTTATAGCTCTATACCCTAACGCGACACGGATTTTACAACCAGCAGACGTTGCGGCGTTTCGCCCAATAAAAGTAATGTGGCGTAAAGCAGTCCTAAAATGGCGAACAGACAACTTAACAAAATCCTTACTAAAAACAGATGTTGCACCTATATTGGAGAAGCTTTTACCCAAATTAAATAAGACGACGTTGAAGAACGGCTTTAAAGCTTGTGGTTTGTGCCCATTTAATCCAGATCAAGTAGACTACACAAAATGTTTAATGCCCTATAAACCAGTCCAAGAAATTTTGGATGACAATTGTTCTACAAGTCTTAACTATGAGACATTTGAAGAAATAGTTGGAGCACAGTTAATCAGAAAGATGAAAAATCAGGTGGTAGGAAAATCAATAGAAGCTAAAAAGCTTTACGAGTTGTATAAATATCTCGTACCAAAAATTTCAACACACGAGTCATCTTCGCAAATAATAGAAACAACTTCTAAGGAACTAATGCAACACAAGGACAGGACTCACAGGAGCAATTTAAATAAACAAAACAACGACGGTTCAGAAGATTTGACCACAATGGCAGCCCTCAATGAATTAACGACAATGCCAACAGAAGTAGAACGTTTGCCGAATGAACCAGAACTGTTAACTCATGAACCTCAATCCAAAGACACTTACACTTCTAAAACAAACACGATGATTGACAATTATTCAGGAACTTCAAGACACGAAAAACTTCTAAATGTTGAACTTCAGCATCAGGGGGTTGAGGAATTACCTCCTCATTCGTTGGCATCCTGTATAAATCTTACATCGACAATCTATTCAGTACCAGAAGCTGTACAAACGGTTGAAGTAATTTCTGAGTGTGAAAGAGAAAAACAAACACCAACATGTGTAATACCTATTCCATCCACCAGTCGTCAAAGTGTAGAGCTGATTGGAGACAAATGGGTCCCTTCAAAGAGTCCAGTAAAGAGACAAAGTATAAAAGATTTTTAAAGTTACCAAAGACTCCAATTAAAACACAAAAAGCTGGTATAGAACATCGCTCTTTTGTTTTAACGAGTAAAGATTGGGAAGCTGTAGAACTAGAAAAACAAGAAAAAAAGATGAAAGAGATGCAAGAAAAGGAGAACAAACGAATAGCAAGACTAGAAAAAGCCAAAGAGAAACGCTTACTCAAAGAAAAAAAACAAGCTGAAACTATTAATAAAAAGAATAAAGCCAAAAATTTTAATTTAATTAAGAAAAGTAAACCAAACTCTAATAGTATAAAATCAAAAATTGTTATCCAATAAAACATCATAATTAAACCTGCAAATAAAATCTCAACTGATATTGAAGAAGAAAGAGAATATACAAAGGAAATAAAAAAAAGAACCTATGAAAGAAGTTAAACCTGCAAATATTACTGCCCTGGAGGAAATAATAAACAGACCAATTTTAGATGCAGTTGAAAGAACCTTTAAATAATCGGAAAAAGTACAGATGGTCAAAAAAGAATTGAAGGGACCAATTTTAGATGAACTTAAACCTCCGAACATAACTTTCCGAGATTCAAAGGAAACTGGAAATGATAAGAAGATAAAAGTTAAAGTAAATAGATTGAGACCACTGTCAGATGAAGAATTGTTAAAAATTTGGAAGAGGATTGAGATTATTAATGGACCTAGGCATGTAGGTGTGCCTACATTGGTAAATACAACTGCCAATCGTTATACCAAATTCACTGTGCCAATAATTATACTTCAGTGCCAATGATTGTGCAATAGCATAAAGCAATTAATTTTATGTTAGTTTTTAAGCAATAAACATTTTTTTTAAATACCAATGTGAATTATTGTAATCTATACTATATACCTTTTATTTGATAAACATTAGATAGGATAAAAAATATTAATATAACAAAGAATTTACTACTTATATGTTGAAGGTCATCTTAGAGTGCCAATCACTGTACTGTTTACCCTAGGTACAAATACTATTTCACCGTTAACAATTAAAGCGACGTCACACAGTCGACGGCGGCGGGGGCGGCGCGCCTTGCATAGGCGGCTGCGCCCGTAATGAGTTCAACAACAATACCAACTGCTGATCAGTCATCACCACGGACGGACACGGCACTGCGGCGCCGGGTGGAGCCTGCTCGGGTTGCGCCGTCTGCGCGGCACCAGGCTGCTCACACCCAGGTTGTGGCTGCGACGACATGGCGGAGGTGCCAGCGGATAGAAGTCCCGCACACGCTGGCGTCGAAGCAGCAAAAGCGGCAGCGGACGCAGGTCCAGCCAGCGGCGGCGTAGACATACGCACGTCTATAAATAAGTCCTCGCCTTCGGAAGGCATCGCACTACCAGGCTGCTGCGTATTCCGCGTAGCACTATTTGCGCGCGATCGCGTAAGCACCATGTCCACAGAAGTCTAATAAACACTGTTCCCTAAGTCACCACACACTCCCGTATAACATACGTATACCGTTCACGGCAACCGCGTAATAAATCCGCAGTGAAAATAAACCGATCCAGGCGGGACTCAATTACCTAAACCCTAAACTCACACAAAGCGTCGCAAAACACTATTGTTCACTTGTTTACGTTCTAATCTAACTATACTAACGTTCGACGCAAGTTCTATATAGGCTAACTATACCTAGAATACTAGACTAGCACGAAGCGTACTATAAGCAATATTGTTATTGGTATTTTTTATTATTTGATGTTATTAGCAACAACAGAAATACATCATTTGTGAAAATTTCAACTGTCTAGCTATCACGCTTGTTGAGATACAGACAGCTTGGTGACAAACAAACGGACAGACGGACGGGCGGACAGCGAAGTCTTACCGTAAGTATCAATTATATGTAAAGAATTAACCCCTAACTCCTAACCGTTAAGGAGTTGTATACCTTCCATAATCAGCTCAGCAAAATGAGATGATTATTTGAATAACTTCAGAAAATGTATGAAAAACATTATGAGTGAAAAAAAAAACTTACATGAATAATGTTTCTGAGTTTCTTCAATACAATATTCTGTCTTTTAAACTTGGAATTAATTCTTTCAGTTCCGTTTCTTGTATATCATCAAGCAATTTCAACGTAATGTGATTATCTAAAAAACAAGAGAAAAAAATTAAATCAGTCTTTTAGCTCATTAATTAAGGTTTAGTTACACACCGGCAAATATTCGGCTTAATTTTCTTTCGGAATAGAGGCTTAGGACCAAAACACAATTAAAACTACACAATACCTAGGTACTAGCTATGGGCCTACCAATGGTAAATTTTACCAGATTAGTTTGGTATGCCTACCAAACTAATGTGGTAAAATTTACTCTTCACTTTAGAAGTTCGTTTTGTAAATCTATCAAGGTAAATTAGCTAATTAGGTAGGTACCTAACCGCTATTTCTAGGCCAATATCTAGGCATCCTAAATACTTATCGTCCCCTTCTGAACTCTGACCCTTTAGTAGTAATATCGATTTACAAAAAAACACACGTGGGATATCCTTGACAAAAGAAAGGCTCTCCGTTTCAAGTTGAATTCTTCATTAGCCATTCACTCAATCGTTAGTTCAAAATTAATTTATTAGACAACACAACTTAAAGGCATGGCGCCATCTTGAAAACACGCATTATTAAAAGTATAGGTATATAATATCGATCAAAATAGGCACTCACCTTCAAAGTTTGTTATGGTTTCGTCAGACAATCCCCATTCCTTTAAATATTCGGCGACAAGTCCTCTTCATGTTCAATGTCACCATCCATTTTAACTTGACCACAGCGATGAGCGACCACCTCGTAAGAGAGCTCGCGCAAAAAGAGCGAGTGGGGGCTGGGCTGGCCGCCGCTTGCGCCGCGCCAACCAGTGTTGCCAATGCATAGATGTGGAAAGATATGTCATGAAGGCGTGGCACTGTCCCCAGCTATGCGGACAATGTGTCCTTATGTTGCGAATATAAAGTTACGCTCCGTTTAATCGCGAAACATGCCCCGAGAAAGTTACGTGTTTTACATACTTTTTCAAAATGCCTACTTGATCAGTTCAAATCTGCAAAAATGACATCAACAAAACAAACCTTAAGACAAACAGAGTATCCTTACACAACTCTGTTAACAATTAATTCATTGGATCTATTTTTAAGCGATTTTTTAACATTTGTATTACGCAATATTTTCGACACGTTGAAACTACTCGAAGCGTGGCTATAGGGATATGACAACGTTCGCATAATGTCGATATCGATGAATGCGATCTTTGATATTTTCTAAATAAGTCATTTTTATCTACTAGATCGTTCAATAAGTCCCGAGACTAACCTGGAAATGGCGCATATATTAAAAACTCTTTTGATTTTTAAAAAGTACTGGCTATCAATACAGGAATGTGTCAAATTTTTAAAAATGGAACAATAAAATTATTGATTTTGAAACATTTAAGTGACGCTATGATTGTAATTTCGATACAATGGAAAAAAACGAGTTTCGCGTGTTGATAAAACATTGTTTTTTAATGGGAAAAAATACCGTTGAAGCACAGCAATGGCTTATAAAATGTTATGCAGGATCAGCTCCCTCTAAAGCAACCATTTGTCGGTGGTATGCCGACTTGAAACGCGGTCGCATGGACACCAATGATGGGGAACGCTCAGGTCGTACAAATGAAGCAGTGACTCAACAAAATATTAACCAAGTCCTCAAAATCGTATTGGAAGATCGGAAGGTAAAAGTGCGAGAGATAGCCGAGATAGTGAAGATTTCAGCTGGTAGTGTTTTCACTATTTTACATAAAAATTTGGCCATGAAAAAGCTTTTTTCTAAGTGGGTGCCGCGTTTGCTTACAACTGATCAAAAGGAACAACGTATCAATGATTCAGAGCGATGTTTGGCGCTGATGAATCATAATAAAAAGGATTTTTTACGTCGGTATGTAACAGTGGATGAAACCTGGATACACCATTTCACTCCGGAATCCAATCGGCAGGCAGCGGAGTGGAGAGCGGCTGGTGAAAGCCGCCCGAAGCGTCCAAAGACTCAGAAATCGGCCGGTAAGGTTATGGCGTCTATATTTTGGGATGCGCATGGAATACTTTTCATCGACTACCTTGAAAAGGGGCAAAATATAAATAGTGACTATTACATGTGCTTATTGGAGCGATTGAAGTACGAAATTGCGGATAAACGGCCTCACATGAACAAAAAGAAAGTGGTGTTTCACCAGGACAACGCGCCTTGTCACAAGTCCGTGAGAACGATGGCCAAAATTAACGAATTGGGCTTCAAATTGTTTCCTCATCCCTCTTATTCGCCAGACTTGGCCCCCAGCGATTACTGGCTGTTTGCAGACCTCAAAAAAAATGCTTCAGGGTAAGAAATTTGACTCAAATAGTGAAGTTATCGCAGCAACGGAGGCTTATTTTGAAGCCAAAGACAAATCGTTCTACACACATGGGATAGAAAAGTTAGAAAAGCGTTGGAGGGACTGTATCGCTCTTGGAGGAGACTATGTTGATGAATAAAAAATATTTTTATAAAAAGACCTTTTTTTAGTACTTAGTCTCGGGACTTATTGAACCACGTGTTATATTTGCGACTTATTTCTTATTCAATGCTTGCTGCCACGCTCAGATTTCGATTTTGAAAGGATTCGGTCCAATAACAAAAAAGTTCAAAATGGAGGCCACATTTTTCAAATCTAATACTATATCAAATGAAGTGAAAGACCGTCACTCACCATCAAAGAAAATTACCGTTTTCAATATGCAGAGCAACAGGCGACGCCGTTTCTCATTTTATTTCATCGCGGGCAGCAAGATGTTTGACCGATTAATCTTGGGTCTTAAAATTTGTTATACTTTTTCCGCTAAGCCCCGTACGCGATATCGTCCGAAAAGAAACGTTGTCTCAACAAGAGGCCAGTCATTAAGGTTTTTTTTAAAATCTCAAATGCCCTGTTACTAACATACAATTTATACCTTACATCTAGGGAAAATAATTTCAATGTAGACTGGTCACACTGATGGACTCTCGCTGAGGTTTGGTGTTTCGAATTTAAATCAATTGCCAGTTCTGAACGTCACATACAAATTACGCAGCAGTGACTCGGTCAGCGGTTCGCTACGTACTAACCATGTACGAACTCAAATGCGATACGGCTTTTTGTTTTGTATCCCATTTGCGTGCCTCACTCTCGAAGTACTGTGCGCTGTATCTGTAGTAATCTGTGTGTTCAACGTTAAATTAGTGAACGCATTACCCTTAGAGCACTTAACACTGTTCTAAGGTATTACCTATGCCTGTGTAATACCTACCTAAAAGTTAATGTACCTATGCAACAGATTTTATAATACAACCTATTTGTTCACTATTTTATCAATTATTATCATCGTAGAATTTGTAAAAAGCCGTAGAATTTGGTACGGCCCCAGGGTTACGGCCGTAGACCGTGTATTTTGTGATTTTGTGGCCTGAAAGCCGTAGAACACGGTAATTACCTTAGCTTTGGTAATTTACACCATGAACTCTGGTAGGGACTATATAGGTATTTTGACCTGAACCGTTTTAGTCTTGTAAGTTCATCCGCGAGGTCTGGTAATATTTATCACATTTTTATGATTACATCAACCAGACTAAATTGTCGACATTTGTTTGGTAAAATGTACAATATTCTTTGGTAATTTACACCATGAACTCTGGTAGGGACTATATTTTGACCTGAACCGTTTTAGTCTTGTAAGTTCAACCGCGAGGTCTGGTAATATTTATCACATTTTTATGATTACATCAACCAGACTAAATTGTCGACATTTGTTTGGTAAAATGTACAATATTCTTTGGTAATTTACACCATGAACTCTGGTAGGGACTATATTTTGACCTGAACCGTTTTAGTCTTGTAAGTTCAACCGCGAGGTCTGGTAATATTTATCACATTTTTATGATTACATCAACCAGACTAAATTGTCGACATTTGTTTGGTAAAATGTACAATATTCTTTGGTAATTTACACCATGAACTCTGGTAGGGACTATATTTTGACCTGAACCGTTTTAGTCTTGTAAGTTCAACCGCGAGGTCTGGTAATATTTATCACATTTTTATGATTACATCAACCAGACTAAATTGTCGACATTTGTTTGGTAAAATGTACAATATTCTTTGGTAATTTACACCATGAACTCTGGTAGGGACTATATTTTGACCTGAACCGTTTTAGTCTTGTAAGTTCAACCGCGAGGTCTGGTAATATTTATCATACTTTTATGATTACATCAACCAGACTTAATTTGTGGACATTTGTTTGGTAAAATGTACAATATTCTTTGGTAATTTACACCATGAACTCTGGTAGGGACTATATTTTGACCTGAACCGTTTTAGTCTTGTAAGTTCAACCGCGAGGTCTGGTAATATTTATCAGATTTTTATGATTACATCAACCAGACTAAATTGTCGACATTTGTTTGGTAAAATGTACAATATTCTTTGGTAATTTACACCATGAACTCTGGTAGGGACTATATTTTGAACTGAATCGTTTTAGTCTTATAAGTTCAACCGCGAGGTCTGGTAATATTTATCACATTTTTATGATAACATCAACCAGACTTAATTTGTGGACATTTGTTTGGTAAAATGTACAATATTCTTTGGTAATTTACACCATGAACTCTGGTAGGGACTATATTTTGACCTGAACCGTTTTAGTCTTGTAAGTTCACCCGCGAGGTCTGGTAATATTTATCAGATTTTTATGATTACATCAACCAGACTAAATTGTCGACATTTGTTTGGTAAAATGTACAATATTCTTTGGTAATTTACACCATGAACTCTGGTAGGGACTATATTTTGACCTGAACCGTTTTAGTCTTGTAAGTTCAACCGCGAGGTCTGGTAATATTTATCACATTTTAATGATTACATCAACCAGACTAAATTGTTGACATTTGTTTGGTAAAATGTACAATATTCTTTGGTAATTTACACCATGAACTCTGGTAGGGACTATATTTTGACCTGAACCGTTTTAGTCTTGTAAGTTCAACCGCGAGGTCTGGTAATATTTATCATATTTTTATGATAACATCAACCAGACTAAATTGTTGACATTTGTTTGGTAAAATGTACAATATTCTTTGTTAATTTACATCAAAACTCTGGTACCAAATTCAACCTTTTTTGTTTTGTAAGTTCAATAGCGAAATTTAGCGAGTTTTTGTTATATTTATCAGAGTTTTCATGTAATTCAGTCAACCTTTAATAATTTGGTAACCATTTTTTTCAGTGTATACGCAGTTTTTCTTAGACCCTAGTGTTGAACCTGAATGATGGATTATTTTGGATATCTATACAAATTATCTTGTAATTCTATTTTAATATTTTAGCGGTGGCCAGTGAAGAACAACCAAAAATGTACAGAAAATGCGAGCTACAGTCGATGGAGGAGTTTAATTCAATGTTCACCAAAACCGGTGATATAATTGGTTGCGGCGCGTTTGGAAGCGTGGTTTTGGTTCGTGACATGAAAGGCGAATATTATGCTGCAAAAATATTAAAAACGAGAACTCAGAAAAAAAGGGATACTGCTATGAGAGAATATGAAATGATGAAAAGTTTAAGACATTCAAAACTAGTAGAACTTCACAGTACTTTCACAGCGAAAGAATCTTTTATCTTAGTAATGGATTAGTAAGTGTTTATTTCAACATTATTCATTTTGCATGGGGTATCACAACATAATGATTTTTAAAATCGTAATACATTTATAACTTTTCAGCCTTTGGGGTGGTGAACTGTTCGACAGGATAGTTGAAGAAGAACATATCAAGGAACTAGACGTAGTGCCCTATGTGAGACAAATTTGTGAGGCCTTGCAATATCTGCATAGTCATAAAATTGTTCATCTGGATTTGAAGCCGGAAAATATAGTTTGCTTGAGCCCAAATTCACGTCTAGTGAAGCTGATTGATTTTGGTCTCGCTAGAACTTTAGACGAGAGCATGGCTACGAGGGCTATTTACGGGACCCGAGATTACGTTTCACCTGAAATATTAAATTTTGAGCAACTGACCTTAGCTTGTGATATGTGGAGTTTAGGAGTAGTTACCTATGTACTGTAAGTGAAACCATTTAATTTTAAAATAAAACAAAATATCAATGTGGTAAATCACCCGAAAATCTACAACATTGATATTTTTCTTTACATGCAAAAGTGCAATACATATTTTTAAAGGAAAGTTTTTTTTATTGAATATGGTATAATAAAACTTATCGTTAACTTATTCTAATCACTGGACGAGTCTGCCCGCGTGGAATGGTGCCAAGAATATCTACATGCTGCATTTCCGCATTACACAGCTAGGCTGATTCGTTGCGCGAAAAATGAGCCAGCTCTTCTGTCACCAGACTATACATATTATTTAATACTTCTTTATATATTTCTTTCCACAGCGGAAGGTAATACAGAAAACGGGTGCTCGCAAGATTGTGGGATAGGTACTAGTAAAGCAATGAAAATATCTATCAGTTACTTACGAGTAAACCTACAATTTAATTAGGTACTTTCTATTTAAACACAATTCATTATCTACATGTATTCATGTAAAACACACAAGCTTGTCCACGACATAGCCATATCTGTCCTAAATGTATATTAATTGCATCTGAATATTTGTAGACTGTCAGGAGTAATGCCCTTCAGCGGAGAAAGCTGGCCCGAGCGATCGGCAAATATAACGAAGGCCAACTATAACTACCACGAGTCAGCATTCAAAGATATATCAGATTTAGCCAAAGACTTTGTTGACCGGCTTCTCATACTACAACCCGAAAAACGTATGAGAGCAGATGAAGCATTGAACCATACGTGGGTGGTGCAAGGCCCGCCCAAAGGCGCAAAAGCTGGACACATGAAACGAACGAGGCAAAATCTGAAGTCATATTTAGCAAATAATAGGGCAAGATGGCAAGTAAGTACATAAAATGTTCATAAAATTTAAAATAAATATATATCTGGACATTATATACACCGCAATCCAGCCCTAAAGTAAGCGATAGCTTGTGTTATGGGTACTAGATAAGTGATAAATATACATACTAATAAACATACTTAAATACAATATATTGAAAAACACCCAGGCACTGGAAAACATTCATGCTCATCACACAACCAACATTTACCGGAAGTGGGAATCGAACCCACAACCTCCGACGCAGATGGCAGGTTCGCTACCGCTACGCCATTCGGTCGTCGGTATATAGACTAATATAATCTTTTCCAAAGAGTATTTCCTCTACTACTGTTCAGACCGAAGCTATGATTGCTTGAAAATAACCATAATAGCGCCCTTTTCTTTTTAAGCTCGGCTTGACGAAGGCACAACCGTGCTCAGATTTTTAATGCATTGAGTTGAAATAGTTTAAGTTGAGAAATGTCGATTATTTTAATGATCATTAAAAATTTGAACCCTAACAGAGAGCTGGGAACGTTATGATAGCAGCGCATCGTCTGCGGAATGCAGGGAGTCAAAGGAACACATTGGATGGAGACAGAGTTTCACCGAAAGTTACTTGAGAGTTGGGCGAGTGAGCCGTATAATACCTACTAGGTTTCGGTTTCTATTACCAACGACTTCTTTGCTAGTACATAATAATTAACTTAATGATTTTTTAGTTGATAAAATAAAAATTACAATGTAACTAAACCCTGTTTTTTAACATGCATCATTAGCCACTCTACTTACGTACCTACCTAATTACAACGAAATCTTTAAAAAAATTAAAACCAGATATCATAATATTTGTACCTAAGTACCTAAATTAGTAAAAATACATCAAAATGCGGGGGATTCTGGCCTTCATAGGTACTTATTTGATGATTGTAAGAATTGACGAAGTCATGGTGTTCACCGTAGGTAGTTAGGTACCTACCATTGAAAACTTAAAAATATAACAGTAGTATATAATCGACGCCTCTCGTGACCAGAGGGCTGGCCTATTTTTAGGTCAGAGGATAAGAGCATCCAACGTGTCAATGCTGCCAGCCTTCTGGGCACTTTTCCATTTGACACCGATTCAGAGGAATACTTTGACGCTTAAAATTCCTTCTTTTTGTGCCATCTCTTTTCTAGGATTAGATTATAATAATATTTTAAGTTTTATACATATACTAGCAAACGCCCGCGGCTTCGCTCACGTTAACTTCTGAGTTATGCTTTACTATGGTGGTTTAATTTCCAAAATTCCTGCATTACACACCATTTTGCCCACAAAATTTTCTCTTGCTTCCTGGTAATAGTCACATATTGATTTTGAAAAATTCGATCGTCACAAAAAAGTTAAATATGGTGGCTATTTTTATGGTTCCGTACCCAAAGGGTAAAAGCTCTTACTAAGACTCCACCGTCCGTTCGTCCATCCGGCCGTGGTTGCTTGCTACCATGGTAAGACATATAAGTACAAAATTGTGGCCAATTCTTTTAAATTTTTACCAAAACTTCCTTTTATATGCTCGCTGCGATAATCAGATTTCAATTTTGAAAACAATCGGCCCAGTAACAAAAAAATTCAAAATGGCGGACACTTTTTTTAAATTTTGACCACAAATTCCTTCTCTATGCTTGCTGCCATAGTCAAATATCGATTTTCAAAGCAATCGGCCCGGTAACAAAAAAGTTCAAAATGGCGGCCACTTTTTTAAATTTTGACCACAAATTCCTTCTCTATGCTTGCTGCCATAGTCAAATATCGATTTTCAAAGCAATCGGCCCAGTAACAAAAAAGTTCAAAATGGCGGCCACTTTTTTAAATTTTGACCACAAATTCCTTCTCTATGCTTGCTGCCATAGTCAAATATCGATTTTCAAAGCAATCGGCCCAGTAACAAAAAAGTTCAAAATGGCGGCCACTTTTTTTAAATTTTGACCACAAATTCCTTCTCTATGCTTGCTGCCATAGTCAAATATCGATTTTCAAAGCAATCGGCCCAGTAACAAAAAAGTTCAAAATGGCGGCCACTTTTTTAAATTTTGACCACAAATTCCTTCTCTATGCTTGCTGCCATCGTCAAATATCGATTTTCAAAGCAATCGGCCCAGTAACAAAAAAGTTCAAAATGGCGGCCACTTTTTTAAATTTTGACCACAAATTCCTTCTCTATGCTTGCTGCCATAGTCAAATATTGATTTTCAAAGCAATCGGCCCAGTAACTAAAAAGTTCAAAATGGTGGCCACTTTTTTAAATATTGACCACAAACTCTTTCTCTATGCTTGCTGCCACTGTAAAATATCGATTTTCAAAGCAATCGGCCCAGTAACAAAAAAGTTTAAAATGGCGGCCACTTTTTTAAATTTTGACCACAAATTCCTTCTCTATGCTTGCTGCCATCGTCAAATATCGATTTTCAAAGCAATCGGCCCAGTAACAAAAAAGTTCAAAATGGCGGCCACTTTTTTAAATTTTGACCACAAATTCCTTCTCTATGCTTGCTGCCATAGTCAAATATCGATTTTCAAAGCAATCGGCCCAGTAACAAAAAAGTTCAAAATGGCGGCCTATTTTTTAAATTTTGACCACAAATTCCGTCTCTATGCTTGCTGCCATAGTCAAATATCGATTTTCAAAGCAATCGGCCCAGTAATAAAAAAGTTCAAAATGGCGGCCAAAAAATTCAAAATTTTTCCTCCTCAAAATTTGAATCTCGAAAATCCCTTTCTGAATACGAATTCATGATATACCTAATACCAACCTAGGTACCAAATTTCAGATCTCTACGACTTTTAATTTCGCTGGAATCCCTGGAACAACGCAAAAATTACACTTTTGTATGGGAAAATCCCTTAAAAGTAGGATTTTTATCCCTTGCAATTTGAATTTCTGGAATCCCCGTCTTAGTACGAATTCATGACCTAATGTCAATGTAGGTACCAAATTCCAGATCTCTACGACTTGTAGTTTTTCGGGAATTCCTGGAACAACAAAAAAAATTACAATTTCGTATGGAGAAATCCCTTTAATGTACTATTTCTACCCCTTAAACATGGAATTTCTGGAATCCCCGTCTTAGTACGAATTCATGACCTAATATCTACCTAGATACCAAATTTCATATCTCTACGACTTTTAGTTTTTCTGGAATGCCTGGAACAACGAAAAAAAATACAATTTTGTATGGAGAAATCCCTTTAATGTACTATTTCTACCCCTTAAACATGGAATTTCTGGAATCCCCGTCTTAGTACGAATTCTTGACCTAATATCTTCCTAGGTACCAAATTTGAGATCTCTACGACTTTTAGTTTTTCGGGAATTCCTGGAACAACGAAAAAATTTTACTTTTGTATGGGAAATACCCTTAAATGTATGATTTTTACCCCTTAAACATGGAATTTCTGGAATCCCCGTCTTAGTACGAATTCATGACCTAATATCTACCTAGATACTAAATTTCAGATCTCTACGACTTCAAGTTTTTCTGGAATGCCTGGAACAACGAAAAAATTTCAATTTTGTATGGAGAAATCCCTTTAATGTACTATTTCTACCCCGTAAACATGGAATTTCTGGAATCCCCGTCTTAGTACGAATTCATGACCTAATATCTACCTAGGTACCAAATTTGAGATCTCTACGACTTTTAGTTTTTCGGGAATTCCTGGAACAACGAAAAAACTTTACTTTTGTATGGAGAAATCCCTTTAATGTATGATTTTTACCCCTTAAACATGGAATTTCTGGAATCCCCGTCTTAGTACGAATTCATGACCTAATATCTACCTAAGTACCAAATTTCAGATCTCTACGACCAATAGTTTTGGCGGAATCCGTGGAACAACCAAAATACCTCATTCTTTTATATATATAGATAATGTTCCAGACGTTATTATTATCATTAACAATAGTTACGTAGATGTCTTTTTTGTAACTGTAAATGATGGCCCGAGATGCAATAATAGATGTAGGTAAGCTTCCGTAATTCTAGAAGGCTAACTATCAATCATACCGATTAGAGAACTGGCTGAAGGTAAATAAATACTAATTATTATTACTTAATCGTTGGATCGTTGGTCTAACATCTAAATTAATAGCGATGGGCCGGACATGCGGCATGAGCCGGAGATGGTCGGTGGAGGAGTGAACACTGATGACTGAACGTGTGCTACACTTGTGGCTCGACCAGACATGGCCACGCTGACCGCGCGCTCGCTGAAGAGACAACATAGAGGCAGTTGAATGAGGCACTTGTTTCTATATTATATTACCAAAACTCTCAGTGACTGAGAGGGACGATGGCTTCCGAGTTCCGATGGAGAAGGCCACAGATTAGTAAATAATCTGTGGAGAAGGCCTTTACCCGAAAATGGGTAGGTAGGTACCAAAGAAAAATATAAACTAAAAAAAATCATAAATTAGATAAAGTATTATTTTTACTAGCTGACCCAGGAAACGTTGCTTTGCCACTAGGTATATAAATAAAAAAATAGTTTACGACCTCAGACCTACACAGAAAATTTGATATTTAACAATCGAACGAGCCGCTTCGGAGGACTTAGAGAAGATACTTATTTCTAAAATATTAAATGATTTATTATAATAATAATTATGCATTGCACGCTTCCATGCAAACATTTTTGGGAAATTAATGACTTTATTATAATCATTTAAATTGAAGGCAGACGTAAGGGCGGACATACAAGGGTAGTTAATGGTCATTGATCAAAATACATGGATCTCCCGAGTCATCAACAACTTGAAGTCATTTGACAATTACTGCTTCAGCACGCGTTGATTTTCAAAACTCCAAGCTTAAGGGGTTATTCGCTCCACCCACTGAAGCGACGCGTCCCACCGCGGTGCGCGGAGCGATAGATAACGCGCGCGGTGACGGAGGCGCAGAGTAACCTGCTCCCCCGCGCAGTGATGCAGATTACGACGGCCTCGCGCTAAATAAACTCGTATGTTCACTGTGTTGTCGATCGTCGCGTCGTGGAGAATGGACGAACTTATTCAATTTCAAGATGTTGCAGTTATATTGTCATTTTAAGGTTTTTGCATACAAGAATTAAAAGACACTGCGTCCATAGAAGATTTTGGACAGTATCAAATCACGCCCGGGACTGCGGTGCCGGTGTGTCATACCCCGCGGCACGCCCCGCGCTCCCGCGCAGATTGGCAGAAACTGCGCGCGGCCGCCTTCCCGCGCGTTTTCGCGTTGCCAGTGTGTTGTGCTATGCGTGATTTCTATACAAATTGAGATACTTGCATACAATGGTAAAATCTGCCATCCCGCGCTACGCGACGGGCGCGGTGCAGTGGGTGGAGCGCCTTATTTAAAAGCATTTGCAGTTCCTCTAGTTCTGCGAAGGTCCATGGACGGCTAACATTAGCGCTAATTATTATTTAACAGTAAGTATGTGGTAACGTCTGTGTATAATTACGACATGCCAAGCGTGAGACAACGTAAAGAGATAGATAATTTTAAAACAAAAACATTTGTTTCAGCAGTTTTTATGTTCAACCTGCTCGTAACTACTATAAATACAACAAACACACAAACACACATACATGCATCGGCTATACTTGATGTTACAAGTCACTTATTTCTGACAAGTGCAATGCGCACTATTCAACGAAAAACATCCAAGTATCGATACAAGTGCTCATAAAAATATGCTCTTTGGCAAACCTAAATATTTTTTTAACCCAATATTCAGGGTATAAGAGGAAATATCTTAGTGACCGAGTTCGGTATTTTTTTTGGTACTTAAATACGACATTTTCTAAACATTAATCCTAGCTAGATCGATTTATCGCCCCCTCGAAACACCTTATACCTACTAAACTTTACCAAACAATTTCAAGCAAAATAATTTGTTTCCACAATCTTACTGTCGCAAGCCTACAATGTGTTATTGGGAAAAACCCAATAAAATTTGAATTTCGCGGGCAGACCTTTACAGTGAGTCTTTAAAAATAGTATTACTTTCTGCCAATAGATGTCATGATAGGAGGATAGGATCTGCCAATAGGAGTCTGGTAAATACATTTTCTAAAAAAAATGAATCCTAGCTAGATCGATGTATCGCCCCCAAACCCCCCTGTATAATACTAAATTTCATGAAAATCGTTCGAGCCGTTTTCGAGATTCAGATTATATAGAAATACATGCACAAGAATTGCTCGTTTAAAGTATAAGATTATTAGCGAAGATCGGTTATTGAAATCCAGCAGCAACCGTTTAATTTCTGAGGGATTAATCTATAGCTTCGCTTCAGTATGTGTTAATACAGGTTATAACTTATAAGCTACCTATATTCCCAGCCGAATTAGTTCAGTAATTGCAGTGCACAGAGTTGCAGTATGAAAGAGTAAAACATCCAAACTCACTTCTAGTTTTCATATACAGTCAAACACACGAACAAACCTGGTTAAGTGAGGGCTCAAGGGATCGAGATCTGCTGTTTCTCTAGAGGTTTCTCGCTAACCCGAGTCTCAAAGTTAGGAAGGCACAATGACGGGACCTGACAAATACTCGGTTATTTCTCCCTTACTAAGGTTTGACTGAATAATATAATATCTTAGGATTTTGATATTTACTGTTGAAAATTAGGGTTTTTTAAATATCCCATGGGAACTATGGATTTTCCCGGGATAAAAAGTAGCCTATGTTTTAATCCGGGTTATAAACTATCTATGTTTCAAGCCAAATCGGTGCAGTAGTTGCGGCGTGAAGGGGTAACAAACATACACACACACTTACACACAAACTTTCGCCTTTATAATATTAGTGTGAATATTAGTGTGAAGTGTGATTAGGATTTTGAAATTTCTCGGTTATTTCTCCCTTACTAAGGTTTGATTGTATATAATATTAGGATTTTGATTTAGGTAGAGTAGTAAACCGAATGAAACACCATAATTAATGTTTTCATTTATTTAGAGTTTAATCTCGGTAATAAGAAGCAAAATTGACATGAAAAGAACAGAATGCGATTGTTAAGTACGACAACGTAACAATATAATCACTGCTATTGTTATGACGCATTTGAACAAAATATGAACTGAAAGACAACTATTGTATTATAATTAATATAATTATTGTAACTTTGTTTGAATTGCTATTCGATAAATCAACAGTTATAGGTTTGGAATGTACATATACTTATGTCGCGCTAAAACCTTGAGTTCAGTTCAATCGAGTAATAAGTTTTACTAATATAATTAATTACTGATGAACTCCAAGATTCGCGCAAGCATACTCCTATCATTTAATATTCTAGTATTTTCAAAATTAATATTCTAACACCCATACGCAATTACCGCCACGCAGGCTCACACGACACAGGTCACAGCAAATCAGTTTTCAGCAACGTACTCATTTAAAGTTGAGTGTTGATGTGTATAGATATTTCTTACCACTATGACGCGCCCCACTCTGTCAAAACTCCATATGAATCGAATGAAACATAAGCAATTGTGACAGAGTGGGGCGCGTCTTCCCGGATTGAAATATCCTGTGAAACTGCACAGAAGTGACTGCGAATACAATAAATGTAATTTAAGCTTAGCGCGCGACGCTACGTGGACATACAAGGTTATCTCTTTAACTGAATATCCCCTAGACCATCCAGACGCGCCCACTCTTTCCTCATTTCTTACTAATCGCATGAAAAATGAGCAATTGTGAAGGAGTGGGCCGCATCTTCGGGGATTAAACTACTAATAATACTGAATACTCTTTGCTTAAAAGTGGTTGTTTCATATTACTTTAAAGCCGGCACGTCTAAATCTGGCGCTATCCTTTCACAACAGTCTCTGGGACAAGGGAAGACACTGAGTGTAGAACCTGTGCTCATCTTTACCACGGGTTGTGAAAGGGATGGTACTAGTTTCTGACACGTTTAATTCAGACTCTAAAACCGAACTAACTATGAATGTCTAATTATTAACCCAGTGTAAGATTTTTGGACACTTTCAGATTCTTCACTTTTTCAGTTAAATTACTTCAAATGAGTATTATCCTGGGACAAGCAGTTCCCGCCAGACGCCAATCAAAGTCGCGTCACATCAATGTAGCGCCGCGCACCAAGGTGGCTTCAACTTACTCAACTAGTATTAGTTTATCACTTAACTATAACATTACCCCTAAACCACAAAAGAGTAAACTCGTAGAAAATACTTATAATTAGTAAATACACAAAATCGTACACCAATTTTGTGTACGCGTAGGTACATGGCAGTGCTGCTTATTATGGATATAATCGACAATTATATAAATTTACTATAAAAAAAAACAATACACTTAACAAAAACAAATTAAATACGTTTACAAAAAAAAAGGTGGACAAAGGTAAGGCAATGACGAACATTCATTGCCATTTAGTAAATATAATCTAAAAGTATTGGAAACCTTAACCTTAACATGTTCTAGGAATTATGAGAGTCTGATATCAACAATTTAAATAAATATAACTATTATTAATAAACTCGTCTCGTTCAACTTTTTTATATTTCCCATAACTTTGAGGTCATATTCGATGCGCCAAATAAAAACAATCATTTCTTTTTTTATTATGCGCTCCTATTCTAAATTTATTGAAGTTAATAATTTCAGAAATAGAAATAGGCCAGAAAAACCTTAACATTATATTAATAAAGTTTCGGATGGATACCTATAAAATATAAGTGAACTTGTACTTTCTGAAATCAATAATTCACATAAAGCCAATGGACAGTCAATAAATGAATTTAGTATAGTAATTCTTAAAATACCAGTCTTATAGCATCGAAAATATCTATCAGTCACTTCACTATTTTTCAGTTCCTGTTGCACCGTTCGCTGGGATTATTTTCGCAGAGATTGGGAACTGTTGTTAGAGCCTAATTATGATAATTAATTTAAGTACTTATAAAAATCAACTGAACATAAATATAATAAACACGTTATAATGAACAAATCAAATATGAATCAAAAATTTAAGTATCATAGCTAAATTCTGTGTGTCGAAACAAAATAACAGGCATACACAAGTGCCCAATCTCTCGTCCTTCTCTAAATGAGCAACTAACAGTCGACGCAGTCAAAGTATCACACATAAAAATAATATAATTAATACACCTTGAATTCAAATAAGTGAAAATCCCAATTACTGGGAGTAAGTTTGTGTTAAAGTCGCTAGACGCACGGACACAACAAATAGTGACGTCATTCACTCTGGCGGACGCAAGCCGCAAGAGTTACGGTTTGAAGGTGGGAAGGGTAGCCAGCTTCTGTTTGACCTCTTCCGTGGAGTCGCTAGAGAGGAGCAGGGTGTGGGAGAAGCCCATGGTCACCTGCGTGATGTTCAGACCCTCCATAGACGTCACCTCCTTGGGCCTCGCCGTCGACTTGTTAATTGCGCCCGTGCCCTGAGAAAAGGATTTAAACTTAGCCAACGACACAACACTTAGTCCCCCGGCACGTGTACAGTGTATACAGATACTTCAATCCACGATGACGCGCCCCTTTTAACGACACTTTTTGCTATAGTAAGCTATTTATTGCAAGTTGTACGGCGTGCGCATGTTTCTCTGTCTATCTCTCTCTCTCTTATAGAAAGCCAGATATACTTCGTTCCATCCGGATGTCCCTTGACAGTTGACACTCTCAATTTTTTTGTTATTCATTTATAAATATTTTATTACAGTTAATATTTCGTAATGTTTTTTAACTCTAAAAGTGTTAATCGTCTCACACTACACACTAGTAACACACGAGTAGACTGGTAATTTGGTGACTACTATACTGGTATTCTTTCTTTCTTCCTTGCCTTTTCCCACTTTATGTGGGGTCGGCACAACATGTCTTCTCCTTCCATTCGCTCCTATCAACCGTCAACTCGCAATCCACTCCTTTCACACGCATATCTTCTTTCACGCAATCCATCCATCTCTTCTTCGGTCTTCCTCGACTTTTTCGTCCCTGCACATGCATACTCATCGTTCTTTTAGTGACATGACTTTCATCCCTCCGCATACATGTCCATACCACGCTAACCTTTTACTCCTCATCTTTTCTGTTATTGGCGCAACTTTCAAACTTCCCCTTATGTACTCGTTCCTTATCCTATCCATTCTCGTCACACCACACATCCATCTCAACATTCGCATTTCGGTCGCATGCACTCTTCTTTCATCTGTCCCTTTTACTGCCCAACACTCTGATCCATACAACACGACAGGTCTGACGACCGTCTTATAAATTTTCCCCTTACTACTAATATACTACTATATATACTACTATACTCGTATATAAAAAGTTACTATAAAACTTGTATGAAGGGTTAGGTGCTTACCAGTTCACCGTAGGTGGGGGACACGCCCCAGGCGATCAGGGAGTCATCCGCAGCGATGACGATAGAGGTATTGCTGGTGCCCACACTACGAATGTTCCAGCCTTGGACACAAAACAGAAGAGAAAAAATTTAAAACTGCGTTAGTATGTATTTAGTTACGATCTTTATTTACTGTTATGATATCGCCACCTATAACACCTCATTCAATGAAAACGACAAGTAGTGGATGATTACTGGTATACTCTGATGGTGGATATACTCTGATGTTCTGGTAGTAGTCTTAATAAAGTTAAAAGAGAATTTGGGGTAAGACGAATTAAATGATAAGGGGGGTTGTATGTGTTCTTCACCATATTGTTCAGTTGTGACATTTTAGTAATTGCAACAAAAATGACCCACAATCTGTTACCAACAAAGTGAAGGTTTTACGACAAAAGTAAGCAAGATTTTATGGTTTGGATTTATGACATATGAGCGTAGATAAAGTAGTGTATGAAACTCTACATAATTAGGTATTAAAATACTTGTGTGATACTATTAAAAAAATCGCCTGTGGCTCGTTTTCTGAACTCACACTCGTATTTTAATACCTCCCATTATGCATCCGTTTCATAAACTACTTTATGAAACTGTAAAGCAATATTATCCAAGTATTAATAATAAGCCCCAGGCAATTAACAGAAAAAAGATAGTCACCTGCGAGATCTTGCACGGGTTTGGGGTACATGTTAGCTTCCCCAGTGCGTTTGGTTTGTCCAAACAAGAATAGGCCTCCTGAAATGATTAACGCATACGTTACATTCACGCTTTTAACAGTAATGAAGTACGCGCCAAGGCGGTCGGACACGCGCACTCTTTTTCTTATTTGTTGATAAGCAGTCGTTTATGTAAACCGCTATTACCTTGACCTTCCTGATGGTCTGCGGGACGCGGGGCGGGAGTCACTCAATCAATGAGCTAGTCTGTCACTGTCATAGCCAATTGCATCACCCGCCCCGCGTCCCGCAGACCATCAGGAGGGTCAAGTTTATAGCGGTTTACCTATAGTTCATTATCAACAATCTTCATTTGTGCTAAACAGCTGTGTAATGCGTTCCCCCATGAGAAGGTCCCCAATGATTAAAAAATGTTTTGAAGGCAAATCTTTTTTTAGGGTTCCGTATCCATAGGATAAACACGGGACCGTATTACTGAGACTTCGCTGCCTGTCCGTCTGTCACCAGGTTTTATCTCTAAACGGTGATAGCTACAGGCTTGAAATTTTCAAAGATGATGCATTTCTTTTGCCACTGTAACGGCAAATACAAAAAAAAATAGAATAAAATAAATTTTCCCATGCAACATTGATCTATTGAGAATTGGTCTTCATAGTACGGAACCCCTCAGTGCGCGAGCCCGACTCGCACTTAACCAATTTTTTCATTAATGACAATTTAGCAGTCAAAGTTGTAAAAATATAATAGGTCCGTTTTGGCATACGTCATCGTGAGACTAGTTTATGAACCATACGACCCGCTACTCGATACTCACGATGAATCTAAAGTATACTTCTTATAAGCAAAATTTATAATCTATACTTCTATACTAATATTATAAAGAGGTAACGTTTGTGAGTTTGTGACGTTGTAAGGGATAATCTCTAGATCTACTGAACCGATTTTCAAAATTGTTTCACTAGTAGAAAGCCACGTTATTTTGGAGTGTCATAGGCTATAATAATTTTCAGAATTAATTTCGCATCTTTACTTAAACTTATAATCCAAGTTGTAAAAAAAAACTGCTTTGAAATGAAGAACGTATCAAAATCTGTAAAAAAGTCCGCGTATATGCCTATGTTCCGTTACGGCACGGAAAGGGATTCAGATCAAAACTCCCGCCATCCATAGGCGATTTTCGAACTGGCATAATGCATAGACAACACGCAGCTTAACCAGCTGTCATGCATTTCGTACTATACAAACCTCGAAGAAGTGTCAACGTCACCGATGACAAAACGACTAACCGCCACCTTCAAGTCGTTAACGCTCGAGTAACGCGCGCGCGCCGTGTGTGAAAAAACACCAAAAACCCCCTTTTTCAAAGATAAAAACCCATAATTCCCTGCAGCACCAGGTGGAGATCATCGTGTGCAGCTTCAGGCAGTTCAAGGTACGTACGAGTGCATTGTAATTGTCTTGCATTTTCCAGTGAGAAAATCGTTTAACGGTTTCAGATCTGAATTCCCAATGTAGCATGGGCCTCTTATAGCGAATTGCTACATTTAATGGTGCCGAACCCGGGATTTTCCGCCTTTTTAACGAATAATTTGTGTATGGTATATCTGGTTAAACGTAATTTAGATTATTCAACTCACGACCTTTGTTCTCGCGAATTGCGATCTGAATTACTCCGTGTTAAGACCATCCATCGTTAATACCTACATAGATTAAACACATCGGGCAGGGAAGTACACGTAAAACAGAACAAATAATTACCTCGTAAAAGTATTGAATTATTGAAAGATCAAATAAACAATCACATCAAATTATCGGTGTTTATTTCAAAGTCGGCTTGCAATAATTCAATCTTTTAAATCGTATTCCACATCATTCTACATAATTAACATCTAATATCGTATTCATCTTATTGTTCCTAACTTTAAAAACGTAATTTTAACATTTATCGAACTAAATATAACTAAATACATGCAAGTAGTCGGGTACCCACATTCCGCGTGCATTTATTCCGACCGCGCCGAGCCGTCCGCGTCACACATTAACCTTTTGTTTGTACGAATAAAGTTTATAATTCTATATTCGCAAGTCTATTCCATTAGCGTACGGTTCACCACAAAGTTTTGTTAGCGACGTGAACTAGATTACTTATAAAGTAGTGTACAACTTGAGTGGTGTACTGTACATAGATAAGAACTTGTCGGAGGAATAGCTGAATACAGTTCACCGCACAAGTTTTGTTGAGTACAAGTATACACATTTCATATACATCGTTGCATAACTTGTGTGGTACTGTGTATACACGAACAATTTATGACTCTGTAACTTTATTTGTGTTTTTATTCCCTAATTCGAATTGAAGGCTATTCTATCGTTGCTTTTATATATCTGGTAAATATTAACTTGCAATAATGTCTCTCTTAAGACGGCATTCAGCGCGGAAGGCAGGCCTTCTTAAGAAATCTCAATCAAGATCCGTGGACATTGAATACACGGTTAAGGATTTGCCTTCATTGCGTAGGCAACGTACGATCGCTTATAACCGGGCAAAAAAGGCCTTAGAGGTTGGTCTCACATGCGTAACGGACGACTCTCAACGGGATATGTTTTTTTCATATCATCAGGATATTAAAAAAATCGCTTCTCAGTTTGAAACCACACACTTGGCCATCTTAGAACTTTTGGACGACCCGGACGATGACACGGAAGTTCAAGAACGCTTTGACGAAATGTTCTACAAAATAAATTCAATCTATCGCAGCTTAAATAATAGTGAACCACCCACGACTTCTTGTAACTCACAATGTACTTCATCGTCAAACGTCCGCTTGCCAAAAATAGTACTGAAATCATTTTCCGGGGACATTAAACAATTTCCAGAATATCTAGATACGTTCAACTCGTTAATTAATAATTCAAAGTCTCTGAGCGACACTGAGAAGTTTCATTATTTAATATCTTCTCTCAGTGGTGACGCGTTATCGGTAGTGAGAACGTTTCCTCTGACCAGCGAGTACTATCGTGATGCTTATAACGCTCTCATCGCACGTTACAAATGTAAACGCGATTTAGCTTTTACCAGTTGGAGAGATCTTTTAGAAATTAATTTTAATATCAAAAATGCTCATGAATTCCGGAAATCACTTGACTTATTTGAAGAGAATCTTTGCATTCTCAAATCAGTTAATCTACCGGTCAGTCACTGGGATTTCGTATTAGTGTACCATATCTTATCGAAATTAGATACAACGATACGCCGTGACTTTGAAGAAAAATATTCGAATACCGAACTACCCTCTTACGTACAACTCAAGGAATTCTTACATTCTAAGTGTGAAGCATTATTACGTGACACGCATTTTACCGAACAATCGAAACAAAATAAACCCACGCAGAAGTCACCTTCATTACCAGTTAAAAATAAGCAAGTGTCACATACATTGATAGCATCGGATGAAAGGCAACTGGATAAGGCTGTTGTATTGTCACGACCTACAAATTGCTCATATTGCCAGGAGCCACATACCATTTCAGCATGCCCAGAATTTCTCAAAAAAACAATTGACGAGCGTATGCAAATCGCAACAGACAAGAAATGGTGCTTTAACTGTCTGAAAAATTCACATCAATTAAGAAATTGTAACAGCATCTTTTCTTGCCGCACGTGCCGACGCAAACACCATTCTTTACTCCACAGGGAAGCATCGCCTGAGTCGAACCAAACTACATCATCATTAGTTTCACGCTCACACACTAATACAACTGTGTTGTTAGCAACTGCTATCGTCCAAGTTGAAGACGCGTCGGGTAAAATGCAATCTTTTCGCGCTTTGTTTGACACAGGCAGCCAAAGTAATTTTATTACTGAGTCTGCTGTGAAATCATTAAACCTAAAACGATCACACACCGGTGCTTGTGTAAGTGGACTTGGAGAAACGGCAGCTTCTATTTTAGGAGATGTGACCTGTCATGTGGGGACTAATGACAAGGCTTTATTCACTTTGGAATTCCACATTCTACCTAAGATATGTGGCGAGCAACCGATCGCAAATATTAACACAACAGGATGGTCACATATTAAGGAATTAAAATTAGCGGATCCTGGGTTTGATATTCCGGGTCCCATCGATCTTTTGTTCGCAGCTGACGTGTTTGCTGAATCTTTACTCAATCAGAAAATTAAGGGAAACATAAATCAACCTACAGCACTTAATTCTTTGTTCGGCTGGCTTCTGTTAGGTAAAACACGCCTAGCTTCGACTACTCTGTTGCAAACGTCAACATTTGAAACGGAGATTGAATTAAATTCATTAGTTCAACGGTTTTGGGAACTGGAAACATTACCGAAGGCACCAGTTTTAACACCCGAGGAGTTGCTATGTGAGAAAAAATTTGTTGCTGAGCATCGGCGTGACAAAAGCGGGCGATTTATTGTTCAGTTACCGTTTAAAGAAGATTCAGAAGTCACTTTCGTTGGATCACGTGACGTTGCTTTACGAAGATTTCATGCGATAGAACGTAGATTATCTCGAGATCCATGTTTACATAATCAGTATGCAGACTTCATGTCTGATTACATTGAAACCGGGCATATGTCGTTAGTCCCTACCGAAGAAACGGGGAAAGGGAAATACTACATCCCTCACCATTGCGTCTTACGCCCTGATTCAGCAACTACACGCTTGCGTGTCGTATTTGATGCCTCAGCTGGAGATTCCAATTCCCGGTCCCTTAACAATACACAACTTATTGGTCCAAAACTGCAATCTAACATCGTTGAATTACTCCTGCACTTTCGTGAACACAAGATTGTCTTTATGGCTGATGTACGGCAGATGTACCGACAGATTTTAATTTCACCTGAGCACCGTGACTATCAGCGTATATTTTGGAGAGCTACACCTGACGAACCCCTTAAAGAATACCGCCTGAATACGGTGACGTATGGTGTGGCTTCGTCTCCTTTCCTTGCTTGTCGCTCGGTGCAACAACTGGCTGAAGACGAAGGAGATTTATATCCAGTCGCAAAAAAGATAATATTATCAGACATCTACATTGATGACGTCATAACTGGATGTGATTCCTTAGAGAACGCACAAGAAGCAAAATCGCAACTTATCGCTTTATTCAATCGGGGTTGTTTTCAACTAAGAAAATGGGTTAGCAATGAGTCAACACTTTTAACTGATCTTCCTGCGGAAGAATGTCTTACCGGTTCTGTATCACTTGACGATTCCGACCCACCAATTTTGAAGGTTCTTGGTCTTAAATGGGACCCCTCATCTGATTCATTTCTCTTCGAGATAAAACCAACAGACCAAATTTGTACGAAACGAACAATCTTGAGTGAACTTGCTAGAATTTTTGACCCTCTTGGATTTTTGTCTCCAATAACTATTCAAGCGAAATCTCTTATTCAAAAATTATGGATACTGGGTGTTGGTTGGGACCAAACTCCACCTGATGATGTGGTCCGAGCATGGAATACGCATCGAAATCAGCTTACTCAACTATCCACACTTCGGATTCCGCGTAGACTCGCAAGTAAACATGCCCAATCATACGAATTGCATGGCTTCGCTGACAGTTCTGAAATCGCGTACGGAGCTGTGATTTATTTGCGCGTTACTGACAAAGAAGGTAAAGTGCAAATATTTCTAGTTTGTTCAAAGGCCAGAGTAGTGCCCTTAAAACGGATCTCGCTTCCTCGATTAGAATTATGCGCAGCGGTTCTCTTAGCAGACCTTTACCAATTTGTTCGAGACACTTACTGCAGTCGCATTTCGTTTGACGCCATTTATTTTTGGTCAGACTCCACTGTCGCTCTATCATGGCTACATTCCCCATCTTCTCGATGGACAACATTCGTTGCAAACCGCGTCAGTCACATACAAGACATTACGCCTATAGAATGCTGGCATCACATCTCATCAGGTGACAATCCTGCAGACATTTGTTCGCGTGGCCAATTTCCACAAGAAATCGTCAATAACTCCTTATGGTGGGCGGGGCCTAAATGGTTGTCTGAAAATCACGATATGTGGCCTTCCAGCGTAGGTCAGATTTCCACAGATGAGGAAACAATCATCAACACGGAATCACGTAAGGCTGTGGCTTTAGTATCCAACCAAAAACAGGACAATAACCAAAACGAATTGTCGATGTTTGATGATCTTCTCAAACGACACTCTTCCCTGCAGAAACTCGTTAATGTTGTAACGTACATCAATCGGTTTATCCACAATTCACGAAATCCGTCAAATTTAAATCGTAACAATGCCCTTAATAATATTGAACGACGTAATTCATTAAAACAAATCGTAAAACACGTCCAAGGTCAGGTATTTTCGGAACTGATTTCAAGCTTAAAAATTAACAAACCGTTGCTTAAGCCGTATCGGAAACTTAACCTTTTTCTAGATGACCATGATGTTATCAGGGTGGGCGGTAGAATATCGAGATCAGGATTAGGTTACGAGCAAAAACATCCTGCACTATTACCTTCTGATCATCCCCTTACAACATTAATCATCAATTCTATTCATCGTAATTACTGTCATCCCGGCATTAACACAACTCATTTTCTGCTGCTACAGCAATTTTGGGTTATTTCATCGAAACGCACAATTCGTAGTTGTCTTTCAAAATGCGTAAAATGCTATCGAACTAATCCTCAGCCTTTGCAACCGTTTATGAGCGATCTGCCATCCTACCGCGTCAATCAAGCGAAAGCATTCTCTGAAGTCGGTGTAGACTTTGGGGGGCCATTCCGCATTAAACTTGGTCTCCATCGCGGTGCAAAAATTGATAAGGCATATTTATGCTTATTCATATGCTTAGCTACTAAAGCGGTACATCTTGAAGTCGTTTCAACATTATCAACAGATGGCTTCATTGCAGCTCTGCGGCGCTTCATTAGTAGGCGTGGGCGATGCAACGTAATCCATTCTGATCAAGGGACGAATTTCATCGGTGCTCGGAATCAACTACTGGCGCTTATGCACCAAGCTTCTAGCACCGAACGAATTGACTTCAAATTTAATCCACCAGCGGCTGCTCATTTCGGAGGGGTATGGGAAATACAAATAAAGGCTGCTAAAGCGCACCTGTATCGTGTAGTGGGTGACCAGGTCTTAACCTTCGAAGAACTTACCACACTTTTTACTCAAATCGAAGCCATCTTGAATTCAAGACCTTTATATCCTGTCAGCTCTGATCCCAACGACTTTTCCGTTCTGACACCTGGACACTTCCTTACACTAGAACCTTTGACAGCTGTCCCGGATGAAGATCTCACTAATGTAAATACTAACCGACTTACTCGGTGGCAGTTGTTACAAGCGTTTCATCAGAATTTTTGGTCCAGATGGAAACACGAATACCTTAATTCTTTAACACAACGCGCAAAATGGACCAAAGATTCCAAACCGTTAACGATTGGGTCCATGGTTATTATTAAAGACGAAAATCGCACCCCATTACACTGGCCACTCGCTCGAGTCACAAATCTAATTCCTGGCCCTGATGGAGTGGTTCGGATCGCAGAACTAAGAACGGCTACGAGCAATCGCATTCAACGGCCCCTTGTTAAACTGTGTCCTCTACCAATTGATGAATAGTCAACATCGTCCTAACTTATCACCATAGTTCAGTAGTACATTAGATTAACTTTAGTTTAAGTAATTCATTATTCACTAATCAGCACGTTACCGTAAATCATACTTCCACATTTTGTTCAATTTTATTTGTTTGTCTTCTAACTCATATTCTTATTTTTTAACCAGAAAATACCATAGGCATTTTGGTGGGCGGTATGTTCCGTTACGGCACGGAAAGGGATTCAGATCAAAACTCCCGCCATCCATAGGCGATTTTCGAACTGGCATAATGCATAGACAACACGCAGCTTAACCAGCTGTCATGCATTTCGTACTATACAAACCTCGAAGAAGTGTCAACGTCACCGATGACAAAACGACTAACCGCCACCTTCAAGTCGTTAACGCTCGAGTAACGCGCGCGCGCCGTGTGTGAAAAAACACCAAAAACCCCCTTTTTCAAAGATAAAAACCCATAATTCCCTGCAGCACCAGGTGGAGATCATCGTGTGCAGCTTCAGGCAGTTCAAGGTACGTACGAGTGCATTGTAATTGTCTTGCATTTTCCAGTGAGAAAATCGTTTAACGGTTTCAGATCTGAATTCCCAATGTAGCATGGGCCTCTTATAGCGAATTGCTACAGCCTATCTCCTACGGATAACTCGGCCCAAAAATAATATTTATGAAGCTTTTTTGAAGCTTTGAAATTGTTTTAGTATGTTATGCCCAAATTAAGGTTCCTAAGTTATATCTTCATAAATATGTTTTAGAACGGAAATTTAATGTAGAATACATATTTGTGCCTTTTACTCTATGCAGTTTAAGCAAATAACTACGCGGGACAAACGGGCCGGGACAAAAATATTTCTAACGCGGATCGGAGTCCGCGGGCACTGCTAGTGTATTTATTGTGTTAAAGTGGTTCCATACGATAAAAGAAGTAAAACGTTAAAATAATCCCATTTGTTCATTGAATTTAGTTTACGATGCGAAACGCAAACCTAACTTTGTTTTTGGCGGTTTTCAAAAAAGTATACTATTTAGTTAGAGAGTTCATTTTATTTTTCCTGTAAAATATACGTAATTTCTAATGATCATAATTATTTCAGAATTTTGAACTATAAAATTATTTTATTATTATTTCAAATGAAATTGAGTTAAGGGGGGGTACGGTAATTTTTGACAGTTTGCCCAATAAATCAAAAACTATCAAGCATAAAAATATAATTTAGAATATACAAGTAACGCCCTTTCTTAGGGTATCCCTACTCAATATTGTAATCTCATTTTGTAATTTCAACATCACGGTTTTCGTCACCTGTTAAATAAAAATAAAAACAGTTTTCAAATTCTTATGATTGCAGTGACGT
This sequence comes from Coenonympha arcania, assembly GCA_036785405.1. Classification (NCBI taxonomy): domain Eukaryota; kingdom Metazoa; phylum Arthropoda; class Insecta; order Lepidoptera; family Nymphalidae; genus Coenonympha; species Coenonympha arcania. The sequence goes on from CM072082.1 coordinate 13,213,026, forward strand.
TGGGTCACTATTACCAATAAATATTCCAAATTTCAGGTCGATAGCTTTAATAGTTACTGAAATAATCGCGTGTGACAGACGGACGGACAGAGAAAGTCTCACCATAAGGGTTCCATTTTAACCATTTTGGTATGGAACCCTAAAATAAGACTGACAACGTAACTGGTCTTAAGGCGACCCTTCCCGGACCATCCAAGTACAACGAATACGTGGTCTACAGGCTTGCTGTTTCGTCTAACTCTAACGCAATCCTAGAAAAAGACTCATTGCGAAAAAAACGAGATAACGCCTGTATCGTTAATCGTGCGTTCAGGAAAAAAATAACGTGGCAATTTCATGACTTGTTCCAGGAAATACGTGATTTTGAAAAAGCCTAAGTCTGTGTAAATTATGTTTGTTATTTCGAATCTTTATTAGGTAGTTGTACGAGGTTTCTATACAGTTGTTTTTTTACTTTTACAATATATGAGCTGAGCGAAACGACCAAAGTTTATGTAAAATTTCAGCAAGAATGCAGATTTTTGTAGGTTGGTGCTGAATTTATTGCTAATAAACTTTAATTTTTGTTTCTATACAAACCTAGATATAATGTGCAAGGTATTGTTAAAAATATTTCAAGAAAAGTTTGTTAAAACGTCATAATCGCGTACGAGTGTTTGTATGAAAAATCTACCGGGAAGGCTGCTCTTAAAAACACGTTATGTCATAAATTAGCATGTTATTGTTTCTTTCAGTTTCTTTCCAAGTGAAATTCCATGGTCTGTCTCAAACGCCAAAATGAACGTATTATATTTTTTAATAAAATAAATGGCATGCTCATTCGGTAAGTTACACTATCTAAGACCTATGTCACTATCTACTGCTAAACTAAGTACTTACTGTTACAGATATTTCAATCCACAACACAATGACGCGCCTCACTCTGTCAAACTCCATACGAATCGAATGAAACAAACTAATTTAACCTGAGTGGGCCGCGTCTTCATGGATTTAAATATCTATAGTATAAACACTAACTACTAATTCTACTACAATACTGTCATGTACGATGCCACGTCCAGCCGTCCGCCCTCAGCACATTGTTGTATTGAATAAGGTACTGAAGCTTGTTAGACCAGGGTCGATAATTTTTGAAACCAAAAAAATTACAGTAGGATGAAACCCATTAGAAAAGGAGGAGATATGATCAAAATGAAAGGAAAAATAAATTACGGTCGATCTGAGTTCGGGAAGTGGGAGGGGGTGAGTTTTGAAGGGTAAAAAATGGTTTTCCTTGATTTCCGGCTAAACTACAAGTCCTATGGAAAAAAGTTAAATGGCAAAGTTGTAGGTGATAAAAAGATCTACAACTTTTGTATTTGCAATTTTTTCACATAACCTCAAAATTTAGGTGAAAACTTCAAAAAACCAAGTTTTTGGTTTTTTATTTATATCTTTTTTTCTACGAAATTTGGAGAAAACTTACCTTATTATGTCCCAAATACACTGTAATTTATTTTATTTAAAATATGATTTTTTTCGCCTTATTTTAACTTAATATTAAAAAAGCACCCTAATTTTCAATCGAAAATTCTAACGTCAAAATATCATCAGCTTTTTTCAAAAAGTTGGTATGTTTTCTGTTCGTTGAAATCTCTACTTTTCGATGGTGAAAAAAAAATATGTTACTATAGTAAATCTTCTCAGGAAATGCAAAGCAGTAAGACCCAGACCCGCCTAGCCCCTTCCCCACTTCTCTATGAAATACCTTTTGATGGGCTACAATTTTTCGTAGGTCACTCAGGTTTTTTTTTTATCTACATTGATACTCATGTAATCTTACGTTTCTCGAGTAATTAAAGTGTAAATTTTAATAAATAGCTCAAAATTGTATATAATAATTAAAAACAATTTCGAATTCGAGATTTTTTGCATTTTCTAAGAAGATTTACTATAGTAACATATTTTTTTTTTTCACCATCAGAAAGTAGAGATTTCAACGAACAGAAAACATACCATCTTTTTGAAAAAAGCTGATATTTTGACGTCAGAATTTTCGATTTAAAATTAGGGTGCTTTTTTGATATTAAGTTAAAATAAGGCGAAAAAATTAATATTTTAAATCAAATAAATTACAGTGTATAATAATAAGGTAAGCTTTCACCAAATTTCGTAGAAATTTTTTTTTTTTAAAAGATAAATAAAAAACCTAAAACTTGGTTGTAGATTGTAAAAGTTGTAGATCTTTTTATTACCTACAACTTTGCCATTTAACTTTTTCCCATAGGACTTGTAGTTTTGCCGGAAATCAAGGAAAACCATTTTTTTAAAACTCACCCCCTCCCACTTCCCGAACTCGGATCGACCGTAATTTATTTTTTAATACAGAAAAGGAAAAAATTATTTGCTATAATCCGCCAACAGAGAAAAATTCTGTATGGTCAAACATGCAGGTACAAGCTAAGCACCGCTTACCTTCCCACCAAAGCAAGAAAGCCAAGTTAACGTCTCTCTAAAAAAAAAAGTACTCGTCGTCTAAAAAAAAAGTACTCGTCCCTGTAGTGGACCCGCGCCTTTGGCTTGGGTCAACAACCCGGGACTCGTAAAGAAATGACAAACTTTCCGCACTTATATCGAAATGTACTATTTCCTTTCATTTTGATCATATTCCCCTCCTTTTCTAATGGGTTTCATCCTACTGTAATTTTTTTTCACTTTTTATTATTTTTAAAGGCTGGTCTATGCAGTCATGTATTAATAGTTAGTGGTAGTTAAAGTTTGTCTCTGGTAGTGCAAACCGTTTTAGATAACTACGATCTACGATTGCCCTATTGGGAACCGCCAGTAGTCGGAGGAAACTTGTCAGCATAGTTAGCACACTGTTGGTTTCCCGGGATAGTACAGGTTTTCGGGAAGGGTCAGAGGGCTGGTTTGGTTGGATAGGTTGGTCCTGATGACAGTATCTAACGCCGCCTCTACACATAGGCCAACACGTTGGCAAGCGCGCTGGCCCAGCCACTGGCCCAATGTGTAGAACGGGCTTTGGCGCATTCGCGGTAGGTATTTGAACGTTGGCTGGCGCGCTTGCGAGCTTGCCGCGCGGTGTCGGCAACGTCAAAGGAAACTTGTCGCAAGCTTTGCGCACCATCCACACATTGGCCGCGCGATTAGTTTGCCCGGAGTAGCGATCAAGAGTGCACGTTTTTTTCTTGCGGCGAATTAACACCTAACTTGACGAAATGGCGAACATGACTATCGAGGAAACATTTAAATTTATTGAGCTCTATCAGAGTGAAAACTGCCTATGGAACCCAAAAGATAAGTAAGTACCATAAAAATAAAAATGTTGTAAGTATAAAAAGGCTAAATAAATAAGGTTCTTAGACGTTTTCCTCTCGATGTTTTACTTCACAAAGAGCATCCTACTTATATTATTATTTTAATATTATAAATGTGAAAGTGAGTTTATTTATTTGTTTGTTACGTTTTGACGCCTAAACTAATTTCTAATTTTTATTTCGAGAATATTCAACTAGCTTATTAAGTGTGAAGTAATATACAGCTGCAGCTGTTAGCGACTCAACATCCATTTTGAATCCGTCCGCACATTGGCCCGAACCAAACCATACTGAACGACCTTCCTATGTGTGGATTACTCACAAGCGCGTTGGCAAGTGCACCGCAAGCGCGTTGGCGAATGCGCTGGCCTATGTGTAGAGGCGGCCTAAACAAAATCTGATTTGTGATTGGGCGTACAAGTCAATATTTTTAAAGAATATATACTCGTACTCACCGGGACCGAGATTACTCCTTGAACGAGTAGCATATGGATGTGTGATAACAATAGATCTTGTTCGGCGACCTACATTGGGAGACGATCCAGTTATGTTCATGTTAAGAACAATTTCGTCATCATCGGGTTGATAGCGCGTTTTTAGTGCGCTCTTAGCAACAGTTACGTCCCGCATTTTATTGTCAGGATCTATTTCATAGATCCTGACTTGTGGTTGTTCTTGGAATGTAACAGACTTTTTTTTTTTTTTTAGTTGAAGCGCCTCAAAAAAGGCCTCTTTTGGAGACTTACGTTCTTCAGACTTCTTTTTTTTTTTTAGTTGAAGCGCCTCAAAAAAGCACTCTTTTGGAGACTTGTGTTCTTCAAAATCTAGAAATAAAGAAATAAAGCTAGAGACACATTGAGCCCACGTACGCCACGTATGCAACACAACGCATTACGATTATTGTATGAAAATCTATAGAGGCACACTTAGCGTAAGCAACGCAACGCACGCCACTCACGCTACATTAACCGTCGCGGCATAAAGAAGGTAGAGGCGAGTCTTACGCTATTCCACGAGTGTGACCACTTTCACTTTCTTGATCTTACGCGTAGCACGTGACATATTTATTTATGTCACGACCCCAATATTTTCTTTTCTTCTTAACTTTTGTTTATTCACGCGGAAATATGAACTTAAAAATAGTAAAACTCATTAAATCATCCTCAAACTCGCTTTTGCTCGTGCATCCTGTGAGCAATCACAACAGGGTCTGATGTCTGTGATTCTGTGGTCTGTGGCCTGATGTCCACGCATACGTGGGACAAGTGACCGATTTTCCGCGTCGCGTCGCATACGTAGCATACGTGGGACCCAGTATGTCCTTAGCTTAACAACTGCACGTAATTTAAATGATGTTTCAGATTGATCCTCATACGCGAATTCTCTTGTTTACGGTTTTTTTCTTCTTTTAGGTTTATTACTATCTAAGATTCTTTTCAAGAGAGCCTATGTGAAGAAAAAAGAAAAAAGAAGATTTATTAGAATACTGTTGATAAGTATTCTAATAAATCTTCTTTTTTCTTTTTTCTTTCTTTAGGTTCCTAAACAAATTTTTCCCTTAAACACTTTAAAAATTTTACTAGTTTCGTGGACCACTTGCTGTTTGATACGTCTACTAGGGATGCTATGAATATGATTTTTCGGATCTGCAGCGCTATTCACGTTACACGTTTTTATAATTTCACCTACAAAACTCAGGTGAATTTTTTTTTTGGCATTCACGTTACTTGGTGTTCATTTATCGAAGCGATAAATTTCACGTGGCACTCCAAATGAAGCTTCACAATGCAATTTGACATCTCGGAGCTAAAAAAGTGACATTTGCGGCATTCTGATAGGACTTTAGTGACGTTTTTGACGTTTCACTTCAACTTCGTTTTTCATTTCTATTTGTCATTTATTCAAGCTACTCTAGAGGTGTCGAATTCTTCACAATTTCTATGTGATTTAATGATTTTAATTTTTAAATAACCTGTCAAGTGCGAGTCGGACTCGCGCACTGAGGGTTCCGTACTACAACCGGAGGAATAAAACCATAAAAACCACTTTTCTTATCGAACCGCAAAACTAACTTTGTTTTTAGAGGTTTAATGTAAATATCAAAAAAACTACTTATTAGATCTCGTTCAAACCAATTTTCGGTGGAAGTTTGCATGGTAATGTACATCATATATTTTTTTTAGTTTTATCATACTCTTATTTTAGAAGTTACAGGGGGGGGGGGACACACATTTTACCACTTTGGAAGTGTCTCTCGCGCAAGCTATTCATTTTAGAAAAAAATGATAATAGAAACCTTAGTATCATTTTTGAAGACCTATCCATAGATACCCCACACATATGGGTTTGATGAAAAAAAAATTTTTGAGTTTCAGTTCTAAGTATGGGGCACCCCCAAAATTTATTACTTTTTTTTAAATTTTGTATGAAAACCTTAATGCGGTTCACATAATACATCTACTTACCAAGTTTCAATAGTATAGCTCTTATAGTTTCGGAAAAAAGTGGCTGTGACATACGGACGGACAGACGGACAGACGGACAGACGGACAGACGGACAGACGGACAGACGGACAGACAGACATGACGAATTTATAAGGGTTCCGTTTTTTGCCATTCGGCTACGGAACCCTAAAAAGGGATTTCGTGGTAAATAGTGCAAAACTTATTGTGTGTGGTAGGTTCTTCTCAGTGCAGGGTGCGTTGCAACCCTATTTACTTATCTAGTTAGCCGATATGTAATGTTAGCACTAAAATAATATATTGTAATAATAATGATTTTAGTAGCCCAAAAATCACGACATTTCTGTGTTTTTAAGGTAAAACTAAGATTTTGTTCATTAATTAATGCAATTTATATTTCAGAAACGTCATGGCTCGTTTTTTTAATGACTAAGGCTCTGGAAGAAGCCTCTAAAGAGGACATAGTGGAGAGAAAGTGCCAAGCACGAAAAATTAGAAAAAATACAATTTTACAATTATTGTACAGAGAGTACATTAACAATTATCGACTCAGCGAAGAGATGTAAGAAAATCTTGAGGAAGAGATTCAGCCTCTTCTTAAATGTCGTAGTCGGAGGGACGGTATAACAAACATAGTAAAAGTACGTACCTACCTGTCACATTATTTTATTATTCGGTACCATCTCGAAGAATTAGTAAATGCTGGCGAATCTGTATATTTTTTAGGCAAGTCTCCTACACCTAGTTCATCATCAAAATTAGGTAGGTACTCAGGTCTACAGTTTAGAGCTGTTAAAATATCAAACTTCTAGTATTCCCTAATAGGCAGTCTATTTATCATTTAGGCAGCAAAAATGTACACTTAGGTACATAAATTGACACTTGTGTTGAAATGGATAGGTTACTTTTACAAAACACATTTTGTAGGTTTCTGTTTGTTGACTTAGAACTATGATATTTGGCTATGAATGCTATACGAAGTTATAGGTACTTACTAGGGAACGAGTCTGACTTGCATTAATTGTCTGTTTTTAGCTGTATAAATCAGATCTAATTTTGATTATTTATCATTTCAGGGGACTCAGGATATGCTCAGAGGCCATATATAATGGTCCCTGTACCCAATCCTGAACCTGGATCACCTGAGGAGTACTATAACAAGTTACATGCTTCAGCAAGAAACACAGTGGAACGGGCAATGGGGTTATTAAAAGCCAGATTCCGGTGCCGGTTAGGGCACCGAGCACTGCACTATGACCACATCATGGTTGTAAAAATTGTGATAGCATGTTGTGTGCTCCACAATATTTGTAATCATGTGGGACCCTGCTCCAATATTAGAGCACGAGGCTCAGTTCCGCACTACAGTGTGAGGGCCCAGCTCAAACGTCGACAATGAGCCTACTGACTTTGCCCCGGCCTTAAAAAGGTTAATCTATGGCATGCACGTCCATAATACCAACCTTAATTTGGACTTGCTGCGCTTTTTAGGACATGGTTGGAGCGCACTTGTCTAGAAAATGCTTATTCACTCTTCTCTTCTAGGCACCGGACCTTAACTTGGACTTGCTGCACTTTCTAGCACATGATTGGAGCGTACTTGCCTAGAACATGCTTATTCACTCTTCTCGTTTAGGCAGCAGAATTATACATGGCTGGAAATGCTCAGCACAGTCTTGTCTGGATGACCAAAGATACCCAGTGTCGCAAAAGCCAGCGAGTCTGACCAGTTTTTGGTTTTAGGTACTTAAGTAAACTTACTTAAATAATAATCTTGGTTAAAAAATAAAAGAATTGTAAATATGCACATACATGGTTTTATTGAACTATTTTTATAAAAAATTGAGAATAGCACGTAAACTTTTTTTCATACATCTAAGTGGGAAATAATTTATATGCCAAAACAAGGTTTGCCGGGTCAGAAAACGTTTATAGAGATCTATCTCTATTCTAAATTTCGGTCAAAATCAGTTGCAGCATGAAGAAGTAATAAATGAAACAAATTTATTGGACAAACAAAACAAAATGTTAGTTTTTAAAACACACTGACTTCCAAACTAGGCAGAAACCCGTGTCTTGGGAGTCAGTAAGAAATATTAAGTATGATAGTTAAGATAGATAATGAAATGAAGTTTTTAATTTATAGAGATCTATCTATTCCAAATTTTAGTCAAAATCAGTTCCAGCATGAAGAAATTATAAATGGGAGATATTAAGTATGATATTAACTGTGACAAATTGGAGAGGACCACAAGGCAAAAGAAAAGCAGGAAGGCCAAAGAAAAGATGGTCAGATGACATTACAGAAGTAGCCGGAAACAATTGGATGTGTCAGGCCAAGGACCGTGAAATATGGAAGGGGATGGAGGAGTCTTTCACCCAGGCGATGGGATCCATCTGTGAATACAATACAAAACTAACACCTACATTAATTTACTACATCCTTAACTAACCCGACTAACATAACTAACACATAGTATAAAAATGAAACAATGTACTTAAATGATGGAAATAATAAAGCTTTATTATTATTATTTCCCTTAACCGCCCCGAAACCGGAGCATCATCAGGAGATTTCGACTTCACAATTCAAGATTGTCTAGATTGTCACTAGACATGTGAGTGGTGGTGGTGGCATTGCTTGCTGGGTAACTTGGCTTTCTTGCTTTGGTGGGAAGGTAAGCGGTGCTTAGCTTGTACCTGCATGTTTGACCATACAGAATTTTTCTCTGTTGGCGGATTATAGCAAATAATTTTTTCCTTTTCTTGATAATCATGAGCTTCCGCAAAGTAACGCCTGCTTCTATCCAATATGAATTCTTTTTGTCAGCCCAATACTAAAACAATTTTAGATTTAAAAAACTCAAAAAAATGTTAATTAAGTGTGGGTTAAAGGTTACATATTATAAATGCAATTAGATGGAGCATGACAATGCTTTGTAATGGTTATAGTCAGGTTACGTTCAAGACCTCAAGGGTTAGTTAGTAATCAGATCATGATGTACATTATACAATTATATGTACATTATATAATAAAGCTTTACATTAAACAATTAGCAAATTAATTAAATACCTTGCACCACTGTTGCCATGTTTTAATACAGCCCCCAAGACTATTCAGCCGCAGGGTCAGCCACTCCTGCGACATGCCTCTCGGGCTCTGGGCACCTTGGCTAAGCCCTTGGCGAGGTCGGGACGCCCAAGAGCCTCGAGGCGTGCCTCCTTAAGGCAGAAGCATACTTGCGTGTCGTGGCGTGTCGTGACGCGCCAGGAGCACATCGGTTTCATACATTTAGTATGGCTAGAGACACATTATAGTGGAGTAGCGACACGACACGCCACTCCATATGAATATGGCCGGATTGGTACGGATGAACTCCTCCACGGTGGGCATCCTTGTGTCCCGATGTATGACGTCATTTCTCGTACCTCGGGGCTCCTACGATCAGGCGCAGGCACTTGCAGCCGGTGCTTCCCGTAGTATACCTCTATATTCAATATAATCTAAGTTTGTATTTCAAATTTTGTTTGTTTTGTTTTGTAGAAATGTCAAGTGTCAAATTAATAGGTAATAGTCAAAATCTTAAATTTTTTAAAACATGACTCTGGATTCTAGCTATTTTATACCATAGTCAAGACAAACAGCCAAAATTGCGTGTATTTTTCAGTATTATAAGCCTAAAAATGTGATCTCACTCTAAATTAGTAGTAAAACAGCTGATGGGGTCATTTATTATAACTTTATTCGAATATTTTAAAAACACAAATTAAAATATTATACCGGTTTTTACTGTAGATAGTTACCGATTAAATAGTTGACCATAGTCATCACTATTCGTTCCATAGACACGGAATTTCTTTTCACTATCTTTTCACCTCGCATCACATAAGCGTCGCAAATTGATGCGAATGCCTATGGAATGTGATGCGACTGACCTGAGCGACTGACCGCATGATGTGATGTGGTGATCGAAGCGGAAATGAAATGGATTGCTGTGTATTATGTGAATAGCATGGCTGGATACGGATATGGATATAGGAGTATCGGTTTCGGTAACGGTTACGGATAATCCGTTACTTTCGAACAGTTTCTCTAGCCTTCCACATTTCCGAAACTCATGAAACTTTTTGAAAGTTGAAAAACGTTATTCAGTTCAACTTTCACACCTAATTTGGAGTATAAATCAGCTAATAATAGCAAACCGCTATGAACTTGACCCTCCTGATGGTCTGCGGGACGCGGGGCGGGTGATGAAATGGGCTGTACACGAAACGACGTAATGACTCGTATCTTGAGATTTAACTGACCTTAAGATTAAATTCACTAATGATATTGTACACGATATGACGTAATGACTCGTATCTTGAGATTTAACTAACCTCAAGATTAAATTCACTAAAATTTTTTCTTATCGGAATATATTTATTCTAAGTTAAAGCAGCTTAGTCTAATTTCGTTTGCCTCATGTATTTGGCAACATTTATAGCGGTTTACCATTAGGGGAGGTCAAAAAGTTCGCTAAAAGGCGGGGTTGGCGGGGATGACTTTACTCATCCAGGTAGGCGCTAATTAAGTGACTCTTCATAGTAAGTATACCAAGTATAGCCCTATGGAGAAAATTGATTATCGAGCCGTCATCCATTTTCTCACCAAACAAGGAAAGACACGTCAAATCATTTTTCAAGTGTCGTCAGCTGCACGGGGACTCTTCTCCTAGAAAAACCACGATTTATAAATGGCACGCCCTTTTCAAACAAGAGAAGGACTCGGTTGAAAAAATTGTATTGGAAGATACACTGCTAAAGAAGAAACATGTTGCAGCTTTAGTAGGAGTATCAGAAATAACCATTTTAAATTATCCTACATCATCACCTTGATATGACTAAAGACTGCAAGATGGGACCCGAAAATGCTTTCTACGCTTCAAAAACGCGAGCGCGTCGAAAGTTACTGCGAGTTTTTGGACCTCTCAGGAGAGAAAAAGGAGAAAGTTATGGCTCGATTTGTAACTGATGAAACTTGGGTTCACCATTATAAACCTGAGATAAATAAAGAGTCGATGAAGTGTGATAAAAAAGGCACAGCCCCTCCTAAGAAGAATAAGGTGTCTCAATCGGCCACAAAGATCATGGCAACGACCTTTTGCGATACCGAAGGTATCCTTGGGATCGATTATCAAGAACATGGTGTTTCCATAATGGGAAAATACTATGCTTCTTTACTAGATCAAAAAAGGCGAAGAAAGCTTACAAAAGGTGTGCTCCTTTTGCACGTTATTGCGCCCGTGCACACAAGCCATGTTGCGGCGGCTGCCATTCACCGTTGCTATATTGAACAACTGAGCCACCCACCCTACAGCCCAGCCCTGGCCCCAAGCGACTACTATTTGTTTCCAAAATGATGATAGAACTGCTGGTAAAAAATATTGGCGACGATGATCAAACGAAGTCACCTATTTTGACGTCCATGACAAATCTTTTTTTAGATGGATATTAATAAGTTATTTGAAAGATGGATCTAATGAATCCATTAGGGTTAAGGTAGAATACATTTAAAAATAAAAATAGTGAAGTGTTTCATTTCATTATCCTTGCCTGTCATTCCGCTAACTTTTTGACCTCCCCTCGTACATTGCAGCGGCTAGCAAAAGGGGCATTTACGGACGAACCAAGCGGGCGCCGCGTACGTCAGGCGAGAACGGATACAGGCTCTGTAGATACGGAGCTTGGTCTTTCGTGTTAATCTTGAGGTCAGGGATTGTACGACCATATCTTATAGCAGTATTATTGTAAAATTGTTTTTAAATTTTCGAACATACAATAATACTATAGGATATGGTGGTAGGGCCCCAGGACTTGGAACAGCATCGACGTGGCAGCCTATGTATGGTCCACGGCATGGTTGACAATGAGCCGCCGCCGCGCACGCGAGAAGCTGACGTCGACCGTTCAACTACGCACACCGAACTTTCGGTCGCGTAGCGCGTGGCGACGCCCGCTGGAAGATACAACGCTACGCTGAACGCGTCAGAAACGCGTTCCGCGTAGCGTTGCGGTAGTTAGCATGCCAGTAGAACAGTAATAATTAAAAAAAAAAAACATTGCGGGCATATTATAGTAGTTTATGTAACGGTTACATAATGGGGGGTATTAAAACACGAGTGTGAGTTTAAAAAACGAGCCGCAGGCGAGTTTTTTAATAGTACCACACGAGTGTTTTAATACCTAATTATGTAGAGTTTCATACACTACTTTATCTACGCTCATATCATAAATCCAAATCATAAAATCTTGCTAACGTTTGTCGTAAATCATTGCAACTACTAAGATGTCAGGTGGAGTGAAATTTTCTTTAGTAGGTTTCACTGCTAGACATTTTTCAGCGCAAAGTTTTGAAGTAACAAAAAAAATTGGTTGTCTGTAAAGTCGGTTTACGGACGATAGATTTACGAGATAACGTCATAATCGTTATCGTAATTGGAATCGTTATCGTAATCGTAGTCGTAATTGTAATCATAATCACAGGCCCAGGTGGAACGTTACGCGGAACGTTAGACATTGCGTTGTTGTCTATGGTCAATCATGACCCATCCATACTCTCGGCAATGACTACCAACTATATGTTGTCTGTGGATTCACTTAAAAAAATATTACATAAAAAATATTACCCGAGATACAAATACAGGAATCCAGAGCCGTGTATCGTAATGGATATTAAACAACTTTCTTTTAATATTTCCATAGTAGAGCGATGTTATAATGAATAACTTTTTAATAATTATAAAAGTCTGTGAATAAAGTAGGTAATTATTTGACACATTTCGATTTCATAATTCGAACTTTAAGCAATGAGCGTAGATAAAAAATCTTATTTGCGGAGGGGTGCATAATTTGATCACGTGATCTATCGCTAACGAGTATCGGGGCTGGTACTCACCGAGCTCGTTGACGGCAAGGCTGTAGGTGGCGCCGCAGTGGACGGAGCGAACGCCGCGCGCCTGCGAGTCGAAGTACTTGATGAGGCGCGGCACGCTCTCGTCCTTCTGCTCCGCGTGGCCGAGCCGCCCGAACCCGCCGAAGCCCCAGCTGAAGGCGCGCTTCAAGGAATCTATTGCCACCTGCACGCACACATGGCATCTCCGATTTAAACCTCGGCCTCTCATCCAGGCACATTGGTGTAAAGTAACCTGCATGTCAGTGTTCGTTCGTTTCAGCCGACGGACATCCACTGCTGGACAAAGGCCTACTGCAATGATTTTCAACCTGAGCGGTCCTGCGCCACTTGTATCCAGCGACTACTGTCGTCAGTCCATCTGGTCGGATGTCTGCCAACACTGCGCTTTCCCATGCGGGGTCGGCATTCCAGCACTTTTAGTCCCCTACGTCAGTCGATTCTACGAGCTAAGTGCCCATTGCCACTTCACGATACATTGAGCTATGTCGTAAAGTCATATCAGTGAGTTTACTGCTATGTTCGTAAAGGTGTGCAAAACTTGCCAATCCCCAGTTGCCGCACTGAGAAGAGACCGACGTCCAGGAGTGAAACAGGAAAAGCTTTAGCTTTAGCTTCTTGCAAGCCGAATGGGTCCGAACTAATAAGTATATTTTAGTTTAAATGAAAATGAAAATGAAAATGAAAATATTTATTTTCACATAGGCTTAAATAACAGGCTCTTATGAAAAGTCAAGACTCTACCGCCAGGTTCGGAAAGCAGGTCATGTAGCCAGTGACGTTGCTGTGCATAAAGACACTTGGCATAGTGAATTGACGTCACAAAACGTGCAGCACACTAGATATTGCAATATCTTGGGATACACTTCATCAGGTATGGGTAAATATATACATAATTCACTATTAGGTGAATAGCTTGCTCATTCCAGTATTCTATAATAAATAATAATGCTTTGTAATATTTAAAATTGTAACACTTACTGTATGATTATTTCCGCAAGAGATATCCACGATAATGACATCTTTGATCGGTATTACGTGGCCTTCCTTTGATTTTTCATAGAAGAATGTAATCGGCTTGGGCACCGTTTCAAAGTGGTACGAAAGTTTTGTTGACGTCACAAAATACTTCCCATCAGTGTTGTGCCCTGATAATGAACATTTTGTGTGACAAGTTATTCATTTAACACATTAATTGAGCACAACTAAATAACATATTTACGAATCTCACCTAACTGTCCATACTCGGGCAAGCCAAAGGAGTGCAAGACTCCATTGCAGTCCAGTATCATTGAGAAATCCGCGCCGCATCCCACTTTCACTATCGGAGCACCACTGCAAATCAATGTCAGTCAGTACCTTTATACATTCCTGTCAAAAGCTAATTCATTTCTTTTCATAGAAAACAATCTATATAATAAACTCAAACATTCTATACAACTGACAATTACTTTTTTGTGCCTAGTCCCCCTCGAAGGGTCACGGTACTTAATTGACATTTGTTGTTAGTGATCGTCGTTTTGAATGTCATTTTATTTTTGTTCCATTGACGCTCACGCCAGGTTACGCACAGACCTAGGAAACTAGTAAGGACAGGCACCGTCTCTAAAATTAGCATGCCTATTTTTAATCTGTCAAGTGGGGTATAAGATGGCGTCACCTAAGGTACGTCACTCAGTACATGAACATTTGACAACAAATCTTGGCGCTCATCATGGCTCCGCGTGTCACGCAAGGCAAGGCTAGATTGAATAAAGGCGTAGTGGGGCGTCTCCATACTTATGTTACCTCTGTGAGGTTACGCAACAATTTATTTATTTATTTAAATTAAGAAACAACAAACAGTCATGCACTTTAAACATTATATTACTTTAAATATTATAATATATAACTCTAATCACAAACTAATCAGTGCATGACCAACACTGTCGTCCTCAGGTAATCTGAAACGTATGCACATGGTGAGGGCAACGCAAATGAATTAGTATGACGAAATATCTATTTTTAATTTGAGGTTGCCTATGACCAACCTCTTCAAACCACCCACTCGAGTTGCAAAGATGTCTATACTGCCAAAGTGTTCGTTGTACGTCATCCTAAGCAGAGGCGACCGCTTGCCTGCATTCGTGCGGCATTTTGTGGTAGCGAAGAGTTGGTGTGTTCGACAGCCACGTATAGGTGTTCTAAATGGCACACGATAGCAGAGCTTGCGGGTTAATTCAAGGAATGCGGGTTAAACAATCAGCGCGAAAATGGCGAAAATCCAGTGTCTTCATTTTTATGTTGACATAAAAGTTCCATACAATAGAGAACTGTGTTCAAAACTGTTAGGAGATATAGCACGGTCGCGGAGCACGAAGAATTTCGTACATTTAACCTGTTACTACCTGTCTCTGTCCACTTATTTTGACGCGGGAGTGACAGAGACAGGTAGTAACAGGTTATTGTACGAAATTCTTCGTGCTCCGCGACCGTGCTTTAGTAGTGTTGATAAACTCACGTGTGCCGGATGCGGGTGGGTTTCGTGACCATCGGGCTAGTGTTTCCGAGGCCGCACTGGCCGCTCTTGTTGTCGCCGCACGCGTACACTGTGCCCGTCTCTGGAACAACACAACCTCTGTCAACTCTTTTGTGATACGGTTCCATAGCCTCGTCGCGTGCCCTCTTCCTTAAATTGTTTGGCTGTCTTCTTATTAAGAGGGCGAATCGAATTTATTTTTGACTTTCTCACTCTCGCGGATACGTTGGTAGGTGCGACATGCAGCGTCGCGGAAGAATATAACAGAAAAACGACCTTTTACTTAATTACTCAGAAACTAAGCCATTTATCAAAAAGCTGTTTCTAAGCGTTTTACGATATTATTATTACCGACACATTAAAACAAAAATTACAATTACACCAATTGTAGTTTCCGAAAAAATTAGAAAAACTGAGATTATGGAACAACTTTAGGGAGAACTTTCCATCGAGAAAAGGAAAATGCATAGCCTCCATAGACATCTTGGCCCTGAGTGTCCACCCTCAAACCTGTGTGGGGCTGTTAGTATGCGGCGGTATACCCACACTTCAAAAACATTTAACTTTTTCGTCATGGATTCTGTCAGGGTCCATGCTTCAACGTATTAGAGGAGCACCGAAAAAACATAGCACCGTACTAAGCGAGTTCAAAGGCGTATACTTAGCTTTCTGTCACAAAGTACTTTTTTCGAAATAAAAATCGATTAAATCGATCGATATTAAAATGTGGCTACACTGAATACATTCAGGTTGAATGGACCTCAGTGGAGTGACAGAAAAACAGTGGTTGCTTTCCTTTATTGTTTCAATACTTATTTTCTTCAACATATCGTAGCAATCTTGTTTGGATAAAAGTTATGGTAGTAAATGATGGTAGAAAGATGAAGAAGGAACCAGTTTATGGAGTTCATGAGCACAGGGCCCCACTATACACACAGGATCAGAATTTACAACCTATTTCAGCAAAATAATTTGAGTATTGAAGCTCGTACCTGTCACAAATAAGGAATGATGTCTTCCTACTGCTGCATGAATTATATTAAGCCCTTGAAGAGCTGGCACCAATTCAGGCTCATTCCTGGTGGCGGTGTCACCAAAACCCAGCTGGCCGCAGGTGTTGCGCCCTACAACAGAATAACTTGATGTTAATTTGTGACTAAATTTTGTGACTAAGGTTTTTATTTTGTAATATTCACCAACTCAGTACCTTGAATAATGATAAAAATGTATAGCTGCAATAAATTAAATGCTGGCTGCACATTGCACACATATACACATGTAAATTGCATACTAAATTATTAACATTTCAATCCTTTAACACCATGTGTAAGGATTTAAAAAAAAATACTTTCAATGATCAAGAGACCAGATTAAATGAGTATTATTTTAGGTATTTCAATCTACGACGGCGCGCCCCATACTGTCAAACTCCATATAAATCGAATGAAACATAAGCGATTTTGACAGAGTGGGGCGCGACGTCGAGGATTGAAATATCTGTACCAACAAGCAATGACTCATGTAACATTTCTTACCAAAAGTGTATGCGTCTCCCTCTTCGGAGATCAGTATTGAGTGACCCGCACTGCATCCACTCACAATGAGTCTGTACTGTAAAGTGAAACAAAAAAATTGGTTGTCATAATCGTAATCGTTATCGTTATCGTAATCGTAGTAGTAATCGTAATCTTAATCGTAGTCGTAATTGTAATCGTAATCATAATCACAGGCCCAGGTGGAACGTTAGAGATTGTGTTGTTGTCTATGGTCAATCATGGCCCATCCATACTCTCGGCAATGACTACCAACTATATGTTGTCTGTGGATTCACTTAAAAAATATTACATAAAAAATATTACCCCAGATACAAATACAGGAATCCAGAGCCGTGTATCGTAATGGAAATTAAACAACTTTCTTTAAATATTTCCATAGTAGAGCGATGTTATAATGAATAACTTTTTAATAATTATAGAAGTCTGTGAATAATGTAGGTCATTATTTGACACATTTCGATTTCATAATTCGAACTTTAAGCAATGAGCGTAGATAAAAGTTATAAGAACATTGGGAGCTCTACTAATAATGTAATTTAATAGATAACTTAAAGCATAGGAGTAGATAAAATAGAAAATAGTATCCTTGGACTGCAAATGAATTTTTATTTTAACAATGTACAGTAAATTTAAAAATAAAAATATTGGAACTTACTTTTCTATCTGTAAATTTGTGAAATGTAAAAAGATTGGGATGAGTCTTCTTCTGGGGATTATTATCCCTTTTGGCGACTAAATCCCATGACACATGTCCAGCAATTAAAAGAACACCTGGTGTTTTATAAAATGTCTTCAGCAACTCCTGCAATAAATTATAGCTTAAAATACCATCCAAAAATCATTTTCAATCGAATTTGAAAAACAAAATTAGGAGGAAGTTTCTAAATTCGGCCTGTATGTTTTTTTTTATTAGCATTATTATTCATAATTTACACAACTGATTTTCGTGACTTTGGAAAATCGATATGTGACTATGGCAGCAAGCATAAAGACGGAATTTGTGCTCCGTTTTGAACTTTTTTTTACTGGGCCGATTGCTTTAAAAACGTTATCTGAATATGGCAGCAAGCATAGAGAAGGAATTTCTGATCAAAATTTAAAAAATTTGAACTTTTTTGCCGCCATTTTTTTTTAGTGGGCTGATTGCTTTGGAAATCGATATCTTACTATAGCAGCAAGCATAGAGAAGGAATTTGTGGTCAAAATTTTAAAATGTGGTTGTCATTTTGAAATTTTTTTTGTTAATGGACCTATTACTTTGTAGATCAATATTGATTATGGCAGCAAGCATAGAGAAGGAATTTTTGCCTCCCATTTTAAACTTTTTTTTGCTTGGCCGATTGCTTGAGTCCCGTTTTACGCTTTGGGTATAGAACCCTAAAAAATTGAACGTTTTTGTAACTATCAAATTTTTTTAAATAAATGGCGGTTAAGAATAAAGGAAGGAAGGAATTTTGGAAATTAAACGCCTGAGAGAGTAAAACAGAGGTTTAACGTGAGCGAAGACGCGGGCGTTTGCTAGTGTATTATACAGGCCTCCTGGAAAAATACTAAAAGCTAGTAAATTGTAAAAAATGAAAGATTACCTCAGGTAACTTCTCTGATGTCTCCGGCAGCGGTGATGGTTCTCTGGGTGATTCTTGGACTTGTTCAGCCACTATTGAATCATTACTATCTTCGTCGTCAGACACCGGCTTTCGCGATTTTTTGATTTTTTGTGGGCGCTTCAAAGAAGCTCCTGCCCTTTTGCGGCTGCCATTACTGGACATTTCCTGCAGCGTTTTTTAACAAGTTAGTACTTTGCTGTACGTGACAATGCAGCAAAAGATATTATTGTAATAACTTGGAGGGGATAAGTAGCCTGTAATAGTTTCTACACAGTATCGCTCGGGAAAGGTTAAATTGCTTGGGAGTGAGTCTTTGCTCATAGGGTGGTAAGTTAGTCACCAAAGCTAACTATCAAAATCACCAGACCTTTTTGTGTTAAAATTTTTTGGGTGTTAAAATATTAAAATTCATGGGCTTCCTATTATATCTGATACTATGTTATTTCGCAAAATATAATCCCTATGATCAAGCCTTTCGTTCAGTATGATAAAACTAAAGGTAATTTCTAAATATTTTCACGTATATCGGGTTCGACTCCCAGTTCAACCAGTTAATTTAAAAAATGTATGAAAGCAGTTTAAATTGAATTTGAAATTGAAATGAAGTCTTCTTTCAGTAAAATGCTCTATCTACAATATTTAAGAAACTTTTCCTCCATGTGGCATTGCTGTGGGACACCCTGTATGCAACTATACTCTTTCCATTCGTTTATTTTCTCTTTGACACATGAAATCACATAGCAATGGTGAGGGACCAGAGAGAGATAAAGGTATAGTGGTCTCTTTCTGGTCCCTCGCTATTGCTTTATCTGTTTCATGTGTCAAAGAGAAAATAACAGAATGTATTGTAAACTACCCAAGTACCACAAAAAGCATTATATTTCTCCTATAAGGGCATTTTTGTGTAATATCAAAGTAGTTTTATTTGAGCACTACCAGAACATCTCGCTTGCAAAGCCACCAATTTGGGTTAAGTTTGGTGCGCTTTGCCCGCATGCATTTCAGTTTTTTCTATAGTAGTGTTATTATCTCGCTGCAGACTCGGTCATAAATCATTCGAGTGTTTCGCTTTCGTTGTTCTTTGTTAAGTTGTGCATTACTGCAGAACAATACAAAAGCGAAACACTCGAATGATTTATGACCAAGTCTGCAGCGAGATAATAACACTACTATAGTCCCATGGGAACCCCTGGGTTTATCCAGGATAAAAGTAGCCTACACAGCTAGGCGATTGTGTAAGAAAAACATATTCATCATAATGATAATCGTAAGCAAACTCTGCCTGCTGTTTCCAATTCAGTTTTCCATGTGAATTTCAGTTTTTCACAAATCCCACAGGACTTTGAATTTTTCGAGAATAAAAAAGTATATAATGCTCTTTGGGTTACTCATGTATTCAGAAATTACTCATGTACAAAGATACTCTTTACCAAAGAAGTCAAAGAACATGGAAAAAGCAAGTTTTGTATGAAAAACAACGCGCGTCGTCAAATCCCCCCCCCCGCACCCTAATCCCGTATCCCTTTCCGAATGTAGAAAAGAGTGCTGAAGTTAAAATTATGGGTTTCAGTTTCAAATCATCAAGTAGTCAAATATTCAAAACATTGCTTTACATCCCAGGGTGAACAAGAAAGCCTAGACACGTGCAATTGATCTAGTTTGCAAGTAGGTACCTTTGCAAGTAAGTACCTTTGGACATTTGGAAAATAGCTAAACAGAACGAAACCATCACTAATAATGGAATATAATTACTTTTTCACACTTACCTCTGGTTTCTCGATAGTAAAATACTAAAAAAATGTGTAGAACTCAGGAACAATAACTTAACAATATTTCAATAAAATTAGCCAAAAAAAACCTATCCGATCTCGCTGAACGTTGCGGCGGAAAGAAAATTTCAAAGAGATTAACTATAAATTACAAACAGTCACAGAGTAGTTAGGAGTAGGTAGGTACAGGTACTCTTTCATGGGAACATTACAAAATAATAAATTTAAACACAGATTTCTTTAACCTAGCCATAACCAAAATAATAATCATAGAAGAATTTAATAGGGGTGTAGACCACAGTGTAGACGTTATACCTATGTTGTTTTTTTCAAATCAGTGATTTTCCCTGGAGTATGTAATCACCTGAGACACAGAAAACATTCCTATTTCTTGACTTCTCGTGATCGTAAATTCGTAACGTTAAGCTGTTGTTGTTTGGATTGGTATATTGTATTGGCTGCAGGATCCTGTATACCAAGATACCAAACCCCAGGCAGGCGAAACTTTATACAAAATGAAAATCGTATGAAAATCGAACGAGAGATCATTAATTTATACCAGGCTAGTCTGTGTACCACAGAACAAAAAAATGTACTACAAAACTGGTGTTGCTTTTTTTAAATTTTATTTATTTGACATCTAGTCCTTGTGGTATAGTGTAGGTAGTGAGGTACCTACCTATGTACTTAAGTAGGGTTTTCTCTCGGTTTTCTTCGATAGAGGCACAGATAAAAGCAAATGGTTGGTAGGATAATATAATCCGTCTAAATTAAAAAGAAACCAAGACATATATTAAGCCAGAAAATGATAAGGTTTTCTCAATTTCTAGTAAAATGTAGCCAATAACATAGAGTATAATATATATTATATATATATATATATTATTATATATATACCTACCTACCTCAGACCAATAATCCCACTACCTACACTACACTAAAATGAATATAGGCCATTATAAACGTACATACTACAGTATGGTTGGAATTCCCACCGTTTTAAAATTTGAGGTTTTTTGGAAAAGTATGATGCATCAATCAATGCAGTTTTAGACTTAAACCATGAGCATAACCAGAAAAGGTACACGCGTGTGAGAAATTTTTACATTAAAAGGTTAAAATAGTAGTGACAGTATTTTTATGGCAATGAAAAATTGTAAATATACTCGTTTTTTCTTTACCCTAATGCTGATAAACTTTTCATTTTAATATGTTAATTTTACATCTTAATGGATAAAATGGTCTTCTATAGAAGAATCATTATATTATGTATTAAATGAAAAACTTTGTTCTCTGAAACGTTTGGGTGGAAAACATCTCAGAACTTAAAATTTTATATAAAATCATATAAAACTAAAAAGAGATTCTGAAAACCGGATTTCCATTAAGAAGACATATTAAAATGTATTAGTAAAGATAATATTTTTAACAGTAATACTCAGACTACATTAAAAAAGGTAGTGTAATCATTAAGTAGGTAGGTATAGAGTACTACTAGATTTAGTTTCATTAATATTATGCATTATTAGGACTTTTGTATTTGTTTTGCAGCTGCTTCGACTTCCACTTGTGCTACAAGCAGTATAATATATGGACAAACGGAAAAGGCACCACCATGCAGCCCTAGTGAGTTGGTAGGGCTAATAATTTATAATGATTCAAAGTGATAGGTACAGGTAGGAGTAGTTGATATTGAAATAATATCAGATATTGATGTAGAGATATTGAAATAATGTAATTTTTTTTTGTGCAGAACTTTCCACTTTGCAGCAATTGAGTTACTCAAGCCTTCAAGTTAGGGTTGATTACAAAAGGGTGGGAGCTCTAAATAAAGTAATATTATAATAGCAAATCAAATCATTTAAGTAATATTGAAGCAATAACTTGGACATTTGCCTCCCTGCAAAGATGAGGGGTCCCATGCACTTTTTAAAAACTATGTGTTGTGAGGGGATGGTGTGCGGCCACCGTTAATACATATAATTAATATAGACTTATATCACTTTTTAGACATCAAAATAAATATCTGCATCATAAGAAAAGGTATGCCTGTAAAGTTCTCTATAGGTAACATTTGACACATCGCAATCTAGCCCCAAAGTAAGCGATAGCTTGTGTTATGGGGACTAGATAACTGATAAATATACATACATACTAATATTCATAAATATAATATTTTGAAAAACACCCAGACACTGGAAAATGTTTATGCTCATCACACAAACATTTACCAGTAGTGAGAATTGAACCCACGACCTCCGGCGCAGACGGCAGGTTCGCTACCACTACGCCATTCGGTCGTCATGTTGAGGAATAAAGTGTCTACTGGATCAACGACTAAAAATTGAAAATAAAATGATTCGTTATCGTGCATGTAAGCTAGGGCTGCTTATGTAAAGTATTTATTTTAATTGAGCTTTGAAATGTTTGTTGGTTAATAATGCATTTTCTAATTAACTTCCATGTATTTTATGTCCTTATTGACCTTAAACTTTTATTTATTTTGCTGTTGTATTTTTATTTCCAATTATTCTAGTATTTTTTGTAGAGAGATGTGATGTACAAACTGGTACAAGTTTATATTAGGATATTTTAAAGAATAAAGCTCATTATTTTGTTATAAAAAATAAAATTAAAATGTGTGTTACATAGTATAAAAGTTGTTTCATTTTTTACATAATTGATAAAATTCGAATTTCAAAGAGTACATACTAGGAACTAAAACCATGGCCAAAAGATATGTACATATTGGCAGCATTATAATAAATTTGTAATAATTATATTTATCCCTTTATATGTCTGTGATCCCTGCCCACCTTAGATAAATGGTCAGCTGCCCACCTGCATGGAAATTCGGGTTTGTAATGTTGGTACATAAAATCGATCTAACTTTCCTACATTTTTCGAATTGTGACTCCCGCTCCCGCTCGTCCCGCTCCTATGCGTAGGTTATATACTCTTTGCCAAACCCTTTGGCGGCAAACACAAAACATTAAACTCCTGGTAGGTACTAATGTTCTGTGACGAGATGATTACCACAGACAATAAAGTTCTGGCTATATTTAAAGATTATTAACTACATTCATTTTTTTATTTATTACAATTTTATATTTGTTTGATATTAACATAATATTTATGAAACTAGGACCTATTTACAAAAATAAAAATGAAGTAGGTAATTACATTATTCCTCTAATATTCCATATTGTTTCTGTACTCTTTATTCATTGATTCAATCACGATTCAATTTGTACTCTGTATCTGTGATGATTACTAACTGTGATTACCACAGTTTTGCAACTGAGTAGAGTTTTTTTTTTTTTAATTGGTTGTCTGTAAAGTCGGTTTACTGACGATAGTTGAACGTGACAACTCTCGCTTGCACTTCAAGCCTTACATGGAATGCCTCAGAGCGAGGTAACGCGAGCGAAGTAACGCCGCATGAGCGAGGTAACGCCGGATGAGTCATGTTTTTGACGTGACAACGTCTTATAAATCGATAGAGCCGGTTGCACGCACGACAAAACATGACTCATCCGTCGTTACCTCGCTCATGCGGCGTTACCGGCGTTACCTCGCGAGTGCGGAACGAGCGACAATGAAGACGTTGTCTCGTTCAACTATCGTCAGTAAACCGAATTTACAGGCAACCAATTTTTTTGTGCGTGCAGTCGGCTCTATCGATTTATAAGACGTTGTCACGTCAAAACATGTGGATGCATAAATTTTATGCCCGCAAAACTCATTACCATACATAAACCCACGATGTTATAATTAGCCCATTATTAGCGAAAAACTAAATGAATTTTGAATTTTCGCGCCCGGATGGTACCCATACCCCATAATCTGTGATGTTTATTCCAGCCAGCCTGCGAAGCATAGACTACGAACTCTCGACAGAGAGGATACAATATATTGTGTTCTCTGCCTTGTGGTCTGTGGTGTTCTGTGCTACATATAGTGTGGTGATGTGGTCTGTGACTATAGCTCTGAAGCGAGGCTGCGAAGTGCGAGGCACTTTTAGTTTATTCCTTGGTAAACTTTTAACTACAAAGCCGATAAAATAGAATTAAAAAATTACAATTGAAAAAAGTTACTGGAAAATTAGCACTTTCCAATAAGTTTCTCAGAATTAACTGAAGTTTTGTCCTCGTTTTTTGTCCATTTTTTAATATTATTCCATTTATTTACCAATCGAATGCAACAATGAAGCCGGCATATAAAATCGGTAAGTCAAAAGATTTTGTTTTAGTAAATTTACATGTGGTTGTAACAACAGTTCTGAACATTAATCTTTATTTGAAATATAATTTTGTGAGCTTTTTTATTTTTGTAGATTCAAGGATAATTTGAAGTTATTGCAACCATTTTTGTGTTTGAGGTTATGAGCAACGTGTTGTGGTGTACGGTGTTTGATAGTGGCGTATTCAACAATTTGTTAGTTAATAAGACGAAACCAGCTTATGGCCGATATAGCCGTATGATCTTCACATTTTAATTTAAAAGTTATAGCTTGAATGTGTTCATTTTTACAGGACTGCCCAAAAAAAGGAGTAATGTTTTTATGATTCATGTATGTACGTGTGTATGTGAGTTTCTTTATTCCACCATAACTTTTGAACGGCTGAACGGATTTGAACATATGGGGTATCGTTAAAATCCTTACAACCTCCTCCCAAGTAACATTTTTTCTATAATATGGGTATCAAAATGGAGGTACCTATTAGAGAGTAGTAATCGAAAATGTATATATTTAATAATATATACCTTTTACATAGGCAAGGATGTACAGTGGTACACACAAAACCAACTTTTTTTTTATATTACTGTCCAAAAAAGGCTTATATGCATGTCTAAGTATGTTTATAGGTAAGTTGCCCATTTACCCTTTTTAGTGAGAAAAAACATTTGGGCATAATATTATTATTATGGGTTCTTGTTGAATCCCTGCTTCACCTTACTGCTGACCACCACTAAAAAGTATAAAATAAAAAATTTCAAAATTAAAAAACATGACTACCCTGTTATAAAACAAACTAAAAAGTAAAAAACAAGTTATTTTACAAGTGTGGCATAATGTGTTACAATATCATATGAAAAAACTTAATTTGTACATTTTTAAACAAATTTTATTTATTTTATGAGCAATATTATGTTATTGATTTATTCGACAAACTGTTAAAAAAAAAATACCATTCCCCTGCCTTATCTCCTATGTTTTATAGAAAAAAAAATTTCAACTCCCTTACTACTTTTTTTATATTGACAATAAAACCTTTAAAAATAAAGTTAGTTTTGCTGTTCTTTATCAAAAGTACTCAAACATTAACGTTTTACTTCTTTTGTAGAATGGAACCCTCAGTGTGCAAGTTTGACTCGCACTTAACTGGTTTCTAGGAATTACTTATCAAGTACATCCAACTTCATCCAGAATGTTTCTTCAAATACTGCTGTTCTTATCTAACTTAAACAATTATTCTTATTCTTCCAGCTGATGAGAAATTGGCAGAGCTGGGTCGCAAACAGATCATGCTTGCAGAAAAAGAAATGCCAGGTTTAATGGCTTGCCGCAGAAAATATGCTCCAAGCAAGATACTCAAGGGTGCAAGGATAGCTGGTAGTCTGCATATGACGGTACAAACTGCAGTCCTCATTGAGACACTCATTGAACTTGGGGCTCAAGTAAGTAATGTTTTACATTAAAGTTCAGTGCAGTTGTC
The DNA here is from genome assembly GCA_036785405.1 of Coenonympha arcania. Lineage (NCBI taxonomy): Eukaryota > Metazoa > Arthropoda > Insecta > Lepidoptera > Nymphalidae > Coenonympha > Coenonympha arcania. Next base: position 13,238,928 of record CM072082.1, read on the forward strand.
TATGCACCAAAGCTACGAGTAATATGAAACTGTAGGTTTATGACAGAAAAATATAGGATTAGCAGTATGTGTATATAAAATCTTTTATTTTATTTATTACTAGAGGGTTTTCATAACTCCAGCGGGAACTGTGGATTTTTCCAGTATAAAAAGTAATCTAATGGTAAATCCAGGTTGTAAGCTTTGTTTATCCAAAATTTTAGCCAAATAGGTTCAGTAGTTGCAGTGTGAAAGAATAATAAACATCCATAAATCCATACATAATAATAATATTCTTGGGCCTTCCTGCTCTTCTTTTACCTGGTGGTCCTCTCCAATTTGTCACAGTTACTGTCCATCTTTGGTCTCTGCACCTGGACACATGACCGGTCCATTTCCATTTTGCTTTCAATGCATGCTCTAGGGCATCTGTAAGCTTCGTTTTATTCCTTATTTCTGTACTCCTGACTTTATGAATTTTTCTTATCTTGAGGATACTCCTCTCCATGGCTCTCTGGCAAGTTCTTATTTTGTTTTTTATTTTTCTAGTGTATACCCATGTTTGGCTTCCATATGTTAAGCTGGGTAAGATGCAAGTGTCCATGATAGTTTTTTTAAGGTGCTGTTCATATTTTCCTTTTAGAATTTCTTTCTGAGACCAAAATTTGTTCCATGCTATTTGGATTCTTCTGTCTACTTCTTCTTCATTTCTATTTATATTGAATGATATTTTCTTGCCCAAATATATGTATTCTTTCACATATTCTATCATATTTCCTTCTACTCTAATAGGGATTTCTGTTCCGTTTGTCATTAATTTAGTTTTTAAAGTATTCATTTGCAAACCCACCATTCTACTTTCTATGTCTAGCTCCCGGATCATTCTTTCTAGAACTCTTGCGTTTGTGGCGAAAAGAATAATGTCATCGGCAAATCGTAGGTGGTTTAGTCTCTTGTTTATAAACAGCAGGCCTTTGTTACTCCAATCTAATTTTTGAAATATTTCTTCCAGTACTACTATAAATAGTTTAGGAGACAGGGGGTCTCCCTGTCTTACCCCTTTTTCTATTGGAAAGTATTCTCCATACCTGTCTAATTTTATTCTGCTTACACTTTTGGTGTAGATTGACTTTATTATGTTAATATATTTTTGGCTTATTTCGCATGTTTCCAGTGCTTTCCATATTGATGAGTGAGTTATGCTGTCAAAAGCTTTAGAGTAGTCTATAAATGCTAGATATAGTTTTTGGTTGTATTCTGTATATTTTTCAATAACTTGCTCTAGTACATGAATGTGGTCAATTGTTGAATAGCCAGATCTAAAGCCAGCTTGTTCTATTGACTGTTTCCCATCTATAGCAGGTGTAATTCGGCTAGTCAGGATTGATGCAAATAATTTGTAAATGCTGCTTGATAAACTTATAGGTCTGTAGTTTGTGATATCTAGTGGATCCCCTTTTTTGTATAGTAATATTATGTCTGATTTACACCATTGAATGGGGACCTCTTCTTTTTCAAGCACCATGTTAAAAAGTTTCTCTAATATTGTGACTAAAATAGGCAATCCTAGCTTTAGTGCCTCATTACAAATGCTGTCTGGTCCTGGGCATTTCTCTGGTTTCAACTTCTTTATATGCGTCATTATCTCTTGAATCGAGATTTTTTCGACTATACTTCCGTTTTCATATACCTGTCCAGAGCTGAGTGGGAGTTCATCATCGGTAAGGTAGGTTGTTTTTAATTTATAGAGTTCTGAAAAATATTTCTCAGCTTGTACTATAATCTCACTTCTGCTTTTAGTCTCACCCTCGCTAGTCTTCATTTTCTGTATCCAGTTTTTGTGTGTGTTAAGTTGTTTATAAGCTCGTTTTGCACTTCTGTATTTCAGTAGGTTGTTCTTTATGACCGTATTTCTATGGTTGTTGTAGTCTCTTCGGATAGCTTTATTTGTTATTTTAAACAGTTTCGTGAGTTCCTTCTTGTCCTTCGTGGTTTTGTTCTTTATTAGTAAGGTTTCTGTGCGTTTGGTTATAAGTTTTTTCGTGTCTTCACTGAGTATATTCTCTTTCTTTTGGAATTTTTGATTTTTGTCATTTTTCAAACTTTTTAATATCACCTCTTCTAGTTTGTCATAGTATATTTGTATCTCGTTAATATTTGCTAATTCATCCAATAGTGACACATTTTCTGCTAGTCTTTGTAAGTAGATGGATTTCCCAATATCAGTTTTTGGTGCAAGAGGTACTGACTTGAAAGTTTTCCGGCTCTTTCTCGGTAGTTTTATACTGAGCGTAGCTCTTAGTAATCGGTGATCTGAGGAGTGGTTAACTCTATTTAGTACCTCTACATTTGTTACTAGTTTGGGTTTGTTACATAGTATAAAATCGATTTCATTTTTTGTCTTTTTATCGGGTGAGAGCCAAGTCCATCTGCGGCTTCGTTTTTTCTTGAAATATGTGTTCATTATGCTTAATTTGTATTCAGTTGCATATTGTAATAATCTCTCTCCTCTGCGGTTTCGCTCTCCATAGCCAAATTTGCCCAAAATTTGATATTCGTGCGCTTTGGGTTGACCGATTTTTGCATTAAAGTCTCCGATCACTAAGACTATTTTGTCTGCTTGATCGTGAGCTAGCGTTAGGTCTGTGTAGAATTTGTTAATTTCCTCATCATCTTGGTTCTCTGTAGGAGCATATGCTTGGATCAGTGAAATATTTAAATCTTGGAATCGTAGCTGCAGGAGAGCGACTCTCTCGGATATACCAGTGAAATTTACAATATTGTGCTTGTGCTCTTTCTTAATCATGAAACCTACTCCATGTTGCCCTTTGGTCTCCCCTTTGTAACATAATATGTAATCTTGATGTTCTTCTATTTCACTGCCCATCCTTCGTACTTCAGCTAGTCCAATAATATCGTAATTAATTGTTTCTAGGGCATGGCACAGTTCAATTAGGCGTTCTGGTGTGGACAAGGATCTTACGTTGTACGTACAAATCTTCAAGTAGTAATCGCTTACAGGTGTGTTTATGGACCTCTTCTCCGTAGCCTTTTGAGTTGAAGGTGAATTGGATGGAGGGTTGCGGTCATTTTCCCCCACGGTGACCGCTTTCCGGATTGGGGGAGTGCAATGGTTTTTGTTGGTTTTGTTGTTATTAGTATTTATCTTATTTGTGATCTTCTGGTTTCCGATGTGCAACAGTTGTCATTGTTGACTTGTTCCTGCAATTGAGTTAGCCCTTGTGCGACTCATAATTCCAAAAGCATTTGTTTTGTTTATCTTAGATGGAGCTTTTGTACTATTGTTTTCAATGCTATTCTGTTGGGGAGGCGAATTCGTTGGTCTCCTTTTTCTTTTTTCACTTTCGTTGTTTGTAAAGGTTTTGTCTTTCACTACCAGTTTGTCGTACCTGATGAATGCAATTTTTCCCTTCTTTATTTCTTCCTGTTGCTTAACTTTTAATTCTTTTCTGATGTTTATAACATCTTTAGGGTAGTCCTCAGTGAAATACACATTTTTGGGGAGGTTCTTGTTGCTGCGAAGGAGTTGAAGTCTTCGCCAAGCTAGGGTGAGTGTGATTAGAATAGGTCGCGTTTTATTGTTGTCTTTCTTTCCTAGACGTCGAACACTGCTTATTTCCCACTTGTCCCAGTTTTCTAGTCCCGATTCTTTGTAAATGCTGTTGAGAAAAGTGATAACTGAATCCAAAAGTTCTAAGTCATCTTTTTCGCCCTCCTCCATTCCGTGCATGATCACGTTGTTTTTCCTGACCTGACGTTCCAGGTTGTATACTTTTTTATTGAGCATAGTCACTTGTTTTTTTAGATTTATGTTTTCTTCCACTAATGGCCTTAGTTTCTCATCTATAGAGGCCGAAAGTATAGCGAAACTTTCATTTAAGGTTTTGGTTTGGTTTTGATAATCTCTTTGCATTTCGCTCATTTTCGCTCATTTCCATACATACAAACTTTTATAACATTAGTAAGGAAAGGATTGCCCAAATGGTGAAAAGCTCAGACACACCAGACAAGTAACGTCTTGTTAACCAGCTGTTCCACTGATGACTGGCAACTGGAATTGGAAGCAAATATACACCAGGGGCCGTACCACCATCTCTTATAGCAGTATTATTGTTTCAACATTTTCATACAATGTCAGTATGAAAATTTTAAAAGAACATTACAATAATACTGCTATAAGACTTGGTGGTAGGGCCCCAGACCCGTATCAAAAAGAGAATGATTGATATTGGTTAATCGTGATAGTGAATGGTGTTTGTCCTTGTTATATAGAGCACTCACAACAATTGTAATCAATCAGCTGATGCATTGCTGTGTGGCAGATGGGAGCAACTACACCCAAACCCTTCTCTAAAAGTGAATACTTAGATATTGTGGATGGTGATTGGTGATGTTCTATGGACAAACATAATTGGGTAGTTGACTTTCATCTATTTCTAAACTAGAATTATTAACAAATAAAATGGTAAAAATTAATCAATCAAATAACAAAAAGTTGCTAGCAATTAAATGTGTGTGTCATGCCTCAGTTTTTCTATACAAATTTTTGTTTTGTGGGATAGGGACAGAAGAGCCATACTCGAACAGTTAGAATGCCTATAACTTGGCAGCTACAAAAAGGCATAAAAAGAATTAGTCAACTACCCAATTGAAACAGTTACAATATAAAATTGATAACCTCTACATTTTTCTTTTAGAATTTGGTTAAGAATGAATCTTTTTGCAGGTGCAATGGTCGAGCAGTAACATATTCAGCACACAAGACGAAGCGGCGGCCGCGCTGGTGGCTGTGGGCATTCCCATATATGCTTGGAAAGGGGAAACAGAGGAGGAATATGTTTGGTGTATTGAGCAGACTCTAATCTTTCCCGATGGAAAGGTTAGTAATCTTTTTTCCTAGTTATTGTCCTTTGGTTTAATAACATAACTACTGGGCCAAGGGTGAGAGTGCTCTAATTTTTATGAATTTAATTTTCCGTAAGCTTCTGGAGTATTGCCAAAAATAACTTCATAAGCAAAGTACAAAACTATTTTTTTAAATAAAATACTGACAGTTTGGGGAGATTTCAAAGCACTGGGTAGAATTGTGAGGTATTAGTCTGAGGTAAACCATTGTTGTTTCAGTTTATAGTATTAGAAAATAAAAGTTACTGTTACAATGAAATAAAATAAAAAAATATTTTCAGCCATTGAACATGATTCTGGACGATGGAGGAGATTTGACCAATTTGGTTCATACTAAATATGAACACCTATTGGAAGGAGTAAAGGGCATTTCTGAAGAGACCACCACAGGCGTACACAACTTATACAAAATGTTCCGCGAGGGTCTTCTGAAAGTTCCAGCTATAAACGTCAACGACTCTGTCACTAAAAGCAAATTTGATAACTTGTACGGGTGCAGAGAATCTCTTCTCGACGGTATCAAACGAGCTACCGATATAATGATCGCTGGAAAAGTTTGCGTAGTCGCTGGCTACGGTGACGTAGGAAAAGGATGCGCTCAAGCCTTCAAGGGATTCGGCGGAAGGGTTATTGTTACAGAGGTGGACCCCATCAACGCTCTACAAGCTGCGATGGAAGGTTTTCAAGTAACAACAATGGAGGAGGCATCTGAAATAGGTCAGATATTTGTCACTACCACTGGCAACATTGAAATAATCACCAAAGAGCACTTCATGAACATGAAGGATGACGCTATCGTTTGCAACATCGGCCATTTTGATACAGAAATCGATGTCGCCTGGTTGGAAGCTCACGCCAAGAAAGTGAATATCAAACAACACGTCGATCGTTATGAGCTAGAGAACGGCCACCATATAATTGTGCTCGCATCCGGTAGACTTGTAAACCTAGGATGTGCGACAGGTCATTCGTCTTTCGTTATGTCTAATTCCTTCACTAACCAAGTCCTTGCACAGATAGAACTGTGGACCAAGCATAACGAGTACCCCGTCGGAGTGCACACCTTGCCTAAGAAGTTAGATGAGGAAGTTGCGGCGCTCCACCTAGAGCACTTGGGCGTGAAACTTACAAAGCTCACACCAAAACAAGCTAATTACATCGGAGTGCCACTGGACGGCCCATACAAACCAGACCATTACAGATACTAATTTAAAGCGAAACACCCCGTCTGCCCGCGATATCGAACTTTATTTGGTTTTTCGCAATTCCAAGTCAATAAAACACAGTAGGCTTATGGCAGGATACCTACCTATAATAATTGTGGTAATGGCAGCTTAGATTATAAACTGCGAAAATCTAAATAAGAATTTGGCGGGCAATGCCTAATTGCGTTAAACCTTAAGAATAATTGTTTTTAGTTAATTTTTTGTCATTACTTTCGATTTCTAAGAAGAGGATAGAACTTTTTTTTCAACTTTATGTTCATGGCTGTTTGATGCGCGGAGCTTTTAAGTTTTTGCTATTCAGCATGTTAATTTTTTGAATAAGGAAAATGTGAACTTTGATATTGTAAAAGTGTTGTTTATTTTTAAGTCTAAAAAATAAATCTCGAATTTGACTAACATTTTTTTTATTTGCTTTAAAATAACAGCATCGTTTTTTGACTCATTACGAGTTTGTAGGTAGGTACTACTGCAATCCACAAAGTATACACAAGATGAACATTTTAGTAACTATAAAATTAAGATCAGTGGTTCCGATTAGTGGCCCAACATCATTGGAATACAAAAGGGAAAAAATAGGGGGTTTAATTGGTTGAAATATCTAAGTGAGATGAACGTATTTCTAATATATAAACCTTTGTTACCAAACTCCTCCGAAACGGCTGGATCGATCGTTAAGAAATTTTCAATGTTTATTCTCTGGGTCTAGGAGCGGGTTGTTATCTATATTTTATATCCCTAAGGGCAAAACAACGTTTGCCGGGTCCGCTAGTCTAATATATAAAATTCGATTTTCTTTGTAACCAAACTCCTCCGAAACGACTGGACCGATCGTTGTGAAATTTTCAGTGTATGATCTCTGGGTCCGGGTGCGGGCTGTTATCTATCTATATTTGATGTCACTTAGTGAGAAAAAAATACCTATATACTAGCTGACCCGGCAAAACAACGTTAGCTGGGTCAGCTAGTTATATAGGTATAAAGTGTGACTGTCGCCGAAAGGTTAACTTCTGAGCTTTATCTCCGAAGTTTACCAACCGAAAATCTGACATAATTATGTAATTATGATTTTTATTTTCGAGAAAAAAAAGTAAGTAAGTACGTGTACTGTGTAGAGGGGCCTTAAAACAAATCAAGAATGCCACATACGATTTAAAAGTAAAAAAGATTTTGAATTTGGAATGATATTTGGATTTGGACTTCGGTCGACTAGAATTTGTTTCGCTACAGTGACATTTTGGCGATATTTCAGTGCCGAGTTCGCAGTGTCTCATTAATTTTCCATTATAAGCTCTTCATAGTTTGGCTCCTACGACGGCAAGAAGTAAGTTTTAATTTCCAGTCGGAACTATAATCTCAACATGCGTGAATGTATATCCATACACGCAGGACAGGCTGGTGTGCAAATCGGCAATGCTTGCTGGGAACTGTATTGCTTGGAACATGGAATTCAACCGGACGGCCAAATGCCATCCGACAAAACCGTCGGAGGCGGTGACGATTCATTTAACACATTTTTTAGCGAAACCGGGGCGGGTAAACATGTCCCGAGGGCTGTTTTTATAGACCTGGAACCTACGGTGGTGGACGAGGTGCGCACCGGCACGTACCGGCAGCTGTTCCACCCCGAGCAGCTGATCACTGGCAAGGAGGACGCCGCCAATAATTACGCAAGAGGCCACTATACAATTGGGAAGGAGATAGTAGATCTCGTGTTAGACAGAGTACGCAAATTAGCAGATCAATGCACAGGCCTCCAAGGATTTTTGATCTTCCATTCGTTCGGAGGCGGCACCGGTTCTGGTTTCGCTTCGCTGCTAATGGAGCGTCTGTCTGTGGACTACGGTAAAAAATCTAAATTGGAATTTGCGATCTATCCAGCACCCCAGATCTCTACTGCGGTAGTGGAGCCTTACAACTCGATTCTGACCACTCACACGACCCTAGAACATTCCGACGCCGCTTTTATGGTAGACAATGAAGCCATATACGATATTTGTAGACGAAATTTAGACATAGAGAGGCCGACTTACACAAATTTGAATCGCCTCATCGGGCAAATAGTATCTTCAATCACGGCTTCCCTACGATTCGATGGAGCTCTCAATGTCGACCTCACAGAATTCCAAACGAACTTAGTGCCTTATCCGCGTATTCACTTTCCTCTAGTCACTTATGCGCCGGTCATATCTGCAGAGAAAGCGTATCACGAGCAACTATCGGTTGCTGAAATCACCAACGCGTGCTTCGAACCCGCCAACCAGATGGTGAAATGTGACCCCAGGCACGGCAAATACATGGCCTGTTGTATGCTATACCGTGGAGACGTAGTTCCTAAAGACGTGAATGCTGCCATAGGAACTATAAAGACGAAACGCACGATCCAATTTGTTGACTGGTGCCCCACTGGATTTAAAGTCGGCATTAACTATCAGCCCCCGACTGTCGTCCCCGGAGGAGACCTGGCTAAGGTCCAGCGCGCCGTGTGCATGCTATCCAATACGACTGCCATCGCAGAAGCTTGGTCTCGCTTGAACCACAAGTTCGATTTGATGTACGCGAAGCGCGCTTTCGTGCACTGGTATGTAGGCGAGGGTATGGAAGAAGGCGAATTCTCTGAGGCTCGCGAAGACTTGGCTGCCTTAGAGAAGGATTACGAGGAAGTCGGCATGGATTCCGGAGAAGGAGAAGGAGAAGGTGGCGAAGAATATTAATTTTACATTTTGATACTTTGTATTTTTACTCCATAACTAAGAGCGAAAATGTAGTAGATATTTTTACAACTTTACATTAGAATGTTGTGTGGACGTTTTTAGGTTGATAAAAAATAAAATTTACAAGTAGTAGGTACATATTATTTGTTTTATGGACTACCGCATACTGGGGACGGCATGGCATGATGAGAATTCAAGTTTTTACTATAAAATCTAAACAGGTCCAAGGTTTGTCCTTAGTAAACGTGATCTACGTCGAAGCCACCTGTTCCGGTGGTCAGGGCCCGTATTCTGTAGAATTGACACTTCCATGCAGTGATAGTCACAGTTGTCTATGGTTCGCTATACGTTCTCAGACCAATACGTTGCTGCTTTCAAACCTTCAATGGATAAAAAATAAATGCCAGAAAAGCAAAAGAAAGTGCACTCATGAGTGATCATCACTGATTTGTACAGAATAAGGGCCCAGGAAGAGTAGGATAAGGGACAAGGTTCCCACAGAAAAACGATAAACTCTAATAATTATTATTCTTTGATCATATCATTAATTATATTATGAGGATCTAAAAGACTATATAACAGTTGCAAATTAGAAGTGTCGGATGAAAAACCATTGGACGAAATCAGAATTCTAACAAAAATGTAGGATTTTTATCTATCATAAAGCAACATCGTTATTAGTGGTGCTAATAAACACCGCCATCGCTGATAATAAACCTTAGGATATGAGCAAACCTTTACCTTTTACTTTTTGATAACTTAGGCTATGAGCCTTTTTCGTACAAGCAAACAGTAGCGCCATCTGTCAAAATTCTATAGGTGGCTGCTGAGCGAACTACAGCGTGCCCTTACTGCTGGTGACAAAACAAGCATTTTTGGCACCGATAAACTGGCGTCAATTTTTGCGCCGTCTGCACTGTCCAGGGTATACTTACGTGATACTTACCTATATGTCTATTGCCACCCCGCCTGCCCTGTACAAAACCTCTTTTCGTAAGAAATAAAAATAAAAATATGGATTTCAATAATATTATTTCCATTGGTTTCTTTTCTCTTTGACACATAAAATCATCACATGCAACAGATAATATAGCAATAGTGAAGGACCAGAGAGAGACAAAGGTAAAATTGTCTCTTTCTGGTTCCCCGCTATTGCTATTTATCTGTTTCTTATGTCAAAGAGAAAATAAACGAACGGAAAGAGTTGAAATATAATAAAAATATGTCAATCTACTAATAAATATTTTGTGTATCTTACCTACGTACATTTGACTTTTATCTATCTACTCCCCAAAATTAAAAAAATGTAGCAAATCATTGAATGATAAATATTTAAAGTGAATAATAATTATTTAAATTCATATTTCAGTTTTGCCGCGCATCTAAGTATTTATTCACGTTTTAGGACTGTAATACCTACTAAGTAAGTACTTGTCGAACAGTGGATTAACTATGTGGATCCTCTTCCAAAGATATCACAGGTAAATTCGCCAGGTTTTAGTGTAATTGCTTATCGTCTAGCTGTACCTAAGTTTTCAATCGATAACAATACGACTATTAGTAAGTTTAATTAGGTAAGTAAGTTTTCAAGCGATAGCGCCCAGGGTCTTATTCTGTTTTTTTAGTAAGTATTTGTTGTTATAGCGGCAACAGAAATACTTACCTACATCATCTGTGAAAGTTTCAACGACCACGGTTCAAGAGATACCTATAGCCTGGTGACAGACGGACAGACGCCTGAGTCTTTAGTAATAGTTTACTCTTTGGGTACGAACCCAAAAACAAATCCGTTTGATCGGTTAAGTACTTAATCACGTGACGGGACTTATCGCGTTATTCCCATACATTTCTCAGTTTTCAAAGATTTCGTGATTGCAGTAAAGGAATAATGTTCTAGGTACATTATTCCTTTTCGGAGGGGCCGGAATTTTCCGCTTAGGGAACGGAAAAATACTACCCCTAATTACGTTTGAACATCGTCCCACTTAGTATAAGTAGGTACTCCAATCTTCAAAGTAATTTGTACCGATCAATACATTTGTGTAGGCAGAAGGAGCAGCTTTGCAAATTTAAATAGATATAAATATTATTATACCTAAGTCAGTAAGGTTATGTAAGTTTTTTGATAATGTTTAACGAATTTAGTGTTTATTAAATATTGTAAAGCCAGGTTAACATCGCATCCCAAAGTCGTCGTCATCGTCGTCGTCGTTTCAGCCGATGTCCACTGCTGGACGTAGGCCTCCTGAAATGACCGCCAAATACCACGATCTTGCGCCGCCTGGCGCCTAATCATCCCTCCCTTAATCATCTCAAAGTACCTACTTATTCTGAATAACTGCAAGCACATGCTGCAAGCGGTGCTGCAAGCGGTGCTGAGATACTTGAGCTAAGAGAGGCATTGGTAGATCGCGTTAACTTGACTCTAAAAGAAGTGTCTGAGTGGGGTGACACTAATCTAGCCAAGTTTAACGCTACCAAAACGCAAGCGTGCTTATTCACCGCAAAAAAGAGCCCTTTCACCTTGGCTCCCACTTTTCAAAATGTATCCGTTCCGATTAGCGATCATATCGACCTCCTGGGTATTAACATCTCACCCAATCTCAATTTTGGGAAATGCATCGAGGAAAAGGCAAAAACAGCCGCCAAAAAACTTGGCATCCTGAACAAGGTTAAGCGGTACTTCAAGCCCGAACAGCTTTTGACGCTGTATGAAGCTCAAGTTCTAGGCAAGCGCGCTCCATCCTAGACCTCATCATTTCTGTTCATCAGACTTGATTGTAGTCAAGCGCAAGCCTATCAATTATATAAAAAAAAAACATCCGCGGACATCCGTGTCCGTGGCTTGTAGTTAATATACGACATTGTATCAGATTGTAGGTACATTGCCATGATTACGTAGGTACCATTTCTACATTCGATATTGAAAATATTACATGAACCTCAAAAAAATGTACGTAAAAATAAACGTTATCTGATCAAGAAATTCAAAAGCAGGCTGCTCGGCGTTCGCTTGTTTTTTATGTAAAAGACGAAGGTTATTATTGTTCGTATTGTGTTTTGTATCCACGAGTTAAATTTGTATGAAAACATGTTAGAAGTGCGCGGCAAGGCATACGCGCACTTACCTACCTATATATAATAATTATATTTATTATTTATTATTTATTTATTTATTTCATTTATTTATTCTATTATCAAACATTATAATGTTCCATTAAATATTTTTCTAATATTTCTAGGTCATGAACGAAATAACATTCATTTGATGCGCAATAGAAAACAAATTTATTAATACTGGTAAAGACTGTACTGTAATTATGGCAGAGGAAATTAAAACATTATGGCTCGTACCGACATATCGGAGTTATAAAAATGGCGATATGATTTTAACAGCCACTATGATGCGAAATGTGAATGACACAGAGAGCCTCAAAAAGTACAAGAAAATTAGAAGAGAAAGTCGTAGAATAAGAAAGTCCCAAAGAATATTGTTCACTGATTTTGGTAAAAGTTCTGTATTTGAAAACAAATTCAAAACAATCAAGTTACAAAATGTTCCACCGTTTAATATTCATGAACATAATCTTACCATCAATTCTGGATCGAACAGTCGAGTAAAAAAATCATTTTCGGATACTCTTCATTCGAAACATTTTTATACAAATACCAATCTTTATTCTAATTTAAGTTGGAAAGTTTATCGTTGCCAGTTGAGTTCTCAAGATGAAAGCTGTTGCTGTTCTTGTAACTCAGATGCAATGTTTGAGGTTATGAAAAGTTTATATGACTGTTATAAAAAGAAAAATTGTGATAATTGTAACTGCATTCTTTGTGGGCATTTACCTCGAGAGGAAAGAAGGCTCGGAGAGTTAAGAAAATCTGGTGAAGAGGTAGCAGCTGGCAAAAAAGAAATGCTTTCAAAAAAAAAGATAAAATCTAAGACTTTACCTGCAATCGATTATTCAGCAAAAGGTTCAAAAGAAAAGGAACAGATTTTTAAAGAAATGGCTTTAGCTGGGAAACCATTACCAGAAGCAAAAACTAAATCAGACAAAGATTTAATTAGAAAGCTTCGTACTCAACTCGGCCTCCCTCAAGAACCAGTAACTTCAGTTGATAAGAAAAAAATGAGTGAGGCATATAAAGCAGGTTTAATAAGACCTCTAGAAGGCAAAACTGTGGCTGAAAAGGAACATATATTGAAAAAACAAGCTGCTATTGGAATACCTCTACCAGAAGGTAGAACTCCGTCTGAAAAAGCCCTTATAGCTAAAGTTAAAGAATCAATGCTAAAAGTTAAAGCAGAAGGATTATTAACACCAATAGAAGGTAAATCTAAACAAGAAAAGGAAAGGATATTGAAAGGTTTGGCTAAGCAGGGATTACCACTTCCAGAAGCAAAAACTGCGTCCGATCAAAAATTGATAGATAGAATTAGAAATGAAGTTGGGCTACCTCCTGAACCAAAAACAGCATCCGCTAAAGAAAAATACGACAGAGCCATGGCTGCTGGTCTCATAACTCCATTAGAAGGCAAATCGACTGCTAAAAAAGAAAAAATTCTTCGGGATCAAGCCAAAATGGGCTTGATATTGCCGGAAGGCAGAACGCCTTCTGAAAAAGCTCTTATTGAAAAAGTTAAAGAAACCTTTGTACCAGAAAAAGAAGTGCGCATGCCATCGGAAAAAATTCGCAAAGCTAAAGCAGAAGGCTTACTAACGCCGCTTGAAGGTAAGTCAAGTAAAGAAAAGGAAAGGATATTGAAAGGTTTGGCTAAGCGGGGATTACCACTTCCAGAAGCAAAAACCGTGTCTGATCAAAAATTGATAGATAGAATTAGAAATGAAGTTGGGCTACCTCCTGAACCAAAAACAGCGTCGGCTAAAGAAAAATACGAAAGAGCCATGGCTGCTGGTCTCATAACTCCATTAGAGGGCAAATCGACTGCTAAAAAAGAAAAAATTCTTCGGGATCAAGCCAAAATTGGCTTGCTATTACCGGAAGGCAGAACGCCTTCTGAAAAAGCTCTTATTGAAAAAGTTAAAGAAACCACTGTACCAGAAAAAGAAGTGCGCATGCCATCGGAAAAAATTCGCAAAGCTAAAGCAGAAGGACTAATAACGCCGCTTAAAGGTAAATCAAGTAAAGAAAAGGAAAGGATATTGAAAGGTTTGGCTAAGCGGGGATTACCACTTCCAGAAGCAAAAACCGTGTCTGATCAAAAATTGATGGATAGAATTAGAAATGAAGTTGGGCTACCTCCTGAACCAAAAACAGCGTCGGCTAAAGAAAACTACGAAAGAGCCATGGCTGCTGGTCTCATAACTCCATTAGAAGGCAAATCGACTGCTAAAAAGGAAAAAATTCTTCGGGATCAAGCCAAAATGGGCTTGCTATTGCCGGAAGGCAGAACGCCTTCTGAAAAAGCTCTTATTGAAAAAGTTAAAGAAACCACTGTACCAGAAAAAGAAGTGCGCATGCCATCGGAAAAAATTCGCAAAGCTAAAGCAGAAGGACTATTAACGCCGCTTGAAGGTAAATCAAATAAAAAAAAGGAAAAGATATTGAAAGGTTTAGCAAAACATGGGTTACCACTTCCCGAAGCAAAAACTGGGTCTGAACAAAAACTGATAGATAAAGTTCGTAAAGAAGTTGGGCTTCCTCCACTACCAAGAACTTCATCCGCTAAAGCAAAATATGACAGAGCAATGGTTGCTGGTCTCATAACTCCTCTAGAAGGCAAATCGAGTTCTAAAAAAGAACGAATTTTACGAGATCAAGCTAAAATGGGCTTGCTTTTGCCGGAAGGCAGGACGCCTTCTGAAAAAGCTCTAATAGAGAAAGTTAAAGCTACTTCACCGTATTTAATTGGACGTCCAGATTTGATGCCAGAAAAAATTAAAAAACTAGATACAGAAACTGCAAAAGTAATGAAAGAAAAAAAGGGACCAAGTGATAAATGTATCTGTGATTTATTAACTCCGGAATCTGAGAAACAGCCAGTGGGGATTGGTTTTATTAAAATGCCAACGAAGAAAGATACACATATCAAAGTTCCATCAGAAAAAATGCGTAAAGCCAAAGCAGATGGCCTCCTAACACCACTTGAAGGAAAAAGCAAAAAAGAACAGGAAAGAATATTAAGGGGTTTGGTGAAGCATGGTGTACCACTTCCTGAAGCAAAAACTGCGTCCAAACAAAAACTGATGGATAAAATTCGCACTGAAGTCGGGTTACCTCCTGAACCAAAAACACCATCTGCTAAAGCGAAATACGACAGTGCCATAGCTGCTGGAATAATTTCTCCACTAGACGGGAAATCAATGGGTAAAAAAGAAAAAATTCTTCGAGATCAGGCAAAAATGGGCTTAGAGCTTCCTGAAGGCAGAACGCCATCTGAAAAATCTCTTATAGCTAAAGTAAAGGCAACTACTCAACCTGAAATGGAAATGCGCGTGCCGTCAGAACGAATTCGTAAAGCAAAAGCAGAAGGACTACTTTCCCCGCTTGCAGGTAAATCTAAACAAGAAAAGCAAAGGATATTGAAAGGTTTGGCCAAGCAAGGATTACCACTTCCAGAACCAACAACTAAGTCTGATCAAAAACTTATGGATGAAATTAGAAATGAAATCGGGCTCCCTCCTGCACCAAAAACACTTTCTGCTAAAGCAAAATACAATAGAGCAATGGCTGCTGGAATCATAACTCCACTAGAAGGAAAATCTATGGGTAAAAAGGAAAAAATTCTTCGAGATCAGGCAAAAATGGGCTTGCCACTACCCGAAGGTAAAACTCCTTCTGAAAAAGCTCTTATTGCTAAAGTAAAAGAATCAACTCGACCGGAAAGAGAAATGCACGTGCCTTTAGAAAAAATTAATAGAGCCAAAGCGGAAGGATTATTAACTCCACTACAAGGAAAATCTAAACAAGAGAAGGAAAGAATATTAAAAGGTTTGGCGAAACATGGGTTACCACTACCGGAAGCAAAAACTGGGTCTGAACAAAAACTAATAGATAAAGTTCTTAATGAAGTTGGGCTTCCTTCACAACCAAAAACATTATCCGCTAAAGCAAAATATGACAGGGCAATGGCTGCTGGTCTCATAACTCCTCTAGAAGGCAAATCTATAGGTAAAAAAGAACAAATTCTTCGAGATCAAGCCAAAATAGGCTTACAACTTCCTGAAGGCAGAACTCCTTCTGAAAAGGCTCTTATAGCAAAAGTTAAAGAGACAATTGGACTCGATAAAGAAGTTCGCGTGCCATCAGAAAAAATACGGAAAGCCAAAGCGGAAGGGCTTTTAACACCGCTTATAGGTAAATCTAAAAAAGAAAAGGAGAGGATAATAAAAGGTTTGGCAAAACATAGTTTACCGCTTCCCGAAGCCAAAACTGTGTCCGAGCAAAAACTGATGGACAAAATTCGAAATGAGGTTGGGCTACCCCCTGAACCACGAACTCCATCGGCTAAATTAAAATATCACAAAGCATTGACTGCCGGACTTATAACTCCACTAGAGGGTAAATCTATGGGTAAAAAGGAAAAAATTCTTCGGGATCAGGCAAAAATGGGCTTAGAGCTTCCTGAAGGCAGAACGCCATCTGAAAAATCTCTTATAGCTAAAGTAAAGGCAACTACTCAACCTGAAATGATAATGCCCGTGCCGTCAGAAAGAATTCGTAAAGCCAAAGCAGAAGGACTACTTTCCCCGCTTGAAGGTAAATCTAAACAAGAAAAGCAAAGGATATTGAAAGCTTTGGCCAAGCAAGGATTACCACTTCCAGAACCAAAAACTAAGTCTGATCAAAAACTTATGGACGATATTAGAAATGAAGTCGGGCTCCCTCCTGCACCAAGAACACTATCTGCTAAAGCAAAATACAACAGGGCAATGGCTGCTGGATTGATAACTCCATTAGAAGGGAAATCTATGAGAAAAAAAGAACAAATTCTTCGAGATCAGGCAAAAATGGGCTTGCCACTGCCGGAAGGCAGGACGCCTTCTGAAAAAGCTCTAATAGAGAAATTGAAAGCTACTTCGCCGTATTTAATAGGACGTCCAGATTTGAAACCAGAAAAACTTAAAAAACTAGATACAAAAACTGCAAAAGTAATGAAAGAAAAGAAAGGGCCAAGCGATGAATGTATCTGTGATTTATTAACTCCAGAAACTGAAAAACAGGCAGGAGGGATTGGTTTTATTAAATCGCCAACGAAAAAAGTTACACCAATAAAAGTTCCATCAGAAAAAATGCGCAAAGCCAAAGCAGATGGCCTCTTAACACCACTTAAAGGAAAATCTAAAAAAGAAAAGGAAAGAATATTAAGAGGTTTGGTGAAGAATGGTATACCACTCCCTGAGGCAAAAACTGCTTCTGATCAAAAACTGATAGATAAAATTCGCACTGAAGTCGGGCTACCTCCTGAACCAAAAACATCATCTGGTAAAGCCCAATACGATAGAGCAATTGCAGCTGGAATAATTTCGCCGCTCGAAGGGAAAAGTATAAGGAGAAAGGAACAAATTCTTCGGGATCAGGCCAAAATGGGCTTAGAACTTCCTGAAGGCAGAACCATATCTGAAAAGGCTCTTATAGCTAAAGTTAAAGAAACTGCTAGACCTGAAAAAGGAGTTCACGTGCCATCAAAAAAAATTCGCAAAGCTAAAGCAGAAGGACTGTTAACGCCGCTTGAAGGTAAATCAAAAAAAGAAAAGGAAGACATATTAAAAGGTTTAGCAAAACAAGGTATACCATTTCCTGAGGCAAAAACTGCATCTGATCGAAAACTAATGAATAAAATCCGAACTGAAGTTGGGCTACCTCCTGAACCAAAAACACCATCGGCTAAAGCAAAGTATGACAGTGCTATCGCTGCCGGCCTCATAAGTCCGCTAGAGGGCAAATCCGTGGGTAAAAAAGAACAACTTCTTCGAAATCAGGCTAAAATGGGCTTGCCATTACCTGAAGGCAGAACTATTTCTGAAAAAGCTCTCATAGCTAAAGTTAAGGAAACAACCAAAAAAGAGGTAAGTCTTGCTCCATCGAAAATTCCGATATTACCAGAAACTGCTTCTGAGAAAGAAATATTGAAAAAAGCAAAAGCTGCGGGAATCTTGACACCTCTTAAGGGAAAATCTCTCGCACAAAAGGAAAAAATATTAAAAGGATTAGCCGATGCTGGGTTACCTATGCCTGAGGGTACTACACCGTCCGAGAAGGTTTTAGTACGAAAAGTAAGAGCAATGGCTGGTTTACCTTCAGAAACTACACCTTCTGAGAAAAAAGGAAAAATTAAACAAAGATCGAAAAAATTTGGCGTTGGTGGATTAATTGAAGAGTTCGAGGATATTACTAAAACCACAACATGTGATAGAGGGTGTGGATGTGACAAGAAGAAAATAAGATTTAAGCACAGTTATGTTAAAATTAGAGTTACTTCTCCTGATATATCATCTCTCTGTCCTTGTCCTGAAGAATGCGTTCCGGGTGTGAAAGGTGGTGTATTTACTGATAATGAAGGTATCAAAGTTACAATTGGAAGAGCGACAGGAATTCCTGCGTTCCCTTCAAGAGAACTCCGAGAATTGAAAAGAAAAATAATAATAAGTTCTTCAGATACTACTTGCAGTGCGTCCTGTGTTAACAATGGAAATAATGACGACTCATCTCAGCATTATTACACTAGCAACTTGATCGAAAAATCGAATAACCGAAAATTGTGCTCATATGAATCAAGCCCTCTTGTAAAATCCTACGAAAATGTTCACAAGGATGATAACATAAGAATTATTAAGTCATTTAGTAGTTACTATGAGAAACCGCAACTATTACGCAAAGAAGCGATGGAAGAGTTCTACTCATCGCAAGTATCAAGTAGTTCCAGCATCAAAACCATCTATTTGTTACAAAGTGATTCCTGCTTAAGTTTAACAACTTCAGCTGAAGTGTACAGTGTAATATCATTATCTGTAAAAGGAACATCTTCATATTCAGATTACATTATCCGAGAAGATTACTTAAACATGGAATACGAAGATATAATTCGTTCGAATGAAAATAGAACAGTTCATTGCACAAGGTTAGTATTGATGATAACATATCAATTAAATCTTACTCGTAGTTACTAACGTGATTTGTATTGTTTGACCACAAATTGGACGATTCTTGACCGATTTCGATAAATAGTTCTTTTCTAAAAGTGTATTCATTTTTCATAAGTACCCTATGAAGATCTTCGGAGATATATAAAGGAATGTCTCGTTGTTCGTCCAAGATTCCGTTGATTCTTAACCGATTTTGATGATTTTTTTATGTTTGAAAAAGTATTTTAATTAGGTAAAGATATGGTAAACAATTGAAGATTTTTAATAATGACGGAATTTTCATCTGAAAACTTTCGTATATTATTTCAATAACTGATTTTGATGACTCTTTCGACGGATTTCGATGTTCATTTCATTTTTTATTTGACTTATTTTCAGTGATTCTGCTTTAAGCGTCATAAATGTTTACTCCACGGGTACATATTGGACTTCCAAAATACAAGCGATCAATCCTCAAAATAAGTATGAACAAGAAATTATGATTTTAAAATGTATCCAATCAGAATCTTCTCAATCAGAATATTTACGAAATCAAAGGCGCCAAAGATTCTTAATGAATTTAAATAGTAACTCAGAGATTCTTGATACTGTCAGTGAAGTTTTATCCAAAATATCCTTCCACGATTCGTCTACTCTTATTTTTATATTACCAAGCTCATCAAATGAAAGCGCTGCTGATAGTAATGATCACAATTTAGATGTCCTTGACTCATATTTAGTTGTAAAAGTATCTGAAAATTATGCCAAACGAAACTATACGCATGAGGTCAGAGGTAAAAATAAAATATATGCTATATAAAATATAAAATCATAGATATATCACATATTACTATTTTCTATTACTAAATATTACTTTTACAGACCTTGGTCAAAATAAAGGCATCAAACTGGTTACCAATGGAAAAAAATTGAAAGATGTACAGTCAATAGAAGTCAACAAAAACGGTTGGTGTGCAACTGGTAATGTCACATTGCATGATAAACAGGATAAAACATTTTGTCCAACAAGTCAAATTATAGAACAAAAGCAGCGAATTTTTAGCACTGATACTACTGAGGATAGACCATGTTGTTGCTCACCAACAGAAGGAAGTACAGAAGTTAGAGGATCCCCTGCCAAAGAACAAAACAGTAATAATGTATCAGAATTAGCAAAATCCAGGATTTCAAAGGAAGGCGTTGCGAGAGGTAAGTAATCATATTTGTTTTTTCAATTATTGAATTGTCACGTATAACATTTCTATTGAATAAGTCGACGTTAGTGAGTTTGTGAAATATATTATGGGTGACATATATGGTGGTATTTAATATTTATCTGGCAGTTAAATCTATGCCCAAGTTAAACTATGAATCTGATACTTTGATAAAAATAATTTCATAGCAATCGGATGATTTCAGATAATACAACTTGTACTGCTTGCCAGCGTTCAATATTTGATGATACAAGCTGTAAAGAAACAAAATCTCAGAATAAAGGTAAAAGCTACTGTCCATGTTCACTTGGATATCAGGCAGACCCGTCACATAATACAGATTCAAACGATACATGGAAGGGGAAATCAAATGTGCAAAAGAAAAATAAAAGAAACAAAAATCTTAAATGTGAATGTGCACATGAGGTAGCGCAGCTGCTGCCTGAATTTCAGTTTGCTGAAGAAGACTGGATTGACGACGCGCAAGTGAGAAAAATTAATTCAGATTTTACACAGGCCGTATCTGGTTTCAAATTTAATATGCTGCGAAATAAACCTCAACCAGAAATGAGTTTCGAGGAAATATTGAAATTTTACGCAGACAGTTATGAACAGAAATATAAGAATCTTAACTATATTAACAACGGGAAGCTACAGACCGAAACGAAGGCTGCAGCAGGTTGTGAATGTCCTCTCGCGACAGACTGTGTATGTCCTGCTGATCAGCAGGACCCATCCGCGTCGAGAGCTGAGGAGCCATTGCAAGGAATTAAATTTCATATAGGAGGCAAAGGCTCTGGATCAAAAGGACTCACTGGAATATTATGTTTTTAAAAATCAATTTTTGAACATCAGTTTATTACAAACAAAGGCCGATGCGATGTATAGAGGCCCCTGATACCGCTACTACAGCTGCTCCCTATTTTGGTAACTAAGTAGATATGTGTTATTGTTAAACATAAGTTAAAGACTGTTTTTGGTTTTATGTTGTTTAATATTATAATATATAATACATTACACGACCCCTCAAACTTATTAAATTTTGCCGTATTTATCTACCACCTGTCTTTACCATTTTAGTTTTCACTTTGACGAAAAAATCTCTTTGTTCTTATTGGGTACTAGCAGATACCCGCGGCTTCGCCCGCGTTTATTTTATTTTTCCCTATTCTCACGGGAACCATCGATATTTCCGGAAAAAAAAGTAACCTTTGTGTTAATTTAGAGCGAAATCTATCTCCATTTTAACTTTCAGCCAAAAATTTTCAATAGTTGCAGCGTGAATGCGTATTTCTCCCGCTGGAATAGTGAAAAACAAATATTCACGCGGGAGAAATAACCATTGATTTTCCCGGGATAAAAAATAGCCTTCTCTATTCTAATTTTCAGCCAAATCAGTTCAGCAATTACGGCGTTAAGGAATATTTTTCCCGCGTGGACATCTGTTTTTCACTGTTCCCGAAGGAACCATGGATTTTTTCGGGATAAAAAGTAGCCTCCTATCTCTATTCCAAATCAGTTCAGTAATTACGGCATGAAGGCATATTATCTATCACTATTATCATGGAGACCATGAAATTTTCCGGGATGAAAAGTAGCCTATGTATTAATCCAGGATAAAATCTATCTCCTTTCCGAATTTCAGTCATATCCGGTCAGTAAGTGCAGCGTAAAGTAGTATTTTTCGCGCGTGAATATCAATTTTTCAGTTTTCCCGCGAAAACCATGGATTTTTCCGGAATGAAAAGTAGCCTTTTTATTAACCCAGGATATCATCTATCTCCATTCCGAATTTCAGCCAAACCGGTCTTGACTTGCGGGGTGAAGATTTTTTTCCGCGTGAATTTTGCTTTTTAACTAATCCCACGGGAACCATGGATTTTTCCGGGATGAAAAGTAGCTTATGTGTTAACCCAAGATGCATTTTATCGCCATTCCAAATTTGAGCCAAATCGGTTCAGTAGTTGCGGTGTGAAGGAGTATCGAAGCTTGGTAAAATACGAACTTTCGAGCCCCGTTTCAACCCTGTAAGGGGGGAATTTTAAAAAATCCTTCCTTAGTGCACCCTTAGACCTCATAAGGAACCTGTGTGCCAAATTTGAAGTCTCTAGACCCAGCGGTTTGGGCTGTGCGTTGATATGTCAGTCAGTCAGTGTCTTCTTTTATATATTTAGATACAAGAGGTTATTGTCGGCGCAATATCTCGCTGTAAATTGTAGCCGACAAGTTCTTGGATGTGACCAGAACGTAGGCGTATGTGTTAATCCAGGATAACCGAGCCTAACCAATCCACATTTCAGTTTAAATTGATTCTGTCATGACGCGAAGAAGTAACATTCATATTCATACGTAAATATTAAATTGCTAAGTCGATATCTAAATCTGTGCGTTAGGCGCTTCGCTCACTAGTCACATCATCGCAGTCAAAAGACGATCACAAGAGTCGATCACACCGAAATGATAACGTCCTCCTTCTTTCGAAGTCGGTTAAAAAGAGTCAACGTCACCCTCAGAGATAAGATGGAAGACAAAGGACTCGCAAGTAGATGGGGCTACCTGGGACAATTTGAGGAGCAGAGAGTTTTTATTACCATCAGCAATAGTGCCGGAGGCGTAGAGAAATGTTTGTTAAGAGAGTTCAAGTCAACCGATACTGACTTAGAGATTGTGATGGATGACGACGTGAAGTGAAGTGCTCAACAGAGGAATGTATACTTATACCGGCGTTTAGCATCCCTATACACATCTTATTGCAGCGGTTCCGCAGCCGTATAAAGGCAGCAATATTACTTTCGCTGGGGTCCTTTTTACAGATTCTTTTGGCTTTGTTACGTTTCGGCATTAGTGATTTTCTCTCTCTCCGCTGTCAACCATGGTGCAGGTAAATGTTTGACCGTTACGGGACGAGCAGGAGCGTGAGTCAAATAGTCGAGTAAGAGTAGTGTTTAAAATTCCTATCTTGTCACCAACTGAGGACGCACCGAAAAGTGGGGACCAATCAACCAATGATACGTCGGTGTGGAGAGCTTGCACATCAATGCCCTTAAGGTTACGTCGCAAAACGGTCTTGCCTCTGCGTCTAGGAACAGCTAAATATTGTACCGTAGAAAGACAAGATCACGATAAGAAAAAGGAGCATTTAGTTGCCCATGGCTCAACACATTTTCCGTTTTTGAGACCATAATAATAAACAAGTACAACTGCCTGTTGTGGTTTCAACTTATGTTTATTCCACAGATCACTATTATGTAAGTATCTACTCGCAATAGGTACTATAAAAGATTAACGTTATACTCAGATGGAACTTTATTAAAAACTAAAGTATTAAATAAAATACTATGGTTTTGATTATATGATTATATTGTAGATTTAACATGATTATAGATTATACATGGTTACTAGATATCATAAAAGGATGATACTACAGGTTTTCAGAAAAGATTACGTAATAAGTACCAAGAACAACTTATGTATCGGAATATCATAAGTGTTCACGAGTTATTGGTTCGGATTAGTGGGATTAACGAACGGCCACGAAGCGGCTTCCTCTTCGAGATAGGCCGGCTCAGTGATGTCTTCGGGGGTTTCCGATTCCTCTTCATTGTTCACCGACGGGGAGTCGGTAGGCGGCACGTCGTCTTCGTTTACCTCGCGAGACTCCTCGGACTCTTCGGCGTCCTCGCTTGCTGTTACGATAAAAACTACACATGCGTTGGTATCCATCTTTTAAATAAATAATATTTAGGGTCATTAAATTAACTACAACTAATGAGATTGAGGATTAAGGTAAGTGCCTACTCTAATGCTTTGACCAGCATTTTCATTACTTTTCAGGGTTCCATACCATTTCAACAGAAATAGAAAAGTCAATGAGAGTATTAGGACAAATCAAGGAACAGGTAAAGCGAACACGTTTACTTTCAAAGTAGGGTAAGGGCAGGGCGCCTCCAAATTAGCTGCAAAGTGCAGCGCGTCTGCAGCGCTGCGACCGCCTTATTTTGTAAAATAAACAACGAGCGGCCACGCATCAGTTCAGCGATCGACTAATAGTCATCGTGAAACTATGCACTACACTACGATTCCCTAACCTAACGACAGCAGTGCGGCTGCAGCACTGCAGACGCGCTACTACCGCGCGGCACTTTGCGGCTAATTTGAAGGCGCCCTAAAGATTAGTCACCATCATCATCAGAGCCAGCAGCTTCTTCCGCTGCCGGCTCTTGGCGAGGAAGTTTCTTTGCCGTTGCCGGATGCTTCATGTACTGTTGGCCGATTGAGTTCAACTGTAAAATAAATAAAACCTAACTTAATACTACTACTACTACGGTACTAGCCGTTGCCGCGGCTCAACCCGCAGAAACCTCCGTTTTACACAAATCCCATGGGATTTGGTAACCATTGATTTTTCCCGAATAAGATAGCCTATGTGGAATCCCAGACTGTAATTTACCTCCAACCATAAAAAATAACGTAAACTTAAATAGTTTTAGCGGTAAGGAGCAACAAATGTACCTACATGCAATAGCCAAATATGAATGTCGCCAGACGGGTAACGGAAGTCCGGATTCTGCTTGATAATTAATACATCAATGAATTTAATGCATAATCTTCTCAAATAACTATATGCCAGTTTTTGTTATTAAACTCTTCCGAAACGGCTCGACCGCTTGCTATGAAATTTTCTTTGTATGTTCTACAGGTCTGAGAGTAGGTTGTAAGCTATTTTATTTATATCCCTAATGGTAAAACAACGTTTGCCGGGTCAGCTAGTTTTACAATAAAATTAAAATGTAAAACAAGTGTCCAGACCCGTATTGTTAGGTAGCTGACTGTAAGAATTTTAATGATTATGCAAGTGTCCGATTACTGGAAAGGTCCAGTAATCGGACACTTGCAAGTCGCAAGAAGCGCTCAGTTTTCGCTTGCGCAATGTGAACGCTGTTACCGAGCGTCCATTTGCTGTAACAAGCCTTCGGATGTTCATAAACAAAATATGGGTAACATGAACCTACGCTGAAAAGGATGAAAATCAAAATGGCGCCATAAAACCCTGGATAACACAAGCGAATTTTTATCCCGGAAATATCCCTAGTCGAGCAGGTTTTTTAAAAAAATCAGAATCAGAATTTCGTAGCTATTGAATTCGTAGATATTCTCGAAATCTCTGTCTAGCATATTCATGATAACAGCAATAAACCTCTCCGAGTTAGTACCTACCTGTTGCGGCTTACCTATTTCCAAAAGGGATGTAAATATACCTATAAGAGACCACCGCGCACTGTTATACAAAATAGTTATAAATTGATTTAAGCATATTTCAACATAATTCCGTAATAATAAATAGGAGTACCTACCCATTGTTCATTCTCCCGCTCCAGTCGAGTTAACTCAGCATCCTCGTCATAGGGCTCGTCAGCATGGAACCAATCCGGGATGACTATCTGCGGGTACAGCACTGGGAACGGTATGTTCATCGTGAAAGCTTTGGAGTTTGCTTTCCTTCAGGTATACTTAAACAAAAGTTGATTTACTTAATTCGCGAACAGACACTACCTACTCGGGCAGCATCTGCGTCCTAAATATGATATAGATATACTTGCTATATTAAATTTAGGGCGCAGATGCTGCTTGATTGATTATTTATACTAGCTATATTATATTTACACCTATAGAGTTTACCCTATAGGTAAACAATCCACGACGCCACGCCCCACTCTATCAAAATCGCTATGTTTCATTCGATGTATATGGAGTTTGACAGAGTGGGGCGCGCCGTAGTGGATTGAAATATCCGGGTGACGGGTCTCAGCTTTCTGCGACCTGCGTCCTGCGATGAGACAAGTATTGATTATTTGAAATTTATGTGTATCTGTTTGCCTCCCCACGCGTATCGGCCAGTTACAAAATGAGAGATCTAGAGGCAGGAGTAGAATAAATATAAACAGCCTGAACGTAAATAGGAATTGAAACCTTCCATTATATCCATATTATGTCTTAGTTTTCATGGCGTGCCGAAGGTAGGCTGCCACATTAAAAATGTTTTGATTTCGGAGCATGTTCAGTATACAATGGTTTAATTTCTGTTTAAATAGATTGCAGGAAAAATTAAAATTACGTTTTGGCGCCCATTTTAGTGAAGGAAAGAGGAGCACGTCAACTGTCAAACATTTTCTACCGACGTCTCTGCTGGGGTTGTCTTTGCCGACGACCACAGATCACTACCATAGATCGTAATAAACATGGACCTAAGGTTACTAGGTCCCACAAAATTAAATTATTATTTATTGGTTGCGTCCCAAAACCGATAATATAGCGTGTTTGCCGAAGATGGAATCATTAGAATCCAATGATGAAGTATATCTGCCGAAGCATCCAGAATCTGTCAAAGCACAGATCCACAAATTAATCTATAATGTATAGCTTCACCGACTATTCTATAACATTAATTTAGAAATATTAGAGTAATTTCAAAGTTATTGGATTGTTCGTTTTGGTAAATCATAAAAATTCGTCAAGTGCGAGTCGGACTCGCGCTGACTGAGGGTTCAGTACTGTCAAGACCCATGCTCAATAGTACTGAAGTAACTATGTGTAGTTACTTTCTAGTCAAGTTACCCTGCCCACCAAATTTAAAAACAAGAAAAAAAATCACGTTTGTTTTATGGGAGCCCTCTTGAACATTTAATTTATTCTATTTTTTAGTATTTGTTATTATAGCGGCAACAGAAATGCATCATCTGTGAAAATTTCATGTCTGTAGCTATTACGGTTCAAGAGATACAGCCTGGTGGCAGACAGACGGACGGACGGACGGACGGACAGTGAAGTCTCCGTAATCGGTTTCCTTTTTACCCTTTGGGTACGAAACCCTGAAAATGCAAAATAGGTACCGTAAAACAGGGTAAATAGGTCCGATCTTCAACTTCAACTGGAAATTAAACCTTCTTACGCAACAAATAGGGTGTGTTGTGGTACAGTTTTGAATGTCCGGTAAGCTGTTTTAGATGTTAAGTAGCTTTGGATTCTCAAAATATTGCCAGATTTTAAAATATTCACCAAAAACTATGCTGGATTCCAATTTACTCCCGATGGGGTTAATAGGTTCAAGAGAGGGGTTAATAGGAATTTTACTCAGGGCTGTCTATCCAAATCCAATATTTATCCAAAGTAAGTACCTACCTACCTAATTTAAAAAAGTTTCAGTTTATTTAATCTAATCGTGCTGCTTAACTTATTTTATGTGTGTAGACTGTAGGTAGGTATAGTAAAAATAAAAACTTTTTGAGATCAAGTTTTTATTGTAGCTAGGGTACTTATTACAAGTAACAAAAATATGGCATTGAGCTAGAAAAACAGTATTATAATCAGTCTATTCCTTATTTATTTATGGCCTTCTCTTTAGAATAGCATATACAAAATTACTATTAAATGTTTAGCTTACAAGTTACTTAAATAAAAAAATGAAGTACTTTATGTAACGCTTAGCGCCTGGCTTGGGTGTGTAGTTACGAGGCATTCTGAAAAAAAAACAAAGACATTATAATGTTTTTCAAGAAAATAGTTGTACTATTTGAATACAATGCTTCACTCAATGAAGAATAAAATTAATAATTTAGATTATATCAATCATTATTCATAATAGATTCAATTCATTAATCATAATTAAAAAAACAGTAGCGCCATCTGTCAAAATTCTATAGGTGGCTGCTTAGCGAACGGTGGCCTGACTGTTGGTGGCAAATCAAGCATTTTTGGCACCCATAAACTGGCGACATTTACTTAAATATTAATTTTTTTTATTGTATATAATGTATATAATGGTTTACGGCCAGAAGAAGTTTTTAATAAATAGTTTTTAACTTTGATAAGTTTAATAGTAATAGTTTTTAACTTTAATAAATTAAGAAGTAAAATTAACTTTAATTAAGTATTAAAGTAATTAAACTTTGGTTTTTGACAACCCTATTTCATGATTATTATAATTACGGTAGGTATATCCCGATCTACCAAACCCGATAATTAGTTGAAATAGCAAGATGTCAGACAAAGACACATTACCACACAATATGACGGCTGTGGGACCGTTGTGGATTGGTTACTTTTTAACGAACTATGGCGAATATACCAGAGGCGCGAGAGGGCTCCGCAGGGAGTGCGTCCCTTTCTAATTTAAGGTAACCATGATAAAAAGAAACACAGGACAAATTCCTACGACGATAACTTTATTTTTTAAATCGAAACTAAGAAATGTAATAATAAAATGAAAATAACTTACTATGAATTAAAATACGTATGAAAATTTTAGGCCCTAGGTTAAGGTTAGGTTAGGTAGGGTGCCCATTAAGCAGGCAGCATTCCTGTGCATTAAATTGGAATAATGTAATCCCGGTATTAATTTAGATCTCTAAAGATATGTTTATTAGAACGGGAATTGAATGTAGAATATTTGTGTAAGTTTAAACAAGTATTTTTTTTGTATCTTCAAAGATATTATAGCAAATGTATTATACTAATCTATCTATATTTATACTTAATATTATAAAGAGGTAACGTTTGTGAGTTTGTGATGGGTAATCTCTGGATAGCTAAACGGAATTCTTGATTTTGTGAAAATATTGTATTTTTTTTGAGAATAAACGTCTTCAAAGTTTGTGAATCATTCGTATTGGTAAATAATAAAATAGCAAACTATATTTTTTTTTCTCTTCCATTTCTACCTAACCCAATATTTAGTTTAGATGGCAAGATGTTAGACAAGGACACACCTACCGGATAGATCGTTCTCCTCGAACCGCTTTCAGCTAGCTACCGCTTATAAGAAAATAGCTACTCTAATTTGAATGCAATAAGTCTCATTTTAGCTTAACAAAAATGTTTGGTACTGGTAGTGTATAAAATCTTTGGTTGTGGGATAGACGTTCTCTAGTTTTGTGGTCGGTGGTAGTTGTCACTTGTCTATGCGACGGAGAACGAGAACGACAGAGGTGAGAGGACAGATCGACAGATCGTTCACCGTTGATTTGCTTCTTGCTTGTGTATCAGTACCAGTAAATCCCTAAACACTTACAGTTGTTTCACAGTTGCACCGTATTTTATAAATGTAATTGATTTCAATTAACTGAAGCTGAAGGTTCGTTTGAACAATAATTAAAGGTATCTAGGGAGTTGTGTTTGAAACTCGGCCCGCGAGTTTTGCGGCATCCGGCTCTAGCCTATTTACACTTTGTTCGTGCAACTTTGAAATGATATAGTGTAGTAAGAACTACGACAAAATGAATACGAACAAAATCGAGGCTGAATATATGGACATAGTGGTCAGGAACGCGTGGCCCATCATCTACCAGGTGAGTCCTATGTTTTAGGATGAATGGCGCGCTTGATTACGATATGTGTGCCACGCAAGAGTAACTCTGTTTAAGTTTCATTGTAATCGCCGTTTGATTCTGCTTGTTTACCTTCGTGTACTACAGGAACTTAATAATGTAATAATGAAAATTAACTACCGCGGTTAATAAAATTGTTTTGAAAATGGGCTTACTAAAAAAAATTTAACATGCATCATATTCAATTGCGATTTAGTTAATTTCCTATCATAGTATCTCATACCCTCCTTGTTAATTATCTGGATCTCTATCTTATTAAATTAAAATATCTGGTTAAAGTGAATAGTAATAATAACTAATGTACCACAAAATTATTTTCCTACACACTGAAATATTAGATAAATAAATCAAAACTAGAACACACATTCAAAACTTCTAAAAACTTCTTTTTGTGTACTATGATTCTTGATTATTGATCATTGTCATGAGTTCACATTTAGAAAGTTGTTTGTAATGTGAGGTTTAGATTAGCTAGAAAACTTGCAGAAGTTAACTTCTGAAAGCAATGTAAACAATCACGCAAGCTACTAGGCAAAAGAGGAATTGCATGCAGTAGTCAACTTTTGTGTTTTGTTGCTAATCTAAACCTCACCTAAGATCAAGTATTCATTGTTAAGACATTCAATCCATCTCTTCACATTTTGAGTTTATTATTCCGTAGTATGTTTAAATTCAATAAGGTTTCTTTTCTTTTATGAAAGAAATCGTTTCACGATATGTAAGCAGGTAGTGAAAGCCATGTTTGCTGTTTTAGAAAATTGGACGAGAATGTCAATCCTACACATACACATGTTTGGAGGCAAAGAAGCCTAAAAACAAGCCCTTAAACCGGTACAGAGATGTCAACCCGTACGACCACAGCCGAGTCATCTTAAAGAGATGTGAAGTGGACTACATCAATGCTAATCTTGTGAAGGTGAGTTTGAGAGCTCCGCCCGTGAGAATTTTGGTTTTTACAAATCCCAGCAGGAAATGCAGGTCCCAGTAGCCCAATACTTACCATGACAATAGTTATCGGTCATGACTGAGGATTTGTGATTTTCAATCATGACAAGGCATATATAGATCTTTAGGTGCATGATACAGTACGCGCGGCGAAAGTTTGGCTCTGACCGTTATTGCGCAGAAATCAGAAATTGGGTATCAACCAATCAGAGAAATCAGAAATTGGGTATCAACCAATCAGAATTTGGGTACCCATGCGCAGTAATCCCCTCCACCCGAAGGTCAAAGCCAAACTCTCGCCGCGCGTACTGTACATTCTGTTTGCAAGTATGTGGACAGTTTTGTATAAAGTTAGGAGGCCCATTTTCTTTCAGTTGCTCTGTTCATCAGGTTGGAGATCTGACTTTTGCCCTCATGTTGCCAACCAGTCTCTATGCTTTCATGTGAAATATCTATGTATGCGTTGAAGACAGATGGTTGCAAGCTAGTAACATATTTTGAATGCATACATTTTGTGGCATTCTCCATGTTTCCACCTCATAGGTGGATTCTCATAGGAAGATTGGGAATATCAAAACTTGTGCCCGGCTTGTTATGTTCTGATAGTTATACTTCCATTCTTCCAGCTATTTGTCAATTAAGTCATTGTATCTTTAGGTATTGCTGTTCATCATTCTATTTCGAGAAAATAAGTGCGCACATTACAAATCAGTTAAGCTAGGTATACATAATTCTCTATGACTTCAAGCACCTTTATGATGTAAAAATTTATATCAAAATTTAATATCAGCTAGCATACCTACGTAAACAGTATAGGTAGTGTTCCACAAGTTGCTCAGGGAACAAAGCATTCTTTATCTGAAAAGATTCTTATTATTCACCAAAATTCTATAACATCTTTGTAATATTAATCATTTACATAAAGTCACATTGAAATGTTTTCAATGAGAGTCCTTTATATAATTTTCATGATAACTTTTGAGATAAACCACGTTTTTATATAACAATGTTTTCAAACAGTGGTGTTCATTCTTTACAAAATCATTCTGTAGATGAAACTTTTAGGCCTCTATTTCATTTATGTCTAGTTTTCAATCAGTCTCTGGATTCTACAGATTTGATAAGTTAATACCTGGATGAGTTTGTTGTGGGCTGTTGGGCGTGTTTGAACTAAGTTTTTAAAATATGATTTGACTTCACTAGGCGACATCTCTACAATTTCGCATTGTGAAGTTAACATCTCTTGCTAATTATAGATTTCCACAAAATAACGCCTACTTCCATTCATAAATTGAATACAATTTAGAATGGCGTAGCGGTAGAGTACCTGCCGTCTGTGTTGGAGGTTGTGGGTTCGATTCCCATTACTGGTAAATATTTATGTGATGAGCATGAATGTTTGCCAGTGTCTGGGTATTTTTCTATATATTGTATTTATGTATATAAAATATTGTGTATATATATCAATTATCTCGTACCCATAACACAAGCTATCACTTACTTTGGGGCTAGATTGTGATGTGTGTGATGTCCTGATATATTTATTTATACTTCATACTATACAAAGATTTTCTGTTACCAGATGGATCGTGCAAATCGGAAATATATCCTAACTCAGGGCCCACTCGCTTTCACCGTTGGTCATTTCTGGCTGATGGTGTGGGAACAGAATAGCCGTGCGATACTGATGCTTAACAAGATAATGGAGAAGAACGAGAAGAAATGTCATTGGTACTGGCCGCATGGAATAGGCGAGGAGGAGAGGTTCGTTCTTGACGACGTCAAGCTGACTGTGGAGCAGATTAGTGAAGAAGATTGCAGCTACTATACTACCCGAGTATTTAGGTGGGTTGCAACTTGCAAACTATATTTTTTTTATAATGAACACAAGCATGCAAGCAGGGTCCACCTGATGTTAAGCCAAAACCGCTGTCCATGGATATTTGCAGCTTCAAGGGAATCAGTTTAAAAGCATCTGGCAAACCGGGTGGTTGAGGATTGCCAGCCAGGTAGAAGGGGTGGAACGCATAAAGATGCACTCCTCACTGTTCAATGGGGAGTGCTCTGAGGAACCAATAGAACACACATACAGAGCTAATTTCTCTATAGTGTTTCAAAGGTCCCAGTTTGTAGTAAGACTATGTGGTTGTCAACAAGTCTAACTTTTGCCCGCTTTTGGATCCAATCAAAAGGAAGTAATTGGTAAAGAGGAGAACCAGCATTTTATTGAATAGTATTAGTCATTAATCTCCATGTCTTAGTGACCATGTTAAGTTGGCAGTCCAGATGAATGGGTTAGAAGTAGAACTGATAATACTTGTCAAGAGAGTCTTAAACTAATTCGCTACCAACATCTACCCAAAAAAGCAAGTGTTTAATTGACTTTACATGCTTATAATTTCCTAGCTTTTTTGAGGATGATTTCAACTACAGAATGTACTCGTAAAATGGTTAAGTAACGTCATTAAGTCTGCCCAGTTGATAACTTTCTCGTTGACACATTTATAATGAATAGAGCTATAGTGTTGAATGCAAGCTTATCACGAATGGAACATTTTTACATTAGCTAATTACTGTGTTGTGCTATATTATTTTCATTTACAATGAATGCAGTTATCAAGTGAATGTAAGTTATTTCATAAAATAATGTGTACATGCTATATGTTCAAAGTAGCTTCATCATATTTTATTTAAAGTACACTGGGAAAAAACGTCCCCATACCAACTGTTTTGAAATCTGAAAATCGATTCACTCAGTCAAAAATTATGATGTAAAACAAACATAAAAAATATGCATACAGTCGAATTGAGAACCTCCTCCTTTTTTGAAGTCGTTTGAACATCAGAACATGTTGTACAAAGGACAATTAAACGGTAGGTCGTGAATCGTGACAAATTAGGTCTGTATTATACTTGTCGTAATGCATGTGTTTTTCGAAACACACATAAAAAAACATGTTACAAAAAATAAGAATACTGAAATGGAGCTGGACTGGACATATGGACTGGACTAACAAAGGAAAATGGTCTTAGGATGTAATAGAGTCGTAATCCGAGGAACGGGAAAAGACAACGAGGTGGTCAAATCAAAAGATGGGAAGACGATTTACCAAAAGGATGGAGAAGGACTGCTAAGGATAGAGAGATGTGGAAACAATTCGGGGAGGCCTATGTCGATAGACAACCTGACCAAAGCTGCAGTTATAGTTACTTTTACTATTTTTTGCTATGCAAATTAGATTTAAGGACGTGCTCCCAAAATAGATAGGTATCAAATCGGACTAAATACATACGCACGGCCTACACTCACACAAAGGTGCCTTGAAATGAGTGAATCAACGCGATTTTGATACTTTGAGATAAAATTTTACATTTTGTCATTTAGGTATTTTATTATAACGAAATAACTTCGTTCTAAGCTTATTTATTATCTCGCTGCAGACTCGGTCATAAATCATTCGAGTGTCTCGCTCACCGACATCGTGCCGGCCGACGAGCGCAGCCGCGTGTGTAACATATGCGGGGAGTTGAGAGGCTGCCAACTATAGTAGTGTTATTATCTCGCTGCAGACTCGGTCATAAATCATTCGAGTGTCTCGCTCACCGACATCGTGCCGGCCGACGAGCGCAGCCGCGTGTGCAACATATGCGGGGAGGTGAGAGGCTGCCAACTTTAGTAGTGTTATTATCTCGCTGCAGACTCGGTCATAAATCACTCGAGTGTCTCGCTCACCGACATCGTGCCGGCCGACGAGCGCAGCCGCGTGTGTAACATATGCGGGGAGGTGAGAGGCTGCCAACTATAGTAGTGTTATTATCTCGCTGCAGACTCGGTCATAAATCATTCGAGTGTCTCGCTCACCGACATCGTGCCGGCCAACGAGTGCAGCCGCGTGTGCAACATATGCGGGGAGGTGAGAGGCTGCACCACTATAGTAGTGTTATTATCTCGCTGCAGACTCGGTCATAAATCATTCGAGTGTCTCGCTCACCGACATCGTGCCGGCCGACGAGCGCAGCCGCGTGTGCAACATATGCGGGGAGGTGAGAGGCTGCCAACTTTAGTAGTGTTATTATCTCGCTGCAGACTCGGTCATAAATCACTCGAGTGTCTCGCTCACCGACATCGTGCCGGCCGACGAGCGCAGCTGCGTGTGTAACATATGCGGGGAGGTGAGAGGCTGCCAACTATAGTAGTGTTAATATCTCGCTGCAGACTCGGTCATAAATCATTCGAGTGTCTCGCTCACCGACATCGTGCCGGCCAACGAGTGCAGCCGCGTGTGCAACATATGCGGGGAGGTGAGAGGCTGCACCACTATAGTAGTGTTATTATCTCGCTGCAGACTCGGTCATAAATCATTCGAGTGTCTCGCTCACCGACATCGTGCCGGCCGACGAGCGCAGCCGCGTGTGCAACATATGCGGGGTGGTGAGAGGCTGCCAACTTTAGTAGTGTTATTATCTCGCTGCAGACTCGGTCATAAATCACTCGAGTGTCTCGCTCACCGACATCGTGCCGGCCGACGAGCGCAGCCGCGTGTGTAACATATGCGGGGAGGTGAGAGGCTGCCAACTATAGTAGTGTTATTATCTCGCTGCAGACTCGGTCATAAATCATTCGAGTGTCTCGCTCACCGACATCGTGCCGGCCAACGAGTGCAGCCGCGTGTGCAACATATGCGGGGAGGTGAGAGGCTGCACCACTATAGTAGTGTTATTATCTCGCTGCAGACTCGGTCATAAATCATTCGAGTGCAGCCGCGTGTGCAACATATGCGGGGAGGTGAGAGGCGCGCTCGTCGGCCGGCACGATGTCGGTGAGCGAGACACTTGAATGATTTATGACCGAGTCTGCAGCGAGATAATAACACTACTATAGTTGGCAGCCTCTCACCTCCCCGCATATGTTGCACACGTGGCTGCGCTCGTCGGCCGGCACGATG
Source organism: Coenonympha arcania (assembly GCA_036785405.1). Lineage (NCBI taxonomy): Eukaryota > Metazoa > Arthropoda > Insecta > Lepidoptera > Nymphalidae > Coenonympha > Coenonympha arcania. Next base: position 13,274,346 of record CM072082.1, read on the forward strand.
TCGGTAAGCGAGACACTCGAATGTTTTATGACCGAGTCTGCAGCGAGATAATAACACTACTATAGTTGGCAGCCTCTCACCTCCCCGCATATGTTGCACACGCGGCTGCGCTCGTCGGCCGGCACGATGTCGGTGAGCGAGACACTCGAATGATTTATGACCGAGTCTGCAGCGAGATAATAACACTACTATAGTTGGCAGCCTCTCACCTCCCCGCATATGTTGCACGCGTGGCTGCGCTCGTCGGCCGGCACGATCTCGGTGAGCGAGACACTCGAATGTTTTATGACCGAGTCTGCAGCGAGATAATAACACTACTATAGTTGGCAGCCTCTCACCTCCCCGCATATGTTGCACACGCGGCTGCGCTCGTCGGCCGGCACGATGTCGGTGAGCGAGACACTCGAATGATTTATGACCGAGTCTGCAGCGAGATAATAACACTACTATAGTTGGCAGCCTCTCACCTCCCCGCATATGTTGCACACGCGGCTGCGCTCGTCGGCTGGCACGATGTCGGTGAGCGAGACACTCGAATGATTTATGACCGAGTCTGCAGCGAGATAATAACACTACTATAGTTGGCAGCCTCTCACCTCCCCGCATATGTTGCACACGCGGCTGCGCTCGTCGGCCGGCACGATGTCGGTGAGCGAGACACTCGAATGATTTATGACCGAGTCTGCAGCGAGATAATAACACTACTATAGTTGGCAGCCTCTCACCTCCCCGCATATGTTGCACACGCGGCTGCGCTCGTCGGCCGGCACGATGTCGGTAAGCGAGACACTCGAATGTTTTATGACCGAGTCTGCAGCGAGATAATAACACTACTATAGTTGGCAGCCTCTCACCTCCCCGCATATGTTGCACACGCGGCTGCGCTCGTCGGCCGGCACGATGTCGGTAAGCGAGACACTCGAATGTTTTATGACCGAGTCTGCAGCGAGATAATAACACTACTATAGTTGGCAGCCTCTCACCTCCCCGCATATGTTGCACACGCGGCTGCGCTCGTCGGCCGGCACGATGTCGGTGAGCGAGACACTCGAATGATTTATGACCGAGTCTGCAGCGAGATAATAACACTACTATAGTTGGCAGCCTCTTACCTCACCTCATATGTTGCACACGCGGCTGCGCTCGTCGGCCGGCACGATGTCGGTGAGCGAGACACTCGAATGATTTATGACCGAGTCTGCAGCGAGATAATAACACTACTATAGTTGGCAGCCTCTCACCTCCCCACATATGTTGCACACGCGGCTGCGCTCGTCGGCCGGCACGATGTCGGTGAGCGAGACACTCGAATGATTTATGACCGAGTCTGCAGCGAGATAATAACACTTCTATAGTTGGCAGCCTCTCACCTCCCCGCATATGTTGCACACGCGGCTGCGCTCGTCGGCCGGCACGATGTCGGTGAGCGAGACACTCGAATGATTTATGACCGAGTCTGCAGCGAGATAATAACACTACTATAGTTGGCAGCCTCTCACCTCCCCACATATGTTGCACACGCGGCTGCGCTCGTCGGCCGGCACGATGTCGGTGAGCGAGACACTCGAATGATTTATGACCGAGTCTGCAGCGAGATAATAACACTACTATAGTTGGCAGCCTCTCACCTCCCCGCATATGTTGCACACGGAGGCTGCACTACTATAGTAGTGTAATTATCTCGCTGCAGACTCGGTCATTAATCATTCAGCTAGCTAGAGGCTAGCTCTATACGTTTAGGAGATCCAGTAGTAGTCTTCGAAGTATACCTTCAGGTCACTCCACCAAGTCAAGTGGAAAGGTCTTTTCATAACTTACAAAACGAGCCCAAACTCGGCACGGCTAGCTCTATACGTCTAGGAGATCCAGTAGTAGTCTTCGAAGTATACCTTCAGCTCACTCCACCAAGTCAAGTGGAAAGGTCTTTTCATAACTAACAAAACGAGCCCAAACTCGAGACGGCTAGCTCTATACGTCTAGGAGATCCAGTTACCAGTAGTAGTCTTCTAAGTATACCTCCAGGTCACTAGTACGCTTGGGGAACAAATAAAATAAATGGAATAAAATAAATAAACTCAATTCTAGCTAATTATGTATAATAAAATATAATATTGTAGGTACTGTAGGTGCTTACCTTTTCAAAAATATGTCAGGACAGTATTACGTAAAGTATCAAGATAGTTATTGCCAAATATCCGTGTACGTACAGCGATGTTTTTCAATCAGCAACTGCTCGCAAACGACGTGCAGTCCCACTCGCGAAGGCAGCCAAAGGCTGACTGATTGATATTTGAATTTTGAAATAGTAGAAACCTGTGACCGAGTAAAATAAAATAACCCTTATTGTAACCTCTTTAAGATTTACGCTTGTAAGCAAAATATGTGAAAACAATGCACGCGAACTTCATTTTTTTTCATTTACTGTTTGTCTTTTTTTTGTTATTTTTTCTACCACCGTGTATAGATGAACATATCTACTGTCAGTTGATATTTTTAAAAGACATAAAATCGGTATGTTTTTACAGAAAAATGTACCGAAACTCACTCCTAAATCGCCAATTTTGTGAGAAGAGATGATTTAAACTATTTTTATAGTACTAAAAGTAAAGATTTTTAACCAATTTTTCTACCACGAATTGTAGATAAAAGACCAATCTTTGTGTTGTTATTTTTAGTTCCATTATATTTTGTTTATTCTAGTCACAATATGTACCGAAAACTCCACGAAAACTGCAATGTCCGTAAACGCACCCTTAAGAATACTATTGTTTTATAAGAATAGCAGGTAAATTTAAAAGGTCAGTGAATAAAGGCTTTTATTGTTATTATAATGCGTGTGTTTAGAATACTCGACATGGAGAGTGGCGAGAGCCGCGAAGTGGTGCAGTTCCATTACACCACTTGGCCAGACTTCGGCGTGCCGTCGTCCCCTGTGGCGTTCCTGGAGTTCCTGAAGAAGGTGCGCTCCTCGGGCGCGCTCGAGCCGGACGTGGGACCCGCCGTGGTGCACTGCAGCGCGGGCATCGGCCGTTCGGGGACCTTCTGCCTTGTGGACTCCTGCCTTGTTATTGCAAGTATTTTTTATTTATAACGAACGCAAAAAAATTGTGTCCTTTAAATTGACGACCGAATCGCGTAGCGATAGCAAACCTGCCGTCTCCGTTGGAGGTAGTGGGTTCGATTCCCACTTCTAGTGGAATGAATGTTTTCCAGCGTCTGGGTGTTTTTTAATATATTATATTAATGTATATTAATATGTATGTATATTTATCAGTTATGTACAACAATCTAATGCTTACTTTGGGGCTAGATTGCGATGTGTATAATGTCTTGATGTATATATTTATTATTTATAAAAAACCAAACTCGACTATTCAGCCTTCAGTTATACTATCCTGTTCCTGACTATCCGGACTACCAAACGCTACCAATTTAAGTAAAAGATCATAAAGAAACCGAAAATTTTAATCGTTGGTTTTCACAAAATCAATCAACTAGGCTACTCACTTGTCCTTTATAATGTGATAATTGGTCTTTCGTTGATATGTATTTTTTGTTTTTAATCTATCTAATATATAAAATTCTCAAGTCAATTTTGTTACCAAACTCCTCCGAAACGGCTCGACCGATTGTTATGAAATTTTCAGTGTATGGAGTCTACTACTAGGTCTGGGAGCAGGGCATTATTTTTTATATCCCTAAGGGCAAAAAAACGTTTACCGGGTCAGCTAGTAAACACATAATATTATTTACCACATATGCAAAACCACATATGCATACCACAAAACCCACTTTTCTTCATACTTTCGATTATTCGAATGCCTAACGACAACAATTAATCCAGTTCATTGAATTTCTATTGTACATAACGAGTGCTTATTTAAAGCCTAATAAATGTAATGTAGCTACCAAATTTTTAATAATTTTGTTTGAACTAATTTACAGATTGAAAAAGAAGGCTTGGAGAGTGTGAACATTCAGCAAATTTTGTTGGAAATGCGTAAGGATCGCATGGGCTTAATACAAACTCCGGACCAACTGCGATTTTCATACCAAGCTATTATTGAAGGATACAAAAGATTCAATCCTAATTTCGTAAGTACATAAAAATAATATTATACTATCTAACCTGCAGCAACAGAATTTGATTTTGTTTTTGTACTTTTAACAGCACAATTTAAAATGTCTCTAAGCTAAAATAATATTCAAGATTTTGACGGTATTTTTATGGAAATTCTCTCACGATTGTAATTTTTGATATAGAAGGAAGATGCAAAAATGGATGAGAGTTTATACTCAGTGGTCGCCGAAGAAGCCGAAGAGGAGGCGCCGCCGCCGCCTCCGCCGCGCGCCGAGAGCCTCACGCGCGCGCCCGCCAGGCCGCTGCCCAACATACCGACCAGTGCTTCGCTCGGTGAGTCGACACAGCCGTCCGTTACACAGGCAGGCCAGTCTCACTTATCACGTGACGTCCCGGCTACAAGTAGGGGTCCGGACCTCAATATTTCAGATGGTTGCCGCTCGCGGGCCGAGTTGCACGTGCTAGTTCTGTACGGTCTATTTTACGCGCCGTCTGACTACGGCAGCCCTAGTACGTCGTAAGAGATAAAGTTAGGCGATAGAAAGAGACCACAGCATTGCGTTTGTTGCGTGTCCATTTTGAGGGCGGGGCCAGGCGCTGTTGCGAACTGACTTGCACTTTTTGTGTCAGCGCTAGAGTCGCTATTTCTTTAAATCATCGTGCGGAGTAGGCCTTCTGTACTTGTACTATTTAGTGTTCTGTAACACAGGGAAGAGACGCCCTTCCCACACCAAAATATTTTAACAACTAAGTCCCTTTGCTCACGGCGTCGTAGCGTAAGCAACTAGTTTTTTTGTTATCACTATTATATATCACCACAAGTATTTATAAAGAAGTTAATAAAAATAATTATTATTCCCATGATATCTAGGATTTGTATAGTGTTCGCTTGATGAGCTAACACTATACGAATTCTATTCCTGCTATTATCAGTACGACTAATATCACGAATGACAATACACAATACATTTTTAAATGACAAAGACTCTAGAAAATAAGTGGTATACTTACGTTTTCTTACAAGTATCTAATCTGCTCACATCTATATCATTAAAAACTAAATTGTAAAGAAAAGTTTTGAACCCGTCAAACCTGGGGCCCCCTCCATATGTGGTGTACACGACACGTGTACACCAAATAATATGGACTGATGACCTTCACAGATATTTTTGGTTTCATTTAGTAAATTTCATATTACTACTTATGCTGAAAGGTTATGTTTCTGTCTAGTTTCATTCCCGGTTTTTACTGCTTTCCGAAGGTAGCTGCAGAGTTTGACGTTTCACAAGTACCCCTGTAATTTAGGAGTTTGTCGTCGTCGTCGTCGTCGTTTCAGCCAATGGACGTCCACTGCTGGGCATAGGCCTCCTGAAATGACCGCCAAACATCACGATCTTTCGCCGGCTACAGCCAGCGACTCCCCGCGACCCTATTAATGTCGTCCATCCACCTGGTGGGGGGTCGACCGACACTGCGCTTCCCGGTTCGTGGCCGCCATTCCAGCACCTTGGGTCCCCAACGTCCATCAGTCCTGCGAGCTATGTGCCCCGCCCATTGTCACTTCAGCTTTGCGACACGTTGAGCCATGTCAGTTACTTTGGTTCTTTTGCGGATCTCCTCATTTCTGATTCGATCGCGCAAAGAGACTCCGAGCATAGCTCTCTCCATCGCTCGCTGAGTGACCCTGAGCCTTCTTATGACGCCCATAGTAAGCGACCATGTCTCTGATCCGTAAGTTAACACTGGCAACACGCACTGTTCGAAGACTTTGGTCTTCAGGCACTGAGGGATGTTGGACGAGACGACATCGCGGAGTTTCCCGAACGCTGCCCAGCCGAGTTGGATTCGGCGGTTCACCTTTTTCTCGAAATTGGACCTACCTTATTGTATTGTATGTCCAAGGTATATGTACTCATCAACAATTTCGAGTGCAGAGTTTTCTCCCCATTTCTGATTTGATCGCGCAAAGATATTAGGAGTATGTGAAGGAATAAATATTTTGATTTTAATTTGACTTTCAACATTGCAGGTGACCTAAAGTACAAGTGCTCGGACGAGAGTTCGGAATGCAGCTCGGACGACGAGCCGCCGGCGCTGCCCGCGCGCAAGTCGCACGGCGCCACCTCCTCCGCCGACGACGAGGGGGACGACCCCGCCGCTGGGCAGGACAGGTGTGTACACACTTTGAACATTTTTTTTTCTCTACACATGTCTACATGTTAATCCTTCGGGGCTAGACAAAGTAGCAGACTGATACTTTGTCTAGCCCCGAAGGACTATCATGTAGATATGACAATCGACTACGACAACTTGAACGCTCCCTGGCGTTCTCGCGGACCTTGTAGATAACTTTAGCGTACTTCGCTTGACAATTGACAGCCGACAGTATCAAACACAGCGTTTTGAGCTCAATTCGGTCGTGGTTTTTCTACAGTTCATGGTTGTCCATACATTTTTGTCTACTGGCGTTAACGCCAAACGACTGTTACTTTGTCTAGCCCCGGTTGGGCTGCGATCTCACCTGATGGTAACTGACGATGCAGCCTAAGATGTTATCGTACTAACTAGGAAGGATAAGTTAATTTACCCCCAACGGATTTTACAAGCATCGCACCGGAACGCTAAATCGCTTGGCGGTGCGTCTTTGCTGGTAGGGTGGAAACTAGCCACAGCCGAAGCCTCCTACCAGACCAGACCTAAACCAATTTAGAGATTATAACATTCCAAAGTGGCCCGTGTCGAGAATCGAACCCGCGACCTCCCACTCGAATCCGAGCACGCCGCCACTGCGCCAGAGAGTTCGTCAAAACAACATTGCAGGGGACCTAAAGTACGGGAGCTCGGACGAGAGTTCGGTGAATTCCCAGAACTACAATAATATCATACGACAATAGGTTATATAAGTAATTCTTATAAGTCTCATTATGATCAGAAATATCACCAGTTACACTTTCCTTCATGTATAAATTTACTGCATTTTTATCTCTCTCTGGTCCCCTCGCTATTGCTATATCTGTTTCATGTGTCAAAGTTCATAAAGTTCGAGATATGTATGTTTAAATATAGAGTGTCATTAGAACAATTTTTTGACTATCAACATTATGACATAGAGATTTTTCTCTCAGAATTTTATTGTATTGTTTCGTCAATGGAAAGTGAGCAAGATAGCGCTAAGCGCATTATGGTGGTTCCCAATTTTCTATTTATCCATCCATGGCTTGCCTTACTAGAAATAGAATTTTTTTCATAACTTGTATTGCATTGATATATCTAGTAGGGCAAATAGAAAATAGATATAACTAGCTGACCCGGAAAACGTTGTTTTGCCATATAAATTTTTTTCTCTCGAACGGAATAAATAGTATCCTATGTCCGTCTCCTGGCTCTAAGTTACCTCCTCATCAATTTTCAGCCATATCGGTAAAGACATTTTTGAGTTATAAATAGTGTAACTAACACGACTTTGTTTTATATATATAGATTGGGAATCGGCATTAGTGAGAGATGTAGTGTTGTGGCTAATCGGGATCGTTTTTCGTGCAGCATCGAGCAGGCGAGCACGCTGCGGAGGCGACGCACGCGCGAGCTCGCCGAGCGCATCGCATCGATGAAGAAGCGAGGACGCGACGCGGAGCGGTGGCACGCGCTCAAGAGGTCTCTATACAAGCCCCTCACCATCACATTCGGGTTCTTACTGGCCGGCATTGTCATCTACGCGTACGTCAAACATTAGCTTTGAATCGCCAGACGACCCATCGCGATCGCGCCGGCCGATTGATGTCTTACTAATACCAGTAAAGTCCGGCCGCTCAAAGAATGCGTTTCTGACAGATCGTGATCGACTGGGCGATGTAACTTTGAACTGCCGTACACTTTACGGAAAATTTTTAAATATCTTTTATTTACGGTATTATAACGAATGATAACATTAAAATTCGAATAATTATACTAACTTACAATAAATGTATTTATTTTTGGCTAAAATTATTACAATTACTTAATTAACAAATATAAAAACTATAGCTTTTAAAAGTCAAACCACGTCGAACAGCGCTGTTTCAAGGTTATGCCGTTTTTTTTTTGTTTTGTATGACGAATCGAAATGTGTCAGAAACGTATTCTTTGAGCGGCCGGAATATAACAACACGATTTCACCTCGCGATCCATTAAATCTAACCCTACGCTCTTGACAGAGACGTAGAGATGACTGCCATGGATTTATAAAATACAATAACTAGAGTTATTATTTTTGTATTAGAATGTTACATGTATAACAAGTATTCAAATATATCTTTTTTTTTGTGTTATAAGACCGTTAATCGTTTCATATGGTTACGTACAAGTATTTGTATAGGGCGTTTGTCATATTCATCAAACTTGAGACTCTTAGAACGCAACTCCTAAAACAATTTGAAAGTTGTTAGGCGCCGTGGACATTCACAACTGGCACAGTCCAAAATGGACCCATTACTATGATTATATTCCATAATCCCATATTATTTATATTTAGATAAAAATATTATACACTTATATTAGTTACTAATATTCAATGAAGTGATGACCTTTTGTTATTTGTCGATTTTGACGATTTTTTCTATTAATATTTTTGTTAAAAGTTATATATTTACATATTGGATAAGAACCTCTATGGAAAAAAAAGATTTATTTTGAAGACAATTCATTGTCTTTATCTGTCACTAAATAAAAATATTTCTTGTAAATCATCATTAATTTTCCTTATTATAGCCATAGAGATTCTTATTTGTAACATGCCATTTTTATTACTTATTGTAATTCTTAATGTACTTCGTTGCATGCTTCCATTCATTAAAATAATATTAGTTTGTAATGTCGATAGCAAAACTTAGATTGAACAAAGTCTGCATACTGTCTATTGCAATCTTGATTGCGTTGAATTAAAGCCGAAAGGATGACCAATTTTGTATTATATCTATTTCTGAGTGATCTCTTTTATTAAAAAGACGGACATTTTACATCACAACATTTTATGATATCCACTGTCAGAAGCACCCCATGATATGATAGCATATATGAGGCGAAAATTAAAATTTTTTAGTTTGGTTTTTATTGAATCATTTTAAACACAAGTGATGTATCACCAAGTAACAGTACTACTATTTTATGATCGGTAAGGAGGTTATAATGTAATTGAGAGGCAGCAGTGATCCTAATATATGGTGGCTTAAGGAACTGCTATTTATATAACTGACTGTGACCAGCATAGGCAGTTGACAGTTTCTTTACAGGGAAAGGATAAAATTTTAATCCCCTATCACTGATCTCTAAAATACAAGTACGCTAGACTTCAGACGTAAGAATGAAGACACTTGATTTTCGCCATTTACGTGAAATGTCAACGGGGATAAGCTGGTGGTGATGACATAAGTTCTCTGTTAGGGCATATTCGGGGAATATAATAATTTTTAACCCCTGCCCATGCTAGGCTGAAAGGCTATTTTCATTCCTTGAATTCTATAGTTTGGTGGAAGTTCTCAAAGTCAAAACTCAAAGTCGAAATATCTTTATTTCAGATAGGCCTAACGTACAGGCTCTTTTAAAACGTCAATATGATTTTTGTCACATATTTATGGTGATAACTACAAGATGACTTAAAACTAAGTTTACGAGGGTTCCAACGCGCCCTGCAGCGAGAAGAAATTCAATCATTCAATCTCACTCATAATCCCACAGTTGTGTAGAACCTTGATCACTGATAATGTAAAAAAGTAGAAAGTATTCAATCTTCCGAAAATAATTTCAAAGCGTTCAAGTTCAAGATTAATAACATCACCTTTCGATAGCTGTAACTACATTTATGTATGGATACTAGTGTATCATTAAATAAAAAGTTACGCCGTACAGGGTAAAATAAGTTAAACCATTACAGTGCAATTTGGTCAAAGGAACAATGGTGAATACACAAAGAACCGCTTCTTTAATACATAACACACGTTGAAGTCATATTTAATAGCCACAACTTGATGCAACATCACAAAACTTCCAACGCCACACTTGACTCACATTTCACTCCGACCCTGGAGTATCCTTAGATGCTCGGGGTAGGAGTGAAATCCTTAGATGTCGGGGTCTTTCGACTACGCAGCATTACATAGTGTTATTCTCACAGTTTATAAAATGATATCATCGTCACATGTTGAAGATAACCTATCTTGTTAGAGTCAAGGAAGCGACTTTTTTACATAATGAGCTTTATGTAAATTGTATAGGATATAATCTAAACATGAGCCAAAAAAGGTCGCGCGTGTTCCGGCGAATCCTCGAGCATTCTCAAGAATTATTTATTTTGTTGTATACATTGACATAAGTATGTAAAAAAGTCGATTCCATTCCATTCCGCCGCGGTGTTAATTGACGCTTATAGTTCCTTAGATCAAACTGTATGTGTATCTAGTTTTGAAGTTTTACAGAGCCTATCTTTTGCTAAAATCTTACTAAATAAGACAAATTAATGCGCTTTCTTAGTAATAACAGTGTTCAATGTAGTTAATAATATATTATAAGATAACTCGGTAATAATGAAAGTTGATCAGGTTTATTAATTTCAGGTTTAAATCGGAGGAAACCCCTAAAACCGAACCAAACGAAAACTAAAGTGAGTAGGTAGTCTCTAACGATACAATAAATAATAATTTTGTCATTTGTAATGCGGGTAGACAACATCTATCTCAAAATAAGACCAACTTTTACTGTATTTTAAAATTACACTACACGAGAGATCTGGTTTATGCATATCACTCACGTTGTCAATTATTGTAATTACGAAATACTTCTGCATTAAGGTTCTCATATAGTAAGTCTACAGGTTTCCGTCCCAACTAATCACAATTGTAATTTTGATACACATTCCCCAAAAAAGCTCCCTCTCTCTCTTTTAAATAGTCTGATACATCAATAGGGAAATGCAAGTGATCCAAAATTAGGTATTTGATTTTTTTCACCACCTAGTAATTTTTTGTCATCTTGACATTACACATAATTCATAATTTTTTCTCATTTGGTTTGTGTTTTAGTTTTTAATTTTAATCCAAAATTAAATAAAACCAGTCAAGTGCGAGCTGGACTCGCGCACCGAAGGTTCTACTATAAAAAAAGTAAAACCTTAAGAATCACTTTTCTTACCCAACCGCAATTTTAACTTGGTTCTTGAGGTTAATTGTTAATACCAATAAAATTAAAATAGATACAAAGTTAATTTTACTTTTCCCGTAACATATACATTAATCCCTTTTAATCATAATTATTTCAGATTTTTCGATTAGTAAAACTCGGAGTTTAGGAGGAGGGTGGTATATTTTTTAGACATTTTGCCCAATAAATCAAAACCCGTCAGCATAAAATAAATAAAAATCAGTTTTAGAATACACTAGTAACGGCCTTTCATATGATACCCCATGCAATATTATTATCTCATTTTGAAATTTCAACGACCCGGTTTTCCCCCCTTTTCAAATTAAAATAAAAACGATTTTTATTTTTATGATTTCAATGACGTCGATCTTTAATCGTTACTGAAATAAAGGGTCGTGACAGACAGACCGACAGACGGACAACAAAGTGATTTTATAAGGGTTTCGTTTTTTTTTACCCTAAAAATAATGCATAATATTATTCGTTAACTACTCTTTATTCGTCAAATATACTTATTAAATGTATGTATATAAAAGTCGAGATGTCAATAATGAAATTACACTTGGTATACTCTAAAATTACGAATTCCACAGCCTACAGAATTGCGTATTGTTTGATTTTGCCATTTTGCTCCCTTCGCTTTTCCACTAATATGTAAAATAAGTATATAAATTTAGGCCACTTATTTTAGTATTTAAATATAAAAAATAATTAAAATTATTATTAATTATTATATTATGACACCTGCATTACGGACTGTATGTCTTTTTTAGTTTAAATAAATTTTTATACGAATAATTTGATAAGATTTGATATATGAATTAATAATAATAATAATATGATGATGGAACTAAATCATATATTATCATATGATGATAGGATAGATATATTATTATGGTAGATTCAATTCTCGAAAGCATCACAACAGGTTAAGCGTTTCTTATTTCTTGCCAGTAAAAAAAGAATATAATTTTGTATTAATGACAAATTAATATCTTACTCGTATCTAATATTACTATTATATCCACAATGGATGTACCTAACAATGGGTTTTTAAACTTTAATACAGAGCGCATACTCTTAACCGAGTGCCGTGCACTTGCAACTTGGTCTAGTCCCAACAGGGCTAGACAATGTCACTTAAGCGTTTGGCGTTAACGCTAGTCGCTAGTCGACAAAAATGTATGGACAAAACAAATGACTGTAGAAAAATCACGACATTAATTAACTAAACACGCTGTGTTTGATACGGCTGTCAATTGTCAAGCGAAGTACGCTAAAGTTATCTATAAGGTTCGCGAGAACGCCAGCGAGCGTTGAAGTTAGCGTTGTTAATTATTCAAACACAGCGTGTTTAGTCAATTAATGTCGTGGTTTTTCTACAGTCATTTGTTTTGTCCATACATTTTTGTCGACTAGCGACTAGCGTTAACGCCAAACGCTTAAGTGACATTGTCTAGCCCTGCTGTAGTGGCTCTGATGGTTTCTACTCGCTGCCACGATAAAAACACCTTCAAAACAAGGCTTTCACCCATAAATATTCGACGTACCTACCAATGACGCGTACGAACCGGTTTGATTCCTCGTTCCTGATACGCACCGCAAAGGCCTCGAATACCCTCCCAGGCGCTGTCTTTCCCACCACTTACAACTTGGGCACCATCAAATCAAGAGTGAGTAGACATATAGGCAAGCGCGTTCCACCTTAGACTGTATCATCACTTTCCATTAGGTGTGATCACAGTCAAGACTATATTATTTAAAAAAAACCTCTATTACACATCGACAGTCGCATCGCAGCTAGAAATGATGTACCAGTAGGTATATATTTTTTCGCGTGGTATCTTAGAAATTAATTTTGAAGTAGCTGAGGTGAAATTTTGAATGACAACGTATGGTTATGAAGGCATTCTAAATTCAATATAGCGACCCAAGATGGTTTTTAGTTCTATTTAATACACAACACACATACATATACACAATATCGATATCGAATGAAATAGTTTAGTACATAATAGCATATTGCATGTAATAGCGTATCACAGACTATAGGAGCTAAATACTCCGTAATACTCCATTACAGTTGCAAGTGCACGGAGTGAGGTGCGCAGCATTTGAACTTTAGCTATAGCTGTGATAACAGGCCATCTGTCACTTATTACTTTGTACTGTATATTAAGCTGCTAGATCACATTTACTATCCGTTGGCCGTGCCTTCGCATCTTTTTATTTCTAAATGCTTATAAGATCTCCTAACTTTCGCGGCCTAAAAAGTATCCCTCTGTATTCTCCCACTGTACAGTAAACATCCTTCTTTCAAATTGGATTCCCGTTAAAATACATGCAGCCATGCCGTAAACTAGAGCGTTTAAACTGACAGACAGATTAAAATTTCAAAAATTGTTTTGGGTAATTTCACAAGATTTTATTGACTTGGTTATATTTGTGTACATTGTACCTACATGATGCTACAATGTTGATCTGATGAAGAACACGGATTCTGTTTTAAAAACACACATACTTACTTAGTATCGCCTCGCCGCTTAGTTCCCATGACTTTACATTTATATGGCAGAAGATAGAAGATATGAGTCGTAGTTGTTTTTTCGCTATAATAATAACCGTCTTTTCAACAGCTATAGGCACGAAACTTAGGTTACTAACATGCTTGACATATTGACAAATTCGACTGTAATTTTTTTATATACTACTTAATACAATATTGTATTTATATGTATATATAAGATGATTATACACAAAAGCTCAGGTACAAACGCAGGATTTGGTGTATGAGCTGGGTAACCCGTATGTTGTACATTGATGAGGTCTAAACAAACAATTTTGTCAATTGAGTCGCCTAAGGTGTTTCGTCCAATCATTTTATACATATCTAGCTCCTTGGAGTTATTTTCAGCAAATTGATCAAATCTCATTCACGTGAATTCATTAAAATAAATTGGAGCAATATTATTAGTTAAATTATTATTGTAACAATAATTTGCCAGTAGAAACCCAATTAAAGCCTAATTTGTTCACCTGATTCTCATAAAAAACATGTATGAGGCACATCTCATCTCAGGAACCATTGTCTAATCTACCCTGATTTTATCATTTTCACCGAACAAAAAAAAAATTGTAATTGACTGGGGCTCTCCATATATAAACATTTATACAACATTTATACATTTCATTTGAAATGATTAGATAAGGTGGCGGTGTGTAGACCTATGGAATAATTTATTATTATAATTATAATATTATTATTAGTTGGTTGATTCCACTACTAGCATAGCAAAACGCGCTGGTATAATTTGCGCCATTCATTATTTTATTAGAATTGCAATTTTGTATTTAATTTTTTTTTGTACCTAAGTACCGAATTTTTTTCAAATTTTACATTTTCTCACCTATGCATAATAATTGAAAGACCTTATCTTATAGATTGGCTTTAATTAAATATACTTTATACAGGTCGCGCACGAGTTGAGTGCAACTAAAGTATGCAGCATGTATGTGCATTCAACTTGCGCGCGGACTATAGGTAATTTTTGTTATTCTTTAATTATTATCGCTACGATATACGAAATATCAGAAATTGGGTATTTTCCTACTTTTGAATTTGATAAATGAACTTTACTTTAACTTTACCATAAACTAGGATAAAAATAATGACGTACGCTGTAGAAATAAAATTTTAAAATCCAAAAAAGATTACAAGGTTACGGGCATTTTAATTTTGGAGTGGGAGGGTCTTCTATTCCTTTCTCGTAGAACGAAAATTTGTATGAAGCCGTACGAATCTACTATGGCATTCGCGAGGTGTGATGTCACAATTTAACATCGTTATCTCTGTATAATCAGAAATATTTAAATGCTTATAACTTATGTGTTGTTTGATCGATTTAATTAGTTTTCTCAGTGTTCGTCATTATTTTCATCCTAGTTTAGGTATAATAAAGTAATAAAAACATTGGAATCAAATACCCAATTATCTATTTAATTTAATTACCACTAAGTAATAGAAATCTGATTTGTAGTTAATATGATGATAGTTCAAAATGAGGATTAGGAAATTAGGAACTCTAGAAGTCCTAAAGTATCTCGTCGATCTCTTGTATTTGGCGGCTTGGACGTGCGTTAACAATGAACCTACCGGCAGATGGAATAACTATAGTTAATATTTACATTATTAATATTTGTAATACCTACATTTAGTTAAATAACTATACCTACCCACTTATGAAAATTAAATTGTAACCAGAAAAGTCTTTGTAGTATTATTTCATAAATCTCCCTGATTAAAAAAAACTATAGGTAATAAAATTTCATGAAATCTAAAAAGCGGCATTTGGCATGAGTTGGAATGAAGACTAAGGCACGGTTTCCACCAAAGCGAGAGGAGAGGAGATGTCTCTTGAGAGGATTTATTGAATTTAGTTTTGTCTTTCTCACTCTCACGAATACGTTGGTAGGTGTGACGTGCAGCGTCGCGGAAGAATATAACAGAAAAACGACCTTTTACCTAATTACTCTAAAACTAAGCCAATTATCAAAAATCTGTTTCTAAGCGTTGACGTTTAAATTTGAAAGTAAATCTTTAGTTTTTAAATAAAACCTTATTCAAAATCGCTTAAATATGGCTTCTAGGCCGTTAAATAACCAATCTGATTTCGTCATTTCCTTATCTCCTCTGCGCTTAGCTTTGGTGGATATGGATCGAACGGAGAGATGCCTCATTCTCCATAGAATTTGAGCCGTGAGCGAGTTAGCGGTCCGGCAGAGAGAGCAGAGATATTATTTTACTCTATGGCAGAGAGATGTGTATCGCGGCACCACTGGCTCTCGCACACCCGAAAACGCCATTCGATTCACGATTGACGCTACACTCGGCTTACATCTCTGCTACGCACAGCTCATATTCCCTTATTGGTGGAAATAACTTCGTAAGCTAACAGCTTCAGCAGTAACAGCTTCGTAGCGCATCTCCTCGTCTCTACTTGTCTCCGCTTTGATGGAAATCGGGCAGCTAAGTATCTACCAAGCGATTCTGCTGACGCGCTTGACACGAAACAACTTTACTCAGCTTTAGTGGTCTGCGAGGTATAAGGGATACTTACACAGATCACAAAAGTAAGTATATATTGGTAGGTAGGTATATTATTATTAGCCCTACTCCTGGTAACAAACTACTAGCCTGGCTCTTTTCTCTATTATTATGAATAGGTAGTTTGATTCATTTGATAACTGTACAAGAATGAATTATTACTCTTCACATTGAGGTATCCTGGAAAGTGCGTATGTACGTGTTTATAGATATTTCAATCCACGACGGCGCGCCCCACTCTGTCAAACTCCATACTAATCGAATAAAACAAAAGCGATTTCGCCAGAGTCTCACGACGTCGTAGATTGAAATATCTATATTTTTAATTGTTTATTAGCACGTAGGCAACATCCAGGATGTAACCAGGTCATTTAAGTAGCTAATTAAAATTATGAAGAAAAACTTATAATTTATAAAGAATAATCCTACATAATGAATAATATTTGTGATGTGAGATACTAAAAAGATAAATGCATCCAATTTTTCAAAAATTTATTTAAAACATCAATTTACTTTATGGAAACTCACATAAATTGCAGCATTCTCAAAATTATTATAACAATTTATAGATTTCTTCAAATCAATGGTAAACAAAATGGCACTATTGAATAAATTGAATGTTCTCTACTATCAATGTATTCAATGGTAAGCATAAGAATAAATCAGATAAAAAAACGTCCATTTCGCAATTTTACATAACGTAAATTAAAACATTCTCAAGATTGCACAGTAAATTACGTAGTTTGTGTTAGCTCTCTTCAAATTAACGACATAAACTGGGAATATTGAATAATCTTAAATGTTCTCTACAATCAATACGGTCAATATTTAGTATTAGAGTAATTCAGATAAAAACGTTCATATACTTTATGGAATTTTACATAAAGTAAATTTAAACATTCTCAAAATTACAACATAATAATTAAAAAATGGCAACATTGAAACATTAGATGTTTTCTACAATCAATTAATCAATAGTAATTATTAGAGTAAATAAGATTAAAAAAACGTCCATATACTTTTTGGAATTTTACATAACGTAAATTGAAACATTCTCAAAATTACAAAATAATTTATAGCTTTCTTCAAATCACAGCTAATAAACTGGCACTATGGAATAAATTGAATGTTCTCTACAATCAATTTAGTCAATAATGAGCATTAGGGTACCTACACACTATGCGGCTAGTCGGAATGCGGCCAACCGTGCGGCTGACCAAATATTTGTACGAGAAATAAGTTTTTTATTCGCACTGCGATGCGGCTGCCGGAGACCGCTCCGGTAGTTCTGCGCGCTGCGGCCCCACCGACGACGGCTAGCCGGACGGTTGTTATTCACACTACGCGGTTAGTGCTATTTTGCGGATGCCCGCCATTGACGATGATCGTGTTCACCGATACTCGTGCATGTGACTGTTATATGAGTATGGATATCCATACAGAAAAAAATATAATTGAGATACAAAATAGGCTATTAAACTGGAACACAAAATTTCCAAAATATGAGTATGAGTAGAAAATGAGTTGATCCAACCGCAAACTACGACTGTATCTAAACGCACATGCCGGTTGGGGTTTCGGCCGTACGGCTGCCCGCATTCTGGCTTACCGCATAGCGCGTAGGTGCCCTTAAAGTCAATATACGTTTTGGAATTTTACCTAACATAAATTGAAATATTCTCAAAATTACAACATAGCTTTCTTCAAATTAATGACAAATAAAATGGCGCTATTGAATAAATTGAATCATGTTAAAAATCAATTTATTCAAAAGCGAGTACAAATTAAAGTAATTCAGTTTTTAGAAATAATATATTAAAAACGTCCACATACTTTGTAGAATTTGACACAAAGTAAATTGCAACATTATAAAAATTAAAAAATTAAGCTTTTCCTGGCTTTCTTCAAAATAATGGCAAATAAAAGGCATTATTGAATAAATTGAATGTTGTCTACATTCAACTTATTCAATAGTAAGTATAAGAGTATTTTCACTTTTTAGAGAAACTATTAAATATGTCCACATACTATATAGAATTTTAAATATAACGTTAATTGCGAAATTCTCACAATTATAACATAAATTATAGCTTTCTTCAAATGAATGGCAAATAAAATGGCACTATTGAATAAATTGAATATAGAACTGAATATTTTCTAAAATTGACTATCAAAGCAAAGTCAGAAAAATTAATTACCTTATAATATAATTAAACAACAACATTAATATTAAATCAATCTTTGAATACAGAAAATCACAGACCACAGTAATAGTATTTTTACATGTCAATCCAAAAATAACATTTTACATTTTGATATGATTATTTAATACATAACATAATATATTTTTTATATATATTTATTTCTATAATATTTATCATACAATACAACATATCTTTAGTAGGAAGAATCTAAAATGGATGACTTGCTTATTTAAACATGACTTCTTTCACGCCGCTGCTACTGACTGTTAGACTGAAATTCAGAAATCGGATAGTTTTTAGCTCTAGCTCTAGCTTCTGTGTATTCACACAGAAGCCTCTTTTACTCCAGAAAATCTACGACACCCATGGGGTTTTCGAAACGTCGAAAGCAGTGCAGGCAAGGTACTACAATTATTGTTTATTATTAAAGTCACTTTGTATATACCGGCGTAAAGACTTTGAAAATTGTAAAAAGACAGAATAAAATCACAGTAGCATGAAACCCATTGCAAAATGAAGAGAATATAACAAAACACCTCACGATATGGGTTTTCAAACATTTTACGTACATAAACCTTTTTCGTACAAGCAAACATTAGCGCCATTTCTCAAAATTCTATGGGTGGCTGCAGAACGAACTACCGTTGGTGGTAAAACAACCATTTTTGGCACCGATAAACCGACGAAGTTTTTCGCGCCGTCCGCCCTGTGCAGGGTCTCGGGAAATGAAATTTATTTTTCTTTAACTTTTGCTATATTCTCCTTCATTTCCAATGGGATTCATTTCCTACTATCATTTTATTTTTATTTTCAAAATTCGTGCTCGAATTTAAACCGTTAACACAACCAGATATCAAATCTGCTAAGATTTGCATAACAGGTACGAGGGGATTAACAACTAACAACATTTAGCGATGAACGTATTTAAAACAATTTTAATATTATAACAGAAGGCCCACTTGCACCAAAGAGCCGATAAAATATTTACATTTTTTAACTAGAGATGAACTCTATAGCAAGACATTCAGAATTACTAATTTATTCACGCTAGCCCAGGTGAGGTGTCCTGCAAGCGTGGCTTACAACACAAATGACAATTTTTTGATATTATGACCTAGGCCGTACAACTATTTCTTAAAGTAGTAATGCTACCAGAACTGTTTTAATATTCTGATAAAAATATAGTAATATGATGAAAATGTCAAAACAGTACTGCAACATTTTACATTAATGCTTTAAGAGATGCCGGTACAGCCCCTGAATGTTTTGAAAACTTACAACCCGTTTCAAATAGAAGAGGATTGCCACCGTATATTTATTTTTTCCCTTTTCTAAAGGGATTGCAATTATCAGCAGTTTCATATTATACCATTTTAAATACGATGGGTGTGTCATTGCAACACGTAGTAGCAATCAACAATGTTATTGCGAGCAAAAAGCAAGTATAATGGCCCCTCCCAAAGTATTTTAAATCGCATAGTACAGTATATTTTATGTAATCAAATTTCTTAATATTAATAACAACAAAAACACATATAACTGCATCGTTGTAAAATTATCCTGCTCAGCTAAACTTAAAAAAATATGCGTACGAGTAAAAAAATACTTCGCACATTTGATATAAAAACTACTATGTATTAATTTAATTAGGTGAACAGGGTTTTCTATTTGAACAGGTAATGCAAAGTTTCAATTAGGTGAACAAGGTTTCTATTTGAACAGGTAATGCAAAGTTTCAATTAGGTAGACAGGATTTCTATTTGAACAGGTAATGCAAAGTTTTAATGAGTTTTGTTTTTCGCCTACTTATAGAAATTGGCCTGCTTGTGAACAAGCAAAATGGTAGCAATTCCTTTCGACTCTCTAAAAGCGCGGAAAGGAAAAGCACCATTCTTAAAGACATTATGTTTATTAGACTAAGATAGTGTTATCCCTTTTTATAGGTACTATCAAAGGGACAGTAGGTTATTAGCCATATACTTATAACAAATTGCATTATTAAATTAATTAGGCATTATTTAAGACACAATCAAATGTTATTATTGCAATGTGAATTGCAATGAAAAAATAAATATATAAAATAAATAGATATCTATAGAACAATGTTTTCCTTAAAATAGTAAATCCTCTATCTTTATAAATTGAATACTGAAAGACAACTATTTATTTCGAGTTTTTAGACTTTACAATCAGCTATTTTTTCCATTAAGTTGAGAATGAAGGAATATTTTGCATCCATTCTATTTATCCAGAGATTAGTCCTCTAAATACAAAGTAAAAGGTTTCTATGATATAAAAATAAAAAATAAAAATAAATATCATATTATTCTGAATATAATATAATGTTTATACTGAGCTGGTTTAACTTTGTAACGAGATTTTTTTCTTACTTATTTACGTTTGGGTACTCTTTGCTTGAAACAAATATTTTGAACAATACAATTATTATATAATCATATCTATAAAACGTTAGGATATCACTTCAAAATGTTTAATTTATTATAATTAAAAATAAAAAATAAAAATAAAAATAAATATCATAATATTATTCTGAATATAATATAATGTTTATACTGAGCTGGTTCAACTTTGTAACGAGATTTTTTCTTACTAATTTACGTTAGGGTACTCTTTGTTTAAAACAAATATTTTGAACAATACAATTATTAAGTATATAATCATATCTATAAAACGTTAGGATATCTTTTCAAAATGTTTAATTTATTATAGTGTATTACATACAAAAATATTATGTGTAAATAATACAACTTTGGCCATTTTACATAAACTTAGCAATATTTCAAATACAGCCAAAACTCGTAGAAAAATACAATTTTCTTGTAATCACTAAAGATTTTCGAAATTCGTAAAGGTAGGTACTATTTTGAATATTATTATTTTAATTTATGTTTACTAAAAACTTGAACAGAAAAGTATACCTATATTTTAAAGTTTCCTAAAATTTAAGAACGTAATAATTTATCACGTGAATTTTTTCAAAGTGCCACATAAGACGCTTCTAAGGGTCACTAAACACCCTTACCCGCCAGATTCATTTTTTTTTTTGGTTTTTCGCAATTTGTAAATTAATAAAACAGGAGAAAAAATGAACAAAACCAAAAACCCCAAATACTTCTGTAAGAGGACCCTCTTTCATAAAAAAAAAACAAAAAAAAAATATAGGAGGCTTATGTTAGTATAACTATGAGAATGGCAGTATCAAGATTTTACAATACAAATCCTTGTTGTCAATTTAAAAGAAATTAGTTTTACTAATTTCCTAAAGTGAACACTTTTAAGTAAATATTTACACGTGAACGTGTGAAGACACTGCCATACTCGCAATTTTGCTGTCATAAGCATGCAGTGTTTTATTTGCTTCCAGATTACAAAAAAAAATTGAATGTGGCGGCACATGGCTGCACTGAGCCTTAAAATAATCATTAGTTACTGTTCCGGAAACACAACTTTAACAGAATTTTTGAACAGTTAGCAAACGTAATAGTATAATATAAATAATGTACATTTAGACAAAACATTTCTTCTATATATTTGCCTACAAATCAAGGTAAACATTTATTAAATCTTCTAGACACAAAGCTGATTTTCACTACGGGATTTAATTAGAAATAAATTAACATCGCTTACATTGCTTTTAGATAACTTAAATCAAAAAGGGTTCTATCTGAAAGCAATGTGAGCGATATTAATTTATATCTCGTCATATTACATATTTATTCCATAGCAAAAGCCAGCTTAGAGTTTACACACAACAACTTCACAACGATTTTTGTCTTTTATTAGAATCTTTATTCAAAAAAAAACCTTTCAAGCTTGTCTTGTTCACTTTAAGACTTATAATTATATAATTAATAAAAAATAATAATGAAAATCACTAACCTATCATGAGAAAGAAATTGAATTATTTAAAAATATTACGTATATAATATATCGAAACCCTTTTGGTTATTTCGACAAACATGTTGAACCGAAATTATTTTCTAAGAAACGAACGTTGGGCGTTTACCGCGCGCCGGTGGCGGCGATGGCGGCGGCGACGGCTTCGGCCGCGGCGACGGCCTCGGCGGCGGCGGCGGTAGCGGCGGCGGTGTCCGGCTCCGCGGGCCCGTCGTGGTACTCGTGGAAGCACGGCACTATGCACAAGTTGGTGCGGCACTCCGGGCAGTGGTACTGCGTCTTGCGGCGCAGCGTGCGGCCGCTCTCGTCGCGCGAGTTCCAGCAGAAGTTGCAGCTGAGCGGCGGGCCGGAGCGCACCGCGGGCGTGTGGCTCGCGCGCTGCGGGCGCGCCGGCGTCGACGTGGACGCGGTCGCCGTGAACGTGCTCGCCACCGCGGCGGGCGCGGCGCGTACCGGCAGCGAGCGCTCCGCCTGCTGCGAGCTTGGCAGGCACCACTGCGGGTGACACGCGCTTTTTAAGCCCCTTTTTATTACCATTTGTGTTAATAGATATTTCAATCCACGACGTCGCACCCCACTCTGTCAAAATCGCTTTTGTTTTATTCGATTAGTATGGAATTTGACAGAGTGGGGCGCGCCATCGTGGATTGAAATATCTATATATTTCTAGACACATTTAGGTGTCTTTTCAGGGGCTACCACCATGGCCATTAACGGCCGGTATAGATATTTCAACTAATAATTTATACTATATATATTTAATATATTTAATTGTTTATATTTTTATGTTCATCATATTATGTTCCTTTTTTCTTTTTTTTTTTATATTATTAGTGTCATATTTTAATTGTTTATATTGTAAATAAAATTATTCCATCATGTTAGTGTAAGTGGCATGGCCGTGCTAAAGTTATATAAATAAACTAATTAAATAATAGCTCCCATAAATCGTCAATATATGAAATTAATAAAGTACATCTTAGTCTGCATCATGACTTACCATCAGGTGTAATTGCAGTCAAGCACCAACTTATAAACTATAAAAAATATACATCTAAAAGATAAAATTCTCATTTCTCATGTTTGTTACCAAACTCCTCTGTAACAGCTCGACCGATTGTTATGAAATTTTCTGTGTATGTTCGGTAGGTCTGTAAGTAGGTATGAGCTATTTTTTACCCTAATGGCCTAAGTAACGTTAGCCGGGCTAGATTGTATTATTATATAAGGTGGTGTCAAATTATCTGCCACCGTTCCAGTAGATAAAAGAGCCATACATATACACTTCAATAGTGAAGAAATCTCAGTCCCGGGGCTCAATTTTTTTTTAATTAAACATTATTAACATACATCATGTTGCATAAACACGTCCATCAGTCAAACTTGAGTACATGTTTAGTACAGTTATCGCCTCGTAACGGAAATCAGCTGTTTGGGCGTGGCGTGAGAGCGTTGACCTTGGGTTGCGACGTAATTTTTAATAAAAAATAAAAAAAATATATTGATCTCGGGGACTGAGATTTCTTCACTATTGTAGTGTATACGTATGGCACATTCACCTCCTGGAACGGTGGCAGATAATTGGATACCACCTTATATACGATATCTGCTATATAATAATACTGGCTGACCTAGAATAACTTAGATACCTTCTTCTTGTCGGAGTACTGCGGATACGACTCGTGTTTTTGTAGCACGGGTGCGATGAATCTTGGGGCGGGCTCTGACATTTGCTTCCTCACCTCTCGATCGTCGGGCTCCACTCGGTTCTGTCGTTTGAAGTATTTCGTACGCTTTAGCCGAGGAGACCCTGGAAATCCAAATTAATAGACATTTTAAAAAATATATATATATCAGAAAGAAACTAAAATAAAGCGCATCTCGTTAAGAGAAATAAGAGATTTTTGTACGGACGAAAGTACCTACCCTCTCGTAAGTAAGTATGAGGTAATCTATGGACCTGAAGCCGTACCACCACCTCTTAAAGCAGTAATGTACTGCTGTACTGTTTCAATATTTTCATACCAACATAGTATGAAGATGTCAAAACAGTACTGCAACTTTAAGAGATGGTGGTTATAAACTAACAGAGATATTTACGAAATTTTTAACTTATAAATTCATATTTAACTTATAAATATATATTTTTGTGGTGGGCTTTAAACTGATGTTACCATCATGACCTCAGATCATGCAATGAGTACTAATCCACTTTGCAGTATCGGGTAAAAAAGTCTCTAGTAGGTATACGGTAGCCGTCAGAAACTTAACAACTAATGTAAACAATATTAATGCATATGATAGACTTGATTCACATATTGTGGTATTTATTATATTCAATTGGAATTTAGGTATGTTAGTAAGCTGTGTTTTATCCATAATTATCTGATACATCCCGCTGATGACTGATGAGTATACTGGTCGATAGTTCGACCTGAAGTTACCAGTGAAGAGTTTAATCGCGATCGTAGGAAGTTGGTGGCAAAATTAACATTGTACGAGTAAGGAATGAATGACATTAATGCAATCGAATCTGCGTAGCCTAGCTACGAAACTTAACTCACTATAGGCAAACCGCTATAAACTTGACCCTCCTGATGGTCTGCAGGACGCGTGCGGGTGATGCGATTGGCTATAATAATATATGGCAGCGCTGTCAGTGGACAGTGACAGACTATCTCATTGGTTGAGTGACTCCCGCCCCCCGTCCTGCAGACCATCAAGAGGGTCAAGTTTATAGCGGTTTACCTATAAAGCTTAATAATATCAAGAAAAGATCGTCTTGAAATCAGTGAAAATCAGTGATAGCACATTACAGTCAAGCCTGGAGTGACAGCTCAAGGAACTGAGTTTTTTTTTCTCTAGAGAGGTTTTTCTTATAACGCAAGTTTCAGAATTAGGAGGGAAAAATAATGGGACCAGGCAAATACTATCACTAATAGTATGCTCGCTTACTCAGTTCTCACTTCGGTTCTCAGGTTCGACTGTAATTTAGACTTATCAAATCCCGGGCACGCTCCTCTGATTTTTCGAGGTTAAATGTGTTTGAAAATATCCACTTACATAACGGTGTTAGATTTCGGGATCATAATATTGTAGAAGCTTATACACTCAACCCCACAAGGGACTTCTGTACTTTACGCAAACAATGTGACATTATAATTTATAATCAAGTTGGTTATAGTGTCACATCGTATTGGTTAAACCAACTTTCTAATTGGAAGGTTACTTGTATTTATACGTTGCTTATAATTACGATTATATTTTGATGATACAAACTGAAAGCAATTATAAATTGGCGAAGACATTCGCGTAGCTTCGTTTTGTATATGGATTTAATTGCTCTCTTTAGCAACATTCTAGTTTCTTTTATAAAGATCGAATTAATAACTTGCTATCATCGTTCAAAAGGATTCTTAGTATAATAAATAAAAGACTAAAATTTTGCAAAATTATCATTATTTACTTTATTACTAATTTTGATTTTAAATACATTTATATCATAGAAAGTAACATCATTTGTAAAATGCAACTTATCTTATAAATAGTTCAACACAGTTTCCTTTATTGACACTCTTAATTCTTCTTAACTTCTGTTAAGCTTTAAGAAATATACGACTTGTCTCTCAAGACCATATTCAGAAATTAGAGGACAATATACGAGTATGCCCCTTCGCACACGGCTCTTAAGCGTAAGCGTATCATTATGACGCTACGCATAATAATATGACAATTACGCCTCCTACGAATCGCTGCAACACCACATCTTCTGCGCACATGTACGTGCTCTTACTGCTCTCGTCGTACGCGCGGATTACGCTACCGTTACGCTTACGAGCCGTGTGCGAAGGGGCTAAATGTAGTATGTGAAATGAGATTTTTGGCAATGTATGGGTCCTGGAGTAGGACTTGCATATGCATAGTGCATTAAAATAGTGGGAGATAAAATTCAGGAACTTACAGAATTTGCATAAAACACCCATTTCGGTTGCACCTTTCACTTATTAATAGTACTTCTACTTTTGAAAACATATAATATCCCTTTTACATAGCTTAATAAAATAATTCAATTTGTGTTGTGAAAATATATAAATTACTCACAAACGAAATAAAAAAATATATATAATTATTAAAATATTTCCAGTGATTTGTTTATAATTCATAATTGAAATCATAATTATTGGATTATTTTCAGAATTAATACATATATTTCATTCAATTAATAATATGTAATTTTGATGAATAGAAATTATATTATGGCACAGTGGTGTTAGGATTAAGTTGTGTCCATACTCTGACATTACATGTTATACTGTAGAGAGTATCAAGCTTGGATATGACATGTTCTTTAAACTACTTCTCCATCTTTACTCTACTCTCATGCTTCTAGTACAAAAAATATCAAAATAATTATTCAACCAAAGATCAGTCAATATCTATAGAGATCAAGCAAACCAAAAATCCTTGAACAAATTCTAGAAAACAATACTAAAATAGAGTTTGGAGAGCACACCAAATTAATTTACCAAACTACTTTGCCTCGTTATTTAAATTATATACTATTGCAAACATATGATTCAATAAAAATCAACAAATACAGAGATCCTAAAATAAAAATAAAAATTGTAAATGTCGTAATTCTTAATAATTATAAAACATAATACATTAAAACCCAATTTTCTTTTAAAATTTTCGTTCACTGACCACTACATACAAACATTTTAGTGATATATTGAACAATAATAATATTATAGCTTATTGTTTCATATTTTAGCCGGCATATGTTTGCGAGTGGGAAAACAAATTGTATACATTTCAAAACAATGTACATTAAAACACAATTTTCTTTTGAAACTTTCGTTTACTAACCACTATTTAAATTTGGTGATGTATTGAAAAAAAATAGCTTACTGTTTATTTAGCCCGAATCTGTATGCGATCTATTGTTGAAACTTAAAAACATTTTCAATTTTTTTAAACTTTCGTTAACTATCCACTTTTCCATTTTGGAGATGTATTGAAAATAATAATAATAAATATATAGCATATTGTTTATATAAAATCATTTTCAATTTTTTTTAAACTTTCGTTTACTATCCACTTTTCCATTTTCTTGTTGTATTGAAAAAATAATAATATAGCTTATTGTTTAATATGTTTACGCATCTGTATATGAGTGGGACTTTAGGAATTTAACTTTACAATTTTCTTTTAACATTTTCGTTTCCTCTTACCACTATACTTAATTTTGATGCATTAAAAATGCATCAAAATTAAGTATAGTGGTAAGAGGAGGATCTTAATAACTTATTGTTTGATATTTTAGACCAGATTTGTAGGCAAGTGCAAAGACTTTCTTCTCCTTCTTCCTGCCCTTTTTCCCCACGTTATGTGGGGTCGGCACAACATGTCTTTTCCTTCCATTCGCTCCTATCAGCCGTCAACTCGCAATCCACTCCTTTCACACGCATATCTTCTTTCACGCAATCCATCCATCTCTTCTTCGGTCTTCCTCTACTTTTTCGTCCCTGCACATACATACTCATCGTTCTTTTAGTAACACGACTTTCATCCCTCCGCATAACATGCCAATACATACCACGCTAACCTTTTACTCATCTTTTCTGTTTTTGGCTCAACTTTCAAACTTCCCCTTATGTACTCGTTCCCTATCCTATCCATTCTCGTCACACCACACATCCATCTCAACATTCGCATTTCGGTCGCATGCACTCTTCTTTCATCTGTCGCTTTTACCGCCCAACACTCTGATCCATACAACACGACCGTCTTATAAAGTTACTTTAGGGGCATTCCAAAGTGCAAGGACTTTACGAATTGCATATTATTTTTTTTTTAAAAGACCGTATCGTTCAACAAAAGTGTTTATGGTGTTCCCACACCCACAATATTTTAAAAAGACCCACACTATAGGATAGGGAAAAATAAAATATTAGCATTTTACACGTAGTGGAGGTATCCTACAAAATTATTTTGCACAGTAAGGAAAACTAATTATTTTGTATTATACAAAATACAAACTAGAGCAAGAGATCATTCAGATATTGTTAATTAAGCCTTTATAGACGCAAATTGGATAGAATAAACATGACAGTCGAACAAGTCTCAAAATAGTGAATTACTAACATAATTTGCTTTTTAATAAATGTATGATAATCATATTTTTAAGTGATTTTCTGTCAAGATTACTGAGCTAGAATGTCCATTTTCATAAGTGTGCACAATAATGTAAATACTATTATTATTCAGCGGATGGTTTTAGAAATCTATATATATATATATATATATATATATATATATATATATATATATATATATATATATTTAAAATAAATATTAACTATTCTGACGCTTAAGTTTCAAAAAAATCAGTCTATTCACTTATAAGAGGGATGATTAAATACTGTAATTTGATATGAAATGGTGGCTAAGCAAAATATTTCACCACAATTTTCTTATCACAGGCAACATTGTGCAGGGAGGCACATTAGTAGGTTACTTTTTTCATTTCGACAAGCTACGTTCCATGTTACGTATAATCTTAATAAGGTTTTCATGTGTAAAGGCTTGTTTTTGAAATGTCTTCACAACTTCATACAAAAACAAACAGTCACATTTTCACAGTAGCATTCAACTAAAAAGTTACATAAAACACTGGCACGATATTCTATAAGTAATAAAATACCTATTAATAACCTTATACTCCTATTAGATAGTTGCATCAACATTTTTCAAGTAGCTTCAATTATTGCTGCCTTTTCGCGAATCGCAATCGACCTTATTGCTATAAATGCAAGACTTAAATGTTTCTTCGTAATATACTTATACGATTACGTACATTATTTACAAAGGAGATCGCTATTGTGATATAATTATTGTACATTTGTAGTTTCTGACATTGTCACAAGTTAACTTAGGCCTATGCAAAAGAATAGACATTTTGAATTTTAGATTAGTTTCATTTGACGATTTATACTAAAAGTGGTTGTGCTTTTTCTTAAAACCTATTAAATAGTCATACCTGGTAGCAATCGTAACATTAATAATAATATGGTAAACATGTTAGTGTTGAATGACACCTTGATTTATGTCACCGAAAGTTCGGCAGCACTACTTCTAATTTGTTTTAGTGTTCGCTTACGGTTAGATGTATTTGAATACTTCTTTTTCCTGCCCTTTTTCGCAGTATATAATAGTAATAAAAATGCTTTTGGCAAAATTACGGCGACGTAAAGTAGGTGGGTCCCGACACCTGAGGACTTCACGGAAAAACAACATTTAAAACTGGAATGCTTATTCATACTAAGCATTATAAAATAATGTAGAAAAAATACGTAGTAAAATAATATACAGAAATCATTCCAACCACACACGCTTTTTATCAAGTTAATGGTTTATAATATTATCATAACTATTCTTGTATATCTTACGGAAAACTGCCTAGTTTGTTAATTAGTGAAAAACGATCAGTCAAGCCGATATTTCACAACCTAAGGCTATATTGAAGTAATTTATCATTATTTTCTTATTCTCCGTATTAAATACGCTCGGACATCGGTTTCAATTTCCCAAAGCTTAATGATTATAACATAGACCAAAGGCGGAAATATAGGCCAAATAAAGTTTTTGAAATACCGTGCGAAAATATTTTTTTGCTATGTGATGTACATCGTATACCCAAGACACCAGGCCTTATTTATATCTGGAAACTTGGATCCCGCCAAGTGATGTGCAAATGACGATATAGGTACTTACTTATTAATACAAAAAATATACTGTAATAATGACAGCGAGTATAAATAATGTTTGAGAACTGCGTAAAATCAGATAAATGAGATTACACTGTGACCACACATAAACAGAATAAAAAACTTAATAAAAAGTTGTCTCAAATTCAGTCGATTGAGTGGCAAGGTGTATTGAGAATTTTGATTATCAAATAATTTAATCATTTTCTTATTATTATAATCTATAGTACTTTGTTATTATAAAGCACTGTAAGATATCGATTTTAAAAGAGGTTAAATGCAATAAATAATTATATGAGTAGAAATACTTCTGAAGAGGTAGTTATCTGAATGTTTAACTAAGTATAAGACCAATTCCTCAAGATTTAGTACCTAAGCAATAAGTAGATTAATTACAGGATTAATATTAAATCTCTCCAAGATTATTAGAAGACTACATAGTAGTAGTATAGACATTAGACAAACATTAATACGGAAAGCAACTAAAACTTATATGTATGAAATTATCACAAAAATATGTCGTTTTAACATTCCAATACTTCTCTCTACTTAATCCCACGCCTTTTTAGACTGGTCTCGACATAAGTATCTCTATCTATTATAATTATACAATTATGATATTATACTTTTATAGTAAATTCGCTATCACATCTTTTCTTTTACACTATATTCATATAGTAAAGCAGTTCAATTATAAAAAAAAGTTGATATCAAATACCTGTCTTTAAACTTATAGTGCTATGAGATCTAACATACCTTATTGAATATGGCTAATGGACGTGAGTCGGAGCGCGTCCACTCACTTCAATACCTTTGTTCAGATATAGCACACCCAGAACATCTCGGCCAGCTTACAGGACCAATGTCACAACTATACAAGTTTGTACAGTTTGCCCGATTTTCTTACACCTAAGCTAATCTAATCAATTATGAATCGTTACTGTGTAAAAATAAAATTCGTGAATTTCGTATTTACGAAACTTAATTATAAGTCAGATAGGTAAAAAGCGTGCTTTTCAAGTTAGGCTTCACTCCAGCTAGACCGAGACGCTCGCGGGATTCGTACTCGTTTACATAATATAGTATATAGACTACCGACTGGGTATTGATTAATACTGGACATATGGTAACAATATTTACAAAGGCATGTGCATGTAGATGTCGTAGCGTGTTTGGGGGCGCGAGGGCGGCGAGGGCGCCAGCGGCGCGAGGTGCGGCGCGCTCTCGCCGTGCCACTCGGGTCACAACGCGTAGGCGTCGCCGCAGGGCGCCCCGCACGCCGCGTTCTATTGCATCGGGAAGTTGACGCCGTTGATGATGTTCAGGGGCGAGTTGCTCACTTGCAGCGGGAAGTCGACGGGCCGCGGGTCGATGAACCCGACGGGCAGCGGGTGCGGCGGGCAGATCAGTGCCATCTGCTGGTCCTGCTGCGGCGGCTCGTCCTTGTGCTCCGGCGGCGGCGTGACGTGCTCGCGCTTGATGCGGCTCTTGATGCTCGGCCGGTTGTTGGGGTAGCCCTTCTTCTTGTACTCCAGCCACAGCGTCCGGTTGTTGACGCCGAACATGCGAGCGGCCTTGCAGAACCCGATCCCGCCGAAGCGAACCGCCTCCAGGGCGCGTTGGAAGTTTTCCTCGGCTTGAGGGTTGGTGGCGCGGCGTCGCTTCTGCGGCGTCTGGTTGGCCGCCTGCACGGCTTGCGCCTCCGCGACGCAGCTGGGGCCGGGCGCGGGGCCCTGCACGCCGAGCGACTGCCCGTAATGGTTCATGTCCGGCTCCCCGTGCGGGTTTACGACATTGTTGAGGTACACGCCCTGGTCAGGCTGGAGCCCACCGCCGCCGAGGCAAGCGTTCGAATACCGTGGGTATGTATGCTCCAACATACTCCATTGTCCTGGGAAGAGAGATAAATGATTTTGTAATACAATAACAAAATAAAAAAAAAACGTTTAACTACCCTACAGAGTTCATTGATCTCCCTTCCCTGGAAAACAAATTGCATCCTTAAAACACCTCGACTGTTGCTTTCTTCCGGTACCGATATAAGTCGATAAATATTTTTTACTTCACTAACTCAAAAAGAGCGCATTTGGTGCTTTCAATCAGTAACAAAATTGTATTTTTCGCACTCTGTGAAACAAATATCATTAAGAATCTTTTAGTGTCTCACAAAACGTTTGGAAACTTTGTACATAAAATTGTAAACAATACCCCTAAAACCCGACATTTTATTTCAATAACCAGGATTTTTGAATATTTCTATTATTTTTAAACGAGCCTTTCGTTAAAACATGTGCTAAATAGACTCAATCATTTTGCAAAACAACATGGAATATTGAAAAATATCCATGTTGTTTTGATTATATGCTACAAGAGCATAGAAAGGTTTTTATGATCAAGTGGCACACTTTGCTTTTCACTTCAGTTTTGAGTAACTTTCGGGATCGAGGATACGCTGCCCGAGTCAAGTCAAACGTTGATACTAGGTAATCTGTACCAATAACCGTCACTGTTATTGTTACCGTTACCGACACCTCTGAATAAAAATGGATGAGATGGGAAAAACGATTGAACTCGCGAAACTGTTACCGCTACCATTAATGACACTTCTAAATATAAAAGTTTTGAGATGAAAAAACTATTGAATTCGCGACTTCGTCACCGTAATCAACACCTTGAAGACAACTCCAGGAGCATTGGACATGTTTTGAGATGGGAAAAACCCGTTGAACTCGAAACATTGTTGCCGCTACTGTTAACGACATCTAGAAACCATTTAAAATAAATAGAAAAGAACTAATAAAATAGAAACGAACTTAAATAACTCTCTAGTGTAATTTACAAAAGAATATGCCTTCCAAGAATCAAATGCACTAGAATCCAAATAAAAAGTAAAAGAAGTAAATTATTATAACTATATAATTTATGCACAAGTGCATAAAAGTGCATTTTGTGCAGCCTACACGGTGTATAAACATTATCTTTACGATCAGAACAAGTGAAAACAAATATTATGATGTCACATGTATATTGTATTCAAAAAAAAACTAAATTATATGAAATGAAGGCCAAAAATTAAACAAAAAAGAATCTTTCTCTAGAGCAAGCTTATTCTTCTAACTTACAATAGTGAATACACTTGCTTAGGATTTGGCATTTGTAAATCTTTTGCTCTCTTGTTGTCCAAAAACTATTTTGAAGTATGGGATGAAATAATAAAATAATTGGAACAACACCTACATACCTGGTAAAACTGGAACCCTTATGGTGCAAGTTCATTAGTTCATAAGTTTAATTTAATATTATGTTTACATTAAATCCATTTATTATATTTTAACGCAAAATTTTAATTTTTTTCCCGACTGCTAAGCAATGGTAATGTTTTTCACGTGAGTCATGTTTATTTGTTTGTAAAGATAATCTAATTT
This sequence comes from Coenonympha arcania, assembly GCA_036785405.1. Classification (NCBI taxonomy): domain Eukaryota; kingdom Metazoa; phylum Arthropoda; class Insecta; order Lepidoptera; family Nymphalidae; genus Coenonympha; species Coenonympha arcania. Next base: position 13,308,017 of record CM072082.1, read on the forward strand.
TAATTTCATTTAAACGGCTGAATGGATTTTGACAGTTTAGGTATTGTTAAATAAGACCTCAGAAAACCAAGTGTTCTTGTATAGGTTTAAATTCAAAATGGCGGTTTTATGGCGCTAAATGGAAGTGGTTATTAAAAAAAAATTAACCAAACCTATCGAGTGGGATATCAAAATGAGGAAAATTAAAAGGCGATTGATTACAAGTACATTTTTCCAGTTGGGTTTTTCAGTAAGCTTGTTTATTTAGTCTTTTAATAATAATCCTCGTTCTATTAAGTTAATTTCTCGTTGAATTCGAAAATTGGCTATCTTGGATTAAATTTTTTTTTAATTTGGTTGTACATTTGGTTTCCACAAGGAAAAAATATACATGGACCACTTTTTGACAAAGGCCGTCTTGGATGAATGATGCTGAATATACATAATTATATTGCCATCAGGATTCAAGGATTGTATCATTATTAAGATCAGCAGGAAGGGGTAAAATGTCAATTACTGGTTTTGGCTAATACAAAACACAAACGAGCGAAACTAAAATGAGATACCGCTTAAAAAATATAGCAACTAACCTTGAGACATTCCTACAGCACTTGTATCAATAGCCAGTTGATCCATGTTGATATTCGAAGGGTCTCCAGTCTGTAAGACAAGGAGTCAATAAACATTCTGCTGATATATATTTTTTTTATATTTAATAAATTGTATTATCAAAATATCGTGGATTTAATGTGAGACACCTACAAGAATGAATGCTGGAGGCGTTCACGGCACGGCAACACTCCAAGACATCCTGTGCGACCTGGGAGGCCTCTTTGGATCCTGGAGTGAGCTCGGCTGGCTGGAGTGATCCAGTGAGGACCCACATCGCCGACTTCACGCGCAACGGACAAAGAGATTCCGGCCAATCCCAGAAAGGTACCAAGGACAAGAAAGAATTACCTGCTGTGTATGATCCATGCGCTCATCGAGATCCCTGCGCTTCTGTTGTGGCACACTGCTTAACGTGACGGCTTCTCGCATCAGCTCCAAATTTTGGCCGCACTCCTCACTTCTATTGTCATCGCCCACTGCGTTCACGCCTGAGCCAGAGGAACTTTTTCGACGTCTGCGCCAAATTAAATGCAATGAACTTCTATTTCTTATTAAAATAAAGAATAAACAGTATAATATTATAAACACGTAAGTTAAGTTTGGATGCATGGATCTTTGTTACTTTTTCTCTCTTTCACGCCGCAACTACTGAACTGATTTGGCTGAAATTGTGAACATAGATAGCTTATAACCCAAATTAACACATAGGCTACTTTTTATTCCGGAAAAATCCATCGTTCCCACAGGATTAGCGAAAAGCAAAAATTCACACGCGGCCGCGGGCAATATTATTTTAAGTTATTTTAGTGAATTATAGGAGGATTAATGAAGTTAAGTAAGATAAGTAACGTCATTTTACTGCATCAAATTAAAAAACGGAATACAGTGACTACAATGATTAATTGCTAAGAGACCATAGTCAAGGAACTTGCCTTTTTCTTTTAATTGTTGGTGAAGATGGAGAAACTGAGGGTCTTTGCGTTTCATTTGAGTTGTCAACAGCTGGAAAGTCGGTCGCTGAACCTTGTGAACGTGTCAAAGATGTTGAGTCTGGCATTTCTGTCAGACCTTTGATTTTTAAGATTTTAGCCGTTTCCAAGACCTGCAAAGCGAGTTTCAGATTATTGATTTTTAAATGCCATCTATTATAAGATAACATTATTTAAAAACCATGTTTTACCTGCGGCAACTGTTCTTCAGTTACGTTAACTTCCCCATAGTACATGAAATCCACCATTGTGCGTAAATCGTTAAATGTAACATCCTTCAAAATAACTATCGGGTGATGTGAAGGATTATCTACAAATAGTGACTGAAACAAACAAGAAACTTATTTTTCGCTCATACCATGCCAAAGTTTAATTATTTGAAATATTGGTTTTGATTAGATTGGTTCAGATTTCAAAGTGTTCATATGCAATTACTTCTAATTTAAAACAATCTACAACGTTTGAAAGGCGTTTTTTTGGTCTTTTTCAAACTCGTATGGATCCGATCTTGGGGATTTTCTTTAAAATAGATGCTGGTGTCCAGTTTGTGTCTGTTAAGTTAATAATATTAATCTATAAATTATAATACATGAGTAGTTTTTAATAATTATAAAAGAAAAGTAACTCACATGAAAATAGGTACTGCAGGCGGACAAGACTACCTTGTGGGCTACTAAGTGTTGACCCTCAGCTGCCAGAGTGACGTCAACCAAATTCTTCGTAGCAAGCAGATTTCCAAACATGGATATAAAGTTGGGTTGGTGGTTATTCCACCGTAAACTGTATTGTTGCGACATAATGCCCTGAAATGTTGTTTATGCTTTGATTTGATCAAGTATATAATAAATCCTGTCACTTAATACTTTATTACAAGCTTTTATTCAACTTGCAACGGTTGTGTTGAAACTTGCAAGTGATTTTTAAAGCAGTAAACCTAAGCTGATTGAGATGTGCAAGTATGCAAAATACCAATTTGTTAAGTTTGATGACTAAGGGAGCTGACACGTGCAAGGTGTTTTGTTACAGAAGTGTGTTTGGAGTCGTCAGTTGGTGTTTTGTTACCGAAGCACTGATGTCATCTCAGAGTGGATTAAGTTTCCAATATACAGATTTCGCTTATGATTCAATTATATGAATAATACGACATAAATACAAGATATTGAATGGAAGCAGGCGTTATTTTGCGGACATCCACAATTAGCAGGACAGATAAAATTGTTTTGCTATAATCTGCTAATTGAAAAGATTCTGTATGGTACAATATGCAGGAGCACTGCCCACATGAAACACAACACACAATTTTCAAAACATTTTCTTCGACGTACGTTTCGTCCCCACACCGGGACATCCTCAGGAGATGTTGACTTGACAATGTGAAATCGTAGATTCTACGATTGACTGATTATCCTGATAAATACGAGATATAATTAATTACCTTTGTGCAAAAGATGCACTTTGTAAATGTAGTAGCTGCCCTTCTACCTCCTTTTGCTGCTCTCCCCTGAAAAAAAACAAAATAATTATTATAAATAAACTATTAATAATATTTAACTCTTGTACCTGTCATTATGGGAAAGTATGACAATATCACCAATTTCTGATTTTTATCTTACACATACACAAAAAATACCATTGCTAGTTTCCTAGACATGTAATTTTAAAGTAAATACATATAAATATAAAGCTGCTCAGCACCAAAGTCTTCAAAATTCTCTGGTTTTGCTTATAACTTCTGAAAGGAGCAACACTAAAAAAACTCTCTATAGTTTAAAAGTTTTTTATGCTGCTATATTATGCTATATTTGCTATGATGCTACAGTTTTAATGTCTTTTAGAAATTATAAACAAAGAACTAAACAACCGTTAAATATATTTTATTACAGACTAAGGGCCTGTTTCACAATCACTAGATAAACTATATCTAACAGACAAACTTAACATTTTGACAGATTCCCAATACAAAAATTGTCACAACATCAAATGTATTTGTTAAATAAAATTTATCTAAAGATTGTGAAACAGTTATAATTTTAATATACAATATATATCTATATAAAATAAAATAAAAAATAAAAAGACTAACAATTTAAAAAGTAACAAAAGAAAAGTTTAGATCAGTATATATTAAAAATATATATTACATTAAAGTTTTACTGCCCCGACAACCTAGTCTGCTTGCCCAAACAAGACAAAGGCCTCCTCCAATTTTCTCCAGATCATTCTGTCACAAGCTTTCCTTGTCCAAGTGCCACCTGCAATAGATTTGATTTGATCCACCCACCTTTGGAAAGGTCTACCCCTTTTCCTTTTCATATGACCTGTGTACCAGTGCATTATTGTTTTGCTCCATTTATCTTGGCCTCTGACTGTGTGCCCAGCCCACTTCCATTTCAGTTTCTTTATGATGACATTTACATTTTTAGTCTTTGTGAAGCTCTTTATTGTTGAGGTTCTTATTTTGTCTGACAACTTTTTCCCCATCATGCTTCTATTCATGGCATTCTGACAAGTTTCAAATTTCTTTCTTTGAGCTTTAGTCAGAGACCAAGTTTGGCAACCATATGTAAGCACTGGTGCAATGCAGGTGTTGAATAGCTTTCTCTTTATGGCCATGTTTATTTCTTTATTTTTAAATATTTCCTTTAAGCTCCAGAATCTCTTCCAAGCATTTCCTATACGTCTTTCCACTTCCTTAGATGATAGGTCATTTATGGAAATAATTTGGCCCAGATATATATATTCGTTTACATATTCAATTGCGTTGCCCATGATGTAGATCTTGTCCCGTTTGTCATGACTTTGGTTTTCTGAGTGTTCATATTCAATCCCACTTTACGGCTTTCTTTGTCTAAGTCATTTAGCATTCTCTCAAAATCCTCCTTTGTTTCAGAGAAGATTATAATGTCGTCCGCAAATCGCAGGTGCGACAAATTTTCTCCGTTTATTTTTATCCCAATTTGTGTCCAGTTAAGGTTCCGAAAGATTTCTTCCAAAACCGCAGTAAATAGTTTAGGTGATAGAGGTTCACCCTGACGAACACCTCTTCCTAGCTTAATTTCTTTCCCTTCTTTTTCAAGCCTTATCTTCGCTTTACTACTTTTTTTTAAAGGTTTCTCAATATTTTGATGTACTTATTTTCCACTCCTTGATTCTTAAGTGCTTTCCAGATGGCTTCATGTTCTAGTGAGTCGAATGCTTTACTGTAGTCTACAAAACTACAATAAAAAGTGGTGTTGTATTCTTTGCTCTTTTTGAAGACTTGTTTGACTACATAGATGTGGTCTAAAGTTGAGAAGCCACTTCTGAAACCTGCCTGCTCCCTTGGTTGGTTCTCATCTAACACTTTTGTTATTCGGTTAAGGATTACTTTAGCAAAGACCTTGTAGATTTCGTTATAAGACTTATGGGTCTGTAATTGTTTATGTCATCTTTACTCCCTTTTTTTGTGCTGTAAGATTATTGTTGACGATGTCCATTGCTCTGGGATCAGCTCGCTCTCTAATATATCGTTAAATATATATGTAAGAATAGGTGCTATTATGTCCTTGTTTGCTATTAGATATTCATTGGTAATATTATCGGAACCAGGGGTCTTATCTTTTTTCTGTGACATTATGGCTTTCTCCACTTCGGAGAGCATTATAGCTGGTACCGTGTCCTCTTCCTCTAGATTTGTTGGATGAATTTTGCATTGACTCGTATATAAGTCTTTAAAGAAATTAGTTGCTAATGTTTTAATATCCGGTCTCCTAGTCAAATTTTTTCCTCTTATGGTTTTAATTTTAGGAATCCAATCGCGCTTTTCTGCCAACTGCTTGAGAGCTATCTTAGCTCCTCCTGTGTTTTGGATGCAGTTTTCTAGCCTTTCTAACCTATATTTCTCTCTATCCTTTTGCATATTTAAGTTAATTTCTTTACTTGTTTGGGCTATACACCTTCTTATGTCTTTTGTTTTGTTAGGCTCACAAAGAAGTTTAGCTCTATCTTGTAGGAGGGTCTTTGTTTTTTCTGATAACCATGGTAATCGTTTATCCCGCTCACCAGGGGGTTCGGCTATTATTGTTAGGGCTTTTAGTAATTTATTGTATTTAGTCTGAATACTCATTTCTTTCGTATTTTCGATGAAATCGATCATTTTCTCCTTTAATGATGATCCTATGGGCATTACTTTATTTCTTGATCTTACTTTGAATGGTCTTGTTTTATTGGATTTTAGTTCTAGTTTGGCTCTGAGTGCTCTGTGGTTACTGTTGAAGTTGAGATTGTTTATTACCCTACAGTCCATGAAATCTTTTCCTCGGTTGGATAGAATATAATCGATCTCGTTTTTGTATTTTCCATCTGGAGACACCCATGTCCATCGGTTTCCAGAACGTTTTTTATAATAGCTATTTAATATTCTGAGGTTGAATTCATAAGCCAATTGAATTAATTTCTCTCCATTTCTTGTTCGCTTTCCTGAGCTGTAAGGACCAAGCACTATTTCTTCACCAATTCTTCTGTCACCAGTTTGCGCATTGAAGTCACCCACTACTATTAAGTTTTTGCCTGTGTGATTTTTAATTGCATCGGTAAGAGTTGAGTAAAATGAGTCAATGTCTGTGTTGTTCTGTGGGGGAGTAGACTTGGACAATAGACCACATTTCTTCAGAAGGTGGCAGTTTTATGTTAAGTATCACAATACGCTCTGATATGCCTATAAATTCATTGATGTAATCCTTCAGTTCTTTGTGTATTAAAAATCCTATGCCATATTTTCTTGGTGTATCTCCTTTATAGTACAGGATACTTTCTCCGTAGTCTTCAATATTTTCTCCCAGCCGTCTTACTTCACTCATGCTGATAATGGACCATTTTATATTTTGCAGCGCCATCATGAGCTCAACTAGTTTTTCATGTGACCGTAATGAAAGTGTGTTGTATGTAATAATATGTAAGATTTTCTTGTGACGTGATATGGGTAGATCTATTTTTGTATTTGGAGGGTAGTAGTCAGCTTTCCCCACGGTGACTAGCCGGCTTGGGGTGCTGTTTTCATGTGTTGGTTTTAATATGGAGTTATTATTAAAAACGTTTAGGTTGTCGAGGGCACTTAATTGTTTTTTGGCATTTCTGATAGGTCTCCCTCGAACGATGTAGTTAAGGAAACTAGGTTTGATTACATCCTTAGCACTATGCCCAGTTAATGTCTTTGCGATTTCGGAGTTTGATCTCTTTTGCGTAGGCGACTTCGGCGATCCCGTTGTTTCCCTCTTCCTTTTCTCACGGCCTGGGTCATTTGATTTCTTAACTATCAATTTGTCATATTTTATAAATGCTATGTTTCCATTTTATCTTTCCTCTTGCACTTTAGGTTGCAGCTGTTTTCGGATTTCGAGAACATTTTTAGGGTAGTCTTCTTTTATATAGATGCCATGTGGAAGTAAGGGTTCGATTCCCACTACTGGTAAATGTTTGTGTAATGAGCATGAATGTTTCCCAGTGGGTATTTTTCAATTTTTACAATTCTATCTAGTACCCATAACACGAGCTATTGCTTACTTTGGGGCTAGATTGCAATGTGTGTAATGTCCTGATATATATTATAATTAACTTATAATTTATTTTAATCACCCATAACCTTAATAATTATGACACAAAATCATGAACAGTAATAGAAAAGCTTAAAAGCTGCAATACTATCATATTAGTAACATAGCTTAAGGTTTGTAAATACAGGCTTCATTCAAGACTACAGTTTTGTTAAAAAATATTTTTGGAATGGAATGGGCAGTCAAAATTTAAGTCTTGCTTGCAATGAATTGTAAATGGTAAAGCCAAATGTAAAGCTCCTTCACACTAGGTGAGATATATCCGTAACATAATACCTATTATTACGCATCGTATTGATGTAGCAAGACCACAATAAGGTAACAAAGTAAATTGCTCGAGGCACACGTGAAATACTTTCATTGAATTTAACGAAAACATTATACACAGCAGTTACATTAAAAAACTATACATCTCTAATGTTGTCACCTAAATACATTCGCAGTAAATTTGAAATTCAGTATTTAAATACGCATTCACAAAGCCAAAAAAAAAATGGTAACCGTCTTCTTGTAGTCGGTATTGTTGTACGTCTAGACTGACTAAGCGTAATAATAATTTGATGAAAACGTTCTTAGAAACACATTCAACTCACCTATTGATAGATATTCCCAAAAATATATTTTAAAACAATCTACCCACGCTAAATAAAAATCGCTTGTCGCTAACAACAACTAACGAAAAGAACCCACAACCCACGCCAACACAGATCATATTATCGTAAGATCCAATATCTTTAATCTGTGGATCATATCGGAGAAGCAAGTTTACAGACAGAACAACATCTGTGGTTTAAATATCACAGAGTAATAAGACCATCACAAACACAGACCTCTCTACCTTGCGTTCCTTGCTTTCAACATAGAATATAATATTTGATGCCATTTTTGTTATAGTCTGTTAAATAAGTCAGTTTACTTTGATAATTTTGAGAAAATTCAAAAATACTTGATTATTACTTCATTTCTGTTTCATTTAGTAGGTACTTAATAATATTATGAATAGTATGTTGAAAGTTAATATTATTGAATTGAATGTATCTAAAATAGGTAAACAAGAATAATAAAACTAACAATGTGTGGTTTTATGAAAAAAAGAATCAAGAGGATCTTTGAGAGTCACGGGCGCCATAAATCTAATTTGGAGTTAAAAGAAAAGGAAAATTTGCAGAAAAAAATATAAAGGGGGAAAAGTAAGAAATTTAAGCGAGCATTTGGACGGTGTGTACATTTTGTAAATATTTTTATTCTTAATTTATTTGTATATACATAATGTTTACAAAATTTTTGCTGTACACAAAAGTATAGATAATATAATATTCTTTGATTGGTATTTTGTGAGAAAAATTAGCAAATAAATTTTTTAAACAAAGTATCAAATTTTTTCGATCCATCGATAATAATTGTTTTACAGTGTTGCTCTATACCACTTTTCAACTTTACCTTTTTAAAACTGACTATAATCATCTTGGATGAAATATTCGTCCAAGGTTGAAATGGTCAAATTGGAGAATGAAGATCAATATAAACAGGTCAATGGAGACAACGACCTATCAACGACTACGACATAAATTTTTGCTTTATTACTTCATCTTTTCATCTTCTACTTCATCATTGTCATTAGTTTTGCTTAACTCATACCTACCTCCACACGCCGACCTAGGAAACAATAAAGACAGGCCCTGTCTACAAAATCAAAGTGACAATTTTTAAACTGTAAAGTGGCGCATAAGATGGCGTAGCCTATGGTAATAACTCAGTAATCAGTATACGATTGGCTCCGCATGTCACGCAAGGTTAAGCTAGAAAAATTAATTCTGATAATATCTTGATATCTTGTTTGCTATATTTTATGTGCTAGCCTATAGCACAAGATATCATTGAACACATCATTGAAGTTGAAAAATGATAAAATTTTCGTAGGTTTACTAGGTACTTTAGAGCGCAATGTTCTGTTATGCCATAATGATCTGTGGTTCATATTATACTCTTTGTTTGTGTTACTTCCATTGAGTGGTATAGTATTATCTGTGTCCTTCATCTGATGCTGCGTACAGACCGGCCAAACGAACGCCAACGAACGGGTTTCGTTGACCTTCGTTGCTGCAATCTGGACGTCTTAGCGAATGCCAACGATCGCTCGTTGGCGTGTGCCGGCGATCCGAAGCGTGGCGGTAACATCAAAGAAATCGAGCTATTTGATCGAACTCTGTTTGGACGGTCACCGAAGGCCAACGAACGAACGCTCATTTTACTTCCACTATACACAGTCCTATTCTTAAAATATGTGGTTGTCCACCATCTTCGCTTACGTTTATTTTTTCTTGTTCTTGCTTACTCGTTTTGGTATAAAAAACTAGCAATTATAATGATGTCGTCGTCGTCCATGATTAAATTGCGAATGAAAGAGAAAAGAACCGGAATCAAGTGCCAACGAACGTTCGTTCGAGCACTAAATGTATTTGGACGTATTAACGAACTCCAACGAGCGTGCGGAAGCCAACGCTAGCGAACGATAAATATCCATCGTTGGGCGTTCGTTGGGCTGGTCTGTACGCACCTTTAGGGTCAGTGCTCGGTCTGTGGGTATTATGGTATAGCTTTGCTTTGTGGTCTGTGATCTCTGCTCTGTGGTCTGTGGTCTGTGATTGTATAGCAAGGAATAGTACTCTCGGTGGTATAGTTACTTCTGTTTAGGCCTGCATTTTGTGATTTTATTCTAGTACTTGTATACAACATTTAAAATTGCCTATCTTTATTGTTGAATATTAAATTGTAAATATTTCAATATTCAGGTGGAAGTCAATGGTTTCAGGTTCGCTCATTGCTGTAAGTATATTTTAAAAAAACCGCGAATCAAGTTAGTGATAGGATTCCAAGCGGAATTTTTAAAGTAAATATCTCTTGCTGTTTACGTAATAACATCAGAGTTAATTTTAGCTATTATATTTTAAATTATCCGCTTCTTGTAAACGCGGTGGTCAGTAACATTTTTTATGCGATAAATGCGATGCCCTTCAGGCTTGGAAAGGTCATATACCTGTGAGTTTGTATAGCTTTGCATTGTTTTGTTTTGGATTGGCGGGCGTATGATTGTGTGGGTCATTAGCGTTAGCCGTTCGTTGTCCTTGTTTATCGCGAAGCGTTTATTTGCAAAGACATTACATCTATTTATTTCCTTGTTATTTATAGTAACTAGGTTGGTATAATAAAAATTCCGTGTGATAAAACGATTTAGCTGTTTTTTTCGGAGTAATGGGCTTTTGGGGCGGTCGTTCTGACGAATCGTAAGTGGCCAGTTCACAGTGTTTATTGCTATACTATGCATGATAAAATAGTTTAGGAATGCCATTATATTTGCTTCTAAGTCTAAGTCACAATGAAAGTATTTTTGAAGAAGTAGTAGTTCATATATTAATTTTTATCGCTATTGTTTTCAGATTAAAAGGCAAACATGAGTAAGCTGTGCAGACAAGTTTCTATTGAGTCTCCAGGACCTACTTTGAAAGAGTGTGTATTCAGCTTTGATGTACCAGTGCCTGACGTTCCCCTATATGGTGCAAGAATCAGAGTTGTGTATGCAGGGGCTTGCTACAGAGTCACTCGAACTCGGTCTGCATCAGTATGTAGCACTTCATCTGTGTCCTCAATAGGAAGCCTGACAGGAGAGACAGAAGGCTTTGGAATACACACCGCTACACCTGCGCACATTGGTCTTCGAGATGGAGCATTGTTCCCTGGCTATGAAGTTGCTGGAGTTGTGGATGCAATAGGAAGTGCTGCCGAATGCACTGACGGGATCACTGTAGGGACGAGAATAGTCTTGTACCCATATGAAGGTGTACCTCACGGATATGCTGATTATATTGTAGTACCTGACTTCAAGTGTTTGGTGCCAGTACCAGCTGAGGTACCATTGAGTGTAGCAGCCATGCTGCCGACAGGGGCTTTACTTGCTACCAATACTGTTTCTACAGCAATTGAGTGTTTAAATACCATTTTGGAGGGCCCAAACAAAAAAGAAGAAGCGACCATGCTGATTGTCGGCACCGGTGGACTTGCACTTTGGGCACTGCGAATCGCTACACACTACTTTCGACAACTTCCATATCATAATCGTATTCGCATTTCAGTAGCTTCATTGAAAGATGAGGGATTTGTTCTCGCTAAAGAAAATGAAGAGTAAGTATCTATTCAGTTTTAACTTATAGGTTAGTACCTTACGATAGGTTGGTGTAATTTTACATGTTCTGTATTGTTGTAGGATCAAAGTAGTGCAGTGGTCCGAAGATCTATATGAACGACAACTGATAGAGCGTACGATTGACGCATGTGGCGGCCCGGTGGACGTGGTCCTTAACTTTGGTACCACTTCAAGATCGCTTCACCGCTCTCTGCAATGCCTTGCTCCGGTTAGTTAACTATATATTTTTAGTCATCTTTTATTGTTATTTGTTGTATCATTATATTATATTTAATAATAATATTTGCAAATCTTGTCACTTATAATTCCTTTAATTAGGTATCATAACTCAACAACGTTTATTAAAATAACAAAACAAATTATAAAATAACAGTGAAAAGTATTGTGGAAACCAGGATCATAGTATGAAATTCTTCAAATTTTACAATGAGCTAATCTATCTGCTATATAAACTACGTAATGCTCTGCAGCTCAAATATGTTATTAATATAAGCACCATTACCTTGCTAATATATAAAATTCTCTCGCTTTTCTTTGTTACCAAACTCCTCCTCCTCCAAAACGGCTGGAGCGATTGTTATGAAATTTTCAGTGTATGTTCTCTGGGTCTGGGAGCAGGTTGTTATCTATTTTTTGTCCCCAAGTGAGAAAATTTATATGGCAAAACAACGTTTGCTGGGTCAGCTAGTAATCATATATCATTATCAGCTGTATTACAATATTTCTTTTGAATTGTGACTTGGTACTGATGCAGTCTATTTACTTTTAGGGTGGCAATGTTCTAGTTACTGAGGACACAGGAGACAAACTGTTGCCCAAGTTTGCAAAGAAAGCTGAGGACCTGAACGTGAATATAGTGGTTGTTCCAAACGGTACCATCGAGCAGCTCAAGGAGTTAGTGGGACTGGTGGCGAGTGGCAAAGTGAGTTAACTTATATAAAGTTCTAGCTGTTGCCCGAACTCCGGCCGCGTGAATTTCGATTTTTTTGTTAATCCCGTAGGAATGATGGATTTTTCCGGAATAAAAAATAGCCTATGTGCTAATCCAAGTAATAAGCTATCTGTGATCCAAATTTTAATCAAATCGGTTCAGTAGTTACAGCGTGAAAGAGTAATAAAGATCCATCCATACTTACAAACTTTATAATATTAGTAGGATTAACAAGACATTGCTTTGTCGCAGAATATTATTACAAGCTATCTTGTTATAGCAAGCTACAACATAATGTATTGAACAAGATAGTCATTGCATTAGTTTTGTTGATGATGTTATTTAACACATTTTTGTAACAATATTCAAGAATAAGTAAAATTTTGAAAAATAAGTCTAATTATGTACATAAAGGAAAAGTTACAAGCAATTTAATGATCTGGATTAGACTGAGATAGCTATATCAATTAATAGTAACATCACTATCATTCATGCCATAGTAACTTGTGGAAACTCTATACAAATTTTCAGTTCAGGAAAAAATGACTAGAAAATTTTAAATGCTATAACTTTTAATATAATTTATAACTTTTAATATCCTTGTTGGATAAGAATTTTATTTTCAATGTATGTCATTATTTCTAACCTCGTTTATAATAAAGCAATTAAAAAAATGGAGTAAAATATTGCTCTCTAGGGAATTGTTTATTTTATATCTTGAACTGTGGACATCAAGCAATACAATTCAAGTGATAAGTAATTAATTTTGTTATTTTAATTTTCAGATCGAACCTCCACCCCATTCAGTGTTCCCAGCGGAAGAAGCTCAAGAGGTAGTAAGAAAACTGTGTAATTCCGAGATAAAAGGACGCGCAATATTAAAATTTCACAACATTGACTAATTTTGTAACTGTTAAATGTCGCCAAGTATAGACCAAGAACCAATATAAGTTTTAAGAGTTCGGATCTGTCCACCAAGTTCAAAGTTTATCTGGGTTTTCCGTTTCCTATCCAACAAACCAAACATATATCAATAGCGAAATATAGCACATTTAGGTTTTTCGAAAATCCTGCGTGAAATGTGAATTTTTCCGCAGTAAAAAAGTAACCTGTGTATTAATATAACATACAAAATATCTTCCTTAATATCTTCCACAAACCTCAAATTTATTTTAATATTACTTATTAAGTTACTTACACAGGTTACTTATAACGAAAACGAAATAAAATTTGAATTTGGCTTTAAACCGAACCTTGCAATCAACTTTAAGTACAATTCACATCAGATTCGTCGCCTTGAATCGCACCTTATGGGAAGGAATTGGAAAATTTTGATAACATTTTTTAATTTTTGTTCTAATGATTGATTACTTTAACCGTGTCCAAAATTTGATCGGTGTTTTTGATGTGAAAAGTAAGTACAAACTGCCAACTCTAGTATTACTGTGCCCTATCAAGTAACTGTAACCAAAGAGTCTATCCCCAAAAAAGCGTTATTTATAACTAGAAGAATGACTTTAAAGGTTAGATCTAGGGTCTTAAAATGTTTGTCTTAACGATGTTTGGTATTGTGCGAATCGGTCGTGAGAATTTTGTGAAGGACCGTTTCATTTTGTTTGTAAGAGTATTAGAGTTTCAATTAGTATTATTATTATTATTGCCGACGCAAACTTTGCGCAAACGGTAATGTCTATTCAGTCCTTATGTATCAAACATATTATATATTGTACCTACTCATATTGGCTCAAACTTTCATCTAGTGCGGCTAGGAAAACAGCGTTTTCGCTGGTGGGGAAGGAATAACTATGTATTTTTATCGTACGAAAAATGCAAATACCATTGTAATTGTCGGTTTTTGGCATTCACTCATATGTTATTGGAGTGATCATAAAAGAACAACCAACAATTTTAATTGCACACATTCTGAACTTATTTCAAAACGAGTGTCTCAAGCAAACAAAACCGTATGAAAACAATCACTCAAGTAAACAATAATGGTGGAAGAATTATTATTACCAGTTAAAATACAGATCAATTGAAGTGCAAATCCATTTGAAATTTTCCATTCACGTTTTCCATATTAGGTCGTTAAAGATTGCGATAATGAGATTAAGTATAGAAAAGAAAATAAACTAATTATTGATTTCTGCACACAACGTGCAGACCTGCAGGCTACCGTGAACAACAGGCTGGAAGAGTTGACTTGTTGGTATCTGCAAATATATTATGAGTACTGGAGTTTATACATGAATTTATATGCAAGATCTCATAAAGAATGTTTGCTCCATATTGGTGTTTGCGAGAGTACTATTGCCGCGATGATTTTACATCTTCGGTCGTTAGTTTCAGTCGTCATACATCTGTTGTAGTACAAACACTCGTTTCACGAGGCTCACTCGCACTTGACCGGCTTTTTTTCTCGGACATCGCTTGAATTAGAAATTGAGAAGTTACATAAGAATCAACCACATTAAATACAACGAAATGTCTTATATATCCAACTTATTCCAGTGGTCTTCAAGAAAAAAATATTTAGTTATAAATGTACAGTCGCGGAACGAAAAGGTTCGTCGATTTTCAAATTGATTCGTTCAACGTATCACGAGCACATATTACGTTTTGAAACTGTGTTACAGAATAGACTCGAGTTAGAGAAAATAAAGTTTTACTGTTCGTTAGTAAAGTTCAAAATTGTCAGATCAAGGTAGTTTGACTATTTATCTTGTCAACAAGATTATTATGGATAAACTGCAACCTTCTTGTTAATTCAACCTGACATTATTATTTCTGTTAAAACTAGAGGTTAAGGTTAAAACTATCGTCAATCAGTCAATGTCATAATTTCAAAATATCGTAATTTCTCCTAAATAACTAAGGTTTTAGTGAGGTTTTAATACATTTTGGTATTATAGTTGGTTTAATACATTGACGGGATAGAAAAAACAAGCAAAACCTTATTCGATAGCAAACGTCATATTTATTCAAATGTTAGCAGCGCTGTTTCTTGCACTGGAATGTTGGCATATGGACTCTTGCAGTACTAGAGTACTAGTGCAAACGAATATCGACACTAAGGTGACGAACCTTTTCATTCCGCGACTGTACATTACTAAATACTATGTTAAGTCTTCACCTATCAAGGAAAGAAACGCTATTTGTATCGCCGCGCTAAATTAAAGTTCAATATGATATACACATTGCAGCGAATGTTAAACACCATAACTATTTTAATTAATGTCATAATCCTTGCTGTTAAGGCTCTTGGACTTGACAATGAGACCTCATTCAAAAGCATAGTATGGTCTATTCGCTTTTGCATAGCAATTATTGTCGTTACAAGTACCCGCATGGTCAGCGTCGTTTGATGTGGTCAATGTTCTCATAGGACATCAAACGATGCCGACCGTAAGCATGTACTTGTAAAGACAAATTCTAAGCGAATAGACTATACATTGCAGTACATACATTCGCCCGAAAAACATGACTTCCTGCACAGTGGTTCTATGAAGAAGTAAGTAGATATAAGTATAATCGTGTCGCGAGCAGGTTTATTGTCAGAAATGAGAATGTTTCTTAACATAATATGAGGAATATTACCTTATCAACGCATTAATGATACAAATATTTTTAAAATGGTAATTAACTAAGTCGTTTCATTAAATTACTTATTTTAAACGGAATGGATAATAACAGAAATAGATTGTTTGTATCTTATCAGGTAGGTACATATTTGAAGTAGTTCCTACTTCCTGGTGTTAGTTTAGTGTATTAAAGATGCAGTATTTTCATACTACCTTAATAGTATTCAGTTCGTGATATCATAAAATAGCTTCTTAACCTTTGTAAAAACTGGGTACAAACCTAACTAACCTACAGTCCTAAATAGGTTTAGAATGATTGTTATCTTTAAAGCCTTTGTTTTGTTACTATTAAGTAAATATGTTTAAGTTTGTTCCTTAGTTTAAGTTACTTAGCATTACATGTTAGGTAGATTTTTTATTGAAGGCACTTTTTTTTATTTAACCCTAGATTACTAAACTATCGTGAAGATTACGACGGAAAAATAGCAATTTCTTAAAAAACCAAAGTTCGCATCGTTCCTGCGCCTTCCGTTTCACTGTACTTTCCCAAATACTTCTTCCAGCGTGCAGCCTTGGTTATCGAGTATTTTGTTGAACCTCATAGAATGTTACTTTCAATTTATAAATTATTTCAACTTTTTGATTGGTCACTTACGTACTTCCGTTTTACATATGTCGTATCTTTTACGAATGTTTAGTAACAACATCACTCGCAAGATAGTTTAGTAATCTAGGGTTAATATGTTCATGTGCCATACACTTCATAATATAGTTATATAAACAACCCAACTTAATTGGTCCCCACGAAGTGGTTTTTCGAAAAATTTCGAATACCTGCGTATTGTTAGGGCACTGACTTTGCTAAGTCTCAATATTGCAGCCCTAATTTTTCTGATTCTGATTACTGTAGGTACCTACATCATTATTTTCTCTTTTGTAAAATCCTGCTTTGAATTATATGTTTATTTTATGACATAACATAAAAACTAGATGTTCAAAAAAGATTATTAAATAGTATCTTTTATATTCATAGATTTATAAATAGGTCATCGCTCGTGATTATTAATCTTGAGTCTAGTCAATTGTGTATTAAAAATTACACAATATATATCTATTTTTTATGTTAGAGTCGAGCCTTACTTACACACTGCGTCATTTTCAAGAACTGCTGAAGACGTAAAACGACATAAATATCGTCGTGTGTAAAGGCTGTATTTACCTACATGGGTAGGTACTATTCGCTTCACTTTATGTGAATAATATATCATTCTTAACTGTATTTTGTTATAGTAATTTATTAAAAAGTAAAGTGACTAATGATTATATCAGTTTGTTTTTATTTCTATGACCTTTGTATTATAAGTCAATGCGAGTTGCTAGAAAAGACGTATCTTGGCCGTTTAGAAGTAAACTTTCCGAACAGCCACAAAGGTCCAAGTCCCTTTGTCTGTTTACTTTCTATCCCGAAAAAATTCGTGGTTCCACCGGGGGTTTGTGAAAAACAGAATATCACGCGGGCGGAGCTGTGGGAGTCCGTTTGTCTTTAAAAATGTACCTACGTGTAATCTAACTCCTCCAAGGCAGCATGGCCGATTTAGGATTTTTTGTCTACATTCTGTTAGTAGGTCTGAGAATAAGTCGTTAGCTATTTTTCATACCCCTAAATGGCAAAACAAAATTTATCGCGTCAGCTCGTAATCAATAATTATTTACACATTGTTTAGTATAAGTAACCTTTATTATGATTCACTGTCCTTAAGTCTTTAAACAGATACAACGACCTGAGGTTTCCAATGTTTTCATCGAGGAAGGGCCTTCTCGTGGTTGGTTCAAAGATTTTGGTTCCCCATATGTCGATGACTGAACGTATCTCCTCATTGATAGCCGCGTGAAGCACGATCAGCACGGAAGACGTTCCTACGCCGCCCTTCTTGATGGACGCGCTCGCACCGCAGGATCTGATGGCCACGTTGTCTACATGGATGTATTTGATGATAAAACCAGGAAAATGGTTTTCGTACACATATACCTGCCCTTCACTTATCGACACCGGTCGGTTCTCCACAACAGCTGAGTCTATGTGTTGCAAATTATGATGCCACTTGCCCATTTCAAGGGGCACTATTGTTTTCTCACAAAAAAGTCGGCCATTTGCACAACTGAGGAAGAGAAGCAATGCGAATCGGTCCATTTACTCGGACAGCACTGTTGTGTTGACTGTTTCTTAAACACATAATAACACCTGGCCGACTATTGTTAGGAAACAATGACTATGAAAATGGAATCTTTTTTGGAGTAAAGTACTTTTTAGGGTTCCGTACCCGAAAGGTAAAACGGGACCCTCAGCTGTCCCGTTTTCTGTCTGTCTGTTACCAAGCTCGGTCTCATAAACAGTTTAAATTACACATGATGTATTTCTGTTACCGCTATAACAACAAACTAAAAATCAGAAGAACGAATATTCAGAGTTATTTATCCCTCGCAAAAAACTTGATTTATCCCTCGCAAAAAACTTTTTTGAATTTAGTGATCAGAGGTGTTTACTTTATTTTAGTGCTAGGTATTATTAGTCATGAAAGTCCGGAACCCTCAGTGCGCGAGCCCGACTCGCACTTGGCCAATTTTTAAAATAGTTGTTAGTTGGCAGCACGAGCTCGTAAATGCCAGACCTCCCTCATTATGAAAGCTAAAAATTTATCAGCGCATTTTATCGCAACATACTTACCTATGGGTATGTGGTTACATCGAGTAGGTTGCAGTCTTGATATTCGTAATAATAATAAATGTTATACTATTTCCATTCGTTTATTTTCTCTTAGACACATGAAACAGATATAGCAATAGCAAAGAGACCACTTTACCTTTATCTCTCTCTGGTCCTACGCTATTGCTATATCTGTTTCATGTGCTTTCATGTGTCAAAGAGAAAATAAACGAATGGAAATAGTATAGTTTTTAAAAGCACCTATAGGAAGATTGTAACCAATGATGTGACCCAAATAAGAAAAAAACAAAGGAAAGATCGGCAGCAATTAAAGTCTCTGGCAAAATTAGTTACTTAGTCCATAAGCAAATTAAGTACAAGGTTTACCTATTAATTATATATAGCTTATTTATATATTATTTTTTATAGCTTTAGCCTATATTGAATAAAAAACATACGTCTTCCTAATTTTCCTTCAGGTAATTTAAATATTTTTCAACAAAAAGAAAAGGTTGTCTTGAAGCGATTGTCTATGGCGATAAGACCGCCTTTTGCGCATTTCTATTTCTTTACCTAATCTAATTGAGCAATATAGGATCTTTTGAAAGGCAATAAAACAAACAATAAAATTAACAGTATATTTATTGTTTAAGAAATTATTATTGGTCCCTCAAATAAATATATTTTATACAATATAATATATAAAATCCAATATTTCATAAATGTGGACCTAAGGGATTATACATTACATATTAAAATTCTTAATAATTGTACAAAAGCTGCACGATTTAATTGCCACTGTAACAATGCTTTTATCACACCATACCATAATGAGATTATTATTGTTCACCTTTTCAGAACATCTTTGGCGTATCATCGACCATATTACAAAAAATATTAGTGTACAAAAATGAAAATGTAATCAAATTATTTACTATTAAAATAATATAATAAAATATCTACGTGTAATATCACTCTAAAATCCGATTTTTTAAATATTATATCCTAACTACTCTTATCCGACAACATAATATAATAGTACACCAAGTTCCGTATGACTATAAGTATAATTTTAGTGTGAATTAATAATTAATGATCATAATGAATTAAATTATTTAACACATAGGTATGTACTGGATCTTATGGCTGCTTTATTTGGCTGTTATAAGAAAAAAATAAGTCTTGAATTTATTTTAGATCAATTAAGTGCTCCAGCTATATAGTTAAAGTTTAAAATGTAAATAAAACAATATCTTTATTTTATCAGCTACTAGTTTCCCATCTCTGTTTTTTTTGAGATTCCGTGGGGTATTCTCTCATTCATTATCTACATTGACATATAAATTTATTGACCCCGGGTGTAATACAAAATTCACGAAAAAAGTGTCGCGAGAAAATCTATATAAATGAGAGTACATGTGTATTTTTATAAACAAACTAAAACATTGTAATTTATGTAAAATATTCACCAGCCAAGTGCAACCGGCCAAGTAAAAGTTCGGGTAGTTTTTATAACACAGTGCGGCATTATTAACGCGTGTTCTCTCTGATGAATCAAACACGAGACTGAAAAGCGATTGGAAACCTTTTCGCGTTTTGGCTCTCTTTCGGTTCGGACACTTTTTAGCGCTGACCCGAAATCCGTAGTAATATATATCAATGATTATCTACATTAGAATTGTGTACAGAATTCCGGCTTTAATAGTCAAACGTTTGTAATAGTCGGTGAGCCAGTAGTTTGTCAGAACTTTTACTTTATAAAATAATATTCATCACATGAAATACATCGTCAAGTTTACCTATTTACTATATCTATCCTAAAACACATGTCTAACGATACTCGTCCACCAGAGATGTGGTACATTGCTGTGCTAAGTTTTTTGTCAAATGGCGACAATGAAATCGCTTAGTTTTCAGAAACCACAACACTCTGGTCGACAAGCACCTTTAAGCGTTTACCATATATAGCGGCCGGCGGATAGCAGACATTATTCTCTTTAAATATGTGGTCATATACACATTATCACGACATGTTTTGTTATAAACTATCCGCTTTCCCGAGCAACTCGTATTGCTACGAGATTTTGTGTTTTTACCATGAACACTAGGACGGAGATTCGAGCTTGAGGGAACTTAAAAAAACGATATGTATTATAATTATTTTCATAAGCATTACGTCAGAAATTTTAAACCCACGGCAAGTGTTGTTACAGTCAATAATTGAGCATGGGATCTGCTTTCTTATTCCACTTATTTATAATCCATTACCGTCACATTTTTAAAATAATAATAATAATTTCATTAATTAATAATAATGCAAATTGTGCACTTGCTCAAAAAAATCACATGTTAACATTTTTAATACAAGAAGTTTCAATACGTTTCGTTATAATATTAATACAATAATTATTTTTGTCCAAAATACAAAATCATTATACTGATAAGTCTTTTAGTTATCATAATTTGAAGCTACCAATTGACAGAGACTTGAAGTATACAGGTGATTTATGACTAACATTAGCACAAGTGAAAAATATACGAAGAGCAAAATGTGTAAAAATATACAATAAAATAGCACAGTGATTCTTAACCCATTTGCTTTTTATTTCAGATAGACTGCTTTTATCTGCTCAGCGCCCGTAGCCATGTACCTTGACGATTCCATTTCTATTATAGAAAATGTCATTTGTCGAATCAACATATCGACCGGATCTGTCATTCCCACATTTATTTTAATTTTCGAAGCGTTTTTGATTGTAGAAAGAGTATTGGTAGGTAACATGAACTTATCATGCTGAAATGACTACTCTCAAACTGATACATGTATAGCTTTGGTCTCGCGGTTATAACGCACAACACGGTTCGCGGCATGCGGCGTCGAACACATGATAGTATGAAAATCGTCGAGAGCCACGTACTGCAGCCACGGAATACATAATAGTACTTAACGGTACAGAAGGTTCAGTCCGCAAGATGATTTAAAGAAATAGCGACTCTAGCGCTCACACAAAAAACTGCAATTCAGTTCGCAATCTGCTGCAACTAAAGTTGTGCTTTTTCTATGGCATAACTTTATCTCTTTCGACGTACTAAGGCTGCCTCGTTATCGGGCGCACGCAGCGCGTGAAATAGACCGTACAAGAACTAACGCGTGCAACCGCCGGTGCGCGGCAGCGGTCTGAAATCAGTCCGTCATGACGGGTAACTCGATAATGTGTTATGTGGTAATTCCTCGATAATGTGTTATGTGAACATGACATGCAGCAGTGTTGTGCGATATGATCGTGAGACCTAGGCTTATGGAACACAACGGCGATCGGTAAGAAGCACTGTTCTATCTGTGTATTCGTGGCGTGTACGCTTAGCAAACACAAGTGACGTGTGCGTTACTGGGCTGGCATGTGCCGCTCCCTGGGCAGTGCGCGTGCACTACATGTGGATGGTGGCGGCAGTGTAGCGAGCCTCGCCTCGCCGCCAGCTCCACGTGGACGGACGATACTGGAAACCAAAAAAAAAATTAATAACGAAGAATGATGAGACGCGCTAGATGCTCAGCTATTGGAAATAGTAAACCTATTTGATAATCGATTACATCAAAATATAAAAAATAAGAAGAAAACGTTCGTGCGTTGACATTCGATAAAAACATTCAAATAAAATATATTGTAACATGATTTAAGATATAAATAAAATGTTTATTTAGTAATATATATTCCACTGCTATTATTTCATTAGGTTATGGGCTTGCATTTTGTTCTAAAATAGTGTTGAACGAAAAATACGATGGAAGAAAATCATCAGTCTGGTTCCGGCCTTTGCGGTCATATTGAAAAGTTGAAAGGTACGGAAAATTTTGCAAATTGGAAATTTAAGATTAAAAACTATCTTGAATTGAAAGGCTGGTGGTGGGTCGTAGGAAATGAAGTTCAAACAAGTAAGCAAAAAGAAAGCTTGGTAGAAGTGGACACAAAAGTAAGAACTACGCTTTGTCTTTTATTAGAACCCGATTGTTTTACGCACGTGTATAGAGCAAAGACTGCTAAAGAGGTCTGGGAGAGTCTCTGTAAAGCGTATGAAGATAAGGGTTGGGGAAGACGTATCATGTTACAACGGAAAATATGGCAATGTAAACTTGAGAACTTCGAGTCTATGGAGAAATATATCTCGGAAATAATGTTTTTGTCAAACCAGTTGCACGATATCGATGCTCCCATTGATGATGACTGGATTGTATCTATTATGTTAAGCGGGTTGAGTGAAATATATAATCCCCTTATAATGGCTATAGATAACAGTGGACAAAAACTTAGTCTTGAGCAAGTGAAAACTAAACTGATGCAAGAGGCAAATAGACAGAGGGGTGAATCAAGTGGAAGTACATCATCGCATGTGTTAATGACTAACAAATCGGACATGATTTACCAAAAATCTAAAAGCTGTTCGAAAGCAAATAAGCCGAAATTTGTCTACAAATGTTTTAAGTGTCATAGACAAGGCCATAAAGCATCGGAATGCAAAGAAAAGAAGGAGAACACAGCGGTAAATAAGTGTGCATCAATTTGTATGAGTACTTCAGAAAAGAAGCCAGTTAAGACGAATAGTTGGTTCATCGATAGTGGATGTTCCCACCACATGACCCACGATATAAGTAAGTTATTTAACTACCAAAAACAGAAAAATAACAAAATCAGAGTGGCGAATGGGGAGGAACTATCAGTCCATGGTGGAGGGAACGCTAATGTGAAAATCAGTGCAAACACAGAACTTGCATTAGATAATGTTTTGCATGTCCCCGAATTGAGCATGAATTTGATTTCTGTAAGCAAGCTAATTGAAAAAGGTTATATTATGAATTTCAATGAAAAAGGTTGTATCATAATGAAAGAGGATAAACAAATTGTCAAATGTCATGATGTTGGTGGAATTTTCGAATTAAAAGAAAATCAAGACGTAACATTGAATGTGACATTGTCAAGTCAAAATTTATCGAACCTTTGGCATAAGAGATTAGCACATTTGAGTAAACAATACATGAATAAATTACAAAATCTAGTGAATGGAATCAAATATCAGCCGAATGATAAAATTGAACCATGCATACCATGTATCGAAGGAAAGACATGTAAGAAGCCTTTCAAAAATACAGGTACAAGAGCAAATGATGTCTTGGAAATAATTTATAGCGATATTTGTGGACCAATGGAAGAGCCATCGTTTAGTGGTTCGAGGTACATGTTGTTGTTTATCGACGACTTTACTCGGAAAACACATGTATATTTTCTGCAAAGTAAAAGTCAAACTTTTGATAAATTTCGCGAGTATAAGGCGGAAGTAGAGAAAGAGATGAACAAGTCAATTAAATGTTTAAGAACCGACAATGGGTCTGAGTACTGTAATCGTGTATTTGATAAATTTTTAAAGTCAGAAGGTATAAAGCACCAGACGACGGCCCCGTACACACCAGAGCAGAATTCTGTCGCGGAGAGGGCTAATAGAACGATTATAGAGAAGGCAAGAACGTTGCTATCTGAAGCCAATTTAAAGAAGAAGTATTGGGCAGAGGCTGTAAATACTGTTGTTTATTTAAAAAATAGGAGTCCTACTAAGGCTGTAAAAGACAGTGTTCCGGAAGAGTTATGGTCAGGAAAGAAAGTTGATCTGAGTCATCTTAAGGTGTTTGGTTGTTTAGCCTATGGATTGGTACCTAAACAAAAGAGACAAAAATTAGACAGCAAAACTGTAGCTATGATTTTTGTGGGATATCCTAATAATACCAAAGCTTATCGATTAATGGATCGAAAGACCAATACCATCCATGTATTTAGAGACGTAGAATTTATAGAGAATGTTTTTCCTGGCGATAACGATGTACAAACGAAGAACACAGTTGTTCCTATAAATCTGGAGGAGGGACATAAAGAGTCTGTGCCATGTGATAAACCCAAAGAGGTTGACAATAAGGACGATGAAGTTAATACGATTGTTGAAACGAGAAAGAATAAAAATGAAACTGAAAACAATGTAGAAATGGTTGATGATGAAGACGAGACTAAAGATGTTGTTGAAAAAGTTGAACCGCGTTATAATCTTCGATCACGCAAAAAACCTGATGTAAATAATTGTATTTGTAATGCTATTGCAGACATTGACGGCGATCCTGTAACTATTGAAGAAGCTTTGGCGAGACCAGATGGAGATTTATGGCAAAAAGCCATAGATGACGAGATTCGATCGTTAAAGGAAAACGAAACTTGGAAGCTGGTTCCTTTGCCGAAGGTTAAAAAGCCTATTCATTGCAAGTGGGTTTTTAAAATCAAAAAGGATAGCGATGGAAATGTTGTTAAATATAAGGCTAGACTAGTAGCTAAAGGTTTTACACAGGTACGTGGTGTAGATTATAATGAAACATATTCACCTGTAGTTCGAAGCTCCACTTTGCGGCTGTTATTCTCATTAGCTGCTGAATATGATTGGTTTATTGATCAATGGGATGTAAATACTGCTTTCTTATATGGCAAGTTGAAAGAAGATATTTACATGTTACAGCCGAAAGGTGCAGTTGTCAAAGGTCAGGAAACAATGGTATGTAAATTACAAAAATCACTGTATGGCTTAAAGCAAGCTTCGAATGCGTGGTTTAACGAATTAGATACAACAATGTTAGATTTAGGTTTTATACAGTCGAAAATTGAACCATGTTTATATCGTAAAAGCACAAGTGACAATAAAATAATTATTGTCGTTATATATATGGATGATATATTTGTTTTTGGAAATAGTGAGGAAGAGAAGCTTAACTTAAAATTAGGTCTTCTCGATAAATTCAAACTCAAAGATTTAGGACCGGCTAGGCATGTTTTAGGAATGCGCCTGAGACGTGAAAATGGGGTTATTTTTCTAGATCAGGAACAGTATATTCTAAATGTATTAAATGAGTTTGGATTATCAGATTGTAAGCCTGCAGCTACTCCGATGGAGGTTGGTCTCCAGCTAGAAAAGGCTTCGGAGTCAGATATGAGGCCATATCAAAATCTGATAGGATGTCTAAATTACTTGGCAATTAATACAAGACCTGATATTGCGCATGCTTTGAGTGTTTTGTCGCAATTTAATTCTGCTCATGATGAATCACACTACAAAGCTGCTCAGCGGGTATTGCGTTACTTGAAAGGAACATCTAAACTTTGCTTGAAGTTTCAAAAATCAAACAAGGTTAGTCTACATGGTTATGTAGATGCGGACTGGGGTGGCGCATATGACCGAAAATCATTTACTGGTTTTATTTTTAAACTAGGTTGTAACTTAATAACATGGGAGAGTAGAAAACAGCAATGTGTTTCACTGTCTTCTACAGAATCTGAGTATGTTGGTCTTTGTCAAGCTGCTAAGGAGGCGGTATATTTACGTAATTTGCTAGGTGAGCTCCTCAATAATGATTGTCGGATTAGTCCAGTTTTGTTGTATAATGACAACCAACCATGTCATAAAATAGCAAACAACAAAATGAATCATAATAGAACAAAACATATAGACATAAAATATCATTATATAAGAGAGGCAATAGCAAAGAATTATGTTAAGATTGAATATTTGCCAACTGAAGAAATGGTGGCCGATATTCTAACCAAATGTTTACATGGCCCTAAAATTAAACATTTTTTGTCAGAGTTATGTCTGAAAATATTTAATTAAGGGGGCATAGCAAATAATTTTGATTTTATTTTGTCTATAATCAAATATTTTCAAATTTGGTGTTAACGAATGTAAAGGCGTCTTTAGGTATGATTAACTAGAGTAAGGACGCGATGTATTTTAAAAAATAAATTGTGATGTAATAGATTAAGGGCGCGTATTGGAAATAGTAAACCTATTTGATAATCGATTACATCAAAATATAAAAAATAAGAAGAAAACGTTCGTGCGTTGACATTCGATAAAAAACATTCAAATAAAATATATTGTAACATGATTTAAGATATAAATAAAATGTTTATTTAGTAATATATATTCCACTGCTATTATTTTATTATCAGCCCGTATCAGATGTAGTGCGGGCTAAGACTAGTAAGTACAAGGGCCTAGTAGTAAAAGATATTACTGTTGTCTGTAAGTTGTTCCCATCTTCTTATTCATATAAATTACGCGTATAGTTGATTGTCCGAGATGGACTCTCTACTACTACTTAACCGATTTTAATCAAATTTGCACACCGTGTGCGGTTTCATCTCACTTAAATTATCTATTTTTTTCCCCGCCCAAATCCCTAATGGCAATACAACGTTTGCCGGGTCAGCTAGTTATTCATACAGCTAAAAGATCATGACAATCGTAATAAATGTTCAGATGTGTAATTTTAGGT
This sequence comes from Coenonympha arcania, assembly GCA_036785405.1. Classification (NCBI taxonomy): domain Eukaryota; kingdom Metazoa; phylum Arthropoda; class Insecta; order Lepidoptera; family Nymphalidae; genus Coenonympha; species Coenonympha arcania. Next base: position 13,334,964 of record CM072082.1, read on the forward strand.
AGAGTTGCCTAATGCACCCTTTTGAAAATGGGATGTATTAAAACCGTTTAATTGCTGATGGCGCGGAAACGCCAGATTTTGTAAAAAAGTTGCTGAGATGTCGACATCACAGTCAGTATTCGAGATTAAATATGTAATTGCTTTACAAATTAATTACGTTAGTATCTATCAATACGTCAAAAATATCATAGTCACGTTACTAGTGATGGCGGTAATGTATGGGTATTTAGCAAAAGAAAAATGGATAATGGATATGGGTATGGGCATTCAGCAACATGGTTATTTGTACATGGGTACGAGTATGGGTATGGGTATTCAGCAAAAGAAACATGGGTGTACATGGGTATGAGTGTAGGTATTCAACAAAAGAAACATGGGTATTTGTGCGTGGGTATAGGATATGTGGGTATGGGTATTCAGCAAAAAAAAATTGGTATTTGTACATGGGCATGGGTAATGTGGGTATGAATCTTCAGCAAAAGAAACATGGATATTTGTACATGGGTATGGGTACTCAAACATGGGTATTTGTACATGGGTAAGGGTATGGGTACTCATTCAAAAAAACATGGGTATTTTTACATGAGTATGAGTATGTGGGTATGGGTATTCAGCAAAAGAAACATGTTTCTTTGGCATTTCCATATTTTTTCTTAGGTAGGGTATTTAGTATGTGCAGATACCTTAATGAGCAGCTGCCCACTACGCGTGTGCGGGTTCTTGAACGCGTACAACGTCCACGCAGCCAGGCCGCACGCGAGCGCGACGGCCACGAATGCGCCCACCACGCCGCCCACCGGCGACGACGCGGGGCGCACCTCCTCCGTGGCCTTACTAGCAGCCACCGCCGCCGCCGCCGCCGGCGCTGTCGTCGCACCCGCCGGCTCGGGCGACGCCTTCGCTACTGGCTCAGACTTTTCACCACCTGCCCACATTACACATTATTTCACTACTACAACTTATAGATTATTCAGTCCACGAAGACGCGCTCTGTAAAATCTCTTATGTTTCATTCCATTCGCATGGAGTTATTGACAGTGTGGGGCGCGCCATCGTGGATTGAAATATCTATACTCTTGTGGAGGAGAAAATGTACCGAACAGCTTAATGTTTTGTTTACTTACATTTCATTTCATTCAGTTAATTTTGTAAATTAAAGCAAGTTATAAGGCCTGTCTTGGGACATTTCAATACCTTGACAGTGATTTAGGGCAAATGAAATAAGATTTTATTAAAGAAAATTAAACTATTTTGTCTCACTTTATTCGATACAAAACGAGATGATTTGACATTAAAGTCATGCTTTGGTGGATACTCCGAAAGTATGACGTGGACACACTGATAAGAAACCTCAAGGCATCCAAACGATTTAAGTAACCCTTTCCGTACAAGCTAACGGCAAAAACCTGTTAAAATTCTATAGATGGCTGCTGAGCGAACTACCGTCCGCCTTTTTTAGGATACATTTCATTAGTCATGTTCTGGTGGATACTCTAAGCCCCTTCGCACACGGCTCGTAAGCGTAAACGTAACACGTAAGCGTATCGTTATGACGCTACGCATAACTAGATGACAACTACGCCTCCTACGATTCGCTGCAACAACGCTTCGTCTGCAGACATGTTTGAATATGTTCGTGCTATTACTGCTTTGGTCGTACGCGTGGTTTACGACGACGGTACTACGACTACTTTTATTTTATTTATTAGGGCAACTAAAACAAGTTATAAATGTTACAAACAATTAAGTTCTTAAAAATACTAAGTTTTAATGCTAATTATAACTCTAATATAATCGCACATATAAAATACTAGTAAAATCATGGAAAACCTGATTCTATTTTATTACTCCATCCATCTTTCTATAAAACGTTGAGACGTGATCAAACACATCAACTGAGCTTCAGATCTCAATTCTCATTGTATAAGCGATACATTCTTGTCAGAGGATTGTAGTATGAGGTATTATCGTTACAAATACCAAATATGAAGGTCTTACTAGCTCTGCGACTTTTAAATCGTATGTTTAAGTTTAACTGAGATACAGTCCGCGAGGCGTAAACTGAGCTTTGCATTTGTGTGAGTGATCACTAAAAGTAGAGTCAGACAATTACAACAACGAACTGTAAACTCCAATGTGTGTGTACTGTGTGTAACTACAAGTACGTATCTATGTACACTCACACAAATGCAAAGCTCAGCTTACGCCTCGCGGACTGTAGCAGGGTGGGGGAGTGAATGTTCGAATTCATTATTTTATGATTACGATTACGAGCCGTGGGCATAACGCCGACCCGTCACGTGATACTGACCGGTGGTGATGACGGCCGTGTCGTGCGCGACGCCGGGCCGCGTGTCGGTGGTGTACGCGCTCTTGCCGGAGCCGTCCGGCGCGTCCACGTGCGCCGTCACGCTCGCCGGGCACGAGCTCTCGTTGGAAATGGCCGACTTGTCGCAGTCTGTGCAAGAACCCGTTAGTTTGTTTGTGAAATAAAAAGTCATATAAAAATTAACAAATAGCTCGAGGCCTGTGGTTGTTTAGATTAACACTAACAACTTTTGTTCTACGAGTTTTCAAATTTAGTATTAATTTATTTCATAGTGAAAAAATTTATTTCTGTCAAGTGACATTACACTGTTGCGGTCTCGCGCCGCGGTTGCCGCTTATCGATGTTACATTACAGAGTAGAGACAAGTAGTAATTAGTAGAAAATATTGATTATTTGATATTTCTCAAAATATCGACTAAAAAATATTCATAGCACAAAAGTATACAGGCCGAGAGCGATTTTGGTATTTTTTATATAACCCTGTATAATATATTATTAGATATAAATAAATAGTTAACTATGATAAAGACTATCTCTTTATCATAGTTAACTATTTATTTATATTTATTTATTTATATAGAACTGTCTTCACATGTTTATATGAAAGTCTTTGCTTATCAGGATTCATTAGAAATCAATTCCTGAGCAATCAATCACTGAATAATAAATGATGGACGTTAATTCCTGAACTGAACACTTTCAAGGAAATATTTTTACATAAACAAGCAAATATTATACCTAATTATTAATGCAAATTTATTGTCATAAGTATTCAGTATGTTATTGGAGTGTCGACTCTTACATTCAATCTCAAGCAAAGACTTTAATTTTATAAAAACAAAAATAAATTGTAACTCAGAAGCTTGCCGCGTATAGTTTTTTTTGTATCACTTACGCCTCAGTATCCAGTCTTGTTTATTGCGATCCGTACCGCTTGAGCACACCTGGATTTGATCGCACCACAGACACTGCAACGAAAATTCATAAATTACTATACCATTATGGATACTATACCTATATATACTATTATCTTTATCTTTCTAATATATAAAATTTTCGTGCCATACCTAACTCCTCCGAACGGCTTCACCGATTGTATATAATTTTCTGTGTATGTTCCGTAGGTCTGAGAGTAGGTCGTAAGCTATTATTTTTTTATATCCCTAGTGGCAAAACACCGTTTGCCGAGTCAGCTAGTAATATTATTTGTATTCCTCATAGGCATATAAGTGGCAAAATCATGAATACGAGTATGTAACTAACTGGGTATTCTTTTTAAGTTTCCTTAGCCAAATGGCAAAAAATGGAACCCTTATAGATTCGTTATGTTTGTCTGTCTATCTGTTTGTCTGTCCGTATGTCACAGACACTTTTTTAAGTTTGTTCACTCTGTACGGATTTGCCCATACAAATCAACTTATCACTATATCTCTACTTTTACTAGTACATAGCGCCAACCACTCAGCGGTTATATTATCAGTACCCCTCTAGCGAGCCAGAAAAAGATAGAGGCGAGGTAAAGTAACGCGACAGAAAGAGACCACGTTTAAGTTAATAACAACGTAATAAGGCGCTATTGCGTACTGAATTGCACGTTGTTGTGTAAGCGGTAGAGTCGCTATTTATTTAAATTACAGATAAACATTAATGGACTCACCTTAAAGCCAGTTTGGTGGTTAGCACAACTCTGGCAGGAGTCGTATTGCAAGCAAGTGGGCAGCGCAACAAGTTTCAGTATGGTGTTGTTTGTGATTTCGTAGTTCTTGAACGACACACGGTGATATTCGTAGATAGTCTTGCGTCTAATGTCTGAAAAATAAACGTTACTCTGTCATCCAAAAAATTACTTTAACATCTGGAAAATTATGTGAAATATGACAGAGTTTGTCAAAGTTGAAATGACACGCCCCACTTCTTAATAAGTTGATTTAGATGTGTGAGTGCATAATAACGACAATTCATCTGGTTCTTTTTCTTATTTCACATCACTAGTGTGTGAAAACGCTACGAGAATGTCATAGCTGTATGCGTATATCACAGTCGACTAGTCACGTGATCAATCCGACAACGCTCACTGTATGGAGTAGCACTGACGCCTTGTATGAAAGGCGTAATACGTTTGCTTTCTTGCGTGTTTAGATCACATGTGACTAGTTGGACAACAAATCCGAGAACGAAGTTTCTCAGCAAGTATAGACTGAATAACCAATTACAATGGCTTCCTTATGTGTATTGTGTCAGTATTTTAATATTGCTTGTGTGCTTAAATGTAATAGTGGGGCGCGTAATTTCTTAGACAAGCTCTACTGTAAATTTAGATATTCCTTGTGTTTTAAACTTCCAATGTTATCTATCAGACTACAATTTGCAAAATTCCTGATTAAATTTGACATTGGCCAGCCTTCTCGGTACAAGCACCATAAATTCAATAGATTCGCACGTAACCTTTTCGTCTTGTTTCTGGTGGATCTTGTTAGGGGATTCTGTGGACCACCCCTCTGATACAAAACGCTAAGTTGTTCAAAAGCAAGTACAAACTGAGTGCATACAAAAGAAAAGTGAATACGCATTTACTAGGCGAGCGCACAACCAATCATTGCTTTCCATCAGGTATGGTTTCCGTCAAGCGCAAGTCTATCTACAATAAAAAAAAGTTGAAAGATATAAAAGTGATATTTGTCGGTCAAATACTTACGATAATGAAATTTGTCGGTAAGATAAGCGTCGCTGATCCCAACTTTGACCGGATGTTCGCTGTCGATGATGTCCTTCAAATGCATAGGTATATCTTTATACGCGAACACGATGTCGCCGTTCTTGTAAAGCGTCGCGGCGAACGTGAATTTCTTGTCAACGTCTTGTCGGAGTGTGACGTTTTCCCAGATTACGGTGAATTTTTCACCTGCCACAGAGAGATTTTCTTCATAAATTTGTTTAAAAAGTATTAAGTAATATTCTTTTATTATTTTAAACGTGCGACGTAATTTATGGATGGCCTTTTAGAGGTGTTTATTAATAATATAAAAGAGTGACAGCCTATAGACTGTAGTAGTATATTGAATGGAAGCAGCAGGCGTTATTTTGCGGAAATCCATGAATAGCAGGACAGATTAATTTGTTTTGCTATAATCCGCTACTTGAAAAGATTCTGTATGGTACAGATATAGTGCATATTATACCATACAGAATCTTTTCAAGTAGTGCAGACTGTTCCATAAAAATTCTTTTCAAGTAGCGGATTATAGCAAAACAAATTAATCTGTCCTGTAGTAGTATAGTCATCGGTATATCGCCCGCTCGTTTGCTCACGATGACTATAAAAAAAGCTGTCTTGGCGAGACGTTTGATTGATTTTAGTATTTCTCGATGATTTATTTCACCACGACAAGTATTTTTAAAAATTATCATTTAAAAACCAAAACCTTCTTACCGTCGTCGCACATCTTGACGAAGCTGTCGTTAGTGAGCGTGGTGTCGAAGTTGCCCATGAGCGGCGCGATGTACTGCGTGGCCGCGAGCCAGTTGTGAACCTGTTCGCCCATGTAGATGAAGCCGCCGGTCGCAACCGTCATGTTGCTCACGGGGTGCCCGTAGAACGGGAACGGGAACGACGACTTCACTGTCTGTGCACGATAGAACAACACAATTTTCAAGTTTCACAGTTTGGTATTACCCTATTTTCGAATTTGATAAGAAATGTTATTTTATTATCACACTTCACACTAATCTTATAAGGCGAAAGTTCGTGTGTAAGTGTGTATGTTTGTTACCCCTTCACGCCGCAACTACTGAACCGATTTGGCTGAAATTTGGAACATAGATAGCTTATAACCCGGATTCGGATAATCGTAGAGATCTCCTGAGGATGTCCCGGTTCGGGGCGAAACGTGCGTCGAAGAAAGTGTTGGAAAATTGTGTGTGGTGTTTCATGTGGGCAGTGTTCCTGCATATTGTACCATACAGAATCTTTTCAAGTAGCGGATTATAGCAAAACAAATTAATCTGTCCTTAAGTTGCTATTTCTGTTTAATCAGAAATATTTAAATACTTATAACTTTTTGATTTGATCGATTTAATTAGTTTTTTCAGTATACGTCATTATTTTTATCCTAGTTTATAATAAAGTAATAAAAAAATTAGAGTCAAATACCCAATTTGACGTAAAGAAGACCTTGAGTCATAATAGCACATTTCAGTACAAGTGTGGAAAGTATGTCAATTTCTTACGAGTTGAGTTAGTTGACCAAAGCCAAAGGCAAGGGTCAAGAATAGGGCCTAGTGCAAATGACAATTCAGAACGTGCAATGAACGATTTTTCATACATTTGCGAAAAAAAAACAACGAGAGGAAATTATCGAAAATATACCATTACAAATTCAATCAATGTGTCAAAAGTGTTTACGCTGAAAAAAAGCCATTTCATTCAAAAATATTGTACGAAAACTTGTTAGTTGTTAGGTAAATGGAAAAAAAATTTTTGAATATTTCAATAACTATTAGAGATATCGACATGAAATTTGGAATAGTGGTAGGTAATGAGGACCTGCCGTCATTTCAATCTCACACTAGCAGACCTGCACCCTGTGCAGCCTGTGGGCTAATTATACCAAAAAAGGTATAATGATCTCCGTGTCATGTATAACAATGCTTTTAGAATGCTGTTGGGGTTGCCCCGGTTCTGCCCCGCCTCTGGTATGTTCGCAGATGCGCGAACAGACTGTTTTAATACTGTGATGCGAAAGAGGTGTGCAGTTGGTGCGCAGAGTTAGGAGCAGCTCCAACAGCATTATGAGCATGATAGATAGCCAGGGTAGACTGCCCGTACATTGAGCACTGCAGCAGTAGGCATGTTGCAGTGCCTAAGCCGATGAGAAAATAATAATTACTAGTAATAATGTTAATGACTTAGTTATTTAAAATTTATTTTGTTGACATTCTATGGGTAATTGCCTGAATTAAATGAATTTTATTTTTTTTATTTTTTACTTTGCCAATTTTTAGGGTTCCGTACCAAAATGGTAAAATGGAACCCTTATGGTGCGACTTTCTTCGTCTGTCTGTCCGTCTGTCTGTCCGTCACACTCGATTATTTCAGTAACTACCGGAGCTATCGATATGAAATTTGGAATAGTTGTGTATATTAGTAGCCCAATGACACTGGAATAAAAAAAAATTGAAATTATTTTTGTTCTTATTTAAAAAGGGGGGAAAATCGGAGGGTTGAAATTTAAAAGTGAGATAACTGTACTGTGTGGGGTATCATATGAAAGGGTTTACTTTGTACATTCTAAAACCGATTTTTATTTATTTTTAGTCATGATAGTTTTTGATTTATCGGGGAAAATGTCTAAAAAAATACCGTCCCCCCCCCCCCCCCTTATCTCCGAAGTTTACCAATCGAAAAATCTCAAATAATTATGGTCAATAGGAATTTACGTATATTTTACAGGAAAACTATAGCCAATGCTCTAACTAGCATAGTTTTTTTGATATTAACAATAAACCTCTACAAACAAAGTTAGTTTTGCGGTCCATTAACAAAGCCTGATTGTTTTGCTTCAGTACTTCTTGAGTACGGAACCCTCGGTGCGCGAGTCCGACTCGCACTTGGCCGGTTTTTATTTTTATTTTTACTAACCGTAGCGCGTCGGTGTGAGTTGCTTAAGACATCGTGTATTTCAGCTTTTGGCCGCGTGATGTTGGCCCAGTACTCTTGGAAATACTCCAAGGACCCGATGAATGTACTATTGTAGAAATTATGGTTATCCTGTTGACAAACAATCGTTCATTAAGTCACAAAAAACTTTAGAACTGTTTCCAATATCAATTAATGCAGTTATAGTACTGTTATTATCTCGCTTCAGACTCGGTAATAAATCATTCGAGTGTTTCGCTTTTGTTGTTCTTTGTTGAGTTGTGCATAACAAAGAACAACAAAAGCGAAACACTCGAATGATTTGTGACCGAGTCTGCAGCGAGATAATAACACTGCTATTGTAAGCATAGGTATGATGCCGGTATGAATGAAGTATCGAGAAATTAAAATATTTTCTTGGATTTGTAATTGTACTGATAGGTTCTTACGTTCCTTTAGTCGGGGAGATTTAAAAAAAAATATTTAATCCTTTTTCAATTTCAAGTCTACAAAAGTCGTGTGTTTTAAATTTTTTAAAATTTTCCACTTATTTAATTTCAATGCCGTAATCATGCAAATGAGTTCTCTCCCTCTTCTTCAAAAGATTTACTATAAACATAATGAAGTAAATACTTACATAAGTTAAATTAGAAAGATTGTGTTCAGCCTTTATAGTTTCAGGAGTTTCTTTAAAAACATCATCTGTAACTGAAAAAAAGGAACGATTTTTTATTACATAGACAATTTTAAACAAGGCTCAAAATGACAAAATATTTTGAACTTTAAGTAGACATACATAAACATTTAGTCATCGGCGCATGAGTCACAAATATTTTCATGTACGTATTTGTAGTTGAAACTAAATACGTGTATTTGAGCTTTTATATAATTTAGCGTGTACATGACGAATCAATTATGTGTCAAAGGAAAAATTCTTTCATTGTTGGTTTTTCCAATACCTAATACATTTTTTTAAATTTTATTTCATTTCATCACTTTAGTGACGATCGCAGATAAGTTGTATTGTTATGCCTGCAGTTCTTAAGGGATTACGGCCCAAGTAGCCCGCGAAATTCAAATTTTATTTAGTTTTTCGCTAATAGTAAACTAACATCATGGCTTATGGAAATGATTTTTGTAAGCGTAACGTTCATCTATCTACTTACATGTTTTTCATTAAAACTATGCTCATACATTCCCATTCAGCAACATATAGCTTCTTGAAAGATAATATTCTTCAGTTTCCAAGATTCGCAGTTAACGGGAACTAATATTAAGTAAATGAGTATTGTTGACCAAAGTTTTTTTTATGAAAAACACGTAGATGCCTAAACGTTATGCTCGTAAAACTCATTACCATAAGCCTGCGATATATAATTAGTCCAATATTTGCAAAAAACTAAATAACATTTGAATTATCAAGCCCGGATGATACCCATCCACCTTAAGGGTAGACTAATATAGTATCACAATAGTCGCAAAATTGCTATTAGGGATAATAACACTCAGGATATGGGCGTCCGAACGATTTACGTAACCTTTTTCGTACAAGCAAACAGTAGCGCACCTCTCAAAATTCTAAAGGTGGCTGCTGAGCGAACTACAGCCTAGCCTTCCTGTTGGTGGCAAAACAAGCATTTTTTCTCGCCGTCCGCCCTGTCCAGAGTATATGTCTATTTATAAGGGATACTCACTGTCATCCGACGTGATCGGATTGCTCACTTTGGGTGTACTGGAGTTGACATCGACGTGCAAGATCCCAGAGCCGTTGACCCCAAGCAGTGGTATCTTTGACACGTCTGTAGGAAGTGGCAGTGTTGTTTCTGAGAACAAATACATTTATGATAAGTGATTCTTGCTAGCGACATTGTACGGTAAGAAATACACCTACATACTAATTATAATTACTGATGAATTACTTACAGTGAATGAATTATAATTACCGATGAACAAATTATTACACATACACACACTACCACGCACCACACACACACACAAACACACACACACACGCGCACACATCATACATACTCACTAACTGTAAAATTATTATTTTAACCAAACAAGATTGCATATTTTGTTAAAAAAGATATAAAGGAAATACAAAACCAATTTTCTGTCAGTCCACAGAGGGTCCATTCAGTCTGAATGCGTTCAGTGTAACCACATTTTAATATCGATCGATTTTATCGATTTTTACCTTTTACTTAAATCGAACAATATCGATTTATTTTAAGTAAGATTTATTCGTATTAGATACAAACCATAGTTTAACTCGGGCCGCGGGTAGTTCGCAACTTACTGACCAGTGTCTATCGCATAACGCTCAGAGCATAACGTGATTTCACGGTGAGTGACGTCTTTGAATTGTCAATCAAATTTTTCAATTCAAATTTGATTTGTCAATTTTTCAATTTATTTTGTATTCATCACACTCGTGGGATGCTTGGACATAGAAAAACATTTTAAAGTACCTAAACAGTTTATTAACAAATAATGATGGTACATGTGCCGAGTTTCCTGCCCGTTCTTCTGCTTTCCGAATGTGATCGTAGAGTCTGACATTGCGCAAGTGCCTGTAAGTTTGGCCTATGCGGAACATTAAACATTTTGATTTGATTTAATTTGATTTGATACGTTATAATGATTACTGCTAACTGTTTGTATTAGAGCTAATATCTAGTATAATTAATTTTTCCATAGGTATTAATTACTGTTAAAAAATAGCTATGAATAGCAAATAAAATAAGGTAAAACAGGATTAGAAAATAAAAAGATTTTTTGCCGTAAATATAATGTATGTCTATGAAATAATTTCATGAAAAGTCCAAAATCGATACAATATCGGTTTCCGATCTTTCTTTCTTAAATTATAAAACACCAATCTAATAATCAAATATCAAAGAAAGACAGTTGTCACCTGTGGTTGTCACATAACAAGTCAACATGAAGTGTTTATTTTTGTACCTGTCATTTGCATTTGTTTTCCCAGATATGATAAGCAACATTTACGCTTAGGAAGGACTCGGGCGACTCTTTTAACCCTAACAATCACAGCTTGCATATGGATCTCGCACTCGATTCTCACGACCCAGCACGAACTTGGGTATAGTGCCTGCTAGCTTCTGAGACCCTGGTTTTATAGTTTACTCTTTTTAAACTAATGCCGTATCAGATGCCTTGCCCAAACCACATACAATCAGCGGTCAGCCCCACACAGGTTTAAGAGGATTTATTGAATTTATTTTGTCTTTCTCGCTCTCACGGATACGTAGGTAGGTGCGACATGCAGCGTCGCGGAATATAACAGAAAAACGGCCTGTTACATAATTACTCAAAAACTAAGCCAGTTATCAAAAATCTGTTTCAAGCGTTTTTTGATAATATTATTACCCACAAATTAAAACAAAAATTACAATTACATCCATTGTAGTTTCCGATAAAATTAGAAAAACTGAGAATTTGGAGCCACTTTTCGGAGAACTTTCTATCGAGAAAATTTTATCCAATCGTGTTTCAGCTTCTAAGCGATTTTAGATTTAGTCCATTGAAATGTTACATTTTTTAGGCCTAACCTTGCGTTTTTTAGAGGACGCAATTTTATTTTTTTGATGTGTAGTGGGGGTCAGTGTAAAGCTAAAACCAAGTTTGTGGGGTCGCCACCCTTGTCCCACGGCCGCCATCTTGAAAATAGGGGCTGAAATGGTTTTTACGATATATCTCTTAAACTATTTGTTTGATAAAAAATGTGTTAACATTTTTTGTTACAAATTAAATTCTCTACAATTTTGGTCCAGTAATTTTTTGTCGTAGAACTTATAAATAAAAAAGTTTTAAGTGAAAATGTTCAGAAATTCGAGAAAAAAAATTTTTGATATAACTTTTTTTTAATCATTTCACGAAAAAATGATGTAAGACCATTTTTTTAGATCGTTTCTTGAGGAACAACTTTTATTCACAACATTTTTTCATTCATTTTTTCATTATGTCAATAGCTAACGTTTTACAGCGCTCCGAAGTGAATACTATTTTTCAGTACTCTTAACTATACCTATATTATACGTGTACGTACTAATAATGTGTCATCAGTTGTTTTTTTTTTTTATTATTAGAATTAGTTTAATTACAAATTTTGCAATATTAATAATTAATTATTGACTTTTCCACTCCATTACAGGATTTTACAATTATTGATTTTTAAAATAATTTTAAATTGATGGCCGTTACCGAGAATCCTATTTAGGTAGAAAATACCCAAGTGACCATGAGAGAACAAAAGAAAAGCTGTCTGCTCTAAGACAAAAAGTTACTGGACCAAAGTTGTAGAAAATTTAATTTGCAACAAAAAATGTTAACAATTTCTTTAATCAAATAAATAGTTTAAGAGATATATAGTAAAACCATTTCAACCCCTATTTTCAAGATGGCGGCCGCGGGACAAGGGTGGCGACCCCACAAACTTGGTTTTAGCTTTACACTGACCCCCCCTACACATCAAAAAATTAAAATTGCGTCCTCTAAAAAACGCAACCCCAAATGTAACTTTTCAATGGACTAATTAGAGACCCAATATACATGACGTTTAAATTTGAAAGTAACTGTCTTTGTAGTTTTTTACCCACGACGGAACGGAGTACGGGTATATGCGTTTAGGGTGAGAGACCGTTTGTACATTACTCTATTAAAAAGATTTTATGTTTGTTTGTATGTTAAATTGTTCACAAAAACCAATAATGCAAAAATATTTTTGTTTGTTTGTTTGTTTGTTCGTGTGTGCACATCAATGTTCCCATTTATTTCAAAAACGGCTTGACCGATTTAGATACGGTTTTCTGTATAATGTTTGGTGATCAGCGGCAATGGTTCTTAGATAGGTGTTATGAACATCGATCACCAGGGGGCGCCATAAAATACATTTATATTGCAAACGAATGTTCCCATTTATTTCAAAAACGGCTTGACCGATTTAGATTCAGTTTTCTGTATAATGTTTGGTATTCATTGGTGATGGTTCTTAGATAGTTGTTACGAACATCGATCACCAGGGGGCGCCATAAAAAACATTTACAGTGCAAACGAATGTTCTGAATTATTACAAAAACGACTGAATCGATTTGGATTCAGTTTTGTAAAAAATATTAGTGAGTCATTGGCGATGGTTCGTAGATAATTGTTCGTGTGATTGAACAGCAGGGGGCGCCACAATAAACGTCTCTTTATGACTTGGAAGGGATGATGCCTTCAAACGCTGCTAGAGGAGCTAATGGCTAGTTTGAAGATTAATTTTCATTTTTTATAATAATATAATTTAAATTATATTAATAAATTAATCGAAAAACTATAAAACAAGTGGAAAATTACAAAATTTTAAAACACCCACGACTTTTGCAGACTTGTAATTGAAAAAGGATTAAATAATTTTTTTGAAACTCCCCAACTAAAGGAAAGTAAGAACTAAGAACCTATCAGTATAATTACAAATCCAAGAAAATCCGTCGGAGCTGCCATTGCTATTTTCGTTTCCAATATCAATTAATGAAATTAGTAAGCATTGATAAACTGCCGATATATGAGAAGTATCAAGAAATTGAATTAGTCATCAACTGGTAAACAGCACCATCAACACCGTCACAGGCAGGACACAGCAGCTCAGTTTACATCAGAGAGTCGAGAGATATAAGCCGGGCACGCAACTTTGACTTTCCGTATGTGGCAAGTATAGATATTTATATTTTTGTTGCCTAACTCTTCGAAACGGCTCGACCGATTGTTATGAAATTTTCTGGGTAAGTTCTGTAGTTATGAGATTAGGTTGTAAGCTATTTTTATATCCCTAACGGAAAAACAATGTTTGCCGGTTCAGCTTTTCTTATATATAAAATTCACGTCTTTCGTCTGTCACCAAACTACTCCGAAACAGCTCGACCGATTGTTATGAAATTTTCTGTGTATGTTCGGTAAGTCTGCGAGTATAGGTCGTGAACTATTTTTTTTAATATCCCTAATAACAAAACAACGAGTCATCTAGTCTTCTTATAGTATTCACTGCGCCATTGCAAATAGTTAGAGTACTCAACGGTACCGACATACCAACGTTTAATGTATTATTCATAATGATTAATCAGTTTTGTTTATTTTATGTTCAAGTAGCTCTTAATTAGCCGGTTATAAATTAGCACAGGTATACTTGCATGTGTATTGTGCATATTAATAACAAAATGAATTTAAAAAACAGTACCAACATATAAAGTTATGTCTAATATATAAAATTCTCTCGCTTTTCTTTGTTACCAAACTCCTCCGAAACGGCTCGACCGATTGTTATGAAATTTTCAGTGTATGATCACTGGTTCTGAGAGTAGATTGTTTTTTTTTCCCCTAATGACAAAACAACGTTTGCCGGGTCAGCTATCACACATTTAAACATTTCGCATCACGAAATGTAGCCGACACGTAACGTGAATAGCCCCCCTTCAGTTGGATAATAACGACCCTTGAGTTAAAACTGAAAGGTAAAATATATTTCTCTTATAAATATTTGCTTTTACAAATGAATCCCTTTATTCTCTTATAAAATATCCTCTTATAAATAGAGGTCAACTATCATACAGCAGTGTTTGTACTGTATAATTGAGTAAACGTCGTGGTTTCATTGTTCATTCTTATCTATAATTGAGCCGGATCATGGACAGTTAATTCGTTCATCCGTTTCACGCGTATAAGCTGAAGGAACGCTGATTAAGTGCTTGTTTAAGTACCCTTGAATTGGACCCGAAACAAATTGGGTATTTTCCTACTATTGAAATTGATAAATATCATTACTTTATTATAAACTAGCTGACCCGGCAAACGTTGTTTTGCCATATAATTTTTTTCTTTCGAACGTAATAAATAGTATCCTATGTCCGTCTCTTGGCTCTAAGCTACCTCCTCCCCAATTTTCAGCCATATCGCGCGGTAAAGCCGTTCTTGAATTATAAATAGTGTTACTAACACGACTTTCTTTTATATATATAGATTTGGATATAAATAATGACGTACGGTGAAAAAAAATCCAACAGATTTACAAAGTTACAGACATTTTAATTTTGGAGTGGGAGGGTCTTCAATCCCTTTCTCGCAAAACGAAAATTTGTATGAAGCCGCACGAATCTACTATGGCATTCGTGAGGTGTGACGTCATAATTTAATATCGCTATCTCTGTCTTATCAAAAATATTTAAACGCTTATAACTTTTTTGTTATTTGATAGATTAAATTAGTTTTTCAGTGTTCGTCATTATTTTCATCCCTGTTTATAATAAAGTGATAAAAAAATTGGAGTTATATACCCACTTGTGAATTTAAACTACGACATAAAAATCAATAAAAAAATAACGCGCAGATGTTGTATAATAGATTTTTGTATATAACTAGCTTTTAGAACTTCGGTTTTTCACCAACCATTCGCCGTAAGCGTGGATTTCACCAACCATCGGATTTCGCAGGATAAATAAATTAGAGTGTTAATCCAAGGTTAATTTATTTGAAATAAAATAAAATCGTATAATGACATGGGTACCTACATCAATAACAGACTGAACACAAATTACAAAAGAAATTATGAACACTTGTGTAACTAAATTTTAATAGCTGAACACTATGTAGGTACATAATAAATACATATGAAGATAAATGAATAATTTAATAAATAATAATTAATAATTTAATAAATAGCTATGGAGATAATAATAGTAGTTCGTAGAACTAGTCATTTTATCAGAGAGGTATATCTTGAGCCGAAGTCTAGGATCAAATGGGGTTTATGACCGAATTGTATGCAATATTTTATGCGAGAAATTTCAATTTAGGTCTTGGGCAGGCCTGGTCCACTTATCACGTGATTGAAGAAACTACAAGTAGCCGTCTCGACGTACTAATTTCAGACGGCCGCCGCGCGCCGGCTACTTTGCTCGCGTTAGTTCTTGTACGGTCTATTTCGCCCGATTGCGAGACAACCTTAGAACGTCGAATGAGATAAAGTTACGCGATAGAAAGAGACTACAACTTTGCGTTTGTTGCGTGATGTTTGCGGAGGCGCAGCCAGGCGCTATTACGAACTGAATTGCACTTTTTGTGCCAGAGCTAGAGTTGCTATTTCTTTCATCTTGCGGAATGAACCTTCTGTACCGTTACTATTATGTATCTCATGTCTTGGGTTCGAATGGGTTCCCCTGTATGGGCGGAAATGGGGTTTCATATGCTTTCTTTTAATTATTAATTATACAGTGTTTAATAGAATCATATTTTTCTTGTTCCGAACCTAATGACGCATCCATCTTACGATCGAAAAGAAGACATGTCGCAACCTCCAGTTTTAGATGTCTCTCAAATCTCTAAACTAAACTAATTTAGCACGTCTAAAAAGTTCCGAGTTCAAAATCCTTCCCAAAAAAAAAGAACTGTAACTATGGTGAATGGTATATTGAAATCTGTGATCTCCACACAAGAATCCCTTTTTTTGTGGAAATCACGTTTTTCAAAATTGTTACAAAAAAATAAAATCATGAATAACAAAAAATAAGATGCAGATTCTGGTATTAGTTATAAATTTTTTGAAATAAATAAGTAGGTATCCGGAGGCGCGGAGGGAGTGCAGCCGCAACTCCTCAGCGCTAGCCACTCTCAAGCTCTCGTCTTTTACACATTTCCTAACGCCGTTTAGGAATTGTATAGTTTTCCTAATAAATGTGTTTATTACTTGATGTTAAAATTCTCCCCACACATTTCCAGTAACATATATGTGTGTGCTTTGTGTGTATGGCTGAGTATGTGTGTGTGAGTGTGCACTTGTGTGCCATTTTTGTATGCCTGTCTGTGTGTTTCCTGTATAGTATAATATTTATTCTAATAATGTAAGTTTTTTTGTAACTTAACTTGATTTTAAGTATAATATTTATTCTAATAATGTCAGTTTTTTTGTAACTTGATTCTAATAACCATTGATTGATTGTTTTTACATAATAATATAATTGGATAATGCTGCACTACGTTTACCTTGGTATAGAGGAATGGTCCAGCAAACGGGTAAGACCTACGTCCAAATTACAAAGTGATGAAAGAATTCATATTCATATTGAACTATTTATAATATGGTTGTCAATAATCGTCTGAATAAGTATAATTTTGTATAATATGTATTTGTACGTCTATAAATACTCACTTTGACCAGTTGCGCTGATGTTTTGCATGGAGACACCAGTTGCAGGAGTTGGGGAGGGCCCTGCACTGGAAGCATTGTTTGTGGCTGGAGTGGTGGAAGAGGGCGAGACGGTGGCGTCAACATCACGGCGATGACGTCCGTGGTCGTAGGCAATAAATTCCGGCTTTATATGGCCAAAACTATCTTCATTATCATAGCTTGTATATGTCAAATCTGCCAAAAAATATAAAAGAAACTATACTCTTTCCATTCGTTTATTTTCTCTTTCACACATGAAACAGATATAGCAATAGCGAGGGACCAGAAACAGACCACCTTTCTTTATCTGTCTCTCTGGTCCCTCGCTATTGCTATATCTGTTTCATGTGATTTCATGTGTCAAAGAGAAAATAATCGAATGGAAAGAGTATACATTACAAGAAAATTTGATACTTCTTTTTAAGCAAATTGACATTATAAGTGGGGATATCGACTGCTGGCATAGTTGCAAGCAGTTATGAGTCACACTTATATTATAGACGTGAAAATTTACATATATACTCCAATTTTAATTTGATGCAGTAAAATGATGTTGCATATTTTAATCCTCTTATATTTCACCAAATAACTTATAATAATTCAAGACAAGTGACTTTCAAAGCAAAGTAATATTTATGTTATGGATCTATATGTATATATCGTCACTAGCGCTTCGAATAGTTAGAGCCCAAGGTAACAATAGCTCCGTAAGTGCGGCAACTTTTGTAGTGTGAGTGTGTCAATTTGAAATATGTGTCGTGTGCTTTAAAAATTATGTGGCGACGGCTCGGGTTTGTCAACTTAGAGTTAGACAAAGTATCTATTTCCGCACATTCAAAGTAGCCGGTGGCTTCTTGGACTTCTATGATCTATGTAAATCACTTTGATTTTATGTTTTTTTATTTATTAAATTTACCAAAATCACAGTTAAAAACACCATTTAACTGCATCAAATTAAAAGTTTTGTAAAACAAACAAAATACACACATATAATATATATAGTTTAAAGTAAAACTATAAAAGGCACCAAATTCTATTGGTAGGTATAGAGAAACTTTTATTGGTGTAATGGTAAATGAGGCTGGTATTATCTGGTAGCTCAACAATGGTCATTGACTGTTCCAACAATAACTATTGTTTGAATTAAGTTGTACAGCATGAAGATTAGTTTTAATTGATACTACAGGAAGAAGCTATTTAATGCAAGACTAAGCAAGGTTATTAAAAACCGGCCAAGTGCGATTCGGACTCACACACCCAGGGTTTCGTTTTACTCTAAGTATAAAAAAGTAATCTATAACTTTGTTTTTTGACGTTAATTGTCAATACCAACAAAACTACTCACTAGATTTCTTTCAATGGTGGAAGTTTGCATGGTAATGTACAGTTGCTGAATGAAAAGGTTCGCCACCTTAGTGTCGATTTTCCCTCGCACTAGTACTGCAAGAGCCCATAATGTCAACATACTAAAACAATGGACTAGTGCAAACGAATCGCTTTGAAAATTGACGAACCTTTTCATTCCGCGACTGTACATCATATTTTTTTTGTTACTTTTATCATTCTCTTATTTTAGAAGTTATTTATGGGGGGGATACAGCACATTTTACCAACCACTAGGAAGTGAAAGCGCAAACTGACCAGTTTAGAAAAAAAAATATTATAAACCTCAATATCTCACTTATGGTTTTGATGAAATTTTTGAGTTTCAGTTCTAGTAGTAACCCTCAAAATTTATTGTTTTTATTTCTATTTTTGTGTGAAAACCTTAATGTGGTTCATGAAACACATCTACTCATCAAGTTTCAACAGTATAGTTCTTATAAATAAAAAAGTGGCTGTGACATATGGACGGACGGACAGACATGTCATTTGGCTAATAATCAATTTATTTGTGAATTTCTTTACACATCATTCGTTTGTAGCGTTTTTAAAATATATCCCTCTAATTTTAAATAATTTATTGCTCATACTTGAATAATTCCAGCCTTATTGCAAAGTATTATGCAGGTATAGACTTAACAATGATATAGACTGAAGTCTAAGAGACATCCTTTAAGGTTACAAATGCGGCCTTCAGAGACAGCTATAATGCATAAAAGTATTGTGTGTATGTCAATAAATATATTATATAAAAATTATCCAGTGACTTAAAGGAAATAAATAATTTTAAAACATTTAAACATACTCTTAACTTTTAAGACATTCCTTATCAATGAAGAGTCAATAAAAACATCATTAAGATTATAGTAAGTAATTCAGGTATAGCTGAAATAAGAGTTTGTGTTATCTTTTTGAATTTGAAATGAAATTTGATGGATGAATCATCAAGATTTTATGTGACATGAGGCTAAATTATTGTAACTGATCTATGTAACTGATGTCATTTTATTATTATTTATTTTAGTTGTAAGTTAATGTTATGGTATTGCATGCTGAAAAGTAAAATCTATACATAATCGAATTTGCAATAAAGGCGTTTTGATTTGATTTTTGGATTTGATTTGTTAATTGGATATTTGTTTGATTTGATATTTGTTTGGGACGTTAAAATGTGCTAAAGCCACCATGCTGGCGAAGTGCAAGGTGGAATGCTTCACACACCGTTCAGAATATTAAGACCTTCAGACGTGGAAGTTTCCTCCCAATTAGTAAATATAGCTGCCATAGTATAGCTAAATCGCAATAAGACAAGCTTTCCGATGATAATGTTACACGCATAAAACCTGTATTAATTTCCTGCTACTGGTCGACGGATGCCTACGAATTCTTTCTTTGCATTATTTACGTCATCGCCACTCGTCAGTTCGCCTCCACAAAACATGTTTTCTAAACAAGATGAATATGTTCTTACCTGTTGCAGCTGCGGCCACTGCAAGTGTAACAATTAACAGCATTTTTAAATACGGATTCGCTTTCACTCGAACGAGACTCATTATTGCACAACAGCAACACGATCGTGTATTAAATTCCTTACAAAAAGGTGAAACGTCAAATCAAATATGTACTCAAATAACTTTTTGTTTGACATCCACGCTGGCGTAATCAGCGGGCGCGATCACAGATCAATTGGTTCGAAATGCTCTGATGGGACCGCAGATGCAGAATAATCATGTGATGCTTTGACCTTTACATAAAGTTTTATCTGTCAAAGTCAGTGACGCTGTAATATTTATGGTCTCTACGTTCTCTACGGCTAGTCCCTCAGACCAAGGGTAGAAAGAGGTTTTAATCATGGGTTTTAATAGTTAGGTACACAGAACACATATACTCTCTACCGGTTAGGTATAAAACGTAGTGAAACAAACAACAAAAAAAAAAACGTAAACGTAACAACTCTTTGGGTATTTTATTTAATAGAGCCAACTAATTATAAATTATAATAACATGCCGTTAAGCAAATATATTAGTAGTAAAGCTCCACTTACAAGTTACCAGAAATTAATCAACTGAGTATACCTATATTAAATGAAATGCCAGGCTCTACAGATTGAGAATATGAAAACTCTCGGTCATGGACAACTAAATCGTTGGTTATTTTACAGTTACATACACTTTGAACCAACTTTAAAAATGGTCGCTACGAGATTTGCATTAACCCGCCAAATTCAAGTTTAGGTTTTCGCATAGGTAGACGAATTACACGTTAAGATTATACTGGTGTCCAAATGAAATCTACTAATCTATAAAACTCCATAAATAAAAATAGTAGGGAACAACCATGGAGCCTCACATGGAGCAATATTGGAGTAAATACTATTTTGATTGTGTTATATTCATAAACTCTAGTCTTATGTATTTAAATTGAGAACTTGTCAATAGGAGAAACAATAACTTGTTACTTTGGTGTCCGCTATTCAATAAACATTGAGTAAAACCATATCAACTTATTTTCCTTTAAATCAAAAGATTCACTGCATTAATCTGAGGCATTAAAAACTACCATCAAGTAACAAGCAACCCATTGGAAAAGGAAGAGAATTTAACAAAAACAACCGGCCAAGTGCGAATCGGACTCCCGTACAGAGGGTTCCGTATTAATTAGTAATATTATATATTCGGTGTTACTACTAAAGAAAAGGTAATAAGAATCACTTTTCTTACCCAACTGCAATGGGGGTAAGGGGGTGCACTTCCATCTCGGCACCCCAACTGCCAGCCTCACCTGCCCGTGGTGCCCCTGCTGATCGACGAACGAGGAAATGGCGAACCGATAAACGGCGGGATAACCGTTTTTTCAACTGGCTAGGCTGAAAAATGGAGCAGGTCGGTGTCGGGAAGCAGCGACACCGGCGCGACCAGTCTGGCCCTGCGGACGACCAACCCGTCTGCCCAGCGTGGACGACTATTGGGCATAAACCCTTAATGATTAGCCGAAATTGTCCACGGCCCCCAGTCCCTGGCAGCCCCGCTAGCCCCGGCTCTGGCAGCGGTACGGGTAACGGCGGGGCAGGGGGTGCTAAGAATCTCCAGCAGAGATTCCGCTGCCAACCCCGACGACTGGACCTGGCAACTTATAACGCACGCACTTTGAGGACCGACGAGAAGATAATCGAGCTGGAAGAAGCTGTGAGCAAGCTACGGTGGGATATCATAGGATTATCAGAGGTCCGAAGAGAGGGGGAGGACTCTGTTATTCTCCAATCCGGCAACTTGCTCCACTACCGGGAGGGCGACCAGCAGTCCCAAGGTGGTGTCGGGTTTATCGTCCACAAATCTCTCGTAAACAACATTGTCCAAATCGAAAGTGTGTCGAGTAGGGTAGCGTACCTGATACTCAGAATTTCCGAAAGATATTCGTTGAAGGTCATACAGGTGTATGCACCGACGTCGGCACATCCCGATGAGGAGATCGAGGCTATGTATGAGGACATCTCAAGAGCCATGCATGCCTCGAATACCCACTACAGTGTTGTGATGGGGGATTTTAACGCAAAACTGGGCAAGCGAAGCGTTGGTGAAGTGAGAGTGGGTAATTTTGGGTATGGGCAGCGGAACCATCAGGGGCAGTTGTTGGCGGACTTCATGGAGAGGGAGGGCCTCTTCATGATGAACTCCTTCTTCAGGAAGGCGCCTCACCGGAAGTGGACATGGGTGAGTCCGGATGGTTCCACGAGGAATGAGATTGACTTCATCATGTCAACTAAGCGGCACATATTCAATGATGTCTCTGTGATCAATAGCGTTAAGACCGTGAGCGATCACCGAATGGTAAGGGGCACATTGAATATCAATATAAAGCTGGAAAGAGCTCGACTGGTGAAGTCAACGCTCCGCCCCACTGCTGTGCTTATCCAAAACCCCGAGGCTTTCCAACTCGAGCTTCAAAATCGCTTCGATTGCCTGGAGGATTGCGTATCTGTGGACGATTTAAATGACAGGCTGGTGGAAGCTGTCCGTACCGTTGGGTCTAAGTTTTGTAAAACTTACTGCCCTAAGAGACCCAAAAAGAGACCCAGACCAGACCCTCAAACTCATGAACGAGAGGAACGAGATGAGACTCCAGTCTTCTGTAGACGTATCTGAATACCAGCGAATCAATAGACAGATCTCGAAATTACAAACGCGCGACCTACGTGCTCACAATACCGAGCGCATCAAAGACACCATAGTGCAGAACAGGGGCTCGAAAGTGTTCGCCAGAGATCTGTCTATCGGAAAGAGTCAGCTGACGCGTCTGAAGACCGATAACGGCAGTCGTATCTCCTCAAAACCTGAGATCTTGAGGGAAGTCGAAAATTTCTACGGAAGCTTATACACCTCAGTCCAGAAGCCTGTCCAAGATTTGGCTAGAGACCCTAGAACCAAACTAACCCGGCACTATACCGAAGATATTCCGGACGTCAGCCTATACGAGATTAGAATGGCTCTCAAGCAGTTGAAGAACAACAAGGCGCCGGGAGATGACGGAATCACAGCTGAACTGCTGAAAGCGGGTGGAAAACCGATTTTGAAGGTCTTTCAGCGAATGTTCAATTCCGTCATTCACGAAGGAGTAACGCCCAAGGCGTGGAACAGGAGCGTGGTGGTTCTGTTCTTCAAAAAAGGTGACAACACTTTGCTGAAGAACTATAGACCCATCTCGCTGCTGAGCCATGTCTACAAACTGTTCTCGAGGGTCATTACGAATCGTCTCGCTAATAGGTTTGACGACTTCCAGCCTCCCGAACAAGCAGGATTCCGAAAAGGCTTTAGTACCATAGACCACATTCATACGCTGCGGCAGGTTATACAGAAGACTGAAGAGTATAACCAGCCACTTTGCTTAGCGTTTGTGGACTATGAGAAGGCCTTCGATTCGGTGGAGACATGGGCTGTGTTGAGATCTCTGCAGAGATGCCGAATCGACTACCGGTATATCCAAGTGTTGAAGTGTTTGTATGAAAACGCCACTATGTCAGTCCGTATCCAAGACCAAGCTACGAGACCAATCCAACTGCAGCGAGGAGTGCGACAGGGAGATGTCATCTCTTCAAAGTTGTTTACCGCGGCGTTGGAGGACGTCTTTTAGCTACCGGATTGGAACGGATGTGGCATCAACATCAACGGCGAGTATATCACTCACTTGCGATTTGCCGACGATATAGTCGTCATGGCAAAGACCCTGGGGGATCTCAACACAATGCTCAACGACCTCAGCAGGGTTTCTCAACAAGTTGGACTCAAAATGAACATGAGCAAGACAAAGATTATGTCAAATACTCATGTTTCGCTCCAACCAGTGGTTGTTGAAAACTCTGCACTCGAAATTGTTGACGAGTACATATACCTTGGACAAACAATACAATTAGGTAGGTCCAATTTCGAGAAAGAGGTGAACCGCCGAATCCAACTCGGCTGGGCAGCGTTCGTGAAACTCCGCGATGTCTTCTCGTCCAACATCCCTCAGTGCCTGAAGACCAAAGTCTTCGAACAGTGCGTGTTGCCAGTGATAACCTATGGATCAGAGACTTGGTCGCTAACTATGGGCCTCATAAGAAGGCTCAGGGTCACTCAGCGAGCGATGGAGAGAGCTATGCTCGGAGTATCTTTGCGCGATCGAATCAGAAATGAGGAGATCCGCAAAAGAACCAAAGTAACCGACATAGCTCAACGTGTCGCAAAGCTGAACAGCTGTCGAGTGGCAATGGGCGGGGCACATAGCTCGCAGGACCGATGGACGTTGGGGACCCAAGGTGCTGGAATGGCGGCCACGCACCGGAAAGCGCAGTGTCGGTCGACCCCCCACCAGGTGGACGGACGACATTAAGAGGGTCGCGGGGAGTCGCTGGCGCCAGGCGGCGCAAGATCGTGGTGTTTGGCGGTCATTTCAGGAGGCCTATGTCCAGCAGTGGACGTCCATCGGCTGAAACGACGACGACGACGACGACCCAACTGCAAACTAAACTTTGTTTTTTGGGGTTAATTGTTAATACCGAAATAAAACTACTTACTAGATCTCAAAATCGTTCAAAACAATTTTCTGTGGAAGTTCGTATGGTAATGTACATCATATATATTTTATAATTTTATCATTCCCTTAGAAGCGACAGGGGGGAGGGAGGACACACATTTTACCACTTTGGACGTGTCATTCGTGCAAGCTATTTAGAAAAAAAATATATATTAGAAACCTCAATATAATTTTTGAAGATGTATCCATAGATACCTCATGACTATGGGTTTAATGAAAAAAAAAATTGAGTTTCAGTTCTAAGTATGGGGAACCCCCAAAATTTATTGGTTTTATCTATTTTATGTATGAAAATTTTAATGCGGTTTACAGAATACATCTATTTATAAAGTTTCAACAGTATAGTTCTTATAGTTTCGGAAAAAAGTGGTTGAGACATACGGACGGACGGACAGACAGACAGACAGACAGATATGACGAATCTGTAAGGGTTTTGGCATTTGGCTACGGAACCCTAATTCTTATTTTTCCAGTATCAGCTTTTAAGTATGAAAATAAATTAATAACAGAAAAATAAATCTAAATAATCTTAGTTTTTAAAAATAATTATTTGTAATTTATTGTTAGAATATTCGTTATAATTAAAGCAATATTGTTTTCTCGTATGAATGTAACAATAAGTGCATATCACGGAATTAAATTTCCTTTATAATTAATAAAACCTATTATCTAACTCTGTGAATAAATCAATAACGACTTACGTATTTCTTTTATTTCGCATTTAATTAGGTAGCTGCCTCGTGTATTTCGAGGGGAATACGATCGTGGGCGTAGCATAAAGGACTTTGAAGGAATCAACATCTTATTAATAAACACGTGGAAGTTTTCCGCCACAACGGAAACAAATTAGGTCAAGTGCGAGTCGGGCTCGCGCACTGAGGGCTCCGGACTATCAAGGCCAATTCTCAAAAGTATTAAAATAAACTAAATAACCCTGCCCACCGAATCCAAAACGAGTAATAAATCACATTTATTGTATGGGTTTTAACTATTTATTTTTAAAGTTAATATATGTATATACGAGTATAATATCTTATACCATTAAACGCGCAATTCTTCTCTATATCTTTCAACTTTAAATTCTATAATATATATTATAAAGAAGTAACGTTTGTGAGTTTGTAAATTATAACGTTTTAAGGGGTAATCTCTGGATCTACTGAACCGATTTTTAAAATTCTTTCACCAATAGAAAGCTATGTTATTGTGGAGTGTCATTTAAGCTATAATAGTTACCGCAATATAGGCAGGTCGGCTCCCTACGCAACAAAGTTTACGTACGAAATTATATTTTTTTTATTTATTCCGAACTTACGTGAATGCAACGGCTTATCCGAGGAAGGATTGCCGCTAGATGGCGCTGTTTAAGATAGTTACAGTTTTTAATCATTTACTCCAATCGCAATGAACTATTTTTAATAATATGTGTTTTGCGGAAATACAACGTTGCCTTTTATTTTATCACATCATTATTTTAAACTAAAACGTAACCATTTCGTTATCTAGTTCAAATATAAAAATCTGTCATCTCTGTTAGCGTAGGGACACGACGAGCACCCACACATTGACGCTATGGTTTCAATCCAGGATCTGTGGTTCTTAAGTGCTCTACCAATTGTTAGCGTAAAAAAGGACATAGATGGCGTTTAATTAAAAAAAATACTCAGAGATATCATTAATTATAGTCGACAATTATCAGATTTTCGGAGAGATCAATCATCTCCGAGTTGGTACTAAAATTTTCTTGATAAAAAACAAAAAAAAAACTAGGTATTGCCCGACCCAGGGATCTAACCAAGGAGCTCGTGATTACATCCACCTACTATCTAGCTAATCTAGCTTGGTACTACGTAAGTAGGTATCTAACAAGTAATTACCTACCTATAGACATTTCACTCCACGAAGACGCGCCCCATTCTGTGAAAATAGCTAATGTTTCATTCGATTCGTATGAAGTTTGTCGGAGTGGGGCAATTCGTCGTGGATTGAAATGTTTATACCTATCTACTTATACTATAATATTGATATCTATTATTTTGACTTTGCCGTTGCCGTTTTGCCGTTGCGACGTAGGTCGGTCGTGGGCTCGATTCCCACTATTGGTAAAGGTTTGTGTGATAAGCAGGAATATTTTCCAGTGTCTGGGTGTTTTATTATGTATGTGTCTGGGTATAGGTATTATATTATATGTACCTATAATATTATATTCTCTAATATTTAAAATTCTCTCGCCAATTTTGTTACCAAACTCCTCCGAAACGGTTCGACCGATTGTTATGAAGTTTTCAGTGTATGATCGGTAGGTCAGAGAGCAGGATGTAATGTTTTTTTTTTATATTCCTAATGGCAATTCAACGTTTGCCGGGTCAGCTAGTTTATGTATATTAAGTTATATGTTTCAACGTTTGCCGGGTCAGCTAGTTTATGTATATTAAGTTATATGTATATATTTATCCCGCAAACAATCTGACACCCGCTGAAGAAAAAAGTGCATTCAAAGTGGCGTCCACCGCCTTTTGACTTGACTTGGTGGAGTTCTAAGTATGGGGCACCCCCAAAATGTATTACTTTTTTTTTAAATTTGTGTGAAAACCTTAATGCGGTTCACAGAATACATCTACTTACCAAGTTTCAACAGTATAGCTCTTATAGTTTCGGAAAAAAGTGGCTGTGACATACGGACGGACAGACGGACAGACGGACAGACAGACATGACGAATTTATAAGGGTTCCGTTTTTTGCCATTCGGCTACGGAACCCTAAAAATCAACGCAAAAATGGTTGCATTTACCCACAACACGGGTTTCTATTATAAATAGGTTTATACTAGCAAAAACTTCGGGTTATTATAAACCTTAAAGTGAAGCAGGTAAGGCTTAATTTTGATTGCTAAACACATAACAGTTACGACGTTTATCATCAGACTCGGGATAGGCAATAAATTTTAACCGTCACTCGAAAGTCGAAAATCTGTATTACAATATGTACAAAAAATATTTAGTCTAATACACAACATTACCCGTACGCAATAGAGTTGAAAATAGCAAACGCGCGTGTGCGCGGTCTTGGTCTTGGTCTTGCAGCAAGAGTCTCGCAAGTCTCGCAATTATCTATTAGCCTATTGCTAGTCCCGAACTCCTACACTCTCCAAAACGACACTTATAGCCACAACGACCTCCTATAGTAATGTTATTATCTCGCTGCAGACTTGGTCATAAATCATTCGAGTGTTTCGCTTTTGCTGTTCTGCAGTAATGCACAACTCAACAAAGAACAACAAAAGCAAAACACTCGAATGATTTATGATCGAGTCTGCAGCGAGATAATAACACTACTATAGCACAGTGACGCGCGCCCGGATTGAATGGGAGGTCGCGGGTTCGATTCCCGCCACAGGCCACTTTGGAATTTTCAATTTTATAATTTCCTATTTGGCTCAGGTCTGGTCTGGTGGGAGGCTTCGGCCGTGGCTAGTCACCACCCTACCAGCAAAGACGCACCGCCAAGCGATTTACCGTTCCGGTGTGTGCTGTGTAGAAACCGCTAGGGGTTGCTTACCTCTTCCAAGGTAGTACGATAACATCTGCGGCTGCATCGTCACTTACCATTAGATGAGATCACAGTCACGTACTTACTTGTAGTGTGTAAAAAAACGGAGGTCGGCCCGCGAAATTCAAATTTTATTTTGTATTTCGCAAATATTTAACTAGTACAATGAATTAGGCTCATGGCATCCATTTTGCGAAAAAAACAATCCCAACAAAAACATTTTCATGTAAAATGTTGCCAGACGAGTATATGGCTCACACTGTCAAAAAGTTATCAGATCTCATGTAGGGCAAGACTTCTGACTTTATACACCCTTAAATACAAGCTCTAACTTCATAAACTCTACACTTTAGTTACAATAATGTCTTGGCCGTTTGGCTACCGTCATATGGGCGTAAAGTGAAAAATTTATCCCACCAAAATCATTTTCCTAATTTCAAATTTTGATTTAACAGAAGTTACAGAGTACTGAAAAGTGAATAAATTTTTGATTTTACGCCCAATGTAACGGTAGCCAAACGCATAGACGAACAAATAATGTCATGTAACATAGTACCCTAAAGTGTCACGTTACCGAGATATTTGAAGGTAAAGATAGATATATGAGGACAACGACAATCATTAAAAATAGACTTATCCTCATATGTCTGTCTTTACCTTCAAATATCTCGGTAACGTGACACTTTGGGGTACTATGTTACTTGACATTATTTGTTTGTATATGTGTCCTCTATCCATACATACTACATTCATCGTGCGCCGCGATTTCGAAAAAAAATCAAAATGGCGGCCAGGTCGCTATGCCAGCTTCCATACAAAAAAATTCAAACCCCTTTAAAAAACTTATAGTGGATTTAAAGTTAGTAGTTTTGGCCTACCGAAAGTGAAACTAATTATACATTTATCAAGATAAAATGATAATCAAACGTAATGTATAGATCCAAATTTCCATTTCTAACTTCAAATTTTACCTATTAAAATACAAATGAAAGTTTGGATGTTTGTTACTCAATCACAACACAACCACTGAACTGATTTGGCTGAAATTTAAAATGTAGACTGATTATATCCTGGACTAACACAGAATACTTGTTATCCATTAAAAATCTACGGAAGGTATCGGGTGTTTATTAGTTTTTTAACTATTGTTTTATTTATAGTCTTTATTTTCGTTGGGCGCTGAGGCGCTCTTGAAATTCAAATTTGACGCTTGACACGCTTGACAACTCATTTTGGTCACAGAGCACTGGACTCTGGGCAATGAACACGCGGAGCTCGGTACGGGAATTCGGGCTTGCCGCGTGCACTATGGTACTGGGCACGCTGACTTTGGGGCGCTGTGAAAATCCATATAATTAACATTGACAGAAGACTGAAGAGTATAACCAGCCACTTTGCTTAGCGTTTGTGGACTATGAGAAGGCCTTCGATTCGGTGGAGACATGGGCTGTGTTGAGATCTCTGCAGAGATGCCGAATCGACTACCGGTATATCCAAGTGTTGAAGTGTTTGTATGAAAACGCCACTATGTCAGTCCGTATCCAAGACCAAGCTACGAAACCAGTCCAACTGCAGCGAGGAGTGCGACAGGGGGATGTCATCTCTCCAAAGCTGTTTACCGCGGCGTTGGAGGACGTCTTTAAGCTACTGGATTGGAACGGATTTGGCATCAACATCAACGGCGAGTACATCACACACTTGCGATTTGCCGACGATATAGTCGTCATGGCAGAGACCCTGGAGGATCTCAACACAATGCTCAACGACCTCAGCAGGGTTTCTCAACAGGTTGGACTTAAAATGAACATGAGCAAGACAAAGATTATGTCGAATACTCATGCTTCGCTCCAACCCGTAGTTGTTGAAAACTCTGCACTCGAAATTGTTGACGAGTACATATACCTTGGACATACAATACAATTAGGTAGGTCCAATTTCGAGAAAGAGGTGAACCGCCGAATCCAACTCGGCTGGGCGGCGTTCGGGAAACTCCGCGATGTCTTCTCGTCCAACATCCCTCAGTGCCTGAAGACCAAAGTCTTCGAACAGTGCGTGTTGCCAGTGTTAACTTACGGATCAGAGACATGGTCGTTTACTATGGGCCTCATAAGAAGGCTCAGGGTCACTCAGCGAGCGATGGAGAGAGCTATGCTCGGAGTATCTTTGCGCGATCGAATCAGAAATGAGGAGATCCGCAAAAGAACCAAAGTAACCGACATAGCTCAACGTGTCGCAAAGCTGAAGTGGCAATG
The DNA here is from genome assembly GCA_036785405.1 of Coenonympha arcania. NCBI lineage: Eukaryota > Metazoa > Arthropoda > Insecta > Lepidoptera > Nymphalidae > Coenonympha > Coenonympha arcania. Next base: position 13,365,402 of record CM072082.1, read on the forward strand.
GGCGGGGCACATAGCTCGCAGGACCGATGGACGTTGGGGACCCAAGGTGCTGGAATGGCGGCCACGCACCGGGAAGCGCAGTGTCGGTCGACCATCCACCAGGTGGACGGACGACATTAAGAGGGTCGCGGGGAGTCGCTGGCGCCGGGCGGCGCAAAATCGTGGTGTTTGGCGGTCATTTCAGGAGGCCTATGTCCAGCAGTGGACGTCCATCGGCTGAAGCGACGAATTAACGCTTGGCATGCCCGACGGCTAACTGTGGGTACTGGGCACTGGGCCTTGGGCACTCATCTCACCCTGGGCACTGGGAACTGAGAGCTGGGCTCGTTAGACGGGGCCTGTGTGTAACTTGGGCTTGACGCGTCCGTTTGGGCACTGAGCAGGTATTTATGCGCTATAACGCTCTTCAAAATCAGAGAGATTTGACGCTTGGCACGTTCAACAGCTCAAGCTGGGCACTGGGCACTCGGCTCAATGTGGGTTCTTGTCATTGAGCGCTGGATCCTGCTCACTCGACATGCAGTGAAACTCGGCTTGTAAAACATGACATGCGTGGAACTTGGGCTTGAAACGTGCGATATTACTGGGCACGGGGCACTGGGTTCTTGGGCGCTTGGCCACTTGGGCACTGGAATCACGCTTATAATTACCAAAAAAAAAATACGTGTTTTTCCAGATGCATACTAGCATGAAATTAAGTTTGTACCTATATACGTATGGGAAACCCCATACGAACTTCCAACCCCCTAATTTGATGGATGTGGGGTGATTTACTAAAAATCCTGAAACACGTATTTAATTGTTTATTATAAAGAGTCCCTATATCAATTTTGAGACCTCTAGCATCAATATTTGCCGTAGTTTCATACAAACTTCCATCCCCCCATACGAACATCCAACCCCCTAATCTGATGGATGTGGGGTGATTTACTAAAAATCCTGAAACACGTATTTAATTGTTTATTACAAAGTGTCCCTATGTCAATTTTGAGACCTCTAGCATCAATATTTGCCGTAGTTTCATACAAACTTCCATCCTTTATTTTAAGGGGTTGGGGGGTTAAATTTCCAACTTTTGGAATTTTTTTGTTGGTTGTGTACTAATTCTAGCTTACATACCAAATTTCAGTTTTTTAGGACTTCAGGAAGTACCTAGGAATTTTGATGATCATCAGTGAGTCAGTCAGTCAGTCAGTGACGAAATTTGGGTTTTTCAGATGTCAATAAAATCTAAAGTATAAGACCTGTGATATTGAAACTTTATACGTTTAACAAGTTCACCGGCGACATCATTTCCCGAGAATTTTGATTATCTGGAATAATTCTGGCCTAAGTTATAAAGGTTTAAAAATACGGCGAAACACTTCGAGAAAAGATAGGTAGTGCCCTCGCGCTTCGCTTGTTTCGTCTGGCGGGGACACTACCGTGTCCCCAGATATCATCTTCACAGGTTTATATAAAAAAGTTTGCCGAGTTTGACGTGAGTTCGCAATTCACATATTGGTTGATATTCGAACTACATTTCTAAACTGGACATTTTCAAGACAAACGTTATTATGTTTGAAAATATTTTTGGTTCAAACATGAGACGAAAGTATCGATAATACATTCACCGGCCTAGTTTTTTATAATTCAAACCAAAAAGCAAATAATATGAGCTCCAAATCAATCATATTTATACGCGAAAAACGCCATACATTTTAATATGGAACTCCCAGGCACTGTCTTTCCTGCCAGTTACAACCCGGGCGCCTTTAGATCAAGAGTGAATAGGCATCTCCTAGGCAAGCGCGTTCCACCTTAGACTGTATCATCATTTTCCATCAGATGTGGTCACAGTCAAGCGCTAGCCTATACAGTTAAAAAAAAAACTTCATATTCGGTTCATTAAATACATCAACTGAAACCACTGCCTAGCATGTAGTGACAACAGTAATAAGAATAATAAATCATATAGAAACGCAGATCTTACAAATGAGTTAAAAATTATCGAAATTCTCATTATTAAAATAATAAGTTAACTTCACGCCTAAACGCATCTGCGGGCATATGCGGGCTGCAAAGTCGAACTGTCTCTGTATTAGGCCGCGAACTGCGAATGCGATAAACTAGTTTCTACGTATGCGTGTTTTCTGACAATTATTAACATACTTCAAAGACTAAACGCGCGATGGACATTTAAATTGTCTGAAGTATCGAAGTTTGATTTTTCATGGTCAGGGTACTAAATTTACACCGCGTATTGTATCTGTGCGCCTAGAAAATATCAGGATCGAAAGTTCCCACGGTCTTAAGGGTGTATAAAGTCAGAAGTCTTGCCCTACATGAGATCTGATAACTTTTTGACAGTGTGAGCCATATGCTCGTCTGGCAATATTTTACATGAAAATGTTGTTGTTGGGATGAATTTTAATTTTTATGCGATAGGTAGATGTACGATAACAATTTTTACAAGCGGAACAAAAGTTCCAGAAATCCATTGTTTTGGAATTTCAATGACTCCTTTGTGCGATTTGTGTCAGGCGATTATGCACCTTGTTCTGCTTGTAATAGGGTTGATTCGTAAAAATGTTTACCAAAAAAAATTATCTAAAAATACTTGCGGTCTTCGATAGGCAACCTGATGGATACCTACGTAATTATAAATAAGTATACATAAAAATTTGGTTTTAGCAAAAAATAAGTAGGTATACATAAAAATTTGGTTTTAGCAAAGGATCTATTAGTACCTACCTACCTACCTACCTACTAGCATTTTGCGCGGCGTTGTTGCCAGCCAGCACAGCCCATTTGCTACTTTCTTTACTCAGCTCATAGAATAAAGTGTGAGGTGTTGGTTACGGTAACAGTGTGAGGTGTCGGTTACTTTTGCCTCGGTAAGGGACTAAGGCCTCGACTTGAGCCCTGCTTGTGTGGTGTGAGAAACCTAAGCAACAAGTACCTATGCTAGTTTGGATAGTTTGGATAGCTTACAATACTAAATTAGTAGGTACTATCCGTTCAAAGAAACTTTGCCGCTCAGATGAGAACGATTCTGCGAACGGGTTATACCTACCTACCTATTATTATCAATGAATATACTTACGTAGTTTCATCAGTAATTCGCTCTAGGGCGGAACGACTTCTTTTCCTAGATTTATACGACGCACTTGAAAATTCATGTTTTTTATACGCTATTTTGTATGGTTCATTTTGAACTCTACAAATAGCGCCAGCGAAGTATTTTCATCATGTATCTATACAACGCCATCTATCATGATGGCGTTGTCCAACTTCAAAAATACTACGTGTCTAACGTAGTTGTTTTAGGTAGTTACACTAGATGTCGCTCGTAACACAAGGTAAAACCATGTACTTACTTACACACACATATGTAAATTTAGCGTTTTTTAAATGCCGTATTATTCTCTAACTAAAGTAAATATTCGCCTGATATTTAAATTGCGGGTATAAAAAGTCCTAAGTAAATCGTAAATATCAATAAATATAACAACAAATGTATATTTTTCAAGATTAATTCAAGTGAAAAATGTATGAGAGCATCTCCTAGCTTGTGGCCCTTAATGTGAAGTATTACGCGGGACAAACGGGCCGGAACAAAGATATTTCTAACGCGGAACGGAGTCCGCGGACAGGCGGTTTCGGGGGCGATAAATCGATCTAGCTACGGTTAATTTTTAGAAAATGTCGTATATACCCAAAAAAAACCATCTGCCAGTTATTATCTATAACTATAAAAGGCTTTGTCCTGAGTGACTGACTGACAGACAAGCTACAGCCCAAACGGCTGAACGTAAGAACTTGAAATTTTCAGGGAAGATTCTTTGTGAACCCAAACCGCTCGCCAAGAAAGGGTTTTTGAAATTCTACCCCTAAGGGGGTTAAATAAGGGATTTAGGTTTGTATGAAAGTCCCTCATTTTTCAAGTTAGATTCATGAAAATTGGTATATAGACTTTCAAATAAAAATAAGAGAATGGGTGTCCGAGGGATTTTGGAAATTTCACCCCTAACTCTCTAAAAAGGGGGTTGAAACTAGAAAACGCTTGATCCCGGCTGGCTGGCTTTTGGACAAGCTACTGCCCAAACGGTTGAACGTATAAACATGAAATTTTCAGGGAATATTCTTTTAACACCCTAGATGTGTACTAAGAAAGGAATTTTTGAAATTCTACCGGTAAGGGTGTTAAATAAGGAATTTTATTTTACATATTTATTATGGAAATCCGTCAATTTTCAAGTTGTGTTCATTAAAATCGGTAAGTAGGCTTTTGGATAAAAATAACAAAGTGCCTCGATTTTTTTATTCCACCCCTACTTATGAGACTACCTCCTAGGGGGGTGAAACGGGGGTCCAAAGATATTACGAAGAAATGCTCCTTCACGCCGCAGTTACTGATCGGAATTGGTTGAAATTTAAAAAAGTGTTAAATCATATTCTGGTTTAATAAATAGACTACTTTTTATCCCACAAAAATCTATGGTTCCCGCGAAATTTGTAAAAAATAGAAATACGCGCGGGGGAAATGCTCCTTCACATCGCAATTTCTGAATCGATTTGTCTATAATTTAGAATAGAGGTAGATTATATCCCGGTTTAATACATAGGCTAATTTTTATCCCGAAAAAATCCATGGTTTCTGAGGGATGTGTGAAAAACCAAAATTCCTGCGGAAGAAAAACTTCTTTACGCCGCAACTACTGAAACGATCAGGATGAAATTTGGATTAGAGGCAGATTAGATAATGATCTAGCACTTAGGTTACTTTTTATCCTGGAAAATTACATGGTTTTTGCGGGATATTTGAAAAGTCGAATTCCACGCCGGAGTAAAATCGTTTACGCCGCAATCACTGAACCGACTTGACTGAAATTTGGAGTAGAGGTAGATTATGTCCCGGTTTAATACATAGCTTACTTTTTATTCAGAAAAAATCCATGGTTTCCGCGGTATATGTGAAAAACCAAAATTCACGCGGGAGGAAAACCCTTTTACGCCGTAACTAATGAAACGATTTGACAAAAATTTGGATGAGAGGTAAATTATGTAATGATTTAGAACTAAGGTTAATTTTCATCCCGGAAAAATCCATAGTTTTACGGGATTTTCGAAAAATCGATTTCCACGCAGGAGAAAAATCCTTTACGCTGCGATTACTGAACCGACTTGGCTGAAATTTGGAATGGAGATAGATTACATCGTGTATTAATACATAGGCTACTTTTTATCCCGGAAATATCCATGGATTCCGAGAAATATGTGAAAAACCGTAATTTTCGCGGTTGAAATACCTTTATGCTGTAACTACACAAATGATTTAGTTGAAATTTGGAGTTAAGATAAACGATATCCTGGATTATCATACAGCTTATCTTTTATTCTGGAAATTCCGTGTTTACCGCAAAATTTATGTAAAAACGAAGTTCACGCGAGGGATACCGTCAGCTACTTTCTTAAAAGTAGGTATAAAGGTTAAGTTTGATAAGGAAATTCAGGTTTTTGAAAAATCTTAATCTCTGGGTTTGTGAAAAATCGAAATTAACGCGGGCAAAGCCGCGCGCAAAAGCTAGTATATATAAATATTCTCTGAACATTTGAAGCGTCTACCTGTTACCGTTATCAATATCGAGCAAAACAAGCAAAGAAATCACGTTTGTTGTTTGAGAGCACTTAAATATTTTACAATTCTATTTTTTAGTATTTGTTGTTCATCATCATCATCATATCATCTTTAAAAATTTCAAGTCTGTAGCTAACACGGTTCAAGAGATACAGCCATGATATGGTGACAGACGGACCGACGGATCAACAGCAAAGTCTTAGTTTTTGTCCTTAGGGTACGGAACCCAAAAAATGTTAGTATCCAAACGAACAACTCTCGAGACGCAATATCATAAGTGGGTATCAAGTGAAAGCTTAAATTTGGGAAATATGTAAACAATTTTTTTTTCATGATAAAAATATTGAGAGCAATTAGATTCATATTATATGCAAGTGGAAAATTAAAGCGTGCGCTTTCACCCAGAATAGAGAGACTTGTTCTTAAAAACATTTCTTAGAAAGACTTGTTCGTAGAAAGATTACAGACAATCAGGTTGTCTCTAATCTTTACTGCCAACAAGTGGCGGAAAAAAGAGCCGACTGCCTCGCGAGAGGACCTTGAGTCCGAAAAGATTTAGCTAGATGTTGATGTCTATGTACATATATGTTACCGGAAATATGTGAATACCGGGAAATATATACAATTTTAGGAAAAGTATACAACTCCTGGCTTATTATTTAGGAAATGTGTGAAAGGAGAATATCAACATCAAGTAATAAACACATTTCCTAGGAAATCTATACAAATCCTAAACGGCGTTCGCAAATGTGTAAAAGACGAGTGCATGGTAATAAAAAATGAAATCAGATATATGGCAGCTTCCAACCAATTCGGATCTGCGACGTCTCCGCTGCTGCAGGCAGTGCTACCCCTTCGCTCTTACGTAGCAAAGATTGCACCCAGGCGAGCCGAAATAGCCAAAGCTTGTCGCCGAAGGCGACCAGTATGCCGATGGCTGCGGAGGTGAGACAGCTCTAAAATAGCGAACATTTCGGATCTGTAACGTGATGCCGTCTCCGGCGCCTGAGGAAGGTGTATGTACACCATCATCCGACGTGTCTCCTCCGAAAGGAATGTGCCGCCCACTTCGGTAATTTTTTTACGAGGTTGTCTTCCCAGTAGTGCCCCGAAGAGACTTTTGGGCGTTTCCGCCCCCGCTTGTTATTATTTAATGAGTCTAATTCCTCCTCCAGTGTAAGTGTAGACGTTTCGAACTTTCGACATTGTGGCCTATGCTGGGACTTGAAGCTATTAGCCGTCCGACGTTACCGGGAGCACCCGCGGCCGTGCGCTACGAGGAGTACCGTAACACTCGGGCACGCGTGGAGGTTGCTTGGCCAGCCCCCCAATATAGTACATAATAAAGCTTTAAATTGATTAACGGCTGATTTTTTCGAAAACTAAGGATTAAATACGACGTTTTGATAGTTTTTGTATGGAATAATATTTCTATTCCAAATATAGTTTATCTGGCGACTGAAAATAAGTTATTCATTCCAAGAACTGCCCAGTGTTAAACTTACTGTGTTGTATTTTAAAATTGTTTTACGTTTTAACCACATTTTAGGCATTTATGTAGGTGATAGATACGGAGTTCACGGGGTCATCTTGTAGTAAAACAAAGTTTTCATGACCTTCATGACGCAGTTGGCTTTCGAATTTCAGCGGGAGATCTCGGTTCAATGGTCAGTTTGGAATTTTAATTCGCCAGTAGATTAAGCGGTCTAGTGCGGTTAGAGGTGACGACTATTTTCAAGTTAGTGCGATAACGTCTTCAGTTGCATCGTCACTTACTATCGGGTGAGATTTCATTAAAACTTGTGAAATAAAAGACAAGGCTATTTTGTTTTCTGCGCCCGCACCGATCCGCATGCGCTTTCGAAGCTCCCTTCACGATGACGTCGACACCGTTTCCAACGTCATCATTGAAATAAAGGGTGCTTTGTTATTGTGTGAGTTCGGTTTCGGGGAGTCGCAGCGCACGCCTCGCGCTATCGATCGGGCGCGTCCTCGTGCGCACGCCGCCTCGCTCGCGGCCGGCCAGGGCGTCCACACTCCTGCTGTAGTCATGCGCGAGTCTCGTCCGCCATCGCATCGACCGACGGTACAGTAGGCTTGTTCGCGCGAGTGCCGCGGTCGCGCTCGGCGGCCCCGACTGACCTACGCCTAGACCTCGCTGGCGGCTCTGGGTTGCTTCTCCATGTGTGACCGGGTCGCTTTCAAACGATCGATCGGAGACGGTGGCCGCTGGCTAGAGATGAGCTCCAGCTAATCGTGAGGCCAGGTCCAGCCGGAGGAGTAGGGGCGACCCCGCGACCCGCTTGCACCCGACCGCTGCTGCACGGCTGACCACCACTGACATCACCGCCAGGTATGTCCGTCTCTCGATGGAGCTGGTCTCCCTTGTACCTAGATGTCGCTCTACATTGCCGTCGTTCCGAGGAAACTGCGTGATCATCGCTCAGAAGTATAAGTTGCTCGATGTTGCAGTAATCCGTCCGTTCCTGTGACATAGATTCGTATATGTAAGTACAGCCGTCGATATTGCAAAAGTCAGAGGCCGTTCAGAGGCAGTAGAAAGAGAGAAGAGGATTCGCTGAAAGAGAGGGCAGATGTCCGTCAATATGAAAAACTTCCTATTAACTTGTATCTGCGACGCTTACCACTTCTTACATACGGCATAGTAGAGATGTTAATGAGGAACTTAGAAAAAATTATACAGTAAGAAATATTTTCTTGACAGATTGGATGTTCAATATACCTACATGAGTTTTATTAAACACGATAAGTGGCCTGTCACCTACTGTTGCCCGGGCAAATATCGAGCTTTTTTTTTTCTTAAATAATTTTCACAAGAAATTCTGCTTCGCGTATGCTGTGGCGTTCTCAGTTTTTGCGAAAATATTGTCTTGTAAAAGCGAATGCATATTGTTCATAGGAAGTTTTGTTTACTTTCAGGAAAAGGAAATTCATCGAGAAAAATCGATATAGTTGACCTTCACCTGATCAACTGGAAAGCAACTGAAAGTAGTCAATTTGAAAACGCTTTGCGAATTGAAATTTATCGTTTTCTGTGTCAGTGTTCATAGTTATTATTTTGATTTACAAAAATCAGAGTTATTATCAGTATACCCTTAGATAAACTAGAATAGGTCATCAAGTGCAAATGTGTTGTTGTTTTTTAAATGTTGATATCACAAGTAGGTTGTCGTATTTAAATTCCTCTAAATTAAAATCAATAAGATCCTCAGTGCGGAAAATGAACATTAACGGGGTCGAAGCCGTATTTAAGCGATTTTGAATTAAGTTTTATTTAAAAAATATAAAGACAAATACTTTCAAATTTATTTTCATGTATTTTGGGTCTTTAATCTAAAATCGCTTAGAAGCAGAAACACGATTCTCTCCCGAAAGTTCTCCCAGAAGTTGCTCCTAAATCTCAGTTTTTCTAATTTTTATCGGAAACTACAATGGATGTGATTGTAATTTTTGTTTTAATGTGTCGGTAATAATAATATCCAAAAACGCTTGGTAACAGATTTCGGAAAACTGGCTTAGTTTTAGAGTAATTAGCCAAAAGGTCGTTTTTCTGTTATATTCTTCCGCGACGCTGCATGTCGCACCTACCAACGTATCCGTAAGAGTGAGAAAGACAAAAATAAATTCAATAAAGGACAGTTAGAATAGAAGTTAGACATATGCTGTTAGATACATTAGAGATATTTAAATCCACGATGATGCGCCCCACACTTTCAAACTCCATACGAATCGAATAAAACATACGCGATTTTGACACAGTGGGGCTTGTCTTTCGTGGATTGAAATATCTATTCATAAGTAATGATTTCGGAACTTCTTCGTAAACTCTTGTCATAGTGGCATAATATGTCTAGCGTACGCTGTCGTTTATTCCAGCGTCTATTGCAATACTTCTTCACTTTCGACGGCAAGTAGCTTTGTATGCATTTTACTTGATTGACTTGATTGAGGCCAGTCACTAAGATTTTATTTAAATCTCAAATGCCCTGTTACTAACATGCAATTTTAACCTTACATCTAGGGAAAATAATTTCAATGTAAACTGTTCACACTGATGGACTCTCGCTGAGGTTTGGTGTTTGGAATTTAAATCAATTGGCAGTTCTGAACGTCATGTACAAATAACGCAGCAGTGACTCGGTCAGCGGTTCGCTGCGTACCAACTCAATTGGGATACTTTCTGTTTTGTATCAATTTTTATCAATTCCATTATTCAATGAAAATTATTATTATTTCACATAGGCCATATGAAATGTGAGACACTACCGCTACCAACTTTCAGTCACTGCTTTAGGAAAAAGTACGTAGATTTAGAGCTACTTACAATAATAAAAAAAAACTTAATGAGATTTGAGAATAACGAACAGATGAAGTATGTTTTTTAGGTTCATTCATTTGTACGTCCCCGTTCGTTGTTCTTTTTCATCTGGTACTCTTCTTTTCTACTTTTGAGTATTTGTTGTTGTAGCGGCAACAATGTCTGTATCTATGACGATTCATGAGATACAGCCTGGTGACAGACGAACAGACGGACATCGGACAGCGAAGTCTTAGTAATAGGGTCCCGTTTTTACTCTTTGGGTACAGAACTCTAAAAAGTATCCTATACCCTACCTCGGAATATGAACTCAAATCATGCTAACTTACTTACATTTAAATCGATCTACTGGAATAGCCGTGATGCGCGGCCATAATACAGACAGACAGACAGACAAAAGTGAAAAAATTACAGTTTTCGTTTTAGTATCGACTAAAGAGTGCAGAATTCTACCCTTTGCAGTTTTATCATAAGTACTAGCAAACGCCCACGGCTTCGCTCACGTTGAATTTCTATTTTACTCCCTCAGGCGTTTAATTTCCAAAATTCCTGTCTTAACCGGCATTTCTTTTAATTTTCACCACAAAAGTTCACCCTATGCTTGCTGGTAGTTAGAAAAAAATTCGAAAGTCACAAAAAAAGTTCAATATGGTGGCCATTTTTTACAATTCCGTACCCAACGGATAAAATGGGGCCCTATTTCTAAGACTCGGCCGTCCGTTCATCGTCCGGCCGTGCTTGATTTCTGCCATGGTCAGATATCGATTTTCAAAGCGTTCAGCAAAGGAACAAAAAAAGTTCAAAATAGTGGCTACTTTTTTAAATTTTGACCACAAATTCCATTTCTATACTTGCTGCAATAGTCCGATATCGATTTTCAAAGCAATCGCTCCAGTATCAAGAAAGTGCAAATAGGCGCCCACTTTTTTAAATTTTGACCACAAATTCCATTTCTATTCTTGCTGCAATAGTCAGATATCGATTTTCAAAGCAATCAGCCCAGTAACAAAAAAGTTCAAATTGGCGCCCACTTTTTTAAATTTTGACACCAAATTCCTTCTCTAGGCTTGCTGCCATAGTCAGATATCGATTTTCAAAGCAATCGGCCTAGTTACAAAAAACTTCAAAATGGCGGCCACTTTTTCATATTTTGACCCCAAATTCGTCCTCTATTCTTACTTGCGATGTGTCAAATATCGATTTTCAAAGCAATCGGCCCAGAAACAAAAAAGTTCAAAATGGCGGGAAAAAAGTTCATTTTTTTTAATTCATCACAAATTCCTTCTCTTTGGTTGCTATCATAGTCAGCTACGGTTTTCAAAGCAATCGGCCTAGTTATAAAAAAACTCAAAATGGCGGCCAATTTTTTAAATTTTGACTCCAAAATGGTGTGGTCATTCCACGTATTTTTATTTTTGGTTGAAGTATAAAACTGAAGTTCAATGTAACTTATTCTGGTGTGCGCTTAGTTTAACAATTTGTTAAAAACATAAATTTTCTTAGTAACGATAAGTCATTCTCATATTATTTTAGTCGATGGTCATTTCTCATATTCATTTTTGCTTGCATAATTCAAATTCTGTTGCATATTGAATAAAATTTTCATGTCCATATTATTATATTGATGTCCACTTACTATCGTAAAAATTCACTTTACATTTTATTGAGGAAACGAGAGAGTTTCTGTTGTGGAATTTTTGACGTTATCTATTACTTGCTATTCGCACTTCGTACCATAAAAATGTAAAGCTTGTATTAAATTTATCTGCTATTTGTTGCTTTGGGCCTATAAGCCATAAATACATTACAATCCGTCTTAAATCCTAAAGTTTTATGTATTCGTAAAACAAAGAAACAAATCACGCGTGAATCTAGTAGCAAAGTAAATAAAATAAATATCATTTCTTAGTACGTTAATAAGATAAAAAGATTTTAACTTAAATTATTTATAAATTATTATATGATAAGTGACATTATAATAATTATTTCAATAATAATTTCAATGATTGCTTGAAGGAATCATGTCTTTGTCGCCTCAGCGGCGTATACCTCCCCCAAGTCTCTCAAAAGCTCCCGGTTCCAAGCTTTTCTAATCCAATCCGGTCTGACTCTTTCAAAGAAAACATCTGGCCATCTTTTCCTTTGACGTCCTTTTTTCTTTGTCTATTTCTTTGTATCCATTCCTTTACCTTTTTAGTTTATCTAGCCTACAAATATGACTAGCCTTCCTATTTTTGCGACAAAGTAATTTTTAAGGTTCCGTACCCAAAAGGTAAATACTAAAAAATAGAATAAAATTAATATTTAAGGGAGCTCTCTTACAACAAACGTGATTTTTTGCTTGATTTTGCTAGATATTGGTAACTGTAACAGATAGACGCTTAAAATTTTCACAGAATATAAGTTGTATTGTGTGTTGTGTGTGTAGAAATAATAGTTAAATTCAAATAGAATAAAAAATTAAGGGGGGCTGCCATACAGTAAACGTAATTTTTTGCTCTTTTTTGAATTTTGGTGGGCAGGGCTACTCAGTTTACTTTAATACTATTGAGAATGGGTCTCGATAATACGGAACCCTCAGTTCGCGAGCCCAACTCGCATTTGACCAATTTTGAATTAAGAGAGTTTTAATCTTTCGAAAGGATCTAAATTGTAAGTGGTTATTTAAGACATTATGTGCGATGAATTAAAAACTAGAAAAAATAAATTGTTTTAGAGGCAAAGGCATCAGTTATAGAGATATATGTATAAAAAACTGAAATAAACATGATAAACCTTACACAGTATAAAATATTTCAAAATTGTAATAAATTAAACTTCAATAATTAGATATTCAATAATTAGAATTCATAATTCAAATATTCAAAATTCAGAATTCAATAATTAGAAATTCAATACATTATTAGAATTCAATAATTAGAAACGTTATCCATCCCTGCTATAATAGGTAATACTTATAATAAAAAAATTCACAAATAATATTATGTAAATTCCTTTTACGAATAATGTATTTGATCAAAGTCTTCATGAATTCAGTAAAATTACCTACATTTGTTAGTTAAACCATACCTAACCTCTAAATTCTTTGAAAAATAATATGTTAAAATCTTGGTTTTGATTTTATTCCGGCAATACATTATCAATAAGATTAATTATTATTATGCGCCTAACTTACAGACACTTATGAAACTCTCCCACCACGTTCGGAATGCGGTTATGCACCGGTAAAAAAAAAACAAAAAAAGAAATGGCAGGGAACATTGTCTATAGATATTTCAATCCACAACGACGCGCCCCACTCTGTCAAAATATCTTTTTTTTTATAAATAAATATATACAGGACATTTTACACATCGCAATCTAGCCCCAAAGTAAGCGATAGCTTGTGTTATGGGTACAAGATGACTGATCATATACATACATACTAATATACATAAATATAATATATTGAAAAACACCCAGACACTGGAAAATATTCATGCTCATCACACAAACATTTATCAGTAGTGGAAATCGAACCCACGACCTCCGGCGCAGACGGCAGGTTCGCTACCACTACGCTATTCGGTCGTATCTTTTGTTTCATTCGTTTCGTTTGGAGTTTGAAGAAGTGAGGCGCGTCGTCGTGATTTGAAATATCTATACTTTTAGGGCATTTACGTATTTCAGACTGTTTTCGATGAGTCAGAAGAGAAGAAAAAAACCTGGGATAGATTAATAATGAATATAATATGATGATGATACTACATAAAAGGCCTTTACGAGTATTTGTCAGAAAATGTATGAAAACGAATTATTATTTGAACTATACTTCGAACAGCAGCAATCGAATAAGGTGGGATTGTGTAGAAACTGTTTCAGGGACCCGATCAGACCATCGATCGTTTAATAGATTCTACCGAATGTCTGCCGAGAAGGCTGCGATCGACTCACTAGAGTCTAGATTAAGAATAAGTGATAGAACGCCTTGACCATGATTAGTTATCGACAGAAACGCGTTCCTAGGCGATTTATCTTTCCGGTACGCAACTGTGTCGCAACCGCTATTAACAACTGAAAGGGTTCTATCGATAAAACCTTTAAAAAACAGAGCACTTTCATACTACACTATTACCATTCATTCATTTTCTCTTTGACACATGAAACAGATATAGCAATGCGAGGGATCAGAAATTAAGAGACAACTTTGCTTTCACCACTCTCTGCTCTCTCATGTGATTTTAAATAGAAAATAAAAGAATGGAAAGAGTATATAATATTACTAGTAGGGTGCGTGGGGGCGCGGGCCACATGTGGCCCGCGTGCTGTCTTCCCAAAAAAAATCCTTTCAAAATTCCTCATACATTTTTTATGGTAAAAAAAATTTCCGCCATATTGGATTTTTTTTCTATTCATCGCGTAGACCTTTAAATCTTGATCACTTCTTGTCAAGAAACCGTTCCTCCATCTTTTATATACTTTCCGAGATATCGTCGAAATTCGAATGGCGGCCATTTTGAATCCGCCATTTTGAATTTTTTTTCAGCTCACTGCCAATTGAATGACGTTTCAAATGACATTTGGTCGAGCACCCCCCACCTATCTTCAATACCCTGACCGTGCTCTTCACCCGTCTCCGAAATCCTCAATCATCAGCTCTCTCCATATTTTTGTTCTTAATGATTTTTTTCCTTTTATACGAATCGATTAGTAAAAAAAAAATTTTTCATACAAAATTGTTCAGGAGAGGTGATCAATCAGTGGCCAATCAGCACGAACATATTAAAGAAAAATAACGAACTGGATGTTTTTACGTTACAATATGAGGCGAACATTTGAAGAGCTGTCACGTTGGGCGTTGCGTAGCACATAGCGACTGTAGTTTCGTAGCGCCAGTGGACGTAGCACGTTCGTAGGTTGCTACGAAAGTTTATTTTTCCGTGAAATACGTATTCTCTTTATTTTTTTAATACTCTCATAGTAATATGTAAAATATTATCTCTGAAATCAAATCAAATATGGTGGCATCGGCGTGAGAAAAATTTCCAGTGTTGCTCTTCCGGCTTTTCTGTCCTCTGTGCATAGTATACGTGAGCTCAGTTCTCAAATTCTCGGTTCCAATTCGGTTTCATTGACCTATGCCACAGAGGCCTTAGAGAGTTGGAAGGTCAGGTGTCCCAATGCCCACGTCCCAGAGGAACGTACTACACAAAAACTTTGGGATGTGCCGTTGGTTCGGCTGACACACACAACTTTAGAACAAAATCTTACAAGTGCTCGAGATCGTGCAAGGTTTTTAGCTTTGTCTGAAAAAGAATCTGGCTATTGGCTCCACGCCCTGCCATCCAGGAATCTCGGCACTCTTCTCGAAAATGAAACTTTCCGTGTAGCTGTAGGACTCAGGTTGGGTGCACCACTGTGCCACGAGCACAGATGTCCGTGTGGAAAAGAGGTAGACAAGTTTGGAATTCACGGACTCTCTTGCCACAGGAGCGCCGGTAGGCTTTTTCGGCATGGTTCCCTCAATGATGTAATAAAAAGAGCTCTTGCCACCATTGATATTCCTGCCCTATTGGAGCCAGCAGGAATAAGTCGTGATGATGGCAAGAGACCTGATGGATTGACGCTGGTTCCCTGGGAACGGGGTCGGGCGCTGATGTGGGACGCAACATGCGTTGACACATTGGCTTCGATTCATATCAGGGAGACAGAATCAAAGCCGGGAGCCGCAGCTGAAACTGCTGAATCAGGTAAGCGTCGCAAATATGCCTCTCTATTAGAGAGTTACATATTTGTTCCGTTTGCCGTGGAGACCCTGGGGCCATGGAGTCATAGTGCCAAAAAATTCATTCGAGAGCTTTCCCCGCGTTTGATAACCTCAACTGGTGACAGAAGGGCTGGCTCATTTTTTGCGCAACGTATCAGCCTAGCTGTTCAACGCGGAAATGCAGCCAGTATTCTTGCCACCATTCCACGCGGGCAAGACTTGTATAGTAATTAGAATAAGCTAGTGATAAGTTTTATTGTATGTGAGACCTAATATAATTAGTAAAAAAAAGTACTTGAATACTAAAAAAAAAAAAAAAAAAAATCAATTTCAAAATTCATATTGAAATTACCTTACGAAAAAGGTCTTTAACGGTCTTTTTATCCATCTCGTTTTAATTTATTTCAAGAGGATCCATATCGTAAAGAGGTTATTTTCTCCAATAGACTGTTGGGGACAACAGGAGTTTCGAAATTTCACCATTCACCAGTCCCTTCTATCTGTGGATTATCTGTATAGTGATTTTATGAGACGGTCACAGCACCACGCAGGATATCACTCCTCCGTATCATGAGAATTTCGAGAGAATGGGGAGGAAAAAGCATCAGAAGCCTAACTTACAGGCATTTATAAAAGGTCAGGTGCCAATACCATTTTTGTGATATTATGTATTTGGTGATAACTATTAGTCGCCTTAAAACTAAGTTTACGATGGAAGTGTTCCATCGCGCCCTCGTGAGATATGGAACCATTATTTGGAATGTGGACTCGATGGTTATTGTTCCGATTTTCGTTTAGTTTGAGTTTTACAGCGAATTGATTTGACGAAAATCTCAATATAATATATTGAAAAACACCCAGACACTGGAAAATATTCATGCTATTCACACAATCATTTACCGGAAGGTTCGCTACCGCTACGCCATTCGGTCGTCAATAAAATTCATTATAACTCCTTCTGCCACGTTTAAGATGAACGTCTAAGAAACTTCGCTAACACGCTTTAGCCTTTACAAATACTCATTGATACATGAAGAAATAGTACATTTCAATAGAAGTGCGGAAAGTATGTCATTTCTTTACGAGTCTCGGTTTGTAGACACGCGTCTTGGCCTTGTGTCAACAATAAAGACGAGTGGAAATGGCAATTCCGCACGCGCATTGAACGATGTTTTTTAATATATTTGCATAAATAATTAGCCTACTATTTGCGAAAAACTAAACAAAAGAAGTAAGGCGTGCGCCCATACCTACATCGGTTTATACACAGGTTTATACCACAGATCAAGAAGTTATACCTTAGCGTAGCGTATTTCGTCATTGGTTTATACTATTCCGACTATATCCGAAAAAATATTTTTTTTTGATTGGGCCCGTAATCCTAAACTCGGCATTAAAAGATTTTTCTTACAAAAAAAATGGATTAAAATTAATATCTATTTTCAAAATATTGTATCTGAGTATCATAACAACAACGACCTCCGCCATGAAGCATCCGAGAGCAGTGAGATACACACAGAGCAAGGAATGACTTTCTTTTGTTTTCTGTGTAGATACACCACAGACATATAAACACACCTTTATATGTCTGTGAGATACACAATGTATAAATACATGTCGTGATACATGCCCCTTGTCCCAGAATTTGTTAAGGTACTAATAGACGATCGAATTTGGTGCGAGCGCACTAGCGGACCGTGCGGTGCGCTCTACAAAACAGACGAGCGCACAGAACTCCGAACCGTTCAGTTGTCTTGTCCTAGCAGTGCGTGAACACGTCTCAATATGCCGCCTGTTCTATCAAAACAGGCTCACATTAGTTGTAGCAACTATCGTGGCTACATCCTCATTACCTACAAAAAGAAGAAGAAAAGAATGGGCAAAGTTTTATCCTAAAAACAGACAACAGTATAGTCTTAAAACAGTCTCATTAAAGATCTCGATGATGAAGATTTTCGTATATACACAATGTGATCTTCTTGGCACTCCGAAGTCCGATTTGAGAATTGGTCTTGATGGTACGGATACCATCAAGACCAATTCTCAAATAGTATTAGAGTAAACTAAACACCCCTGCCCCAGCAAATTATAAACGAGCCAAAAATCACGTTAGTTGTATGGGAGACCCTCTTAGATATATTTTGTTTTATCTTAATTAAACTATTTATTTGTGAATATATAAGTAAATATTATGTGAATATTTGAAGCGTTACTAATATTGAGCGAAAACTAGCAAAAAAATCACATAAATTGTTGTATGGGAGCCCCTTTAAATACTTATTTTATTCTATTCTTTAGTATTTGTTGTTATAGCGGCAACAGAAATAAAAAATTCTTAAATTTCAAGTCTGTAGCTATCACGGTTCAAGAGATATAGCCTGGTGACAGACAGACAGATGGACGGACGGACGGACGGATGGGCGACTGACGGGCGGACGGACGGACAGCGAAGTCTTCGTAATAGGGTTCCTTTATTACCCTTCAGGCACGGAACCCTAAAAAGGAACAATTGAAATTGATACAAGACAATAATTTAGTTACTTATTATAATATATTGTAATAATTGTTACATCTAAACGCTTAACATTATTTGTATAAATTTTTGGCATTGTTCTTTGAATTTCGCGGGCTACTTGGGCCGAATCCTCTCAAAGGGTTGTTTTCCGACTTAATAATGCGGATCGCCTAGAGGGAACGAAGTCACAACACTAATTTGATTCCATTGTTCCCAATCGTCACAACCATTGTCCTGATATTACAATACTGTGTATTGTTTCTAATATAAATATTAGAGTGGCCATTTTAAATCCAAATTAAATTCTGGAAATTGCTTTTGTTTTACAAAATATATAATGTTTGCATTCGAATGGTAATCCCGGAAAGGTTCATAGTTTCAACGGTATTTGTGAAAAACCTAAATTCTTAATTACCAGGATATCTTTTCTCATTTGAGAATCAAAATGATGGAAAAACTTGTCAAGTGCGAGTTGCACTCGCGCGCCAAGGGTTCCGTACTACTATAAAAAAAGGAAAACCATAAGAATCTCTTTTCTTACCGAACCCCAAACTTAACTTTGTTTGTTGAGGTTAATTGTTAAAAGCAAAAAAAACTACTTACTTTCGAAATTTGCATGTACATCATATATTTGGGGACACACACATTTTACCACGTTAGAAGTATATCTCGCGCAAACTATTCAGTTTAGAATAAAATTAAATTAGAAACCTCAACATCCGTTTTGAAGACCCTATCCATAGATTTCATACAAAAAATTTTTTTGAGATTCATGGGGAACCCCAAAACTTATTGTTTTTTTCCTATTTATGTGTAAAACCATAATGGTTCACGGAACACATCTACTTACCAAGTTTCAACGATATAAGTAGTTCTTATAGTTTCGGAAAAAAGTGGCAACAGCGGCAACAGGCAACATCATTTGTGAAAATTTCAAGCCAGTAGCGGACGGACGGACGAACAGCGCAGTCTTAGTAATAGGCTCCCGCTTTTAGCCTTTGGGTACGGAACCCTAAAAAAGAATACAATTATTGTCTATGTTGAACTGATGCACTCTATGACCTGGGGTCAGAATAGGGAAGTTATGAAAGTACTAACTTTTTACAAAAAAGATAACAATGAAACTTTGTACAAAATAGTACATTTCGATATTAGTGCCGAAAGTTTGTCATTTCTTTACGAGCCCCGAGTTGTTGACCAAAGCCAAAGGCGCGGGTCGACTCAACTATAGGGACGAGTAGAAATGACTATTCCGCACGTGCATTGAAAAAAAATTGGTTTTACGTGTTTGCGTGACGTGCTCGTGTTCGTGCGCGTCCTGGTG
The DNA here is from genome assembly GCA_036785405.1 of Coenonympha arcania. Classification (NCBI taxonomy): domain Eukaryota; kingdom Metazoa; phylum Arthropoda; class Insecta; order Lepidoptera; family Nymphalidae; genus Coenonympha; species Coenonympha arcania. The sequence continues at coordinate 13,384,946 of CM072082.1, forward strand.
CGCCCGCTCCGGTGCCGGGCAGGTGGAAAAAAATAAAGGATCAGTGCGGAAAAGAATAACTTTCCGCACGCTAAACACACATGGAAATGTCTACTTTTTGAAAAAAAAGTTATTAACAAAACTCTTAAATGCCAAAATATATGTCTTTTCTTAATAGAAGATAATAATGATGCTATTCCAAGAACTATATTTTGAGAGCAAACGAAAAAACATCATGAGCGAGTATATAAACAGCGTCGGCGCTACAAGAATGTACTTCATAGGTACGCGAGGGTCCTTTGATGTTTCAGATTTTTTCCGACACAGGTCGGGAACCATGCGAATATTGCTGAATACACCCACTGCATTGCCACTCTTATGCAAGGTTATATAAAAAATATCAAATCGCTTTCGGCCTGTATTTGTTTATATTAACCCTGTACAATTTAATGGCAGTAGGAAGATAGAATGTGGAGTGGGCCTAATGTGTAGGGGCTATGGAAATGTTTATTTTTAGCACGAGCTACATGCGCTTCGCCTCCTCCGTAGGAGATGAGATGGCCCGGGAGGCGTCGCGCATGCGCCGTCCGGTCGGAACCCTTGCTCGGCAGGATAGACACCCTTCGCCTGCACGGTATACGGTCGCGTCCACGGGAACTGTCACGAGTTGATTAGATTTGCACGAAAAGTTTATTCTTGTAAGTTGAAGTATATACCGTCTATTGTCTTCTATTGATTCGATCCAAATTAGGACCTCATTCAACAATAGGTACGAAACAACCACTTTGGACACCCTTATCATATTCATATAGCCCATCATATCATAAGTGAAATAATCTAAGATTTATTATAATGATGAAGCAAAACTATTGACTAGTACTTGTTTGTTTTTAGATCCAGCTTTTATCCACAATTGAATGTTATTAATAACAATGTTCCTATTTGAATTTATTTAGGTACAACATAATATCGGTTACAGGTTGTCATTATGCGATAGTAAAAAACTAACTCACTCTTAACTAAGCTGCTGTTTTTTTTTACACCTTTAGAAATATGTAAATAATACTACTACACGATTTTTTGTATAAGCATAAATTCAATGATTTACTTACTTGTGTATGTTTTTATTGTTACAGGCACAATGTCGTCGTATAAACTACTATCGGTCGTAGTCAAATGACAATAACTAGATTAAAGGTAATTATTTTATTCGTATTTTGGGTTTATTAATAAAACAAATATGTATGTATCTACCCGGCGAAATATCTTGTAAGTCCGTCAACAATCACTCGCTTGGATTACTATCTGAATAGTTTTCCTATTTAGAGAGTGCAACTCGGTTGCGCACAGATGCAATTTTTATAATATCCGCTGAGAGACCGTAACTGAGACTCTGTTCCACTGAACTGAAACACTGTTCTAAACTTCATTTTACATGCCGTCTGAACGTCTCCTATCTGAATGAGATAATTCGAAAATATCCCACCAAGCTTATCTATAGATTGGCAGACTTCAAAATCTCAAAGAAAGTGAAATCAACAACATACAAACAAATACCCTAACGATGCTTTTCTTCACAAGCTTGATATTTTGATACATACCAAGTATGATAGGTATTTTTTTTAAATCGGACCCCCCGAATTATGTTGGCAGGAAGACAGCCCTCTGAACCGCTATGGGCTGTCACTACCAAATAAGCCTAAAACTTACGGAGAACAGTTTTGGACCGAGATGAATGTGCCAGAATTGCGGTACTTGCTCTTTTCAAAATGATTTCCATTTTTCTTAATTAATAATAGTTAATGGTAAATATATATATATTATCTAATATAAAAATGGATGCCCCTTCACGTGTTTACACTTACGCGTTGAAAGAATAATGTAGAGAGGGGCGTTCATATTTAAATTAGACGATCTCTACATCATTACATTAATTGTGAGCAGACTGAAGCGAGTCTACTTTCTTCCGATTGTAGTGTATCAAATCCGTTATTCTGACATGCGCCTTTTGTCCTACAGTGTCGGGAGCGCTCATGAGACAGTCGGTCCACCGTCTGCTCGAGCACCAACAGGCCGGCGGGGACGAGCCTCCGCTCTACTCACCCATTGATCAAATTTCAGGTAATATTCACAATTAAATATTGCGAGGTATCTGACGCAGCGCTTCGCCCTACGCTGTTGGTATTTGTGAACGAAAGAGTTTATTTATTGAGTCTTTAAACCATGCCAAATGTATCCAAATTTTACAAAGCTTTTTACAATAATAATTACCTAAAATAATTACGAAAAAATACGAGTACATATCGTTGAGGTCACTGCTTTTTGCATGCAGCTATTCGTATTACCTACTACGGGTAATTCTACATTGCTGGTAATGGCGTACAAATATGGGACATGGCAATGGACAATGACCTTAACCCCTGCCAATTTAATGCGGTTCGGGCTTCGACTATAATATGGTTGCTTACCATATTATGTAATGTAACGCTAGTGATTAAAACAGACCCTAAAGCAATAATAGTGCTTCATTACTTTCAAAAGATGATTTCCTTGATAAAATACACAAATAAACAAAAATGATACTATGTGAGGACGCACACGCACAATTGGTAATTTACATCGTACACCGGATGGACATCGCAGGTTCAACCGATGTACACTAATAACCATACAAACTCATTTTTCCAGGAATCTAACGAGGATAATAATAGTACCTATATTTTGATACAAGCTTGATAATGATAAATCCGAACGGCCATTGAATGTACTTCATTGTAATATTTTTGTGAAACAAATAAAACAACGCAAGGAAATCACTGATTTTTTTTTATTTTACATTTAATTCATAAGCTGTACTTACTATCTGTGTGTTACTTCGTACAAAAAAAACATGCACAGAATTTTTTTATTATTAAAAACCTGGTAATGTACAGCTAAGTACTTACCTGAAGTAAAAAAAATATATTTACACGAAAGTCGTCAGATTATTTAGGAAAATCAGGTTTCAAATGTCATTAAATATCTCTTTGACCTTTAGTTGATTGACGGTAAACCCTTTAGGTAAACCTAAATAGTAAATTGAGTTCGACCTACGTTTAAACTTGAAGTTTTGTGGAGTTGCAGAGATAGTTTTCAATTTCAAGTTTTTGAAATATAATAGTAGTCTTTCATGTTTATTTTGGTTTTTGAATGTAATATTTAAATGAAATCCATTATTTTCGACTATAGAATTCTTAACTTTCATTTTATTGCCATAGTTGGGATACCAGGAATTCAAACAAACAATTTCTTAATTTGCTAATTTTCCGTTCGTATGGTCAATTAATTTCAGTTCTTCGCCGGTTTATACATTATTATTTATGAAGAATTTCAAAAACGAAGTGAGCCTTAAAAATATTTTTATAGAATCTATTTTTATTTTCTCTATGTTTAAGTAAATAGCAATTTGTGGCGTTACCCTTAATACAAAATAAAAATTCTTCTACCTACATATTAAAAGGTATTTGTCTCGTACGTCTCTACGGAACATCTACTCGATGTAAAACTTCAATGCTACGAACTTTTTTTGTCTTGGCCATTGGCGCTAATTGGCAGTACGGTGGCGGGATTGGTTTGTTCGATTTGATAAGGAAATACATTTATATAAATAATAAATTTTACTAAATTACACAAATGTAAATTATTGAATAATATTTTATTAGCAAATTATTCGTCAACTTCAAAACCTCCTTTCCATAAAATAATTAGGTATCTCTCTAATAAGTTTGATTGCTACTGTCTGTTAGATTATGCGTTCTCTTAATATGGCGATATATCCACGAGTATACCCAAACGTACGAAGTATCAGAACATACGCAGCCTGTGACAGGATTTGTTTGTGAAACCACCGAGAGCAGCTAATGGGCAGGGCTAAAAATTAGTTAGTGACCGGGTGCGAAGAGTGAGCGATCGTGGGTTAGGAAAAAAATAAACAAGGAGTTTTGATACAGCGGTACCTGATCATGTGGGCCGGGAGGCCGGCGGCAAGCTGACACGATATGCGCCGGCGGAGGAGGACGAGGCCACTCTCAGGGAACTTCTACTTAGGTACGTGACCCTAGAGACATGTCGAACAACATTAGCTTTCCGCCTTTACTATTGGCTTTATTGCATTATCGATTCATGAATATCTTTGTGTCGATGTTTCTATACATTTATCACCTTGGCTTAGCATCCCAAATATCTTATATTGCAGATATTACTATGATGCAAATCGCGGTACCTGACTCATCATCTGATACCCCTTACTTCATGACATCGGACCATTACCTCACCGTACTGCATACATTAGATTCAATGGCCATGGTCTAACTGACGCCATCGCGACGAGCACAGTGCCCTGCCTGTCCATTTCTTACACAACTTCTCTAAATATTAATGTCAGTTACTGTAATACCTGCTGTATATAAAATAGAATACGTTTGCGTAAAACATAAATGGCTTGCATGTGTGTAAACGTTGTGTGTTTTTGGATAGACTTTGTAATCTTCTCATAATTTAGCCCAATTTAGACTAGAAACTGATAGTCCATTTTGTGAATATAATTCGTTATAATTCCGAATATAATTTTCATTACTAATACTTTATATAGGTTTATTTGTTATTAATAATGACTAAGAATTTGACTCAGTTAAACTGCAGCGGAGTTTAAGTAATTGCATTTAATTTTTTTTTAATAAAGACTTAACTATCGTCATAGCATATTATTAGTCTATTGACGATTTCTTGTCACAATACAATGCTTCAATCTAATTATATTTAAATCATTATCTGAGCTTTGAGCTATAAATTGATGCTAGCGATCGCAGTATAAAGATTTTTGTTTTTTGGTAATTTTTTTGAAAATTAAATAAATAAAAAAAAAAACTTAAATAAATATTTAAAAACAGCACTCAGTATTATTAAGAGAACTATAATTAGATATTTCTACACCTTTTCTTAATCTATGGAAATCATAGTCTCTATGGCTAAAGTGATAGGATTTTATTTGCCTAGTTGTTACGGTTCGCAAGATCTAGCCCTGTGAGTTAAAAACAGACAGACGGGTGGTATCTTCCCTCAGAAACCCTACGCCGTACGGAACTCATAACAATAGGATTGAAAGCTTAACGTAAAATATTATTTCCTTACACACGATATTAAAATCCAATCAATCAATTAAAAATACCTATCTCCTCTCGTCTATGAATAGATAAATACCTTAGACAGTGCGGACTGCGCGAAAAATGAAACCAGTTTACTGGTGCGGAAAATGCTTGTTTTGTCACCAGCCGTAAGGCCACAATTCAGTTCACTCAGCAGTCACCTATAGAATGTTAACAGATGGGGCTTTTACGAAACTTTTTTTTACTGTTTGTACGAAGAACGATTTCATAAATCGCTCGGATGCCCATATCATCAAGTTTCATAACGGTGCGTCTATTACTGACTGATTAGTGATAACTGATGTACGGTTTTATGGGAACTGTAAGTTTGTACAAAGAATTCTATTTGGCAGGTGCCAAAGTGGCAATTTGTTTGTCGAGGGCGTTATTTTAAAGAAAAGAATTCTATAGTAAAAAAATCACAAGCACAGCAAGGGATCCTAAAGTAGCCAATTGAGCAGCGACTTTAAAGACGGTCGGTCTCGCAGACGATGGCACTAAATCCGATAGGTTGACATATAGTGGGAATAGCAATTCATTCATTCATTTTCACAGTAATTTTATTGAAATTTTTGCATATAAAAGTATTCATTCTACGAAATTAATTCAAGAAAAAAAATAACCGATTCTCGGACTAATATGCAAAGATTTTCATATAAACGTGTTAAAATTATACCATTATTTCCACAATTTTACTCGTTAGGTAAAATATTAGTGTTATTTACGAAAATAAATAAAATTTGAATACACACTTTCATAATTATTAATAGGATCTTTTAAAGTTTCACTAGGTCTTGTCAGGTCTGAAAGCTTCTACTTTAGAGGCAAAAAATTAAAACAAACTCAATAAAGTGCTTTTTAAGTCACGATTACATAATATAATAATTGACTCTTTATTGTTACTTTTCGGAGAGGTATTTATTTTATTGATTTCTATATTTTAAGGCCCCGAGGATTCAACAAGTATAGTAGGCATGAAGAATTTAATTCATTTAGGCACATCAGAATTAACTCTAAAGACCTGTTCCTGTATTGACCTGTGAGAGGATATGTTTGTCATATTTAACACAGGTTAAATATCACAAATAATAATATTTTCACCTATCTGAAAAATAAGTTGAATCAAATGAACTTTAGGACAATATTTGTTGAAGTCCCCCAAATCACCGGAAATAATGTATTTTTTTCGAAAATAACTTATTTTCACTCTCGAATTATACGTGACATTTACGTTTAAAAATTGGATATAAAATTAGCATCCGTAACCCTATTGCGAGGGCGTCTCGCCCTTATACTCGTACTTCTGTCACCTTACCAAATAAAATCGTCCTAAATAAGCAACCCATATTTACAATTCTTTGTTGAGAGAAATAGCTATTTCGAATTTTCCACAAAGATATAACTATTTTTATCACCGACCGAAACAGCGACTCACATAACAGAATCCTCAGCTACTTTCATATTATGACCCAGAAACTTGACAGCTGGGAAATCGGTGACAAATATATGCTTTTAGAAATAGAAATCAAAATATTATAAGTACTTGGTACAGTTGTTCTCGTTTCCACCGACAACTAAGCCTCTCAGTTATTGTAAGTGAAAACAATCGCCTATGGACTTAGGCACGGAAACAATTAAATCAGCGAAGTAGACATAAGAAAAAAACAAATACTCAATATCAGAACTTAAGAACAACAAATAAAAAATGTAAATTATTACACACACATATACACGTAATAAATATAAATAGCTGAAGAGTTTGTTTCTGTGTTTGTGTTTTTGTTTGTTTGAACACGCTAATGTCGGGGGCTATTTGTCCCAATTGAAACATTATTTTTGTGTTGGATAGTTCGACATTTATCGAGGAAGGCTATTACACATAGCACTATGACCAATAAGATCGGAGTATCTATGGAAAATATTGCAACCACGGTAAAATTGGTTTCGTTTCAAGAGTTTCCGTAGCGTACACTGCGTAAACGGTTAAATTTACACAAAACATATGACAAAATTGCTCTTTTTTAAAAATTCTAAAAATATGTACCCATACGAAATAATAAATAGAAATGAAGAATTAAGAATAGTTAAGAAAGATAGTGAAGTTTCAGCCGCGACTTGAAAACTCCTAGAGATGGATTGTCTTGAAAAAACTCTCCGGGAGAGAGTTCCAGAGCGTAGCCTGGACAGCGAAGTATTTAGCAGCGAAGATCGTGTTATAATATGGTACGATTTTATTCAGAATTACAACTTGTTTATTTGCCTATAACTTTGGAACACAGATGTTAATTTAAAAAAATTGAAGGAGTTAATTTGGAGATCGTAGTCAATAAAACATACATTTGGTCTTGAATCAGCTTAGTACAGGATTCCATACATTCATGGTCATTATCCTTTTACTTCTTCTAAGAACGTACTCGTACAAAGTTTTCAGTTAAATTAAACATTTATTAATACTGGCGTTCCTGGAGAGGGTGTAGACTAAATAGCGAGAGTATTAATACTTTGTGTTGTCTTTTGGCAGCCTTCAGAGACAGGTGAGCGTGATGAGCATGAATCTGTCCGCCAAACTGGACGATCTGCAGCGGGGCGACCGACAGCTTGAAACGACGGTCGCGCTCTGTGAGATCCGCTCGCAACTACAAGAACTCACCAAGAGCGTAGAGTCATGTCAAAGTGAAGTCTCCGAGGTCAGTATTCGATTTTTAAATTCCATATATTTTTTAATATTTATATCAGAACATTACACACATCGCAATCTAGTCCCAAAGTAAGCGATAGACGTCTCAGGATGAGCAGAGCAAGTTTGGTACACACTGTATTCATCTGCAGGCACCATGTGGATCAAGTTACCGTGGCATCATTCTTTGGTTATCCATCATTCAACAGGTGAAACGTGACATGGTCGCCATCAAGCAAGAGCTGGACACGGTGCAGCAGGTGAAGGAGGAGATCGAGGAGCTGCGGGAGTATGTGGACAGGCTCGAGGAACACTCGCAGAGGCGGAAGCTTAGGTTGCTAGAGCAGGTGAGTCTTTTCAGATGCAAACGCGAGATATTTGGTGCTTATTTTGTCAGACCAGGCTGAATGTATGGCGCCTATACGACTTTAGCAACTAAATTATCGGTTGTAGTATTCGGTTGGAGGACACACAAAACGCGCTGAAAAATCGGACAGGACGCCAACGTTTAGTTCGCCTTTGGTAACGTCGTGTGATATGTCGCTTACTGTGCAATATATTTACATTCAATACGTTTTAAGTAGCCGGAGTAATCGCCCAACGGAACGGTACGGTACGAACGCGTAAGAAATTCAGTAGATGTGTCATAGGAAACTTAAAACAATAGCGAGCGTATTGAACTGAACTTTCGGCAGGTGTGTCGTCACACTAAGATTCTCTAAATTTTGCTCGTCTTAATAAAATAACTGAACTCTTGATCGTTTTTAAAACGGTACTGTAGTACTTTATTTTTCATTGTGTCATACATATAATATATAAATAGGGAATATTGCGTAACGCAAATGGGCCACTCCTTAGTGTAGGGCCTAATGACTGCCTACTACTTACTTTATAATTTTAGTTACTGCACTCCAAAGGCTTTACAAAGAGTTAATGAACGGTGTAAGACTTTGTAGTCGAGTCAAGTATCAGCCGGTCCCTTCAAAGGCGGTTGAAAACAAGTTTCTCATTTCAGGGTCTTACGTTCTTCCTGTCGTACGCCATCTTGGCCGCGGTGCTCGGAATGCTGCAGTTCGGCTACAACACTGGTGTCATCAACGCTCCTGGCAGAGTGAGATAAATAATTTATTGACTGGTAGCTTTTAATATGCTCGTGGCTCCGCCTGTATGACTTACGGTTTTCTACAGATCCCGCCGGAATAGTAGATCCCTTCATAATAATCCAAAACAAATTCCCGTTTTCTTTCTTTTATACCTACTTTTAAGATAGAACTGAATCTAAAGTAATCTAGTATATTGATTTTATCAATATCCCGCCAGAACTATGAATTCAAAGGGATATTCCACTCTAAATTTTAGCCAAACTAGTTTAGTTATTGTGGTGTAAAAGACTAAAATACACACATACAAGATTGGCTATAAGGTCGTGTACAGTATTCGTCGAGTTATAAATTGATTTTATGAGTTCCGGCATTTTGAAAAATCCAATCAGAAAACATGAATGTACCTAAATAATTGTAAGCTTCGTAATAATTTTAGCTTATCGTTTCTGTAGTTTTGGTATGATCGAGTAAAAAACGTATTAGTTCATATATTTTATAGAGTATACTAAAAGAGTAGCTCTGTTCCCGTTTTTACTTAGCGCCACGTCTTCGTAGCACTGCGTAGAACGGCGCGCGGCGTAGCTCCAAGACAGCTTAACGGTGTAGAAGCCGTATTTAAGCGATTTTGAATGACGATTTATTCAAAAACTAAAAAGACTATTACTTTCAAATTTGCACGTCACGTATTTCGGGTCTTTAATCTAAAATCGCTAAGAAGCAGAAACATGATTGGATAAAATTTTCTCGATAGAAAGTTCTCCCAAAAGTTGCTCCAAAATCTCAGATTTTCTAGTTTTTATCAGACACTACATTGGATGTAATTGTAATTTTTGTTATAAAGTGTTGGTAATAATAATATCCAAAAATGCTAAGAAACAGATTTTTGATAACTAGCTTATGTTTTGAGTAATTAGGTAAAAGGTAGTTTTTCTGTTATATTCTTCCGCGACGCTGCATGTCGCACCTACCATCGTATCCGTGAGAGTGAGAAAGACAAATGAATTTATTTTTAGATTGAGGGCTTCGCTCGCAATATCGTACATATATTATTGTCGGAAGCATTTCTTTTAAAAAATCAAACGAACTTATTGAGTGAAATTCGATAATAAAATATGTGAGCAGATTATTTTTACGTGATTTAGTGTTACATATTGTAATAGGTATGCGTCCCACGCATCAGCCAGATACATTTTCATCCCAAATAAAAAAGTGCAACCAAATTGGTTAAACCTTAAAGGTGAATTGATTAAATCATAAAGGTGATGCACTGTTATTATTACATAAGGACTAATCAGATTACTGAAAAGGTCAACATATCGTTCTCAGTTTTGGGTTCTTAAGTAAACAAAAATATTTTTGACATACAAATACTTGTTTGTTACCACGAATATTGAAATGTAGGGTAAGCAGAAATTACTATAATAGTTCGATCTATCTAGTGTAGCGGAATCGATCTAATAGCGTAGTTCACATTTTTGTTTATGTAAGTACATGTATCTAAGTATCGTTATATTCTTCAAGGATAGTCCAAAACATAATATAGTATGAATATAATATCATAATAATTACGTTGGTATTCTATTACAAATTTACCAAAACATAATATAGTATGAAAATCATATCTTAATTGCGTTGGTATTCTATTACAAATTTAAGTAACTTAGAATTTAATATAAATCAAAAGGAAGGTAAGTAAATTCGTAAATGTTTTTAGGTTCATGGCAATATTGGATGATAATTTGATATTAAGACGCAGTAAGTATTTGCGTAGCAATTCAGTGACGATCAATAAACGGTTACCTATTATTAGATGCTTTACCTGAAGTAAGCCTCCATTTTAAAATTATTACACAGATTTTTCAAGTTTATGATAAATCTTCTGTTGCCATTGGGCTTAGGTTGTATAAAATATATATTAGACAAAAACTAAGAGAAGTAATGATGCGTAAACGAATCGCTATACCTATTTTCAAGTATACCTTATTAATTTTGGACATGTAATTGGTGATTTTCGACAAAAATTAGGACTATTCATTTAAATACGCGCATTGTCTGAAGGAGTATTCCCTTGATCCAAGATAATATAGTGGAACCGTTCGTTAAAGAAGGCTAAAACTTGTGAGAAAGAAATGTGGCTAATCATACCTCTTTCCGAGAGCGGTCGCACGCCGTCGGCTCGGTGCGGAGGAGCTCCTCTGCTGCAACTAACGGCGCGGAACGGATTGTTTCGTCGCTGCCCCTTGTTTGCCCATCATCCTTTGATGCAGGTGTTTGAAGTTCAATCGATCTATATAACCTTTAAATATAAAATTTTGTAGCTTTTGACAGATTATTACTATATATATAGCTACTCGTGCTGATTCACTGACTGACTCACTGATTGATCACCTCTCCTGAACAATTTTGTATGAAAAATTTTTTTTTCACTATGCGTTTCGTATACAAGAGAAAAATTCATTCGGAGGAAAAATACGGAGAGAGCTGATGATTGAGGATTTCGGAGACGGGTGAAGAGCACGGCCTGGGTATCGAAGATAGGTGGGGGGTGCTCGACCAAATGTCATTTGAAACGTCATCCAATTGGCAGTGAGCTGGAAAAAATTTCAAAATGGCGGATTCAAAATGGCCGCCGTTCGAATTTTGTCGATATCTCGGAAAGTATAAAAGATGGAAGAGTGGTTTCTTGACAAAAAGTGATCAGGCCCCGAAGGTTTATTCGATGGATAGAAAAAAAATTCAAAATGGCGGAATTTATTTTTGCCATATAAAATGTATGGGGAATGTTGAGACTTAAGTTGTAAGGCAAATGGGGGGGAAGACAGCACGCGGGCCACATGTGGCCCGCGCCCCCACGCACCCTACTAGTTGTATATATGTATAGATATTGCTTCTCCTGATCTTCTTTCATTTTCTCAGACATATTGTCACCAAGTTCCTAGTGGTATTTATCGGTACACGTGCTAGTGCACGTGTATTTAAAAAACAATGCTTATATTGATCTACAACGGCCCTTTTATATTATTATGGTTATGGCGTGGTGCAATGTAGCACAAAATGATGCACGTGTCGTGCAGCCTTCCTTAATCATATATAGCATTTTTTAAGAGCTTCTCTTGTGCAATCTGGTTCAAGCATTAAAAAAAATCTAAAATTCCGTGTGGTAGGCTGATGCGTGGGACGCATATACAATATGTAAACATAATATATGCTATGAAATAGGTAAGCTGCGAAACATTATATAATGAATTCGATATTAACTTGTATTGCTTAAAGCATCAACTGTATTTAAAAATCTCATCATTTTAATTTAATAATAGTAGTAAACTAAACTGTTACTCGTACGTACAGAACATCGAAAACTTCATGAAAGACGTGTACAAAGATCGCTACGGGAAAGATATACACGAGGACACCGTGAACCAACTCTACTCGATAGCTGTGAGCATCTTCGCTATCGGAGGAATGCTTGGCGGCTTCTCTGGAGGAATGATTGCGAACCGGTTTGGCAGGTAAACTTCTTATTTATGCGTTATTTTATTCATTTTCGCGGTTCCGTACCCAAAGGTTGATTTGAAACCTTATTACTAACCCTCCGCTGTCTACCTATCCACCCGTTTGTCTGTCTGTTGGCCAGACATTTAAACACAAATAATTTTCATTTGAGTCTAATAAACTGTAAAAATAAAATAACATTATAAGAAATTAAATGCCCCAATTCAAGGGTGTGATTTCTCCGGCGTTTTATGCCCGTAAATCTTAAAAGACTTTCTAACTTTTGATTACTTTGGTAACTTTAAATGACTTGGTAACTGCACAGTCCAAATAAGGCGCATTGCTTCCAAATGATTCTCATATGAAAACTCTGCATTGTCATCAGGAAGGGTGGTCTATTGCTCAACAACATCCTCGGAATCAGCGGCGCGAGCCTGATGGGTTTCACCAAGATATCACACTGCTACGAAATGCTCTTCTTCGGTAGATTCATCATAGGTGTCAACTGCGGTAATCATTATTTATTTACTTTTATTATCTTGTGTCTTTATCTCCATTATTTAGACGTTTGTGTAGGTTGACGACCTCCCTGGCGCAGTGGCGCCCACTCGGATTCGAGTGGGAGGTCGCGGGTTCGGTAACCGCCACGGGTCACGTATCTGGTTGGGAAGCTTTGGCGAGTTATTACCCAGTTCACCACCAAGCAATTTAGCGTTCCGGTGCGATGCTGTGTTGGAACTCACTTACTTACCCCTTCCGATTTAGTTCAATAATATCTTCCGATGCATCATCACTGATAATTCTAGCCGCTCCGCATCTCTTTTACAAATGCTTTGGTGGAATTTTAAAATGCGAAGCGCTGCGATCTTACCACAGAGCAAGGAATAACTTTATGATCTTACAGCTAACTTAACGCCAAAATTTAAGTGCGTTCTTAAGTTGCAAGAACTATCGTAGAGAATGAAACGAATTATGTAGGTCATCATGAAAAATGAGCTGATACTGTTGCAGGTCTTAACACTTCACTAGTGCCAATGTACATATCGGAGATAGCGCCTCTGAACCTGCGCGGCGGACTGGGCACCGTCAATCAGCTCGCCGTCACCGTCGGGTTGCTGCTTTCGCAAGTTCTTGGCATTGAACAGATCTTTGGTACCGATGACGGGTGGCCCATTTTACTAGGTAAACTACCATGCCGTTAACTCTCACACTTTACGTTTGCTGATGGCCACTTCTTCCATTTCCGCGATCGCTTTACTCTGGCTGCATAATCCGACTCGTCCAAAAGGTAAATATCCAAAATTGCAAACCAGATGGGAGGGTCCGCACAGTGGTTACTTACCTGTATGAATTATGTCACGATGACGACCACTAGGCAAGACATAACGGGAGCAACAGTAACGCCCATCCTCGGCAAACTGTACGCGTCGGATTAAATAGTAGGTACATTATGCTAGTACATTTGGTACGATGTTTATTATTAATCACTGATTTTGACTGTCCTTGTGTATCATTTTCCTGAAAAAACAAGAGATCTTTATTTCTGTAATATTCTTATTATAATTATAATTTATATTGGAGGGGAGACCAGTTGTGTGTTTTTTATAGCATCGACGTAGCTTACCGACGATAGCGACTTGTAACTATCTAGCATCTTGGACACCAATTGGTGAATGCTTGCATAGTCGACCGACGTATAGGCACTTATTGATTATTGTTTGCATCGGTAATACAGGAAAAGCACTGATTGGCTAGTTGTGTTTGCGTTGCTGTTGTTACTGGCGATGTTTCTCCGATGTACAATATTTTCTACGAGAATCACCCCATTGTTTCCAGCTATGAGACACTCTCGTAAAAAGCGGTGGAGATTTACAAAAGGAACCTTTCGCATGTGTGAAATCATCTTACTGATCACGTACGTGTTTCTAGGTTTGGCCATATGCCCCGCAATTTTACAGCTGCTCTTACTGCCCGCGTGCCCGGAGTCGCCGCGCTACTTGCTCATAACTCGCCAGTGGGAGGAGGAAGCACGGCGAGCGCTGAGGAGGTTACGTGCCAGCAATCAAGTAAGTATTGTATTTTGACTCAAACCCATTGATTAAACATATCATATGAAGGATCAGCACTTAGTGACGTCACGCATGTATTTTTAGGCTCCGCCCTGAAGCATCATTTTTAATTTGTCAAAACTGTAAAATAGCGCAAATGTAAGCGACAACACCATGTGCTGCCAGTGGTACCGAAATGTTGCGAGTGATAACGACGCCATATTTGAGATATTTTTGGCTTCAACATACGTCACATATTATTTTCCGTCCTCTTAGCGTAGCGTATTTCGTCATTGCTCAAACCACGTAACTTAGGGGTTATTAATATGAGATATCAAAACTATAGAGACCATTAATTAATTCTAGCCTAGCCTTGCGTGCTATGCGGCGCCATTATGAGCGCCAAGATTTGCTGTCAAAAGTTCATGTACTAAGTTAGCCTAGGTGACGCCATCTTATACGCAACTTGAGTGAATAAAAATAGTCCCGCTAAATTTTGTAGACGGGGCCAGTTCATGTTATTACTTAGGTCTTTGGGTTATTATAGCGCGAGTGTCAGTTTTAATGAGGTTTAAAACAATATCAAATAACATAGGAAAATTCCATAGATTTATAATAGGTCGTCGCCATATTTCAATCGCGCCACGGAAAATTCCTAATTCATTGACTGATATTATCGGTCACCTCGACCCTTTCAATTTAGAAGGTTGAAATTTTGCACCGCGGTTTTATGACGAAAACAAGAGGAGGACAAAGTTTATTGTAATTCCTTATCAATAAAAGTTGATGGAAAACAAAGACAATCTCTCTGGCGCAGTTGGATGTGCTTGGATTTGAGCGTAGGTCCCGGTTTTCGGGATTTTTGATCCAATTGGAATTTTATAATTCTAAATTGGCTGAGGTCTAGTCTGATCGGAGGCTTTTCCCGTTGTTTGTATCACTTAACAGCAAAACGTACAACCAGGCGATTTAGCATTCCAGTGCAATGCTGTGTAGCGACCGTCAAGACGCGTTCCAAGTACGATGACATGTTCGTCTGCATTGTCACAAATAAGTACTATCTTGGAGTGTTTAAAAGAATAATGCCACCCCGGGAGTGCCGATTGAAGTTAAACCTTGTATCCTACAAACAACAGAGCCGCGAGTTGAATGGTTTTTCCCATCTCAAAAAATTTAGATGCGACTGAGGAGCTGCTTGACAAACTTGATCGCCTTCAAAATCTTTGCATGCGTTTCATCTACGGATTGCGCCAAAATACGAGAACATTTCCTAATTTCGTAAAAATTTGAAGTGTCTCCTTTTCCCCTTATTAGCCAGAATATTCACAATCTTTCTCTACTCTATCGTATTCTGAATAGGTATAATATACTTCTTCCTCTTCCCATGAGCGTTTTCACTGAGGTTTTTAGGAGGCTCGTCCTCGTACAAGACGGAACGAACGGAATGTTCGTGTGTCATATTAAAGTCACTTGATGTTCCCTCGTACAATATTGCGTACAATACAATTTAATATGCCAAATCTTTCATAATACATGCGCGTTTGTGGAATAGACCCGACAGCATTCTTTGGAACAACAGTATTTGTATTAAATTACTATGTATCTGTTTTTGTATGTAATAATATTTTATGATTTTGTCAACTAGGTCGAGGAGGACATAGAGGAGATGCGAGCGGAAGAGCGCGCGCAACAGGCGGAGGCTTCAATTTCCATGTGGGAGCTCCTCTGCTCACCAACGCTGCGGGCCCCGCTACTGATCGGCGTCGTAATGCAACTATCTCAACAACTAAGCGGAATCAATGCAGTTAGTTATTATTGAATAAGTTACGACTGTGTCTCTACTCCTTCTTAGCAGCACTAAGCGATAACTGTGAAATCGAACACTCCGAGCATTCATCGGTAAGTACAAAAGTACATGGCTTCACGATTATAAATTAATAACCGCGCAAACATGCAGAGTTATCAATACAAATAATACCAAAAACACTATAAATATCATAAGATTAGTTCAGTAGACAAAGAAGCAATTTGGGATTGAAATATGAGCAAGATTCACCATCTACCACAGTTAGAGCTTTGTTATTTTCCTGAGACAACACTTCACCGATGCATGTATGTCCACCTGTTTAATAAATAATGTGACCATTTTAAGAGTAGGCTACCCTCTAATGTCATTACTTACTAACATTATATTGGCGATACCCTAACTCATCCGCATTGCGTTCGCACTTTCAGTGCAAAGATAGGGTACATTAAGCCACATTACTTAGGGCGCAACAAAAGGTCCGTTTAAACATTGCTTCAGGAACTGTCAGCGTAGCCGAAATCGGAAAGGGAGATTAGGTATGAATAATAAATGGAGCAAATATGCATAAGTCCCGTTTGTATTTTAGGTTTTCTACTACTCAACGTCGCTTTTCACATCGTCGGGCTTGACGGAGGAGTCCGCTAAGTTCGCTACCATGGGCATCGGCGCAATCATGGTGGGAATGACGTTGGTGTCGCTACCTCTCATGGATCGCACGGGCCGTCGCACTCTACACCTCTACGGCCTCGGTGGAATGTTTATCTTCTCAATTTTCATCACAATCTCTTTTCTTATAAAGGTGTGTCTTATTAATTTACATTTTGATATGTACTGAGGCTCATCCACCTCGCTATATCAGCGAAAATGGGTCTCAACTTTGTATATCGACAGTCTGATCTCTATATTTGTCATGGACGTCGATGAGCTGCTATTTACTGATGGTGAAGTGAAATGTAACAAAGAAAACTGCACGTGTGTCCAAAAGTTGAGTTTAATTTCGGTTTTATGGACTATATGTACATAATATAGCCTAAATGCCTCATAATATAGCCTCAGGCGTTGTCGTTTTTTGTATGGGACATTGTAAAAAACCAGTAAGGAGTTGTTTCAATCTTCCATAAAACGGTTACTTATTTTATATCATAACTGAATTTAGTTTGATAAAGGGTTTGTGTCTAATGAAAATTCAACGACAAATAACGAGGCTAAGTGTACCTAAAGTTTACTTGTACGGACGCAAACCTTAGCTTTGTTAATGTTTCATTGACTTTATTATTCTAAAAGGTAAGTAACTTCTTAGATCGTATAATGTTCAATCAATCTTATTCCTGTTTGAAGTAAACATTTTATACGCTGGAACTTCATCATCGCACGAAGATCCGTGACGTGCAATTACGACAAAAGAGTTGTTGAGTTGTGCTAGTACTAAAAAATAGAATATTTAACTATCGAGCTAGAACGAAGTTTTGACCAATTTGACTGCATGGTGTCGACGATTATTGAAGATCCTGCAGTATAAGAAAGTGTTTACTGTGAAATGCTTTTCGTTTTCTTTGTTTACGAGTATTGATTATTATCTACAGTGTTACATAAAAAATATCAAAAAGCTCTTGAATCCTACTTCTTAAATCTTACATTAAACCTGGCAATTATTATATTAATATTTATTATTATTTATTATAAATTCAGTGTGACCATTTCAAAAATGGCGAATCTGGCGACACTGGAAAAAAATGCCAAGAATATGCCACCTCACTGAATTCGCCGAATTTTGCCTACTGAGTAGATAAATAATAGCATACAAGTGGCCTTTATTTAGCCCAAATAAATTTGCCCAAACGACAGAAATCTGGCGCAAGCGGGCACAGTTTTGCAACTTCTTTTGTAGTAAAAAAATAATTTTTTTTTTGAATGTACGCACGTTCATTACTCTGTAACGCGGCGCCACTCTAATAAGTGCCACTCGTTACTACGCGCGCGTTTTAGTTTCAGAGAGTAGAGTAGTTATTTATAATTATTTTGTTTAAATCAAAAAAGTTTCCAGTTTTAGGAACTAAAGTGTGGAGAGCATTTTGGTGTTTTTTATTTAGTCCAGAGTATAGAGAATGCTTACAATTGAAAATTTAATTATTTTAACTCACAACGCAAATCTGTAGTACGTAGTTTGTATGTAGGAAAAACACAATAATTATTGCTTTCGCACGCTTTATCATAAGCTTAATACTCCCTCTTTGCGATATACATAATATGTTTTAAAATTAAGACATAGACTTTGTTAGTAGACTTATTGTTGCAGCCATAATTATTTTGATTACTTACTGAATATCAGGTACTTTAGTACTATACAGTAAAAATAAAATTATCATTTCCTAATATCTTTAGGCGTGGGAGAAATTTGAGAATTGCTCGATAAATACAACTTATTGGTGTGTTTGATTTTTTTTCGGTCAATAGTTTCTCATGTATTATTACTGTGTGGTTCTGATTCATTTCAAAGAATCAAAATATTTAGGGCAAGCATATTAAGACTTTTACTAGAGTCTAAGCCTTAATTCCGTTTTTATGTTTTGTAGGAATTAAAGCGTTCAATTACGATTTACCTATTGTTATATCTTTAATTTTATATTCGTTAGTCAATCACTCATGGATCAGAATAAGGACTCTGACATTTTACCAGTAACCAGTCCTAGTTATACTTAAAATATCCGTACCTGCGCCGTTTCGCTGATTTTACCATAAAAGCTGTCATAATATTCTAGTTGGACTCGCGCACCAGGGGTTCCGTACCTACCTTCCAATAAAACCAAAAAGTTAATCTTCTTCTAATCATTCGTAAATAAAGCGGTTATAGACAACTATTCTGTGAAAGTTTAAATACCCTTGCTTCTATGGTGCACAAGATTTTTAATGTGATATATAGGTATAGTAAAAAAAAATGTATTTTTGGCACGGGAGGAAATCTCCATAGCGATCCTATTTGATATCAGTTTAAACTAAGTCATTCTTGACAACTATATTTGTAAGTCGGGCAGTTGAACTGACATAACAGAATGAGTCCATATAGGGTCGTTTTTCTTAAGGCGAGGTACCCGAGGTACCCGTATGAATTATGAGTTACATACGTAGAATCATTGTCTCTGTCCTTATTATTTCATTGACTGTCATGTAAATTAAATTCTATTAACTATACCCTCAAAACCAATAGGTATCACATCATAACATTTATTTCCTCTCACTATGTCACCTTTTATTTGCCTTCGCTTAACGCTAGACGTCCCCCCCCCCTAAATTTCGCCTTTCCTGTCTCCGAATCCGGGCTCTCTTGTAGGAAAGCGATCAAATGAAAAGAAATAAATTCTCAAATATAAATGTTAGGAACATCACTCACAAAGCACCCCACACGATTTTTATTCACTACACAAGACGAGTCATTTGAACGCGATAGATTATAGAATCACGAGGAGCTCCTGCGCACGCGTTACTCGTACATGAAACGAGAATTCCCACATAACACTGCTCAAAAGCAGAAGGCACATATCATTAATGCATATGCAGTACAGCCGAGAGATTCGCGGAAGTTACTTCACTCAGCTATTTTACAGCACTATGTAGATAAAAGCTATGGGTGCATATACTTAATAACCATTGCTCTTATTGGTTCACGGCAGCGGCGTAACCACAACTAACGACCTCGACCTACATACGCTCACCGACAAGTGTGTGATGGCATTTATGTTTGTAATTTATTTCGCAACCGGTCGGTCACGGGGAGGAACGTACCCGCTATCCCCTGATAGGAGTTCTTCGGCTATGTGCAGGAGATGATCGACTGGATGAGCTACCTGTCCGTGGTGTCGACGCTCAGCTTCGTGGTGTTCTTCGCCGTGGGGCCGGGCTCCATTCCGTGGCTGATCACCGCCGAGCTGTTCTCGCAAGGCCCGCGCCCCAGCGCCATGGCCATCGCCGTGCTGGTTAACTGGATGGCCAACTTCGTCGTCGGCATCGGCTTTCCTAGTATGAAGGTGATCACGTTTCCAACCTTCAATACCAGTGTTTTCTCTGCGTGCACTTGATGATCTAATCGATGAACTAACATATAAAAATTTATTTTTCTTTGCAGGCTCTACTGGAAAACTATACATTCCTGCCTTTTAGCGTATTCCTTGCAATTTTTTGGATATTTACGTATAAAAAAGTTCCTGAAACAAAGAATAAGACCTTTGAAGAAATTTTGGCACTGTTCCGTAACTCGAATGGAAGGTAAGAAAATTGTAAAAACTATAAACGTGTTGAACATTTTTAATTAAAAGCACATTTTTGTGGTCCGCTAAATATGTTTCTATTTAAAATAAATAAGACCACGTATAAATGGGACCCACTGACAGTATTGAGCACGTATCTCACTACAACTTCATCATTGTCATGCATTCAGCACGCCAAGCACTAAATAACTACCTCATAGGTATGTATAGGTAATCAGGGTATCCAACTTATTAAATTCATATACCTTAACGTATAGAGATATTTTAAAGATTGTATTAGGTTTATTTGTTATTAATTAAATGAAAATTAATACTTCAGAATACTGTTTATTTTAAGTTCAACCTAATATTTAGAAAAAAATTAACAAATGTGCAAAAAGACTAACAGGATTCTCTGAAATTCCAACGGAACACAATGTCCTAATTCGTCCTGAAACCTAGTTTATACAGGGTCTTTCGGCCTCACAAGGTTAATTAAGATGTGTTCCTCTATGTTCTGAATTTAAGATCTTTACAAAACACCTGTGTTCTTTATACCTATGGACTTGTCAAGGAGTCGCTCTCAATCCGTGACTAGTAGATACGCTTCGGGGCTCGGGCCCTCGTTTGCGGCAGCTCGACACGGCACTCAGTAAACAGTAAAGTATTTGAGAGAGCAGTGAGTTCGAGGAGTCTCTCTCAATCCGTAACTAGTAGATACGCTTCAGGGCTCAGGCCCTTGTCTGAGGAGGCTCGACACGGCACTCAGTAGACAGTAGAGTGAGTGAGCGAGTAGCGAGGTCGAGAAGTCCCTCTCAATCCGTAACTAGTAGATACGCGCTTCGGGGCTCGGGCCCTTGTTTGCGGAGCCTCGACACGGCACTCAGTAGACAGTAGAGTGAGTGAGCGAGTAGCGAGGTCGAGAAGTCCTTCCAATCTGTAACTAGTAGATACGCTTCGGGGCTTGGGCCCTTGTTTGCGGAGGCTCGACACGGCACTCAGAAGACAGTAGAGTGAGTGAGCGAGTAGCGAGGTCGAGAAGTCCCTCTCAATCTGTAACTAGTAGATACGCTTTGGGGCTTGGGCCCTTGTTTGCGGAGGCTCGACACGGCACTCAGTAGACAGTAGAGTGAGTGAGCGAGTAGCGAGGTCGAGAAGTCCCTCTCAATCTGTAACTAGTAGATACGCGCTTCGGGGCTCGGGCCCTTGTTTGCGGAGGCTCGACATGGCACTCAGTAGACATTAGAGTGAGTGAGCGAGTAGAGAGGTCGGGAAGTCCCTCTCAATCCGTAACTAGTAGATACGCGCTTCGGGGCTCGGGCCCTTGTTTGCGGAGGCTCGACACGGCACTCAGTAGACAGTAGAGTGAGTGAGCGAGCAGCGAGGTGCAGTGTCATGCTCACTGCTCACGGGAGGGTGTGTGTCCAGGGACAGTTTCCGCGACAGCCGGCTCTACGGGAGCATGATGAATTGCGTGAACGCTCTGGAGCAACAGTTGCCGCCGCCGCCGCCGCCAGCCCCCGTCGACGAGAAACACGACTCACGTAAGCCCCCACCCGAACTGGGTGTTTGACTAAACCACACGCTCCCGAATGCAGTAGAAAGTACGAGTAATTAAGTTCCTTTCCTTCCCTTAACGGGTTTCCGTCCAAGTATAGCCCTCAATTATGATTTTCTAGTTTCCCAGATTTAGAAGAATATCGAGAACAAATATGAAGTAAGTAAATGAGTATTTTTGACCAAAGGTTTTATGAAATTCATGTAGGTAGATGCATCAACGTTAATGTTAAGCTCGCAATACCCATTGCCATAAACCTATGATGTTTAATTAGTCCACTAAGTAGGTATTTACGAAAAACTAAACAAAATTTGAATTTTCCTGGAGTTTGAGCAATAATTTGCGTTTTGGATAGAAAGATCCCTGATCCCACACATGTGGAAGCATTAGTTGTGTAGGTAAGCCTGTATCCGATAAGTTGCGGCCGATATCTCGCTCAACCTCAAATGATTGGCAAGTAAACAAACAAAATTATGGGAATTGCGATTGAATATGAGATATAAGTAGATATATTCACTGATCGTGGGTATATTATACGTTTTCGTACCTGCTAAGTCATTCGCTCAATGGAGTTACCGTAAGTATGTTCGCGTTGTTCTTAATTTTCATGTTATAAATTAAATGGTGTTATAAATTATTCATAAAGATTTATTAGTATGTGTACTAATTTTACAATATACTTCTGTGGGTATTAATGTTTTGATTTCTTAGGTTCAATGTATTACACCTTTTACTCGAATACCCTTTTTTGCTTCTGGCCTCATGTATTAGGCATTCGCTGTTTTGTCATTGTTCTCGTCCTATTTACGTACTTATCAACCACAAAAAATCGAATGTGTTCACTTTCAGCACCTTCGATCACTAAATGCGTTACCTAGTCACAATTTGCTGGGCACTTTTACATTATAATCATCACGAAATACTTTACGTTAAACCATTAGGTAGGTACCTGTACTATTTATAAATAGTTACAATTAATAAAACATTTTTCTTTCTGTTAGCAGACAATTTTGTTTTTCATTATTTAAAACGACCGCACTAACAGAAAATAGACTAATTTTTCTATCCTATCAAATACCTAACCTCCTTATCGCTAAATAGACATCGCATACACAATTAGGCGAAATAATTGCTTCACGTCACTTACAATTTAGTAAGCAATGAGAAATGCTCTAAGAGATCGTACACTCTTCTTCTGTTCTCCTCCTATCAAAGCATGAGGCGTACGTAGAGCTTTCATCAGGTAGGACTCAGGTATAAATGGTAATTCGAATTCTAATTCGAAGAACAAAAATCGAAATGAATCGAGACGACACAAGTAAGTACCGATTACCTACGAAAAAAAAAAATTACATTGAATATCATTCAAAAACTTTCGCTCTGCCATTCATGCGTTAAACGCAAATATATTTTCAGTCCTATCCTAGACACTGAAATGCGAATGAAATAATATATGAGTAAGTAGGATTTCCGCGATGACTACTAAACGTCCAGGGCCCTATTCATCAAACATTACAAGCCTTGTATTACAAGTGATTCGCTTGTAAATTTCTGCATTTTTACAAACGTGTGTTCATCAAAACTACACATGTAAATTACAAGCTACAAGTTATATCACTTGTAATACAAGTGCTTTTTCACACGTGTATTTGTAGTTTTGTTCATCAAAAATTCCACTGTTGCTTGTAGCTTGTAACTTGTGACAAAAAAGTTGGAGAGTCTTCGCGGACTCTTCACTTGTAGCCTACTTAAGTAGACATATGTAATATTTATATGTTATTAATATTTTCGCGGTTTCTTTCCGACTTTAAGTATTCAACAAACTTAGTCAAATAATTATGGCGGGAAAAACCGCCTTGTCATTGCCCAAAGACATTTTCTTTATTAAAAACAAGATGTTATAAAATAATTACTTATATTTATGCATAGACTGTGAAAAAAGACGTGAAACAAAAAAAGTGGAAATCAAAATAAAATAAAAACTTTTTAATTAAATAATTAAAATTATATCTTTGAAATATTCTGGGGAAAAATTATTATGTCCGAGAATTAATTTCAAGACTTTTTTGACGGACTATACGTCTCATTATTAGGTACGCACTTGTAAATAGAAAATACAAGTATCTAAAATCTACAAGTTACGTGAAATTATTTGATGAACGTAATTTACAAGAACTTGTGAATTTTTTCTTTAACTTGTAGCTTGTGAGCTTGTAAACTTGTAATGTTTGATGAATAGGGCCCAGCTCGTAAAGTTCATCGAGGTGCGTCTTCGATGCTATCAAATGCTCTTCCCCGTCTAAGTGTAGGAGCTTTGCGTTTGACACGTCACAAGTGTTGTGTGCGATTGTCTAAGCTGATGCCAGCGGATTGCGCTTGCCTCATTATATAATCATGGTTGCTGACCAGTGTGTGCCCGTGCGCAGTGTCGGAGCAGTCGTCGGGTGCGGGCGAGGCGGGCCGGCCGCCGCCGCCGCTGCCACCGCCGCGCTTCCCGGGCGGCGGCGACGTCTGACGATGGGAGCCCGCTGCGCGTGCGCCGCTAGTCGCGCCCCTCAAGGCCGCCGCCAACTTCTTGTTTCGTGGACTCAAGCGTCAAGCCGCGGGCCGCGCCTCTATCACTACCACACAACAAATGTTCTAAATTGATGTGATTAGGTTAATAAAACGAAATAGTCTGTAAGTCACGGCGTAAATTAACATAGTTCTTTAGTCATTTTATGACGTAATTTATGAAATGCATACATAGTTACCGTATTAAGTGCCATCGGTTTCTTGTACCCATTTTAAATAGGTCTTCATAAAAATAGTAAGTATCGAATACGATCGAAGGAGAATTTCAATAGGGCTCAATAAATATTAATAATTGGAAATCTTTGGAAAACTACACTTCAAGTTATAGCTTCAGATACCTATATAAGTATTAAGTTAAGCGTTAAGTACCTATGTGACTACGAAGTTAATTATTCAGTACTGTAACGATAAAGTAGAAAATTCGCAAGAGACGAAATCTATACTAGAAGCTTTTGTCCTGAGGACGCTATGCGTCCCGGCTCCCTATCATCGGCAGCAAAACCAACGGAACGTACCTACTCTTACTACATATAAAATACCCATCGGGGGTACCTCCAGGTACCTTCATTTGTCATATAAAATTATATAGGTATAAATTGAGGTATAATAAAATTAGAATAATCTAAAATGGGTACGATGAGAGTACATTATGCTTATGGCAATGATACTAAAATTGTTGTCAATGAAGTTTATCTACAAAGTATGTTGTACATACATAATGTGACTGTATTGTACTGTTGATTTTTATACATATTACTTATTATATTGTTTTACAATGTTTTTTATTCTCCTTTTATTCACGAAGTTATATTTATATTATGTACCTACCTACTGTGTGGTGGAGTATTTAATGAAGAATTCAAGTCATATCTAACGTGACAGAAATATATGTTCTTATTATTATAATAAAATACTTTTAAAAATGTTGCCTATAGGTACGTAACTACATAACATATAAATCTAACCATTGGACAACAGTTGCATTACATAGTTGCGGGAATTGATTATATTATGTGTAAAAAAATGTCATGAATACTGTATGATTTATTTCAAAATATATAACACCACTCACAACAATAATTATTTAAAAACATTAATTATTTTTTCTACATATAGGTAGAATATTATTTCATTTATAGTTTTAAGAGATGATAAAAAGGATATTCATCTTTTAAATTGAAGAAAGCATAGACTATTGGTAAGTTATACAATTTGTGAAGACTTTTAAGAATGTAAAGCTTTTAAACTTATACGCCCTAGAAGATGAGCAAAAGTTTAATTATTAATTAATTAGGGTTCAGTAGTTACTACAGGGTTGTAGTCGATCTGTCCTTCCGTGCGTCTGTTAACTGCTCAATTCAATATTAAGACTAAAGGTTCCGTAGCCTATCGTAATTATTGGAGGAGGTAGCACGGCCTAATAAGTGTGTGACTAGACGAGCATCGCCACGACTGCTGATCTTAGAGCTACCTTCAGTATCTTAGTACTTAGTAGTATCTTTTTTCAACTTCAGGAACAGGACGCCATTCCACGTAGTATGAAACACGGGTAACTGTGTTTGTCATTTCCACGGTACTTGCTCCCATAGCTCAGTTGGCAGAGCACCCAGCTGCGATAGCTAAGGAACACGGGTTGAACTCCCGTTAGCAGCAAAAATTTTGACACACTATAAATAACTGAGTTTATTTTAAGGTCGAAGTTTCATTCAAGCACAAATTTTAATACTTTAAGTTACCAACTTGATTTTAAACGCAACAAACAAGTTACAGCACAATAAGTAACGATTAATCCCATGTTATTTAGTAGGAACATATTGAACAAAATATTAAATCACTATTATAACATTTATTCACTAAGCAATCGAAAACCTTAGTTTAGTGAAAAAATAAGTTTAGGTCATCAATAAAATTTAGCTCAATTAGTAGATACTTAAGATGAAACTTTTTTTAAGTTTTTCTTATGCACAAAATAGTTACTGTTATTAATATTTGTATTTTAGTAGTTGTCTACAAGTACCTTACTAATTAGACAAAGCGTATAAATATAAACCATTTTAAACGGCAATGGAACGGACTTATAGATAGCACGCACTTAGTTTACTTGGGTACTTACTTCTTTCAAAATTGTTTTCCATTAAAACTTCTGCCTTAACCGTTTATTGTTTTCATGTAGGTTCATGAAGTTAGGAAAGTATTTTAATGTTAAGTATGATTCACCACTTTAGGTAACTTGATTCGCATCAAAAGTGATTGGAAGTGCAGCTTTAGGATCATCGGTCGTAAGCCGATGCGGGACGCACGGATGGACAGATCTGTTATTTGTTGGGAGTCACTCCCGTTCGCTAGCGAGGAAGCCCTACATTCTAAAGCACTATCCACAGTATATGCCACGATATCTGAAATGCCTTTATGTTTGAATATACGGAGATTTCTCCATACTTGTACAAAACGAACTTGTAAAATTTTATTGGAACTAATACTTGTTATAAAAATGTAAAAAAATACATCATTGAGTTTCATTTATTTTACAAGCTATGTTTCATTTTAAGCTATATTAGCCCCGATCACATATACTTTTCTTAAAAAGCACCTACAATAATTATTTTTCATCTCACCCGCTCGGAAAGGATCTTTAATGCTCAAAATGCGGGCGGGTATATTCCCTAGGCCCCAAAATTTTCATTTCTCCCTAGGGCGAGAAAGCTGTATGAAAATTCTTTCTCGCCCTAGGGCTGCAAAGCATTTCTAAATTCAAACATGGCGTAATCTCGTATTGCGTCTATAATGTCTAAAGCTGAAGACTTCTTTTTTTTTAAATAACGGTTACGGTCAGTAACGAAGGTCGACCTTAGAGTTTGTATGGGTACATAATTTTCTTTGTTTTTAAATTTCTTAGAATATCAATAAAAATAATAACTCCTATTTAGTTTTGTTAATTGTAAAGGAAATCTAATTAAATCCGTGATAGGTATTTACTTGTTGTTTATCTAATTATTGTTAAATTTTTTTAATCTTCTATTATCGTTGGTTCTTAGACATTATTATCTTGTTTTTATTCATTACTGTTTTGTAATAAGAAGAGTGATGATTTAAGGTGGATTTAATTAAGTGAGTGAAGTTATTGCAGAGTACCTATTACTAAAGATCTTTTATCTAACATACTCGCAATGCCGATCCAAGTGTTCTTCTAGTAATTTTCCTCGCTGTGGTGAGATGAAAAATTTTGTGTTATGTAAGGCCGCAAATTTTTTTGGGTCTCGTGTCCTTTGAATGCTTCGCTATGCTCAGGATTCTATTGTTGCAACCCTAGAATCCTTCGCCGCTCGACACTTGGCCCAAAAATCCATTTTGCAGCCTTGCTTAACAATAACTAGGTAAATAATACCTACTGTAGGTTTGAGCCTTGAGGTAATGGTAATCGCGCAAAAAAATTGTTTTTTCGCAAACAATAGATGTCCATTCTGTGCAGTTTGGTACCTTTAGGAACTTAGTAAATAACGACTTCAAGCAGCTTTTATTAAAGTACTCGTTGACGTGGCAAACCATATTGTTCTGTCATTTAGCCCATGGTAATTACGAGTATAAAACTTTGTAACTGTTTTTATTATTTGTGCTTACTATTTGCCATGAACCTCACCAACCAAGCAATGCCATAAATAAACCTACACTTTTATTTAAGTCTTCTTACTACCTATTAGGTACTTTCAAAGAGCTAGTTAATATTTTAATAAAATGAAGTCGGTTAAAAAGAAAATAGAATTTTAATTTGGCGGGCTTTTGGCCTGAGAGGAAGTCGCCTGTCCGTCGCGGAGAGCAAAAAAGAAAAAAAAAAGATTTCCATAACATAGGATTTTTAGTTTTCACGCTATTATATTATAATTTGCGACTTTTCCAAAACTTTTCCTTTATTAGTATTACATATTAGTTTTTAATTAATAAAAGTAGATACAAAGACTTACATTATTATCCATGGTCTTGAGCATTAACTACTGATATTATAATCTGTTGTTAATAGTCACAGAGTATATACGGCTCTACAGGTCACAGACTATAATACCTATTCTTAAAGTGACAAGTATATAGGTGAAAAGCGCGGGAAACTTCTGATTTGGTGGACGTGTTTTTTGGTTTATTGATTTTAATTGTTTTATAAAGTGGATCAGTGGAGGTTTTTTTGTGTAAAATAGTAGTTAGTTAATAGTTTTTACATATTTTTATTGATATTTCATATAAATAGTGTATATAGGTACTACTTATCTGGTAAGCGTATAGTTTTCTACTATGGGCCCGGGGGTTGACCCACCCCCGGATACCCCCGGACTGGGGGGTCCAGGGCCAGACACTGGCCCTCCTAACCCTGTAGCTTATAATGTAGTTATTGACGACTCATCGATGGACACTGAGGATGGTCTTATTCCTCTCTCAGAACGGAAAAGAGTCAAACCACAAAAAAGGTGCCGAATTTGCAAAACAAAGAGAAGTAGAAGTAGGAACGGTAAACAGATTACTCATGAATGCCAATGTGACGATTCAGACGAGAAGTTGGTCCCTGTTGTGAATAATGCTCAAGGCGAAAAAACTGTGCCTGTTGAAACTCATGTCCCTCCTTTCAATAATAGTGTCTCCGCTACACAACCCACTGGTGCAGGTCCCTCACAACCGCAGTTAGTAAGGAAATATGTAAGCACAGATTCAGGGCCGTTCACTGTTCACATTCAAAGGATAACCACATCTCCGAATGATCCTGTTACGCTGCATCCTATTTAATTTGGTAAAGATTAAAAAAAATATAATATCAATAATATAGTTAATGGTAGCTTAAAACGTATTGGCAGAAATAGAGTTTCTATGGCATTTACCAACTACGAAGATGCTAATTTGTTCACAGATAACCCACTAATTGCTAATCTCTCATATAAGGTTTTCATACCTAGTTTTATTGTCACAAGAGTAGGTATTGTAAAGGGTGTACCCCAAGACTGGTCTGAGGACGAGATTCAGGAAAACATTACTGTTCCTATGGGTTGTGGAAAAATTATAAAGGTTAGGCGTATTAAAAGAAAAACACCGAAAGATGATGGTACTAGTTTATTTATTAATACCAACATGGTTGTATTGACGTTCGATGGTCAAATATTACCAAAAAGAGTTTACATGTGCTATACAGCGCTCCCTGTTGAATTGTACATAATATTTCCAACTATACAGTGCTACAACTGCTGCAAATTTGGTCATACTAAATTGCAGTGCAGGTCAAAGCCTCGTTGTTTTAAATGCGGGGACGAACATGTCTCAGACACTTGTAACATTATCTTGGAAAATGCTTATTGTCTCCATTGCACTGGTCGCCACTTTGCCACTAGCAAACTTTGTCCCGAGTTCTTGAGACAACAAAAAATTAAAATTTCTATGGCCCAGAGCTGTATATCTTACGCAGAGGCAGCCAAAATCCATCCCCCTTCTTCAAAACCTTATACCGATGTTGCAGCCTCGTCGCCTCAGTTCGAAAAAAAAAATATTACACTAACAAGACCATCTTCGCCCAATACAAATTCTCATAAAAAAACAGTGTATATTCAGCGCCGTGTACCCCCAAAACAAACTGGAGGTTACGACCGCACCATACATGACGAAATTATAAAGGAATACAATAATAATAATTCTCGAACACCTAATGGAAATGTACTAAAACATAAATCAAATACGACAATACCTCAACAATCTATAGGTCAATTAATTTTGGAACTTATTAAATTACTTTCAAATACCAGTAATCTATTTCCGAGCGATAGCTCTTCACCGTCCAACGCCGCCGAATCATTATTGACAGCTTTAAACAATTTTTTTAAGTATGGATCACAACATACTTCAATGGAATTGTAGAAGTGCAATAAGCAAAAAAACTGACATTATTTACTTATTAAATAAATATAAGCCCATGGCTATGTGTCTCTCTGAGACATGGTTAAAACCAGAGTTTTCCTTCAGGATATCTTGTTTCGTTACTGTGAGAAGTGATAGACATGATGGGTATGGTGGAGTGGCCATACTCATTAATAAAGCCTTCTCACATAAGATTATTTCACTCCCTCCCCTCAGTGATGGTATAAATGCCATTGCTGTAATAGTAAATAAAATTTGTATAATTTCTGTGTATATACCTCATCCTTCTTCTTCCTTATACAATGAATTTAGCCAGTTGCTTACTACCTTGCCTAGCCCATTTTTAGTACTTGGGGACTTTAACTGCCAAAATCGATCATGGGGTAGTGTTAGCACTAATTGTCATGGTGAAATGATGGCAGATATATTAGACTATCAAAATGTATGTATATTGAACAACGGCACTCCAACTCGACGTACTGGTCCCACTGAAATTCTTAGTGCTCCTGACTTGTCCCTTTGCTCCCCAAGTCTGGCATCTCTGATATCCTGGAGTGTACTTGATAATTCTTTTGGCAGTGATCATATTCCAATTCTTCTTTCATTACCGATATCCTGCCCTCCTCGTAACCTACAACACAAACCTAGATTAAAACATAAATTGCCAGATGACTGGAGTACATTTAAACATTATGTGGAAAAAAAACTATCTAGCAGCGGCGAAGAGTCAATATAACACGATTCCTATCGGCTTCCCTTTCAAAAATTGGCATATAGCGTCACAGCGCACTACTAGTGACATAAATGTAGGCCAAAGGTTCGAGACACTCATGCTAAATTATTTTTTGTTAGTAAGCATACCAGCTAATACCTGGTACAAGCCGCAAAATATCGGCTTTCGCAGATAGCTTTTTGCTTAGTATTTATTTTTTTCATTTCCGTCTATACACTATAGCTCTGTCTCGCTCTACGGGTGACCAACAAGGAGCCACCAATGTAATCTGGCCCAGTAGCGAATACGAATTTGCAACTCTGACAGGTCAGACGAATTTGGCGCAATAAGCCGGTAGAGTCCGTGTTCCCTTTATTATACCTCCAAATTCAAAAGTGTATTATTTGTACTGTTTTAACAGATACATAGTACTATTTTGTATTTTGAAGGGTCATGGTTGTTTGTTGTTATTACATTTGTTTTTGTGAAGCGTCCATGTGTTTGATTTTTAAAGTTTTTTGTGGTGTTTTATTTTGATATATTGAATTGGGGCTAGTGATTAATAACTTATAAGTGTAAGTTTACGATAATTTAGTTTCAGTTTGGTAAGTCAACACCAGAAATGGCATTAATTCACATAGATTGTTGTCTAACCGATTTCTTGTTACGAAACGATAGTAACTTTTCTAAATTGAGTTTTGAAAACAAAAAACATGTAGTAATTCAATTACGCCGCGCTGTTCCAAGTACGAATATAGATTACAAAGAGGCTTTTTTCAAAGCCACAAAAAATTCCAAAATGCAAGTGCTTTCTTTCATAGGTACTTATATTATGAAGGTGGGTCTTTAATAGGCGGGGAACAGCTGATATTCTTTTAGGTAAGTACGTTTCCGGGTTCCCTTTTTCAGATTTTCACCCTTCGCCACTGCTATCTAGCCTTCCTATTGCTAACAGTGGTAATGAAACAGTATGTGCCGATGAGTTTACTAAAGTCTTGATTGATGCCGCTAACGCTTTATTTCCATTAAAAGGCAATAGATCTAGTAAAATACCATTTCCTCCCTGGTGGGATAGTGAGTGCACTAAAGCTATAAAGCAGCGGAAGGAGGCAGAGAAAAGGTATTGTTCCATGATGACTAAAGAGAATTTTGAAATTTATACCCAAACAGCGCATTCCACGCACAAGCTACTTAAAAAGAAAAAATTCGAGGGTTGGAGACGATTTTGTGAGTCCTTGAATCCAGATATATGCCCATCGATAGTTTGGAAAAATATTAGAAGATTTAAATCAGCTTTCTGTTCATCTTCATCAAGTACATTACCTATTGAGCTAGCTGACCAATTTATGGATAAGTTGGCTCCTTCATCTGCTCCCAATTTCATAAATACCCAGTGTTGTATTCCCTTCTCTATAGCATGTAGCTATACAGACCTTAATGCCCCTTTTTCTTTGTCTGAACTAAAAGGAGTACTCTCTTATGTAAAAGACTCATCACCAGGCGAAGACGGCATCACATACTCTTTCATGATAAACTGCAGTGACTCTACCTTGAACTATTACTTGAGTATTTTAAATGCTATCATGTTGTCTGGAAATATACCTTCTTCTTGGAAAGCCCAAGACGTAATTCCCATATTAAAACCAAACAAACCAGCTTCTGATGTTTCTTCTTTTCGTCCAATAGCCTTATCATCTGTTCTTGCCAAAATAGCTGAGCATCTTGTTAAAAACAGGTTAGAATTTTTCGTTGAAAATAATAATATTTTGACAGCTAATCAGTTGGGATTCAGAAGGGGCCGTAGCACCATAGACAATATAAGTATTCTTACTTTGGACATTCGGTTAGCTTTCTCAAAAAATAAGTCGGTTATTGCGGCTTTTCTTGATATTAGCTCAGCGTATGATAATGTGCTGATCTCAGTATTACATAAAAAATTACATGATTTACATGTACCACAATTATTGATTACGTTTATCATCAATATGCTTTCTGAAAGATGTATTAAATTAGACCTAAACAATGGTACTCAACTATCAAGGCTAGTATGGAGAGGCTTGCCCCAGGGGTCAGTCCTTAGTCCATTACTGTACAACGTTTATACCTATGATTTAGAAACATCCTTAAACTCAGATATAAATATTCTGCAATATGCTGATGATCTGCTTATATACAACTTAGACAATTCTATAGAGAATGCTAGTAACCGCTTATCTAATTCTCTTAATAAGCTAAATGACTGGTTAGATGTAAATAGACTAGAATTGTCTGTTAGTAAAAGCACTGTGGTTGTATTCTCTAGACGAAGAAGGATTCCGGATTTCAATGTTCTTTACAGGGATAAACCTATACCTGTAAAATCTGAAGTTAAATTTTTAGGAGTAGTTCTAGATTCAAAACTTACTGGAATACCTCATTGTGAATATATTGTAAATAAATGTGGAAAAAATTTAAATATGATGAGGTGTTTAACCGGCGTCTGGTGGGGTGCCCACTCTTTTTGTTTGCGTCTTATTTATAATGCTCTCATCCGTAGCTTACTAGATTATGCCACTTTTATTATAGAGCCCTGTAGTGCCATATTGCTCTTAGCAAATTAGATTGCGTGCAAGCCAAAGCTTTAAGGATCATCCTTGGAGCTATGAAATCTAGCCCTATCAATGCTATGCAAATAGAGTGTGTTGAACCACCTTTACGTTTAAGACGTCAATATTTATCTGATAGGTATCTATTCAAAGCTATGCAATTTTCTCATCATCCTCTTCGTGATAAACTTCATCTTCTTTCGGAATGTATAGACACCTGTTCTTACTGGTCCCATAAATCACCGCTCCGTCTTATCAAGAGTTATCGAATATTTTGCTGCATACAAGCGCCGATGTATAGTAGGTACATATTGTTACCCAACGTTTAATTCTAAATATAAGACACTGACAATCATTCCGCATGTTAGGATCAATCCAGATATTCCAAGAAATCAATTGGAAGCTCCTAGGTATATGAACATATTAAAATCAAATGAATTTTTGGATTTTCATTATATATATATAGTGATGCTTCGAAACATTCACCAGATGGCATAGTTGGAGTGGGAGTTTTCCATTTCCAGTATAATATTGTCCAGAAAACAAAACTTCCGCCTGAATCATCTGTATTTACTGGAGAATGTCTTGGCCTGTTTAAATCAGTTGAATATATTCTTCTTGCTAAACTTAAGAAATCCGTTATATTTACTGACTCTATGAGTGCTCTGCAAGCTTTATCTAGGTTCCCATTCAAATCTAAGTCTGGTCAAATCAACCATGTTATTATTAAAATTAGAAACCTACTAGTTACATGTAATGAAAAAGGCTAAACAGTGGTGTTTTCCTGGGTACCAGGTCACTCCGGCATTTCGGGAAATGAACGCGCTGATCAGCTTGCCAATGAGGCTATTTTATGCGCAGATATGGCAGACTATTGCAATGATGCCCATGATTTGTGTACATTGGCAAAGAATTCACTTCAAGAATCTTGGAGAGTGACTTGGTCGATTTCCAGCCAATCAAAAGGCAAAAAATTTGCTAGGATTCAAAGCTCTATTCCATCGAAGCCATGGTTCTCAAGTTTGAAGTTGAGCAGGAGAGTGACGTGTATCTTGACGCGTATGCGTCTGGGCCACGTTTGCTCTCCAGTTCATCTTGCTAGATTTCGTATTGTGAACAGTGATTTGTGCGAGTGTGGTGAGGTGGGTGACCTGAATCATTTATTTTTATCTTGCCCAAAATATTACCGGGATACATTTTACCAGGGTCTTATTCAGTGTAATATACCACTTCCTACTTCCGTTGACATCCTCTTGTCCTCCGATATATCCTGTGTATATAAACTGTTTTCTTCATTCATTCTATTAAATGATATTAAGTTGTAAATATGTAGTATAAGTCTTAAATAAGTATCCATTATATTTTTATCTATCCTTTTCTGATCCTTTTCTGAATTCCGTTGTATATTTCAAAATTTTGGTTTAAATTTATAAATAAGTTTCCTCGTTTTATTAATAAAAAATAAAATAAAAAAAAAGAAAGAAAGAAAATAACAAAAATTTGACAATGGCTCAATCGCTTAACGCGCGGAGCCAGTTCCTCAAAAAGAAGAAGAAGTATATAGGTCTGAAATATAGATAGTCTGTGATCGGTCTGAGCACCACTTAGTGATATTATGCTCTGTGGTTTATACTCACAAAGCACAGAGTACATTAAATATCGCTCTATTGATACATAGTCTGTGTTATCACTTGTCTATGTATTCCACGTCAAATGATTCCGTTTTGAGTTTTGACTTTTCTGCAGTTAATTCTTTTTGAAAAAATATTTGTTGGGATAGGTAATTGTAAATTTCCGCTGTACATTTCCGGAAATTAATAGATATTTTCCAATAGTTTTATTGTATTCATTTAACGAAATGGCATCGCCGCGTACTCGTCGTAAATTGAACTCCATACGCACACAGGATGAAAACCACGTAAGTTTAGTTTAAGTGTTTGCAGCCCTAATAGATCTCGCATACAGAATTGATCGGTTCATTCGAGAGCTAGGAACCATTTAGACCTCAAATCGATTTGAATTAAGAGGTTGTTCAGATAGAATCAAGGCAAAAAATTCACTTAAGAGAATCGTGATTCAGAAACTAAATAAATTGTTACTTAGTAATTGCAATTAGATGTAGCGTAATGTAAAACGTTATTTTAATGATAGCTCATTAAACTGACACAGTCACAAATCCATCCACCATATGCTTCTACTCTACATTACTATATTTGATCTAGTCACTACATTTGATTGTATTCTCTTATTTACTTATGCTAATAGTTACTTGATTGTTAAACTGCAATCTAAAAAAGAGTCAAGTGTTTTATGTATAAGCTCCTCATTTAACAAATACTAGCTGTTACTCACAAGTACCTTGTCTCATTTCATGTGGAGTTTGTGTGGAAATAAGTGCTTAAAATAAATTTTGTCCTGACCAATACATTCAACAAAAAATAATTAGCTTAATAGATAATAGATAAATAGTTGTTATAATAATTAGGCGATATAATAATTAGGTGATTGATTTTCATTGAAGTAAATTAGATTATATAACTTTAACTCCAATGTGTAAACCAAAACCAAATATGTACCTGAAAGAAGATCCTGCCAAATTCTAAATTTAACATATTGCATAGTAGTTCAAGAATCAACTACTTTGTGAGTTACTCATGTCAAACGCAATACTTACAGTTCCCCTTTAGGTCTTTGAGTTCTCATCTTAGTTAAAGACAATTTAGACTTTTATTATTCTATAAGGTCAGGTCTGATGACAAGGGTCAGTGGGAAGTCACTGGATCCAAGCAGCGCAAAACTGTCCATTAGATAAAATATCAATACCAATAATATAATACCAATTATATATATTATGTAAAGATACCAATTTCAAACATTGAATATAATGATTTTGTTTGTAGAAATGTTTTGAATGTGGGACTCTGAATCCTCAATGGGTATCAGTCACATATGGCATCTGGATTTGCCTGGAATGCTCTGGTGTTCATCGTAGCCTTGGAGTTCATTTGTCGTTCGTGCGCTCCGTTACAATGGACAAATGGAAGGATATCGAGCTGGAAAAAATGATGGTAAGTCTTAATGACAGTTGAAGATTTTTTCTTTGTCTCCTCTCACAATTGTAGTGCCACTAGGCCTGTGATTTGATACCCCGGAGGTCTATGATGTGCACCACAAGATAATTTTGACAGATTTTATAGATCTTTTTTCTTGTTTTAATCAATATAGATAAAATTTTATCATGGCATACATCTTCTTAGCCCTACAGGATAAAATTATAGATTTTGGGATTTTCATTATATGGTCTGATTTGATATTTTATACACAAAGCAGTATTTTACATGAATTCTTTTATACAGTAGCTAATGAGAGCTGTAATGATATGCAATAATATACATTTTGGTAACTAGACAATAACAGTAATGCATCATTTGCATTACTGAGAATTCATGATACTAAAATTGTTACACCATTGTTTTTAATTTTAGGTTGGAGGCAACTTGAGAGCTCGTACATTTTTTGAGAGTCAACCAGATTACACACCTTCCATGAAAATTCAGCAAAAATATAACACCAAAGCTGCTGCTATGTACCGCCAGAAGGTAAGTTTAGTTCAAAAATTATTATAACCATATAAATACATTCATTTAAAATGGCAATCGGTGGGACTCAAACTTGTAGAACTGACCGATATCAGGGACAAAGTGTAGGAATGGCAACCCTGCATGGGAAAGCACAGTTTGGTCAGATGGACTGAAGACATTAAAAAAAGTGGCAGGAAGGTGCAAGAAATCATCTGGTCCCCGAAATCATCAGGTCCCGAAAATCATTGTAGGAGGCCTTCGTCCTGCAGTGGCCGTCTGCAAGCTGAAATGAAGAACAAACGAAATTGTTTTGACTTATTAATTATTGGAAGGAACACTTATATATAAAGATTTTTTCTTGACTTATTAATAATTGGAAGGAACACTTATGTATAAAGATTTTTTCATACAGATAACTGCGCTGGCTGAAGGTCGTGAATGGAGCCCCTCTGACTATAAACCAGAGGTAGCAGAAAGGCCTTCTGACTGGAGTCAGTCGCAGACTTTTTACTCCTCTGGTGACAACACATTCCATACCAGTGGATCTGACAACAATATAAGCTACCAGTTAGTATTTGTTATTGGATAACTTTCTTTCTATATTCCATAATACATATATTAATTATTATTGTAACCTTAATAAGTTTGAGAAACTATACTTTATCAACATATCTCTAGAGTTGCTATCTGATGTCTGCTTACATTCTAGAGAGTACTTAGAAGTAGAATACAAAACACTGCATTAACATTCATTTTCAACATTCACTATGAATGTGTGTGACTGAAAAACTAATATTTTTTTATAACCCAACAATTTCTTTTAACAGCAGTGAATATGGCAGTGGCCGCTACACTGGATTTGGAAATACTCCCAAGCAATCTCATTCCACTCCGATGTCTCCGATTCACAGCGGCAATGAAATTGTTGATAATACTCTGGCTTCTCTTGCAACGGTAAGTTAAAATGATTGTGTTTACAATTTTATTATCGTGTTTGCTGACGTGGCAATGAGCAGTCCACGTAAAATATAATCGACGCTGCAAAAGAAACGAGATCTAGTAAATGGGCGACAGCCGACAAGCATATTGCGGGTAGAGGCTAGCTTAAACGACACATCACATTGTGATGTCATCAGAAGTCCTTTACTACAGAAATGAGCCAGCAGTAATCTTTCAGCTTAAACGAATTTTTTACCTTTACACACAACTGCATTTAGTTATAATATATATGTTATAATATATAGTTATAATATATGTTATTAACTACTAAAAGTTTTTTTTTGTTTTGGTGTATGGACCTTTGCTAGTAAAAGCTTTCTCCATCCTTTGCTCATTTACCTATTGGTATACTCGACGCAGCGAACCGTGATCCCTATGACACTGACAGCTAATGTCACCATATAACATTGTAGTGGCGTCACCATTAAATCGGGATCATATTGGGGGCGTCTAAAAATGCCATTTATAAATTTTACATAGCTTTATACCATTAGTAATGATATTCCGTTGATATTTTTAACAATTCTTAACATTTACAAGAAGTTATGTCAATCTGAATTTATGTTTACGTCCTGCAAAACTTAAGTCGTGTGACGTTTATCGACTAGGGCGGCAAGTATCGATAAAAAAAATGTCGGTAATGGAAACGAGTGCAAAATTTTTCAGACAAAATAAATAAATGGGGAGCATTCATTTTCATGATAAAATATATACATACTTATATAGCAAAAACGTGTTTATCGGGTTAAGCATTATTGGAAAATAACAAGGTTGGAAACTTTCGTTTTACTTACCTACTTAATCTATGCCAAAAATCTTAAATTAATACAACAACAACAAAATGGACATTAAAAATATACATTGTAATATTTTTTAAAACATGTTTACCAACGTGGCTTAAGGCCACGCCTTTGTCTAAAAAAAAATTATCGACACGACCAAAGACACGACCCATCACTAAACGAACTGTCATAAGGATCATGGTTCGCCGCGTGGAGAATAGGTACTGTGTAGACTCATCCAATAAAATAAACAAAACTGGCAGCATGTCACGCAAGTCTATCTATACTAGAATGAATGATACCTCCATAGTTTTGTTATCTCTATGATAAATATTACTTATTATACAGAGGCGAAGAGAACAGTGGTTAACTGTGTCGCGAGTTCAATGGATTTTTGCCATCTCATATAATTGTTTTGTGAATGTGAAAGGTGATTATGAATGATAAATTTAAATAAAATTGATTTTATAAAGTAGACATTTTTTTTCAGGGTTGGTCTATGTTGGCGTCCTCTGTGTCGAAAGCGGCGCGAACTGCAACTGAGAACGCGGTGCGGTATGGTGGGATAGCTTCACAGAAAGTGTCGGAGATGGCTACAACTGTTACTGAAAAAGTGAGCGCGCCTTCCATTAAACTATCAACTTAATTTACACATCGGTATCAAAATAGATTAGTTTATTCTGAGGTCTTAATTCTTATAGTCATTATATGGTGGTTCTTATCATCCTATCTATCCATGGATGTATGGAGCTTAGTCACATCAGTATCTCTAGTAGGGCAATTAGAAGATTTTATTGATAATTTCATGAAATAATAAGAGTTTAAAAATACAAACGATGAATTGCATTTTTTTCCAGCCTGCACAGGGTAACTCTACAAAAGCTATTTGTTGTAATAATGTAAATAAATAAAGTAAAAATGTGTTTTTTATGTTTATGAAAAATGACTGATTGTATCATGGCAATGGCCATCAATGATGATGATGGTGTGATTCTCGAAAATATAAAATTTTACATCGGCCAACCATCGTTTACCATCATTTACCAATCAGCTGCATAGATGTAAGCTCGTCGCTGTTACAAGTATTAACGGGTTTCTCAACACGCTTCTGTGAAATAACCAGACTCGCTCAACATAGAGAAATTTTAGGCTATTGATAATAATGATTGTAGGTAAACAATCGCGGTGGCTGGAGCTCTCTGGGAGGCAGCGATCTGCGTCGCGCCAGCAACTCGGGCACTCACTTCCAGCCGACTGGGTATGGTGCCATGAAAAACTCCACTTCAGAGCCATACTCCAAGTGGTAAATGTCCTACTCATTAATTAGGTCTACTCTTCTTTTTCTTTAGAAGCCTTCGTTCATCCATTGTTGGACAAAGGCCCATAAGCACGCCATTGTTTGCAGTGTTGTGCTATTCTCGTCTTTGATTTATATATATATATATATATATATTTTTTTTT
Organism: Coenonympha arcania; assembly: GCA_036785405.1. Taxonomy (NCBI): domain Eukaryota; kingdom Metazoa; phylum Arthropoda; class Insecta; order Lepidoptera; family Nymphalidae; genus Coenonympha; species Coenonympha arcania. The sequence continues at coordinate 13,425,611 of CM072082.1, forward strand.
TTTTTTTCTCTTTCTCTTAGGAATGAACAGATCCAGCCGGGAGTGGTGCCATCTGTTGCCGCGCGAAATAACTTGGACTCCCGCGACCTGTCGCAAGTTGGCGTGTCCAGCCCCCCGCCAGACATCAAGAATATAACTATCAAGAAAAAGCAGGACGATGAATCTTGGGATTGGCTCAACAATTAGGATCTGGTAAGCCATCATCACGTCCGGTCATCTTGTATAAAGTCTGTTTTTTAATCCCGGAGACTAAAATGACAGCTCCAAATGTCAAACTTTAAAATAATGATACCAGCTTTACGACGATAGTGTTGTCTTAGCGGTGCCGGTAAATTCCGGTTGACAATGAAAGCGTTAACAAAATAATAATTTTGTGCATAACAAGTAAAATAAACATACAAAACGTGTAGTTATGAGAAAGTAGCACTAATCACTTATTATTTGAAATACTGAGAAAATAATCAGTTTTAAATATAATGTCAAATATATAAAATGAAAAAATCGTTAAATTAGAGTCAGCCCATAGTAATTTAATTTGAATTTGAATTATTTTCTCCAATTTTTGTTGCCTTATACACATTTGACAAGGAATACCTATCAAATATTTTTCGGCAAGTATCGATTACACACCACCATCAAAAGTCGTAAAAAACAGGCAACACGGGAAACGTCATTTTTGTCTCAGGGATTATAAAACATGACTTTAAGTGTTTAAACACACTATGCCGAAAATACACGACCGAAGTTCCGTGGCTGATTTTGCGTTCCGACGGATTCAGCTAATATGACACACGAGAGCCGAAATTACGCGGCCGAAATTACGCGGCAGAAATTCAGTTGCGTAACTTTGTATGGGTATTCAGTATCTCGAGCGTTGTCGTGTCGCGTATAATGTGTTGCTTACAAAACATTGCCGCCGAATCGCTGCCGAACTTACGCCCGACCGAAGTTCGGCTGTACGCTATAACGCGACGTATTTTCGGTTTGGTGTGTCATCAGTAATTTAATTCGTATTGCAGGCGTAGTCACGCCGAACTTCGGTCGCGTATTTTCGGCATAGTGTGTTTAAACGCTAATATTAAACCATGTTGTATTTTCTATTTAGAGTTACAGTTACGTAAACGTCAACGCGCGTCGCCATGTTCAAGTGGCACACGGGCCACTGGCCACAACCCCAAAACGTCGCCACCGGCATATATCTGAATTTGTGGCAATTTCATCAGAAGATAATCATAGATACGCCCAGAGGCAGTTAATTCAAAAAAAATGTAAAGCTTGCTGCTCCTGGGCCACAACCACAAAATATGCCGCCATCGGTATATTTCCTGTATTTCTATACATTTTATATGGACTCACCGCACACGGTTAAAGCCGGTAGCCGCCACACGCTAAAAATCCAAAGAGCGGCAAGTCCTTATAAAATATATGAAAACTACAGGAAATATGCCGATGGCGGCGGTTTGTGGTTGTGGCCAGTGGTCAATGTGCAGCAACCCTTATATTTCTGTTGAATTAACTGCAACTGAGCCAATACCTGAAGGGAAAGTACTCTGTAGATAAAAAAATTTACTCAAAGAAAACATTCCTTTATTTTTGAATAGAAACAAAACTGCATTCAAAGGTTTTTCGAAAATTAGCTTGCACACCCAGGAATCGAAACGACTCAAATCTGTAAAAATTACAACCTGTACTTTTATTGCATCGATCGTTAGGGTCAATTATCAGGATCAAATCTCTCTAAGAAACTTGATAAATTAAATGATTATATTCTGATGAAATTGCCGAAATTCAGAGCAGTTAAGTCAAGCTACTCTAATTCCAGAATTGTCATTTCCATTTCCTGTAATTGTTTTTATTTTAAAAATTTTTGAAACTACATACTAAACTAAACTACATGTTTTACTTTTCAGATGTTCGTATTTAGTAGAAAAAAAAATCAATGTGTCACATCATGCTGCCGTTCAATTATCATCATCGATTGAGACATAGATATAGACGATTACGAGATGATTCTAAAATTTAATTAGTACAATTTAATTTATATGTGTAATAATTTTAATATTATTTGCTATTGTAATTAATACAATCAGTATCCTTATATTAGTTAGCATAAGTGTGTATAATGCAAATGTTTAATTCAATAATAAATAATTATAATATAGACCTATTTATTTTATGTAGTACCTACTGGATAAATGAAGACATATTTGCTGTATTATATAAAATTTATATTGCGTGCATACATATTGAATACTTCTTTAACATTAAATCTATTTTTATATGATTGAAACAAAATAAGGTTATACTTGAATCTATATTATATAAGACGCTTATGAAACTATGTATTTTAAAACAGAATTTTTATATTCCATCTGACCTACTTGTCATTTATTAATGATAAATTTTATTGATGTTAATGAAATGATATTATAATAATTATTATTATTTATATATCTAGATTATTTTACAATATGTTGCGTTGAATTGTAACTGTTATAATGTTTTATAGGCAATTTCATGTTCTGATTACTTTAATTGCATTTTAACAGAATTATTTTTTTGTATATTTACAAGAACAAGGCTATGTGTTGAGGATACATATTGAACTAAGTTTAGGATATCTGCGCCATGATTGCGCTATAGTAATTTGGGCCTAACCTAATTATACCTTAGTCCATACGAATTTAGTATGGTTTACAAAGAAAGATGCACTAAAAATTTATAAAATCAAGTTACGGAAAAAAAACATTTTTTTTTTTCAGAATTATGTTTTCAAATCGTCTTAGTGAAGTTAGCTAAAAGCCCGTCCTATATGGCGCAGTTAGATCTGAACACACAAAAGCCTGTAAAAAAGATTGAACAATCAATAACCTATATGTATAATATAAATGGAAAAAATATAGGAAGCTCAATAAACTAGTGCAGCTAAGTTCATAAGGTAACTATAATTATTATTGTAATAACTTTAAAACAGAAAAGGAGATCTTTATAAAAGCGTTCCGTAGAATATCAGGCTTTACATAAGTTTTATTGCAGAACTATAAGTGATTTGAATTATTATAAGGCCCCAGAATTGTATGTAATGAATAATAAACTATTTTCATGTTCATTTTCTCTTTGACACATGAAAACACATGAAACAGATATAGCAATAGCGAGGGACTAGAAAGAGATACAGGTAAAGTGGTCTCTTTCTGGTCCCTCACTATTGCTATATCTGTTTCATATGTCAAAGAGAAAATAAACGAATGGAAAGAGTATAGTTCACTGTCGAATAACAAATATCTGTCCATTAGTAAAATAAAATGTTTCTTTCACATAATAGCAAGGATTGAGTAATTATGCTAATTTTTTAGTTTAAGTAAGATACTATGTTTAGCTACTATAGTTATTTTAATAAAATAATTTCTAAGATGTATTATTATAAATTGCTGAATAAAGGATTATTATGTACAAAACAAAACATTTTATTTTTAAATGTAAAAGTTGAAATTTTATTTGTTAACTTTTACTACAAATTATTATAAATATTTAATAAAAAAGCATTGTAATTTTTATTATTATTTCAAATCCTTTACTTATTTTGCCCTTGAATTTCCTAAAATCTTTATCAAATTGCTTAAATTTTAGGTACCTACCTAATATTTAGAGAGATAATTTGATTATCTAGATAGATTATGAGATAATATAGATGTTAGCATCTATACTTACCTGTAATAACTATTGTCTGCAAAATGGAATGCTGGTAGTATAAAAACACTGGGATAAGTTAGATAAGGTTAACTAGCCCGACCTGGGTCTGTACCCCGTTGACAACAAATACCCGCTTCTTCCTTGTTCTACTCAATTAGAGATAAAACTCTCAACCACCAACATTCAACATTTTGTAGTTTAATACTCCCAAAACATTTGTGGACATAGTCCAAGTTATTAAGTCTACTTAAGATGAGTGTTACTATAGATATTTTAATCCACGAAGACGCGCCCCACTCTGTCAAAATCACTTATGTTTCATTCGATTCTTATGGAGTTTGACAGAGTGGGGCGCATCATCGTGGATTGAAATATCTATAACCGAGGTTAAGATTAGCAACAAAACTTGCTGAAGCTAACTTGTAAAGGCTATGTATACAGTCACGCAAACTACTAACAAACAACTGTACAAAGTCAACTTCTGAAAGTTTTTTTGCTTATCTAAATCTCGCTTAAAACTGTATAAATTGAGTTTCATAGACCCTCCACTGATATGAAGTGCCCAACATTATAAGGTTTCATATGGGATATACATTTTCCTTTCATTACTGAGAATTTAAACACATGGACAGATTAGATTTCCTGAGATTATATTTCTCATCTCCTCTTGCTTAGCGGCTCTCAGTAATTTGATAAGGTCATGCTTGACAATTTTGTGAAAGGATAATGACCATGGATGTAAGGTATCCCGTATCAAGCCAAATCAAATCCAAACTTTATTTTTTATAGACTACGGTCTCCACATTAACTACTTCAATTATTAATTTTTTAATTAACTTCTGGATTCTTAAGTTATAGGCAAATAAACAAGTACTTCTTAGTAAAATCTGTATGACAGGAAATGTGCATTGAAAAGAAAGTAACTTTTAATACGCAAAATTAAATTCCAGATATAAAAAACAAATTTCTAGTGCCAACAGTTCTTAAAAACCACTATTTTATTTCCCTAGACTATTTTGGTTTTGGTTCAAGAGAAAACTTGATACCACGTTTGGTTCTCTTTTGGATTTTAAAGTCATCCTATTAAAATAATTGTGTGTAGATGCATAATAGTTAAAATATAATAAATATTTTGAAATAAAATACATTACTTAAGAAAAACGAATTTTTATTGAATAATAACAAGAAAGGCCACAGCCCACAAGCATTAGACTTCATTAAATTAATACCTATGTATTTTTCCCAGTTATGATAACTATTTTCTCAAAATAAACCACAGGAATGATAAAATATTTTATTACCTAACTACAACTTAAATTTATTCTAGAAAATTGTACATGTCTGATATAAAAGGATAAAATATTAATATGATTATAAATTTAATTATAAAATAGAAATATTCATGACAAAAAAATTACATCTGTTGCACTAAGGGCCCATAGTACAATAGTTTTCTATGTAGCCTTACCCATATTGATAGCGATAGAGAAATGTGTTCTAAACTATTAAGGTACTCAACTTTACTAAACCCAATCCAAAAATTAATAAATAATTTACCAAAATGCTTACAGAGTTATATCAATAATATAAATTGTTTATGATGCCCACATGTAGAAATAAATATCCTGCCAATGACTTAAATACTGGGTAATGGGACCGCAAATATATGACATCATTGGTAGTTTGTTGGATGCTGAGTTCAATGTTTCCTCAATCACACGCTCAGAGTATTTATTGTACATTGGACTACGTAACAAATACAAAACAAGGCAAAGTTTCCTCCTACTGATTTCCAACTTTTGTTCATAAGACAAGCATTTAAAGTGTCGTTTATACAGTCTAAAACTGGCCAAGTCAATACCTAGGGCAACAAGCCATTGCTTCCAAGACTTTGTGCCAAATAATCTCATTGCCACTAGATGGATTATAGGTTTCAAAATATGTAATAACTCTGCTTGCATGAGATCCTTTACTTCTATGTTTGTGGAATGGTCATCCTTGACGATTATAGGTTGCCAATCACGCAATGCAATAGGAGGTGCTCCATCAATACGACGCACAATTCTTCCTGATCTGCGTAACGTGAAAAATGTATTGGAGTTATCATCTGTGTCTTTACTCTCTGTGACCATTTTCCTTTGCAGCGCAGGTATTGGTGGATGTTGTATAGGTAATTCTTTGAAGCGATACAGTAAGATCAGAGCAGATGAACACTTGAAAATTTGCAGCAACGTTGCTGCAGTCCATTTACCTTTGTTACCCCATCTATTCTTGATGAAAAGTTCAACGAAAACTTCAGAATAATGGACGATCGTCAACAGTAATTTAATTTGTTCTTGGAGACCATAGTGCTGTATGCCATTGCTATAAGCCTCTTGAATAATTCGATCGTTAAACAAAGATAGAAGTTTCGAAAGTGAATACACTAGTTCAGAAATGATCGGTGACTTATTAATTTTGCCAGCAACGAAATATGACGACCAAGTCGCAACTGTTTCCACATCAGTCACCACTCCTGGATTATTGATAACCCATCTTTTGTACAGGGAATATAATTCCGGGAGACTGAATTTTTTATCCATTTCTAGCTTCAAGGATCAATACAAACTTTTATCTGAGTACCAAAAAGTTAGGTTGGATTTGATTACAATTTTTACTGTACCGCACGTAGGTTTCCTAGGACTAATTATAATTTAAACTGGAAATGAGTGCAGGGGCGCGGGCACAAAAATGCAGGGATAAAATACTACTTCAAATAGTAAACACAGTATTATAAACTTTAAAAAGATCACAAAGATAGATTTTAGATATTTTAGATTAAATACAAAGAGTAGGTACTTTTTTTCTCTGCTGTGTGGTCATACCATAGACAACCCACAGCTGTGTGGTCACTGTTCTGTGCTTTTTTTGTGTGGTCTGTGCTTTTTAAAGTTCAAAGACCACACAGTAAGATAAAATAAGATAAAGTAAGATAAAATCATAAAATCACAGAACCATAGACAACTGAACAGACCATTCATCATTCATTGGACACAGATTAGGCGATGAGCGTTTCAATATGGTTTCAATGACTAAAAAGCTCAAAAAGTTTTACATAGACTAAAGACAGTGCGCAAACCTTCGAGAAATGTACACAGCATGAAATGTCCAAAGAATGTACAAGCAGGAAGAGAAAATAAACATTTTTTATGTAATTTTTTTTTATATAATAAGAAATTATCACAAAACACAATCATGACGTCATGTTTTGACAGATTTTGTATGGTATATGTTTCAAATTATTCGTCATTTAATTTATCTGGCGATTGAAAAATCGACCCTTAATCAATTAAGGGCAGATTAATTACATTTAGACTAGTTTAGCATTGACAAATAGCTTAGTAAAGACACAACAATATTATCATAATGAAGGATCAAACGGTGACTAAAGTGTTACTCGTACTAGGAAGATTTTCTACTTATGTTTAAGTAGTATGTTTTTCTAGTTATGAGAAGTCGTTACGGTGGCATGAGCTTGTGGTAAAATTGTTGTTGCGGTAGAGTTTTCAATGATTCTATATTGAAAGTTTGGTAGATTTCTTCTTGCTTCGTTCACGGCGTCTCTCAATCGATTTGCGTTAACCGGGGGAGATAATAAGGTTTCTTGACGGCACTCCTTCATTAAATCCTTCATTTGCAGCTCCTCCATTGGAGTAATAGCCGAAGAAGAGTTCTCCGTGTGCCGCTTCAGCTCGTTTTCTATACGTAGCAGTTTCTCTTTGTTGGAATGTGTACGCCACGGTCTTTTCAGATCGACAGCATTTAGATTTAAATCGCCTACTTTGTTGATGCTAAAAACAAAAGTTATAAAGATACCAGTTTAAGTCTGTCCATGCGAAAGTCAATATGGAACAACAAACAACAACTTAGAAGAGCCTCGACCGATTTTGATGAAAAGGGGCTGTCATCTCAGTGGCTCCTGATAAACGTACCTAGAAGAAAATTTTACGTAAATAAGCATATTACCGTTTAGTCTCGGCGAGCAGTTCTTTAATTTTTTTCTCGTTTTCTTCCAGCAGCTCTCTGTCAGGAACATACGGGTTTTCATAAACTTCAGCTTCCATTCCATCAACAATTATTTCCGCATCAAATTTCTTATGAAACTCTCTCACCAGATCGTTGCAACGTTCGGTCAACTTCACTTCAGGCACTTCTAGTCCTTGTAACAATTTTGCGATCTTAACTTTGTCCTCATCAGTGGCCATCTTTGAAGGACGAAGTTATAAATTATTTGGGAATAATTATTACATAATAACATGATAATATCCCTATGGCAACCGGTGACAGCCCACAAAAAAAATCTGTACCTATTGTAAAATTTTGGTTCTGTTTTTGATAGTATCCTCATTTACCTACCTACCTCATATTTGTTCCCAATCTTAGAATTCCCGTACAAGACTTCATTCTGGATCACTCAATGATGAAGTAAAAACGATGAAGTACATACTGAGATAACTGCACAAAGTTATCAATAGATTTAAATCTTTGCACAAAGTGATCAAAGAAATAATGAGGTGAATGAAGATTTTTGAGCAAAGGTTTTATTATGGAGGTGTAGTTGGAACACAGACATATAAAGTTATATGTCTGTGAGTTGGAACTCTATTATTTGTTTTGATTGCCATAAGTAGGCCTAGAAGTTGTAGTGAGTCTACAATTTACAAAAAAATATAACACAATGGCTATTTGTATTTGTGATTGGATGATCGCGTATTTGCCAATTTCGTGTATTAATCGTGTATTTAAATTTTCGACCTATGGGCAAAATATGCGATACAACCGCCTACACATGAAGCCAAATACAAAAAAAAATAAGGCGGTCCGCCTGTATCCGTAGGAGATAGGCGTTATCCGTAGGAGATAGGCATATGCTATCACGGACTGTTTTACAGATTTTGATACGTTCTTCAATATTGTAGTAAATTGTTTTTTTATATCCTCAATAATTTCCGCAGCGCACGCGATGAAAGCAATTTTTTTTACAACTTGGATTACATTAAGTAAGTTTAAGCAAAGATGCGTAATTAATTTTGGAAATTATTATACCCTATGAAACTATACAATACCTAACGTAACTTTCTATGGCGAAATAATTTTGAAAATCGGTTCAGTAGATCCAGAGATTACCCCTTACAACGTCACAAACTCACAACCTCACAAACGCTAGGTACCTTTAATAACATTAAGTACCTACTAAGCTACGCTCTTTATAATATTAAGTATAGTATAGATAGAGACAATAGATTCACAGCTAAAATAGCGACGATTTTTGTACTCTTTTTACTTATGTGCTTAGTAGGTTGCTAGAAAGAGACAATTACTGTCTATACTGATTGAGGATGGGAGCGGCAAAGGCAATACAACTACTGAACCAATTTGAATGAACTTGAGGAAAAAGATAGATTAACACATATTATGCTACTATTTATTCTAGAATCCTTGGCTCCCACGGGATTTGTAAAAGTCCGAAATTCACGCGGGTGTAATCGCGGCCAAAGGCTAGTTTATAATAATCACGGACATTATCGGTATTGTTATCGATCAACTAACATTTCACAACCGTTTTCTGACATCTTTAAAAAATACAATCATCACATTAATTAATATTTACACCTGAGATTTCTGAGATTTGCACCTATAACATGTTAAAAATAGTAAAAACTGACACCTGATTTTCGTCTCACTCACACTAATAGTGGTACTAATTTAAAAAATTGAATAAGATATACGTTTAATTCGTTTTATTTTAGCCTTGTCTCTAGGTGTTGTTTCATATTCTGAGGTGTGAAGCATAGAGTTTGATCTCTATTCTTTGGATCGTCAACTGTCAACGTATGAAGACACTTGATTGTCGCCATTTGAGCGCATAATATTGAGCGTCTATGAAAAATGACGTTCACTAGCAACAATGTCAATTTAGTACCGTGGACGTTCGAGAGTGGCGCTTCAAATCGGCACAAAAAATAGAGATTAGTAAAACGTAGTGATTATATACTCTTTGGAGATAAGTGAGCATAGACAACATAGCTGTGAAGTCAGAAGTGTGAAATATAGTAATCTGTGGTTTTGTGTGGGTTGGTTGGTGTGGGTGCCACTGCCTGGGTGGGCGAAATCATAGAGTAGGTTGGTAATTAGGGTGGCGAAATGCGAATCCTATGTAGAGCTGAGAGCATCAAATAATGTACATAACGGTTTCTGTTGCTAAATAGAGAAAGCTTTCAAATTTCCCAGTGAATTCCCAACAGTTATATTGCAAAGTTGTGTTACTTGTCCGTGAGTTAAAATGCATTCGTTAGCTGAAACTGAATTCAACGCCGCGCGATCCCCGGTTCGCGGAGCGTCTAATTTTTTGGAGAGGGAAAAAAAGACATTATTCTGGCTGAGTGGTGTCTTAGACTGCTTTTCGACTGTTTCGGCATTTTTTAAAACGGGCGAGTACAAGGAATCTAAAGGTAATTAAGTCTTTGTGTAATGCGATACCTACGTAATTAGCTTCCAGGCTTTTCGCAGGGATGCAATCAGGGACGCATTCAAGGTCGATGCGCTACGCATGTATACAGGGCGCCGGGGTAGACATTGATTTTATATGAGTAGCTATTTTTAGTTTTTCAGTTTTTCCAAGGCTTAATTGGGCCTCTCTCTCTCTCTTCCGTCGGTCCCTCATGACTGAGGATCGTGAATGTTAATCATGTCGAGTAATCCTGGGGTGTATGATCTCTTTCCACCGTGTTCTGTCTGCAGCCATGTGGACTGCTTTGTAAAAGGTAAAGGCGCTAGTTTAGTTAATCCATAAGAATCACTTTTCTTACCCAACCGCAAACTTAACCTTGTTTTTTGAGATTGATTGTTAATACGAAAAAAAAAAAACTACTTTGCATGATAATTTACATCATACTTACCTGGGTTTTATACCAATATTGTAACAAATCCATTAATTTACTAAGGACTTTGGTAGCTCGTAGCTTATTCCTTAATGGTGTCAAACGTCTTACTCCCATCCAGAAAACATTCATGTATGAACAGAAAACATTCAAAAGCCAAACTGACCACAGTGCAATGCAAAATTGTTATTCAGGTATGATATTAGTAATCTCTCAAATATTTTTGGAAGTATTGTCGCAAGAGAGATAGGACGGTAATTCTTAGGGTCAGAGACATCCCAGCTGTGTTCTTTAAAATAGGTATTGCATTCGTTTTGGTCATGTTTACAGGTTGATAACTATCATCCATACATGAATTATATAATGTAGTAATAAGTTGTAAGAGCTGACGGCCCCCGGCAAATCTACGCTGAGGTGGCCATGGGCCGGGGATTTTCCGCCCCACTCGTTCAAGGACAAGTACAGCGCGCCCGCGTCCTCCGCGCCCCCGCGCCCCCCGTCATCACAACATTGACTTATGTTGGGCCCACTATGGGGTTTTCTAAACATTTTATATCTTTAAGATTTTGTAAACCACCCACCGACACACGAGTACTGCAAGGCAACTTGTAACACAAATAAAATGGAAAATTCTTTCCAAAAAAACAACTTCAAATGCCACTACAAAGAGTGAAATAATTTTTAATGTACACCAATTCGAAATCGGGCAATGTTTCGTTGAATCACTAATAATCCTTCGTATTGTACAACTTGATGTGCGAAGAAATTATAGAAAATCGCCCGACTTAAGGGTATACCCTTTCAAACAAAAAAAGAATTTTCTAAATTGGTCCACGCATCTTCCAGTAATCGGGCAACATACATAAAAAATAAATTTAAAAAAAGATTCCGACGAATTGAGAACCTCCTCCTTTTTAAGTCGGTTAAAAAATTACTTTTTGTGCAAGGTGTGGGTTAATTCGTATAGTGTGCCCGCAGCTAACCTTTTTACTTTTTTAGGAACTCCATCTCCGTACAGTTCCGAGCTGCTAAATTCCTCTCTCTGTTGTAATATTTCATTTTAATAGTTGACACGAGTAACCAACTGTCAAATTTCTTGAGATTGTTGATGTATCTTGATTTTGTCATGTAAATTGTACATTTCTTGGAATGTTCTTTTTTTAAGTGAAGATGCCGGCTTGCGCTTTGACAATCATGCTTGATGGAAAGCAATAATGAAGTTTAGGTTGGAGCGTGCTTGCCCAGAAAATGCCTATTAACTCTTCTCTTAAAGTCATTCAGATTGTACTTGGCTGGGATCATGGGGCTTGTGGATGAGAAACGTTTTGTGTGAGTAACTTTATAATTCTTTGCAGACGATGATTGGGACATACCTTTTGAACATATTAAGGACATGGTGTACTTGGGCTCTGGTGCTCAGGGGACTGTATTTTCAGCCTCTTTTAAAGGAGAAATGGTAGCAGTCAAGAAACTGAGAGACAAACGTGAAGCAAATATAAAACATCTCAGGAAGTTAAATCATGAAAATATAGGTTAGTAGAACTTTTCACTATCGTTTTTATTTAAAATACTTTTCATACCTTTTAGGTTAATTTTACCACATCGATTGCCACACATAAACTTGGATTTTTTTATTATTGGTTTTTTCCTAAAGGATGGATACCCTTTGCCTACCTATCCACCCATTGAGAGTGCATAAAACTGTTGTGAAAATTGGGTTAAAAATGGGGAGAGGATAAAAACTTAAACACTTTATCCTTTTCCCATCATTATTGGCCTGTGCACTGCTAGCTGTACTATTATTACAAGTCCCTTAGTTTTGGGTTTATCCCATTACATATTACGTAAGGCATCATTTCTACACGTTGAACAAATTACTACAAACAACTTATCTGTCCAGACTGTATACTATTTAATAATGTTATATTTCACTTTTTAGTGAGGTTCCGTGGTGCTTCTCAAGATACTCACAATCATTACCTCATTATGGAGTTCTGCCAATATGGGCCTCTGTTTGAATTTCTACACAGCGGAGTATCTTTCCATCCCCAGCAGATTGTTCGTTGGGCCAAGGACATTGCTCTAGGAATGAGTTACCTCCATGCGCATAAGATAATACACAGGGATCTTAAAAGTCCCAAGTAAGTTCGTTTCAGAAACATATATCTATTTTTATAAGCTTAATCTATAATGTAAAATTGTAAACGCTCGGCGGCAAGGTCTGTATCCTGAAGTATAACTGTATAATGTATCCTGAAGAAGGATGATGTGATGTTTGCTAGTAAGGGCCGAAATTTTTAACCTGTCTTATCCAGATTCGCTCTAGCTATCTAAGATACAAAAGATAATGACCATAGATGTGTGGAATCCCGCACCAAGCTGATTCAAGTCCACACTTTTTTAGGTTAGATAGTCCAAGATAGAGTCCGATCTGCATTGACGCCTACTTTTATTTTTAAAACTAACGTCCGTCCGATTTTAAATTAACGTCCGGATATCAAAGATATAGACAATTAAACAAGTTGTACTTCTCAATAAGCTCTGTATCACAGAAAAAAAACAATTTCTATGCAAAATTAAATTTCAGACCTGAAAATCAAATTCCAATTTTGACTATAAACCAATCAAGTTTGGGGTCATTTCGTTTATTTAAGTACACAAAATTTCTGATTGTATTTTTCAGTGTCTTAATAACAGATAATCTTGTGGTCAAAGTGAGCGACTTTGGGACAAGCCGCGAATGGAATGATGTCAGTGCTGTGATGAGCTTTACCGGAACCGTCGCCTGGATGGCTCCAGAAGTTATCCGCCACGAACTTTGCTCTGAAAAAATGGATGTATGGTCTTTTGGCGTTGTGTTATGGGAGCTCCTCACACAGGAAATTCCATACAAGAATCTGGAGACAAATGCTATAATGTGGGGTGTAGGAACTGACAGCATTGCCTTGCCAGTGCCATCGACTTGCCCGAGCAGTATCCAATTATTGCTGAATCAATGCTGGAATCGGACTCCACGCAACAGGTATAAAAATATAGTTCAATCCACAACGACGCGCCCCCCTCCTCCCCAACTCCTTACGAATCGCTTGTAACATAAGCGAGTGTGAAGGAGTAGGGTGCGTCTTCAGGTATTGGACCCACTTTAAACTGGCGTAGTTATTAAGAATTATAAGTATACATTTCTCAAGTATGCTCTACTAAATTTTTATTGGCCAAAAAAACTGGAAGACTTAAATATTATGGTGCAATTAGTTTCACAATTTATAAAAAGGCTATTAGGTAATCAAGATTTTACATTTTGTAGATTGTCACTTATTTATATTAAATAAGTTTTAACTTAATCGCTTAAAAAAAAGGGCTTATTAATTCCACACATATGTTTGTGTCATTTCCTATGAAATACATATTGTGATTATTGTTGTAAGAGTTTTGAGTTTTATCAAAATCTGTTTTATCCTTCAGTAGAAGTTCAGTGACTAAATCGGTTTAGATTTCAATTTTTAAGATTGTCACTTGTGTTACGATTTTGTTCACAGGCCTTCCTTCAAGATCATTGCCGCACATCTGGAGATGGCAGGCGAGGAGCTTAGCTCCTGGAGCCAGGACACCTTCAATAAAGCACAAGTGCTTTGGCGTGAAGAGGTGCAGAAGTGCAAGGAGAGACAATTCTCAAAGTATGCAATTTTTATCTTTATTGAATAAAATCAATTGGCGTGTTAACCCCTTCGCACAGGCGTCTTAGCGTAAGCGTATCGTAATTCGCGCGTACGACGAGAGCAATACTAAAACATGTCCGCAGAAGAAGCGGTGTTGCAGCGAATCGTAGGAGGCATAATTGTCATATGACTGTCACGCATGACAATATGACTGTCTTTTTGGGTCTTTTTGAATGGGTCTTATGATTATTTGTAAAGGACCGATAAGGGGCACTGCATCAGAAATAGGAGGCAAACACACCAATTGGATATTTGACTCCAATTTTTTACCACTTTGTTATGAACTAGGATAAAAATAATGACGAACACTGAAAAAACTAATTAAATCGATCAAATAACAAAAAAGTTTTAAGCATTTAAATATTTCTGATTAGACAGACATAGCGACATCACCCCTCACGAATCCCATAGTAGCTTCGTGCGGCTTCACACAAATTTTCGTTTTGCGAAAAAGGAATGGAAGACACACTAACACTCCAAAATTAAATGCCTGTAATTTTGAAAATCTCTGTTGGATTTTAATTTTTTTTCAGCGTACGTTATTATTTTTATCTTAGTTATAAAGTAATAATATTTATCAAATTCAAAAGTAGGAAAATACCCAATTAAAAAAAAACATTGACCATAGTGAGTTGTGTTGGTATGTATTGTTTAAGGCTTTAAGAGCTGGCAAACTGGCTCTTTTTTACGATGTTTAAGGCATTTTGTTTAAAGAACTGATCATCGAATCCTTACAGAAAAATTAATATGTAACGGAAAATTAGGGTTTTATGAACAATCTGTGTTGACAAGAAAATGAATTTTCTCAAACAATGTTTCAGTAAAAAATTCCCAAAAAGCATCTAATTTTATCATACTTTGAAAATTATTTGTAAAACGGCACAAGCTATTTAATTAATTCTTGCACACAAAAAGAGTACAAAAAAATTACAACAATTTTGATTGACAGTTTTATTTTTAGGCCTTCTAACAACTGTGTAAAGTAATAATTTCCCCGAAATTTAAGTAAATTAGTGTGAACGCGGCTGCTCCGTCACCCTGTAAACTGTCATTCGGCCTTCTTAAAGCCTTAAGTAATACCGACTGGATCTTCATGGCTGGTGGATGCTGTGTGAGATCTGAGGGTTTGAGAGGAAATGTGTAGAAACCACAGATTTCAGCAGCTTTTATATCTGAATTATTAATTCATTATTAGCAGTAGGAGAGCCGGCCATACATGGACCTTCATCAAGCTGTTAACAAGATGAAACCTAGTTTTTATAAAACTTTATTAACCGATGAACACACGTTAAATTAATGAATAATTTCGGGAAATTAAGCCTCCCCCTCACAGGCGTGTTATTATCGGTCGATAATATCGCAAGCGTTATTGCGATATCTGTTTTCAGTACATTTTGTATTAGAATGATCAAGTAGTTACACACTGCTGCGATAATAGCGACCGATAATAACGCGGGACGCTGCGTCCGTCTGCGCGTTATTATCGCGCGATAAAAACGCAGCTGTGTGCAAGGAATCGGGACGCATTATCGCAATAACGCTTGCGATATTATCGCGCGATAATAACGCGTCTGTGTGGGGGAGGCTTTATACCCCGAAATTTAAGTAAATCAGTGTGAACTCGGCTGCCCCGTCCCCCTGTAAACTGTCATTCGGCCTTCTTAAAGCCTTAACGATGCGGTTGGTTCGCAGGCGCGACAAGCCCGGCCAGCAGGACGCGGCGGCGCAGCGCCGGGAGGACGTGAAGCACGCGCGCTACGTGTACGAGCAGCAGCTGTCCCGCGCCAACGAGCTCTACATGGAGGTGTGCACCGTGAGGCTGCAGCTCGAGCAGCGCGAGCGGGACATCGCTGAGTACGTTCATTTTATACTTCGATCAACTTTTTTTTTCTATATATTTATTGCTTCCACCCATACATAGTCGACGTACCAATGACGCATACGAAGCGGTTTGATTCCTCGTTCCTGATAAGTACTGCAAAGGCCTGGAATACCCTCCCAGGCAGTGTCTTTCCTGCCACTTACAACCCGGGTGCCTTCAAATCAAGAGTGAATAGGCTAGCGCGTTCCACCTTAGACTGTATCACCACTTTCCATCAGGTGTGATCGCAGTCAAGCGCTAGCATATATAGTATAAAAATATATATATATATATATATATTGACATTGATAGATCTCTAAATCTTGTTACTCCAGTCGTTTATTTTCTCTGACACATGAAACAGAGCAATAGCGAGGGACCTGAAACATACCACTTTACCTTTACCGCAATTGTTATATCTGTTTCATTTGATTTTCATGTGTGAAAAAAATAAACTAATTGAAAGAGTACTTGACATCCGGCTTTGCTTCTTTCTTTTGTGGCCTCTGTGGGTTGGACCAATTGTATATCAATGAGAGGTATCTGTACATTAATCCGTTGCGTTTCGGCAAACAGGAAGGAGAACGCGCTGAGGGGATGCCGCTGCGGAATCCGTAAAAACTTAAAGTACCAGCATCAGACGTCATCTTCGTCGGACGGTGTGGAGAAAGGCGTGGCCGCCGTCGACACGTGCCGTCGTCGTAAGAAGAAGCAAGAGCTCAACGCTCCAGCTCAGGTGGTCGTGAAGTACGAGTCGAGCAGAGCTCAGACGCGCGCCGTTGCCATGGATACGTGCGTGACCTGCGCGTGCGATGACGAGAGCTCGCTGAACAACAACGTAACCGTCGCGCCCGTCAAGGAAACCATCGTCGAAAATAACGGTAACGTCATCGTGAAAGATACCGAACCCAAAGTCACACTAAATGACAACTATGTACCAGAACTCTCTCATGTTTAAGTTGAATGCACGTTTCAATTAGTGTAAAAGACATAAGAATATTTATCTTTTTAATTTTGAATCATGAAGGTTTCTTATCCAAAACGTGGAAACGTATTACTAAGACTTCACGGTCCGTTTGTCTGTCTCCATCTCTTGAACCATGATAGACACTGGAAGATTCACAGATGTCATATTTCACTTTGCTGCTATAACAGCAAATAATAAGAAATAGAATAAAATAAATATCAAACGTGATATATTGATAACGGCAGCAGGCAAACGCTTGGAATATCACATAATATTTAGTTATCACTCTATAAATTAAGAGTTAAATTAAAATTAAAAAATATTTAAGGGGGCTCCTATACAACAAATGTGATTATTTAATTACTCGTTTTTGTATTTGGTGGGCAGAGGTGTTTTGGCTGAAATTAGGTTGATAGTACGGAACTCTCAGTGCGTGAGCCCGACTCGCACTTCACCATTTTTTATGTCTCGATTATTACAACTCCAAGTTCCAAAACTCGCTTATTTTTAACGTTACCTCATATTCAATTAGTAGAATAGAAGAGAAAAAGAATGTTTATTTTAGAATTTATTTTACTCGAATTGAAATGTTTTTATCTTTGTACTATGTTCCAGAAGTCACTCAAGTTTAATTTTAATTACGGTTTAATTAGTAGAATTACATTCTTATTTAAAATATTGTTTTAAGAATTGTTTTTGACAAGTTTTTGACATCTGAGTTCAATTCAATTATTAGTATGATATATTTCAATCCACGATGACGCGCCCTACTCTGTCAAACTCCGTATGAATTGAATGTAACATAAGCGATTTTGACAGAGTGGGGTGCGTCTTCGTGGATTAAAATATCTAAATATCTCTGAATCATATACGCGGGCGTACCCCAGAGAAATCAAACTCATTATTTTTTAAACTGCGTACTGAAATTGAATGAAACGACGACTACGACGAATTTGGGTACCCCTACATATATGATTTAGAATTCGCTAATCTTAAGCTTAATTTATTATATTGTAATTAGTAGAGATAAGAAAAAAAATATTTATTTTTTTAAAAATTCACTAATAACTATTTTTCAGAACGTTTGATTCATTAATTTAATTAGTGAGGGACATAAAAATAATTTTAATTTTTGGCAAATGAAGCATACTTTTAGATAACTTTTCGGATTCAGTTTTATAATTAAATCATAATTATGTTTTAGAACTCGCTCATTTTTTACGTTAAGTATTATTAGTGAAATCAACAAAAAAAAAATATAAATTTAAGTATTTAACTAGGCATTAGTAATTTAATATTTAATTATCGTTTATATTGATGTATTTTACGAATACTTGACTGAAATAATTTTGTATTATAAGACAACAAAGAATCTCTGCTAAATGAAAATAGTGTGATAAACTTCTATTCTAGTGGTCTGAAATGATTGATCTAAGAGTAATTTTGAATTAATCAGTAATCCTTGCTGTGCATCAACCAGCTTATTCTCTGGTATGCTGGATGGATCTCATTTTTTTTTGTAGCGAATTAATAATGTTAATAATAATATAATCATAAGTTTTAGCGTGATGTTTCCAGACATCCTGCCAAATTAAAATTTTACTTGGTTGTATGCAAATAGTTAACCAAAAACACATTCTATGCATTACAGTTTGTGTCAGTCAAATTGTTGTTGTCTACACGCGTTTTTAATACTTGAGTCTGATGACAATTTGAAGATTATATTCAAGAATCAATTTCTGTTATCGCTGCTCGGCGTTCTAAAATTTGCGAAAAAATCAAATAAAATTTGAAATGCGCGGGCTTGCTCGGTTAAGTATATGTATAGTGAATTAAGAAAACGATTCTGGTCAGATTGTGTTGTTTTAATATTATGTAGGCCAATGGTCACTTGGAATAAGAAGATAAATTTAATTACTAGCTTAGAAGTCAATCCCGCGGAAACCTGGAGTTTCTTGGGATAAAAATATAGTATTATGATCTCTTTTAATTCCATAAATAAGGTTTAATATAAAAATCTAATTTTAGTCAGTATTTTTCTACTTTAACCAATGTCAAAAACTAAAGTCCTTCGACACAAGCTCGCGTTTTTATACCTTCTTAAGTCTTAATTGTGTTAGCAATTTTGTCAACTGATATGTTTAACAAACACAAGCTTTAAACAGAACCCACTCAAGTGCTGCGGTAGTTCGTAACTTAAGCTTTAAACAGAACCACTCATGTGCTGCGGTAGTTCGTAACTTAAGCATTAAACAGAACCACTCATGTGCTGCGGTACTTCGTAACTCAAGCTTTAAACAGCGCCACCCGATGATTGCGGCGGTAGTTTGTAACTCAAGCTTTAAACAGAACCCCTCAAGTGCTGCGGTAGTTTGTTATTCAAGCTTTAAATAGAACCACTTGGTAGTTCGTAACTCAAGCTAGGTATATACAGCGCCACCCGATGAGTGCAGCGGTAGTTTGTTACTCAAGCTTTAAACAGAACCACTCAAGTGCTGCGGTAGTTCGTAGCTCAAGCTTTAAACAGAACCACTCAAGTGCTGCGGTAGTTCGTAACTCAAGCTTTAAACGGAACCACTCGAGTGCTGCGGTAGTTCGTAACTCAAGCTTTAAACAGAACCACTCGAGTGCTGCGGTAGTTCGTAACTCAAGCTCTAAACAGATCCACCCCATGAGTGCTACGGTAGTTTGTAACTCAACCTTTAAACAGAACCACTTAAGTGCTGTGGTAGTTCGTAATACAAGCTTTAACCATAGCCACCCAATTAGTGCTGCGGTAGTTCGTAACAGAACCACCCAATGAATACTACGGTAGTTAGGCTTTAGGAAATTCCTTTTGTTTTCTCAGTCAGTTGGTATATGCTAGGTGGAAAAGTATATCAGAACCTAACGCAAGTTACAATTCCATCTTTATTCCAAGCTCGTTGGGTATTAATTCTATTTCTTATTTGGAACATTTTGCATTTTTGTTTGTGATAATTAGTTAGGTGTAGTAGTTTAAGTGAATTAATATTGTATTTCTATTTGTTATTGTAGTTATTGTGTTTGTGTGAGAAATAGGCCTAAAACATAATACTATTAGTTTCAATTGAAAAATAAAGAAAACAATCTGAAAATAAATAATTTAATTTGAACTTGGGGAAAAGTGTTTTATTTTTCTTTATTTTATTTAATCAGACAAAAAGACATTTACAATGCGTCCCGATTCCTTGCACACAGCTGCGTTTTTATTGTGCGATAATAACGCGCAGACGGACGCAGCGTCCCGCGTTATTATCGGTCGTTATTATCGCAGCAGTGTGTAACTACTTGATCATCCTAATACAAAATGTACTAAAACTGATATCGCAATAACGCTTGCGATATTATCGCGCGATAATAACGCGCCTGTGGGGGGGAGGCTTAATGCTAGGAGGTACCTACACATAGTAATTATAATATACATAGCACTAAGGTTAAATTATAACTATAGACTTTACAGTCTCGAGTGTAAGTCACTGAATCAAATCTGGGTATATTTTTATTCAATCAACTATATCCAATTTACGTATTTTGATTACTGATTACCTACTGATTTAAAAGACGGATAAAATTTTATATAGTTTCATTAATATACAATACAAGTACAGTAGGAGTAAAATAAGTTAACATTCCGCAGACGGCTCGAGTAAGTAGTTCAGTGACAGTACGTCTGCACTTCGTCGATGCAAGGTTTGAGGCAACACTCCTCCACGACCCCTCTCTCCGCTCTGGAGCCGAGCCCGCGGGCCCTGCTCGAATTGACCCACGGCCAGCTCGACACCAAAACGTCGCGCTGCGGCTCGGTTCTCGGACCTCTTGATGAGGAGTCCGTCGCAAAAGATGTCCAGCGCTATGCCGAGGCGCCTTCCGCTAGGTACGAATCTTCGGACGTCAACCAGCGCTAGAACAAAAGAGTGGTTTGAATTATAGACGCATACCTACACGGGAACATGTCGCCGGTTTCCTGGTGTAAAAACGTTCGTTTAGAGACCGCGGTCCACGCCACAGATCACTATACCTCTTATCAAAATAAAACAACAATGCCGAGGATTCAAGTGCATACCCAAGCAGGCGAGGAGTAGGTACAAATACCGACTGGATCTTCATGGCTGGTGGATGCTGTGTTAGATCTGAGGGTTAGAGAGGAAATGTGTAGAAACCACAGATTTTAGCAGCTTTTATATCTGCGGGGCTAGACAAATTAACAGTCGTTTTGCGTTGACGACAGTGTATAATAACCAGTTAAGTGCGAGTCGGACTCTCGCACTGAGGGTTCCGTACTTCAACCGGAGGAATAAAACCATAAAAACCACTTTTCTTATCGAACCGCAAAACTAACTTTGTTTTTAGAGGTTTTATTGTAAATATCAAAAAACTACTTATTAGATCTCGTTCAAACCAATTTTCGGTGGAAGTTTGCATGATAATGTACATCATATATTTTTTTTAGTTTTATCATACTCTTATTTTAGAAGTTACAGGGGACACACATTTTACCACTTTGGAAGTGTCTCTCGCGCAAGCTATTCATTTTAGAAAAAAATGATATTAGAAACCTTAGTATCATTTTTGAAGACCTATCCATAGATACCCCACACATATGGGTTTGATGAAAAAAAATTTTTTGAGTTTCAGTTCTAAGTATGGGGCACCCTCAAAATTTATTACTTTTTTTTTTAAATTTGTGTGAAAACCTTAATGCGGTTCACAGAATACATCTACTTACCAAGTTTCAACAGTACCTATAGCTCTTATAGTTTCGGAAAAAAGTGGCTGTGACATACGGACGGATAGACGGACAGACAGACATGACGAATTTATAAGGGTTCCGTTTTTTGCCATTCGGCTACGGAACCCTAAAAATGTATGAACAAAACAAGTGACTGCAGAAAAAGTTGACCCAAGGTGCTGGAATGGCCTGGAAGCGGAGTGTCGGGCGACCCCCCACCAGGTGGACGGACGACATTAAGAGGGTCGCGGGGAGTCGCTGGCGCCAGGCGGCGCAAGATCGTGGTGTTTGGCGGTCATTTCAGGAGACCAATGTCCAGCTGTGGACGTCCATCGGCTGAAACGACGACGACGATGTCCGAAGTTGACCAACTTAACTTTTCCAAACTTCAAGGTTTCCCTTTTTCTGTAGTTATACGGAACCCTTGGTGCGCGAGTCTGACATGACCTACTTGGTTTCTTTAAATGGTGAGACTTTTTCCGTCCACCCTTTTGGAACACACACATCATCATAATCGCAGCCCATTGCCCACAGTATATTGAGAATATTGACCATATACCTAAAGTACCTATAATAACATGATGACCATGTGCGGATTAGCAGGTCGCGTGAGCTTTGACAGTAAGTATGTAGAATTCTCCTACATTTAGTAAGTCGTAGAACTTTATATTTACACTTAAAACAAGTGACGTTTACTTGCCTTAAACTCACATAACTTATTAGAGGCCACCAGGGGTTCTAAACCCTCTAACGTCGCATACTATGTACCTATTTATTTATTTTATTTTAAATCAAATTAGCACGGCAGTGCCACTTACACTAACATGATTGATTAATTATTTACAATCATACTAATATCATAAATACTTAAGTATGTATGGTCTTGACTACTTCGAATATACGGAGGTAGGATCATACGGATATCGTCAGTAGTACCTACCTAATTTCATACAAATAATAAGAAGTTTTACGACAATCGCGCAATATACAACCGATATTAGCAAAATATTCGCGTCGTACTGTACGAAATTTGCTCGGAGCGTGATACATTTTTTCGAATTATTTATAGAAAGTGAACCGGCGCTGTGCGGCTGTGCGCGCGCGCACACGGACCGGCGCGCGCGGGCCGAGAGGACTGGAGTCCATGGAGCCCCCATCGTTCCCCAGCACCGGCACCCGAGTCGCCAGGGCGGCCCCCGGCAGCGACGCCGCCATCGCCCTGCCGCTGCCCTCGGGCTCACCACCTTTCCACTTCGAATGGTACGTGCTATTTCTAGACACACTCCTACTCTACCCCCCCACTCGTCCAAGTATTTATGATTCGACGTGATGATAATGACTCGCTTACACATTCCTCAATCATATCAAACTCGGTATTCATAAGATAATAGCTTTTTTACCCTCGATATGTTGTGCTGCGACTATATTAAAATAGAGTGCATACTGTAGGAAACGTATGCGCCTCCGACTCGACGGTGCGCGTTGTTTGTTTTTCATATGTCGATGTATAAATATACAGACCAGGAAACGATGTCTAAACTCTCGAAACACTACTCCATTTGATGCGGATTAGTAGGTATGAGGTACAAGCACGGGACTATCTATTTATCATGAAAATTCTGGTCATTTGAAATAATTTACTTTTTATCTACGTATATAAGCTCCTACTGTTGTTTTAACCCGCTCTCCTCTAAACGAAGTGGTACGCTTTTTTTGGGTTTCCATACCAAAGTGGTAAAAATGGAATCCAGGTGATACTTTCTTCGTCCGTCCGTCCGTCTGTCACATTCGATTATTTCAGTAATTATTAAAGCTATCGACCTGAAATTCTGAGGTAACTGAGGTGTTGAAATTTCAAAATTAGATAACAATATTGGTATGATAAAAAGGTGAGTTAAGTGCTTGTAAATTCTAAAACAGACTTTTATTTATTTTAATGTCTGATAATTTTTGATTTATTGGGCCCTTGTCTCCGAAGTTTATGGGTCGAAAAATCTGGAATAATTATGATCACTAAAGGGTAATGTATATATTATACAGGCAAAATAAAATTTACTCTCTAACTAATAGGTATACTTTTTTATATTAACAATAAACCTCTAATAACAAAGTTTTTTTATCAAAAGTTTTGCGGTTCGTTATCAAAGGTACTTTTTCATTATAGTTCAACTAGCTTTTGCGCGCGGCTTCGCCCGCGTTGATTTCGATTTTTCACAAACCCAGAGATTCAGATTTTTCAAAAACCTGAATTTCCTTATCAACGTTAACCTTTATACCTACTTTCAAGAAAGCAGCTGACGGTATCGATTGCTTTGGAAAATTGGGTATTTTTAATTTATGTTTTAAAAATGTATATTGTGTGAAGGAGTATTTTCCAGCGTAAAATTCGACTTTTCACAAACTTCGCGGTGAACATGGATTTTCTGAGACAAAAAGTAACCTTTGTGTTCATCCAGGATATAATCTAGCTCCATTCCAAAATATCTACGAAATCGGTTCTGTATTTGCGGAATGAAGGATAATTTCTTCCGCGTGAATTTAGTTTTTCACACATCCCGCGGAAATCATGGATTTTTTCGGGATAAAAATTAGCCTATATGTTAATCCGGGATATAATCTACCTCTATTCCAAATTACAGCCAAGTCGGTTCAGTAATTGCGGCGTGAACGATTTTTCTCTCGCGTGGAATTCGATTTTTCAAATATCCCGCAAAAACCATGTAATTTTCCGAGATAAAAAGTAACCTAAGTGCTAAATCATTATATAATGTACCTCTAATTCAAATTTTAGCCTAATCGTTTCAGTGCGGCGTAAGGGAGTTTTTCTCCCGCAGGAATTTTGGTTTTTCACACATCCCGCGGAAATCATGGATTTTTTCGGGATCAAGAGTAGCCTATGTATTAAACCGGGATATAATCTACCTCTATTCTAAATTATAGACAAATCGATTCAGAAATTGCGATGTGAAGGAGCATTTCCCCCGCGCGTATTTCTATTTTTTACAAATTTCGCGGGAACCATAGATTTTTGTAATATAAAAAGTAGTCTATTTATTAATCCAGAATATGATTTAACTCTTTTCCAAATTTCAGCCAATTCCGATCAGTAACTGCGGCGTGAAGGAGCATTTCTTCGTAATATCTTTGGACCCTCGTTTCACCCCTCTAGGAGGTAGTCTCATAAGTAGGGATGGAATTAAAAAATCGAGGAACTTTGTTGTTTTTATCCAAAAGCCTATTTACCGATTTTAATGAACATAACTTGAAAATTGACGGATTTCCATATATGTAAAATAAAATTCCTTATTTAACACCCTAACGGTAGAATTTCGAAAATTCCTTTCTTAGTACACATCTAGGGTGTTAAAAGAATATTCCCTGAAAATTTCATGTTTCTACGTTCAACCGTTTGGGCAGTAGCTTGTCCAAAAGCCAGCCAGCCGGGACCAAGCGTTTTCTAGTTTCAACCCCCTTTTTAGAGAGTTAGGGGTGAAATTTCCAAAATACCTCGGACACCCATTCTCTTATTTTTATTCGAAAGTCTACATACCAATTTTCATGAATCTAACTTGATAAATGAGGGACTTTCATACAAACCTAAATCCCTTATTTAACCCCCTTAGGGGTAGAATTTCAAAAAGCTCCTTCTTAGCGAGCGGTTTGGGTTTACAAAGAATCTTCCCTGAAAATTTCAAGTTCTTACGTTCAGCCGTTTGGGCTGTAGCTTGTCTGTCAGTCAGTCACTTTACAAAGCCTTTTATAGTTATAGATGAAAAAAGGTGATTTTTTTCACTTCTTTTATTGCATCGAATCCACGGTGCGCGAGTTTGACTAGCACTTGGCCGTTTTTTTAATCAAACGACAAATATTACAAGGCAAATATTATTTGTTACAATTTACGATTTAATAATTTTTTTATCTTGTATTTTTAATAGTTCAAAGCTGAAATTTACAATCAATATTAATAAAATTATTATACTTTCATCAACATTCACTTTACAACTGGAATAGAAGTAAGTACCTACTTATTAAGCACAGGATACACAAATTACCGGAAAAAATAGCACTGACTTTCACACAAGGCACCAGCTAAGTTTAATCTCCTTTATTTTTCTTTTATTTTTAATTTATTTTGGACTACAAATAGCATAAAAATAAACAAAGGCTATTACAAGTAGGTCATACATGAGCCAATCAAGTATTCACTAATCTTGTGAGTTCTTAGTTTTCTATTATTTCTCCAGTGGTTAAAATAATAATTTGTTTAGTATAATTTTATTGTAATTTGCATATTACTGAATCTATCACTTTTGCCCGCGGCTCCACCCGCGTGAATTTCTGTTTTTACAAATACTGTGAGTTTTTTTGTAAAAGTAGGTACCTATTGCCAATCTAAATAATAAATAGAAGTGGAGACTGCTCATAATACCTAGGTTCCCTGGGTACCTAGGTACAATACCCAGGGAACCTAGGTAGAGCAGTCTACATTTCTAACTAGGCACAGCCATTTCGGTTCAGTGTATAATTGAGTGTGATTGAAAATGAAAATGAAAATGAAAATATTTATTTTTCACATAGGCCTAAATAATAGGCTCCAATGAAAAGTCAAAACTCTACCGCCAGGTTCGGAAAGCAGGTTTGCACCGAGAAGAACTGGCAAGAAACTCGGCACTTGCTCTTTTCAAAAATGACATTGTTTTAATACAAGATTTCTTATAAAGTAGGTATGAAAAATTATAACATATTTTTAATATTTTTAAGATATCTCGTGAGGAGATGGAAGCATATTTCTATCATTCCAAGAATCGAATATCGATTGAATAAAAACAGCCAAACTTACCGGTAGTAGGTACCTACCTACCTACTTACTTAGTAAGTGTAAGGTTATGCTGCAAATGTACAAGCCTCTGGATTCTGGAATCTGCAAAATATGCTGAACTGGCTTTCTAAAATAGGTAGTAAGGTAATAAGTATGTGGCGGTAGAGTTTTGACCTTGCGTGATTAAAAAATATACCTAATTTGTGTGTTAACTCTACAATTTGCAGTTTTAAGCTTCTTTTTCAATAAATTAGAATAAAACACGTTTGAACATACATAGCTCATTACTTCCTACCAATAATTGTTTCCATTATATCTATGTATCTGAAAAATAAGTACTTACAGCAGCTACGTATAGTCACAGATAATATAATACTATACTAGTAATAGTACTGCTACGATTGTATAGTACGATCAAGAGATAGTTTACCCTTTTCTTACCAAAAATAAATATGAGGTGATCAAGTTCGTACCTTCAGGAAAAGCGCCATCTTTGCGAAACTACCTGAAATCGTTTCAGTGGATCATGCCACCCGTCACTAAAGCCACCTATTGTCTGTATTGTAAATTAAACTCAACTGAAATGTTTCAGGAGAAATTTTCATCATTATTTTCTTTTCTTGTTTTTCTTTACTCACAATCGTTATATTTACATACATACATACATTAAATATTATGGTTTTTGTTGTGTTAGTGTTTACCATCGTCAGACAGCTACGTATTTTAAGACTCGAGCTTGCTTTGAATTATTAGTGGTTCGTAAACAAATAGCGGCGCTAGCGGCGTTTTACAGAAATATCTTTCAGTTTGCGCAGTACGCGCCTGGCCATCGCGAACTCTATTCGAAACGAGATGCGCTCCCGCCATGGGCAGCAATTGTTGCAAGGGTGATGCGGCTGGGAAGCCCCTCGTGCGGTCGAGCTCTTCGATCTACACCAGGTATTTGTGGCTGGCCTTCCTCATCGGCCAGAGTGCCTCGGAGTACCGTGGGTGCTGCGTAGCAGCTGGTGTCCGTACGTAGAGAAGCAATACCTGCGATGCTGTGTTTGTGTCAGTCTTCTTAAACACTCGTACGAGTGCAAGTTACAAGTACTCAAGCAATGAATGGTGTTATGGTCAGCTCTGATAAGTATAGTCCGTTCCGTTTGTATTTGAACCTGGTGATGTAATTTTTTCGTTATTTATACCTGCTCGGAAGCTACCTGACTAGACTTTTAACACTAGGCGCACGCTCGTTATGAAAATTTCTTCATTACTTTGTGAAGATAATAGAAATAGTTGAGCTTACTGAATTTCATTATTGTGGTTTTAAAATCTTGAGTGCAAGCTTGAGGAAAGCAGAGTGCGCATTGCGCTAACGCTCGCTTGGAAAAGATAACTCTATAGTAACCCAACAATAGGCCAGCACAGGGAATGCAGACTGATGTCATGGGGATTATTTTGAAATTCTATTTTTTATGAAGGCTATCATGAAAAAATAAGTGTTAAAAATAAGTGGGGCACTAGTTGGCGCCCTTGTCACGAGATGCATAGAGAAATGTCAAATGATAAGAATCAAATTATTTATTACTTAGTTCAGGCGTGCTGACTGAAGTGAAAAGTCAATACCATTTATGTCAGTATCCAAACTCCAAAGTAGGTAATTCATGTGATTAAAAAAAGTGCGTGTATTTATTGATTACTCAAACCACAGATACTTGTATACAATGGTATCCAAAACATTGTGAGGTGTCTAAGCAATGGGCTTGTAAACCTTACGAGGTTCGTTACAGTGCTACGAATCTAAGTAGTTACCTATAGTAAAAGGGTTTATGGTGCCTGACTCTTAGTATCTAATCAAATTATAGGTCCGTATAAGTATTGATAATAGATACGGACCTATAATTTGATTAGATGCTAATTACAACATTGGTTGTCGATGAAATACTTACTTTCTTACCTACTCTATCAAAGGTCCCTATAAATCGTGATTATTTTTGCTTAGAATACCTATTTAATTCTAAAGAACATGTTTGGTTGATGGGTAGTTTTTATGTGTGACTATTCACAAAGCTTTAATTCAATGGTGAGCAGTCTTCAAAATAAGTGACAACGATTCTGTAAACGCTATTGCTTGTATCAATTTAATATACGTTAATTAATTAACAAAAAAAACAACTTCAACTCTCATCAAGCTACTGTTGAATACAAGTTATAAATTTAGGACTTACATATATTCTTATTCTTATAGGTTTCTCATGGATAACATTATCAGAACTGGACTAAATTGAAATGGGACGATATGGGAAGCGTCAGCTTTCTATTAAAAAAAGAATCATCAAAATCGATTCACCCAGTCAAAAGTTATGAGGTAACTAACATTAAAAAAAATACAATCCAATTGAGAACATCCTCCTTTTTTGAAGTCGGTTAAAAAGTGCGTAGAATAGCTATAATATGTTTTCTTTTTTTTTCTTCTTCTATAGAATATTTTATGCAAATAAGGGCTGAAGGGCTGATTTATCAATCGCCAGATAAACTATCTGAGGAATAAATTTGAAACATATGCTCTACAAAATCTGTCAAAACGTCATATTTATTCCTTATGTACTTAGTTAAACTTTAACTGGCGATTGAAAAATAGGCCCTTAGCCGAAATAAAATATGTACCTACTTACTTATTTCATACTTAAAAAATCTAGGAAATTTTGAACATCATAATAACAGGTGCATGCTTAAAATGATTGTAAAATAGTTTGGAAGTAAATTAGATTTATTTAGTGTAAGTCTTGTCGCCGAATTAGACAAACGTGTAATCGCCAACAATTTAATTTTTGATTGAAGATTCGCTGATCAGACTGTGAATACCCAATCAGGATACAAAATTAATTACCGAATGAGATAAATAATTATATTTTTTTCACACGATTAGGGGGCTGTTTCAAAATGCCTAGGGTCCCCCATTTGTGTTTTTTTTTTCTTATATATCCCATTGAACATAGTACGTAACTAGTAGGGCGCGTGGGGGCGCGGGCCACATGTGGCCCGCGTGCTGTCTTCCCGCTCATAAAAAAATCCTTCAAAGTTCGCCATACATTTTCTATGGCAAAAAATAAATTCCGCCATTTTGAATTTTTTTCTGTCCATCGAATAGACCTTTGGGTCCTGATCACTTCTTGTCAAGAAACCGTTCTTCCATCTTTTATACTCTTCGAGATATTGGCGAAATTCGTTTGGCGACCATTTTGAATCCGCCATTTTGAAAATTTTTTCAGCTCACTGCCAATTGGATGACGTTTTAAATGACATTTGGTCGAGCACCCCCCACCTATCTGCAATAGCCTCCCCGTGCTCTTCACCCGTCTCCGAAATCCTCGATCATCAGCTCTCTCCGTATTTTTCCTCCGAATGATTTTTTTTCTTTTATACGACACCATCCTTGAAAAAAATTTTTTTCATACAAAATTGTTCAGGAGAGGTGATCAATCAGTGAGTCAGTCAGTGAATCAGCACGAGTAGCTATATATATAGTAATGCGGGCATCATTACGTACTCCTTCACTTAGATAACATAAATATGCCATTTTTAAAAAGAGAGATAAAACAATGTCTAACTAACCATAAAATTGATTGCTTAGTGAACTCTCATCCTAATGTGCGTCAATTTCACCTACGCAGGGAATCTCAGTGAGGTACTTCGATTTGACCTTTATCATAACCTCAGACCATGAGATCATAACACAACTGTCGCTTCTCTCATGTGAATTCTTATGTCATTTTAGCCACATTCTAACTTATTTCTACGAGTAAACACACAGTTCCGAATCTACGAGTAGGGGCTGTAAAAATTTTTTTGAATTTATTCAGTCAATTCAATCCGAGTTTAACACGTCGTGGGATAAGGCCAAACCACTTTCATTCTGAGAGGAGAGCCTTACTGGGATATAAAAAGGGGATTCGAGTATTGGGATATAATAAGGGGATAAGATGACGAGAAACCAAAGCGGACATCCCGGGCGGCTACTTTGCTACACATTCGCAAATGACCGGGATGATCGAATATAAGTTACTCCTAATTGGCGTTATTCCAAGTTTGTTGCGATTCTTGCGCAAATGGTCAAAGAAGCCAAGCATGCATCGCATTCGATTCATATAAGAATCTCTAAGTTTGTTAACAACATGTTGCAATTATAATAATACCTAGGTACTATTTTTTATGTCGATTTTTATTGCCGTTGATGTAAATGCTGTTGTGTACATTGATGCATCTATTTTCGGCAACACGATATACTCAGACAGCTGTGGAATTCCCTTAAACGGAGCAAATCTTTATAAGGAGAACAGGTGTCAGCATATGCCACCACTTTGGTTATTTATTGTTATCCGCGTATTCTGTTTTTGTAGCTATAGAAATATTTCGTAGCTCGACTAATTTCACGAATAAAATCTTAGTAATCCGTATTAATTTTTAGTTAGGTATGTAACTAACCGACATGGCAAACGTTGTTTTACCATTTATGGGTTTGAAAAATAGGTTACAACCTATTCTCAGACCGTAACTTAGACAAAAAATTTATAAACATCGGCCAAGCAATGTCGGAGGACTTTGGTTACAAAAAATGTCACACAAGAATTAATTATAGCTACTCGTGCTGATTCACTCACTCATTGATCACCTCTCCTGAACAATTTTGTATAAAAAATTTTTTTTTGACGTATGCTGTCATATAGACGGGAAAAAATCATTAAGAACAAAAATATGGAGAGAGCTGATGATTGAGGGTTTTGGAGACGGGTGAAGAGCACGGCTAGGGTATCAACGCTAGGTAGGGGGTGCTCGACCAAATGTCATTCGAAATGTCATCCAATTGGCAGTGAGCTGAAAAAAATTTCAAAATGGCGGATTCAAAATGGCCGCCATTCGAATTTCGTCGATATCTCGGAAAGTATAAAAGAAGGAAGGACGGTTTCTCGACAAGAAGTGATCAGCACACGAAGGTCTATTTTATGGATAGAAAAAAAATCCAATATGGCGAAATTTATTTTTGCCATAGAAAATGTATGGCGAACTTTGAAGGGATTTTTTATGGGCGGGAAGACAGTACGCGGGCCACATGTGGCCCGCGCCTCCACGCGCCCTACTAGTTTAATATATAAGAAAGATGTGTCTGTAACATTATTCAGAAACCATTTTATATAATAGCCTATCTTATTGCTTGTTGTAATAGCGAGCATACTTAACTACATTTTACCGAGAAAATACAACTCTGCTAGTCTTTGATTTGAGTATAAACGAATAAAAAATATGCGTGCCTAAAAAAATCTAAAATCACAAGTTTTTCTTTTACGTACCTACTTGTGCTTTTGTTTTAAATTGCTTCTCGTTATTTACACTACTGTTTGTTTTCTGAAACTACATTTGATTCCAAAAATAATGTAGTGCTCCGGAAGTAGGTAGGTCTCAAACGACAATCGATAAGTTTGCAACAACAATCAACTTATATGAATTAACGATTCGAAAAAGTGATGATTTTTAAAATGACCTTTGAGAAATTTGGGATATGGTTGATTTACAGAATATCTAATTGATAAAATCTTTACCCTTAAGACCGAAGTTCACACGGACGAATAGATTTTATCTACTTCTACTACTGTAATCCTAAACAGTTCCTTTTTTAATTTTAATTTACGGATGCCTGAAAAATTACCACCTACCACTGACTTACCAGTACGAGTAACAGGATGAAAAATTGTCACTGGCGAAATTATTGCAAACAATCTAAGCCCTAGAAAGTAATCCTCAACTAAAGCTTGGAAATTATGTCTACCTGTCGCAACTATTGTTTTGTACTTTACTTTTTATTGTTATTTATCATCGTATTGGTGTAGTGCAAAATCCTCAGACGCACTTCATCTGACATAGGTATGCTTATCACTATTAAAAAATCAATGTAAGATGTTCACTGATGTTTACTTAATACTCTTTTCATTCTTTGGTTATCTTAAGAGGGGGCTGAAAGCTAGCAAAACTTGTCATGCGCAAAACACCAAAACACGTACAAAAGAGCATGGCGTATTACGCGAAATAAGGATGTAATTTATAGTTTACTGTAATAACTTTAAAATACATAACTTACAAAGAAAACGATAATACACGTACTTCGTAATAATTATTGGAATTATAATCCTAAACCTTGGCTCTCTAGTAAGTGTTATACTTACTAGAGAGCCATTGACAATAAATTGAAAATTGTAAAAAATTGGACGCAACTTCGGGATTTTTTTATCGACAAAAAATTATCTTTTTATGTTTTCACTAATACTGTTTCTCGAAAATATGATGTTATATTCGTGTGTTTTATTTCAGGTAGTTTAGACTTGATTTACTACTGTAGAAATCAAATCTTGTACTGACATCTTCAGTTTATACTTTTATAGTTTATACCCCTCTATTTATTCCTATGACTGGCTCGCGAGTTCAATAGGGAGATTTCGTTTTGGCTCTATCTTTATTGGTTTAGCCTATTTTTCATTAATTCCTCATTTTTCTCGGTAAAGCTATTATTACAGCGAGCAGTATAAACAAATCATTTTGGTATCTAGGCCGCGATACCGGAACTTACATTGGGTTCAACTTGTATATAAAGTGTGTACCCTACTTAGAAGATGCATTTTATGATTATATTTATTACAGGACGCTCGCCATTTCCGTGTTACGAGATTATGTAATTAACGCAATTTATTGTTAAGTTATAGCTGTTAATACATTACGACTAGATAATACTATTAATCTTGACATATTTATTGGATTAAGTATAAAGTACAAATTCTATCTTTGAAGTGATTTAGAGCCACATATCCCGACAAGGTGTACTATTTGCGCCTTTATGTATTTACCTTTGTCAATTTATTTTATAATCTGTGCTCGTATCTTATAAACATAATAATATTGTAGAGCTAGAGTAGAGGATGTTGCAAGATATTTGATAGAATACGGAAAAAGAGAAAGAGACCATCAAGACAAAACATATTATTTTATACATAAAATTCCCGTTTCAGTGTTTGTAACAAAACTCCCCCGAAACGGCTTGACTGATTTTTTAAAAATTTTTTGTGTATTTACTCATATTTGTGTACTTATATTCGGTAGGTCCGAGAGCAGGACGTACCCTAAGTGAGAAATAATTTACATGGCAAAATAACGTTTGTCGCGTTAGTTTGTATTGATTATAAAATTAATTTAGGCATATGAATAAATAAGTACCTAGTTGTAGTTACCTAATTGCGGTACGCGTTTGGCCGCGGCATTGGCGTCTCAGGCGATATATATTTTTAGACTAAAGAACTTCGGGGACGGACGGACGGGTATAGTGATTGGAACAGGGATTGCAGCTGACAATCGTTTTTGGGTTCCGTACCTTAAAATATCAGAAATCTTATAGATACATTTTGCCTGCCTGACCGCCATTTAATTCTAAGTAACGGATAAAAAATTTCGAGTTAAAATTTATTAAAATGTCGCGTTTCTAGCCGTGGAAGGCTCCAAGGGCGAAAAAACGACCATTTTTACACGACTGCCCATAAAACGAGTGTAATGTTTTAGGGTTCATGTATGTATGTATGTATGTGAGTTTCTTTACTCCACCATAACTTTTGAACGGTTGAAGAGATTTGGACATAAGGGGTATAGTTAGAATCCTTACATCATTCCGAGTAAAATACGCTACCTATATTTTTTTGAAAAAAGTATTTTTACCATAGTCGTGTTTTTTTTTTTAAATTATTCACTTGTTAAGTATGTCGTTTAGTCTGAGGTATGCCATCTCAAAATCCATGCTGCCGTGCAGGCTAGCTAAAACCGAGTGACAAAAATCTGATCGGTAGTAAGGATACACGTGCTGAACTTGGTATCGCTTGACCGTTGAAATATTATGTTGCTTGCAATGAAAACTGCATAGAAATGCGCGCGTAGAAATAATACGGAATACGGAATTTTATGCGCTACTCCGAAAGTGACGTATTTTCAGCAGGTCTGACATTGGCTAGCACTATCTACTGAGTCGAAATTTCGGCGTCGGCGTATACACACGTGTGTCTCGACACTTGTGACTTGATGCTTGAGACGCGTGTCCGACTCACATAATAAATTGTTAAGCTAGCAAATCCTATATAAAGTATTAAGTTATTTGACTTTTTTGGCTAAATTCCAATAGGAGATCCGTATGTATTCACGAGTGCGACATAAAAAGGTATTTTCATCTCACCCGCGGAAAGGAGATTTTTAATGCCTAAAATGCGGGCAGGAAATGCTATTATATTCCCTAGGGCCCAAAAGAATTTTCATTTCTCCCTAGGGCGAGATAGTAGTATGAAAATCCTTTCCCGCCCTAGGGCGAGAAAGTAGTATGAGGCATTTTCTAGGCAAGCGCGCTCCATCCTAGACCTCATCATTTCTGTTCGTCGGACTTGATTGTGGTCAAGCGCAAGCCTATCAATTATATATTAAAAAAAAAATGAAAATTCTTTCCCGCCCTAGGGCCGCAAAGCATTTCTAAATTCTAACATGACATAATCTCGTATTGCGTCTATAATAATGTCTAATGGTGGCACCACACATGGCTATTTGTATTTGTGATTGTATGATCGCGTATTTGCCAAAATTTTCGACCTCATGGAGCCAAATATGTTATTGGCTGTATTTGCTAAACAGGCAAATATGGCAATAATTTTGGCAAATATACACATGGAAGTTATATGACAAATATAAAAAATAGGCAAATACAAATGTGTGGTGCCACCATTAAACTGAAGACTTCTTTTTTTTTAAATAATGCATACGATCAGTAACGAGGTTCGACCTTTGAGTTTGTATAGGTGTACATTACTTTTTGTTTTTACATTTTCTTAGAATATCAATAAAAATAATAACTCCTATTTAGTTTTATTAATTATAAAGGAAATCTAATTAAATCCATGATATTTACTTATTGTTTATCCAATTGTTGTTATTTTTTTCTTATCTTCTATTATCGTTGGTTCTTAGAAATTGATATTTCTGAACGCATCAAAAAAAAAGTAGAAAAAAAGTATCTCATTTTTTTTTCTGATCGTGATAAATAATAATATATCTTGTTTTTATTCATTACCTTTTTTACCCACGACGGAACGGAGTACGGGTATATGCGTTTAGGGTGAGAGACCGTTTGTACATTACTCTATTAAAAAGATTTTATGTTTGTTTGTATGTTAAATTGTTCACAAAAACCAATAATGCAAAAACATTTTTGTTTGTTTGTTTGTTTGTTTGTTTGTTTGTTTGTGTGTTCGTTTGTGCACATCGATGTTCCCATTTATTTCAAGAACGGCTTGACCGATTTAGATGCAGTTTTCTGAGTAATGTTTGGTGTTCAGCGGCAATGGTTCTTAGATAGTTGTTACGAACATCGATCACCAGGGGGCGCCATAAAATACATTTATATTGCAAACGAATGTTCCCATTTATTTAAAAAACGGCTTGACTGATTTAGATGCAGTTTCCTGTATAATGTTTGGTATTCATTGGCGATGGTTCTTTGATAGTTGTTACGAACATCGATCACCAGGGGGCGCCATAAAAAACATTTACAGAGCAAACGAATGTTCTCAATTATTACAAAAACGACTGAACCGATTTGGATACAGTTTTGTATAAAATATTAGTGAGTCATTGGCAATGGTTCGTAGATAAATGTTCTTGTGATTGAACAGCAGGGGGCGCCACAATAAACGTCTCTTTATGACTTGGAAGGGGTGATGCCTTCAAACGCTGCTAGATGAGCTAATGGCTAGTTTGAAGATTAATTTTCATTTTTTAATAATAATATAATTTAAATTACATTAATATATTAATCGAAAAACTATAAAACAAGTGGAAAATTAAAAAAATTTAAAACACCCACGACTTTTGCAGACTTGTAATTGAAAAAGGATTAAATAATTTTTTTGAAACTCCCCGACTATAAGAAAGCAAGAACTAAGAACCTATCAGTATAATTACAAATCCAAGAAAATCCGTCGGAGCTGCCATTGCTATTTTCGTTTCCAATATCAATTAATGTAATTAGTAAGTAATGATAAACTGCCGGTATATAAGAAGTATCAAGAAATTGAATTAGTCATCAACTGGTAAACAGCACCATCAACACCGTCATAGGCAAAACACAGCAGCTCCGGCGGATTTTCTTGGATTTGTAATTATACTGATAGGTTCTTAGTTCTTGCTTTCTTATAGTCGGGGAGTTTCAAAAAAATTATTTAATCCTTTTTCAATTACAAGTCTGCAAAAGTCGTGGGTGTTTTAAATTTTTTTAATTTTCCACTTGTTGTTATAAGATGAGTGGTGATTTAGGGTGGATTTAATTAAGTGAGTGAAGTTATTGCAGAGTACCTATTACTAAAGGCAACATCTTACATACTCGCAATGCCGATCCAAGTGTTCTTCAAGTAATTTTCCTCGCTGTGGTGAGATGAAAAATTTTGTGTTATGTACGGCCGCAAATTTTTTTGGGTCTCGTGTCCTTTGAATGCCTCGCTATGCTCAGGATTCTATTCTTTGAACCCCTCGCTGCGCTCAGGGTTCAACCCTAGAATCCTTCGCCGCTCAGCATTCAAATTTGACACTTGGCCCAAAAATCCATTTTGCGGCCTTGCATAACAAATAACTATTTCGCACATTGGTAGATTTTCAGAAAAACTTTTTTCGAAAATAAATAATTTTAATAAACGCTTAAAAATTGTACGCATGCTGGTTTTTTCACGATGTTTTCGCGTATAGGCAGAGGCAGAAAGACATATATATGTACCTGCGTGAGTTCATCAATGCCTAGTTGTGCGACCAAAACTTGTATACATATAAATGTGTAGGACTATTCTCAAACAAAGCATCTATACTATTTCCATTCGTTTATTTTCTCTTTGACACATGAAACAGATATAGCAATAGCCAGGGACCAGAAAGAGACCACTTTACCTTTATCTCTCTGGTCCCTTGCTATTGCTATATCTGTTTCATGGGATTTCATGTGTCAAAGAGAAAATAAACGAAAGGAAAGAGTATAGTAACTATAATCAATCACGAACGACCAGCGAGGCTAGACAAAGTAACAATCTTTTAGCGTTAACGACAGTAGATAAAAATGTATGGACAAACCACGCGCTGTAGAAAAACCACGGAGTTTCCGGAGTTATCCATTTGGTTTTTTTCTTAAATAAACAACTTTTTTTGCAAGCCAGTTCAAAATTTAAATAAAACCTCCTTGGTTGCAATGTGTCAGATTGAAAGAACGTCACTTCTTGAAATTACACATACGAATAAATAACATACTAAATTGATATCTGCAATTTAGTATGTTATTAATTCGACCGCTAAAACACGACAGAAATGGATTTTCATATAACTTTGGGCAACCCCTGCTTAGTACAACAATTCCGATTCATCTCGAAGTCAAAATAATGCTCAAATTTCCAAGCATGTTTGTAAAAAAGTGTATTGTTATGTAAATACTGGAATTACAACGACTGCTGTTATGAAAAGCTTGTTACACGTCTAACGTAAACTTCGACTACGGTCTACCTTTTATTTTTGTTCCGGGGGAAAAATCCTTGGAAAATCTCTTCATGAAATATCCGGCCTATATAAATTTAAGGCACATAGGTATTAATTATGTGCGTTTTTAACTGACAACAAAAAACGTATGAGGTTCTCAAGTCGACGCGTATATTTTTTATGTACGATCATTGATCACCCATAACTTTTTATGGAGTAGTCCGATTTTTAAAATTCCTTTTTTTGTTTGAAAGATATACTCCCGAGCTGGTGCTATTATGTTATGTCGTGACCTCAAATACAATACAGGGTGTGTAATGCCACCTGAAGGTAAAGTACTCTTAATACTGTAGATAATAAATTTTACTCAAAGAAAACATTCCTTTATTTTTGAATAGGAAGAAAACTGCGTTCAAAGATTTGATGTTGTACGTTAAAGGGCTTAGATGTAGAACGTGGTCTCGCGGGTCTCATTTGATGTTAACACCGATAAGAAACCTGAGGATATGGGCAACCATACGATTTACGTAAACATTTTTCGTACCAGCAAACAGTAGCGCCATCTGTCAAAATTGTATAGGTGTCTGCTGGGCGAACTACAGCGTGGCCTTACTGCTGGTGAAAAATAAGCATTTTTCACACCGATAAACTGGCGACATTTTTTCGCGTCCGCGCTATCCAGGGTATAACATGTCTATTGATGTTTACATTATTGTTAGCAGTAGAGAACCTGCCGTCTACGTCGGAGGTCGTGGGTTCG
Organism: Coenonympha arcania; assembly: GCA_036785405.1. NCBI lineage: Eukaryota > Metazoa > Arthropoda > Insecta > Lepidoptera > Nymphalidae > Coenonympha > Coenonympha arcania. The sequence goes on from CM072082.1 coordinate 13,464,659, forward strand.
ATTCCCACTACTGGTAAATGTTTGTGTGATGAGCATGAATGTTTTCCAGAGTCTGGTTGTTTTTCAATTTATTATATTTATGTATACACATATGTTTGTATATTTATCAGTTTTCTAGTACCTAGTGTGTACACATGAATGTGTGTAATGTCCTAATATATATTAATTTATTTACGTTTCCATCAGGAGCAGGGCGGGAGCGAAGTTAGACGACCGCTTCAAGCCGACGCACGACGCAGGCGGCGTCCGTCTGACCATCTCCGCCGCCAGGACAGGGGACAGCGGCGTGTACACCCTGCAAGTGAGCTGATTAATTTTGTACGCCGCGTTCACACCAAACGAACTGCAGCAGCCGCCGCGCCGACAGCGAGCGAGCGCTACGAATTACACTGCATACATAGCTGTTTATAGTACACTTATAACTATTCCCCCCAATAAAGAATTTTTACACGACTGCCCAAAAAAAGGGGTGTACTGCTTTAGGGTTCATGTATGTATGTGTGTAAGTGAGTTTCTTAATAACCATAACTTCTGAACGACTGAAGAGATTTCGAGATATGGGGTATCGTTAGTATCCTTACATCATTCCGAGTAACATAGACTATGTTTATTTGGAAGAAGTCGTTTTACCTCAAGGCAGCCGTGTTTTTTAATTTTTTAATTATTAAAAATATTAGGACGTCGCGTTAATGATGCCTTGAGCGTCTGCTAGTTTATATTTTTTATAATTGATAGACTTGTAGGTACTTGACTACAATCATGTTTGATGAACAGCAATGATTAGGTCTAGGATGCAGTCACAAGGATACCACTTATCTCGGCGTCTTGCGGTTCTGTGGTAGAAAATAACTAATGGTTTCTTAACAATACCAAAATTTAAGTTATGAGAAATGCCAGAAACCTTTTTCATATTTTTCACGGCCACGTTGACCGATTTTTTATTTGTCTCATGGGCGTCTATATATATGTATTATGAACTAAGAATAAATAAAACTATGATACAAATTATTCCAAACAGGCTACCAATGCTGCCGGTAAAGATTCGACCCGAGTACGACTTGAAGTTTCCCCGGACGAAGAGCCGATTGGCGATGATCCGCCAGCGTTCCTTCGACGGTTACAGGACCTGACCGTGAAAGTTGGAACACGGACAAGGTTCCTTGTAGAAATTGTCAGCTCTACAGAATGCCGGGTAAGTGAACTCAGGTATCACCATCCACCAGATGCCGTAGTTGCTTCAGTGTCATAATATCGTCGTCGTCGTCGTTTCAACCGATGGACGTCCACTGCTGGACATAGGCCTCCTGAAATGACCGCCAAACACCACGATCTTGCGCCGCCTGGCGCCAGCGACTCCCCGCGACCCTCTTAATGTCGTCCGTCCACCTGGTGGGGGGTCGACCGACACTGCGCTTTCCGGTGCGTGGCCGCCATTCCAGCACCTTGGGTCCCCAACGTCCATCGGTCCTGCGAGCTATGTGTCATAATATGCCTTGAAGAAAAAGATGGAATTGAACAACAGGCCCACATGGTACGCCATCGCTCTGAAGGTTGTCAGTGGAAAATATCACGACCATCAGTTATCAGGAATACGACGAGCACCTCTAGCCATATGGCATTTGGAAAATTGGATCGAATTTCAAAAATGATCGCGTACCAATTAATGGTTAGGTACGTGATCTCTTCGCATTGTTATACATTTTTTGATCTAATTAGTTCGGAATCGATGCAATAGCAATCTTAACAAACGCATGGATAGGAAATATTATGGTTAGAGGTGACGGTCGTATTTCTGATTACTGATGATCGTGATATACCATGTGGGTACTGGGTCTGTTGCCTATTCAATTCCATCTATTTCATTGAGGCATATTATGATATTGATGCAACTACGATATCTGGTGATGGTGTCGTTCATCTGTGACTTGAATATATAATATATATTCTGGTGTCAGAAGGGATAGCTCATTTTTTGCGCAACGTTTCAGCCTACCTGTTCAACGCGGAAATGCAGCCAGTATTCTTGCCACCATTCCACGCGGGCAAGACTGTGATAAGATTTATTGTAACATTTATAAAAAAAAATCTTGAATGTTTGTATAATATCTGTAATATATAAATATGGATATATAATATCTGTAATATATAAAATTCTCCTCTGTGCCTGCCATTTTTTGTTACCGAACTCCTCCGAAACGGCTCGACTGATTGTTATAAAATTTTTAGTGTGTTCGGTAGGTCTGAGAGTAGGTTTGTTTTTATATCCCGAATGAGCTAGTTCAAATATAAAGTTTTGATATATTCATGATATAACATAATATAGAAGTGTTGAGGGACTTGGACAAGTTATTGCATTTCGTAAATACCTACGCGAATTTCTAAATTGTTTCGTTCCATCCCGTAAGAAATATATCTAGCTCTCTTTTAAATAATTGAATAGTGACCAAAATGTTCGAATTTCGATGTCAGTGAGTAGTGACAGTACATTAAACTCCTGAAGACTGAACGCGACCTTGGACATCCCAAGAATGCGTACGCGCGTACGTCATTGTAGTGACATAATTTCTCTATTTTAAATATTCACGACTGTTTCGTTATTTATAATGGCTTATGATTTTTATACGCATTTATCTGCACGCATTTACTCTATTGTTTCCAGTTTTTGGTCACATTTTTCATCTGTAAGTATAAACAAAATCATTTTCATCAATCAATCAAAAGACTTGAGAGCAACAATACCGAAAATTTTGCATCAGTGGTGTTTTGCTTAAATTGAAAAATGTTAAGCGTTACGAAATGCAAAACGCTTCGAATAATACTGGAATATTAGAATTAAGAGGGGGTATAAACTGAAGATGTCAGTTCAAGATTTGATTTTTACAGTAGTAAATCAAATCTCAACTACCTGAAATAAAACACACACTGAATATTAATTCATATTTTCGAGAAACTGTGTTAGTGAAAACATAAAAGAATATTTTTTTGTCGATAAAGAAAAATCCCGAAGTTGCGTCCAATTTTTTACAATTTTCAATTTATTATCAATGTTATATTACGTACCTACTAGAGAGCCCAGGTTTAGGATTATAATTCCAATAAATATTACGAAGTACGTACATTATCGTTTTCTTTCTAAGTTATGTATTTTAAAAGTTATTTACAGTAAACTATAAAATATGGCGTTCATTACATTCTTATTTCGCGTAATACGCAAGCAATTGTTTTGCGCAAAACATCGTTCTGGTATAAAAGAATACCAGAACGATGTTTTGCTAGCTTTCAGCCCCCTCTTAAGTATGTATAGATAGGTACTATTCATTTGTTATTTGGTCACTATAAATTATTGACCGATGTCCGATGCCATTTCCAAATTGCCACTTCTCTGTTTGCTAGTATTCAGAATAGAGATGCGTAATATATTAAAATAGATTTGATAGAATATAAATAGCGTCTTGTAGATCTTCCCGTGATCAATAGTTGTGACAGATGTTAAACTAATATAGGTCTTGGCGCGGTAGGTGTTAGACTTTAGAGTTTAGACCATAGGTCGGGACTATTTCAAATTGAACTTTTCATGTAATTTTTTTTCTATTTTGGCACTTCAAGTAAGTGCTCGTAAATCTCTGTGTTAGTGTAGTATGTAAGGAATGACAATAAAGAGCTTTATTTATTTTGTTTTAAGTGCTCATAGACACTAGACACCTACTCGACTGCATTCTCACACCCTACATCTGTTGGTACAATGTTTGGAACGCTACAAACACCGCTTGACGGTATGCCTTAGCTCATAGGGTCAAGGGTTTTAAGGCAATCGTCTAGTGATTTAGACGCGAAGTGGACGCGAATAGGTGTTTTCAAAAATAATATTTATGCTCGTACAGAGAGAGTTGCAAGTCCAGAGCTAGGCCTAAATTTTATTCTTCAAAAAGTGGATATTATTGTTACCGACACATTAAACAAAAATTAAAATTCATTGTAGTTTCCGATAAAAATCAGAAAAACTGAGAGTTTGGTGCAACTTTTGGGAGAACTTTCTATCGAAAAAAATTTATCCAATCGTTTTTCTGCTTCTAAGCGATTTAAGATTAAAGACCCAAAATACATGACGTTTAAATTTGAAAGTAATTGTCTTTGTAGTTTTCAAATAAATCTGCATTCAAAATCAAATCGGCTTCTACGCCGTTAATGTCGGTATAAAAATAAAAGTTTGGATTTGATTCAGTTTGATACGGGATTCCATACTTCCATGGTCTAATGGCCTTAACTGATCCTTTGAGGGTTAGGGTCAACCCTCCACCACTCATGGCCCAATCAACTTAAGGGGGCCGAAACGCGGGAGGGCGCCCGTTCGGTACTTGCTCTTGGCGTGTTCCCGGGGCGCCCTCTTGACTCCCTACAAGTTGGTTCCTCTCGCTCCTTGTCCCTATGGGCTCACTCTCCCCATTCTGGGGCAGGACGATACAAAAGACGGACTCGCCGCGCCATCGCTGTCCGCAGCATAAATTCTCTGTGTCACTCCAAGCCGCTTCGCCTCTTATGCCACGCGTGCACGAACTCCCGTAGCTTTCCGAAGTTGGCCGCCGAACCCACGAGATCCTGATAATAAACTGGGCCAGAAACAGAAACAGAGGGTTGATACAATGTTTTAATTTGCTATCGTTATATTCTATAGGTGACCTGGTACCGCAATGAGCGACGGCTGCTGGAGGCGGAGCGGATCGCGTTGGTGCGCGACGGGAACTTCTGGTGCGCGGACGTATCCGCCGTCAGCGTCGACGACGCCGGCCGGTGGACCTGCACCGCGGAGAACGTCGGCGGCCGCGCCAGCTGCTCTGCGCATCTCAATGTTTTAGGTATAGTCTATTCGCTTAGAATTTGTCGTAACAACGCCGAGACGCCGTGAGCGGTGGCATCCTTATGTGGTTGACGTCCAACAAACTCGCACGAAACGTTTTTCTTCCACGTTTCTGATACGAACCGCTAATGTGTGGAACGCCCCTCCAGCCTCAGTGTTTCCAGCCAAATATACAATCTGGGTGCCTTCAAGAGAAGAGTGAATAGGCATTTTCTAGGCAAGCGCGCTCCAACCTAGACCTCATCATTGCTTTCCATCAGGCATGATTGTCGTCAAGCGCAAGCCTATCTTCAATAAAAAAAAATAACAAGTACGAGTAGGCCAGCGCGTTCCACCTTAGACTGTATCATCACTTTCCATCAGGTGTGATCACAGTCAAGCGCTAGCATATAATTTTGCATTCCGGCTAGATGCGGCGTAGAAACGGTTAAGGGTGAGTCTACATCATCTGTTAGTATGATAACATCTTCGGCTGCATCATCACTTACCATCAAATGAGATCGTAATCAAGCACTAACTTGTAGAGTATAAAAAGTAGCCTCAACCAGGATCGACGCAATCCAAATGTTAGTTATAAAGCTATAAAGAGCGAATGAGTACCTACATGGGACGATCTTTCTATAGCATACTTTGTAGTCGGCGCAAAGAGATGCAGGTTCTAGGTTGACAAAACTTTAGTATATACGCGCCGTTGCAACCTGGATTGCACTTTATTGTGCCGTAGTTAGAGCCGTCATTTACTTAAATGATTGTGGTTAACATATTTTGGAACCTGGTAAACTAAGGCCAATTTTCTTGTTTTTTTTTCTTTCAAATGAACCTTTTGCTGACTACAACAAACAACATAAAGGTTTTAGTGAAATCGGTCTAGCCGTTCACGCGTGATGGCGTGCCCAAAGCAAATAGGGATTCATTTTTGTATGTACTTGCGGATCCGGCAAACGTTGTTTTGCCATTAGTAACGAATATAAAAAATAGCTTACAACCTACTCTCAGACCTACCAAACATACACAGAAAATTTCATGACAATCAGTTGAGCCGTTTCCGAAGAGTTTGGTAACAAGGGATAATAGATAAATAAGAAAAAAATTTCTTTTTGTTTTTAGTTCCTAAAGCATATAAACGTCCGGAATTCGTGGAAGAGCTTCGGGCCTTGCTGACAGAACAGGGGACGGTGTCGCTGGAGTGCAAAGTGGTGGGGGTTCCTACGCCGGTACTGCGATGGTTCAAGGTAAATTTAACATTCCTACGGCTTGTTAATTTTCTTCTATAAAAAGAGGCCATTCAGAGAATTTATGACAATCAGAAAATTGAGGCAGATTAGCGGATACTGTTTGGTATTGCAGTTAGATCTTTCTACATCAAGAATGCATCATACGCTGATTGCTAAATTACCAATAATACACATTTATTGTGTGCCTCACAAATTTTTCCTTCATTGCTGAGCAATAAAGGTACCACATAACTCTCAAAGTCAAACACGGCCCTTATTGTGGGACAAAGTAAGAACCGATGCTTCCGAAGAAAACAAAAAGGTAGCAAATTATTATTTATTTACTAGCTGTAGCTCGCGGCTTTGCCCGCATGAATTTCGGTTTTTAAATATCCCTTTTAATGAGTTAATCTTAAAAGATAGATAGAAGGTGTGGTGTTCCGGACTTTTTTAAAAGCTGTTAGGGAAGAACATTCGGTGCTACTTGATTTTTGCGTAAATTTAACCAATAACGCAGCGCACGCTACAGAAGCTGTGAAAAAGGAAAAAAAAGACGTGTGGCACTCGGAGACTGCCGCGGTAAAGCTATTGCATAGCTGTTTTTATAAACTTATGCAATTATAATTATACAACCAATGCCACCTAGAGACGAGTTGCTGAACTAAAGAGACAAGCGTGGTATTTCATCAGACCACCAAACGGACGTCCATTACCTTGCGAGCTCTTACGATCGCCCTCGCCAGCGCGGCAACCTGCAGGCGAAGACAGCAACGAAGAAAACGAGGCGAGCATTACTGGATTCGCCGATTCCCCCGCGCTTACCATCGAGCCGAACCGACGTGAGGGGGACATGGACCCTGTAAACCTTCAAGACCCCGAGGCCCGAAGCCAAGACGGCAGGCCTTAGCCAACAAAGGCTTAAAGAGCATTACCGGGAAAGAGATCTTTCCCGCGCCTATACCCGGGTAAGGAGGCCAAGCCTCGAGGCCCGTACCCCTGTTTGGCTAAGGCCCAACAGAGAAGACCACTGCTGCTGGATTTCAAAAAGTCATTAAAAGTTCTGCTATTCATCGATAAATGGCAAAACTAAAAACGTGTTAGGTTATTTTCGTTACGGAATTTCTGGATTCGGTCTCCACGCTCAAGGCCCGCGATTGAAGCTTTCATCGATACTCCACTCCAATTGGTCATAGCGTGATGTTATTTTATAGCCTTGGTTAAAAGGCCTATCCAACACAAAAATTCTTTCAATTCGGACCAGCAGTTCCAGAGATTAGCGCATTCAAAAAAACAAACAAACTCTTCAGATTTATAATATTAGTAAGTCTAGATTCTATGAGTATACTGCGAAATGAGAAGAAAAATTAAAGTTACCCATCGTTGCCGTTCTCAATATAAGTATAATGATAACTATTTGCAAAATAACTGTTTATTCTGTTTTTTAGGATAGTTGTGAAATAAAAGCTGGTGATGTTTTCGCCTTAACTGCAAACGCTGACGACCCAACTTCGCTTGGGACCTACACTTGTGAAGCCGTCAACTGTATGGGCAGAGCATATTCATCCTCAAAAGTACACGTCATCGGCCGCGCTAGCAGAGAGGGCTCCGCTCGACCAACTTCTGGGTAATTTTATTTCCCTCGATTATTTTTATTGAATTTCAATTGCATTTATTACAATTTTGCAAAAGATTAAAACTATAACTAGGGGCGGTGAAGAGCCGGCAACGTATTTGCAATTCCTCCGGTGCTGCAAGTGTCCATGGGCGGCGGTGATCGCTTACCATCAGGTGACCCGCCCGCTCGTTTGCTTGCGTTATTTATACAACGTGTAACGAAACGTTGAAGTACCTAATATTGAAGGGTACATAAGTGTACTTGATAACGAATCAACCTGTAAATATATTAAATAACCATATTTATTTTTCCATAATGAATGGAATTATGGAAAATTAATATAATATGCTTATTTCTATTTAATATTTTTATAGGGTGATTCGTTAAGAAGCACACTTATGTACTCTTCAATATTATTTCAACTTTTCGTTACACGTTGTATATAAAAACATAATAGTCGCTAAAATTTGAACTCAAAACCGACTTCATGTCTCATTAAACTACTTTTGAAGAATCATTGAAATTGAATCATGCGATCATTTTCATACATTTTTGAATTCCGTTCAATTTCTATATTTTTAGCATATTGCAATATGCCATATGACAAGAGATGCTTGTTGCTTGTTGTTGCTTTAAAACGCAGACCTAGGAAACTATATGTTTTCAAAATTAACAAACAAACAAACAAACTCGTACGAAAAGTTTTTCTTCCACGTTTCTGATACGAACCGCTAAGGTGTGGAACGCCCTTCCAGCCTCCGTGTTTCCAGCCAAATACAATCTGGGTGCCTTCAAGAGAATAAGCATTTTCTAGGCAAGCGCGCTCCAACCTAGACCTCATCATTGCTTTCTAGTTTCCATCAGGCATGATTGTCGTCAAGTGCAAGCCAACCTTCAATAAAAAAAAAATATTAGCGGACTAATAATCCGTCAAGTGGCGTATTAGATGGCGTCCCTTATGGTAGTAACGCGAAACATGAACATTGACGACCGAATGGCGTAGTGGTAGCGAACCTGCTGTCTGCGCCGGAGGTCGTGGGTTCGATTCCCACTACTGGTAAATGTTTGTGTGATGAGCATGAATGTTTTCCAGTGTCTGGGTGTTTTTCAATATATTGTATTTATGTATATTAGTATGTATGTATATTTATCAGTTATCTAGTACCCATAACACAAGCTATCGCTTACTTTGGGGCTAGATTGCGATGTGTAAAATGTCCCGTATATATTTATTATTATTTATTTATTATTTGACAACAAATCTTAGCGCTCATCATGGCGCCGCATGTCACGCAAGTCTATGCTAGAATGAATGATAGGGGCATGATATGGCGTATAAAGGAACCATTAAATACTCACAAATCACAGCGTGTAAAATAATTTGAATACGGTTATGACTTCAGGGTCGCTGGACTTGAACCGCCTCCGATATTCACTAAAGAACTAGAGGACCAGTTTGTAAGGATCTGTGAGCCATTGACGCTCAGTTGTAATATCGTGGTGCCGCCGTGGCCGCGGAGCATAGTCTGGTATAACAAAGAGGGAAAAGTTGAACCCAGTAACAAGTAAGTAAATTATCACCGCATTATATTAACTCAAACTCAACTCAAAATATCTTTATTTCACAGCCTAACGTACAGGCTCTTGTGAAACGTCAATATGATATTTGTCGCATATGTATGGTGATAACTACAAGTCGACTTAAAAGTAAGTGTACGAGGGTTCCAACGCGCCCTGCACTGTGAAGAAGCCCACAATAAACTCCGCCGGGTTTTGTTTTCTGTTATCACCACTTCACAGAGGCTCTTAAAAACTAAATGAGCTAGTATAATTATAACAGTTGATTCACGCCCAAGGATTTAATTCTCCCAAGGATTTAATTATTCTATACTCTTCGTACTTCCTACGTTGAAGTATAGTCAATTTTATACTCTAAACTCTAAAGTAATTTTTTCAGTGTTAATTTTTTATTTTATTCCTTGATTCACATCACTTAGTGTGCGAAAACGTTACGTGAATCGGCCCCGTGGAACCTTAACCCAATGATTTTCCAAATTCCAATCGCTGGGCGCTCAGCGGCTAGTGTAGGACTATTTTTGTGGTAATAACTTGTATTATTTCTTATCGATCAGGTATCGTATTCAAGAAGATGGTGTTGGAGGGTACTTATTAGAGGTGCCCTCAGCAGAATGGCAAGACGAGGGAGAATGGAAATGTGTCGCGACCAGTTCAGGAGGCAGAATTGGCATTTCCACTTGTTACGTTTCTATGGATGGTAAGGTTTTTTGCTGTAAAAAAATGGAGTCAAATACCAAATTATTATTATTATTTTTATTACTGATAATAACATTTAAGATCCGACCAGGAAGTGGAAAATGGTTGCCATATTTCGAATGTTTCCTGATCAGATATAAAGGTATTTAATTCTTACCGTTTGCTTAAAAATAGGTTGGTATGTGATAATAACTCGTGTATTTGAAGATATGTATATGTTTTTCTTTTAAATATTGTTACCGACTATAATTTTGAAGTCAGTCAGAAACGCATCTTAATTCTAAATTTTATTTTTAGTACCAAAGAACTATCGCAAGCCTCGGTTTATGGAAAACCTCCAAGCTGTTTTAACCGAAGAAGGACTTGTGTCTTTTGAATGCAAGGTCGTCGGGTTTCCAACTCCCGTACTGAGCTGGTTTAAGGACGGCCAAGAATTGAAACCGGGAGACGTTTATCAACTCACTGGGACAAACTCCTTAGGCTCGTACTGCTGTATAGCAAAGAATTGTATGGGACAAACGAGCAGCTCTGCGGAACTGACGGTAGAAGATATTCAGAATCAACTAAATGAGGAGGAAAAGTTGCAACTGTTCACCAAAAATCAAGCCCCGAAATTTCTGCAAGGTTTAAAGAGTGTTGAAGCAAAAATAGATGAACCATTCCGTTTTACTATTAGAGGTATGGAATTTGAAAACTTCGGTCATTGCTTTCCAGGGAAAGCCTCTTTATGCAAACACTAAATCCAAATTTATATTTGCATTATTGACGTCATTAAATGAATTGTTACAGGATAGTATGTTAGCATCTTTAATCAGTCCAAGAATATTAATAATGTGTTTTTTGTTGTAGTTGCCATTCCGCCTGAACCAACAGTGTCGTGGTATCGTGACGATCAACCGGTAGATGAATCGTCTCGTTGTCACCACGGGAAAGAAGAACGAGGAGTTTTCTTCTTAGACATTAAAAGCTTGGAGTTTATGGATCAAGCTGAGTGGAAGTGTGTTGCTATGAATGACTTTGGACATAGTGTTACCTCTTGTTTCTTAAAACTAATAATACCGCGACATTATAAAAAGCCGCGATTTTTGGAAAATCTCCAGGCTATTTTATCAGACGAGGGAGCTGTGAATCTGGAGTGTAAAGTTATCGGAGTCCCACAGCCAGTACTTAAATGGTACAAAGATGGCGAAGAATTAAAACCAGGTGATATACACAGAATAATTTCGGGTCAAGATGGAACGTGTTGTCTTGGTACATACACGTGTGAGGCTCAAAATTGTATGGGTATAGCAGCTAGTTCCGCATCGTTGCTCGGCTTTGAAGATTCCGTAAAAGCAAAAAGTAAAAATAAAGTTGATGAACAAACTTTACAAAGAAATTTGTCCCTTAGCACTATCCATGAAGAAAGAACTTCTCAAATGTATGATACTCCTGTTGGGGATATCACTTTAGATGACAAAGGGGAAATTTCATTTTCATTTGACGGGAAGGAAGTGTCTGTCTCTTTATATGAAACTCCTGATTTAACTGAAGAAGAAGCATTACAAATAGTTGAAATGTATGCGGACCAATTATCAGAAAATGTTACTGAGCATAATGTTGTTGAGCTTCCTCCATTAAGATTTGTTAAAGAAACTTCAACCTCAGGTAATTTATTGATGGAAGCAATAATCATTGACGTTTCTCCCGAATATTTTACCTCTCCAGAAGAAGACCTGAGAACTGAAGCTGATATTGAAGATATTTCTATAGCTGATGAAAATGGTCCACCACAATTATCTCTAGATCAGGAATTAGATGGTGAAGATTATTTAGAAAAAACTATGGCATTACTATCTGAGGAAAAAGCTGATTTTCCTAAAAAGTCAGATAGAAAAAAATCTGATTCACATAAAAGTGGAGATGATTACTTTAGTTTATCTCGGGATCAATCGCTTTCTGAAGAAAAAAAAGATGATGATACTCAAGTTTTATCGGAAAGTGACTTACAAAGTTTTGCAAGTGCTCGAAGTAATGGAAAACCAAAGTCCAAATTATCAAAACCATCTATTGACGATGGTCAAGAATCATCAGACATAACAAGAACAGTTTTATTGAAAGAAGATTTACAGACTATTTGTCAATTTAATGAATTAGAATCAAATGTTAAAAATAAACGAGAACGACGTAGTCGAAGTGCCCGAAGGTCTAGCTCGGGGAGCGATAAAATGAGAGAAGTTTTAGAAAGCAACTTTGATAATACATTGATAAAAGACATTTTCCAACAAGAAAGTTTTCTGGAAGAAATTAATAGTATCAGCCTGTCTTTAACAAAAGTAATTAATGGAGTTCAAATGATTGAACGAGATACCATACTTAAATCTGAACTTATGTCATCTGCTGCCACTGCAGCACGCAGTTTGGAGATCATTACTAACTTTATTACACCATTGATAGAAATACAGAGTATTATAAAAGCCATTGGAGAAAGTGAAAGTGAGTCTCATGAAGTGACAACTTCCTTATTTAATAAACTTCCTCAATCTATAAATAAACTTTACCAAACTTTAACAATTATAGAAAAGTGCATGGACGTCGAAAGTGAAAACAAAACATTAGTAAAGAAAACCTGCACAAATATAATTGATAAATGTGGCGAAGAGCTTAGTAAATTATTCACAGAAATAAATTCCATCGTTAACAAAGTTAATTCATACCTAGATGATATTTGCGTGGTCTCCATACAATCAACGACCAATAAAATACTTAAAACTATAAGAAGTTCAGAGGAAGTATTAAAAGAAAGTAAAAAATTCACAGATAAATCAGAAACAAAACTTGATAAAGTTACTCCAGAGACAAAACACTTACAGAAAACTCAGAAAGCTGTTTACGAATTAAGGAATCCTCTTAAATCGTTGCTCTATATAGCTGAAGAAGTAGATATATCTAGTTTCATTAGTGCAGAAAATATAACGAGTCAAATTATTCTGAATGACATGTCAATACCTATTCAAGATTTACAAAACGCTTTGGAGCAAATCGAAAACCTTTCAGTATCAGAAACCCAATCGGATTTGCAACAATACAACACCGAAATCATAGAGACGGTAATGGACTCTGTATTGAAGTTGAGGTCATCGTTTGAACAACTTTCTGTAAAAGCAGTAATGCTAGAAAAAGAAGAGGTATTGAGCAAGGCTTTACTTGAAATAAAACACAATATTATCGATATATCAAATCATTTAGATAAATTCGAAGCAAAAGTCGGTCAATTTAATATATTGCAAAGTGAAAATAAACTAGAAGCTCTACAAAAAATGGCCCAAATTTTGATAAACCTAGAAAATAATGTAGGAATGTTTGATTTTGCTTCATCTTTAAAAGCACACATGACAACCTTTCATAAAAATCTCACCACAGTCCTAGAACATGTTATAGAGAGTAATGATGCAAACAAATATTTTGCATTTTTGGATATTTGCGATGCTGTTAACAGGCTAAACATTGTAATAAAAAATGTGGATTCTAACGATATGTTATCACTCGCCGGCATTAGCAATAACCTTAAAACAATTCAAGCAATTATAAGTAAAAATGAATTCACACCAGAGTTAAACTTTTCAATTACATCGAATATTACAGAATTGTTAACTAATATACATGAAACTATCAATTATGCAGACACATCTAGCTATAGTATGATTTCAGAAAATGTTGAAGATTTATCCATTAGACAGTTAGAAGAAGAAAAATTAAACATTATGTTAGAACATATAGAAAAGGCTATAAGTCTCACCAGTAATATAGTTTCCTTAGAAACTACAAAAGACTTAGTTATACAACAATCTTTGACTAGAATTATCCCTACACTGGAGGAAATTAAATACTGTGTTGCTTTACTGAATGAAACTGAACAAGAAGAAAATATGTCTGACTTGAGAATTTTTTCTTTCACACAAGCAGTCGCCAATCCACTCTGTGAACTAAATATTGGTATTAGTGTCCTTAATCAGGTAATTTGTGAGAAAACATCGGATCGTGTTGAAATCGATAAGTTAAAAGCAGAACTTGCGACCCCTTTAGTAGAAATTCGTAATGCATTAGAAATTCTGCAACAAGACGTAATATCACAAAATATTGATAACATAAATGATGTTAATGTTACCATAGCAGATGTCGTCCAAAGTGTTGAAAGTTGCATAATAATTATCCAGGAACAAGATGTATTAGAGAATGCAGATGAACTATCAACATTAGAAGATATTTCTGCTATTAAAACATCGGCAGAGATATTAGGGTGCGATAGGGATTTTGTATCACCTATTATACAAGAAATAATCACAAATTTTAATGATCAAGAAACTTATATTGTTTATGTTCAACCAATGCAATCTGCTACGACTGAAACGTTAAGAGACTTGAATGATCATATTTTGATGTTGCAAACGCCTGAAATAATAGAAACTATAAATACGCTGTCTAATAATCCAGACTATTCAAATGTTAAATCAGTTACAACTGAATTAGATAAAGTACATTGCGCCGTAGAAAGTATTTTACATCCCGTTATAATTGATGAATCACAAAACTTAGTGACTTCCGTAACTACGTCACAGTTAGCAGCGTTAGTTCAACCATTAGAAGAACTTTACCATGCTTTAGTGGTAATTGACATGGCTAATCAACCAATGGAAACCGGTTTGCTGTTGGATAAAATAGAGTTTTTCTTAAAAAATATATCAACACTTGAAAACAAAGTGCGAAAGACATTAGACTATTTGCATGTTGCAATTGAAACAGCCGATGTAACATTAGATATTTCGACTAAAATAAGAACCTTGCACCTTTTGTGCGAACAGCTAAAAATGGTCTTAGAGACAGTTAAAAATGATGTTTTCACGGACAAACCGCAATTAGTTTTATTACATGACAGTGTAAGCACATACTTAGATGTTACAAGTTGTTTAGAAGGGATAAATATTGTACAAGTAAAACTCAGTTTAGAGAGACTGCATCAAATAATTATAACGGTGCAAGACAAAGTTCTGAGTTGTGCTCAAGAAAAACCCCCTGTAATAAAGCATGAAAATAAAATTTTAAGATTACTTGAAGATATTAAGAATACTATTGCTTCTTTAGCAGAAACTGACTTTGTTGATATTCTTGTGCCGGAACAAGAAGATCAAGAAGGAAAATATGAGAAATTGAATAAAATAGAGTCCATTGTTGAGAAACTAGCATATTCAGTTCAAAATGTACCTGAAAGTAGGCTCAATAATAATTTGGAACCTATGAAAGACAAGATTGTTGAAACATGTAATGATGAAATGAGTCTGCTGTGTTCTTTATTGAAACAAAAAATTACTCCTAGATGCATAATAAAAATATTGCAGGTATTTTATGATCTATGCCAAAATTTAGAAGAATTACAGTTACATGAAAATCAGTCTTCTAGTGTATCAGAAGACTTAAGCGAGTGGATGATTAACTCTAAAGAATCATTGAAAAATGTTCAAGCATTAATATTTCAAGCGATAGATTCCCAATCATATTTAATATACGATAATCCTATTTCAAATATAAAAACTGATGAAAGCGTGTTGAATAAAATTTTAGAAATGAATGAAAATGCAAACTTATGTAACTTTGTTAATTTGTTAATGGACTCTATGAAAATAATTAAGCCATGGTTTGAAAATATGCAAGCTGAAGTTTTGAAGGAATTGGAATCGTGTGGTAAGATAAATTTGGATGAAGATGTCGATGTAGATACACTCTATGACGTACTAGAAAAATGTTTGTCAGAAAACGTACATTCTGAAAATGTCGAATATGGTCACAATTTAGAAGAAATATATAAAGTAGTTCAAAACCATTCAGATTGCAAACGTGTTAAAGGAAGTGCAAAGAAAATTATTTTTATAAACTGTGTTTCTGATTGCCTACATATATTAAAACAAAAGTTCGTAGAGAGTAGTGAACGATTAATTGGTGAGGAATCTGCACCGCAAAAACAAGAGTTAAAAAATATTCTAGCAGAATTATCTGAGCCATTTGAAACATTCCATAGTAAAATAACAAATATTTGCGATCAAAATATGGGCAATATTGAAAAAGGTAATATTTTAAAGGAATTAGAATCACTTCAAGTGCCATTGGAAACTATTCAGGAAGTAACAAAAAAGGCTGAAAAAATCTTGGAAATTGAAAATCTTCCTATAAACACTGATACCATAATAATAGCAAAAGACCTATTAACTAAAATAAACTCAGCTCACAACAACTTCAAGCAACTGGAAAACATACTAGGGTCTATAGATATGATTATAAATAAGAAAACTATTGAAGAAATGGAAATAATACTTTCCACTGTGTTATCAAAAGAAGTTATTTGTAAGGAAAATGAACAACTTGCAGGTAAGGGTACGGTCACACTTTTAATTTTCAACATTCAATTTAAATATTTTTGACAGTGAAATAATATTTAAAAAAGGAAAGGTTTTGTGGATTTGTCTTTAACGTTTTCTCTAGAATTCCATGTTGCTAGATGCTACCCACTAATGGTAGTATTGATACGAGTACTCTTGTTTTGGATTCGTGAATATAGTTGTTTTGTCTCCGTGCGTTACGGGTAAAACTAATTAATATCTTAATTTTTTAGAGAAGACCGACTCATTCCTTCAACATATGGAACATTATATCGAGGTAATAGAAATTGTAGAAGAGACATGTGCAGTTCTTAAATTGGACGACTTTAAAAAGTCTGCCGATATAGTTCGAGAACTACGAGAAAATTTAATTTCAGAATCATCTCCAGATATAAACATAGGTGATTCACAACAGATGCAATTAGTTCAAAACTTGCAGAACGCTTTAACATCATTGCAAGCTGGGGCTTTGGAGTCTAAACAAGAATTAGCGGCACCTATCAGTGACGATGTCCGACAACAAATAGTTACAGCAGTTTCCGAATTACAAAATGATTTGATAGCTATTACGTCTGTTGTGGAAGAAAATTCAGAAATTGTGGAAACTGGTAAGAAAATAGATGGGAATGATCAAATTATGATTCAGGACGAAGAAAGTTTATTAAGTTCTCAAATAGTGAAGCAAAACGATCAATATGACATAATCGATTCAGATGAAAATATCCAAGAAAAATCATTACAAACTTATTCAGATATAGTTGATGAATGTCCTCTTCCTGAAATTTTACAAAATGAAGAACATTTAATCAATAGTGACGATTTCAATACCTTGACTACTGAGGTATTATGTGAAAACAAAATAAAAGAAAATAACCGTGAAAATATCCAGGAACAATTGAAGTTAAACATTGACACTGAATTCGAAGATAATAAACTGATGAAACTTGAAGAAATTAAAGGTAGTTTTGTCAATAAGATTTTAACCCCTTTGTGAAATTAATAATCTTGATAAAATATGTAGTCCTATTAAGTTGTTTTTTTTTTTCAGAATCTCTTGTTCAGCATATCAATTATTATTTATCAGAAAATTTAATACAGGACATCACAAAACTATTATCATCTGAAAATTTCGAGCTGCTTGAACAGTCAATTCAAATAGCAAAAGAAGTACGCGACACTGCTGTTTTGGAAAATAACACTTCTTCGCTCAATTATCAGGAGTTCTTAAAACATCAATTGTGTTTGGTTGTAAAACTTCAAGAGTTGATGGTAACAATTAATGATAAAAACATAAACAATGCATGTGCCAAATCTAATGTGAAATTTGCAGTAAATAATTTACTCGACTGTCTCAAATTATATGTAATGTCATTAAATAATATTAGTGAAGCTAAACACATTAGTGTTGATAATAAAGTTTTAGTAGAAAATAAATTAAATGAAGAAGAAGATTTCACAAAAACTAAAGTTATAATTGGTGAAGAAAATATTTCCGTATCCGAGGAGTCCAAAGTTAATATTCCAAGAGAAAATATAAATTTTGGAGAAACACTTGCGGAAGAAACTGATATTGACATGAGGAAACAATATGAGAAAATTAATACAGAGTTTGACAAATCCGAATCAAATACAGTAAAAAATCTACAAGTGACTGAAGAATCAAAAGAAGGTATGGTACTCTCGGACAAATAATATAAAACATTTGATAACAAAAAATGACGATTTAATTTTTTCTATGTATACTTATGATATCATAGATATACATTATATCATATTATACATTGATGATATTATAGATTTATAATAGCTTGTCGCTCGCGCTCCAACTAGATAGAGCCCAACCTAACAATGACAGCTCCGTGAGTGCGGCAACTTTTTATTGTAGTGTGAGTGTGTCAATTGGAATGTATGGTGTGTGCTAGATGCTAATGGGTTTGCTAATTTGGGTAAAATATTTTTTGCTGCATTTTTGAAGTCGAGGGCTCTCTCTTTGACCTCTATGGATAATATTTTGAAATTTTTTGTTGGAGGGCACTATTTAGTCGATACTGAAGCCAAAATTGTAATTTACTTCATTTTTGTTTAATTGTCTGTCTGTCTGTTAGGTAGGAGTAGGACATAGGATACTTTTAAATTCCGAAATTCAGCCTGGTTTCCCTGGAAGAAGGCATCAAAGTCAAAATGTATTAAGTACGAAATGTTCGATTCCACTCATTCTTTTCTTGTTCGAAAGAAGGTATATCCCTGAAATATTAAAAGTTCATAGATTATCCCTGAAATATTTAAAGTTCATCAGTATTGTAGTTCAGAAATTACAAACATCCAAAACAAGTATAAGTCCAAACCTTATAGCCACGTCACGAGGACAGATTTTTTTGTCATTACACACGACTTGTTTTCACCTGGGGCCGTACCACCATCTCTTATAGTTGTTTTAGAATGAGTGGTACGGCCTCTGAGGTTTTAACTTCTGTCAACATTTAACTGGCCGTGGCTAGATCAAACATAATTGAATTTCATCTCAACCTTCCAATAGCTGGGCGAGGGTTTCCTCTCAGAGAGGTTTGGTTAGTAAGTACTTAGAAGAAGACCAAAGAAGTGATGATGGATTGTGTGAAAGAGAATTGACAGCACGTTGACAGGATGGGAGAGAATGGAAGAAGGCTCTCACTCATTGATCTCGGGAAAAATCAAGGATTTCCATTAGTTTTTTAAAAAAAAACCTAAATGCATGCGGGTGTAGCTGCGGGCAACAGCTAGTTATTTAATATAAAGACCTTTCAATCTGAAATTGAGTGTTAGGTGTCGTAAATATAGTTATTTAAGCTCCTTCATCTACGGGTCGTAGTCGTAGTCGTATCGTAAGTCTATCGTTAAGACGCTACGCGTACAAGCCTGCAGTGTTGCACAAACGAATCCTCGCGTAGACGTATCGTTTTGAATATCGCTTGATGAATATATTATTTACTTGATGAATAGAATATGACTTCAACTAGTTCGACGAAACCAATATTTTTTTCCAATCAAAAGTAAAAAGTCATAAGCCATTGAAATTCAAATGCAAGCAATTATTGACTTTATGCATCAGATGTTTTTTTAAAGAAAATAAAGAAAAGTTCCTTACGCATGTGTTTTTACGTCAGTACGCTACGACTATCGTAATGACAATAAATACCTCCTAAGATTCACTGCACACTTCGCTGACTTCTTTAAACATGTTCATGCTCGTAGTGCTCTCGTCGCATGTGCGATACGCCTATACTATTACGCCGTGTGCGAAGGAGCCGTCGTTTCAAACTATTTCATAAGTCTAAGTAGTTACAAAGCATCACTATTTAAATACTTTTGAAGGTTGAGTGACGCTAACGAAAGGTGAATCTAGCAAAGCGCAGCATATTCCAAAAAAAATATTGTACTGACTTTTAAACAACATGTTGATACTTAAAGATTTCAATATTTATTTTTATTCCTGCATAAAGAAAAGCTAATTCGCCTCATAATAATATAAATTGTTTGTTCACACTGACCTCTCTAACATAATTAAGTATGTACTTTTTTAAAAGTTTGTCCAGCTTTTGAGTGCCAGAAGGTTTTGTCGACTTGTGCTCTTATCATAGGTACTTAATTTTTTTCTTTTTATTCATATAAAGGTACAATAACAGAAGACAATCAATTGGATAAAGAAATGTTTCCTACAAATGTCCATGGAATGCATGTTAATGCAGAAAACAAATCTGAAGCAGAATGTACCACAAAAGACTACGATCAATCGAATGATGTAAATGTAGTAAGGGACAAAACAAATATTATTGAAGAAACAACATCATTTCAAGACGAAAACATCTTAGCTCGTGAAGGTGAGTTCATGAATTCCATCATCATTTTTGTATTTAAATATGAACTCTGTGAACAGTAAATAATGTTATTTTCATTTTCTTTTTTTTTTAGAATTTTCAATTGAAGAAAAACAAAGTTCGATACATGAGCTAGAGACATTACTGCAAGAAGTAAATGAGACTCTAGATTTATCTTTGAATAATTCTTCGATTTATAATTCCGATGAATTACAAGATACACTAGAAGAAGTACAGACTGTTATAATGAAATTAAAGTGTGAATTTGATGGCTCTACTAATGACGTTCTTAACGAATGTATTGAAGATTTAGAATGCAATGTCAGGAGCGTGCAGCTTCAGATTAATGAAAACAGTCCTCCTGAGCTTTTAAACGAAGAGTGTATGAATTTGCAGACTCTTGTAACGGCTATGGATAACATATTTACACAAACAAAATTATCAGAATCGCCTGCAAATAATGCACTTTGTATATGCACAAATGACATTGAACGTTCTATAGATTTATTAGACGAAATACCAGATTCAAATGTTGACTTTCAGCTAGATAATATAATTTTAAGCCTGAATGAAATAAAAGACACAATGAAATCTTTAAAGGTGTATTTTTCTTCTGATGCAGAAACTTTGATTTTAAGAGGAATCGAGGTAACACATTTGTTAAACCTTGTTGAGGATAAAGTTTTTGCCTTAGAAAAAGACTTAGATGCGAACAGTAAAATTGATACGACTTTCCGAGATGGTATGGTTTCGGCAATACACTCTATATATGGAAGTATTTCAAACATGAGAGGCACAATAAGCAGCATTCAAAAGAGGTACATGTATGAGAATTATGGTCAACCATCCGATAACTTTTTGAAATCAATTAAAAATGTAAATCTTATACTGAATTACGAAGGTAAAGAGGAATGGAAGCAGTTTGCTAAATCACTTCGTAAAGTTTTAAATCATTTTGAGGACATAAAATTTTATATAAATTTTGATAAAACAGCTAGATTACCTAGTGATTCAACTTTCACAAAAATTATTTTAGGTGAACTGAATACTGTTCTTTCTGAGGTAGTTTTACACATGATAAATAACTCAAATGAGGTGTCTGATGCAGTTCAACACGTTGTTAGTTACGTTCGTGATATACTTTATGGATTGGAAAACCAAACAGCTCTCGAGGTAAAAGAAAAAATACCAATCTTTAAAGAACTTTCTAATAGAATAGTTAGTTTAACAAATACGATTAAAAACCAGATAAAAGAAAACAAGGATACTAAAAATAAATCTTCAGATAATGTCTCAGTTGTAGATAAAATAGACGATATAGTAATAAAAATAAGTACTGTAGAAAGGAATGAAAAGGACAGCACTGCAGTCACCGTAAGTGAGAAATTATTAGAAAGTGACGATACGGCGAAATCCGATGTAGACAGTAAAAATGTATCGTTTAAGATTTTAGAGGAATCTTCAAAAGGTAACAATGATACATTAGATGAAAGGCTTAGTGAAGTAACTAATGATCAACAAAAAAATAACGTAATTGAGACACCTCATGTCAACTCTGAAGAAAAAAATAATGGGCATGCCACTCATACGGAAAGCAAAATAACAAAATCGGAAACAGCTGACGAATGTAAGGATACTACACCTGAACAAAAAAATGCCAAAATAATAAACTTTGAACCAACACAAGATATTGTACCTCAAGATGCTGTCTTGAATGAAAAAAAAAATAATCAAGATATCCAAATAACTCCATGCGAAAATATTGGAACAACAGTAAAAACTGGTGCAAAAGAACTTCAAATAAATATTCAAAATGAACAAGAAGAAGTAAAACTCATTGATGACAGCAACTCTGGGGTCTCATCCTTTACAGATAACATTAATAATAAAAATGATGACGAGGAAGTGAGAAAAAATATGAAAGACAGTATTACAGATGAAGAAAATATTAATCGGGAAGTTATCTCTCTTGATGATATAAAACTACAAGAGTCTATTACAGACCAAAAAGAGAAATGTGCAGAAATTCCTCATTCATTAAAGAGTAATGACGACGTTGTTATAGATACGGAATATTTTCCTGATGAGATTGGTGATACAACTCTAGATGTGCAGGAGATAGAATGTAACAAACATGAAGATGATACAACGCAACATGAAATTATTACTAAATATATCATAACAAAACCTATAGAAAATGAGAATAAAGAAGAAGAAATTACAAATCAACATAAAGAAGACATACCAACCAAACCTGAGGCCGTCATTGAAAAACAAGTAGACCAACATTCTATTCTTGAACAAATTAACAACCAAGAAAATGCCAGGAACAACGTTAAAGAAGCAGATCATATTGTTCTTGACCATCCTAATGAAGAAATTATTTCTCTTGACTCAAATAACTTAAAAGCTGAACAAATTGTCTCAGAAGAGATTAAGGAAGAAAAATGCTTTGGCACGGAGTTTAAGCCAGATATTGCTATTATTGCAAAATCTCAAAATGAAGAAAACAAAACTGAAGAGTATAAAATGGAAGAAGTTACTTTGCCACAAAATGTAGAACTTAAATATGCTGATGATATTAATCTTGAAACCAGCGTTAAATCGTATGAAAATAACAAAAATTCACAATCAGTACAAAGTGAAAAAGAAAATGAATTACTTGGTATAGAAAAGCTGGTAACGCAATGTATGGAAGAAAATATAGTTGACACTGAAAAAGAAAAAAATGATAATACAGCAGCAATTCGTAAAATTACTCTTGATCAGACCACAGAAGGCTTAGCTGAAACAATAATAAAAGATGAGGAGCCTGATAAAGAAAAAAGTAATGATAAAGCATCTGTAATTTTTACTTCAAAATCCAAAGATCTTGAAATTAGTAATTTAGAAGAACTTAAATTGCAAGAAATAACAAATAAAGATATACATGAACAAGATATAATAGATCTTGAAGGTAAAAAATTAAAAACAGAATACACTTTAAATGAAGAAGATGACAAGAATATAGTGAAAACTGCACAAATATCCAATTTAACTGAATGCACAGACTTGCAAGAGCCGCAAAGTTCACCTATTAAGATAGGTACCAAAGACACAATTACAAGGACAGAAGAAGGTGACAGTATTGTACTGGATGAGGTTACTGGAAAATTAGAAACCAAAAATGAAATAAATGAAGAAGAAATATCAGAAGACTCAATTCAGCAAATAAGAGCAATAACAGAAGCAGACGCTAAAAAAGAAATATGTATTAAAGAGACATTCATCACGTCTGAGTTGCATGATAAAGATATAAGCAATAAGAAACAAGAGGAAAGTCAAAGCAACTTACAGAAAAAAATAATCGAAGGGATAGATCCAAATGCCATGAAAACGTGTGAGGTCTCGGGAATAGATGATAAAAATAATGTTGAAGAAAAACAACATTGGAATACTAAGAATTATGAAAAAACGCATGCAGGGTCTGGTGTTAAAAATTACGGAAAAGCCGAATACTTAAGTTTTGAAGAAGAGTTCTTTGAAAACAGAATACATACAGAACGTGATCCTATGGATAAGGCAAGTCAGTCAATTGTTATTTTTGATCAGCAAGAAGAACCAATATCAGTACCCACACTGAAAATGTTTAAAGTAATTCAAGATGAAGTATGGACCGACAAAGTAAATGAGACAAAACCAAAAGGAATTGAAGACAGTAACGTTAATAGAAACTTGCAAAATGTGGAATGCAAAACAAACCAACAAGAAAACATAGTTAAAATTATTGACAATACGAACAAGGAAAGGTATAAAGAACTAGCTTCTGAAATATTAGAAACTGTATCTATTGTGGAAAATGTACAAGGAGACCATAGAAAAGATGAATATGAAACAGTAAACGAATTCAACGACTTTTCTTCAAGCATGACAGAATTGACTAAATTGACACATAATCGCAATGAAGTTGCACCGTTAATTGAATTACCTGAATCCAATAAAAATGATCAACAGTATCAGGAAAAAACAATTTTGTTATCGAAAGAATTTGGTAATGTTTTAGATGATCAAAGTAACGAACAACGCATCGAACCTCAAGATCATAAGCAGACAACAACTGATTTAATTCCTCTAGGTGAAGAAATCCCAAAACACTCTGAGCATTATTTAAGAGATAACAATGTAACAATGGCAATCAATGATTATAGTGAAAATTCACTTCAGAGTGTAATAAAAGAAATCGAATGTGCAGTGCCCGATGAAGAAATAGATTTATCAAAACAACATGGAGTGTGTATGGAAAACAAATCAAAATTAGAAGATTTTAAAGATTTAAGTAAAACAAATGATGCAGAGACGGAAAAGAAAATTATGCCTAAGGAAGATGTCAAAGAAAAATTAAAAGTTATTGAACATAAACTCACATTAGATAATCAAACATCGCAAATTGAAATAACTGCTCAAAATGAAGCACTGTGTATAAAAAAAGATGGCAAAAGTTCTCTTTCAGAAATGGATGTTGTACAAGAAATCAAAACAATCATTCCAGTGAATCGAAATGAAGAAAACGTTCATGAAGAACAGGTTCAACAACAAGAAATAACGGAGAAAAATGAAAAAGATGTACAGTTATGTCTAAATTCCAAGATGTTAGAAATTATTAAAGACGAAGATTTACGTAAAACAAATGATGCAGAGACGGAAAAGAAAACTATACCTAAGGAAGATGTGAAAGAAAAATTAAAGAATATTGAACATAAGCTCACATTAGATAATCAAACATCGCGAATTGAAATGACTGCTCAAAATGAAGCACTCTGTACAAAAAAAGATGGCAAAAGTTCTCTTTCAGAAATTGACATTGTACAAGAAATTAAAACAGTCATTCCAGTGAATCGAAATGAAGAAAATGTTCATGAAGAACAGGTTCAACAACAAGAAATAACGGAGAGAAATGAAAAAGATGTACAGTTATGTCTAAATTCCGAGACTATAGAAATTATTAAAGACGAAGATTTAAGTAAAACAAATGATGCAGAGACGGAAAAGAGAATTATACCTAAGGAAGAGGTCAAAGAAAAATTAAAGGATATTGAACATAAACTCACATTAGATAATCAAACATCGCAAATTAAAATGACTGCTCAAAATGAAGCACTGTGTATAAAAAAAGATGGCAAAATTTCTCATTCAGAAATTGACATTGTACAAGAAATTAAAACAGTCATTCCAGTGAATCGAAATGGAGAAAACGTTCATGAAGGACCGTTTCAACAACAAGAAATAACGGAGAGAAATGAAAAAGATGTACAGTTATGTCTAAATTCCGAGACTTTAGAAATTATTAAAGACGAAGATTTAGGTAAAACAAATGATGCAGAGATGGAAAAGAAAAGTATACCTAAGGAAGATGTCAAAGAAAAATTAAAGGATATTGGAAATAAACTCACATTAGATAATCAAATATCGCAAATTGAAAAGACTGCTCAAAATGAAAAACTGTGTTTAAAAAGAGATGGCAGAAGTTCTCTTTCGGAAATGGACATTGTACAAGAAATCAAAACAGTCATTTCAGTGAATCGGAATGAAGAAAATGTTCATGAAGAACAGGTTCAACAACAAGAAATAACGGAGAGAAATGAAAAAGATGTACAGTTATGTCTGAATTCCGAGACTTTAGAAATTATTAAAGACAAAGATTTAAGTAAAACAAATGATGCAGAGACGGAAAATAAAATTATACCTAAGGAAGAGGTCACAGAAAAATTAAATGATATTGAACATAAACTCACATTAGATAATCAAATATCTAAAAATGAAATGACTGCTCAAAATGAAGCACTGAGTTTAAAAAAAGATAGGAAAAGTTCTCTTTTGGAAATGGACATTGTACAAGACATCAAAACAGTCATTCCAGTGAATCGAAATGAAGAAAACGTTCATGAAGAACAGGTTCAACAACAAGAAATAACGGAGAGAAATGAAAAAGATGTACAGTTAGGTCTTAATTCCGAGATTCTAGAAATTATTAAAGATGAAAAAACTAATGTGCATGTTAATAAGACGTTGAAAGTGCTAAGCAGTGAAAAGGAATATCTTCAAGAGGAAACTAAAAACCAAACTCAAGAAACAACTCAGAAAAATGAAAATGTTGAAGAAAATGAAATAGAAAAGAAGGCAGCCAGTAAAAAGAATCAAAAAGATATGAATTCAGAAACGTCAGCAGAAAGTAACAGTAAGCTCGAGGAATTGGATTCATCAACAAACCAAAATTTATCAAAAATAAATGATAATACTATCATAAATCTTGAAAATGTAGAGAACAAGCTTGATACACAAAGCACTCTGGAAACCGTTCAGATTTTAAAAGAAAACATTTTTACTACAGATCAATCACAACATTTGACACCCCTAGTTGAATCAATAATAAATAATGAAATAGGTACTCAAATAAATCAGACAACAAACAAGGAAGAGGAAAGTGCAGTTGAAGAAGTTCTTTTAGATGATTTACACAAAGATAAAAATATTCTTAAAGACGAGAAAGAAGATAAAGAGACAACATCGATAAAAAATGGTAAAAAAATTAAAAGGAAAAGTGCAAATATTAAGAAAATAAGTAAAAAAGTAGATACAATCATAGCAGAAAAAGACGTTGGTCAGTTACCCAGTGAAACAACACACGTCGAAAATGAAGGTCTTATAGGAAAAGGGAAAGAAGATGAACGACGAATAAGCATCTATGAGGAAGAATTAAGCTATAAGTTTGAAGACAATGCACAATCAAGTCCAGATGATAAACAAATATCTGAACAAAAACAAGATGATCAAAGAAATTTAGATTTATTCATGAGAGAGAAATCTAACCTACAAAAAATAATTGATACCAAGAATTGCGATAAGGATCAAAAGCTAGACGATAAAGAAGTTAAAAAAACACAGAAGAATATTGAATATGAAATAATAAAATCTAACGAAACTTTCTGCGACGAAAGCAAACTACATCAAGAAGAAACACAAAAATCAAAAATTGATATACAAGGCAGAGTTATAATTGGGAAAACTGAACCCGGGATTCAAGAAGTGAACCGTGACCAAAAAATTAAGCAACATCCTTTGTTTGTTGACCGCAGTGAACCAGACTATGAACTGGAGTTTGCAAGGCCTTCCAGTTATACCACTAAGCAATTCGATACAGACCAATCACTCACAGAATTTAAGGCATCTGGTAAAAGTCCAACGATTTACAAAACTCAAACTCTTCTTCATGAGGCACAACTTAAATCTTCTGTTCCACCATATTTAGATCGACAGTCGCTTGATTCAGTTGAACGTGCGGAACTAAAACAAAAGTCAAAAACAAGAAGTGAAGCGAGAAATATAGTTTCTGAAAAACGTGGTAGTTTTCCCCGGGATGTGAAAAGAAAACCAGTTTTTTCAACACATTTAACTGATCGTACAGCAGTAGAAGGTTCCAGGGTTAAACTCACATGTAGTATTTTATCATCTACGGATCCAGTAATTCATTGGTACAAAAATGGTACCCTACTAGATAATAAACAAAAATGTAGAACTAAGCATGTTGATGGCTTAATAACTATGGAAATTCTTAATGCGGTTCCAAGTGATTCTGGTGAATACAGTTGTACTGTGGAGAATGAGTACGGATCTATCACATCTTCCGCTAATTTAAAAGTATATCCAGGTTTCGAGGCTTCTCCTATACCGCCAACATTTACACGATCAATTCGTGGTAAGTGTCATGAGAATGTTTTTATATTAACATACCCCATAACTTATTCTGATATTAAATGGTTTTTTTTTTCAGATATGTATCACTCTCATGAAAATGAATTAATTCTTGAATGTCGAATTCGAGGACAGCCACTTCCAATAATAACTTGGCTCAAGGATAATAAACCCATTACATTAAATGAGAGATATCAGGCACACTATTTAGCGGACGGCGTTAGCAGGTTAACTATTTCATCTCCTACTGAAGATGATTCTGGAAAATATACATGTAAAGCAGAAAACTCCATGTGGTCGGATCAAATTTCGCATGACGTACACTTTACCAGTAAGTTCAAATTTTATGTACCATATGTTTAATACAATAGAATGTATAATGTGTGTATGTACCATATGTTTGATACAATAGAATGTATTCTTTGTACGTTTTAACAATTTTGGCCTATTGCACACAGGTAAAAAAAGTTGTCACATTAAAAATATTGCTACTACGGAAAATATACGTATAAATCGACAACCTACTGATTCAAGACGACCTCATTTCACAAATGTTTTATCTGACCACAAAGTAGTTAGTGGAGGCACTATAGGGTTGCAAGTAGAAATAAGTGGTTCACCAACTAGAGTAGAGTGGCTGCGTGAAGGGCGTTCGGTAACAGAAACCTATAGAAACGCACAGACATACACTGACCATGGTTTATACACGTTGGCTCTGCCGGATGTCACGGAAAAAGAATCAGGCTTATATACATGTAGAGCATGGAGTACTCATGGAGCCGTGGATATGAATGCTTCTGTAATTGTTGTTCAGCCCAATCAATACGAAGGAAAGCCAGCTACAATTATCAGTAGACCTGCGAAGGATTTACTAATATCAAATGGTGAAGATCTTAATGTTTCATTCAGGGTACGAGGTGAACCAAAGCCGAAAGGTAAGGAACTAACTTATGATTAGATTTGGGCTATATGAACATATTGGTAGAAAGAGCATAATCATCATATTTACGAGAGTATTTCATTTTTTCAGTTTTCTTCATGAAAGGTATTCGAGATATAACAAACAGTCAGCGAGTTTGTAAAATGACTTCTGATGATTACGTGAAATTTACATTAAAAAGATCAGTAGTGTCTGATGCTGGGACATACTGTGTCTTTGTGAGAAACGCGTACGGTTGTGATAGAGCTTTCGTTACAGTTGTGGTAAGTTATATTTTTGTCGTGACATTACAACTTCTTTAAGTATAAAACATATAGTGGAAATTACAATAAAATGTAACATAAGTTTCCTTAATGTATCAAAAATATGGTTTGATGTTGCAGTTGTACATCTATCATCTCAATCCAACATTTAATTATAGTACTCGATAGGCAAATTTTTAAAGAATTTATTAGATGTATTGACATAATTTTTTTATTTTATTTATTGACATTAAAAAAACTTGTGTCTGCCAACTGTCATACCCGAAATGAATCCTAACGGTAACCTGGGCCCTCATTATTCTGAGTGGTAACCACACTTCGGAAGGTTAAACTTGTAAAAATGATAAATAAAATAATTTTGCGAATTAAGTCAAACATTCATTACGAACGCAGTATTTTTTTGTTACAATAGTCCATAACAGCTTCTTTTTCTTCTGCTTAGATAAGACAACGTGCTTCATCTGAGAATCTTATATCTGACTGGACATATCCGATGGATGATTTAGCCATTTCAGTAGTTGAACGAAATTATAAATGTAAGTGTATAGAAATTAATAATACTATGTTGCAATATAGTGATCCAGCAGCTTAAAAAACTCATGCGCGTTATGCACCCATTTTGATAGTACGGATAACGGAATATCTACTTAGTCCGATTCAGTTTATTACACACCTGATAATAAATAAAATAAAGTCAAAGCCATTTTTTATTGCAATATCTGCAGTGTTTTTAGTAAGCATCAAGTATATTTGCAATATACCATGTAGAGTTTGTTCGAATACAAAAACACAATGTTTACGTTTTGTTTAATAGCTGTGCCTGATCGGATCCCGAGTGAGCCCACTACTGTAGATGGTGGCAGCAACTGGGTTGCGCTAGCTTGGCCTAAGCCGGAGTCGCAAGTGAAAGCTCCTATTCTCGCATACAAAGTGGAGAGCTGGTTGCTTGGCAAAGAAGGAGGCGCTCGATGGATAGAATTAGGAATCACACCCAGAAATTCTTTCGACGCTTTTAACTTAAAACAAGGCGAAGAATATCATTTTAGAGTAACACCAAGGAACCGTTACGGCTGGGGAGAGTCTGTTCAGACGTCAACGCCTATTTGTATCGGCTTAACCGGAGACAGGCCAGAATTCATAGAGATTCTTCCGGGTCAGCTAAAAGTACTCGTTGGTGAAACAGCAAGCTTGTATTGTAGTTTTAAAGGCAACCCAATGCCGGAAATAATGTGGATGAAAAATGGACACGAAATTGAAGAAGAAACGGAAAGAGTTACTGTGGAATTAAATGATAATAATACTTCTCTTCGAATAAACAATATAAGGATAGAAGATGAAGGCCGATATAGTTGCGAAGCTACTAACATTCACGGTCGTTCTTCGACATATTCTAGAATGGCAGTTATTACAGATAAGCAAATCTGGGAAGCTGATGCAAAGCTTAAAAGGTAATACTGGTATGATTCTGACTTCCTCAACTAGATTAGCTCGACGATAGTTAAAAATCACTATTGTTTGTAGAGAACGCTCTGCGGGGGAAAATGGAGAATATCCACCACAATTTACAATGCGCTTAAGAGATCGACGCGTGCAAGCCACTTACCCCGTCCGACTTACTTGCCAAGTCATTGGAAGCCCCAGACCAACAGTTACGTGGTTTAAAAATGGAGAAGAAGTATCAGTTGACAGTAAGATAAAGAATAAATTATTTTTTAAATATTTGTTATAAGTATAAATACAAGATGAAGGTTTTGATAATTTTCTCTTTGCATTGCAAACTATGATTTATCTGCATGCAGCACACTTAAGACTATAAAAAATAACTAATTTACCTTGAATGCCGTGATCTGAGCTCTCGTGGTCGGACTCATATAAACTCAACAATAATACATTCAGACCTTCAAATTCCTAGGTTTTATCCAACTGCTCTCGAGTTGTAGTTTCTATGCTATCAGTCGACCAATTATTAGTATTTGTAGGAATCATTAACTGTAAAACATTATGATTAAAATTGTTTGAACATTTTAGAACGCCATACAACGTCACAAGATGAATATTTTTACACTTTGGAAATTGCGCCTACTACTCTGGAAGATGGTGGTGTTTATGAAGCCATGGCACGTAATGGTTTCGGAGCAATCAGTTGTCGCTGCAATCTCGTGGTCGATAAAGGCATCAGGGCGTATATTGCACCCGAGTTTTGTTGTGGCTTCGAACCTCTCTACAGAGTGTGTGAAGGTAGGTACTATTTGAAAACCCATGTTACACCGTCCAATCTACTTTAAGTCGCTTTCCTACAGTTGTATCGTTTCTTTAATAAGGCTTATTACAAATATAACCTAATAGATGATTATTATTTGTGACACGCCTTGAGTTAGAGCAGAATAGATATAATGCGAAATTTAATGTTGAAATCAGATTTACAATGAGGCTTAACGTGAAGGATCGATGATGACTGGAAAAGTTAAAATTTCGTTCCAGCTTTTACGCCCACCTCCGAAACTTAAGTTAAAATAATTATGTTCCAAAGTACATTGCAATAATTGTGCAATTTCAACAATTATTTATGTCCCTGGTATATTCACGGAATGAAAAGCTTCGTTTCAATCGACCAGTGCAAACGAATCAATTTAAAAATCGACGAACCTTTTAATTCCGTGACTTTGCATAAATCATGGATTAAATATGGATATAGATATTTCTTTTTTTGGAGTAATAAAGATCTATGCTCTTTGTGATTCTAGGTGATGAACTAAGAATTTCAGCGGTCGTCGAAGCGTACCCTTCAGTGGGTGTAACTTGGTACCGTGATGGTGTCAGGTTGCGGCCAAGTCGTCGAGCAGTTATGACATTAGATCGCGACGGGCAGACTGAATTAGCGGTTGCTTCAGTTGCCGCCCGAGATGCTGGCGTGTACACTTGTACTGCATCCAACGAAGTCGGAAGAGCCTCTACATCTGGTAAAGTGGAAGTTATTAAAGGAGAGCATACAGCAGAGATTCCGAAAGTGCCACCGATTGTTATCTCCCGTGACCTGCCGTAAGTAATATTGACGAAGTTTTTCGAATACATAAACTAACATTCAAACTAGTTGTATAAGTAATTTGCAATGTATACGTATCACGTATATATTACAGGTATTCGAAGGAACCGATGTTCATAAGAAAACCAAGATCTAGTGAAGCGCGTGAAGGCGACACAGTCATAATTGAATGCGAAGTTATTGGTGATCCTAAACCAGATGTTTACTGGCTAAGAGACTTTCTAAAGGTAAAGCTTTATTTACTTTCTAAGCTTTTCCCGCGTTTAATAACCTCAACTGGTGACAGAAGGGCTGGCTAATTTTTCTTGCAACGTATCAGCCTAATAGCTGTTCAACGCGGAAATGCAGCCAGTATTCTTGCCTCCATTCCACGCGGGCAAGACTTGTATAGTAATTAGAATAAGCTAGTGATAAGTTTTATTGTAAATATATTGGATATTGGAATACAAATTTTAAAGGTAAAGTAGAATATTTTCATTATTTAAAAATTAATGTTTGTTTAGTGTGTGAGTATACAAGGTGGTAATCTGGTTCTAATAAATCATGATCCTAAACGTTTTAAATAAAAAGTTCCTTTCCCATAAAATGCCAAAGTACAGGAAAAGTTCTGTTATATTTTACTGATTTCAGCCCGATTACTATCGAGACGCGAGTCATTTCAAGCGCGTAGGGGCAGGACCTGCGTACCGGTTCGAAATACCCCACGCAAAGTTTGATTACACCGGTGCATACTCTATAGTCGCTAAAAACATACACGGCGAAGCAAAGGCGATTATATCATTGCAAATATTGGCTAAAGGTCAGTCAAAAACACTATACCTTTTTACTGTTTTATTCATTTAGATCAATAGAAAACCGCAGGTGGTTTTCGATATTTTTAGTGATCTTCAGGTTTTTTTTTACTCCATAACTATGATACCTGTGTATCTTAAAATTGAAGCATACTCTTGTATAACTCTTTAAATAGCCCCAGAATTAATTTAAAGTCTTTGCTGTACCTATGTGTTAAAATTCGATAATGGTAGAACTGCTTTGGGTACTATGCCTCCTTAAACTTAGTTACTTACATGCTCCATAATTCTTTGTACTTTATTGACCAAAAAACAATAATACTAATAATCAGTTTTCAGGGATCGTATTACTAATAAAATGTCTAAGGCAAAAAACATTAATTATATTAATAATAAATATTATACTTATCATTTATCCGCAGATATCACATGCACTGACGACACGCACAATATTCGATATGGGTAAGTAAAATAAAATACCAGCAACTATTGAAGTTATCGACATGAAATTTGGAATAGTTGTATCAACCTATTAGTAGCCCAACAACATAAAAAAAATATTTTTATCTAAATAGAACTTATTAAATTATTTCGTTTCAGACGGGTTGAGACGATTCCCCATTTTGAAAAAGAGCTGACAGACTTATTGTGCTACGACGGTGATGCTATAGAATTTGAATGTCGAGTATCTGGGAACCCTGAACCTGATATAAGATGGTTCCATTATACGGAGGTAAAGCTTTTCTAGTAGGTACATGGTACACACAGAAGAAAGCGTCCTCCGATGGCTAATAGCGGAGGCTATTTGACATAATGTGTATTTTTAGTAGGAGCCCTGAATCCATGGCGAACGGTTATTCGATGCCTTTTTGATATTTTTTCCAAGAGGGTCATTAATTCTCCCGGGGCTCATAGATCTCACCGCTGTTGCCTTGGCCGAAGGTCATCCGACGAGACAATGTTTTTAGTAGTCTAAGATTGTAACGTTTAAAAACACTCAAAATTTAATTAGTTTGATAATAAAAATAAAATGAATTGGCAGGTGATCCCCGATTCAACGGATTTCGAAACTTCTTACGATCTCGGCACATCACGACTCAAGATAAAGCAGGTGACGGCCGAAGATGAAGGAACTTATACATGTGAAGCTTCTAATAATATGGGCAAAGCCACTTCAAGCGCTTGCTTAGTTATTTATCGTAAGTATACTTAGTTTTTATATCTGTGTGTAGCATTTACTACGTATTTATATGAATATAACTCCGACAATCATTGACTTGCCTTGAAACTAAGTTAGGTACGCGTAAGACGTTTAAATAAACGACTTAGAAAAATATTGTGATTAATTATATTTATTATTTTCAGCTCCCGGTGAGCCCAACACGCTAAGTCAACGGCTGCGCAGGCCGCCCGCGCTCATGTCTGCCTCCTCGACTCCTCGCTCCACTCCTCGCACCACTCCTGCGAGGTCACTCTCTAGGACACCTGGTAATTCTCTATACTTCTATATAAATTTCACAAATATCATGATTTTTTTTTCCTTAAAACATTTTGTACTTTTGTCTACCTCATAAGAAATACAAAACTCTAACCATTACCAATAAACGTGGATTAGAGGTGAAACAGTTAATAGTTATGCTCTGTTTTGTCTTTTTCTGGCGAAAGCCAAATTATTGATGACAGAGAAGGATAAAGAAAAGTACAACTATTCCAACGATTTTCCACGTTTATGTTAGCGGTAACTTTATTATATTATTATTCTGTTTTCAAGGCCCAGACCTCAGGCGACTCGGCAGTCCATCGCGTGAAATTGCACCAAAATTCTATACGTACCCGTACAACAGAGTTGTTGAAGAAGGCGACACGGTGGTATTCCAATGTGCAGTCAGAGGCCTTCCGCCGCCCTGGGCGACGTGGGACAAAGATGGCGTTATTATTACGCCAACGTCCAGAATCAGTATTAGAGAAAAGGATGACATGTTTAGAATATTAGAAATTGAACAAGTGTCTATTGAAGATGTGGGCCTTTACAGAGTGACGTTGGAGAATGACTACGGTAGAGCAGAAGCTTCAGCTAGGTTGGAAGTGATAACTCAAATGGGAAAGTTTTATGGGAGTCGATCATACAGCGTGTCACCGAGAAAATGCCTGTCCTACAGAAGGAGGACGCCTTCTATAACCAGACAAGACTGATGACAAGACAAAAACAGCAATTAAATAAAGAATCGAGTGAAACAAAAAATATAAAGTAATATTTATAGACAGACATGACCAAATATTACAGTTTGGAATAAGTGAGTAACCTGCTTGGACAAGTTTAATCAAAAATTTGCAGAGCCATGCGAAATGTATCAGTGGCTTCACACTATCAATATTGTCAATATTATTCAAGTCGGTTACAATTATATCGATAGTATAAAGTCACTCTATGGGTACCCATTTTTTTTGAATAAGCAAAGCGAATACTGATTTGCTTATATTGATGCCATATTGCTTTGCGTATTGGTACCTACTATGAATTTTCTGTAATTAATTATTATTATTTTTAGGAACCTACCTTGGAGGAGGCGGATAGTGCTACAAAATTATTTACTCAATAACTTTTATATATATTTTTTGCATTTTAAACATAATCATTTGGTGTACTTTATACTTAGAAGTATCTACTTAAGTCATGGTATGTTGTTGTTAATACTCTTATAGCCTGATCACTTGTATTATTATATTCTAGGAACATGGATTTGCTCTTCCCTGACTTTAATATAGTGTTTATAGAAATTATTATAACAAACCAGTTTTTCCATTTAAAGTTATTACTATTAGATATGTACCTACAACTAAATGTTAATCGTTATAGTGCCAGCAGGAATGAACGCCTACTGAAAATGGGCCAATAATTCACATTTTTGTTTAAAATGTGTAAAATAATTGGCAGATACATTAAACTTCGATTCATATAATGTAATTTCGGATATATGCGATATTAAGTATCTATATAATATACTTAACTATCTATATGAACGAACTTACTGGTACGCTAGGGGTATGTGAATCAATTCTTTGTTTTAATTAATTATTATTTATTTTCGTAGTCTTAGAGAATTAGAGATATTAGGTACCAAGCGTTTTATATTTTATTTAACTTAAGATTATGTAACAGTTTGTTAATTCTTAGTTACTATAGAACCCGCAGTAGATATCTTATATTAAATTGTAAAATGTATTTTGGTGGCTGTTTTGTTTTTGTTATGTTGATTATAATGTAGGGCCAATTTATTTACGAGTTTCCCAAATTTCGACCTAATTACAAAATGGTAATAGCTTTAATTTGCTATATGTATATTAGACACCGTTGCGCCTTCACATCTTTCTAGCACGATGTACTGTGCGGGGTTGACTGCTGCTGCTGCATCAGCAGAGACTCTCAGAGGCGCAAAAACAGTACCTATCGAACCTAGTTGGAGATTTCGTATTTGAGCAGTTTGCGGTCCGTAGAATCAGTGTACGTGCGAGAAGAGAGTAAATTAAAGGTAATTATTCATAGGTCAAAGAATCAATATTACCATTGAACCTGAAAGAAAATGCTGCCAGATTTGGGTATTTTGTCGCTGGGCACTGGCAACAATGGAATTTATCAAAGCAAAAGTGATTTTCCACATGGTCACTTTAGGGGTCATCATGTCACCTGGGTCACCCGAGCGAGGCGAAAAATTGAAGCGTCATACGAAACGACATATCCTGTAGTTACTGGGAAAAGTATAAATCTATGTAAAATATTTCTGTGAATTTGCATCATGAGAGCGTTTCAACTTCTATAAGCCGATTGTACTTAAAGACTCGGGGTGTAGATTGTTGAAAAAAATAAATAAATTGTTGAATAAGTTGTTAAATTAAAAAAAAATTACCCCATTTTTCGAGACTTACCCCAAAAATAAACAAAAAGATTTGAGAATTTTTTGCGAGATCCGAGTATGAGCGACCACGTAAATTGCTCCAAGCAGTTACGCGGGCCGCTCTAGCAGGCCGCGCCCCACGCGAAAAACTTATAAGAAAAATTACGCAATTCTGCATATTGTGTAGATTGTGCTTTGTTTGCTATTTCTGGCGCAACCGTATCTTCTCGCAATGGTTACACAGCAAAGTTTGAATAATTCGGAGCTGATAGAAAGTAGGTAAGTACTAACATTCTTTTATCAATTAAAAAATAACTGATCATAGGAGTTCGATCAAGTAAACTTTTAACCAAACATAACTAAAAACGCTACAGATAGACACTTTAAAGGTCTGATGGTATCTACCTAACGTAGCATAGGAAAGAAGAAAGACAGAGATACAGTAGGTATCGTAATGGAATAATCATTAACGCCGATAGCACAAGGGCGGCAAGATGCCTTTTTCAATTTTTTACCCACGACGGAACGGAGTACGGGTATATGCGTTTAGGGTGAGAGACCGTTTGTACATTACTTTATTAATGAGATTTTATGTTTGTTTGTAAGTTAAATTGTTCACAAAAACCAATAATGCAAAAATATTTTTGTTTGTTTGTTTGTTTGTCAATCAATGTTCCCATTTATTTCAAAAACGGCTTGATCGATTTAGATGCGGTTTTCTGTATAATGTTTGGTGTTTAGCGGCAGCAGCAGCAGCGTGGTCTTCTCCGGCGGGTGTGATTTCCCTCCGGGGGGTACGGGCCTCGAGGCAAACCTCCTTACCCGGGCGATATGTCGCGGGGGCGCTGCATGCCCTCGGTGTTAAACTTTAAGCCCAGGGGGCTAAGGCTCGGCCATCTTGGCTTGGGGCCTAGGGGTATTGGTCCTGTCCAGTGATGATCCTCGCGTCGTCTTCCTCGTCTCCATCGCTACCCGTAAAATGCCGGGAAGGGGACGGGGACAGTAGGAGCTCGCGAGGTAGGGGACGTCCTTGCGGTGGTCGGTCGAGTGTAGGGGCAATCCCGTGGAGGTGTGCACATGGCCCGTAATCCGCGCGAGCGAACAGGCGTTGCGCGAGAGTACGGACAAACTCCTCCACGGTGGGCGTCCTGGTGTCACGATGGATAACGTCGTTTGTGACGTACCTCGGGGCTCCCACAATCAGGCGCAAGCACTGAATCTGTTGTACCTGCAGCCGGTGCTTCTGGGTGACTGAGCATAGAGCGTACCAGGCGGGCGCCGCGTACGTCAGGCGAGAACGGATATAGGCTCCGTATATCCGTAGCTTGGTCTTCGGTGTTAGTCTTGAGGTAAGGACTTGGTACAGCATCGACGTGGCAGCCTTAGCATGGTCCACGGCATGGTTGACCGTGGGTATCATGTTCAGGCTTTGGTCGATGCGGCACCCCAAGTAGCACACCGAAGTCTGCCACTCTATATCCTGTCCTCGTAGGCGCAGCTGACGCAGCGGCTTCCGCACGCCGTGTTCAGCGGCAATGGTTCTTAGATAGTTGTTACGAACATCAATCACCAGGGGGCGCCATAAAATACATTTATATTGCATACGAACGTTCCCATTTATTTCAAAAACGGCTTGACCGATTTAGATGCAGTTTTCTGTATAATGTTTGGTATTCATTGGCAATGGTTTTTAGATAGTTGTTACGAACATCGATCACCAGGGGGCGCCATAAAAAACATTTACAATGCAAACGAATGTTCTCAATTATTACAAAAACGACTGAACCGATTTGGATACAGTTTTGTATAAAATATTAGTGAGTCATTGGCAATGGTTCGTAGATAATTGTTCTTGTGATTGAACAGCAGGGGGCGCCACAATAAACGTCTCTTTATGACTTGGAAGGGATGATGCCTTCAAACGCTGCTAGAGTAGCTAATGGCTAGTTTGAAGATTAATTTTCATTTTTTAATAATAATATAATTTAAAATACATTAATATATTGATCGAAAAACTATAAAACGTGTAAATTTAAAAAATTTTGAAACTCCCCGACTAAAGGAAAGTAAAGAACTAAGAACCTATCAGTGCGAGTTGCGTGAGTAAAATATTCTTGTTGTTGGTGATGGGCGTTAAACAATTGCCGGCTGCACCAATCCCCACAAAATGCTTTGGAAGGCTCTTCAAGCAAGCCTATGTAAGAAACATGTTGACGCCTGCATCGTGAACTCTCCATCTGAATTGTATTAATCCTCTGGTGAGCGTTATTACAGAAGACTAGAGAATCGGCACCAAGGTAACTGATCTATGATCGGCACTGTATGGAACCTGACAAGAGTCGTACCAGTGGCTAAGACTTGCAGTGTCATGATACCTACTGTTATTGGGTGATTAGTGTCACTACCACGTCATGTCATGACGCACAAGCCCATGGCTGTCAAGCCAATTAACTGTCAAATCTGTTTTGTTTCATTCTCAGGTTTCATTGCAGGCAATATACTTACAAAGATGCTATTTTCAGGTTTTTTAGTTCAAAATGCAGAAAACATGATTAAAAAAAAAAATTGGTTGTCTGTAAAGTCGGTTTACTGACGATAGTTGAACGTGACAACGTCTTCTTTGTCGCTCGTTCCGCGCTCGCGAGGTAACGCCGGTAACGCCGCATGAGCGAGGTAACGCCGGATGAGTCATGTTTTTTCGTGCGTGCAACCGGCTCTATCGAATTATAAGACGTTGTCACGTCAATAAAAAAACGATATCAGTGAAAAAAATGGATCCAAAATTTTAAGCACAGGATTCGAACATAAAAATAAAAAATATATATATATACGGGACATTTTTACACATCGCAATCTAGCCCCAAAGTAAGCGATAGCTTGTGTTATGGGTGCTAGATGACTGAGAAATATACATACATACTAATATACATGAATATAATATATTGAAAAACTCCCAGACACTGTAAAACATTCATGCTCATCACAAAAACATTTACCAGTAGTGGGAATCGAACCCACGACCTCCGGCGCAGACGACAGGTTCGCTACCACTACGCAATTCGGTCGTCAATCATACTTCTAACTACCCTTTTTTCTAATTACTCTTAATTGTAACTACCTTTAATTCTAACTACCCTTAGTCC
Source organism: Coenonympha arcania (assembly GCA_036785405.1). Taxonomy (NCBI): domain Eukaryota; kingdom Metazoa; phylum Arthropoda; class Insecta; order Lepidoptera; family Nymphalidae; genus Coenonympha; species Coenonympha arcania. The sequence continues at coordinate 13,504,682 of CM072082.1, forward strand.
TAATTACCCTTAATTCTAACTACCCTTAAAGTCTAACTACACTTATCTTACTCTAAGCTACTCTTACTAACTACTGAGCACTCGTGACGTTACACCATAGCGCTTCTACCTAAGACTTATTAATATAAATAAATACTATAAAAACCGGCCAAGTGCGAGTCACTCGCGCACCGAGGGTTCTGTATTACTATAGAAAAATCAATCCATGAGAGTCACTTTTCTTACCCAATCGCAAACGTAATTTGTTTTTTAAGGTTAATAATGTTGATACCAAAAAACTACTTAAACATGTCGTTCAAACCAATTTTTGGTGGAAGTTTGCATTTATGTACATCATATATTTTTTTAGTAATCATTCTCTTATTTTAGAAGTTACGGGGGGGGGGGGGGGGGGGACACACGTTTTACCAATTTGAAAGCGTCTCTCGCGCAAACTATTCAGTTCAGAAAAAAATTATATTTTCAAAAAAAAAAAAATTATTACCCACGATGGAACGGAGTACGGGTATATGCGTTTAGGGTGAGAGACCGTTTGTACATTACCTTATTAATGAGATGTTATGTTTGTTTGTATGTTAAATTGTTCACAAAAACCAATAATGCAAAAATATTTTTGTTTGTTTGTTGTGTGTTTGTTTGTTTGTGTGTGTGTGCACATCAATGTTCCCATTTATTTCAAAAACGGCTTGACCGATTTAGATGCGGTTTTCTGTATAATGTTTGGTGTTCAGCGGCAATGGTTCTTAGATAGTTGTTACGAACATCGATCACCAGGGGGCGCCATAAAATACATTTATATTGTAAACGAATATTCCCAATTATTTCAAAAACGGCTTGACCTATTTAGATGCAGTTTTCTGTTTAATGTTTGGTATTCATTGGCGATGGTTCTTAGATAGTTGTTACGAACATCGATCACCAGGGGCGCCATAAAAAACATTTACAGTGCAAACGAATGTTCTCAATTATTACAAAAACGACTAAACCGATTTGGATACAGTTTTGTATAAAATATTAGTGAGTCATTGGCAATGGTTCGTAGATAATTTTTCTTGTGATTGAACAGCAGGGGGCGCCACAATAAACGTCTCTTTATGACTTGGATGGGATGATGCCTTCAAACGCTGCAAGAGGAGCTAATGGCTAGTTTGAAGATTAATTTTCATTTTTTAATAATAATATAGGTAATTTAAATAACAATAATATATTAATCGAAAAACTATAAAAAAGTGGAAAATTAAAAAAATTTAAAACACCCACGACTTTTGCAGACTTGTAATTGTAAAAGTATTAAATATTTTTTTTGAAACTCCCCGACCAAAGGAAAGTAAGAACTAAGAACCTATCAGTATAATTACAAATCCAAGAAAATCCGACAGAGCTGCCATTGCTATTTTCGTTTCCATTATCAATTAATGTAATTAGTAAGTATTGATAAACTGTCGGTATATGAGAAGCATCAAGAAATTGAATTAGTCATCAACTGGTAAACAGCACCATCAACACCGTCATAAGCAACACACAGCAGCTCTGGCGGATTTTCTTGGATTTGTAATTATACTGATAGGTTCTTAGTTCTCACTTTCCTTTAGTCGGGGAGTATAAAAAAAATTATTTAATACTCTTACAATTACAAGTCTGCAAAAGTCGTGGGTGTTTTAAATTTTTTTAATTTTCCACTTGTTTACAATAAATTTATCACTAGCTTATTCTAATTACTATACAAGTCTTGCCCGCGTGGAATGGTGGCAAGAATACTGGCTGCATTTCCGCGTTGAATAGCTAGGCAAACTATATAAAATTTGAATTTTCACGCCCCGATGGTACCACAGACACTTTTAAAGGAGTAGGATTTCATCACAGATCAGATAATGTGTGTATTTTACAATGACTAAGGAAACCAAATTTTAGTAATCTGTGGTGCTACTATTTCTTTCTAGACTTTTAAATATGTGTTCTGACTTCTGTGGCAACGAACAAGGCCAAGTATAGTTTTCTGTGCTTTTACCAAAAGGACACTCCTCAGTCCTCAGTCTTCAGTCTTCGTGATAATAATGAAAATAAGGTTTTGAAGTTGTTCAGCAGGTGAGAAAGTATTTTGATTAGGATTTAATGCTTTAATTGGCTTCAGAAGTGTATTAATATTACTTCAAAACCGTGTTAGGAATATGAAACGATCATGATCTATTAGCATTAGTACACCATAATCTGTGAAGCAAAAAACGAGTATATTTAGAAATGTAGGACTCAAGGGCCGAATTTAGTCATAATACTTAAGGTTCTGATTCAGACAAAAGAGGTGAAACTGCAAATGTTAAGAAAACATCAAGATTGCCTATAAAGTTCTAAATATAATATCTGGGTCCATTCACCTATCACTGTGTAACACTTTTGGGTGCACTCAATAATATAAAGGTAGGTTTTGTTCTTAAAGATGATAGGTTTAATTTTTTTGTGTAATGATTTTTAGGCCCAACTGCTCATGCAAATAGTAAATAAATACATAATATGTATTTATATTGTATCAGTTTATTAGGTCACAAAATTCAAAAGTAACCTGCTCAGTACTTAAGTTATCCAAATAAACTATTATAATATGTTTTTCACTGTCATTTGGTAAATAGAATAAACTAAAAAAAATACATATAAATCAAAGTATTTCACATAAATATTGTTTTTCCCTTGGAACTCACTTCTCTTATTTTATAACATTTTAAGATATTTTAGTGACATATAGAGGATTAACAAAAAAAATTTATTACTATCTTAAGGGTTAAATTTTACAATCCTTTCTTAGTCATAACAGCTATCTATATATGCCTAATTTGAGGTTAGTCCAGATGGTTGAGTTATGAGACAGACATTCAGTCACATTTTCCTATTTATACTAGCTGACCCGGCAAACGTTGTTATGCAATATAAATTTTTTCTCACTTGTGGACATAAAAATAGATAACAACCCGCTCCCACACCCAGTGATCATACACTGAAAAGTTCATAACGATCAGTCCAGCCGTTTCGGAGGAGTTTGGTAACAAAGAAAAGCGAGATAATTTTATATATTAGAGAGATATGGCAATAATTATTAAACAATAGGGTTGATGTTGATGGAGAGTGATCTTGCTCCTCATACAGCACTAACGGGCACTTCTCAAAATGTTGACTACTGATTCTTTTTTTTTTGCTTATTGCTTTGATCAGCGTACAAAAAATTTTGAAGAAAATAAAATAAGTTTGGTCCTAAAACAAAATTAAAATGCGGCCATAAATATCAATATGAAAGCACCTAAAAACATCTGCTAATAATCAACAAAGTTTTTTTGTGGGTTACATATTTTGAGTTGTAGCATCTGCAAATTATTTTTTTTTGTAATGAATGCAAGCAAACAGGCAGGTAACTGCTTCCATAATTTGCAAGTGTGTGGAAAAAAGGATCTGGCAAACTGTGTGGTCGAGGATGGCAAGCCATCCCAATAGCAGGGATGGAACATATTTCTGAGCCGATGTGTATGCTCAGAGAAAGTGGAATGTGCATTCACCACAAACAGCTCCTCAGAACACTCCCCATTGAACAACCAATAGAACATACATAGACAGATAACATCTCTACTGTGTTCCGAAGGTTCCAGTTAAGTTGCCTAATAATTATCGCATGCATACATATATTTTTTAATACATTTGCTCAAAAAGTAGACATTTCCATGTGTGTTTTGTGTGCAGGTTATTCTTTTCCGCACTAGTACTTTTTAACTTTCCTCCTGCGCGGCACCGGAGCGAGCGCACCAGGACGCGCCACCGCAGCCAGCTGCAGAGCCGGCACCGGAGCACGGCAAACACGAAAAACCAATATTTTTTTGTGGCAAATGTATTAAAAAACGTCGTTCAATGCACGTGCAGTCTACAAACCGGGACTTGTAAAGAAATGACAAACTTTCCGCACTTATATTGAAATGTTCTATTTCGTTTGTAGCCTCCATCATGAACCGGGCCGGGCGTGTGGAGCCCACTCCACCGGAGTGCGCGCTTGCCGCCGAAATGTTTGATCATTTTTGCGCTGCAGGCACCATGAAACAAATTCTTGCACTTCATCGAGAAATTTGCTCCACTTTGAATTTAAAGCCTAACAGATTGCCGGATTTTTATCCCAAACTCAAGGTATGATATTCAACTTAAAGATCTTTATGTCTCATAACAGCGGCAGCTGATTTTAGTATGCATGTTTAGTACTTTATTTTAGTATGTAATTTATATGTAGGTTGGTGTATGGTGCATTATAAATAACTGCATTGCTTTTTATTAGAGCTGTATATTATACTCATCTATAATTATCACACTTTTCAATTTTTAGTAAACACATTGCTTAACAAATTCTATAAATGTATCAGTAGCTATATAATTGAACCATAAAGGAGAATGTCCAAAGGTGGTATGAAGTTTTCTCATGAACCAAAACCAAAATATTCTAGGAAAATAAAATTGTGTTTTTGAACTATTGGCACTAGGAATTTGCGTAAAAATTTACTTTTATTCATACATACATATTTTATTACTTGTTTATTTGCGTAAAACTTTAAAATCCGGATGTTAATTAAAACAATAATGATTGTAGGAGTTAATGTGGAAACCGTAGTCAATTAAAAAGTAAAGTTTGGATTTGATTCAGTTTGATACACAATTCCATACATCCATGGTCATTGTCCTTTGAAGTTTAGGAAATGGAGAGAGAGGGGATACAATAATAGGAATGGTGGGGTTCTACAGTCCCCACCATCTAACTCCTTTCTATAACGTAATTTATCCAAATCATGCTTGGTTCACTCTCTCATGCATCCTTAAGATCTCTATTTACGAAAACATATCACACTGACCATATTCAAAAATAAAATTTATATGACTAAGGTTTGCATTTTCTTAACATGGCATATTTTATATTAATTATTTATATAGAGATCGCTATAATATTACTTGTGAAATAGTTCTTTTAAAAGAACCAATAATATTTCTAAAAATAATTAAATTCTAGTCTATAAACATATAAGGAAATTTAAATACGAATCAAAATTTTTAACTCGCAGCGGGATTCGAACCCGCGTCTCCCATCTCTCGCGGCTGGGTGCTCTAACCGCTGAGCCATGCGAGCCTTGTCCCCCTGCGATGAAATTCTTGATTCGTATTATTCGGTCCTTAGGCAGGACTAGCGCCATCACTAGTGAAACGTAACAGTTTCAAACTAATTTCGAAGGCTCATAATTTCATATGAAGCAAACTTCGAACAAGAGATGACACATTGCCATTTTTAACTTATTATCTTTTTGATTAGTGTTTTACATACTTAGGAAATAATTCCTATAAATTTAAATACGAATCAAAATTTTTCACTCGCAGCGGGATTCGATCCCGCGTCTCCCATCTCTTACGTTACGTTTCACTAGTGATGGCGCTAGTCTTGCCTAAGGACCGAATAATACGAATCAAGAATTTCATCGCAGGGGGACAAGGCTCGCATGGCTCAGCGGTTAGAGCACCCAGCCGCGAGAGATGGGAGACGCGGGTAGTATATTATACAACTGTGCAATATTACAGATACTAACGAATGTTCTATTGAATACTTATTGTAGTTTAGCGAAAGTGTTGGTAATGTGTAAGTGATTCACGGTTGGGCGAATTTATCCATACCACAGTAACTTTTCTCACATTGTGCGCTGCGCATTGCAAATAATAATTGGCCTGGAAGCTCATTAGACTTCTAATTGGTGTTTGGGCGTTGTAGTAGTAGTATTAGATGTATTATTTTACAAACAATATAAATCTACCCTCAGATTTCTCCATCATATCGCTCAGTAGCTTCCTTTAGTTCTTTTATACACACTTGCTAATTCACAGACAATATTGATCAACTGTCATTCCCTGACCTCTTCACGAACTCCTTAAGGATATAATTTAAGCTAATGTTCTTGTAGAAACCCCTACCCTCTGTGCAAGATTCAAAACTTCTAGATCCAGTGGTTTGACTCTATGTATAAGACATTTTATTCGGCTTTCTCTTTTATGTAGTAGCACGGAGTCTATGTTAATTTGATAAAGAAGATTAGATAAACCATGCCACTGTCCATACATAGTAGATTATAATTTAAAGAAATTGGATAATTCAATGAAGAAATATAGGTTTCATTTCAATCCACGACGCCGCGACCCACTCTGTCAAAATCGCTTATGTTTCATTCGATTCGTATGGAGTTTGACAGAGTGGGGCGCGTCGTCGTGGATTGAAATAGCTATAATAACATCAACGAATTAAAAAATATTTTAGTGATTTGATTTTAGTGATAGCAACACTGAGCATAGAAACAACAGCTTTGTATATTTAATGCAACGTGGATCACAAAAAAAATTGGCCAGCTTTTCATTTAATTACACGACTGCCCCAAAAAGGAGTGTAATGTTTTTAATGTTCATGTATGTATGTATGTATGTGAGTTTCTTTATTCTACCATAACTTCTGAACGACTAAAGATATCTGGACATATGGGGTATCGTTAGAATCCGTACATCATTCCGAGTAACAGGATTTTTTTTGAAAAAAGATTTTTTTTAAATATTTTACAAATAAATTTTTTAACTTACAAAATTTATTTAATATTTACTATATCTTATTTGTCAACTTTACTATAGTGCATCAAATAAATAATAATTAGTTTTAAAATTAAATTACCACAAACACTAGGTGGTAGGCACCTGATATGCACAAATAGCAACGACACCACACTATGCACAAAGTTATGGAGTATTGGTCTCATCAGTACGGAACTCTTAGTGCGCGAGCCCGATTCTCACTTAACAAGTATTATTTCAGAGTCGGATTAAACATGCTCAATTAAAACTCATTCAGCTTGTTTCATAATACATATTAATACGCAGGGTAATAGCTACGGTACTTATGAATACGGCTTCGTAACATGCATTGCGAATGATGTTATTCTCAGCCCCAATTTCACCAACCACCTTATAGCTCCGTTTAGTTCAACATTGGTGCCAATTAAGTTCAGCAAAACTTTAAACTAATTTGTCGCGTTTAATAATAGCACTATTATTAAACGCGACAAATTAGTTTATAGTTTTGCTGAACTTAATAGCACTATCTTTTTTCAGGAGTAGCATTGTAAAAACGATAGCACTATTTTTAGACATGTCAAATTAATTTAGTTCAGAGATTTGGCACCATTATTGCTAATTCTGTTACGCAAAATCTGTAAACTAAACTTTTAAAAAGTGCTATCCCAAAATTATCCGCATGAAAAAGGATGGCACTATTTTAAAATGCGTTAAATTAGTTTAATTTTGCATAACAGAACTAGCACCATTGTCTGTCCCTTCTTTACAGATGCGGTTAAAAAAATGTTAGGTGAAATTGGAGTTTAGTACGAATATAGTTAATTATTAATAGTAGTTTTCGTACTTGTATATGTAGCGTAGAGTAAACTTGTATTTGTAGCGTAGAGTATATTTTTGTGACTCCTGACATCTGTGATTTTTACAAACTTAAGGCGCTTCATGCGTTAGTATTATGCTTGATTCAAAATTTACGATTTCCGGAGGAACATAAAATAGTTATGTGTTCAATTATAGATTAGATAATTGAATTCATATTATTTGGCATTTCATAATCTAGAACTTGTCTCAAAAATATTTTAAAATATGTGTATAACTTTCTCACTAGAACAGTTTTTGTAAAGGCTGTTTGCTACAAGTAAAAAATTAAAAAATTTTAAAACACCCACGACTTTTGCAGACTTGTAATTGAAAAAGGATTAAATAATTTTTTTGAAACTCCCCGACTAAAGGAAAGTAAGAACTAAGAACCTATCAGTATAATTACAAATCCAAGAAAATCCGCCGGAGCTGCTGTGTTTTTTCCTATGACGGTGTTGATGGTGCTGTTTACCAGTTGATGACTAAATCAATTTCTTGATACTTCTCATATACCGGCAGTTTATCAATACTTACTAATTACATTAATTGATATTTGAAACGAAAATAGCAATGGCAGCTCCGACGGATTTTCTTGGATTTGTAATTATACTGATAGGTTCTTAGTTCTTACTTTCCTTTAGTCGGGGAGTTTCAAAAAAATTATTTAATCCTTTTTCAATTACAAGTCTGCAAAAGTCGTGGGTGTTTTAAAATTTTTTAATTTTTTACTTGTTTTATAGTTTTTCGATTAATATATTAATGTAATTTAAATTATATTATTATTAAAAAATGGAAATTAATCTTCAAACTAGCCATTAGCTCCTCTAGCAGCGTTTGAAGGCATCATCCCTTCCAAGTCGTAAAGAGACGTTTATTGTGGCGCCCCCTGCTGTTAAATCACAAGAACAATTATCTAAGAACCATTGCCAATGACTCACTAATATTTTATACAAAACTGTATCCAAATCGGTTCAGTCGTTTTTGTAATAATTGAGAACATTCGTTTGCACTGTAAATGTTTTTTATGGCGCCCCCTGGTGATCGATGTTCGTAACAACTATCTAAGAACCATCGCCAATGAATACCAAACATTATACAGAAAACTTCATCTAAATCGGTCAAGCCGTTTTTGAAATAAATGGGAACATTCGTTTGCAATTTAAATGTATTTTATGGCGCCCCCTGGTGATCGATGTTCGTAACAACTGCCTAAGAACCATTGCCGCTGAACACCAAACATTATACAGAAAACCGCATCTAAATCGGTCAAGCCGTTTTTGAAATAAATGGGAACATCGATGTGCACAAACAAACAAACAAACAAACAAACAAACAAACAAACAAAAATATTTTTGCATTATTGGTTTTTGTGAACAATTTAACATACAAACAAACATAAAATCTTTTTAATAGAGTAATGTACAAACGGTCTCTCACCCTAAACGCATATACCCGTACTCCGTTCCGTCGTGGGTAAAAATAGCGGTCGACGCTCTACGCAGATGCAAGATATTTGCCAAGTTTCTTAACACAAACTTATAACAATGACATATTTAGAAAATTAATAACATTTACTAAAAAGTGTCTCAAAAAAAAAACACGATTTTCCTAGATTTTCATTCAAAAACCATCATAAACCGAAAAGTGTCATTTTTAGCTTTTTTCGATAAATTAAACGTATTATTTTAGGATACAATCCAAGATATTTTGTTATTTCTGAATTATAGTAATTTAATTCAATTAATATTCAATGTAAATATATAATTTTTTTTGTAATAGCATTATCAGCGCAAAATTGCGTCAGCGCCAACGAAAACCAAGATTAGTATGGCAAGAAACGCGATGCGCGCTGTTTTGCATGAACGCTCTTAACATTGACTATACGTTGCGTCTTGCTGAAAGTAATACAGTGGAGTGTCGCTTATTCGAACTATGTAAAGGAAGTTCAATCCAAGAAGACGCACCCCACTCCTTTACAATAGTTTTTTGTTTCATGCGATTCGGCAGGAGTAAACAGTTAACAGTATTGTTTTGACGTGGTTCGGAAGAAGTGGGGCGCATCTTCGTGGATTGAACTCTCGAAGCTACCCCGTCCCCCCGGCTGAATGTTTACTTGCATGGTGAATATTTTATAGCCTGCGTTAGATACTTACTGCCATGCGCTGGTTGAAACAGAAGCTAAGAGCGACTTTTTTTTTATACTATATAGGCTAGCGCTTGACTGTGATCACACCTGATGGAAAGTGATGATACAGTCTAAGGTGGAACGCGCTTGCCTAGAAGATGCCTATTCACTCTTGATTTGAAGGCACCCGGGTTGTAAGTGGCAGGAAAGACACTGCCTGGGAGTGTATTCCAGGCTTTTGCAGTGCGTATCAGGAACGAGGAATCAAACCGCGTCGTACGCGTCTTTGGTACGTCGACCATGTATGGGTGGAAGCCTTTACGATGCTTCCACCCATACATACCCATACGAATTGAAGATTTTTTCGAGCGTTATTTGTGCTTAATATGTACATTTTTTAATTAGAGACTGCAATTTTGTTAATTCAGTTGTGGTAGGCTTCTTGTGGAGTTAGTCCGCGTATGAACAACCGCAGTGTCTGTTAATTCTACCGTGAAGCAGTAACTGTGCTATAAGCATGTTTCGGTTAGAAGGGCACTGTACTCCGTCAAACGGAAACGTTTAGCAGAGGGCGCTAGGTAGCCCTTATGAATACAGTGCGCGGATAAGAACGTCGAACGTCAAGAGAAGAAAAGCCGCAAAATCCTCAGCTCAACGTTTTTGAAGTCATACAAAGTTTATAAGGCGTTTTATTTGCTCCACAAGTTACAACAAGAAATCCGAATAAACCGGTTCTAAGAAAACTCATGTCTCCCTGAGTGTTCTGTGCTGATAGTTAGGATAATTGATGCTCTACTGTATTTATACAGCACTAGCGAATTTGGCGCGGTTTTGCTTACGCGATTCCCTATTTTAGGCCCTTGGGGTTGAATTTTCATATATCTCTATTTAGCGGACGGTTGTGTCAAAATAGCAATCTGTAGGCCGAATTCCAGCCCAAATCAGGTTTGTAAATCATCTGTAGGCCAAATTCCAGCCCAAATCAGGTTTGTAAATCATCTGTAAACCAAATTCAAGCCCAAATCAGGTTTGTAAATCATCTGTCGGCCAAATTCCAGCCCAAATCAGGTTTATAAATCATCTGTAGGCCAAATTCCAGCCTAAAACAGGTTTGTACTGTATGTTGTTAGATTGGTCAGTCTTAAAACTAATTAGTCGACTTCAAAGAAAGGAGGTCATAAATTCATAACGTAATGTAATTATTGCTTAATAATTATAGTAGTATGGCAATATCCCTACAGATTATAATAATAATATAATCAATTAGGACTTTAAAACCAATTACAAAATTTCATTTTATTTTTCCCTGTACGAATAAAATAGAATTATGGGTATGTATGTTTGTAAGCATATAACTATGTTTAGACAATAAATTTTTTAGTTTGATTTTGATCATGTTTTTTCTACATACATTTATTTACACATATTGGTTTATATTTATTTAATTTAGTTTTATTGTCAATCTTATAAAGTATCACTAGTTAAGTTTAATTAAACAATAAAAACCGGCCAAGTGCGTACCAGGAGACGTTGACTACACAGTGCCACAGAACACTAAATAGTACCAGAAGATTCACGCCGCACGAAAATTTAAAGAAATAGCGACTCTAGCGCTGACACAAAAAGTGCAATTCAGTTCGCAATAGCGCCTGGTGTTTGGCTTCTTCCTGCATTTTGGACCACACAGATTTTTTCAGATACCGAATGGCTATAAGTGTTATATCTTACAAATATGTTTAATTATTTTCAGACCAAACTGGCCCGGTCTTGGAAGGCTCAAGCTCTATTTAAAAAATTCGATGCTCGCGCTAACATGAAAGTCTACAGCAAAGGGCGCGCCTGCACGCAAAATAAGGTGCTCATTATTGGTGCCGGTCCTTGCGGCCTGCGCGCTGCTATTGAGTGTCAACTTCTTGGTGCCAAAGTGGTAAGTTGTTTTTACGTGAAAGAAGGATGTGACGAGCGAGACCTTCACCTGACGTTAGTACTCCTGCGGGGCTAGACAAAGTCTCAAGCGTTTGGCGTTAACGCTAGTCGACAAAAATGTATGAACAAAACAAATAACTGTAGAAAAACCACGATAATAATTACTAAACACGCTGTGTTTGAATAATTAACTACGACAACTTGAACGCTCGCTGGCGTTCTCGCGGACCTTGTAGATAACTTTAGCCTACTTCACTTGACAATTGACAGCCGACAGTATCAAACACAGAGTGTTTAGTAATTTATTTACTATCGTGGTTTTTCTGCAGTCATTTGTTTTGTCCATACATTTTTGTCGACTAGCGTTAACGCCAAACGCTTGTGACTTTGTCTAGCCCCGCTGCTCATGTCAGATGCAGTGCGTGATCAGGGGTCGTATCACCATCTCTTAAAGCAGTAATGCTGAAGTACTGTTGTAATATTTCCATACAAACATAGTATGAAGATGTCAAAACAGTACTGCAACATTACTGCCTTAAGATATGGTGGTACGGCCCCGGTTTTTAGGTCTAATATTGTTCGAGTACAGTGACCTTCAAGCCGAAATACAGTCATACATTATACTTTTTTAGAGCTGCCACAGCAGCAGCAGGGCAGCAGGGGCGATTTAGTCTGAACGGCAGAAGAGGAAATTTAGTAGTTTCCTCTTTTAAATCTCTTTTATATATTGGTACATCTTTAACCACATTGCTACCACCAAAAAAACGAAAAGGAGATACGGTTATTTCATTGAACATATTGGAAGATTTTGATTTGAATGGAAAATCGCAAAAATTGGTTTTTGCTCCTTAAAATTTTAATTAAAAAAAACGTTATTTTGCCTTTGACAAAGTTGAATCTGCTACACACAGTAGCGTGTTATCCAAACGCAAAAAAATGAATTTAATGTGTCATTTCTATTGTGGACTGTAGTGAAGTAAAAATTTTATTGCACTTCAGACATTCCATATTTGTATTCGTTAAGTTTTCCGTTAGTAACATTTTACTTTCACTATGACTCTGCATTATACCGCTATAGTAATAACACACACACGGTTGTGTGTTGAATTAAAGCTTGTAATGAGATGCATGCTATCACAATCAAAATTAAAACTAATATTATAGTTTTGCTGTCAGTATTTTTCTATTTAAATAATTTCTAAATTACAAGAGTTGAGACAGCCGTTCACAAAATCTATGTCTAGACTGCTGAAGTCTTTCTTTCTAATGTATAAAATTTTCTTGCCATTATTTGTTGCCTAACTCCTCCGAAACGGCTCGACCGATTGTTATGAAATTTTCAGTGTACGATCACTAAATCTGAGAGCAAATCTTTATCTATTTTTTTTTATATCCCTAGTGGCAAAACAACGTTTGCCGGGTCAGCTAGTCTAATATATAAAATTCTCTCAAGCTTTGTTACCAAACTTCTTCGAAACAGCTCGACTGATTGTTATGAAATTTTCAGTGTATGTTCGGTAGGTTTGAGAGTAGGTCGTAAGCAGTTTTTTTTTTATTTGCCTTATCTGCAAAGCAACGTTTGTTGGGTCAGCTAGTATATATACAACACTAGCTGACCGGGCAAAAGTGGGTTTGCCATTTAAAAGTAAGAATAATAAATATAGGTTATTCGTTAATATTTTTCCGTTTCCCGGCTCCGCTGCCTCGTTCCGCTGCAGTGGACTGGCAGCTTTAGTGGGAAATTTGAAGGTTTACGTACAATGTTCTGATGGTCATATCCTTTAGGTTCCTTAACGGTGTACAATATGCAAAAATTGTGTTGTTGTTTAAGGTGGTGGTTGAAAAGCGAGACCGCGTGTCCCGGAACAACGTGCTGCACTTGTGGCCATACGTCATCCACGACCTGCGAGCGCTTGGTGCCAAGAAGTTCTTCGGGAAGTTCTGTGCTGGATCCATCGACCACATTAGTATAAGACAGTTGCAGTGCATTCTTTTGAAGGTACATATATTTTTAATAAACACTTTAGACGCTTTGGGGCATTTTTGAGATGGGAAAAACCTCGAATAAATCACTTAATAATAAGACACTCTGTTACTTGATGTAACCTTAAAGTGAAAACTTATTTAGGGGCGTTAGAATAGACATATACCCTGGACGGGGCGGACGGCACGAAAAAATGTCGCCAGTTTATCAGTGCCAAAAATGCTTGTTTTGCCACCAACAGTAAGGCCACGCTGTAGTTCGCTCAGCAGCCACCTATAGAATTTTAACAGATGGCGCTGTTGTTTGCTTGTACTAAAAGGTTAATACGTAAATCGTTCGGATGGCCATATCCTGAGGTTTCTTAGCGGTGGGCATTAGGCATTTTTGAGATCAGAAACCTTTAAACTCATTGCTGTAACTTTACCAACACCTCAAACAGTTACTATTGCCGTAACACCTCTCTATTTAATTTTGTAGGTTTCCATGCTGATAGGGTAAAACGGGACCCTGTTACTGTCAGGGTGTCTTTTTGACGTAACAACGTCTTATAAATCGATAGAGCCGGCTGCACGCACAAAAAAACATGACTCATTTGCCGTTACCTCGCTCTGAGGCGTTCCATGTAAGGCTTGAATTGCAAGCGAGAGTTGTCACGTTCAACTATCGTCAGTAAACCGACTTTACAGACAACCAATTTTTTTTATAACAAATAATGATGACACAAGTAAGACGTTTACTTGATTATAAGTGTCAACTTAAATGATTCATAGCTCCTGTAAATTAACCTAGCCTATTCTATAAATTAGCCTGAGACATATGCTAGAAATTTGCCAGTCATACAAAAAGGCATTCTGTTAGATCAATTTAATTTGAATGCTAATATTGTATTTATAGACAACCAGCTGTTGCCAACAGCTCCGGTCGCATGAAATTTGGTTTTCACATATTTCGTTATAATAAGTCAACCTTAAAAGATAGACATAATAATTATGATGACATGTTTTCTTAGAACTTTTAAAAGAGAGCGATTCCGTAATAGCACGGAACACTAAATAGTACAGGTACAGAAGGCTTACTCCGAACGATGATTTAAAGAAATATCGACTCTAGCACTGACACAAAAAGTGCAATTCAGTTCGCAATAGCGCCTGGCCCCGCCCTCAAAATCGACACGCAACAAACGCAATGTTGTGGTCTCTTTCTATCGCCTAACTTTATCTCTTACGACGTACTAGGGCTGCCGTAGTCAGACGGCGCGTAAAATAGACCGTATAGAACTATCGCGTGCAACTCTGCCCGCGAGCGGCAACATCTACGTGAGCATGCTGCATAGGCAGGTCTGGTAATACATGATTTTTGTGTGAACATAAACTTTGACCATTTATACAGCGCAGGCAACGGAAGCTCTTCAAAAGGATTAATTTTCCCCGTTTTTGCAACATTCGCCATTGATGCGCCGCTCCCATTGGCGTAGTGTTCTATAGGCTATAGCTTTCCTTGATAAATGGACTATCGATCACGAAAATAATTTTTCAACTCAGACCAGCGGGGCTAGACAAAGTCACAAGCGTTTGACGTTAACGCTAGTCGACAAAAATGTATGGACAAAACAAATGACTGTAGAAAAACCACGATAATAATTACTAAACACGCTGTGTTTGATACTGTCGGCTGTCAATTGTCAAGCGAAGTACGCTAAAGTTATCTACAAGGTCCGCGAGAACGCCAGGGAGCTTTCAAGTTGTCGTAGTTAATTATTCAAACACAGCGTGTTTAGTAATTATTATCGTGGTTTTTCTACAGTCATTTGTTTTGTCCATACATTTTTGTCGACTAGCGTTAAGGCGCTTCATGCGTTTGTATTATGCTTGAGTCAAAATTTACGATTTCCGAAGGAACATAAAATAGTTATTTGTTCAATTATAGATTAGATAATTGAATTCATATTATTTGGCATTTCATAATCTAGAACTTGGCTCAAAAATATTTTAAAATATGTGTATAACTTTCTCACTAGAACAGTTTTTGTATAGGCTGTTTGCTAAAATAGCGGTTGACGCTCTACGCAGATGCAAGATATTTGCCATGTTTCTTAACACAAACTTATAACAATGACATATTTAGAAAATTAATAACATTTACTAAAAAGTGTCTCAAAAAAAAAACACGATTTTCCTAGATTTTCATTCAAAAACCATAAACCGAAAAGAGTCATTTTTAGCTTTTTTCGATAAATTAAACGTATTATTTTAGGATAAAATCCAAGATATTTTGTTATTTCTGAATTATAGTAATTTAATTCAATGTCACTGGTTATTTACTATTTTAATAAGTAGTATATTTATTTTACTATAATTTTTTTTGTAATAGCATTATATCAGCGCAAAATTGCGTCAGCGCCAACGCAAAACCAATTTAGTATGGCAAGAAACGCGATGCGCGTTGTTTTGCATAAACGCTCTTAACGCCAAACGCTTGTGTCTAGCCCCGCTGTAGTTCCTGAGATTGGCGCTTTCAAACAAACAAACTATTCGGCTTTTTAATATTAGTATAGATGATTTATTTTTCAACAGGTGGCCCTTTTACTAGGAGTGGAGGTTCACGAAGGGGTCAGTTTCGAAGAACTTTTAGAACCAACGGTTACAGATAAATCTGAAAGTGAGTATCTTTTAATAAGAATCATAACTTTCTAGGCATCTCAAAATATATATAGACCAGGGTCGATAATTGAAACCGATATAAATGAAAAAGATATAAATAAAAAACCAAAAACTTGGTTTTTTGAATTTTTCACCTAAATTTTGAGGTTATGTGGAAAAATTGCAAATACAAAAGTTGTAGATCTTTTTATTACCTACAACTTTGCCATTTAACTTTTTTCCATAGGACTTGTAGTTTTGCCGGAAATCAAGGAAAACCATTTTTTACACTTAACCCTCCCCTCGCCCCCTGTTCCCGAACTCGGATCGACCGTAATTTATTTTTGATTTCATTTTGATCATATTCCCCTCCTTTTCTAATGGGTTTCATCCTACTGTAATTTTTTTTCACTTTTTATTATTTTAAAGGGGATCTACTCTGGTCTATTAGCGGAAATAATGAAAGTAGTGACTCAACGTCATTGGACGTTTGCAGCATTTGGCAACAGTTCAATTTTTTAGTCTGCAAACCATAACAGAAAATTACTCTGGAAATGTACTATGTATCTTATCTTTTTCAATATATAAAATTCTCGTGCCAAATTTTGTTGCCAAACTCCTCCGAAACGGCTCGACCGATTATTATAAAATTTTTCTGGGTATGCTCGGTAGGTCTGAGATTTGGTCGTAAGCAATTTTTATATCTCTAATAGCAAAACAACGTTTGTCGGGTCAGCATTACATAATATAAAAATGTGTGCTCGCTTTGCTCACATCAGATTTTAAACCCCCTTATATTTGTTCTAAAGTGAGTAAATACCTGAGATCAGTTTAGGAAGATATTATTTTTGTGATCTTGTCTCAATAACGTGACAGCTTTAGTTCCATTGCATTCGTAACTCGCTAATGTCGCACTGAAAAAAAAATGAAAATGAAAATTTATTTCAGGATATTTTTTTAAGGAAAAACAATATATGTATTAGCATGGCCTAGAAGTTTTACTTAATTAACATTCAATAAACTCTAAAAAAAATTAGTATAATAGAGTAAATATATAATCAGGTACTTGCTTGCGATGCCTAGCGTTTTGCGAATGCACTAGAACTAATCGTCAACTTTAGCACTGTCCTATCTGTTCTCAGGGACTAATATACACGGTGACCTTTTTATCGTCTTACAAAAGGGATTCTAAGTATGAGTCCGATGTAAGAAATCTCTTAGCACTATTAAAAAAAATATATAAATATTACTAGCTGACCCGTCAAACGTTGTTTTGCTATATAGGGACGTAAAAAAATAGATAACAACCTACTCTCAGAGGCAGTGATCATACACTGAAAATTTCATAATTGTTATGATCGTCGATCGAGCCGTTTCGAAGGAGTTTCGTTACAAAGATTGGCGACAGAATTTTATATATTAGATTAAATTTAAATTTTTAAAAAGTATGAAAACACCCAGTTAGTGGGTCCTTTGAGGTGGTACTTGTGTGCCGAATGCTCGCGAACGCCGGGCACTTCTAGCGTACATATATTTAGGATGGTAGGCATTGGGTACTTTAACTGGTTTGCTTTTGTAAGATGATAAAAAAGTCACTGTGTATCAGTGTGATTAATTCTGTGCCTTTTATTATGTGAGTAGCTTTGGGATGGCGTGCGCGTGTGTCGCCCGCGGAGCACCCGGTGTCCCAGTACGAGTTCGACGCGCTGATCGGCGCGGACGGCAAGCGCAACACGCTGCAAGGGTTCAAACGCAAGGAGTTCCGCGGCAAGCTGGCGCTGGCTATAACTGCCAACTTCATTAACCGCCACACCGAGCAAGAAGCATCGGTAATTCCTATAAATTTAAATACAAATCAAAACGTTACTTAATTTAACGGTGTAGAAGCCGTATTTAAGCGATTTTGAATGAAGTTTTATTCAAAAACTATAAAGACAATTACTTTCAAATTTACATGTCATGTATTTTGTCTTTAATCTAAAATCGCTAAGAAGCAGAAACACGATTGGATAAAATTTTCTCGATAGAAAGTTCTCCCAAAAGTTGCTCCAAAATCTCAGTTTTTCTAGTTTTTATCGGACACTACATTGGATGTAATTGTAATTTTTGTTTTAAAGTGTCGGTAATCATAATATCCAAAAACGCTAAGAAACAGATTTTTGATAACTAGCTTAGTTTTTGAGTAATTTGGTAAAAGGTCGTTTTTTCTGTTATATTCTTCCGCGACGCTGCATGTCGCACCTACCAACGTACCCGTGAGAGTGAGGAAGACAAAAATAAATTCAATAAATCACCTTAATTACGTAATTGAGTGTGTAAAACACTAATCAAAAAGATATATTAGTAATCATCGGTAAATCTGATAGAGATTCTGTGATGAACAACTCTTCTATTAGAGTTCGGTCGGTTATTCTAGTAAAATATTATTAATGTACGAGGGTCATTCAATAAGTATAGAGACAAATTCTATAATTTTACGTAAATGCAATCACCTCTATAAACATTTCACTTCACGAAATGTAGCCGACGCGTCACGTGAATCCCCATCGAGCCGATTCTCCGCTCTAATAATGTTATGTGTACGAATTAATTTATCATATGTTGCAGGTTCCTGAGATTAGTGGTGTGGCCTTTATTTTCAACCAAAAGTTTTTCAAAGACCTATGTGATGACACTGGAATTGACTTGGAAAATATCGTCTATTATAAAGACGACACACATTATTTTGTAATGACAGCCAAAAAACACAGCCTTATAAATAAAGGAGTCCTTTTGAATGTAAGTGTCAACACAGACTACTTTTTCTAAATAGTTTTAGATAATTTCTTTATATCTCCTGTGTTCAGTCAGTCAGATCAGTAGTTCACCAATCACCATACTGTCCCGGTTAATAAAAACAAACACCACACATACAAATACACACACACACACACACACACACACACACACACACACACACACACACACACACACACACACACACACACACACACACACACGCCACACACACACACACACACACACACACACACACACACACACACACGCACACACGCCACACACACTCACACACACACACAGTATATATTTTTGTACACGTTGTATATTTTTGTAGTCAGCAGAGCCTAGTGATCACAGGCCTCATATTTTGTACTTATGTAAAAATAAATAACTATGAGCCTCATTAGAAGGCTCAGAGTCACTCAGCGAGCGATGGAGAGAGCTACGCTCGCAGTATCTTTGCGCGATCGAATCAGAAATGAGGAGATCCGCAAAAGAACCAAAGTAACCGACATAGCTCAACGTGTCGCAAAGCTGAAGTGACCATTGTCACTTTTTTTTTTTTTTTTTTTTTTTTTTTTTATTGTAGATAGGCTTGCGCTTGACGACAATCATGCCTGATGGAAAGCAATGATGAGGTCTAGGATGGAGCGCGCTTGCCTAGAAAATGCCTATTCACTCTTCTCTTGAAGGCACCTAGATTGTACTTGGCTGGAAACACGGAGGCTGGAAGGGCGTTCCACACCTTAGCGGTTCGTATCAGAAACGTGGAGGAAAAACGTTTCGTGCGAGTTTGTTGGACGTCAACCACATAAGGATGCCACCGCTCTCGGCGTCTTGCAGTCCTATGGTAGAAAGGTGAAGGAGGTACAAGGTTATGTAGTTCCTGAGCACACTCACCAAAGTATATCCTGTAAAAAACCGCTAAACAGGCAACGTTGCGCCGATGTTGTAAGCTGAGCAGTTTTGCCCGCGTTAGCGATTCCTTGCCGATTATTCTGCGAGCGCGGCGATCAACTGAGTCCAATGCATCGAGCTGATACTTGGCAGAACCATCCCAAAGGTGACTACAGTACTCCATGCCGGAACGCACCTGAGCCTCATATAGCGTCAGAAGCTGTTCGGGCGTGAAGTACCGCTTAACCTTGTTGAGGATTCCTAGTTTTTTAGCAGCTGTTTTTGCTTTAGCTACGATGCATTTCCCAAAATTGAGATTGGGTGAGATGGTGATACCCAGAAGCTCGATGTAATCGCCAATCGGAACGGATATACTTTGGAAAGTGGGAGCCAAGGTAAAGGGGCTCTTTTTAGCAGTGAACAAACACGCCTGTGTTTTGGTAGCGTTAAACTTAACCAGATTAGCGTCACCCCACTCAGACACTTCTTTCAAAGTCAAGTTAACGCGATTTACCAATGCCTCTCTAAGCTCAAGGATCTCAGAACCGCTGGCTTTTGAACTGGACATGTACCTCTCCGAGACAGTGCTGTCGTCCGCATAACCGAAGATACCTGGTTTCAGCAGATCGTTGATATGCAGCAGGAACAATGTCGCGGAGAGAACAGACCCCTGGGGTACCCCGGCGTTGACAGCCATTAGGTCCGAAGAGTGGCCATCTACGACCACCCGGAAAGACCGTTCCCTCAGGAAATCAGATACCCAGTTGCAAAAGCCAGCGGGTATCCCATATGCCGGAAGTTTGCTAAGAAGGCTGCCGTGCCAGACTCGGTCAAAAGCCTTCGAGATGTCTAGTGAGACAGCAAGTGCCTCACCGTGCTTCTCAATGGCCTCGCCCCAAGTATGCGTAGCATACACTAGAAGATCGCCTGTAGAGCGGTTGGACTTAAATCCATACTGGCGGTCCGACAGAAGGTCATTTTCCTCTAGGTATGCCAGGAGCTTACGATTGAGAACCCGTTCCATACTTTTGCAAAGTATGGACGTGATGGCAATCGGTCTGTAATTAGCCGGATCAGCACGACAGCCTTTCTTAGGAACCGGCTGCACATTGGCAACCTTCCAGGAGAGTGGGACTTGAGCTGTCGAAAGAGAGAGGCGAAACAAGCGTGTTAGTACAGGAGACAACTCGGGAGCACAATTTCGTAGGACTATTGCAGGTATACCGTCTGGGCCACTGGCTTTACTCACATCGAGATCACGGAGTGTTTTGAGGACCTCGTGCTGGTGAATGCGAATCTCCGGCATAACAGAGTCGCTAGATGGAAGGATTGGTGGTGGAGTACTTCCAGCGTCAAGCCGTGAGTTTTCTGCAAACAGAGTTGCCAAAAGATTCGCTTTGTCTGTTGCAGCCACAGCCAGAGACCCATCAGGCTTCTGCAGAGGCGGCAGGGAAGGGCGGCTAAAGTTCATTTCAACCGACTTTGCGAGCGACCAAAAAGCTTTACTGCCACTGGGGTAGGTGGCGAGCTCACGGCCGAACCGATTAGTACGGCTGAAATGAGCCTTATTCAACACCCTCTTGTATGACTTGGCGGCAATATTGAAGTCTCTTTTCTTCTTTTGGACGTCCGGAGCTTTGCGAGTACGAGCGTCCGCCCATGCTAAAAACGCGTCCCGTTTTTGTGCCTCGGCAACCGCACATTCAGCGTTGTACCACGGGGGAGTCTTGCCGTCAGATGATACGTCAGAAAAAGGTATAAAATATTCCATTGCCTGACGTATCACTTGCGAAATGGCAGTCTCGCAGCTCGACGGGTCATTAGTAGAGAAACAAGCCTGCCGCCAAGGATAAGATGCAAAGAAATGACGCATCTCATCCCAATCCGCTGATCACTTCAGCTTTAGCGGGGCACTTAGCTCGTAGAATAGCTCGATGGACGTTGGGGACCTTTCGTTTGGAAAGCGCAGTGTTGGCAGGCCTCCGACCAGATGGACTGACGACATTAAGAGAGTCGCGGGAAGGAGCTGGATACAAGTGGCGCAGTCCAGCAGTATGTCCAGCAGTGGACGTCCATCGGCTGAAACGACGACGACGAAAAATAAATAAAGAAATAAAAATAAATGTTTGCTTGGTGCAGGACTCGTCGGAGATATCGCGGTTGCTGAGTGCAGAGAACGTGGACCGCGCGGCGTTGATGCGGTACGCGCAAGAGGCCGCGCAGTTCTCCACCCAGAACCGTCTGCCGATGCTGGACTTCGCGCTCAACCACTACGGAGAGCCAGACGTGGCGCTCTTCGACTTCACCTCCATGTACGCTGCGGAAAACGCCAGCATGGTACGTGTTAAGCCTTCCCCAACAGGCGCGTTATTATCGCTCGATTATATCGCAAGCGTTATTGCGATAATGCGTCCCGATTCCTTGCACACAGCTGCGTTTTTATCGCGCGGTAATAATGCGCAGACGGACGCAGCGTCCCGCGTTATTATCGGTCGTTATTATCGCAGCAGTGTGTAACTACTTGATCATCCTAATACAAAATGTACTGAAAACAGATATCGCAATAACGCTTGCGATAATATCGACCGATATACGTCCATTGCGGCGTTATTATCGCAGCAGTGTGTAACTACTTGATCATCCTAATACAAAATGTACTGATAACAGATATCGCAATTACACTTGCGATATTATCGCGCGATAATAACGCGCCTGTGTGGAGGAGGCTTTATGCTCGGTATACATTGGCAAACTTTTGTTTGTCCCATCACATTTGTAGCTATAGCCATTTGAGCTATTGCCATACGATAAATGGACCGAAATTCAAAAAATGTATGAGAATGATCGCTGAATAGATCACGTGACTTCGCGCATTCTTCTACATCTTTTAATTCCGTTCCATTTCCATTCCGTCCATCGGAATATGTCATGGTTACAGCTGTGGGTCGGAACCGCGTGACGGTGCGTCAAAGTGATTTCAGCATTAACACAGAGTAATAAACCAAAACCTTCATAGACACGGAAGATTCGCTATTCAAAATCAATGAAAAAGCAGGAATTATATTTTAAGAAAGATCGTTTACTCGTACACTATTTAATTTCGAATCCCATTTATTAGCGTTTGTTAGACAGCAGGGCTAGACAAAGTAACAGTCGTTTGGCGTTAACGTAAGTAGACAAAAATGTATGGACAAACCACGTGACTGTAGAAAAACCACGCGACCGAAAAGAGGAAAACACGCTGTGTTTGAAAATCGGCTACGACAATTTGAATGCTCCCTGGCGTTCTCGCAGACGTTTTAGATAACTTTAGCGTACTTCGCATGACAATGACAGCCGGCAGTGCACAACGCTGAACATAAAGTAGATTCTGCTTTCATTTATTTTCATTCGGTCACGTGGTTTTTCTACAGTCACTTGGTTTGTCCATACATTTTTATCTACTGTCGTCAACGCTAAACGACTGTTACAGTGTCTAGCCCGTCTGGGGTGTTTTGATTTTTTGATTCGCAGGGGTACCATGGGAATTTTTTTTTGCCTGTGGTACCCCTTAAAGCTCCAGGGGGACCACGGGAAAAAAAATTACCCGTGGTACCCCAGGGGGACTATCGGGGGGACCACGGGCAATAAACGTGTATAAGGGCGGCCATACACATTACGGTCCACCGCACAGGTTACCTGTGCATGTGCACCTGCACAGGTCAAGTAGCGTGTATGGGGACGTTCCGGTGTACCGTAACGGTCTTCAGTTCTATTTGCGATGGCATCGAGTGAGGACGAGGACGCACTAGCACTGCTAGGTCTTGCGTTAATTTTGAGGAAAGATTAATTAAAATTTTGGCTATTGTGTCGTCGCAGGTGTACGAGAGGCGCGGCAAGCGTCTGCTCTGCCAGCTGGTCGGGGACAGCCTGCTGGAGCCGTTCTGGCCGACGGGCTCGGGCTGCGCGCGCGGGTTCCTGTCCGCGCTGGACGCCGCGTGGGCCGTGCGCGCGTGGGGACAGACCCCCGTGCCGCACCCGCTCGAGGTCATCGCCGAGCGGGAGTCCATATACAGGCTGCTAGGTGAGTGAGCACAACTGGACAGGGTTGTTTCGGTGAGTACCTGTGTTGGATTGGACGTGAGCAAACTTCCGAATGTTATCATTGTGAGGGGTTGTGCGACACCACGCAACACACGTTGGAGGAGTGTCCTGCCTGGAACGACAAACGGCTCGTTTTGATTGACAGCATTGGTACTGATTTTATGATCTCCAGCTGTAGGAAAGGCTTTTAGACTATGCTAACAGGGGAAGAGGCGTGGAGAGAAACACCCACCTCTTGCGAGGTTTTTATGTTGATGAAGAAGGAGGCTGCGAAGAGGGATCGAGAGAGATCTGATCCCTATCGCAGACGCCGTAGACAGCAATCCCAGACCCCCTTAATAGGCTGGGTCCCTGGGCAGACACAGACCTTGCCTAAAGGTGGCAAATGCTAAGGGTCAGCCAGAGGTGAGCTTAACGGGCGATGCGCAAGAGACCCTCCAGTGCGTTCGTATGAGATCCCGAAGGCTTCCAACATGTGCGCTAAGGATGTCGTAGGGGATTTTAGTGGGTAAAAATCCCACATAATCTAATTGGAGATTAAAGTTTTAAAACATAACGAAAGTTACAAATCGCTTAAATTTGAATTCCCAGATTTTATAAGTGAAGACTTCTTCACGGCCGCAGGGTATTTTTTGAGATGGGGAAAACCGTTACCGTAACCGACACCTCACGTACTTGTCCAAGTTTTAACTTCTTCTTTTGTATTTATTTATAGTGTATTAAAATGATCGCTGCCAACGGGATTTGAATCGCCGTTTCCCCTAGCTATCTGCGAATTGAGCTGTGGGAGTAACTACCGCTGACACGATAATTTTGATACACGTTTCTAGTTTTAGACATACTGTGGAAGTCGTCTATTGAAAAACTACGGTTTCACTCAAAAAACTACGGTTTCAATCCTGCATCTTTTTGTAATAAAAGCGTATTAAAAATTTCAGCGCAAACAACTCCCGAGAATCTCCACCGCGACTTCGGCGCGTACACCCTCGACCCATGCACCCGCTATCCCAACCTGAACCGAGCGGCCGTGACTCCGCATCGAGTGACGTCCTTTTACGACTCCGACGAACCACTGCCGATCGACGCTCCCGTTACTGCGAGAAAGAGACGTCGAGGTGAGCGAAAATTTGTCGTTTCGACATTATTTCGAGAATTTTGAGCTGTATAGACCGCAGTTCACCGGACTTTGACCATTTTCAGAAATTTTAATCTATTAAAGGGGTATGTTAGATACACAACGCTGTAAATAAATAAATAAATAAATATATACGTGACATTTTACACATCGCAATCTAGCCCCAAAGTAAGCGGCTTGTATTATGGATGCTAGATAACTGATAAATATACTGCATACATACTAATATACATTAATATAATATATTGAAAAACACCCAGACACTGGAAAACATTCATGCTCATCACACAAACATTTGCCAGTAGTGGGAATCGAACCCACGACCTCCGACGCAGACGGCAGGTTCGCTACCGCTACGTGCCGCTACGCCATTCGGTCGTCTAATAAAATCTTATACAGTTAAGTGCTAAATATCTAAGTGTCTCCTGCACACATGGACCACTGGTCAAACACAAAATGGCGCCATCGGTATATTGATACATTTTATATGGACTTACCACACAAAGTCCTGTCGGTCGTCTTGCCGGTCCTCACCTATGGCGCTGAAACGTGTACACTAACAAGCGGTCTGATCCAAAAAGTTGGACCGACGACGATGACGAACCGACGACAGAAGAAGCGGCATCCAGCCGCTTCTTCGGTCTTCGGTTTGTCATCGCTGATGACAGGGTGTGGTCGCACGCGCTTGAGAAGGCCTTTGTTCAACAGTGCACGTCCGCAAGCTGAGATGATGTTGATGATGAGCAGACCACGAGCCACCAAAGGCAGTTGCGTACATCAGCTACCATTATGGCCGCTTCTGGCTTCTAGTGGCAGCGTTTGTAGTATTTGTGTCTTTATAAAAAAGAATGATGACATTTTCGCATATATGAGCAGTGTCAATACAAGAAATCCAAATAAGTTAGATCTACGAGCTACTCATAACCCTAAAACTAAGCATTTCATGAAAAATTGCATTGGCATGAGCATAAAAATCTTTAATAAGGTGCCAAGAAACATAAGGGTTTTACAATTGAAATCATTTGGACATAAATTGTATGAATAGCTTAGTTCGAAGGCCTTTTATTCTGTAAAGGAGTAAAGTAATAAAGGAAGTATGAATAACTAGCAAACGCCCGCGGCTTCGCTCACGTTAACTTCTGAGTTATGCTTTACTATGGTGGTTTAATTTCCAAAATTCCTGCATTACACACCATTTTGCCCACAAAATTTTCTCTTGCTTCCTGGTAATAGTCACATATTGATTTTGAAAAATTCGATCGTCACAAAAAAGTTTAATATGGTGGCCATTTTTAGGGTTCCGTACCCAAAGGGTAAAAGCTCTTACTAAGACTCCACCGTCCGTTCGTCCATCCGGCCGTGGTTGCTTGCTACCATGGTAAGACATATAAGTACAAAATTGTGGCCAATTCTTTTAAATTTTTACCAAAAATTCCTTTACTATGCTCGCTGCGATAATCAGATATCAATTTTGAAAACAATCGGCCCAGTAACAAACAAGTTCAAAATGGCGGCCACTTTTTAAAATGTTGACTACAAATTCTTTCTCTATGCTTGCTGCCATTGTCAAATATCGATTTTCAAAGCAATCGGCCCAGTAACAAAAAAGTTCAAAATGGTGGCCAAAAAGTTCATCATTTTTTAATTTTGACTACAAATTCCTTCTCTATGCTTGCTGCCATAGTCAGACGTCGATTTTCAAAGCAATCGGCCCAGTAACAAAAAAGTTCAAAATGGCGGCCACCTTTTTTAAATTTTGACCACAAATTCCTTCTCTATGCTTGCTGCCATAGTCAAATATCGATTTTCAAAGCAATCGGCCCAGTAACAAAAAAGTTCAAAATGGCGGCCACCTTTTTTAAATTTTGACCACAAATTCCTTCTCTATGCTTGCTGCCATAGTCAAATATCGATTTTCAAAGCAATCGGCCCAGTAACAAAAAAGTTCAAAATGGCGGCCACTTTTTTAAATTTTGACCACAAATTCCTTCTCTATGCTTGCTGCCATAGTCAAATATCGATTTTCAAAGCAATCGGCCCAGTAACAAAAAAGTTCAAAATGGCGGCCACTTTTTTAAATTTTGACCACAAATTCCTTCTCTATGCTTGCTGCCATAGTCAAATATCGATTTTCAAAGCAATCTGCCCAGTAACAAAAAAGTTCAAAATGGCGGCCACTTTTTTAAATATTGACCACAAATTCCTTCTCTATGCTTGCTGCCATAGTCAAATATCGATTTTCAAAGCAATCGGCCCAGTAACAAAAAAGTTCAAAATGGCGGCCACTTTTTTAAATTTTGACCACAAATTCCTTCTCTATGCTTGCTGCCATAGTCAAATATCGATTTTCAAAGCAATCTGCCCAGTAACAAAAAAGTTCAAAATGGCGGCCACTTTTTTAAATTTTGACCACAAATTCCTTCTCTATGCTTGCTGCCATAGTCAAATATCCATTTTCAAAGCAATCGGCCCAGTAACAAAAAAGTTCAAAATGGCGGCCACTTTTTTAAATTTTGACCACAAATTCCTTCTCTATGCTTGCTGCCATAGTCAAATATCGATTTTCAAAGCAATCGGCCCAGTAACAAAAAAGTTCAAAATGGCGGCCACTTTTTTTAAATTTTGACCACAAATTCCTTCTCTATGCTTGCTGCCATAGTCAAATATCGATTTTCAAAGCAATCTGCCCAGTAACAAAAAAGTTCAAAATGGCGGCCACTTTTTTAAATTTTGACCACAAATTCCTTCTCTATGCTTGCTGCCATAGTCAAATATCGATTTTCAAAGCAATCGGCCCAGTAACAAAAAAGTTCAAAATGGCGGCCTATTTTTTAAATTTTGACCACAAACTCTTTCTCTATGCTTGCTGCCACTGTAAAATATCGATTTTCAAAGCAATCGGCTCAGTAACAAAAAGTTCAAAATGGCGGCCTTTTTTTTAAATTTTGACCACAAACTCTTTCTCTATGCTTGCTGCCACTGTAAAATATCGATTTTCAAAGCAATCGGCCCAGTAACAAAAAAGTTCAAAATGGCGGCCACTTTTTTAAATTTTGACCACAAATTCCTTCTCTATGCTTGCTGCCATAGTCAAATATCGATTTTCAAAGCAATCGGCCCAGTAACAAAAAAGTTCAAAATGGCGGCCACTTTTTAAATTTTGACCACAAATTCCTTCTCTATGCTTGCTGCCATAGTCAAATATCGATTTTCAAAGCAATCAGCCCAGTAACTAAAAAGTTCAAAATGGCGGCCACTTTTTTAAATATTGACCACAAATTCCTTCTCTATGCTTGCTGCCATAGTTAAATATCGATTTTCAAAGCAATCGGCCCAGTAACAAAAAAGTTCAAAATGGCGGCCTATTTTTTAAATTTTGACCACAAATTCCGTCTCTATGCTTTCTGCCATAGTCAAATATCGATTTTCAAAGCAATCGGCCCAGTAACAAAAAAGTTCAAAATGGCGGCCAAAAAATTCAAAATTTTTTCTCCTCAAAATTTGAATCTCGAAAATCCCTTTCTGAATACGAATTCATGATATACCTAATACCAACCTAGGTACTAAATTTCAGATCTCTACGACTTTTAATTTCGCTGGAATCCCTGGAACAACGCAAAAATTACACTTTTGTATGGGAAAATCCCTTAAAAGTAGGATTTTTATCCCTTCCAATTTGAATTTCTGGAATCCCCGTCTTAGTACGAGTTCATGACCTAATATCAACCTAGGTACCAAATTTCAGATCTCTACGATTTGTAGTTTTCCGGGAATCCCTGGAACAACGAAATAAACTTCACTTTTGTATGGAGAAATCCCTAAAACCAACGGTTTTTACCACTTAAAATTTGAATTTCTGGAATCCCCGTCTTAGTACGAATTCTTGACCTAATATCAACCTAGGTACCAAATTTCAGGTCTCTACGACTTTTAGTTTTTCGGGAATTCCTGGAACAACGAAAAAAATTACACTTTTGTATGGAGAAATCCCTAAAACCAACGGTTTTTTCCCCTTACAATTTGAATTTCTGGAATCCCCGTCTTAGTACGAATTCATGACCTAATATCTACTTAGTTACCAATTTTCAGATCCCTACGACTTGTAGCTTTTCGGGAATTCCTGGAACAACGAAAAATATTTCACTTTTGTATGGGGAAATCCAAAAAACCAACGGTTTTTACCCCTTATAATTTGAATTTCTGAAATCCCCGTCTTAGTACGAATTCATGACCTAATATCAACCTAGGTACCAAATTTCAGATCTCTACGACTTGTAGCTTTTCGGGAATTCCTGGAACAACGAAAAAAATTTTACTTTTGTATGGGGAAATCCAAAAAACCAACGGTTTTTACCCCTTACAATTTGAATTTCTGGAATCCCCGTCTTAGTACGAATTCATGACCTAATATCTACCTAGGTACCAAATTTCAGATCCCTACGACTTGTAGCTTTTCGGGAATTCCTGGAACAACGAAAAAAATTTCACTTTTGTATGGGGAAATCCAAAAAACCAACGGTTTTTACCCCTTACAATTTGAATTTCTGGAATCCCCGTCTTAGTACGAATTCATGACCTAATATCTACCTAGGTACCAAATTTCAGATCTCTACGACCTATAGTTTTGGCGGAATCCTTGGAACAACCAAAATCACCAAAATGCCTCATTCTTTTATATATATTACTAGCAAACGCCCGCGGCTTCGCTCACGTTAACTTCTGAGTTATGCTTTACTATGGTGGTTTAATTTCCAAAATTCCTGCATTACACACCATTTTGCCCACAAAATTTTCTCTTGCTTCCTGGTAATTGATTTTGAAAAATTCGATCGTCACAAAAAAGTTAAATATGGTGGCCATTTTTAGGGTTCCGTACCCAAAGGGTAAAAGCTCTTACTAAGACTCCACCGTCCGTTCGTCCATCCGGCCGTGGTTGCTTGCTACCATGGTAAGACATATAAGTACAAAATTGTGGCCAATTCTTTTAAATTTTTACCAAAAATTCCTTTTCTATGCTCGCTGCGATAATCAGATATCAATTTTGAAAACAATCGGCCCAGTAACAAAAAAGTTCAAAATGGCGGCCACTTTTTAAAATGTTGACTACAAATTCTTCCTCTATGCTTGCTGCCATTGTCAAATATCGATTTTCAAAGCAATCGGCCCAGTAACAAATAAGTTCAAAATGCCGGCCAATTTTTTAATTTTTGACTACAAATTTCTTCTCGATGCTTGGTGAAATAATCAAATGTCGATTTTCAAAGCAATCGACCCAGTAACAAAAAATTTCAAAACGGCGGACACTTTTTTTAAATTTTGACCACAAATTCCTTCTCTATGCTTGCTGCCATGGTCAAATATCGATTTTCAAAGCAATCGGCCCAGTAACAAAAAAGTTCAAAATGGCGGCCACTTTTTTTTAAATTTTGACCACAAATTCCTTCTCTATGCTTGCTGCCATAGTCAAATATCGATTTTCAAAGCAATCGGCCCGGTAACAAAAAAGTTCAAAATGGCGGCCACTTTTTAAATTTTGACCACAAATTCCTTCTCTATGCTTGCTGCCATAGTCAAATATCGATTTTCAAAGCAATCGGCCCAGTAACAAAAAAGTTCAAAATGGCGGCCACTTTTTTAAATTTTGACCACAAATTCCTTCTCTATGCTTGCTGCCATAGTCAAATATCGATTTTCAAAGCAATCGGCCCAGTAACAAAAAAGTTCAAAATGGCGGCCACTTTTTTAAATTTTGACCACAAATTCCTTCTCTATGCTTGCTGCCATAGTCAAATATCGATTTTCAAATCAATCGGCCCAGTAACAAAAAAGTTCAAAATGGCGGCCACTTTTTTAAATTTTGACCACAAATTCCTACTCTATGCTTGCTGCCATAGTCAAATATCGATTTTCAAAGCAATCGGCCCAGTAACAAAAAAGTTCAAAATGGCGGCCACTTTTTTAAATTTTGACCACAAATTCCTTCTTTATGCTTGCTGCCATAGTCAAATATCGATTTTCAAAGCAATCGGCCCAGTAACAAAAAAGTTCAAAATGGCGGCCTATTTTTTAAATTTTGACCACATACTCTTTCTCTATGCTTGCTGCCACTGTAAAATATCGATTTTCAAAGCAATCGGCCCAGTAACAAAAAAGTCCAAAATGGCGGCCACTTTTTTAAATTTTGACCACAAATTCCTTCTCTATTCTTGCTGCCACTGTAAAATATCGATTTTCAAAGCAATCGGCCCAGTAACAAAAAAGTTCAAAATGGCGGCCACTTTTTAAAATTTTGACCACAAATTCCTTCTCTATGCTTGCTGCCATAGTCAAATATCGATTTTCAAAGCAATCGGCCCAGTAACAAAAAAGTTCAAAATGGCGGCCTATTTTTTAAATTTTGACCACAAATTCCGTCTCTATGCTTGCTGCCATAGTCAAATATCGATTTTCAAAGCAATCGGCCCAGTAACAAAAAAGTTCAAAATGGCGGCCAAAAAATTCAAAATTTTTCCTCCTCAAAATTTGAATCTCGAAAATCCCTTTCTGAATACGAATTCATGATATACCTAATACCAACCTAGGTACCAAATTTCAGATCTCTACGACTTTTAATTTCGCTGGAATCCCTGGAACAACGCAAAAATTACACTTTTGTATGGGAAAATCCCTTAAAAGTAGGATTTTTATCCCTTCCAATTTGAATTTCTGGAATCCCCGTCTTAGTACGAATTCATGACCTAATGTCAATGTAGGTACCAAATTTCAGATCTCTACGACTTGTAGTTTTTCGGGAATTCCTGGAACAACAAAAAAAATTACAATTTTGTATGGAGAAATCCCTTTAATGTACTATTTCTACCCCTTAAACATGGAATTTCTGGAATCCCCGTCTTAGTACGAATTCATTACCTAATATCTACCTAGATACCAAATTTGAGATCTCTACGACTTTTAGTTTTTCTGGAATGCCTGGAACAACGAAAAAAATTACAATTTTGTATGGAGAAATCCCTTTAATGTACTATTTCTACTCCTTAAACATGGAATTTCTGGAATCCCCGTCTTAGTACGAATTCATGACCTAATATCTACCTAGGTACCAAATTTGAGATCTCTACGACTTTTAGTTTTTCGGGAATTCCTGGAACAACGAAAAAATTTTACTTTTGTATGGGAAATACCCTTAAATGTATGATTTTTACCCCTTAAACATGGAATTTCTGGAATCCCCGTCTTAGTACGAATTCATGACCTAATATCTACCTAGATACCAAATTTCAGATCTCTACGACTTTTAGTTTTTCTGGAATGCCTGGAACAACGAAAAAATTACAATTTTGTATGGAGAAATCCCTTTAATGTACTATTTCTACCCCTTAAACATGGAATTTCTGGAATCCCCGTCTTAGTACGAATTCATGACCTAATATCTACCTAAGTACCAAATATCAGATCTCTACGACCTATAGTTTTGGCGGAATCCGTGGAACAACCAAAATACCTCATTCTTTTATATATATAGATATATAATTAATATAACTAAGTAATTAAATTGTAACATTTGCATACCTGTAGGTGGGTAAAAACATTCGGTTTCCAATTTTGTACTCTTCCATCTATTTTAATCATGCTTTTAAGCAAATAAAGAATTACTTACTTACTTTGTGGCTGTGGCGTGTGGCCCATATGCATGGCATGATGTTATTCTAAAGTGGCTTGACTCGTTTGCAGAACTGGAGATATCCGAGGAAGCGCTGCTCGCGTGGGTGGGGTGCTCGGAGGAGGGCGTGCGCGCCGCGACCAGCGCGCCGGCGCTCGTCGCGCTCATGCGCCGCTACCGACCCGACCTGCTGCAGCCCGACACCTCTGTCTACCAAATATTCCAGCAAGAGTTTGGTAAGCGGGATTCTTGATACCAATATTGACGACCGAATGGCGTAGTGGTAGTGAACCTGCCGTCTGCGCCGGAAGGTCGTGGGTTCGATTCCCACTACTGGTAAATGTTTATGTGATGAGCATGAATGTTTTCCAGTGTCTGGGTGTTTTTCAATATATTATATTCATGTATATTAGTATGTATGTATATTTATCAGTCATCTAGCACCCATTACACAAGCTATAGCTTACTTTGGGGCTAGATTGCGATGTGTAAAAATGTCCCGTATTTATTTATTTATATATTATTTATTTATTTATTTATTTTATATCAATTAAACTCCGATACAATGGGACTAATATAGTAATATTAGTAAGCCCCTACGCACACGGGTCGTAAACGTAGTCATAAGCGTATCTTTACAACGCTTGCCGTACGAGGCCTGCGGTGTTGCACACGGGTCATAAACGTAAGCTATTTTTAACACGCTTTTATTAGCTTCACCTGTATGTTTGTATGTTTGTAACCCACTCCTTTGAGCTCTATTTTGTCCTACTTTGAACGATCAGATTTAATTCAAACTTTGCACACCTGTCAAAGACCGATGACAATGCAATAATTCGATTAAAATATCCAATTATCTTTATTAGATTCGCCAGGATAAATTGATTTCTTTCCGCATCCTTTGCATGCGAGTAAGAGAGATAAAGCTAGTGCGCGAACTGCGCATGCGTGCAGCTCCACACTTACTCTTTGGTAGTACAAAGCGTGTTTTTTTTAGTTTTTTAAACTATTGTTTATTATATCCCTAATGGCAAAAAATATTTGCCTGATCAGCTAGTATTGTAATCAATCTGAGGTATGTAATTCCGGCGGTTAATAGCTAATGTTAATTGGACAGGGATACCGCAGTTCACCACGAGTGAATCGAACGAGGACATCCCCGAGGCGACGCTGCGCTCCTACCTGCTGCGCGTATACGAGGCCTTCAAGGGCGAAGTGCCGCACGTGCACCACGAGACCGACATGTTCGAACAGGTTCGGGCCTTTCATTGTTGTTACTAAACGTAAAAGAGAGAAATTGACTGACTGTATGACTAACTGTCTGACATGTCAATGCACAGCCCAAGCCTCAGAGTCTATAGACTCCAAAGGCACATAGGTTTCTAGTAGGAAATATTATTTCGTTTTGCTATAATCCGCTACTTGAAATGATTCTGTATAGGTACATATTATATGCAGGAACACTGCCCACGTGAAACACCACACAATTTTTCAATTTGAGAAGAAAGTGTTGGAAAATTGTGTGTGGTGTTTCATGTGGGCAGTGTTCCTGAATGTTGTACCATACAGAATCTTTTCAAGTAGCGGATTATAGCAAAACAAATTAATCTTCTTTCCTACTAATTATGGATTTCCGCAAAATAAGTAATAATGCCTGCTTCCATTCAATGCATAGGTTTCTTTCGAGGTCTTGGGGCGCACTAAGAAAGGTTTTTTTGCAAAGGAGTTGAACTAAAGGGCATAGAGTTAAAGTAGATACAGCCCTACCTAAAAACAACAGCTCCGTGAGTGCGGCAACTTTTTCTTGTAGTGTGTGTGTGTGTGTGTGTGTGTTCATTTGTAATTTGTAAGGTGCGCGGATACTAGAATGCGTGAAAAAATGTGTAACGACGGCTCGGGTATGTCAACTTGGACAGAGTATTTATTGCCGCACTTTAAAGGTCGCCGGCGGTCTCTTGGATCTTATGCTAAAAGGTTTGAAACGGTGGGAGTCCAAAGTTTGTATGGAGAGATAAATAATCCATCACACAACAACTACTCAACATAATTGGCTGTAAAATGAATATAAACCCTAACTACTTTTTTAGCTAGAAAAATTAATGATTTCGTGGGATTTCTGAAAAACTGAAATTCAGGTGGGTGGAGTCTTAATAAGCAGATTCCTAGTTGGTGACTGTTCTAGGCTAGTCATCTTAAAAGAAAATATATCCTGGAGCGGAACCTAGGCAGAACTGACTATGTCAATCTAACTAGGCTTGTTTACATAAACAAGCATAGTTATACCTACGGTTTCTTTATATCCTTAGATTTCTCTCATACTGTTCCAAATCTTAGTTAAAAACCCACTTTACCTTTTCAGATAAAGAAAACTCAGCAATCTGAGAAGAATATTCGAAACTTAACTGATCGTTCAGTTTCTGCTTATTCAAGTACGTATTTTTCATATATATTATACCTATATGATATATGTCAATATGTGTACCATAATACAAATATTTCTTGAAATGCGTTTAGTATTTTTTTTAAGATGGGATAAAACCCATTGAACTTGCGATGTACCATACTTTAAAACGGAAATGACATAAGATGCTCTTATCGTTAAAGAATAAATAAACTTTAAAAAATAGTACGTACTGCGGGCGTAGTTGTATTCGTTATTATTTTATTAAATCACAATAGCAGATAATGTTTGCCCATTAAAAAAGGTTTGTCCATAATTTTGTTTTTCTAGATGCTGGTGATACCGATACACACTCGAGCTATCGTAAGAAACGACGCGCCGTTCGCCCTCAACATGTAAGTAACGACCCTGCCGATTTTATAAGAAAAAAGATTGGCAAATTAGACCTTAACGAGATTACTCAGTTAGCACGTCTCATCGAGGGACACGACGCCATTTCGAACGACGAACAAAACGCTGACAAGCAAAAAGAGCTCCAAGACCACATTATTAATTTATTCGATCTAGAGGACGCCCCCCATCCAGAAATGGTAAGGGATTCACTGACGCAGTTGCTGCAAGGCGCCACAAAAATGAGAGTCAAGTCAAAACAAACGAAAGATCATTCGAAAATAAAACAATTTTTCCAAAACAAACCACCCGATAAAAAGCCTCAGAAACCTTCACGTAAGTTGAAAGGCTTAGATGCAGACACGATCAAAGTGCCAGACTTTTCTGATGATGATGATACTGACGCCACTCTCATCGCGTCATCCGATTCAAAACATAGTCATCGTTCGCAATTTACACCGCAAAGAGAGAAACGTAAAGAATTTGTGCGTTCCACTTCTGAAGAAACTGTTCCTATAACGCAGTCGCGAAGATGCTCCGAGCCGACTCTAAAAGTCGTAATGCCTCAGGGTCGATCCAATTCAATCGATTCTCCGGAAATATTGAAAACGAGGCGTATAGCACAAATATTCGAAGATAGTAAAAGACGCACGCCCAGCCCTGAAACTGGCCCCATCCCTCTAAGGATAATTGACAACCCTGAAATGGCTTCGCGACGGCAAAGGATGGCCGACATAATCGAAGGAAAGCGCCGCGACACGCCCAGTCCGGACAGGTGGAAACGATCCGATTCCATCGGTGGCCCTGAAATGGCGTTACGGAAACGACGCGTTTCGGACTTGATCCAAGGCTACAACAAGCCACGTCAGAGTCCAGAGCCTGTTACGCAGAGAAGGAACTCCGGTGGAATGGCTTCTAGGATGCAAAGAGTATCCGAGCTAATGCAAACGAAGAACGCGGATTTCAAGAAGCCAAAGAGCTGCGGCAAAAGGAAAACGGCGCGAGAGATAATGAAACAACGTTTCGAAAAGAGTCTACAGCTGCTGGCAGCGCAGCCCCGACCCGACTTCGTTCCTTCCGCAGATCTCGAGAACGACTACGGCTTGCAGCAGTACAGGGCCAGTGCGCCGCAGTTTGACGAAAGAGTTAAAAAACTGGAGAGGAAGTTACATCATTATGTGAGCTCGGTGTGGTCGTGTGTTGTGCTCTGCCTCTGATGCATGTAACACTAACCATATCTAGCAATGGCTTGTAGCCATTTAACAGTCTCAAGTAGCTCTGCGATGAGACTCAATAAGAGACATGCGACCGACCTTCTGGTGCCAGCAGTTGCCTTGCTATGTTTGGAATACGCAAACTGTGAAAACTCGGGAAAGCTTTTCGTGTGTGCATGAAGTAACACAACACCGTGGTTCTGTGTATGTTTTTTAGTATTTTATCTCACATGGGTGTTTTAAATAGCAACCGATCGTCGCCCAGCATTGGTTCGATGATAACTAAGGCCTTGAAAAAAAATAAGGATGTTACATGATATTTATTTACACGTCCACAAGATTTTAACTAACCAACTTTTTTAACACAATGCACTCTCTTGCTAACAATATCAATGATTTGACATAGCAGCCGTTATTGTTTAATTGAGGCGCGTTTAAAACAAATTAAGCATTTTTTTGAGTTTTGTATGGCTACTAATTCACAAGGGGTTTCCAATGCATTATCAAGTTTAAGAAACTCAGTTTTAAGTTGACTTGTAGTTATCACCATATGCAACACAATTATCATATTGACCTTTCACAAGAGCCTGTACTTTAGGCCATGTCAAATAAAGATATTTTGAGTTTTTAATGTGATAATATTAGGCGCTGAAGTACAATGGGGGCCAGTTTTATATGGCCTACGAAGTCTCGCCGTACTAGAACGAGAGATTAGAAATTCGCACAAGGTCAAGATCATGTAGGTTCTTATACCTACACGCTGTTCCACCAAAGATGTGCTGCTATGCTATGTTTTGTACAACTATGGTGGGCAAGTACCCTAAACCTCTTCTGCCAATAATAAACTTCATTGTATGAAACTGTTATAGTCTGTTAAATAAGTCAGTTTACTTTGATAATTTTGAGGAAATTCAAAAATCGCAATCGGGCAACATTATACTTCCTGTTTCTGTAGAACGTCGAACCTTGTTTGATACTTGATTATTACTTCATTTCTGTTTTTGTCAGTACATATTAATAATATTATGAATAGTATGTTAAAAGTTAGTATAATTGAAATAAGTAAACAATAAAAATAAAACTAACATTTGTGTGGTTTTATGAAATAACGAAACAAGAGAAACTTTGCGAGTCACGGGCACCATAAATCTAATTTGGAATTAAATGAAAAGGAAAATTTGCAGAAAAAAATATAAAGAGGGAAAGTAAGAAATTTGAATTTCTGAGTGTATTTTGTAAGAAATTTTTTTCATGCAAAGTATCAAAATTATTCATTCATCATAATATCATTATATTCGATCCATCGATAATTATTTTACAGTGTTGCTCTATACCACTTTTCAACTACCTTTTAATTCACCTAAGTAAACTGACTTACCTAACAGACTATCATTGAAGATAATGTTGTGTTACGCTAGGAAGAAGCGCGCGCAGTCGGCGGCGGCAGCGGCAACAGAGCGTCGGGCGGCGGCGCTCGCGTGGCGGCGTTGGCTGCAGAACTCTCCAGCACGGCGACCTCCTCCGCGCCGCCCCTCACCAAGCCCAAGGACCTCATGCGCTCCGTGGGCAAAATTGAGAGAGAGGACTGGAATGTCAAGAAGATCGAACAGAAGATCATGGAGAACAGACTCGGCCGGCCCGAGCCGAAGACAGCGGAACGGGTTCCGAAGTGGGATAGAGAACAAGTAAGTTGTTATAATTTTTGATAATTTTTTTTATACAATGTACCGCCTATGCATCATGCACACGTAGAAATATGTCTCTTTACTTTTGTCGCTCTCTTTTTATGTCTTGCAATATGGACCAGAAAGAGAAAAGAGAGCGACAAAAATAGAGAGACATAATATCTCTACGCGCATCCTAGCCATGCAGGGCTACGGTCACTTAGCCCTGGGGTGCATTGTATAAAAAAACCCGGAGTCCATTGAATATTTAAATTTTTTCTACAAATTATCGAAGAATAACTTTTAAACTTGAAAAATAACTTTAACCCGTGTAA
This sequence comes from Coenonympha arcania, assembly GCA_036785405.1. Lineage (NCBI taxonomy): Eukaryota > Metazoa > Arthropoda > Insecta > Lepidoptera > Nymphalidae > Coenonympha > Coenonympha arcania. The sequence goes on from CM072082.1 coordinate 13,543,386, forward strand.
TTTTTTAATAGAATTTTGTTTTTTTCTTTTACAATACGACTTCCTACGCTTTTTTAAATTATTACTTTTGTTTTCATAATTTTTGTGATTGTTTATTTTTTAATTATTAGCTGCTTTCATACTTTATCAATTTCATGTATCAAATCACAATTAAATGATTATTTCAAAAAAAAAGTCTGAAAATTTAAAGGAAAATCACTTCTATTTTTACATTTCCGTCATTAAATACGAAAAATGCCCCATAATATTCATTGTTTTATTTATTATTATCAAACTAAATACAATTATCTACAATGCTGTAGAACAATTTGTAGCTATCTAAGACATGTAGCAAAATCTACAAACTCTTCAAATGTGACCCTCTTTCGGTCATACGAAAGGATGGCGCAGGAAAAGAAAACTGCAGTGGTTATTGTGCTTATCCACAAATTTAATAACTCTTTTTATTTGATACGAGAATTCGGACCTCCGTTATTTCATAAGAAATGAGGGGAAATGAAAGACAAGTTTAAAATAAATCACTTGCTTAAAAAAACAATTGTTAATTGATCACATATTCAAGATGAGCGCCATTAGCAGTTATAAAGTCTCAAGCAGTGAACGACTTCCTTAGCTAAGTAATTCAGCTGATAGGTTTTCTGATATTTCTATGGCAGCAGCATCGATAGTCTCTTTCAGTTGCCCTCTTGTAACTATCGGCTCTACTCGAACTATATTTCTAAGAGTCAATCGAGTCTTACAATAAAGTATAATTAATTGTACATGTGGCATTACTTAAATAGATTTAAATAGTATGCTTGTCATTATTATAAGATCTAATAACCTGATTGTCTATAAATAGTTTCTGGGTCGTCAGCGCCGTCTTAAGGAAGGTGATGCAAGCGAAGAAAAATGGGGTGAAATCGATCAAACAATCCACAAGTTTGATCAAAAACTCAAGGATTCCGGACGACCAGAGTTTGGTACAAATAAGGTAATTTATTTCGCGAGATTTTTAAATAGCTAACCGCAAATATGTAAATAAATTATGTGCAAGAACCGTAGATTTTTCGGACTTAATACGAATATCAAGAAAAACCTAGTATCTAATTTGCTCTATGTGATAAAATTGTTATCATTGTGGGCAAAAATCTCAAATAGGGAGCATTTTGAAAAGTATAGCACAATTTTAAATTAGTTTAGATTAGAGATTTTGTACAACAGAATTATTACTACTGTGTTTCTTGCATTTATAAAGTACTAGCGGATGGCCGCGGCTCCACCCGCGTTATATTCGGTTTTTCACAATTCCCGTGGGAAACATGGATTTTGCCGAGATAAAAATTAGCCTATATTTAAATCCAGGATATAACCTCCATTCTAAATTTCAGCCAAAACGGTTCAGTAGTTGCGACGTGAAGGAGTAATAAAAATACACACACACTTACACACAAACCTTCGCCTTTATGATATTAGTATGATTAGCCATAACGAGGCTTTTATTTCGATTAAATCCCGATCTGGATCTTTTGAAATACATATGTGAGTAGTAATAATAAATTAAAATAGAAAACAATGTTACAGGTTGCGAATCTTGCGACGAAATTCGTGAAAAGGGATGAACCAGATACTAATAAAAAGCATAAAGAAGAAACAAAGGAAGAGGTAAGCTGCTACTGGTTAAGAAGGTGGCTACCTTCTGGGCGCGAAAAATCAAATTTTATTTAGTTTTTCGCTAATATTGTTGGGCTTATTATACATCAGGTTTAAAGCAATGAGTTTTGCGAGCTTTACGTTTATGCATCTAATTGTTTTTATTATAAACATTCCTCAAAAATACCCGTTTAATTCAAAGTGACCGCTAGCTCAACGTGTCCCAACATTGAAGTGGCAATAGGCGGAGCACATAGCTTGTAAGATCGATGGACGTTGGGGACACGAGGTACTGGGATGGCGGCCACGGACCGGGAGGCGCAGTGTCGGAAGGTCTGGCGGTAGTTTCGGGAGGTCTATGTCCAGCAGTGAACGTCCATGGGCTTAAACGACGACGATGACGAAAGTTAGACAGAGAAAAAAGATTGACAAACGTAGACCAAACAACGAGTATATCTACGCGTGCATGATGCATAGGATCAACCCTCCACCACCCATGGCCTAATCAACCTCGCGGTTATGGAAGCCGAAACGCGGGAGGGCGCCCGTTCGGTAATTGCTCTTGGCGTGTGCCCGGGGCGCCTTCTTGACTCCCTACAAGTTGTTTCCTCTCGCTCCTTGTCCCTTTGAACTCACTCTCCTTATTCTGGGGCAGGACGATACAAAAGACGGACTCGCCGCGTCCACAGCATAAATTCTCTGTATCACTTCAAGCCGCTTCGCCTCTTATGCCACGCGTGCGCGAACTCCCGTAGCTTTCCGAAGTTGGCCGCCGAACCCACGAGATCCTGATAATAAACTGGACCAGAAACTTCACGAACAATCCCGTCCAGCAGCAAGTACCGGAGGTCCTCGTATAAGGAGCACTCCCACAAGACATGTTGGAGGTTCTCCTCCGCCAGTCCGCAGAAGCACTCGCCACTCTCGACCAGACATATCATGCAGGCGCTTCCGAATGCGATCGTGCCCCGTCAGCATCGTGCGTGCATGATGCATAGGCTGGTATTTGTTTGCAGAAGAAGCCGTGGCGCAAGGCGCACAGCAGCGGGCCGCAGTGCGCGGCGTGCGCGTTGACCGTGTTCGCGGCGGAGGCCGTGGTGGCGGACGGCATCCAGCTGCACCGCTCCTGCTTCCGCTGCGCCGTCTGCTACGCTGTGCTGAGACCCGGGTACGTTTATATTGGGTTTTTAGGGTTCCGTACCAAAATGACTTTCTCCGTCCGTCTGTCACACTCGATTGTTTCAGTAAGTATTCAAGCTTATCTTAGCTTATATTTCAATCCACGACGGCGTGCCCCACTCTGTCAAACTTCGTACGAATCGAAAGAAACAAGCGATTTTGATAAAGTGCAAAGTAAGCACTATATTTTGAAGAGAACTGTGGAAACTTTTTAGTTTACGACATTCTATAATTGATATTCGAACAAGTGTTTTTTAATAATGACTTATGTCATGTGACTCTCAATAAAAATTTTCCTTGTGCAAACAACGTTTTTGCTTCCATATCCTAGTTAACTAGTTCATTTCATCAAAAGGTTATGGCCCTATCCACGAAAGTCGCCATTAAAAACCTCTGCGGCCTAGATGACTACTCTACGTGGAAATTCGCAATTAAAATGATTCTGATACGAGAAAAGTTATTCACGTATACATCAAAGTACCCGGATTCCAAAGACTCCACCGCCATTGAGAAGGACCAAGATGCACTGGTTTTGATCTGTCTGCATGTGGATACTTCACTCTATGCGTATGTACAGGATTCAAAGTATGCCAAAGATGCTTGGGATAGCTTAGCGAAAGCGTTTGAGGATAAAGGTGTCAATCGCAGGATTACCCTCATGAACGCATTGCTGGATGATAAGCTAGAGAGACACTCGTCGATGCATGATTATGTTTCTGCAGTTATGTCTCTATCTCAAAAGTTGAAGGATATTGCCACCGGATTTGACGATGATCTTGTAGCTGTTGTGTTACTGAGAGGACTACCTGAAAAGTACAGACCTATGCGTATGGCACTGGAACACTCTGGGATGAAGTTGACTTCAGAGAACGTACGACAGAAGTTACTACAGGAGGATTCACGTCAAGGTTGCAGTACATCGTCTTCAACGGACTCGGCATTGGCAGTGAGTAAGAGTCGGAAACGGAATGGGAACAAAGACAAGAATATGACCAAAGTGAAATGCTATAGATGTGGAAAGCATGGGCATAAGAAGCCGGACTGTCCTGAAGGAAGGAAAGCAGATGATTCGACCTGCAAAATGAAAGACGTCGTGAGCCTGTCTTCATCAAGTGCCGGGGAATCCTTCAATCCGACGGAGTGGTACATCGACAGCGGGGCATCTTCACATATGTCTTTCCAGAAACATTGGTTTAAAGATTTGGTTATGAATGTCAGTATGAGTAACGTGACATGTGCGAATAATGATAAGATGGAATGCGCGGGTAAGGGTGACATCATGGTGAGTATGAAAGGTAGAATGCTTGCCGTGAGGGATGTCATGTATGTACCTGGTTTGCGTGTTAATCTGTTATCAGTTTCACAGTTAGTAGAGAGAGGATGGAAGGTGTTTTTTGACAGGGATGGATGCAAGCTAATTCACCATTTGGTTCCAGGCCATTTCAATGGAAAGCTTCTGGCTATCGCAAGTGAAGTCTCTGGTATCTACAAGCTTGAAGGTTGTCAGGCGGTTGTAGATGGGGCTGCGTTGGCGTCAGTGAAAGCAGGTAATCCTTTGATGTTGTGGCACCGGCGGCTTGGACACGTAAATGAGCGAGATTTACGTAAACTTCCGGGTGTGGATTTTGGAAAGAGCGTAATGGAGCCTTGTGTCGCTTGTATTAAGGGGAAGGCACATCGTTTACCTTTTCCAGTTGGTGAGGCTGAGACTGCAACTGGTTCACGCAGATATCTGTGGTCCAATGTCTGAACCGTCGTACGGTGGATCTCGGTACATGCTAGTAATTTTAGATGACTTTACACGTAAAACTTTTGCATTTTTCTTTAAATCAAAAGATCAGGTTTTAGATCATTTTAAAGTTTTTCTAGCATCTGTAGAGGTTGAGACCGGGTTGAAAGTGAATGAAGTGTTACTGTCTTTGAACTTCACGCGCTGTGACTTTGATAGCTGTCTTTTCAAAAATAATAATTTTTATATCGCTTTGTACGTTGATGATTTTTTATTATTTTAAAAGACAGAGTGCAAAAGGAAGTGTTGTTTGACTATCTTCGTAAGTATTTCACGATGAAGGATTTAGGGGAAGCTAGACAAGTTTTGGGGATGCTTTTGTCTAGGACGGATACCGGAATATATTTGAATCAAGAGAGGTTTATTTCGAAGATCTTGGATGAATATGGTATGAGCGATTGCAAACCAGTGAAAACTCCGATGGAAATGGATTTCTATAAAGCCTTGGCGGAAGGGGAAGGAGGTATGATCTTGTCCTGCCAAGACTATATCGTCGTTATCAGGCGTTCATAGGGTCGCTGAACTATTTGGCCTGTAACACACGCCCGGATATTGCGGCTGCGGTTAACTATGTTAGAGATTGCATTGCTAAAAATGTTATACGTCTGGACTATGTGTGTACGCAGGATAATCCAGCAGATGTGTTGACAAAAACTAGGTCGTGTGGCATTTACCAAATGTGTGCGCGATCTGAGTTTGGGTGTGTGTGGTGTGGTGTGATGTGAGGATATCTGATGATGGATGTTGTTTGAGGGGAAGTGTGGAAACTTTTTAGTTTACGACATTCTATAATTGATATTCGAACAAGTGTTTTTTAATAATGACTTATGTCATGTGACTCTCAATAAAATTTTCCTTGTGCAAACAACGTTTTTGCTTCCATATCCTAGTTATCTAGTTTATTTCATCAAAAAGAACTCACACTTGATTTTCGCTATTTTGTCGCTTATTGTTGCCTAACCTGGTGAGAACGTCCATGGATCTAAAATAGTCTAAAGTAGCAACAAATGTCAATTTAGTACCGTGGACCTTTGAGGGGGCGCTTCAAATCGGCACAAAAAATGAACTGACAATAGTATAGATATAGAATGTTTGACCAGCGTACTAAGCTATTTTTGCTCTTTGACACATGAAACCACATGAAGCAGATATAGCAATAACGAGGAACCAGAGAGAGATAAAGATACAGTGGTGCTTTCTGGTCCTTCGCTATTGCTATATCTGTTTCATGTGTCTAAGGGAAAATAAATGAATGCTCATGAATAAAGCTTACTATAGTATTAAGGGTTATTTACATGAATTAAATCCTTGGGAGGAGGGAATGAACTGCTGTAATTATACTAGCTCATTTCGTTTTTAAGAGTCTTTGTGAAGTGGTGATAACAGAAAACAAAACCCTGCTGAGTTTGCTGTGGGCTTCTTCACAGTGCGTGTTAGAACCCTCGTAAACTTAGTTTTAAGTCGACTTGTAGTTATCACCATACATATGCATCAAATATAATAACGACGTTTTACAAGAGCCTGTACCAGGACAGATTAATTTGTTTTGCTATAATCCGCTACTTGAAAAGATTCTGTATGGTAAAAGAACGGTAAGGGTATATAAGAACGCGTTGCTGACACGAGAGTCACTCTACGATTTCGCATTGTGAAGTCAACGTCTCCTGAGGATGTCCCGGTTCGGGACGAAACGTGCGTCGAAGAAAGTGTTGGAAAATTGTGTGTGGTGTTTCATGTGGGCAGTATTCCTGCATATTGTATGATACAGAATCTTTTCAAGTATCGGATTATAGCAAAACAAACTGTCCTGCTAATTATTGATTTCCGCAAAATAACGCCTGCTTCTATTCAATATTTAAGAGCCTGTACGTAAGGCTTGTGAAATAAAGATACTTTGTGTCTTTTTTGAGTTTTTTTAATGGAAAGAGTATAGTATACTAGAGATCAGTGGATTGTGTCTTTTCAGGAACTACACACGAACGGTGGAACAGTTTGGCACTCGTTTAGTCTGCCTGCGTCATTCCGGAGTGATAACCGGGGCCGGCGCCGGGAGCCCGCCGAACGCGCTGTCCGCGCCGGCGCCGCCCCGCAGCGAGGCGCCGACTCCCACTCCGGAGCGCATCAGTCTCGAACTGTCCGACGGCGGCGCCCGCGAAATTGACGAGGACGAATGGACTGACAGGAATTTCCTCGCTTCCGAAACATCGGTCACGGGTATCCTCAGGTAAACTCGACACTCGACGAGTCGAATATCCGAATTGGCGTTCACATTGTTTTCGTGAAATTCGGAAATTAAATTCGGATACGTCACAAAAATTCACCATTCATTGTTTTGGCGAAAGTTGTTTTAGAAAGACGATACGTTTTTAAGACGTGTCCGTCATTATTCACGATTCTTGACGCGTGTCTATCGTAATATTGTTTTGTCATTTTCATGCAATGTCAGTATGAAAATTTTAAAACAATATTACAATCATATTGCTATAAGAGATGGTGGAAGACACTTGATTTTCGCCATCTTGGCGCGTAACCTGGCGTGAACGTCCATGGAACTAAAATAAAATGACATTCAAAACGGTCTCTACCAACAAACGTCAATTTTGTACCGTGGACTTTCGAAGGGTACGCTACATATGGGCACAAAAAATGAACTGTCAATTTTATAGAATGTTTCATCCAGCATATATTATTAGAGATCAGGGACCGTACCACCATTTCTTATGGTAGAATTATTGTAATATTGTTTTATTTTCATACTGACATTATATGAAAATGTCTAAACAATATTACTCATCGGCAACCCGACACTGGTCCACAAAAAACTTCAAAGCCTTGAACATCGTCGTAAGATTGCCTGTCTGTCGGTATTCTATAGAATATATTTCGGAAAGTGTGCACAGGAACTTTTTAATTTGGTTCCCCCGTCACCTTTCTACCATAGAACGGCAAGGCATCGTAAAGGCTTCCGCCCATACATAGTTGACGTACCAATGACGCGTACGAAGCGGTTTGGTTCCTCGTTCCTGATACGCACTGCAAAGGCCTGGAATACACTCCCAGGCAGTATCTTTCCTGCCACTTACAACCCGGGTGCCTTCAAATCAAGATTGAATAGGCATCTTCTAGGCAAGCGCGTGTCATCACTTTCCATCAGGTGTGATCACAGTCAAGCGCTAGCCTATATAGTATAAAAAAATTGGTTGACTGTAAAGTCGGTTTACTGACGATAGCTGAACGTGACAACGTCTTCTTTGTCGCTCGTTCCGCGCTCGCGAGGTAACGCCGGTAACGCCGCATGAGCGAGGTAGCGCCGGTAACGCCGGATGAGTGAGTCATGTTTTTTCGTGCGTGCAACCGGCTCTATCGATTTATAAGACGTTGTCACGTCAAAAAAAAAAATTACAATAATGCTGCTATAAGAGATGGTGGTACGGCTCCTGGTCTCTTACGTGTAGCGTCGTAACGATACGCTTACGATACGACTACGCTTTCGACCCGTGAGTGAAGGGGCTAATTATGACACGTGCAATCATTTGAACAGCGACGACGAAGACTCGAGCACGGACGAATACGCGGACGCGGCTGAAAGCGACAACGACGCGGCGCGCTCGCCCGAGCCGGCCATGCTGCACGCGCAGTCGCCGCATTCGCATCACCTCTACTTTTCTGATGACTCTTTTGGTTATGATGACTACTCGGATGATGGTAAGTCAAATTGATACATTTATTACTTAAAATCGAAGAAGGACAGCAACGCGTCGAAACTGCATAAGAAGCTTTCAATTTTCAATCGAAATTGTGTAGAGTTTGAACATCACCATGGTCTGTGGAAAAGTGCAAAAACAATTCGAGAAAATTGGTAAAAAGAAACGAAATGTCATAACTCTGAAAATAAGTTTGTTACCTAAATAACTCCAATGAGTTACAAATAATTCGAGAAAATTAGTAAAAAAAGACGAAATGTCATATTTTTACCGGATAAAAAAATTTCAAAGAAGGTTCTCAATTCGACATGTTTTTTATGTTTGTTACCTCATAACTTTTGACTGGGTGAATCGATTTTGATGATTCTGTTTTTATTAGAAAGCTGACGCTTCCCGTGTGGTCCCATTTCAATTTAGTCCATTTCTGATAATGGTATCCATGAGAAACCCATGTCTTGAATTTTTAATTGGAATGGATGTATATATAGTTGTTAAAGGATGTATAATGTTGGTTATAAAATCATTAATGTAGACCTCTGCAACATATGTAGACTTCTTTATTATTTTCGTTTTTTACAAGGGAGTGTTTATTACCTATGAAATTTAGTACATTATATAAAAGAATTTACATTAGTAAAAAGATTACGTCACCCTTTTGGATGATATAATGGTTATTAGGACATTGTGTGTTTTAATGTTGGCAATAATCAAACTGTTTCAGAATCTTTTGAAGTGGATTGCAGTAGTGCAGATAAAATATGTAAATAAAACATTTACGGCCGAAATTAATAACCTATCCTATCTATCCGGATTTGTGCTACCGTAGATAGAAATTTGACATAACTTATATGGAGTTTACGTCAAATTTCTATCTCAGATATGGCAGGATCGGATATGTTATTAATTTCCACCTTTAGTCTAGTAGACAGATGAAGGGAACGCTGTGGATGGTGCATTTCAGGTCCGGAATCTTCAAACAACGAGTCGTGCTCGCGCATGCGGGCCGCGCGAGAGGAGCGCCGTCGAGAAGTGCCGGCGGAGGCGCGGCCGCCGACCGGCAGTAGCGAGGTACCGCGCTGCGTGATCGCGTAGCCTCGAACCGCGCGTCGCAGCCCGCGCCGGTCGCGTAGGGAGGTGCGCCCCGGAACGCCTTTCGCCCCACGCCGCCATGCCTCATCTCTCATTCTTGACTCTCGGACACGTCTTGACGTTTACGAGCTTCCTCACACCACTACTCGCGGCGCGCTACGATGTCCGGATAGAAGTGAGGCTTCAAGTCTCTCTATCTCACGCTTAACGGACGGTACTACCTCGGCTTGCTTAGGAAGATCCTTGGTCATTTAAGAAATACTAGAGGATTAAATCGAGGATTAAATCTAGAATTCATATATGGTATAGTTGAGCCATTGTTGCTAACGTTCGTACGCACCGAAAACATGTCTATAAACCTTCATAGAAAAGAAACGGGAGTGTCGTGGGACGCTCGGTAGAAATAAAGTTGGAAATAACACCTAAAAAAAACTCCGAGTGAAATTACACATAAAAATATAATTTCATGTGAGATTTCACCCATCGCGATAGGTGGCGCTGTCTTGAGCTGGCGATATAGAGTTTAATACCAAATCTATATACGTAATTACTTGCGTGCCTGTCCAATTGACTAGTAAGAGAAATTTTCATTCTAGATTTTCAAAGATTTTCCTCGTGACGGGGTTTTCGTCACGAAGAAAATCTATTTTACTTCACCTAACCCCTGACCCATATTCTTGAAAAGAAGCTTTGTTTCAAAATCCAAATCTACTGAAAAAACTGCTTAATATTATTGTAACAACAACTTTAGATTAATGAACTGAAAACAACGCGTAGGAAAGTACTTCACATTTTCAATGCGAAGTATTTTTCTGAAATTTCTGTTATTTTCGCTTTAAAAATGAAAAAGAAAAATGTTTTTATGCATCCCCGTCGCACCCTCACAAAATGTTCCTAAGAGCAATATTTTCTTTTAGTACGGGCTCTTAAAGTTAAAGCGCTCGTGGGTGACGCTTGTTTCTTACCGGGCATCTTAGCGTGACCACTGTAATATATACATTATACAGGGCTGTTTTCTGTTGTACCTGATCGGATGCAAATCTATCATAAAATACTTCATAAAGTCACGTATGGAATACGTGACTTCTGTGGTAGTGCACATTCTGTGGTAGTGCACGGTTATTTTTTTCAATACGAATACTTAATTCGGGGAATTAAGAAGGTTTTTCCAAAAAGAGCGCCCTGTATAATCTTTGCGCAAGATCCGTAAATCACAGTATTTTTACACATATACTATACACTAGTTTCACTCGGTCCAAATAAAAAAACCCTAAATTGATCAAGTGATTTCTGCGCATTCTAATACATTTTTTGAATTTCGTTCCATTTCCGTTCCATCTATCGAAATGGAAGGAAATGTAAAAAAATGTATGAAAACGATCGCTAAATTGGACATGTGACCTCCGCGCATTATACACCTTATACATTTTTTTAATTTCGTTCAAAAGCGATGCAATCTTAACGCATGGATGAGACATATATGGCTAAATCAGCCGAGTTATAAATATGTCAATCCACGATGACGTGCCCCACTCTGTCAAACTCCATACGAATCGAATGAGTCTTAAGCGATTTTGACAGATTGGGACGCGTCTACGTGGATTGTTATATCTATAACCCGGTTTTTCGTTTAGCCAACCATTTTCCGTAAGGCGTTTTCATCTCATTGACCCAACAACGTTCAATCGAAGCATGCGAACACAATAACATAAAATGGCGGCGGCGAAAGGTAAGAGTGCAGTTGCCCACACTAACTTCCGTCTCGGAACTCCCTATTTATTACGTCATACATAACTTATCCCTCAGATAGTTTATCTGGCAATTGTAAAATCAGCCCTTAGTGTACGTTAAAGAACTTCATGCAATTAGGATTCCGTACCAATAAAACAATTTTTCAACCGACCGAAGAGGTTCTCAATTTGACAGTATTTTTTATAACAAAGAATAATGAGACGAGCAAGACGTTCACCTGATGTTAAGTGATACGCATGCCCATGACAGATACAGCGTGTACCATAATTTTGCATTGCAGTATTATACGACACACTGCACTGTGCTCTTCTTTCACAGTTCTTAGGTCTCATTGTGAATTTGTGACCTTCTTACCTTGTGTATTTCTTACCAAATTTTATGTTCCTTGTACTAATAGAAGTATCCCATAGGTGATGTTAAATGAGTTTAAAATAATTGTTTGACTGATGAATAGACGATTTGATTTTTGTATTGAGACACGGAACCCTAAAAAGCATATAAATATTTAATTCAGTTCATATGACGTAGTTTGTAGCAGTTCTCTTAAATTTGCAGTGTTGTGTAAATGTGAGTTTTGCTTATTATAAATAAATATTTATTGCGCTTTTGACTGCATTATAATATTATTTAAATAGATTATTTATTCTTGCTTAAATTGGTTTATTTTTTGTTTTCTCTTTTTTTCGTTCATTCGACTAGAACTCTTTTTTTACCGACTTTCTTTTGAAATCGGTATGTATACAAATGACAAATGCAATGGTATTTGTATGTATTTAAAACAGTCATTGATAGAATAATATTCACTGAAATATTATTTCACATTAATTTCGGAAAAAAGAGAATTTTTGATGTTTATTTTCATTTGTTATTTGCCTTTGCTTGCTTTTAAATATATACACTTAAAAGTGTGTGTTTAAATATTATGCGTATTATATGTATATGATGCTTGTGGATTTAACTAACATTGCAGTTATAACAGAACTCTATTATTTATTATATTATGTATAATATATGTAGCGATTATAGAGACAGGAAGTTAGTGTGGAAAGTCCTCTTTGGGCACCTAGTTGTATCAATTGATCTTTTTATCCAATAATTCTATATTCTAGTTAATATTAATACCTTAGTAAGATAATTTGTCGAGCGTACGACTGTATACTTTGCGTATAGAATAAGAGAAGAATCAAACTTGTGCCATATTGGATGTTAAGCTAACTTTACTCATGCAATATGCCACCATAACCATAAAGTTATTTGACCTTATAAAAAAGTTTTAAAGGGTTGCCATCTTGAGTCTAGTTTAGGTTGTCTGTTTGTAACGAGACGTTACACTCTTCAATAACTGTGAAAAAATAACCCAAATACATAGTTTGTTATTCTTTATATTAACTGATCAACTTGCATAACATTAGAATATCATTAATATATTGAAATATACTTAATGAACATTAAAAATTAACAGATTTTTAATGTTCATTAAGTATATTTCAATATATCGAAATTAGTTAAACACTTCATTGAATAAAAACGTACAAACTATCACATTTATAATATTAATAGGATATTGTCATGTGAATTTCAAACAGGTGGAGTCTGAAGACGAGAGTGAAAGCAGCGAGGAAGAAATATCGTCGGCGACCGAAGTATCAACAGACAGCGAGTTCGCTCGCGAGGAGTGCGCGCCGGCGCCTTCCCCGCCCGCCATCCTCGTGACGGAAGCGCCGCCCCCCGCGCCGCCGCCCCCGCAGGACTACCCGCTGAGCCGCACGCGCTCGGCGGGCGGGCTGGCCACCAAGCGCGCCCTGGAGCTCAAGAGGAAGTACCTGCTCGGCGAACCCTCCCCGCCCGTCGTGAGGAAGTCCGACTCCACCTCGCAGCTCGACACCAAGCTGGAAGCCTTCCGCTCCAATATAACCGAATTCCAAAAGCTGTTGCACCCTGCAACTCCGCAATCGCAGACACCAATAGTCACGTTTCAACTGACGACAGAAGAGAAGAAACCTATGCCTGATATCATACAAAACTTGTGCAGCGTTGCGCCGGTGGATCTGCTCACCAAAGGAGACTCGCCGCTCTGTAAGACCGATTGGAGAGAACCCGTGTGCGAGGAAACTAAGAAACAGGAGATAGAGTCGGACTCGCTCTCCGACGAGGATTCATCTCACACGCAAACGTTACCGAACCAATCCGTGCCTCGAGTGGAAGTCCACGATGAGGGTGGCGAGCTCATACAACTGGACAGCTTAATGATCGTGAGTAGTAGCGCCGACGACAACGATAGAGGGTCGGGAACCGCCACTGCCACGGGCCCCACGGTCCTGGTGGCGCCCGAGTCCGAATCCTCGGACTCCTGCCGGGACGTAGACGCGACCACGTTAGCACTGACTGAAACAGAACTGTCCGACTGGGCGGCTGAGAGCGGCGTGCTAGAAGATTGCGCCTTCGAAGACAAAGATAGTAAAAAGAGAAGCAAAAACCCGAGGAGTCTCAGCGGCCCCAAACTAGTACACGAAACCAAAAACATTTCAGCTATCGCGTCACACGTCTGCGGGAAAACGAGTCCAGTCGAACGAATAGTGTTTTCGAATGCGCTCGATCATTTCGAATTCGTCGACGAAGGGGACCCAGACCCGTCCGTCGAGACTCCCAGCACTCCTCGCAACGAGGGGTACATGGAGTTAGTCGACGATGACTACGACCACTACTCGCCCAATAAAGACAGGTCGATGAATTTCATAGAGAGAAGTTTCTCGGAAATGACTGTCAAGCCTTTCGAAGCAGAGGAAGATGTACGGCATGATTTATCAGAAGAAATAAAATTTATAGACGACCAGGACTCCAAAACCGAGAGTTTGCCCAAAGGTGAAAATTTTATTTCGTCGCCTACTCAAACTGTCGTCAGTGAACCTTTAGAACAATCCATTGACAATAGTGATCACAGGGATTGTTCAATAATTGATATATCCAATCATAATAGTTCAATTAATGAAAAAGATCTTACTAATTTAGAATCCAAAACCGAATCTACAAATAGTATACCTACTAATAGTACACCTACCAATAGTACACCTGAGAAGACACATTCTCCAGAAAATAACGATATGAACAGAAACGAACAATCGAAAACCAATGAATATAAGAGTGAAGTTTCCCTGGATGATATATCACCACCTCTGGCATCCGAACAAAATGTATCACAAATCAGTATTACCTATAACCTTAGCAAGCCCTTCACGAATCCATGCAGTATTAGAATTTACGCACCGGCAATATGTAGGTCGGCCAGTGAAACATTCAATCCCAACGTGAGGAACGCGACGTCTCCGACGCTGAACATCGACCGGAGCCCTTCGTATCATTTGAGCTCGGACTCCATGACCGCAACGAGCCCGACGCCCGAGCGCGAGACGATCGAGAGAGTGCAAGAGCTGAAGAAGGAGAGAGAGGAGCAGACGGAGGTGGTGCGGAGACTCGTGCTGCAGCGGCTGGGCAGCGGGCCGCGAGCGAGCAAGAAGTCGTCGCGGCGCCGCGTGCCGCCTCCGAGTGGCGCGCCGCCCCCCGTGCCGCCGCCGCCCGCGCTGCCGTCGCCCTGCCCCTCCCCGCGCCCCAGCCCGCCGCCGCCGCCGCGCCCCGCGCCGCCGCTCGGGGCCCTGCCCGTCACGCCGTCCTTCTCCGACCCCGACCTGACGCAGCAGAGGCGGCGAACGGGCATCATGAGGAGCATCTCCAATTACTTTAATAGGAGGCTCGGACCCCGGCAAAAGGTAACTATTATTTTGTTCTTATTCTGGTTGTTGACGATTCGGCACGAGAAAAGACATCATTTCTCCTTGTCGTAATGAAGGTTTTCACGAAAATTCGCAGTTGGCATCACTTCAAACAAAAGATCTTCTATTAATATTACTGCAGACTTAATAAATTCAATAAAATCCTCCATCACGTAGTCTAGTAATACGAATAAGTTTCATGACCATATGGCTTGACATAAGAATGAATATCGACAATCACAGATTATATTGTGTTCATTGGAACTTGTACTAGAAAGGTCCAAAGGTCTTAGTGCTGCCATCTAGCGAAAGTCATTTCAGAAAACCTTCATTTAAAACATTGTGCACAGTTGGTAACAATATCTGAAAGTCATGTTGGCACGCATTGCATTTTTACATAAATCAATGTTGTCACTTTAACGAAGTCATCAATTATCACGCGACGAAACGTGCATCTAACCTGTAGCTCTAGCCATATGACATATTGCGATCCGATTAAAAGAGGAAAATTTAACTAAATCTAGTCAGATGCTAAATTTAGCGATTATTTTTATTCATTTTTTATACATATATATTTATCAGTTATCTAGTACCCATAACACAAGCTAACGCTTACGTTGGGGCTAAATTGCGATGTGTGTAATTAGCACACATCGCAATTTAGCCCCAAAGTAAGCGTTAGCCCCAATTTAGCCCTTTCTTTTTTCCTGTTAAAAAAAAGAAAGATATACACCCTGTACCTATTTTCATTTTCTGAATTTTGTTCCATTTCTATCTATATATCGTATCGTAAAATATTATATGACTAGAGCTGCTGTGTGAATACTGTAAATAGAGGTGGCTGTATGGTCTAGTCGGGCGGGTGTCCGTGTTTTGGCAAAACAAAATTAGAGGGTTCAGAAGGATTCGACACTATCTAAAACAATAACCGAAGGACGCCTACGGTAGACTAACACTAGTTAAATTTTCAGTGTGTCTCGGAGCCGGACCTGACGACGCACGTAAGCATATCAAATACAGTATCGTGAAGTCGTGAGTCGCATGCTGTGTCCATCTCTCTCGCACCCATCATCCGCTGACTGTACGTTGTCTTGTCTCACGGCCGCTGTTACGTGTTGCTTTTGTTACATGCTCGTACTCGTATCTTATCGTTTTCTCTTCGACATTGGATCATGGACATTTTATCAGAAATACATTTTCGCGTAAATACGTATCAATCGTTAAAAGTCTGTATCACAGTCAAAACATGGGTGCTGACCAATGAAAAACACTTGATATAATCGTTTTGTCATTGATGCAGTTCTTAAATGATTGATACATTTTTACGCGACTGAGCAGCAGATATATTCAGTGTCAGCAGGTCAAAATAAGTAATAGCAAATCTATATTTCTTCATACGCATGTTTAGGCTTTCTTTGAACCTGTTTATTTCCAGATCCTTTAAAGTTTTCTGTATCCAGGTTTTTCTATTCTATCCAGAGAATCAGAGATATAAATTGACATAAGCTCCATACAATTTTGTCCAGTTCTACTTCAGATTTTCAGATAAAGCAAATTAATTGATAGGATAGATTATATTAATTAGTTAGTAGTCACTATTTGTACCTAACTTAACTAACTTTTTACAAATATATTAAATAATATTATGTTTATTAAATAATATTTAGTTGTCTAGTACCCTTAACACAAGCTATCGCTTACTTTGGGGCTAGATTGCGATGTGTGTAGTGTCCTGATATTGACAATCTTAATGTAAATAAACCTACCTTAACATTATTATTTTAAAAGTTTCACTCGCCTGGAGGTCTGTGACCAGCAAAGTTCCAGTACAAACACAGTCTTATCCTTTATTTAAAACCTCACAACACAGTCGTATCCTTTATTTAAAACCCACCCTGTATAAATCGCCGTTACCTGTTTGCCCACCCAAGAGATGCTATGTTGCCTTCGTACGTTTGTGTGTAAACCCACCTAGAATCGGTTGCTTTTCATCATCTATGAAGTCAACTGAAAATCAAGGGATTTCATTGGTGCATTTGATTTAAAACGTTTCCATAGCGACTTATCACATATCTGGAGGACGAGTATCTTAAAATTTGATCTTGATCCAATGTTATGACTTATTGTTTTTCGTATTCTTTGCTTCCTATCGTCAGAGGCTGTTTCAAACTAAATGTCATGCTGCATATTATTTTAG
Source organism: Coenonympha arcania (assembly GCA_036785405.1). Taxonomy (NCBI): domain Eukaryota; kingdom Metazoa; phylum Arthropoda; class Insecta; order Lepidoptera; family Nymphalidae; genus Coenonympha; species Coenonympha arcania. The sequence goes on from CM072082.1 coordinate 13,560,495, forward strand.
CTTATTTTTTATTTTATTCCATCCTGCGATCGTTTTGCTACAGTTGTGAATATATGAACATGATTTAATATTATAAATTGCATGCGTGTATCGCTTCATTTAAAATTCTGTATATTTATTGCTAGTTTCTTACAAAGTTAAGATTTAAGAAGATATTTTACCAGTCTTCAATATTTTTGCAGCATTTTGTGAGTGTCAAGTACCTTTAGTTGCTATTAGAAAAGTTGCTAAAGAAGTTTTAGCTTTTATGTCAAAAAAGTGACATAAGACCCCACTTTAATTTTGCATTCCTTTGCCACTACAGAAGACTCCTACTCCTAAACTTGTCGTATTTTAATTTGATTTTCAGTGAACGCTAATTATTTTTATCCTAGTTTGTAATAAAGTAGTAATTTGTGTCAACCCTACACGGTACCATTATTCTGAAAAAAAACATGATCATTCTTTACTCATGATTTTGATAGTTGCTGTGGTTTAGAGTTTAGACAATGCAAGCTATTTACAGCTTAAATTTTACTGAAAGTCTTAGGCAAGAAATTGTTTCCTGTAAATCAGTCTTTTACTTGTAGCAATCAGTCGCCGCTCGTGAGGAAATAAAAAGGGAACATACCTTGTTGCGCTCTCTGTCACGTTTTACAACGATCCTGCCGAGCAATAAACGTCGTCCTTTTTCCGCATTTTATGTCATCGCGAGCGGCAAATGTTTGCTACCGTTACAGCACCTCTAGCCATATAGCATTTTGGGATACGCAAAAACGATGGAAATGGAAGGGAGTTCAAAAATGTATGAAAATGATCGCTAAATTGGTCAGGTGACCTCCGCGCATTCATGTACATTTTTTTTAATTTCGTTCGAAAGCGATGCAAAAGCAAACTTAAGAAACGCATGGCTGGGACATATGGGCACATGGCTCGAGGTGCAGGTATGAAACAGTGGACCAACTCGTTGACCGGATTTGTTTGTAGCACCAGATGCCTCAAAGCCGGCACGGTGAGGCGCGCAAGTCGACGGGCGCCCTGCAGGAGGCGCCACCTGTGCCTCCCCCGCCCTTGGGCTACTCGCCGCCGCCACGCGCGCCCCTCGCGACACGCCCCGCCTCGCCGCCCGCACCGCCGCCGCCGCCTGGTTTGTAACGTTTCTTTTTATAGATATACACTATACCAGTGTTGAATTTTGCAATGCCACCTAAAGGGAAAAAACTGTTAATACTGTAGATAGAAAATTTTACTCAAAGAAAACATTCCTTTATTTTTGAATGCAGTTCTCTTTCTATTCAAAAATAAAGGAATGTTTTCTTGGAGTAAAATTTTTTATCTACAGTTTTACAGCTAAATCGCTATAAACTTGACCCTCCTGATGGTCTGCGGGACGCGGGGCGGGTGATGCGATTGGCTATAATGATACGGCAGCGCTGTCAGCGGACAGTGAAGGACTAGCTCATTAATTGAGCGCTCCCGCCCCGCATCCAGCAGACCATCAGGAGGATCAAGTTTATAGCGGTTTACCTATAAGTGTACCTTCCCTTCAAGTGGCATTACAAAATTCCACCCCGATTGACGGAGAATACAGCACACAAAAGAAAAATAAATATACAACCACACAGAATAACAAAAAAATAACGTGACAACAGTGCGTTCGCATAAAGAAAATTGGGTCATCGTTGTCCATCGGCCCCGACCAGTAAAACTGCAATTTTGATGTAAGATTTTGTCTTTTAAACTTTGTCTTACAAACACGTTTAACAACAACATCTCATATCATTTTTCATTCACCTGATAATATAATAATTATATTATGTCATTAGCATACAGTTATTAACCGCAACTTTTTTTTATATCCTTTTGTATTGCTATTTAATGCAAGATCGAGCTTTATCATTTTAAACATTGCTATTGAGGGTTTTCCGAAATGACGTTCACTAGGGGGCAACACTGAGGTCCTTCTAGGATCGGTCAGGCATCGATCAAAAGTATCAAAGCACATTCAATATCTTTCACCATCGTGCGTTGTCGCAAAGCTCAAATTGTATTGTTTTAACAAGATTAAAGTAATTATTTATAGTATAAGAAGACAGTGTGTCAAAGTGGCGCCACCTGGTGATGCTAATTTTCGTGAAAACCCTCATCGACTAAAGAAGAGCACTATTAAGCTTTGTGTCTGCATATGCAGTCTCAGTAGAGCAGTCTCTACTTGAAGCAGATTGTCGTTCCATATTAATTATGGAATGAGACATCAACCGGTCGACATCTATGACAATCGTAGATGACATGACACTAATTTTAAAAGGCGAAAGTTTATATGTTTGTTAGTCGGATTAGTGAAAACCCGAAATTATACAGTGTATATAGTGGGACCTGTCCTAAATGCTATTCCATGCAATACTGAGTTCGCCAAACGTCAGCATAAGGCCAATTCAATTTCATCTATAAGACAGTTAATAAAACACTTACTATTTATTACAAGTCAACTACACCAATGCAAACAAATAGTAACAACTTGGTTACACAATCTGAATTACAATGACACCGAACAATTACTAAAATTACATTTTTGATCAATTACCAAAAAATTATATAGCCACACATACGTATTCGCACACACACCCGCACGCACACACACACACACACACACACACACACACACACACACACACACACACATACACACACACACACACACACATACACACACATACACACACACACACACACACACACACACAGACACACACACACATACACACACACACACACATACACACACACACACAAATATGTATAACTATACCTAAGTATTGTAAGATTATCTGTTGTTGGTATATAATAATGATATAACAAACAGGAAGAGCGAGGTTCAGTTGCTACATTATAGAGTAGTAACAATTAGAGTATGTCTGTTAAATATTGAATATTCTCAAAATATCGAATTAAATCAAAAGGCTTACTAATCCAGTAACAAACGTACACACCTATAAACTTTCACCTTTATAAAATGAGTGTGATGTGATCTACGATCGCTGTAGATGTCTACCGGACAATGTGTACAGCGTTATGGTTTTTTTAAACCCTGTATATGGCTAAGACTGATGAGGCTGCGTCTAGTAGACACACACCTTCAAGAGTGGTCTGCTTTGGCTTAACCCGTCACAACTCATTAACAAGGAGGCGAGGCGCTAGGGGGTGGGGACGTGGACGAGCGGGACGCGATGCAGCTTTGGTTCGAGGCGCGGTGGGCGCGGCTGGTGGCGCAGAGACGCGCGCGCGAACACCCGTGCGAGGAGCCCGCCGACCGACGGCTTGCTCGCCTTCAGAGGCGGCTGTCTCGCCCCTTGTCCGGTAAATCATCCCACACGCCACCCACTCTCCTACTCAAAAAGAACTCATTCTCTAATACCGTGTCAATAATACTTCGGCACTACCATCTCTTTTAGCAGTAGTGCTACAGTACAGTTTTAATATTTTCATGCAAACATGGTAGGAAAATATCTAAATAGTACCGTAACATTACTGCTTTAAGAGATGGTGGTACGACCCCAGATTATATTAAACTAAAACAAATTGCAGAGGAGCTTTCAAATGCAGGGCGCGTTAGAACCCTAGGCAACTTTTTAGTTAGACTACGTACGTTATAAAATGTTATTTGGTATGTTTTTGAAATTGATTATACGAAGTCTTAGAGAATGTGAGATTTTTTTCGAATAAAGCGTTTAGTGTTTTTACCATAATCAGCGCATAATTTTTGAATCATTTTCGTATTCCTTAAACATATAAGGCGATGACCCTTATCCTAATTGTATGATTACTTGTGTTATTGGTAGGCGATATGCAATGCTTATTGTTTGCTACATGTACCTACGCTAAGATTTTGTTTACTTCATACCGCCATGCATTAGCATACATTTTCATTGTTCATTCATAAAAGTAATTACAAAGATATTGTTAGGGTTTTTAAATACACACAACTAATTAATTGTAGAGAAGCAATAATACATTGTAATATGTCAAATATGCCAAACACAAGAATAAAGTGGGCTCAATCCACGAAGACGCATTTTCCACTCCTTCTGCACAATCGCTAATGTTTCATGCGATTCGTAGGAGTTATAGGAAGGTGTGGGGTGCATCTTCTTGGATTGAACTACCTATTTTACTGCCCAGTGTCCAATTGCCGCCGCGACGTTAGTTCCAGTTTTGGCCACTGGACAAAAAAAGCTTGTGGCAGTGATTAATTGAACCTGAACGCTCGTCCCCTCGATCCTCTTTGACATGGTGCCCCGTGGTCGTAGCCGCGCGGGCGAGGTCCTTATTAGACAGCTTCCGTGTTCCCAACCAAGTATAATCTGGGTGCCTTCAAGAGAAGAGTGAAAAGGCATTTTCTAGGCAAGCGCGCTCCAACCTAGACCTCATCATTGCTGTCCATCAGGCATGGTTGTCGTCAAGCGAAAATTTATGAATTATTAATAAAATTGTGTTCGTTAGTTAATTTACAAAAAACCGACTACAACTCTCATCAAACTGCTGTTGAATACATCCTTTCCAATTAAAAATTTAAGACATGGTTTTCTCGTAGAAGTTGTCATTATCAGAAGAATCATCAAAATCGATTCACCTAGTCAAAAGTAATGAGGTAACAAACATAATAAAACATACAGTCGAATTGAGAACCTTATTTTTTTTAAGTCGGTTGAAAAAGACAATTCCACTTGTAATTTAGTAACTGTTATTGTTATTCTTCCAGCTGAACAACAGGCCGCGACCGTCGCCGAGCTGCTGCAAGTCTCTGCACAGCGCGAAGCACATCAAGCTTTGGCAGCGGCCGATAGGTATGACTGCTGGCAAAATTTGCCACACTAGAAAAAATAAAACTCAGTAAACTATATACTATCACTCGCTGCAATACAGGGTCATATAAAAATACCACATCGCTCTCGGCCTGTAGTTGTTTACATTAACACTAATAACTTTTGTTCTACGACTTTTTAAAATTGTATTAATTTATTTCATACAAAGAAATGTTATTTCTGTAAAAACACATTTCACTGTAGTGGTTTCGCGCCGCGAGTTCGCGTTGCGGCCGCCGCGCCGTTGCCACTTGCCGATGTTAAATTACAGAGGAGGAACAAGTAGAGTATCTCTGTAAAATATTGAATATTTCTCAAAATATCAAGTAAAAAAAAAGTCGTAGAACAAAAGTTGTTAGTTTTAATGTAAACAAATACAGGCCGAGTGCGATTTGGTATTTTTTATATAACCCTGTATGACACAAATAACAATAGTAAAAATACGGTCACTTCATCCCTCGATAAACTTTGTACTTTTCCTCTCCAGGAGGCGATACGCCGCAAGCAAGGCAATGGGACATTAGAATATCATTGACATCTTTTACACTTTCTCTCCATTGGATGTGAAGAAGGTATCTGCACCTCGAACCTCGACCTCTTAACAGTTGATACATTGACTCAGGTCTGATGACAAGAACTAGGACTGCCAGGAGAGCCATGCCAGACAACTCCACGGTTTATAGGGCAGGAAAGAAGACCGGCAAAAATGGGCCAAAATTTTACAGGCATTGGATGTGTATAAAAAAAGTAGTCAAGTCGGGCTCGCGAACTGTGGGTCCCCCTTTGTTGCCACGGTAACCAGTGTGCCCCAGTGATACCTCTAGGGGGATAGATATTTCAATCCACGACGGTGCGCCCCGCTTATTAGTTTGTCACTAATAAATTATTATTAGTTTGTCACTAATAAATTATTATTAGTTTGTCACTAATAAATTATTATTAGTTGGACACTAATAAATCAAATGAATCAAGCGATTTTGACAGAGTGGGGCGCGACATCGTGGCTTGAAATATCTATGCCACGAGAATTGTTTTTGCTCGTGGTACCCCTAAAGGGACCTCGTGCAACAAACAAGGGTTCCATACTATCAAGACCAATTCTCAATAGTATTAAACTAAACACTTCTACCCGCCAAATTAAAAAAAAAACTAGAAATAAAATACGTTTGTAGTACCCATTAGATATTTATTTTATTCTGCGAACTCGTGTACTTACAAATGTGTTTCCTTGATTTTTGCTGTCTTTGCAATTGGTTTTGCAAACAACCATTTTTCATAATTCTAAATTATATTATGATTTCTTGCCTATTTAACAGGAATCAATCCTGTAACGTTTTGGCCCAAATATGTGTATGATTATTTCCGGCTCCTTTCGCAGGTACCTACTCTTAATTATGATAGCTTGATAATTGTATGTATAAATATTCTAGATCTCGTTTTAAGCTCACTGTAAAGTTATAGAAAGATTTTTTTATTATTGATATCATTGACAGATACCAGTGTCATTTTAACCAAGAACATGTACAATGGCAAGGTAACCAAAGCTGATATTTATAATGTAATTGTTAGTTCAATATTATTTCAATAATTAAAATAATATTTTATTATTTTGACATTAATTAGATCTAAGAAACAGTGCTAATTGTAAGTACATAACAAAAACTAACTAAGTAGAACTAAAAAATAACGAAACATACATTATTGACATAAGAAAATTGGCCTGAAACGTATATTTTGCTTAAATATGTATTTATATTTTCATGTGCAGTGACTAGTGATTTCATATATCATTAAATTTGACTTCATAAACGTTTTAGTATTGATGGTTGTAAGATAATTTAGTAAAATATAATCTGTCACAAATATCATGCCGTACCGAAATTAGTGCTAGATACGCCAAATGACTATAGTTGTTATTTAATAATGCTTAGTTAATATTGCAACGTGATCATTTCAATGAGTCCTCGACCGAGGGTGAGCGGTGTAGGAGGGGATAGCGGGGAGCATTCACGCTAGGAGTCTTTACCAACAATGAAACTGTGACGTGTTATCAAGATACACAGTTTAATACTATTGACAAAATAATATATGCAATCATAATTGCTTACCCCCCCTTACATCGCAGACGATATCTGAGGTTAACGGTTAAAATTGTAACATGAGTCATGACAGTACTAGAATCGATTCACTGTAGTTAGGTTATGATGGAATTATATTCTTGGGCGCCGATAATGGCTTTGTACTAATATAGGTTAGTTATCATATATTTTAATACATCAAAGCTGTGTGAGCGGAAAAGCTCGAACTAAGTTTATTGTGATGTTGGATCTAATATTGGAAGAGCTATTATTACGAGCTGAGGGAGATTGAAAGGACAAAAACAGTTGTTGGTTGATGAGTTTATTTCACTTCTTCCATAACAGAGAATAGACTACGGACTTACGACTAACTCCTTGCCAAATTGAAATTAAAAAAGACATTGTTACTCACTTACTTATGGTAGAATCACGCTTTTTTATATGACGTTTATGCCTTTATCCATTCAGCGGGGCTAGACAAAGTAACAGTCGTTTGGCGTTAACGACAGTAGACAAAAATGTATGCACAAACCACGTGACGAATGTGAGTGAAAACAAATGAAAACAATCTACTTTATGCTTATGTTGCACTTTATGCTTATGTAGCATAAAGTAGATTCTACTATATGCTTAGCGTTGTTCTCTGTCGGTTGTCAATTGTCAATCGAAGTACGCTAAAGTTATCTACAAGGTCTGCGAGAACGCCAGGGAGCGTTCAAGTTGTCGTAGTCGATTATCAAATACAGCGTGTTTAGCTCAATTCGGTCCGTAGTTTTTCTACAGTCACATGGTTTGTGCATACATTTTTGTCTACTGTCGTTAACGCCAAACGACTGTTACTTTGTCTAGCCCCGCAGGAGTCGAATCATGGGGAGACACGGTCATGGCACACCTCTTTTGCTTCTCTTACGTCCATCAATCTTTTCATACGCACTCTCTTATTCTTCCCACTTTTGGTCCCAGCTTTTTTTCAGGACTTCCTCGATTTGATACGAAAAAGTCCTTCTGAAGTGTCCTCTCTCTGTATACCCTTCGACATAAGTGCAGCATTCTTCTTCGTTTATCCGCTCTGAGCCCAAATCATCTTAACATTCATTTCTCTACCTTTGTCACTAAGTAAATCTTTCAAGCCACACTATTTTTTTTCTTTCATACATCACTTATTCACAAAGCTTTAGTCCACATATTTTCCTTAACGACCGCTTTAAAAAAAACAATTTATTTGTTTATACTCTTTCCATTCGTTTATTTTCTCTTTGACACATGAAATAGATATAGCAATAGCGAGGGACCAGAAAGGGACAACTTTACCTTTATCTCTCTGGTCCCTCGCTATTGCTATATCTGTTTCGTTTGATTTCATGTGTCAATGAGAAAAAAAACGAATGGATATAGTATAAATAAAACATCACACAATGGTAACTTATTTCTTCACGTGTCTCAAATTTTTGCTTAAAAAATATGTAACTCACAAGTGGAAAATTAAAAAATTTTAAAACACCCACGACTTTAACAGACTTGTAATTGAAAAAGGATTAAATAATTTTTTTGAAACTCCCCGACTAAAGGAAAGTAAGAACTAAGAACCCATCAGTATAATTACAAATCCAAGAAAATCCGTCGGAGCTGCTGTGTTTTGCCTATGACGGTGTTGATGGTGCTGTTTACCAGTTGATGACTAATTCAATTTCTTGATACTTCTCATACACCGGCAGTTTATCAATACTTACTAATTACATTAATTGATATTGGAAACGAAAATAGCAATGGCAGCTCCGACGGATTTTCTTGGATTTGTAATTATACTGATGGGTTCTTAGTTCTTACTTTCCTTTAGTCGGGGAGTTTCAAAAAAATTATTTAATCCTTTTTCAATTACAAGTCTGTTAAAGTCGTGGGTGTTTTAAAATTTTTTAATTTTCCACTTGTTTTATAGTTTTTCGATTAATATATTAATGTAATTTAAATTATATTATTATTAAAAAATGAAAATTAATCTTCAAACTAGCCATTAGCTCCTCTAGCAGCGTTTGAAGGCATCATCCCTTCCAAGTCATAAAGAGACGTTTATTGTGGCGCCCCCTGCTGTTCAATCACAAGAACAATTATCTACGAACCATTGCCAATGACTCACTAATATTTTATACAAAACTGTATCCAAATCGGTTCAGTCGTTTTTGTAATAATTGAGATCATTCGTTTGCACTGTAAATGTTTTTTATGGCGCCCCCTGGTGATCGATGTTCGTAACAACTATCTAAGAACCATCGCCAGTGAATACCAAACATTATACAGAAAACTGCATCTAAATCGGTCAAGCCGTTTTTGAAATAAATGGGAACATTCGTTTGCAATATAAATGTATTTTATGGCGCCCCCTGTTGATCGATGTTCGTAACAACTATCTAAGAACCATTGCCGCTGAACGCCAAACATTATACAGAAAACCGCATCTAAATCGGTCAAGCCGTTTTTGAAATAAATGGGAACATCGATGTGCACAAACAAACAAACAAACAAACAAACAAATAAACAAACAAAAATATTTTTGCATTATTGGTTTTTGTGAACAATTTAACATACAAACATAAAATCTTTTTAATAGAGTAATGTACAAACGGTCTCTCACACTAAACGCATATACCCGTACTCCGTTCCGTCGTGGGTAAAAAGAGTCGATTCGTCAATTTGCACGCTGATAGTTTTCAAGAGCCTTCGTCGTAACAGTAGTATCATAGGGTTTCCGCTCCCAAGCTTCTTCATTAACATAAATTAATATTATTTATGAAAGATTATTACTTTATTATGTGTTTTATCACTTTTTTAATGTAATCATGATAAAATATTTATCCATTTTATTTTTTAACCATTTGACACAAAAACTCAAAAATAAATCAAAACCTGTACTTTTTAAGATGTGATGATTCTTGTATATTCTTGTCTTATTTTATTATGCCAAAAAATATACACAAATCAACTCATTTATCAACGCATGATTATTTTAGGTATTTTTATAACATTACCACTGTTATACACGGTTGGACTATAGACATTGCTTTTATTTTGTAACGCGGAGTGTTATTTAGAGTAATATTTTGAAAAGAGGACAAAAGGTATTAATTAAGATAGTAACGCTTGAGTTACATTTCATTTAGTATTAATTTTACTTATGAATAAAAATAAATGTATATTGCTATATTTTTTTATAAAATGAAATACAACTTAGCATCATTAGCGTAGTGTCGGACTGGCAGCTGCATACAATGAATTTTTGAAACACCCTTTTTATGTGTAAAGTAGTTAATTATGATAAGGTTTATATAATGTTAAGACCGTTATTGCTATCTAATTTTTTTAAGTTTTTTAAAACGGTAGCAAATTAGCAATATAATATAATATTTTTTTACCCATAACAACACTGGAACCAAAAATACTTTTTCATTTTTAATCGAACTGTTTTAATAAACTATTGCTTTATTCAAAATTATGTTTTCTTTCAATCCATTCTCATATCTTCAATATCTATATATATAGTTTAGTTACGGGATACGGCACCTCCAGTCATATGACATTTTGCGATTAGCTAAAAGGAAAGAAATAGAACGAAATTCAAAAATGTATGAAAATATTCGCTAGATTAGTCACGTGACATCCGCGATTTTATTTTTTATTTTAGCCATATTAATAAGCCCATGTTTAGGACATTATATTGCTAGAACCGTGGATCAGTGTACATTATATATGAGTATTTATTCGTAATTATTTTAAAAATGTGAATGTGGTTGTTACTATATCAAAACTGGACTGATTTGACCAAATTTCGGAATGGAGGAAGCTCACAATCGGGCCAATTCTCATCATAAAATCCCAGATTCCAGATCTGCATCTTAACGTATCGCGAAGCTGAAATAGTAAACGCTGAGTAGCTCGAAGAACCGACGGAAGTTGAAACCGACGGAAGACGACCCTAAGTGCTCCAGCACTTTGGGTCGCCAACTTCCGTCGGGTCCATCCATGGCGACCCCGCACGGGAAAGCGCAGTGTTGGCAGACCTCCGACCAGATGGGCTGACGACATTAAATGAGTCACTGGAAGGCGCTGGATACAAGTAGCGCAGGACCGTGTGGGCTGGAAATCATTGCAGGAGGTTTTTGTCCATCCGTCGGCTCAAACAAACGAACGAACGAATGTCGATAACTTCTGGTTCTAGAGCGTTATAAAGGTCAAAGGCGGATCCAGGGGTTTGATTTAATTTGTAGCATCTGTGTGTAGCATATAAACTTCTTTTAAAAGTAGGTAAGTAAAATTACAAGCCAGGAACTGAAAGAAGTGAAAAAAACCGGCCAAGTGCGAGTCGGACTTGTGCGAGTTTTTTTTTTTTTTCTTTTTTTTATTGTAGATAGGCTTGCGCTTGACGACAATCATGCCTGATGGAAAGCAATGATGAGGTCTAGGATGGAGCGCGCTTGCCTAGAAAATGCCTATTCACTCTTCTCTTGAAGGCACCTAGATTGAACTTGGCTGGAAACACGGAGGCTGGAAGGGCGTTCCACACCTTAGCGGTTCGTATCAGAAACGTAGAGGAAAAACGTTTCGTGCGAGTTTGTTGGACGTCAACCACATAAGGATGCCACCGCTCTCGGCGTCTTGCAGTCCTATGGTAGAAAGGTGAAGGAGGTACAAGGTTATGTAGTTCCTGAGCACACTCACCAAAGTATATCCTGTAAAAAACCGCTAAACAGGCAACGTTGCGCCGATGTTGTAAGCTGAACAGTTTTGCCCGCGTTAGCGATTCACCATTCCAAAGGTGACTACAGTACTCCATGCCGGAACGCACCTGCGCCTCATATAGCGTCAGAAGCTGTTCGGGCGTGAAGTACCGCTTAACCTTGTTGAGGATTCCTAGTCGGAGTCGGACTTGTGCACCGATACTATTAAAATAAAACGTTAAAAGAAACACATAGGTATTTTGTTCATGAATTTACGAGTATAATTTACACGTAGGTAGGTACCTACTTTTGTTGGAAAACGCAAACCTAACTTTGTTTTTTGCACTTTATTGTTATTATAGAAAAAATATAATAGCAAGAGAGTTTATTCCTATTGACCGTAATTATTTCAGATTTTTTGAACGATAAAGGGGGGGCGACGGTATTTTTTGCCAGTTTTCCTAATAAATCAAAAACTATCAAGTACAAGACTAAATAAAAATCTGTTTTAAAATATACAAGTAACGCCCTTTCAGATAAGTACCCCACTCAGTATTGTTATTTCATTTTGAAATTTCAACGCCCCGGTTTCCCCAATTTTAAATAGAAATAAAAACGATTTTCAAATTTTTATTATTGCAACGACGTTGGGTCACTATTTCCTAAAACTATTCCAAATTTCAACTCGATAGCTTTAATAGTTACTGAAATAATCAAGTGTGACAGATGGACGGACGGAGAAAGTCTCACCATAAGGGTTCCATTTTTAACATTTTGGTATGGAACCCTAAAAATGATGTTTTCTTATATAATGTGACTGGCATATTGGTCGAAGCATTTACAATTTCTCGATTCCATAGTGTATTTCCACGTAGGTACTTACGCGTTCAAACCAATACTCTTTTCGAGTCTGGTAACTGCTTACTTGGAAGTGATGGATAATTATGATTGCTACACAGCGTCGTATAGGAAAATTAAATCGAGTTATGAATGCAACCAGCCCATACTATTTCTAATTTGACATTGCATATTTTTTACAGGGCTTGTACTTAATTAAGTATCTGTGGAACAAGAAAATCCTAGTATAACAAGTGGAAAATTAAAAAAAATTAAAACACCCACGACTTTTGCAGACTTGTAATTGAAAAATGATTAAATAAATTTTTTGAAACTCCCCGACTAAAGGAAAGTAAGAACTATAAGAACCTATCAGTATAAATTACAAATCCAAGAAAATCCGCCGGAGCTGCTGTGTTCTGCTGACGGTGTTGATGGTGCTGTTTACCAGTTGATGACTAATTCAATTTCTTGATACTTCTCATATACCGGCAGTTTATCAATACTTACTAATTACATTTATTGATATTGGAAACGAAAATAGCAATGGCAGACCCGCCTTCATATCAAGAGTGAATAGGCATCTTCTAGGCAAGCGCATTTCACCTTAGACTGTATCATCACTATCCATCAGGTGTGATCACAGTCAAGCGCTAGCCTATATAGTATTAAAAAAAATTGCAGTAGGCAGCCTACGAATAAAGTTGATTCAGACAGCCGGACAACGTTTGGATGAAACTGGAACACATGGATCTGAGACTGAGTAAAAATGAAGACACTTGATTTTCGCCATTTTGCTGCTGATTGCTGCGTAACCTGGCGTTAGCGTCCAAGGAATTAAAATAAAATCATTCGAAACGACGGTCACTACCAACAAATGGCGACCGAATGGCGTAGTGGTAGCGAACCTGCCGTCTGCGTCGGAGGTCGTGGATTCGATTCCCACTACTGGTAAATATTTGTGTGATGAGCATGAATGTTTTCCAGTGTCTGGGTGTTTTTCAATATGTTATGTATATTAGTATCTATGTATGTATAATTATCAGTTATCTAGTACACATAACACAAGTCATCGCTTACTTTGGGGCTAGATTGCGATGTGTAAAATGTCTCTGTATATATTTATTTACAAAAAAAATATGTCAATTTAGTACCATGGAAATTAGAGTGGCCGCTTCACAAAAAATGAACAGTCAATTGTATAGAATGTTTAATCCATAGGATAGAGATCAGTGTACTTAAGGCTTTTATTAATAGGATCGATAAAAACTATTCAGTGATTTATGTCGGATTTTACTCATACAGTTGTGAAGGCATTCAGTTTGGATAGACCAACTTGTTTACTTCAGTGAAACTCATTGCATTATTTCTTTCGATATTTTTGCGTACGGAACCCTAAAAACAGAAGTGACTGCAATAGCAGGGCTAAAGTTAATCTGCCCTCGTTCAAGAAAGGATAAAGGAAAGTGGTTCCCGCATACCTTTCCGCCAAAAGTGGTCGTGATAGCTGTCTGTTGCTATAGGTGAGTAAATCCATTTCAAATGACGCATTCTATAGTGGTTAGTATCGGTGAACAATAGAGTTCACGATTAAGGCCAACTAAACGTGTCTGCCCGCGAAATAAATATTTATTTTTTTGTTTTTTTTTTGTAATTTTTAAGTCTAAAAAAAAATTAAAAAATTTCGCGGTTAATAATATCCATGCTTTACATGTTTTATATCTAAATCTCTGCTTGAAATGTCCATTCGAAAAATTAGTAAGTAGTAGTTATTTACTGTAGGTACTGATCAAGCAAGTGTCGTAAGTCATACTATCACCCCATTTTTTTTTTACCCACAGGTAATGACTGACGCATACCCCTCTGTCAGGGGACACGGAGGGGTTATAGGGACAACCCTCCACCACCCATGGCCCAATCAACCTCTCGGTTATGGGGGCCGAAACGCGGGAGGGCGCCCGTTCGGTACTTGCTCTTGGCGTGTTCCCGGGGCGCCTTCTTGACTCCCTACAAGTTGTTTGCTCTCGCTCCTTGTCCCTATGTGCTCACTCTTCCCATTCTGGGGCAGGACGAAACAAATAACGGATTCGCCGCGCCGTCGCTGTCCGCAGCATATAAATTCTCAGTGTCACTCCAAGCCGCTTCGCCTCTAATGCCACGCGTGCGCGAACTCCCGCAGCTTTCCGAAGTTGGCCGCCGAACCCACGAGATCCTGAATAATAAACTGGGCCAGAAACTTCGCGAACGATCCCATCCAGCAACAAGCACCGGAGGTCCTCGTATAAGGAGCACTCCCACAAGACATGGTGGAGGTTCTCCTCCGCCAGTCCGCAGAAGCACTCGCCACTCTCGACCAGACACATATCATGTAGGCGCTTCCGAAAGCGACCGTGCCCCGTCAGCATCTGCGAGGTTTGATAATCCGGGACGACCCAAGTCGCCTCGAGTCGCCCGGCCACGTCTGGAAAGAATCGACGAAGCTCACCGCCCTTCGTTTCGCTGGGGTTATGTGACCCCACGGAGGGGTTATGTGGGGTTTGCACCCACTAAAACCTGTGCTTTGCCACGACAGACCTCGTTGGCGGGAGTACGGGAGTCACTTGCGTATTCACCGCGCTCCCGCCAGGTCTCGACCCGCCACCGAAGCGGCAGGTCCCGCCGCTTCTGCGCTGCAGCCTGGCCGCTGCCGACCCTCCTGGGAGGCGCGTCCGGAACAGCCTGCGAGAGGGATGTGCCGCCGTATTATATCCCTCTCGACGAGCGTTCCCGCCCACTTCGGTGATTTTTTTACGAGGTTGTCTACCTCGTAGTGCCCCGAAGGGACTTGTGGGCGTTTCCGCCCCCACCTGTAATTTTTTAATGAGGTTTTCTTCCTCCTCCGGGGTTGGTGTAGACGTTTCGACTGACGTTCGTGACGGTGTAGCCGTTCTGCTGGGACTCAGAGGGACACGAGAAGAAACGTCACCTATCCGCCGGGCCAAGCTATTCGCCGTCGGTTATCAACCGTCGTTACCAGGGAGCACCGGCCCGTGCGCTACAGAGGGGCACCGTAGCACTCGGGCACTCGTGGAGGTTGCTTGACGAGCCCCCCAAACTTAACACCCCTGCCCCTTAATACAAAAGCGAGCAAAAATCAGATTGGAAGCCCCCATGAATTTATTAATTTAATAGTTAAATATTCATTATTTTTTAATTAAATATAGCAAAATATTCTGTGAATATTTCAAGCATCTACCTGATGCCATTATAACTATCGCCCAAAAACAAGCAAATAAAATCACGTCCACGAGCCCAGCATTTAATTTATGAGAGTTTTTCGGTTCTATTTTATTTTTAGTACCTATTTATTTATAGCGGCAACATAAATATTAAATACATCATCTGTGAACAAGTGTCCAACTATCACAGTTCTAGAGATACAGCCTGGTGACTAACAAACGGACGGACTGCGAAGTCTTAGTAATAGGGTTCCGTTTTTAACCTTTCGGGTACGGAACCCAAAGGACCAGAAAAAAATTAATTTCACGGGCAGTCGTTTGAGTTGAGCCTTAAGTAATGAATGGTTCTATGAAATTGGGTCGCACCATAAGCGATTATCCGTAACGCTTTCCGATCCTTTTGAGGGTCGTAACAATGCGATAGGGACCTACTTGACAACTTATCAAGCACTCTACTTACTGAAATAAACGCGTTGGAATCCTTCTAAAAACGGGCCAAGTGCGAGTTGGACTCGCGCGCAAAGGGTCTGTACTCGCGCACGAAGGGCAATGACTTCTATGTATTCTACGGAGGGTTATCTACAAAAACGGCAAAAAAAATGTTTACTGTATGGAAGCCCCATTAATAATAATAATAAATCGTTTATTAAAAGCAACAAAGGCTCACATTTTGTTAGTAAATAAGTTTTTTTTTAATTTAATCTTTTTTAGGGTTCCGTACCTAAAGGGTAAAACGGAACCCTATTACTGAGACTCCGCAGTCCGTCCGTCTGTCACCAGGCTGTATCTCTTGAACCGTGATAGTTACACTTGAAATGTTCGCAGATGATATTGTATTTCCGTTACCCGCAGTCAAGTGTAAAAAAACATTCAAGCTACAAATACAAATGAAGGCAATGATTTTGTATCTAATTTGTTTGATAACAATAATTGTAAAATAAATTATCTATCTGCACTGTCGAGATTAATAAATTAAGTTTACAATGTTTTTTACATAGAGGTCCCGCGAGCGACGACGTTTATTAAATCTATGTTTTTTTTATAATTCCGCTATTGCCCGCATCGGCGCTAGTTGATTCATGTTGAAAAGATCTTTTTTAAAGAACTCTGTTCATATATTTAACATTATAATTTGATTGGCAAAGAACAATCTTCAATATTTGATAACTGTCATAATATTATTAATAATATGTATTGGCAAAAACAGAAATTAAGTAATAATCAAATACCTTCTGAGATGGAACCTAACCATCATAATTGGCCAGAGTATCCTATCGCTGGTCATTCACGTGCCTAAAGTTACTTATCCTCCGTTTTCTACTCTATTGTCCAAAAAATGTACTTTCTAAGTCACTACATATTAATAATATGAATAGTTATTATTGAATTGAATGTATATAAGTAACTGTCAAAGTAAAGCGATGCATACGTAAACTTATCGATAATGCGGAAACAAAATGCAATATGTTTAATCATTTTCGTTGGTTTAAAGTAAAGATTTTTCCTTTTCCTTGTAAATTATATGAACTACGATAGTGTGTTATTTTATGGTCATACCTGGTCTTCGTTTTATTTTTTGATCCTACGTTATCTACCAAACAAAGAAAAGTCTTTCGATTGGTATGATAAAACTACAGGTAGGTATTTTTTTCTCTAATAGCGGCTTAGGGTCCGATTCAGCCAGGCAGTTACATAAAAATCTATGAATACAGTTTAAATAGTTTTTGAATATATAATGTCGTAAATGGAGTTTATTGAATAAACGTGAATAAATACGTAATTAACGTCAATACGACGTTATGAAATAAAATTATTTTTACGGGGTGGTTCTACTCTAGTTTTAATATATTATTACCACATTTCTGTATAATAAAATCATCTTCCATAAAAAATAACCTGAGCCGATTGCCTTAGAAGGGAACAATTTTAGCCTTCCAGTAGCTTTGATCCTTTTTGTTTCGGCAATTTCTGGTAAGTAGTGTTGCAATCATAATAGAAGCTGTTACTTCTAGCATTACCTAAAAGTCGATAACCTACTTTTATCGATATACGATATAATTTACTAATCTGTGGATATACCTATCACTTGATACAGTACTATCTGAGTCGCTACTTCCGCTAAGTAGTGTCCAAAATTTCTAGAATATAATAATTATTCTGGAATAAAGTTATTGGTAAATGTGACATCAACCGTAATGTTCCCAGATAGGGTTCTCTTTAGAATGACTGGAGTGTGCGGTTGGTAGCTTCAAGCTTGCGATTACCTGCGATGCGCCGGCGCACCTGTCGGGTGTCAGCGCAGGCGCACAAGTGGCAGCGCCACCGGCTTCCATACGTTCGCCATTCTCCTCAGTGCATCTCCAACCGCCGTGGAATTTAAACGCGCTACGGTTGTGATGTGAATTGTAACGAAAACCCGTCGTGAGTGCTTCTAATGATTTTTTCTCGTGAACTTTACCATGGATCTCGTGAAATTTGTCATCTCTATTTTTATGGTCATCAATCTACTGCAAGGTTTGTCTTAATTTGATAATATTTTGTAGGATAGGTACGAAATTTAGCCGCGTGGTTTGTGAGTTTGGACTACTTTCAGATTAATAATCATCAGCTGTCAAGCGCCCTGTTCATTTCTTTCCTAGTTTTCACATCGTTTTTAGGAATATAGAAAGTATATTTGTGAAAATAAATTCAAATTTCTTTATATTTCATTATTTGGATCAATATTTTTTTGCCACACGGGGCAACATGGCTGCCAAAAGCTTGACGAATTTTACGGAATTCTCGCAGTTAATTATTAATTTTGCGTAGTCGCTTATTGGATTTGGTTTAGTCTGCTGTAACTAAAACAGAAAGCAAACCCTTATTTTAAACTGAACCTAAAGTTTTAGCTAGATTAAAAAAGGTTCAGTAGTTAACTAGGGTAAGTAGGTAGGTAGCCTATGATTGAAGAAGACGTGGCCAATTTATGATTCTCTTTTATTTGTTTGAAAAATTTAAAGTGCTCAACAATTTTGGGGTGTTCTGTAATTACTCTAGGCCGGTCTAGGAGCTAACAAAGAGGATATAATCACTACGTTCTAAGAGACGGAACTTCATACATTGATTTTAAACGCTGATCGAGACAATTTTTCACCAACATTACGATAAAAATCAAGGAACCAACATAATAAAATTAAATGTCATCTCTTGACACATGATTAGGGTTGTCTGTAGTTCGATAAATACTAGGGATGAGCATGTACTTATAATATCGATATCGATAAAAAATATAAAATCAAAATGAGCTCCTACTAAATTTTTTTTATAATATTTCAAGGGATGGGTGAAATGAAACTAAACATTGACACTAACAATTTTATTTAAGTCGTCTGCTTTTTTATTTATTAAATTATATCATAAAAACTAAAAGAAAGAAAAATTACATATTTACAACTATTAACTAAAATAACTAACTAAACAATCACAGCTTCCCATGAAAAGTGTTACATAACTTGTGAATATTGCATTCATGAAGTTTGTCATTATTTACAATTTCTCGATCAAAAGTTTTAATTGCAGTCTCTAAAGTGCGACAAAGGTTGACCGAGGGGTATGTTAGTGACTCCGTATCTTTCCACCATTCTCTCAAACTTATAGAATAAATAGCACTGTGGTATCTGCATTTATAAGTAAATGTTTACATAGACTGCACTGGTGACTTTTTAGGGTAGACGCTATGTAGCCGCTTACATAAACAACAGACTGTTGATCTATTTCAGTTAAATCAGTCTCCACTTCTTGTAGTTTTTCAGGTATAGAAAGTACAGGGATATCCATTTCTTCCATTTCATTTTCATTCAAAACTTGGTTTATTACAAGACTGCTCATGTTTTCTTTTTGAAACACAAGCTCATGGAAATTTGTAAGGAGAACTTGATTGTCTCTTTCACAATTAGAGTTTCTGCTATGTGATGTAACAATGAAAAATTATATAAAAACAATGTACATTTCACAATAATTCTGAGTCTCTATCTCGCACAATACAATAATTAGTCTTTGTGGCCCCGACGACAAAAAGCAGGAGCCAGTGCTCAACTGAACTTTTTGCGGGAGAAATTGCAGGCACTGAAATAATTGAGATTCACGGAAAATTCAAGAAAAACTAAAAACACCATAACACCTCGCGATTTTCAGCAGAAATCCGCCATTTTTCTACGACATTTATCTAAAGGTTGCATGTCCTGATGGGGGCTGCCATAAAAATAATATATTTTGACGAATACTATTTTAAATTAATAAAAAAATATTGTCATAGTGCATTTTTAGAGCATAATATTTAATTTTGTTTATCGTTTATGCAGCTATTTTATTGTAAATGACGATTTTTTTTTTCTTTTTTTTAAACTGGCACCACAGTGATTAACTCTTTAAATGTTGGTGGTAAAATGTCCCGATGGCCATACAATTTTTTTTTATAGGGGAGTTACTGGGCACTGGGAGTTAAAATCCGCGGCACGAAAAATCTCTTATGGATTAGAAAGACAATTTCACAGCATCAATAAAATGGTAAACATTCATTTTTTATTTTGTTGCTAAACTTAGTTCAAAATAAAGCTAGTTTTAATTAACGTTATATTTAAATTATAGCTAGTTATTAGATTTATAATGAACCTCTGTGAAAAAGAGAAACAATATTATTACAATAAGTAATTGTTTTCACTTTTCATCGGCACTGAGGCATTCCTTTTTTTATTTTTCGGGTATTAAAGTGATTTTACTACTATAACCATTGACTTACTATCTATTAGTACCTATTATATAATATCATGGCTATAACTCTTTAGTGCTAAGCTGGTGGTGTCGCAAATTTTCAAACTACCTACTTACTAGGAATTAAAAAAGTGTGCCCGCTTCGCTTGCTGAAGTTTATGTTGCACGCAACTGTGATACGTTAATAGGTAATAGATCCATAAAATGGCACCTCTTTGCATACATAAAGTAATTTGTATTTTTGACGCTAATCTATGTAATTCATACGGCTATAAAGCGCTCAGTCGTAAATTATTTTTAATTAATTTATGCTAAAAGTAGACTTTTCCATGTATGTTTTGCTTGCGACTAGCTATTCTTTTCCGCATTAGTGCTTTTATATCTTTTCCTCCTTAGTAGGTATATATAACTCCAATTGCATGAAGGAGATTTTGACTCAAAACGTTTTCGGTACAAAATGTTTGTAGTCATGAAATTACTATTTTACACTGTTAACAGGTACCTACTAGTATTACATTAATAATTTTTTTGCAAATGTATTAAGAATCATTTCGCAAAATTAAATAAACATCATAAAATAAAGCACGCGCGGAATTATCGTTTTCACTCGTGCCTATTGTTGAACAAATCGGGACTCGTGAAGAAATGACATACTTTTCGCACTTGTTTCGAAATCTACTAATCTAGTCCATCACATTATGATCATAAATATTTACTATGTTTTAATTATTTTATAACGTCACAATTCGTCGTGAGATTCTATACTACCAACGCAAAATACCCGTAAAATTGTTGGAAATAAATTGGTGAAAGTTTTAAGCTGTAATTCCAGCACAAACACAGGGGTCAAAGCGACAATTCGTCAATGAAACTATTTTGCGTGTAATTGCATGTTTTTTGCACTATAAGCAGCTTTGTTATAACTCACGTCTGTGTAGGTTTTACTACGACATAAATAAAAAAATCGACGTAATATACGATTTATGTACGGCACGAACTTTAATTATTATTTTTACTTTATTATTATTATTATTCTGGATACCTAATAATTTATGTTGACGTCCTCCCAGGCGCAGTGGCGGCGCGCTCGGATTCGAGTGGGAGGCCGCGGGTTCGATTCCTGCCGCGGGCCACTTTGGAATTTTATAATTTCTAAATTGTCTCAGGGTCCAGTCTGGTGGGAGGCTTCGGCCGTGGCTAGTTACCACCCTACCAGCAAAGACGCACCGCCAAGCGATTTAGCGTTCCGGTGCGATGCTCGTAGAAACCGTTGGGGTAAATTTACTTATTACCCTTCCAAGTTAGTACGATAACATCTTAGGCTGCATCATCACTTATCATCAGGTGAGATCGCAGTAAAGTACTAAGTTGTATAGAATTTAAAAAACCTGGATAATTATTGTTTTTCATGACTTTAATTGTAAGGATAGCGTTTACAAACCCTATCCTTACCCGTGGAGTTTCTTTCATACATGAAAGACACTTCACGGGAAAATATAGTTCCAAAAAAAACTGACGAAGTCGTGAGCAACAGCTGATCATTAAAAAAAAATCATAGCACACATTAAAAAAACTTGTGTCTGACCTTAAATCTATCTTCACAGTTCTTGAATCCTACTAATGTTTATTTGCGCTAATACCTACTCATAACTCACATCAGTAATTTTAATCGTTAATCTTTATGAAGCGATCGTCTGTTTCTCCATACAACGAAGTAAAGGCCATTTACGCCCGTTCACTGTTTTCTAAGGGAAGTTGCTTCAGTCTCTGTATTTAGGTCATTGACATTTTTTTCATTGTTCACCGGTGGAATGTTTTGGTAGGTACTTTAATAAAAGGCATATAAATACATGTGAGTGGATTGTTTTAAGGCATAGATTTGTGATACTTACCTACATAAGTAACTAGCTTATGTTATTCCAGTGCATAACTGCTTAGTGCTTACACAGCAGACTGCTAACTTAACTGGAATAACAGTGCATTCATTAATTTTTCTAAGGCACATAGGTACCTACTGTTAAGAATTATTGCTTCCTGACAATATGTATTTCTTTATTACTTTTTATTTTTTTATTTCTATTATAAAGCAAAACTGCTTGACCGATTATTATAAAACTTCTGTGTATGTTGGGAGAGTAGGTCGTGAGCTATTTTTTATATCCCTAATGGAAAAACAATGTCTGTCTGGTCATTTGTGATAACATTAATATAATTGTAATAGTATAATTATTAATATCTATCAATCAATTAAGTGTGAGTGGCACAATGTAAATAAATTAATAGTCCTTATACTTTTGCGCTTAAATTTCTGTCCCATTGAAAAAAAATTAACATTTTATTACTTGTACCTGTATATTGGGCACGCTACTAACATCTGCTTATAGTTACTACTATAAGTTAGTAAGTTCATCAAACCGATGCGATCGATTTACTGATGTGATGCGACGTGTGCGTCCCGCCATATAAAAGACATCAACGAGCATTCAGTTAGACAAGCTCTGTGTATAAATAGACTAGCAGTGCCCGCGGACTCCGTTCTGCGTTAGGAATATTTTTGTCCCGGCCCGTTTGTCCCGCGCTTCAAATTAAAAGTTCAGGGTAAATAAAGTAAATATAATTTCGTACGTCAACGTCTGTTTCGTAAGGTATCGCCACGCAACGGTCGGGAAGGCGCGATCCCACGTTTTTATTTTTAGTATCCATACGCTGCTACAAAAAAAAGGTAGTTTGACTTACACACCGAGCGTTTCGATTTTAGAAGTACATATAAAGTAAAACTTTTGTTAAAGTACCGTCGAAGTAACTTTTTTGTAGAGGTTCTTTGTAAATATCAAAATGGTATACAAATGGTGTACAAGCTGTGGTACAAGTAAGAAAGTTGGCTTTATTTTTGCTGTATAACACTTTCTGTTGATCACAATTATTTAACACTTTCCGTTTCGTAAACTTCGGAGATAAAAGGATCGGTATTCAGTATTTAGTTTAACTTGGCACAATTAATCAAATATCCATATCCATATAATAAAATCCATGATGTTTGGCCACTAATACTGCTATTATCAAAGTGTGACTGTGATGTGTATAGGTATAGGTTCCATTTTTAACTATTTCGGTATGGTACCCTTAAAATTACCCATCTTTATGCATAACTAAATATCTTTTATCTTATCAGTGTACATCAATGCATTAAAGGTAAAGTGATTAAAACCAAAATCAAAATGTTCCAGAAAAAAATGGACTAATAAGACATTCAGTCTAATTTAGGTATACACTATTGAAACTTGAAAGTTTTAATCACCCAAATAACCTCAGTAGCGTATTTACATTCTTTGGTAAAACTTTGAAATGCTCTTTTTTGAGTATTGCTTTCAAAGCTAGGTCACTGGACAACAACATCGATTTTAAACCAATTAAGTACTTATGTTAAAAGATTTTTGTGTTTTTTTTAATAAATAACAAATTTAATGTTTATAATTGTCATAATTCTATAAAGTGTATAGTATACCGTTCGCTAAAAGGTAAATATAATATCAATTTGGTGGCTACCTAGGACCAACAAAGGCTAAGTTGCCGGTAACCTAAAATGCGACCAGCAGATCTGTCGCGTGCCTCAATTTACATCACCCGGTAGGTTGGCCGGCGACCTGATTATGCGTAAGCTAACTGCGTATTGGACGATGTAACGGTACAAGAATGTGGTTGAGCCCGCTAGTTTGTATCGTGGTATTTGCTTGCATTTTAGAAAATACTTCAGCTTTCAACAGAACAAGTGCAATTTTCTATTTTGGTTTGTAGGTATGGTGTGAAAAGTTAAAATTAGCAAAGATGAAGGATCCTCTTTAATAAGTTAATAGTTAGTTGGTATGGTTTTTAAAATTCTGATTTTAATTTTAATTAGGGTTTTTATTAATATTAAGAATGTCGCTTGTAACATATTCAATTCTATAATCTAAAGTTTAGAGTATTAAATTGAATGAGAAAAGAAACTTTTTCAGTAGGTATTATTTTATTTCTGTCGCTTGCAACACATTAAATTTTATGTATATTATTGAATGAGAAAAGAAACTTTATCAGGATTATTTTTTTATTTTATTTCTTGATTCACACCACTCTGTGCTAGAAAACTATATGTAAATTGCCCGCCCCCAAGTTATGAAATAATATAAAATTGACTCAAAAGTAGCAATAAACCCAACCGTTATTTTTTCCATAATGTATTAAGTAGGTACCTGTAAACATTCCACATACACTGCAAGAACAATCTCATCAAAGTTGGGCAGTGAATGCGGGTTTTATAAAACTCATACTCTTTGCGCAGCTTTTTCTTAATTGAAGTAACCACGTATTACAATTTTAGTTACTAAAACATGTAAATTATCCTGTTGTGAAAGTAATATGAAGTTGTTTCAAAATAGCAGTAAGCTGCACCGTCGTTGTTCCCATAAGGTATGACGTATAAACAATTCATAAACAGACACTGCGAGAACAATTTTATCAAAGTTGGGCAGTGAATGCGGGTTTAATGAAGTGCGAGTTTTTCATTAACGCGAATGAACTAACTACCTGTGATTAATCGGTCGGGAGTCAAAACACCTGGCGCAAGCGGGCCGAAATTGACGCAAGTGCGGATACAGGCGACAGCGGGGCGCTGGCGGGGGCCGGGAGCTGTTCCGAGAAAGCGCTTTCTCGATGACGCAAAAACGTGTAAACTCATCTGCGCACTTTACTGCTTAGAGTAATGACGCCATTCATGCAAAAGCTAAGATCGGGTCTTTTCTTTCACGGCTGTATTTATTTATTTTAGGATTCAAATATTTCTGAAGACGCCACAGTCAATATATCTAAGGGCGACTTATAAACAGCATTCTTCCTAACATTTAACAAAATACGAATATATGTGAACCAAAAAATCTTTTATCTTTAGATTAATTGCCTTTCCTTATTAAGATTCAGAAATTTTCAACTAACAATATTAACAGTTCAAGAATAAATAGGTATAAATCGTCTAATCTAAAAATGAACGGCTTTCCAGGTGTTTACGCTAACATAATATTGAAAGAATAAATGTAGGTAATGGAGAGGTGTTCATTTATAAATCAGGTTATGGCTACATACCTACATTTTTAAAACTTTGGATTATTACGCAAGTTTCAATTTGTCAGCCTCCGAAGATCTCCGCAATATAGTAAGACTCCCACATTCAAAGAAAAAACTAAATATAGATTTAGTTTAACCAATTCAGTTTTACCGAGCTATACATATAAAATAGTTACCATCACGTTGTACCTAATTTTGATTTTGTTCTATTAATCACGCAATACAAGTAACTATGTACATCACTTCAAGTCATCCTTTCGTTCAAACACATTATCGTATTCTTTCCTATTTCAAATTCGTAAAAAATAAATCTATATCTACTTACAATAATCGACCATACTTCAATAACGATGAATAAAATCTGTAGCAGTTACGTTACACATTTTAAGTGCTGTAGAAGAAAGAGGTGAACGAACGGTAGATACTATGTGTAAACAATAAGTTGACATCCTCGCTTAGCAATATTTTACTTTACACTCACGATAGGTACGTGGTACTTGTTGTCGCGGCGCATCTTTCATCGCAAGATAATATAAGTGCTATTTCTTTTAACGTACCTACTCGTATCGGTATTCTTTTCTTTATTAACGGCCTACAAGCCGTATTTAGGTGATTTTGAATGAAGTTTTATGCAAAAACTATAAAGACAATTACTTTCAAATTTACACGTCATGTATTTTGGGTCTTTAATCTAAAATCGCTTAGAAGCAGAAACACGATTGGATAAAATTTTCTCGATAGAAAGTTCTCCCAAAAGTTGCTCCAATATCTCAGTTTTTCTATGTTTTATCGGAAACTACAATGGATGTAATTGTAATTTTTATTTTAATGTATCGGTAATAATAATATCCTAAAACGCTTAGAACAGATTTTTGTTATCTGGCTTAGTTTTTGAGTAATTAGGTAAAACGTCGTTTTTCTGCTATATTCTTCCGCGACGCTGCATGTCGCACCTACCAAATCTCCGTGAGAGTGAGAAAGACAAAAATAAATTCAATAAATCCCCTTAAGTAATTTGGTTTATTTTTGGATACCGTTAGGTAAATTTGAAATCTCTATAAGAAATTATTAATTCAAGAAAAACTGAGGTTGTTTTTTTCAATGAAAAAATATAAATAACGAGTAGGTAGGTACCTAGTAGGAAAAGTCCAATTATGCAAGTGCGGAGATTTTTAAGGCTGGATGAGATCAAAACTACAGAAAAGTTTCTGCTATGATAAATAAGTAGGTATTAAATATCTGGGTGACCAATCTTTATTTTTATTTTGGAGGGCAAAATGACGGGTCCTGGAATATACTCTCATTAATAGAGTTTTCTCTCCTTACCCAGTTCTCACTTACTCAGGTTCGACTGTATATTTCGTCAATCTCTTAAATGTTTTAAACGATTTTGTTGACATTTTTTATTTAGTTTACCTTTGTAGTCGCATTCCTCATTAAACGCAATTTCAACAGTACTAGCTGTTGCCCGCGGCTCCGCCCGCGTGTATTTCGGCTTTTCGCTTATCCTGTGGGAACGGTGTATTTTTCCGGGAAAAAAGTAGCCTATGTGTGAATCCAAGTTATAGTTAAGCTACCCGCTTATAATGTATAGCTTATAATAGTAATGTTAAGTATTAATTCAGCGCCCCGACAAGCCGCCGAGGCTTAGGGGTGCCAAGAAAACAATGTGTAAATATGTATTTTTATTTGATTAAATAAATAAATAAATAAAATAAATTTATATTTATATTCCAAATTCCATATAAGCTATTTATATTCCAAATTCCAAATCGGTTCAGTAGTTGTGGCGTGAAAGAGACACAAAGATCCATCCATCCATACTTACAAACTTTCGCGTTTATAATATTAGTGGGATAGGATACCTTGTAGTCATGAACCAATCAAACCGCTCTTGGGCCGAATGTAAAATTCAATTGAGCGTCAGTTCCCGTGAAACCATGCCGGGTCACTACTCACCACGCTTTCTTAGCCAGTAATCGTTGCGTCGCATCGTCTCCCGTCGCGTCGTTTATTCGTTACTAGCAAACGCCCGCGGCTTCGCTCACGTTGAACTTCTGAGTTATGCTTTACTGTGGTTTATTTTCCAAAATTCCTGCATTACACAACATTTTGCCCACAAAATTTTCTCTTGCTTCCTGGTAATAGTCACCTGATTTTGAAAAATTCGATCGTCACAAAAAAGTTAAATATGGTGGCCATTTTTAAGGTTCCGTACCCAAAGGGTAAAAGCTCTTACTAAGACTCCACCGTCCGTTCGTCCATCCGGCCGTGCTTGCTTGCTACCATGGTCAGCCGTCAGACATATAAGTACAAAATTGTGGCCACTTATTTTAAATTTTGACCACAAATTCTTTTTCTATGCTCGCTGCGATTGTCAGATATCGATTTTGAAAACAATCGACCCAGTAACAAAAAAGTTCAAAATGGCGGCCACTTTTTTAAATTTTGACCACAAATTTCTTCTCTATGCTTGCTGCCATAGTCAAATATCGATTTTCAAAGCAATCGGCCCAGTAACAAAAAAGTTCAAAATGGCGGCCACTTTTTTAAATTTTGACCACAAATTCCTTCTCTATGCTTGCTGCCATAGTCAAATATCGATTTTCAAAGCAATCGGCCCAGTAACAAAAAAGTTCAAAATGGCGGCCACTTTTTTAAATTTTGACCACAAATTCCTTCTCTATGCTTGCTGCCATAGTCAAATATCGATTTTCAAAGCAATCGGCCCAGTAACAAAAAAGTTCAAAATGGCGGCCACTTTTTTAAAATTTTGACCACAAATTCCTTCTTAATGCTTGCTGCCATAGTCAAATATCGATTTTCAAAGCAATCGGCCCAGTAACAAAAAAGTTCAAAATGGCGGCCACTTTTTTAAATTTTGCCCACAAATTCCTTCTCTATGCTTGCTGCCATAGTCAAATATCGATTTTCAAAGCAATCGGCCCAGTAACAAAAAAGTTCAAAATGGCGGCCACTTTTTTAAATTTTGACCACAAATTCCTTCTCTATGCTTGCTACCGTAGTCAAATATCGATTTTCAAAGCAATCGGCCCAGTAACAAAAAAGTTCAAAATGGTGGCCACTTTTTAAAATTTTGACCACAAATTCCTTCTCTATGCTTGCTGCCATAGTCAAATATTGATTTTCAAAGCAATCGGCCCAGTAACAAAAAAGTTCAAAATGGCGGCCACTTTTTTAAATTTTGACCACAAATTCCTTCTCTATGCTTGCTGCCATAGTCAAATATCGATTTTCAAAGCAATCGGCCCAGTAACAAAAAAGTTCAAAATGGCGGCCACTTTTTTAAATTTTGACCACAAATTCCTTCTCTATGCTTGCTGCCATAGTCAAATATCGATTTTCAAAGCAATCGGCCCAGTAACAAAAAAGTTCAAAATGGCGGCCACTTTTTTTTAATTTTGTCCACAAATTTCTTCTCTATGCTAGCTGCCATAGTCAAATATCGATTTCCAAAGCAATCGGCCCAGTAACAAAAAGGTTCAAAATGGCGGCCACTTTTTTAAATTTTGACCACAAATTCCTTCTCTATGCTTGCTGCCATAGTCAAATATCGATTTTCAAAGCAATCGGCCCAGTAACAAAAAAGTTCAAAATGGCGGCCATTTTTTTTTAATTTTGTCCACAAATTTCTTCTCGATGCTAGCTGCCATAGTCAAATATCGATTTCCAAAGCAATCGGCCCAGTAACAAAAAAGTTTAAAATGGCGGCCACTTTTTTAAATTTTGACCACAAATTCCTTCTCTATGCTTGCTGCCATAGTCAAATATCGATTTTCAAAGCAATCGGCCCAGTAACAAAAAAGTTCAAAATGGTGGCCACTTTTTTAAATTTTGACCACAAATTCCTTCTCTATGCTTGCTGCCATAGTCAAATATCGATTTTCAAAGCAATCGGCCCAGTTACAAAAAAGTTCAAAATGGCGGCCACTTTTTTAAATTTTGACCATAAATTCCTTCTCTATGCTTGCTGCCATAGTCAAATATCGATTTTCAAAGCAATCGGCCCAGTAACAAAAAAGTTCAAAATGGCGGCCACTTTTTTTTAATTTTGTCCACAAATTTCTTCTCTATGCTAGCTGCCATAGTCAAATATCGATTTCCAAAGCAATCGGCCCAGTAACAAAAAAGTTCAAAATGGCGGCCACTTTTTTAAATTTTGACCACAAATTCCTTCTCTATGCTTGCTGCCATAGTCAAATATCGATTTTCAAAGCAATCGGCCCAGTAACAAAAAAGTTCAAAATGGCGGCCACTTTTTTAAATTTTGACCACAAATTCCTTCTCTATACTTGCTGCCATAGTCAAATATCGATTTTCAAAGCAATCAGCCCAGTAACAAAAAAGTTCAAAATGGCGGCCACTTTTTTAAATTTTGACCACAAATTCCTTCTCTATGCTTGCTGCCATAGTCAAATATCGATTTTCAAAGCAATCGGCCCAGTAACAAAAAAGTTTAAAATGGCGGCCACTTTTTTAAATTTTGACCACAAATTCCTTCTCTAGCTTGCTGCCATAGTCAAATATTGATTTTCAAAGTAATCGGCCCAGTAACAACAAAGTTCAAAATGGCGGCCAAAAAATTCAAAATTTTCCTCCTCAAAATTTGAATCTCGAAAATCCCTTTCTGAATACGAATTCATGATATACCTAATACCAACCTAGGTACCAAATTTCAGATCTATACGACTCTTAATTTCGCCGGAATCCCTGGAACAACGCAAAAATTACACTTTTGTATGGGAAAATCCCTTAAAAGTACGATTTTTATCCCTTCCAATTTGAATTTCTGGAATCCCCGTCTTAGTACGAATTCATGACCTAATGTCAATGTAGGTACCAAATTTCAGATCTCTACGACTTGTAGTTTTTCGGGAATTCCTGGAACAACGAAAAAAATTACACTTTTGTATGGAGAAATCCCTTAAATGTACGATTTTTACCCCTTCCAATTTGAATTTCTGGAATCCCCGTCTTAGTACGAATTCATGACCAAATATCTACCTAGGTGCCAAATTTCAGATCTCTACGACTTGAAGTTTTTCGGGAATTCCTGGAACAACGAAAAAATTACACTTTTGTATGGAGAAATCCCTTAAATGTACGATTTTTACCCCTTCCAATTTGAATTTCTGGAATCCCCGTCTTAGTACGAATTCATGATCTAATGTCAACGTAGGTACCAAATTTCAGATCTCTACGACTTGTAGTTTTTCGGGAATTCCTGGAACAACGAAAAAAATTACACTTTTGTATGGAGAAATCCCTTAAATGTACGATTTTTACCCCTTCCAATTTGAATTTCTGGAATCGCCGTCTTAGTACGAATTTATGACCTAATGTCAACGTAGGTACCAAATTTCAGATCTCTACGACTTGTAGTTTTTCGGGAATTCCTGGAACAACGACAAAAATTACACTTTTGTATGGAGAAATCCCTTAAATGTACGATTTTTACCCCTTCCAATTTGAATTTCTGGAATCCCCGTCTTAGTACGAATTCATGACCTAATATCTACCTAGGTACCAAATTTCAGATCTCTACGACCTATAGTTTTAGCGGAATCCGTGGAACAACCAAAATGCCTCATTCTTTTATATATATAGACTAGCAAACGCCCGCGGCTTCGCTCACGTTGAACTTCTGCTGTACTCCTTCAGGCATTTAATTTCCAAAATTCCTGTATTTTTCCATCCTTCCTTTCGAATTCCTTCTCCATACTTGTCGCGATACTCACATATCGATTTTCAAAGCAATCGGCCCAATAACAAAAAAAAACATAATGGCGGCCACTTTTATAATTTTTACCACAAATTCCTTCTCCATACTTGTCGCGATCCTCACATGTCGACTTTCAGAGCAATCGGCCCAATAACAAAAAAATTCGAAATGGCGGCCACTTTTTTAAATTTTTACCACCAATTCCTTCTTCATACTTGTCGCGATACTCACATGTCGATTTTCAAAGCAATCGTCACAGTAACAAAAAAATTCAAAATGCCGGCCACTTTTTAAAATTTTGACTACAAATTCCTGCTCTATACTTGTTGCGATACTCACATATCGATTTTCAAAGCAATCGGCACAGTAACAAAAAGATTCAAAATGGCGGCCACTTTTTAAAATTTTGACTACAAATTCCTTCTCTATACTTGTTGCGATACTCACATATCGATTTTCAAAGCAATCGTCACAGTAACAAAAAAATTCAAAATGGCGGCCACTTTTTAAAATTTTGACTACAAATGCCTTCTCTATACTTGTTGCGATACTCACATATCGATTTTCAAAGCAATCGGCCCAATAACAAAAAAATTCAAAATGGCGGCCACTTTTTTTTAAATTTTTACCACAAATTCCTTCTCCATACTTGTCGCGATACTCACATATCGATTTTCAAAGCAATCGTCACAGTAACAAAAAAATTCAAAATGGCGGCCACTTTTTAAAATTTTGACTACAAATTCCTTCTCTATACTTGTTGCGATACTCACATATCGATTTTCAAAGCAATCGGCACGGTAACAAAAAAAATCAAAATGGCGGCCACTTCTTAAAATTTTGACTACAAATTCCTTCTCTATACTTATTGCGATACTCACATATCGATTTTCAAAGCAATCGGCCCAATAACAAAAAAAATCAAAATGGCGGCCACTTTTTTAAATTTTTACTACAAATTCCTTCTCTATACTTGTTGCGATACTCACATATCGATTTTTAAAGCAATCGGCCCAATAACAAAAAAATTCAAAATGGCGGCCACTTTTTTAAATTTTTACCACAAATTCCTTCTCCATACTTGTCGCGATACTCACATATTGATTTTCAAAGCAATCGTTACAGTAACAAAAAAATTCAAAATGGCGGCCACTTTTTTAAATTTTGACTACAAATTCCTTCTCTATACTTGTTGCGATACTCACATATCGATTTTCAAAGCAAACGGCCCAATAACAAAAAAAATCAAAATGGCGGCCACTTTTTTAAATTTTTACTACAAATTCCTTCTCTATACTTGTTGCGATACTCACAATATATCGATTTTCAAAGCAATCGGCCCAATAACAAAAAAAATCAAAATGGCGGCCACTTCTTTAAATTTTTACCACAAATTCCTTATCCATACTTGTCGCGATACTCACATATCGATTTTCAAAGCAATCGTCACAGTGACAAAAAAAATTCAAAATGCCGGCCACTTTTTAAAATTTTGACTACAAATTCCTTCTCCATAACTGTCGCGATACTCACATATCGATTTTCAAAGCAATCGGCCCAATAACAAAAAAGTTCAAAATGGCGGCCACTTTTTAAACTTTCTCCAGAAATTCCTACTTATCCCCAGATGATTACGAATTCATCACCTAATATCAACCTAGATACCAAATTTCAGATCTCTACGATAATATTTATTTCGCTGGAATCCCTGGTAAAACGCAAAAAATACACTTTTGTATGGGAAAATTCATTAAATGTAAGATTTTTATCCCTTAAACATGGAATTCCTGGAATCCCCGTCTTAGTACGAATTCATGACCTAATATCTACCTAGGTATCAAATTTCAGATCTCTACGACTTTAAGTTTTTCGGGAATTCCTGGAACAATGAAAAAAAATACAATTTTGTATGGAGAAATCCCTTTAATGTACTATTTCTACCCCTTAAACATGGAATTTCTGGAATCCCCGCCTTAGTACGAATTCATGACCTAATATCTATCTAGGTACCAAATTTCAGATCTCTACTACTTTTAGTTTTTCGGGAATTCCTGGAACAACGAAAAAAATTACAATTTTGTATGGAGAAATCCCCTTAATGTACTATTTCTACCCCTTAAACATGGAATTTCTGGAATCCCTGTCTTAGTACGAATTCATGACCTAATATCTATCTAGGTATCAAATTTCAGATCTCTACGACTTTAAGTTTTGCGGGAATTCCTGGAACAACGAAAAAAAATCAATTTTGTATGGAGAAATCCCTTTAATGTACTATTTCTACCCCTTAAACATGGAATTTCTGGAATCCCCGTCTTAGTACGAATTCATGACCTAATATCTACCTAGGTACCAAATTTCAGATCTCTACGACTTTTAGTTTTTCGGGAATTCCTGGAACAACGAAAAAATTTTACTTTTGTATGGGAAATACCCTTAAATGTATGATTTTTACCCCTTAAACATGGAATTTCTGGAATCCCCGTCTTAGTACGAATTCATGACCTAATATCTACCTAGGTACCAAGTTTCAGATCTCTAGGACCTATAGTTTTGGCGGAATCCGTGGAACAACCAAAATGCCTCATTCTTTTATATGTATATAGATGAAGATGAAATGAACAACTGCGCGCGAGTGCAGTTATGATGCTATTTATGTGTCGATTCCGTATCACTCACCGTTTTGCTCACACTGCACGGGTATAAAGTTAAATGAAAGCCTCAATAGATTAACGGTAAAATAAAGGAGTAAAACACCACGTACAGCCCATCATGCTAGCCAAGTGAGGGTTGGTGGGCTACGAATAACTTTAAAGACATCCATATTAACACATTTTGAAGTTTTAAGTGTGAATTATCTCTTTGGCCATGCAGGTTTCCTCAAAATTGTTTTATTCACCGCTAAGGTAGTAAGCAACTGGCCTCCACAAAATTAGATATTTGACGCTAATTTTTTTATTACTTATTGTAAAAAAGGATAAAAATAATGACGCCCACTGGAAAATATATTAAAATACAACAAACATTTACAAAGTTACAGGCATTTTAATTTTGGATATAATTTTTATGATATTTAAAATATTTTCTTTTGATTTAAGATAATATTATATACACTGTGGATGGTGGGGAAGACGGAGCTATCGCCCCTGTTTCTCGTAGCTAATACCAGAGAGCAAGGTTGCTCAGTCATGTGTATTCTATTGTGAAAACTTTCACTGACATTTGGCCCGAAGCGTAGCGGCCGTTGCTGCGACGAGGTTCGCTATACAACTGCTTAACGCTCACAATATCTCGAAGTACCTACATTTTTGTATTATTTAACTGCAATGCGAGTAGGTACATTGTAGAACTACATGATCTGCACCATTATACGAGATCTATGCCAGATTATTGGAAAAGGTTTACTAGATAGCCCCAAGATAACATAATAATTCTCCTATCATAATATAAGTCTTCATATATAATATACTGGCAAACGCCCGCGGCTTCGCTCACGTTGAACTTCTGCTTTACTCCCTCAGGCCTTTCCAAAATTCTTGTATTAACCATTGTTATGCCATTTAATTTAATTTTGATCACTAAATATTTCCTTAGGCTTGCTGGTTATAGTTATATATTGATTTTGAAAAAATCGATCGTCACATAAAAGCTCAATATGGTGGCCATTTTTAGGGTTCCGTACCCACAGTGTAAAAAAGTACCCAAGCAATTGGCCAAGTTAAAAAAGTTCAAAATGGCGGCCATTTTTTTATTTTGAACACAAATTCCTTCTCTATGCTTGCTGTGATAGTCGGATATCGATTTTTAAAGCAATCGGCCCAGTAACAAAAAAGTTCAAAATGGCGGCCAAAAAGTTCATCATTTTTTAATTTTGACTACAAATTCCTTCTCTATGCTTGCTGCCATAGTCAGACGTCGATTTTCAAAGCAATCTGCCCAGTAACAAAAAAAGTTCAAAATGGCGGCCAAAAAGTGCATCATGTTTTAATTTTGACCACAAATTCCTTCTCTATGCTTGCTGCCATAGTCAGACGTCGATTTTCAAAGCAATCGCCCAGTAACAAAAAAGTTTAAAATGGCGGACAAAAAGTTCACCATTTTTTTATTTTGACCACAAATTCCTTCTCTATGCTTGCTGCCATAGTCAGACGTCGATTTTCAAAGCAATCGGCCCAGTAACAAAAAAGTTAAAAATGGCAGTCAAAAAGTTCATCATTTTTTCGATGCTATTCCTGATCTTTGTTTAAACTCAAATTGGATCTTCGTCAAAGAAATCCTAAATAATATTGAATTTGAGGATCTGGCTATAGTCTATAACCTTTAACGGGTAAGTATAAAAGACTATCAGTCCACTTCTTAAGCTTTTATTCGCACTTTCGCTCACTTTCCACGGATTAGTTCTGATCTAAAACATTACGAACTTGTTATGTTTCACGGAATTTCGAGTGTTGATGACGCGTAATAGTCATAAATTCGTCATACGTGCTAGATAATATGCCTAAACTTTCGACTCTGATTCATTTCATTTTGGTTTACATTTAAAGTATATCCATGGGAATTGCGGATAGAATATTTCCGAGATAAGAAGTAGTTTCTCTAAACCAGGTTATAATCTATCTACATTCTAAATTTCAGCGAAATCGGTTCAATAGTTTTTGCGTGAAAAAGCAACAAACATCCAAACAACTTTACGGTTTATAATAGGATACCTATAATATAAGGCTTCTGAAACTATATCAAGTTACGTACATCTACTTCTTATCGCAGGTAAGAATATGTCGCAGCTTTTACTCGGTTATTATCAAAGCTACTCGTACTAAATATTCTTTGGAAGTTAGTAAAATCTATGATCTGCTAATTTAGCAGTGAAATTTAAACAATAGATGATGATATACTCTTTATAAATGTAACCCAGAAAAGTAATTTAAAATAGTGCACATCCATCATGTGAGCTATTGATTGTTAGATACGTCTAATATAATAAAGAACTACAAAGAACAGATGTGGAATGAACAATTAGTGGAAAAGGAAGCGGGCAGCGGCTTCACGTCAGATTTCCGTTGTGGATAATGTGGGGAACATAGAGTGGGGTTTGGCACGTGATTTTTATATCTTCCAATTTTGTCTATTTTTAATACGATATATTATAAGATTCTTGTGTCGCAGTGTTTGTAACAAAACACCTCCGAGGCTTAACCGTTTTTTTAATGTTTTTTTATTTATTCAGTAGGTCTAAGAATAGGACCTAAACTTATAATCTGAAAATAGGACGTAATTGACTGACTTATCTCAGGACCTACTGATCCAATTTGAAAATATCTTGCTCTGTTATAGTTAGTCCATTTATTGAGGAAGGCTTTAGGGTACTTTTTTATCTAGCGGGCGGAGCCGCCGGCGGAAAGCTTACATGCGAGATCGTAGCAAAGAATACCATAATAGTTACTTTAATTACCATAGCAGCAGAAAAGAGTTAGTAGGGATGAAAACCTACATAAAACTTTCATACACAGTGCAGCTTTTTAATTATTTCGAAAAACCTGAATTACTAACAATATTATCAACACTGCCTTGGATTTAAAAGTAATTTAATTATTTAAGTAATTTTACTATTTTACATTTTATTTGGACCAGAATACCTTATTGATTATATTGTTTTGATGTATTTAAGTATCGCTGTGATAAATAAATCTAGCAGTAGCGTTATAGAAGCCAACGCGCTGAGGACCACCTTTATAATGATCTGTCGTGAGATGTTCACGCCAAGCGCAGTCAGCAGGTCGGCCACAACTCGGGTGATTTCTCCAGCTTTCTTCCATTGCCACCAAATAACTGCTGCGTTGACAGCCATCATGGCCCCGCCAGTGCCACATAAAAAGACCTGCAATGCAATAAAGTGTCTATAAATTTTTTACCACGTAACTACCTGGTGCGCGTGGGTTTACCCACTTTAATTTCGATTTCTACATATCTCGTTATAGCGCGTTCAAACAAACAAACAAACAAACAAACAAACAAACAAACAAACAAACATACAAACTCTGCAGTTTGGTAATAGTATAGATTTTAAATTTTAATTGACATTCACAATCCAATTATGTCTCGACGTTCTAAGCTATTAAAAGCATACCTCATAAATAGTTAACGAATAAATCCTACCTGTAGAGCTGAGCTTCCAGCATTTCGAATTCCTGCACATAATGCTAAGCCCACAGTCGCGATACAATAGGCCACTAACAATCCGCCGGTTACCGAATATTCCCACCGAAACACTTTCACAGATCTAAGGTGCAAGGTCAGTAGCGATACTAAGATCATTAATATTCCTAGGCGCAGAGCCAATACAATGTCCGTTAGTTCAATAGTTTGGTAACTCATCAACCCTATACCCATAAACGCAGCGTCGTTTTAATTACTAAACCTTAATTGCAAATGAACAACAAAAATAAAATGATTATCATATTATTTTAGGGATCGAAATAATATGTTGTGCATATTATAAATATATTTTTTGGCAAATTGGAAATGTCTATAAAGTCATTCTCGATAACAAAGATCTCAGACAAAGATACAGTCAGGGACTTACTATATACTAAACTAGTAGGGCGCGTGGGTAGTAACTTTAAGTCTCTTCAATATTCGCCATACATTTCCTATGAAAAAAATAAAGTCCGCCATTTTGAATTTTTTTTCTATCCATCGAATAGACCTCCGGGTCTTGATCAACTCTTGTCAAGAAACCGTTCTTCCATCTTTTATACTTTCCGAGATTACGGCGAAATTCGTTTGGTGGCCATTTTGAATCCGCCATTTTGAAATTTTTTTCAGCTCACTGCCAATTGGATGACGTTTCAAATGACATTTGGTCGAGCACCCCCCACCTATCTCCGATACCCTAGCTGTGCTCTTCACCCGTCTTCGAAATCCTCAATCATCAGCTCTCTCCGTATTTTTCCTCCGAATGAATTTTTCCCTTATATACGAAATGGTCATTGAAAAAAAATTTTTTCATACAAAATTGTTCAGGAGAGGTGATCAATGAGTCAGTCAGTGAATCAGCACGAGTAGCTATATATATATTAACTATAGTAAGTCCATGGATACAGTATCTTTGATTTGTCATAATCCACTACTGATCATCTACTGATGGATAATAGGATAGAAATTATTTTATTATCTTTGTTTTACCGGAGGTATACCGTATAGTATAGCGTACTGCACGTACCTACTGCATTTTAGGGCCGATTTTTCAATTGCCAAATAATCGTCATCTAAGGAATAAGTATGAAGTTTTGACAGATTTTATATGGCATAATATGTTATTCCTCAGATAGTTTATCTGATGATTGGAAAATCCTGAAAAATCGGCCCTACGATTTTCAAAATAATCTTTGTCGTAAGATACAATATTTATAATCTATGTAAGTACCTACTTCATCAATGGGATAGCGAGACCAATGAAAGAGGCATACTCAGATGAAGGATCGAGGCATATTATGTCATATCATTGTCATATTGTGCCTCAAGAAAAAATGGGCAGGCTTGTACCCAATATACCATTGTGTATAATTAATCTTCGTGATTGTGGAACTAGAACTACGATGTTTAGTTATTCTGAACCCAGTTGTGAGTACACGTTACACACATTGGTAACTAGCCACGATTAAAGCCTCCCACCACAACAGACCTAAGCTATAAAATTCTCTCGACATTCTTTGTTCCCAAACTCGTCCAAAACGGCTCGAGTGCTCGACCGATTGTTATGAAATGTTCAGTGTATGATCACCAATTCTATGTACAGTATGTTCTATTTTTTATATCCCTAAAAGCAAAACAACGTTTGCCGGATCAGCTAGTTAGAAATTATAAAATTCTAAAGTGGTGCAAGGCGGGAATCAAACTCCCGAAACCACCCACTTCAATCAGAGCGTACGCCACTGCACTAGGGAGATTGTTAACGGTGTAGAAGCCGTATTTAAGCAATTTTGAATGAAGTTTTATGCAAAAACTACAAAGACAATTACTTTCACACGTCATGAATTTTGGGTCTTTAATCTAAAATCGCTAAGAAACAGAAACACAATTGGGTAAAATTTTGTCGATAGAATCTCCCAAAAGTTTTTCGAGTTTTTATCGGACACTACATTGGATGTAATTGTAATTTTTGATTTTGTGGTAATAATAATATCCAAAAACGCTAAGAAACAGATTTTTGATAACCAGCTCAGTTTTTGAGTTAATAAGTAAAAGGTCGTTTTTCTGTTTCTTTCTTCTTCTTCTTCCGCTACGCTGCATGTCGCACCTACCAAATTTCCGTGAGAGCGAGAAAGACAAAAATAAATTCAATAAATCCCCTTAAAGTGTTATTTTATATAGATTTTTTTGTTTCAGAGCAAGTAGCTGCGTCAAACTGCAGCTATCCAGGGTCGCCCGCGCATTCCCGCGTATCCTTCTCTAACGCTCAGCTCCAGGAAGGCACCGTAGCATCCTATTTCTGCGAACAAGGATTTGAGCTGTTGGGTCCCTCGAGGAGGATTTGTGAAGGCGGGCATTGGTCTCCGGATGGTATCCCGTTCTGTGGTAAGATTTTTTTCTCACGGCGACTGTCCAACGAAGTATCCCATAATATACAGTAATATTTACAACGTTTTACACGACACCGTACCTACAGCTCGAATTCGTTATATATAAGTCTGTTAAATAAGTCAGTTTACTTTGATAATTTTGAGGAAATTTAAAAATCGCAATCGGGCAACATTATACTTCTGGTTTCTGTAGAACGTTGAACCTTGTTTGATACTTGATTATTACTTCATTAATGTTTTTGTCAGTACATAATATTAATAATATTATGAATAGTAAGTTAAAAGTTAGTATAATTGAGTTGAATGTATATAAATAAGTAAACAATAAAAATAAAACTAACATTGTGGTTTTATGAAAAAACGAAACAAGAAACTTTGCGAGTCACGGGCGCCATAAATCTAATTTGGAGTTAAAAGATAAGGAAAATTTGCAGAAAAAAATATAAAGAGGAAAAAGTAAGAAATTTAAATTTTTGAGTGTATTTTGTAAGAAAAATAGCAAGTAATTTTTTTTTGCAAAGTATCAAAATTATTCGATCCATCGATAATTATTTTACAGTGTTGCTCTGTACCACTTTTCAACTACCTTTTAATTTACTTAGGTAAACTGACTTACGTAACAGACTATACCACAGTGCTCTGTGGACTATACTCACCTAATCTTACGTTTATATTATACCTCACACAATATTTTATCTATATAGGCTAGCGCTTGACTGAGATCACACCTGACGGAAAATGCTGATACAGTCTAAGGTGGAGCGCGCTTGCCTAGGAAATGCCTATTCACTCTTGATTTGAAGGCGCTCAAGATTGTAGATGGTGAGGAAGACAGTGCCTGGTCCTGTCCCTTGCAGTGCGTATCAGGAACGAGGAATTAAACCGTTTATGAATTTATTAGCTTGTTATATATCATCATATTCAATTATTTCAAATTTCGCTAAACGCAATTTTGTCCAGAACGCATCCTTCGCGTAAAACGGGGTACTACTGTAATAATTTTTTCTGATAGGTAGGCACATCGGTGACGTAGAATCTATGTGATCGTGTTGAAAAAAATGTCCAATGCACGCAGGGATTTGCATACGCTCGAGAGTACAGGCGTGATAATAAACCGCTAATCTTTATTGCTCGTTACTGCGATATTACGGCAAGCGCATAATCACTGGCCGCGCGACTCGACGCTCGGTCGCCGCCGTCGCCTCGTCGCGTCGCGTCGCTTCTGCTGACCCACTTTTACTTTCTTTGCCGAGAAATCACTTCACACAAGCCGTGAATGGAGTCGAAAAAGCGGAAGATTCATTGTGGATCAGTCACACAGCTCTCTCCGCTCGGAAAGTTGCGCTCGTACGGTATATGCCCTTTGTGATTCATGAATTTCGCGAAAAATTCTTGAAATAAATAATAAAATTAAATTGAAGTAAATATAATCAATAAATCTTTTCAATTTTATTAAGCTTATAACTGTCTTTATGCGATAACCTTATCAGGTCTTGTAGTCAAGACATTACAATATTTTATATTCGTATGTACCTTTAATAAAATTACAAGAGTAAACTATATGTTACTCGGATTCCTAACATAATATGACACATACATACATCGTAATTCGTTATCGTAAAGTTTAAAAGTGATACAAATGACACTTAAACTAATACAAATAAAAATACTTACGATGAAAATTTTTTTAAGGCAGTTGTAAATTTTTTAAGGTAGTTGTAAAATAAATAGTTGTATTAACTTCCGTAAAAACCTTACGGACTACATCGAGTAAATCACGATAGTAACGTGTTTTTTCTGTGAGCAGGTGCTCGGTCATTCATTCTTATTCATCATTGATCATAGTCGAAGAGCTGAGGGCTACAAATATAAAAGTTGTAGAAAGGCAACAAATATTTTGGCATTAGGTTAGACTACCTATTTTTTCAAAGGATATATTTTTGGATTGCTTTTAATGAATATACCACCAGAGTTACCTTATTTCAATTAAATTTTTTAGTTAGGTATTTTTACGATGTAGAAAGTAATTAATCATGAATACATATTACAGTTATATATAAAACTTTGAAAAAATCCAAATACTACCATTAATTTTACGGTTCCATACCCAAAGGGTAAAAAACGGGACCCTATTATTAAGACCACCGTCTGTATCTCTTGTACCGATAAAGACAGTTAAAATTTGCACAGATTATATTTCTGTCGTCACAAATTCCAAAAAAAACAGAATAAAATTATTCTTTATTGATTTGAGGTGGTTCTCATACAAGCAACGAGAATTTTTGGCATTTTTATTGGTAATTTACGGGCCCTTCATTTGCTAGTCAGACTCGCTTTTGACCGGTTTTTAAAACTGTTGCAGTTTTGGTCTCTCAGCTCGCGGACTAGACAATCAGCTATGCGGTCAATGCGCAAGCCGTTCGGACACCTGATTCCCTGCGTGTCGCGAACTGGCGGTCATTGGCCCACTTATTGACCCATATAAAATGAAACTAGTTTGCCAGCTCGAGTCGATGGCCCCACTTCTTCATTCATTTGACCTTACGATACGATTTAAAGCTTGTTTACATAGTACATACTGCGAAGAACTTCTTTATTGAGTATCGATCGAGCGATTCTGAAATCTCCGTCGAAGCTTTCTTGGTTTAATTGGTGTTTGTTCGCAAGTGCCTCAACTTCTGCTTTTTACTCCTGGAAAAATAAAACTCACAGCCGGAAATTTTGGCATCATGTGCCCTTAGAAACCCTTTTCTAAAAAATAGAATGAAAATGCTGAAAATAGAAATTTAGTATAGGTTATAGTATAGGTAGACAGTGTTTTGGACTCTCATTTTCCTATTTTAGTTTTCTTTAAGTATCATATATATATATTGTAAAGTAGAATTTGTATTACACCTTTTAGCTTTAACGAGTAATCCGTCTATTTATAATCGAAATAAAAAAGAATCGAAACTTGAAATGTAATTTTAATCCACGATGACGCGCCCCACTCTGTCAAACTCCATACGAATCGAATGAAACATAAGCGATTTGGACAGAGTGGGACGCATCTTCGTTGATTGAAATATACTACGAAGAATAAAATTCATGCTATATTATATTTTATTAAAAGTCCTTTATTAATTGTATTTGTAGTCAATTGGAAGTGTCCTCACGGTTGTTACCTACTTACCTATTTAAATAATATCATATTCATAATAATTTAATCGCATGCAAATATTCGAGTCACGTACCTGCCGCGGTCAACGCGCCAGCTTTCACTATGCTATGATGACCGATATCGACTATATTATACCTACTTAACATAATCTTATTTCTTGCAAAATAAACTCTTTGATAAAACCGTGCCATGTCCCAAACTTAAATTTTAATTAAATAAATCAAGTTAATGTTATTAAGTCAAGTTAATGTAAGTATTTGACCTCCTATTTATTATCCGTAGGTAGGTATATGATAACGGACTGAATTGGTATGTTTTGCTTAATATATCTGCATGGCCAATAGGTCCATTGGAGATCAGTCGATCAGTAATTTCCTTATATAAGTAGGTATAGATAATAACTAGTGGTCGATATTCCCGGGGTAA
Organism: Coenonympha arcania; assembly: GCA_036785405.1. Taxonomy (NCBI): domain Eukaryota; kingdom Metazoa; phylum Arthropoda; class Insecta; order Lepidoptera; family Nymphalidae; genus Coenonympha; species Coenonympha arcania. Next base: position 13,603,935 of record CM072082.1, read on the forward strand.
AGAGTAGTTAATCTAATTTATGAGCTATGTTCTAAGTTTCAGTCATATCATAAGAAACGCCCATACATTCGTACATCCATTCAAACTTTCGCGTTAATAAGTTATTAATATTAAATATATGGTAAGAAAGTGCGGTTATTAGTAATACGATGGGGCTGAAGGCTTGTCTAAGCCTTTAGAATCTGATTGCAATTCATGTAAACCAATCTATCGTAATTTCAAATAGCAAATAAAATAAAGCTGTTAATATCTACCTACTGTCTAAAAAGAAAACTAGAGAACCTAGAGAAATGTATGTACATTTTGTGGATTTTATTTTGCAAATTCTTTTGTGCCACAACACAACTAACTACTTATATCGTGTAAAGAACCGATAAAACCATATTATAAACTTTAACTATACCAAATCTCACGCTGTACCAGGTACCTACTACCTACTCAGTATTAAAATGGTCAACGAACGGCATAAATAATTCAATTACCGGTTAAATCAGTGTCATGGCAATGAGCTTGACCTAGTGCCGGCCGGCCGCGACACTGACACCGCGGCGCTAGAGCAACAGGTACACGGTACAGGTGTCTACTGTCGTATCGTATATGTCGATACCACGACCACAGAAGTAATTAAGTATTCGGTGACCACAGCGTGTTCAACCAAGAAGCGTGCGACCGGCCCGCCTCAACCACTTGTCTCGCGCAAAACATCTAGAGCGTAAACGATTCCTATGTGACAAGCCATCACTGCATTCGCTACAGCTTGTATAAGTTTAACCACATTAGACTACTTTGCGCAGTTTTGCTCACTGTGGTATGGTCCCGAGTAAGAGTTAATAATTTTTGACGTGACAACGTCTTATAATTCGATAGAGCCGGTTGCACGCACGAAAAAAACATGACTCATCCGGCGTTACCGGCGTTATCTCGCTCATGCGGCGTTACCGGCGTTACCTCGCGAGCGCGGAACGAGCGACAAAGAAGACGTTGACACGTTCAACTATCGTCAGTAAACCGACTTTACAGGCAACCAATTTTTTTTGACGTGACAACGTCTTATAATTCGATAGAGCCGGTTGCACGCACGAAAAAACATGACTCATCCGGCGTTACCTCGCTCATGCGGCGTTACCGGCGTTACCTCGCGAGCGCGGAACGAGCGACAAAGATAACGTTGTCACGTTCAACTATCGTCAGTAAACCGACTTTACAGACAACCAATTTTTTGACGTGACAACGTCTTATAAATCGATAGAGACGGTTGCACGCACGAAAAAACATGACTCATCCGGCGTTACCTCGCTCATGCGGCGTTACCGGCGTTACCTCGCGAGCGCGGAACGAGCGATAAACAAGACGTTGTCACGTTCAACTATTGTCACCGACTTTACAGACAACCAATTTTTTTTAATCTAAAATGGACTACCTATGGAATTGGTGGATCGGGCTGATATCTGGTACATATCTACTGTCAATTTTTTTAGTTTAGGGTTTGGTAGCATGTCCATGGGGGTAAAAATTATTTCCCCCGATTTTGTTGACTGGCGTTATCTTCATCGACTTCCAACACACCACCACCACAACAGATCAATAAACAAAATCCCCGTTTGACTTTTTGCTACTTTCTATTTAAAAGAGTTATGTATACGTAGACATAACTCTTTTAAATAGAAAGTAGCAAAAAAAATCCCCCGTGAAAAAAATAAGGATATAATATGATATGAGAATTGTGGATAAAAGGAGACGATTCCACCCTTTCGCCATGAAGATAATATCGTCCGTTCATGCTAATAGGAAGGCTGATTAATAAACCATTTAGGCATCCGAAATTCAACTCCCGAAATAGAGGTCATGGAGCGAAAAAGCAGGCGCCCTCTAGTTTCTAAATAAACTCAGATTTGATCCGATGGTACCTTCGGCTATAGGTACAGTGTTACGACCCTACATGCAAAGCCGTAGGTACCACGATACCACTAGACAATTAAACTTTCCGGTCCATGCTGATTAGCAACCGTTATGGGTTATATTATCTTCTAAGTAACTTACAATTACATTTTCAGCTGCAACCTCATATACCGTCCGTTGAGATTGCGTTGGAATACTTACTGATTTGTAATTGAGTAATAAAAAACTTGCTAATTACTAGTTTGTCGGACTCGCACTATAGTTTAGTAGATATCACCAAAGTCATTATTATTTTGTTTTTACTATTTGTTGTGAAATACTCCTCGACGTCTTTCCTTTGATCCAATTTGAGTAGGTATTATTCCGATACAATGGATACGTATGTATTCATCGTCGTCGTTTCAGCCGATGGACGTCCACTGCTGGACATAGGCCTCCTGAAATGACCGCCAAACACCACGATCTTGCGCCGCCTGGTGCCAGCGACTCCCCGTGACTTTCTTTATGTCGCCCGTCCACCTGGTGGGGGTCTGTCGACTCTGCATATGCCGTTAACACTTTTTAATTGTTTCAGTAATAAATGTAGCGGCTGGGAAAGCTCCGATGCAGATATCCACTGAGGAAGGCGGAACTCCTCAGAAGGCCTTGGATGGCAGCTCCGCCTTAGTGTTTAGCACGGAAACCTGCACGCTCACTAAGTGCGAAAGGGTTCCGTGGTGGTACGTCAACCTTCTGGAGCCCTACATGGTACAACTAGTGAGACTCGACTTCGGCAAACCTTGTTGCGGTAAGTTTAATCATTTATATCAACGTACCTAGTTATTTATTGCAATTTATACGTGCCTACTGGCTTTACCATTAAATTTTTACTTGTAAGTAACTTATACCACGCTTAAAAACTTAAAACTTAAGCTATTTTACTACATACTGCTACAAATCAATTGTATTTAGGTATAAAGATTAATTAGACGGACGCGAGACGTGAACTCTCAGCAATCATCCGAGTTGAGTTGAGTTAAGTTAAGTTGAGTTTAAGCGCGAGTTAAGTTAGTCACGACAACGGTTTTATAAGCATAATAATTGAAGTAATATCGCGTTTCACTGATGCGCTCGCTGTGTACACTGCGTGTCTGCCAAGTTCAGCCTGTCAGTTTGTCTTTCTCGAGACTTGACCCAAATGTGCGGCGGAGCTCGGATTCACTTCACTCCGCGAGCGATAACTTATTACTAATTGAACTCGCCACGCGTGTAACATTTTGCATGTCAAACAAGCTGCTTATTGACATTTTTGAAATTTTACTTTTAGGCCCGATTTTTCAATCGCCAGATGAACGTTGACGAAGGAATAAATATGACATTTTGACTGATTTTGTATGGCATATGTTTCAAATGTATTCCTCAGATAGCTGGTCTGGTGATTGAAAAATCAGCCCTTAGAGCCTGTTTCACGATAGCCAGGTATAAACTTTATTTAACGATTTTATAAACTTGACATTTTAAAAGATTCCCAATACAAAAATTGTCACAACACCAAATATATTCGCTAGATAAAGTTTATCTGGTGATTGTGAAACAGGTCCTTAATATTTTTATTTGCATGTAAGTATACATAGATCTGTATTATTCTAACCTCATAATAATATTACAAGAAACAATTACTTAACATACATAATGTTTTTACTTTATCTTGTCACAGCCACTGAATCTGTAGATTATAACCTGGATATACCCATAAAATTACTTTTTAAGTAGGAAAAATCTACGGTTCGGGGGATTAAATCAATGCTATATGTAAAAACCGAAATCAACGCAAGCGAAGCTGCGGGAGTTTTTTAAATAATAAAATGTTATGGTTGAAGTGAATAGTGAGTAAAGTAAGGTATCATTCAGGTATGATTACGTTACAACGCCATTAATTCTAAAATCTTGTTTACATTATGGCAGTAACGTGACATGATAGTAAAGGTAGTCTAGGGAGTCCAGATATAGTGACATGGAATTGACATTAGGTAACGTAATATCATAGCGTTAGCTTATCCAAAAATCTATGGGTTTGACATAAGCCAGCGCTATGGCATTGTATTTATGAAACATGTATAAAAAATCTTAGAACGATAACATGAGCCATTTAGGCGTTGTCGTACCTCCGTCAATTTATATTACCTTATGGTCACATATATAATTTCTTTTTTGTATGGTATATTCTACACTAGCGGCACGCTATGATGGCCGGTTTGACACATTACAATAGTGATGTGGAATGTCAATTTATTCTCGAACAAAAAACAATTAAGTTTTGTTTTTGTACCTGATTAAATAGGTTTAATAAGGCGTACGTTCGGTCATATCGACGAAATCCACAACAAAGGGCTTGAACAGAGTCCAAATTAACGAGCAAGGGTCAACAGTAATGCAGTATCAATATTTGAAATCCAAAGCCAGGTCAAAACTATATCACAATCGCATTGCACTGACAGTTTATACTTTTCGAAGCAACGTCAATTCGAAACTGCTTTGTTTTGCATTGAGCATTGACGCGAGTTTGCCGGAGGTAGTAGTTGTGCTAGCCAGCGATCCTATGTGACGATCGTATTAGATTCCATTTTTAAAAATTTTCAATTTAGAAAACCAAATGCCGAGTTGTGGTATATATCATATAAAAATAAAAATTTTACCTTTTGTATGAAACAGCTGATATTTTTTTGCGATTTCAGAGGTTTGTCCACATAGTGAAAATTGTTCATATTCACAAGTACATTCACCCCTTAAATGGTGCAAACTGATTTTTCTACACTTGTATACATTTTAGAAATCAATTTAATAAATAAATTTTGAGTCCTAAACCTAAAACTACATTCGATAAAATTTATGAATCTCTGCACATCACTATCGTCAATAAAGTAATACAATTATTTCCTTCAAAGTCGTTATCAATTAATACGGAACTTCATGAGCGGACAAACGTCAAACCGGCCATCATAGCGTGCCGCTAGTTTAAGTAATAGGCGTCCAGTCAGCAGTCACTAGCGTCTATTGTTTTAACATATAAAGTATCAGCACTTCGTGACGTCACGCATGTATTTTTAGGCTCCGCCCTGAAGCAACATTTTTAATTTGTCAAAACTGTAAAATGACGTTAATGTAAGCGACAACACCATGTGCTGCCCGCTGTAACGAAATGGTGCGAGCGGTAACGACGCCATATTTGAGATTTTTTTGGCTTCAACATACTTTACATATTTCCCGTATAGCGTAGCTTATAATAGTACTTCGTCATTGCTACCGTCGTGTAAGATAGGCTTAAATGACACGAACTGTCATCAATTGGAAATGCGGTGAGGTTTGCAGCTTTCCACGGCAACTTCTTATTTCTATAATTCTTGTTATATTAAATTATTATACATTTGCGGTCAAGCCTCAGTGACTACCTGTGATTAGATAGATAGATAGCTAGCGGTGAAAGTTTCCAGAACTAGGCAGGTCGATAAAACAGGACACACCAGAAACGTATATTATTTTTTATAGGTTTGTTTTTTGGAAGTTTTAGATTAGGTTTTTAAGAACCTTATTCCCTTATCTAAAGGATAAAAGTAGACGACTTTTTAAGTGCAAATATTTCAAATGTAAATTAATATAGTTGGGTTGTCTTACCTAGCAATGTACTTACGTGATAAAAGAAAATGCACATTTAGAAAGTTGTCCAAACCTAAGAAGATTCCTCTCCGTTAGTTGATTTGATCGGGTCTCTACGACATTGTTAACTTTAGTGTTGCTCCCTGTATATCTGTAATATATTAAAAATACGCGCTTACTTAGCAGCCCTTTAAAAAACTGTACATGCGACCAGACGGACGAAAGACAAAGCGCTTTTACTCGTTTTTGATACGGAATTTCAAACACGTTGCATAAGTCATGACTCATGAGTAGGTAGCAGGTGCCTGCTATTCTTTGAAATAAATTGCCAAATGTTGCATCTCATTAATAAGAATAATCTCAATTTTGACAGGAATAAACACCCCAGCAACGATCGTAGTACGTGTCGGCAACAATCGACCAGATCTTGCAACAAACCCCATTTGCAACCGATTTACGGGATTCCTCGAAGAAGGGCAGCCACTATTTCTTCCTTGCAATCCTCCGATGGCAGGCGCATTTGTCAGCGTTCATTTGGAAGCCGCCATCCCGAGCCAGCTCTCCATATGCGAAGCGTTCGTGTACACAGATCAAGCGTTGCCTATAGAAAGATGCCCCCAGTTCAGAGACCAGCCTCTGGGCAGCGCTGCAACTTACAATGGCAAATGTTACATATTCTACGATCGGCAACCGGCCAGTTTTCCAGATGCGCTGACATTTTGTACGGCAAGAGGTGGCACGCTGGTGGACGAAAGCAATCCGGCGTTGCAAGGTTTCATAAGCTGGGAACTTTGGAGACGACATCGGTGAGTAGAAGCATTAATTTTTTATGGCTGTGCGTGCATTTTTGTCAGTTGATCATAACCTTCAATCACAAAAATTGAAGGCCATAACTAATACGTATTTAATTGTTAATCGCATATCTTTTACCGAGTCCATTCTTCCGTTTCCGCCAGTCGCTATCAGGGTACCTACCACACCGACGCGGACACGGCTGGTGAAAACGAAAGGACGAGTAAGGAAATCCGTCCAAGTCAGTCTATTTCATCCGATTCTGAATTTATTAATCGTAGGAAGGTTAAGACAGGCAAAGAAATGTTTATTTGGTAAAGCTACTCGTATGCCTATAGGTAATGACGTTGGATGCGCTGGACTGACCGTGAAAAAGCAGATGGAAAAGAAATTTAGATTGCGCAAGAAATATTATTTTGATTTGTGGTTATGAGGATATAAGGTTACGGAAAACTATATTGTATATAAAATTATTCATACCCAAACTCAAGATCTATCTGCATTAAACAAAATGGGAATATGTTTGCTTACGGTCGTTTACCTTGATGCGAATTTGATTATGAGTCCATCTTGACTGCGAATGTTATAATGGGCTTTGCGCAATGATCGATATACTGACGATGATTGATAACACGACTATACAAACAAAATAGCAGGTACAATAGGAGGAGGGCGCGTTAACAGGTTATTTCATACGATTTTACTGTAATGAACAGAACTGTACGATTGAACTGATATACAAGGCTAAAGACACTAAGCAATGGTCTACCATTGCCTTTGATACCCTTTTTTTAAACATTTGCTAGATTTGGTTAATAAAAACTCCATGTGAATTGTGATATATATGTATACTAGCTGATGCCCGCGACTTCGTCCACGTGGGATAAAAACTATTCTATCTTTTAAGTTAGACCATTAGACCAAATGACAGATATTCACGAAGTTTGAACTAAATCGGTTCAGTAGTTTAGGAGTCCATCGCGGACAAACATTGTGACACGAGATTTATTTATATTAAGATTTGAATTAAAAATTAAAAATTTATCATTAAGAAACTGAAATTTCTCGGTATCTTTCTCAGCAAACCCTTACAATTAATACTGACATATATATTTAGGAGTGCATTACAAATAGCTAGTCTGCTATCTTTGGTCACTCTAAATCCAACAGCTCAAACAGCTAACCATTCGGTCATTCAAATTCAACGTGTAAATAAAACTTCAGCTCAATGCAGATTCAAAACCGATTCAGCTGATTTTTTTCAAAATTGAGTTGCAAGTTTCCTCCAAACAAACATAGGTACATACATACATTTGAAGTAAAAAAACTATAACACCAACGCGATAATTGAAATTGTTTTTCTTTTTATATCAGTCATTAATAATACTCGCTGAAAAGCTCAAAAAAGTAACATTTAACAATACTGTTAGGACTCTATTTATGTAGGTACTTATAGTTTATTGTAGGTGCATCATTAATAGATCAGAGTAATACCAATATTGTTATTTTCTTGACAGTATATAATAAATAGTTTATTTATATACAGTTACCAAGAAAAATCAGCGCATCTACCCATTAGTTGAATGATCCATTATAGATCCGCTATGCGAAGCAGAGCGAGGTGATTCGAGTCAATTTCTGGTCCCATCTTCTACTTGAATGTTACGTTTTTGCCCGTTATAGTGATTGGATACGCTGCCACAACGGGACTGTCCATATTGACTAATCTACTAAAATAAATATCGCACTCATTCCCTTTTTTTTTTTTTATTCTATACAAGTTAGTACTTGACTGCGATCTCACCTGATGGTAAGTGATGATGCAGTCTAAGATGTTATCGTACTAACTTGGAAGGGTAAGTAAATTTACCCCCAACGGTTTCTACACAGCATCGCACCGGAACGCTAAATCGCTTGGCGGTGCGTCTTTGCTGGTAGGGTGGTAACTAGCCACGGCCGAAGCCTCCCACCAGACCAGACCCGAGCCAATTTAGAAATTATAAATTCCCTTAAAATAAATTCATGCCGGCGATGGACTTGTCTGCTGTTATGAGGATACATCGAGTTTATTTTGACGTTTTACCTGATTACTAAAAAACTAAGCTAGTTATCAAAAACCCGTTTCTAAGCGTTTCTGAATATTATAGTAACCTACACATTAAACCAAAAAGTGCAATACCATAAAAATAAAATTAATACATCCATTATTAATAATTATGGTACATCCATTATAGTTTCCGATGAAAATTAGAAAAAACCTGTCAAGTGCGAGTCGGACTCGCGCACTGAGGGTTCCGTACTACAACCGGAGGAATAAAACCATAAAAACCACTTTTCTTATCGAACCGCAAAACTAACTTTGTTTTTAGAGGTTTAATGTAAACTAGTAGGGCGCGTGAGGGCGCGGGCCACATGTGGCCCGCGTGCTGTCTTCCCGCCCATAAAAATCCCTTCGAAATTCCCCATACATTTTCTATAGAAAAATAAATTCCGCCATTTTGAATTTTTTTCCTATCCATCTAATAGACCTTCGGGTCCTGATCACTTCTTTCCAAGAAACCGTTCTTCCATCTTTTATACTTTCCGAGATTTCGACAAAATTCGAACGGCGGCCATTTTGAATCCGCCATTTTGAAATTTTTTCCAGCTCACTGCCAATTGGATAACGTTTCGAATGACATTTGGTCGAGCACCCCCCACCTATCTGCAATACCCTGGCCGTGCTCTTCACCCGTCTCCGAAATCCTCAATCATCAGCTCTCTCCGTATTTTTCCTCCTAATTAATTTTTCTCTTCTATACGAAATGGTCATTGAAAAAAATATTTTCCATACAAAATTGTTCAGGAGAGGTGATCAATCAGTGAGTCAGTCAGTGAATCAGCACGAGTAGCTATATATATATTAATATCAAAAAAACTACTTATTAGATCTCGTTCAAACCAATTATCGGTGGAAGTTTGCATGGTAATCTACATCATATATTTTTTTTAGTTTTATCATACTCTTATTTTAGAAGTTACAGGGGGGGGACACACATTTTACCACTTTGGAAGTGTCTCTCGCGCAAGCTATTCATTTTAGAAAAAAATGATATTAGATACCTTAGTATCATTTTTGAAGACCTATCCATAGATACCCCACACATATGGGTTTGATGAAAAAAAATTTTTTTAATTTCAGTTCTAAGTATGGGGCACCCCCAAAATTTATTACTTTTTTTAAAATTTTGTATGAAAACCTTAATGCGGTTCACATAATACATCTACTTACCAAGTTTCAACAGTATAGCTCTTATAGTTTCGGAAAAAAGTGGCTGTGACATACGGACGGACAGACGGACAGACGGACAGACGGACAGACGGACAGACGGACAGACGGACAGACAGACATGACGAATTTATAAGGGTTCCGTTTTTTGCCATTCGGCTACGGAACCCTAAAAATGGAGATTTAAGATCAACTGCTGGGAGAAATTTCTATAGAAAAAAAATTATACAATCGTGTTTCTGTTTCACTTTCACTGAGAGGGGATTTATTGAATTTATTTTTGTCTTTCTCACTCTCACGGAGATTTGGTAGGTGCGACATGCAGCGTCGCGGAAGAATATAGCAGAAAAACGACGTTTTACCTAATTACTCAAAAACTAAGCCAGTTATCAAAAATCTGTTCTAAGCGTTTTTACCCACGATGGAACGGAGTACGGGTATATGCGTTTAGGGTGAGAGACCGTTTGTACATTAGTCTATTAAAAAGATTTTATGTTCGTTTGTATGTTAAATTGTTCACAAAAACCAATAATGCAAAAATATTTTTGTTTGTTTGTTTGTGTGTGCACATCAATGTTCCCATTTATTTCAAAAACGGCTTGACCGATTTAGATGTGGTTTCCTGTATAATATTTGGTGTTCAGCGGCAATGGTTCTTAGATAGTTGTTATGAATATCGATCACCAGGGGGCGCCAAAAAATACATTTATATTGCAAACGAATGTTCCCATTTATTTCAAAAACGGCTTGACCGATTTAGATGCAGTTTTCTGTATAATGTTTGGTATTTATTGGCGATGGTTCTTAGATAGTTGTTTTGAACATCGATCACCAGGGGGCGCCATAAAAAACATTTACAGTGCAAACGAATGTTCTCAATTATTACAAAAACGGCTGAACCGATTAGGATACAGTTTTGTATAAAATATTAGTGAGTCATTGGCAATGGTTCGTAGATAATTTTTCTGGTGATTGAACAGCAGGGGGCGCCACAATAAACGTCTCTTTATGACTTGGAAGGGATGATGCCTTCAAACGCTGCTAGAGGAGCTAATGGCTAGTTTGAAGGTTAATTTTCATTTTTTAATAATAATATAATTTAAATTACATTAATATATTAATCGAAAAACTACAAAACAAGTGGAAAATTAAAAAATTTTAAAACACCCACGACTTTTGCAGACTTGTGATTGAAAAAGGATTAAATAATTTTTTGAAACTCCCCGACTAAAGGAAAGTAAGAACCTATCAGTATAATTACAAATCCAAGAAAATCCGTCGGAGCTGCCATTGCTATTTTCTCTATATTTTCAGTAAACTGCCGGTATATGAAAAATTGAATTAGTCATCAACTGGTAAAAAGCACCATCAACACCGTCATAGGCAAAACACAGCAGCTCCGGCGGATTTTCTTGGATTTGTAATTATACTGACAGGTTCTTAGTTCTTACTTTCCTTTAGTCGGGGAGTTTCAAAAAAATTATTTAATCCTTTTTCAATCACAAGTCTGCAAAAGTCGTGGGTGTTTTAAAATTTTTTAATTTTCCACTTGTAGGATATTGTTATTACCGATACATTAACGGCCTACAAGCCGTATTTAGGTGATTTTGAATGAAGTTTTATGCAAAAACTATAAAGACAATTACTTTCAAATTTACACGTCATGTATTTTGGGTCTTTAATCTAAAATCGCTTAGAAGCAGAAACACGATTGGATAAAATTTTCTCGATAGAAAGTTCTCCCAAAAGTTGCTCCAAAATCTCAATAAATCCCCTTAAAACAAAAATTACAATTACATCCATTGTAGTTTCCGATAAAATATAGAAAAACTGTGATTTTGGAGCAACTTTTGGGAGAGCTTTCTATCGAGAAAATTTTATCTAATCGTGTTTCTGCTTCTAAGCGATTTTAGATTAAAGACCCAAAATACATGACGTGTAAATTTGAAAGTAATTGTCTTTATAGTTTTTGCATAAACCTTCATTCAAAATCACCTAATTACGGCTTGTAGGCCGTTAAGGACCCTACATGAAGTTTAAATTTGAACCTAGTTGTCTTTACATTATACTATACTTATTTTATTATTTATGTATGGTATTTATGTATTTAAACTGCAGGCCTTTAAAATCGTTAACTAAGTGATGACCTTGATCAACCCATGACATCTTTACGATCGTCATAGAAATATGTCAATCACCCATTCCATATCTAAATGGAACACAATTCATGTTTTTACTTGAGGTCTCTGTCCTATTTCAAGTTTCAACCTTACCTCAAATAATATATTTCGAGAGGTTTTGTTATTAAATTTTGTGACTGTGAAAGATTTTTCTGCGGTGTTCTCAAATTCTGTTAATTGTTATTTGTTACATTTGTCTCAGTTATCATTATTCAGTATTGAAATCGTTCGAAGAATTGGTGGTTCTCAGGCTTGAAGTTCGGCGAAATTTCTTATTCATAATTAAAATTTCGAAATAACCATCGCTACCACACTGCATTCGAGTCAATAACTCTTTTCTGAGTATGGGTGGGTACGCGACAACAATTTGTTTTAAAATGCGTTGCGTTATGCATTGCGAAAGCGAGCTTGTGATCGCGATTTTGTCGGCCTTCCTGGGATCTCTTATAGCATTACTAGCAAATGCCCGCGGCTTCGCTCACGTTGAACTTCTGAGTTATGCTTTACTGTGGTGGTTTAATTTCCAAAATTCCTGCATTATACACCATTTTGCCCACAAAATTTTCTCTTGCTTCCTGGTATAATAGTCACATATTGATTTTGAAATTTTGAAAAGTGGGAGCCAAGGTGAAGGGGCTCTTTTTTGCGGTGAATAAGCACGCTTGATTTTTCAATTCATTCATTCTTTTTTGTTGAAAGGAGGTACTTCATAGATTGTCTCTGAAATATTTAAAGTTTATCAGTTTTGTAGTTCAGCAATTACAGACATACAAACCCTCAGTGTTAGTCAAACCGTATAGCCAAGTCATGCCGCGATATTACTTATAGCGCCATCTCTAAAATTAATGTGGTGGTAAAATTCTTGAAAGTAATTTTTTCTCGCATTACCGAATTTTAGTTATGTCATGGTGTATCTATCCATCGTTGCCTCACTTTGTTTCGAGATGGCACCTGAGGCTTTCACTTCTGTCGACATTTAATTGAACGCGGCCGAAGCCTCTCGATGGATCAAAAATAATTGAATTTCATCTCAACCCCACAATAGCTGGCTTAGGGTTTCCTCTCAGAATAAGAGAGTATTGTTTAGTAAGTACTTAGATGAAGACCAAAAAAGAAATGGATGGATCGTATGGAAGAGTATTGCATGTTGACAGCAGATAGGAGAGAATGGAAGAAGACTCCATGGTAAAAATTTAGAATCGTTTGGCAGGACTCAGGAGTAGGGGGACGGGAAGGGGAAAGGGGGGAAGAGGGGGTTTCCCCTAACCCCCGATACCGCTCCCTGAAAAGGTATTGCACCATTCTTGAGCAAATTTAAAAAGATGAAAATAATTAAAATGACGATGATGGAGTCGCTTCGTCGCGGAGAGAAGCGAAAGGGGAAGGCGTGGGAAGAAAAAAAATGGGATTTTTTCCCCCCTCCCAAGCTAAAACTTTCGACACGTAGCAGTTTTTAAGAAATAAGTTTTTTTAATTATGAAGTTATGAATTCAATTTCGCTGTTATAATTACTGAAATACATGTTTTGAAATGGGAATTGTAGCCTCAAGAAGAAGTAAAGGAGCTAGGAAAACCCTTTATCCATCACCATCTACCCCTCACCCCCCCTAAGGGTCAGTCGACAGAGCTTTAAAATCTTGAGGTTAATACTCTTTTAGCCTTCAGTCTTTCCCTTACCCTTTTTAAGGCTCGGTCGACGGAGCTCCGCGAAGCTCTATTTCTGGGTGGTCATAAAAGAAAATAACCACTCAGAAGGATGGTGGGGCCTTGCAGGCCCCGCCATCTATCATCAATGTTTAAAATGTATCAAATTATGTTTTTAATTATGTTTGTATCAAATTATGTTTTTAATCAATATGATTAAAAACATAATGTACACTGCCTATTCTTTTATTCTCTTACTCCACAATCTATCTAAGCTTTATTAGGATTATATTGAATTAATACATATTTTCCAAATATCCACCGCCCAACTCCCTCTGACATGAGCCAATAAACCTCTATTGTTTTTCCTGTTCCATTCTCTCTTCATATTCTAGTTTAAATATTAATCATCCACTACTTGTCGTTTTCATTGAATGAGGTGTTTAGGTGGCGATAACACTTATGTCCTTCCTCGTAGTATGAACTCAAGTCATACCAAGTTTCATTGGAATTCATTCAGTAGTTTCGGCGTGATGCGCGGACGTGATACAGAAAGACAGACAGACAGACAAAAATGAAAAAAAATACAGTTTTGGGTTCAGAACCGATTTTAAAGTGCCCTCGAAAAAAAATTTTCAAAATATCTTTAATGTACAGAATTTGACCTGTTACAGATTTATTATAAGTATATATAGATAGATGCTGTATGCCTAATGACGAGGAATGTTGTTTCGCGATAAATCAAATAGATCGGTCCAGCCAAACGCAAGATAATCACGGACAAACCTAAATACCAATATAGGGGTTAAACAGAGAACCTCTTTTTTTGAAGTCGGTAAATTAAAAACATATTTTTTAGTCAACTTGAGAATCACTATCTCTTTTGAAGTCCGTTAAAATCTACACTATAAACTAATTATACCGATCGCAAGCGATTTTTCGTTGACGAGTTCCGCTCTCCATCTCCGAAGATGTTCATTAGATCTCGACCAAATTGAAATGAGTCTACCTGTGATGTATGGCCTACCTAATAAAAAAAGAATCATCAAAATTGGTTTCGCCGAACTCGAGATAATCGCGAACAAACTTAAATACAAATATATCTATCAAACTAAGAACCTCTTGTTTTTTAAGTCGGTTAATATACTAAAACCTTTTCCAGAATGTAACAAACACTTTCCTGAAAACCGCATCAAAATCGGTTCAGCCAAACGCGAAATAATCGCGGACAAACATACATACATACATACATACAAACATACGGGTCGAATACAGAACCTCCTTTTTTTGAAGTCGGTTAAAAAGTTTAAATATCTCTGATTCGACAGAGATAGCGACATTAAATTAAGACGTCACACCTCACAAATGCGATAGTTGCTTCATGGGGCTTCATACAAATTTCCGTTTTGCCAGAAAGGGATACAAGATCCTCCCACTCCAAAATTAAAATGCCTGTAACGTAACTTTGTAAATCTTCGTTGGATTTTAATATTTTATTCAGTGTACGTTATCATTTCTATCCTTGTTTATAATAAAACAATATTATTTATCAAGTTCAAAAGTAGTGTAATACCCTGTGGTAATACCCAATTAGATAGTTTCCTATAGTATTGATGACTGACGCAATCTCGTATGGTGTGATCGATAGGAGCGACAGCAGCAGCCAGTACTGGATGGGAGCCGTCCGTGACCCTCAGAACCCGACCAACTGGAAGTGGATCAACGGCAAGGACGTCACAATATCCTTCTGGAACGCACCGGCAAGGGGCGAAGGCTGCGCCAGGTTCGATGGCAGCAAGGGATGGCTGTGGGCCGACACGAACTGCCAATCCGAATTGAATTATATTTGTCAACACCGTAAGTCCATTGTACCTTATTTGCAAAGCGAATTTAATTCAATGCGATTGTGCTCTGCCTATGACTTCAAAATACGTCTATGTTACCTGAAATTAAATTAGATTGCGAATGTAGTTTTTGTGTCCATCTGAATCACTGATGTCTATTATACTAATACGGTGGATCAAACATTCTATACAATTATTGACAGTTCATTTGTTGCACCGATTTGAAGCGCCCCCTTCGAAAGTCCACGGTTCTAAATTGACATTTGTTGCGTCGTGACCGTCGTTTTGAATGTCATTTAATTTTAGTTCCATGGACGCTCACACCAGGTTACGCAACAATCAGCGCCAAAATGGCGAAAATCAAGTTTCTTCATTTTTAAGTTGACACTCAGAGATCCATATTAATAGAAAGCAGTGATCTGAATATTAAGATTGTTATTGTAATTGCCTATTATTTCGCCTATGTAAATTTTGATTGTTCAAATATTCACAATGTATATAAAACTAGATACTAAACTGTCCTTTCGCTTTCACCATAATGAAGATGAGCTACTAAGAGCTTTATGAAAGGAAAGACCTACTAGGTATTTCTGTATAGTTTGGTCACGGGGTTTTTCAAATCACCGGTACTTATGATTCCAGAGCCGAAAGCGTGCGGTAGACCGGAGCAGCCGCCTAATTCCACTTTGGTTGCGGAACGCTTTGACGTGGGAGCAACAGTAGAGTATTCTTGCGACGAAGGACACCTGCTGGTCGGGCCTACTGTGAGAACGTGCTTGGATACTGGATTCTACGACGCATTCGCACCGCTTTGTAAAAGTAAGCCTTAGTATTAGTAACCTTTTTTAATGGGTTTTGTATTAGATAGAAGCACACGTTGTTTTTAGAAATCCACAATTAGCAAGAAAAGATTAAAATTATTTTGCTTTAATCCAATGAAATGAAGTCTGATTGGTACAGTTAAAAGTAAGCATGTAATACTAAATTTACCTCCCTAAACTATAAAGAAAGCTGCCAAGAAATAATGTTTTATGTTGTATTGAATGATTTCGTTATTGTCAGCATAGATTATTACTGAGGTCTTTGGACATGATAAGGGCTTTTTGATCTCACTTTATCCTAGATTTTTCGGTGCTATTTAATAACTATTTACCTACTCGTTCTTCATGCATAATAAAACTTTTTATTATTCTTCTGCATCTGATCTTTCATATGGCTACTATTTTCCTTTTGCTTTATAGCTGGTCGTGATTTTTTGAACTGTTCTTCATGCATAATAAAGCTATTTTCTTTTTGCTTTTTTACCTGTTCGTGATTTTCCTAATTGTTTTTCATGCATAATAAAGCTATCTATCACTTATTATTCTTCTTCTGCACTCAGATATTTCATAAGACTACTATTTTCCTTTTGCTTTATAGCTGGTCGTGATGTTCTTGCTTTGCTTTCTCTTCTCCTTGCTTTATGAATGGGAAGTTCCTATATAATCGTTCGTCGATTTGTACACAGTAATAGAGTGCGGATTCCCCGCTGAGATACCGCACGGGAGTTACAGCTTGGTTAACGGCTCTGTTTCGTACCTGTCCCACGTGCAATACTCCTGCGAGCCGGGCTACGAGATGACAGGTCGCTCGCGTCTGGTGTGCGACATCGACGAGCGGTGGAACGGACCTCCGCCGCGCTGCGACGGTGAGTACCTACACCACCATGGGCAGGCAGGTTCCTGTGATGTGATCACATATCTACAAGTAGCTGTCTCGATGCACTGATTTCAGACGGCCGCCACGAGTCGGCTAGGTTGCACGCGTTAGTTTCTGTACATTTCACGCGCTGCGTGCGCCCGATTACGAGGCAACCTTAGACGTCGAAAGGGACAATGTAACGCGGTAGAAAGAGACTACGACTTTAGGTGCATAGCGGAGGTGGAGCCAGGCGCTATTGCGAACTGAGTTGCACTTTTTAGTATCAGCTAGGATCGCTATTTCTCTAAATAATCTTGTGGAGTGAATCTTTCGTACATAATAAATCTATAATAAAATGTCTTCGCAAAGTTTAAGTCTTTAATAATTCATAACTAAGAGATGCGTAGTATATTGTAAACAATTAAAATACTTAACGACTATATCTAGCGCCTTTGGTTCTATGATCAGTGAGTAATTACAAATACTAGTTTAATTTAACTCTTATTATTTGAAGTTTAAATGTCATTATAATGTAGTATATTTTGTTAAGTAGATTGTGAGAGAGAAGTAAGGAGGACTTTACATTTCACCGTTATAACTGGACCGTTTAACTCAAAGCACAATCAAACAATCAGATGTTTCCCTTTCTTCTAGGCGGGTCTGGGTGGGTCTGGGCGGGTCTGGGTGGGTCTGGGTGGGTCTGGGCGGGTCTGGGCGGGTCTGGACGTGCTGATCTAACCTAAACGGTCAAGTTACGGTTTTATAAATACTAAAACAAATATCCGTACCTAAAGCTAAGCTGGCGCTCTATCTTGCTTATATGAAAAGGCATAACGGTGACTATACGTACTTATATCCAACATCAAAACGAAATCAATTAAAAATTATAGACATCTATGAGCACTAACATTAAAACTATCTTACTTATCTATTTGAGGAGCTCAGAGGAGCGTTATTGTTCTTACTATTGACGAGAATTATTGCGTTTGTTCGCTAGAGATGTGTTACGTTGCTTAGTTACGTTTTGTATCAAACACGTAAATAGAATCTCTTGATTTTCATAAGTTATGAAATCAAATGAAAATCAAGTGATTCTGTTACAGCCCATCGACGCAAAATGTAGCATAGCGATGTAGCACACCCCTGGCGCACAACACTTAAGAGCTTGTCGAGAAGGAGCGAATTCGCCGCGATTCTCTCGCGCGTATCACGCGCGATCGTTTTGCCCAGAAAGAGCGTACCTACGCGCGAGTGTTTGCGATAGTCAGTACAAAAAATGGAGCTGGATACGTGAATTCGCTCTGGAGTTCGCGCGTAGTACTGGACGCAGCAGTGGCGCCTGAGTATCTCGACTCGCGCGCACTACGCGCTTACAGCGAGCGCGTCGAGATTCTCGCGATTACACGCGTGTTACGCGCGAGTGAAAACTCTCGCGCGTATTGTGTGAACGTTATCATTGTATTCTGTGGAACTCGTCTACGCGCGTACGTTTACGAGCGTATGTATTCGTGCGTAATTCGCCTTATCTGAACAAGGTCTTAAGGCGAGTCATCGCTCGCGCGTTACAGCGGCGGGGAACGATGTTAAAAGGGGATCAGGGGAGAAGCAAACCAGGAACTATCACTTCTCCAGTGTACCGCGCGAGCGAAGACGCACTATATCATGTAATGGAACCTGTTTTAACTTAACTTAACCTAACTTCACCTAGCTTAACTTTACTTTTGACGACAGAATGTCGTAGCGGCAGCGAACCTGCCGTATGCGTCGGAGGTCGTGGGTTCGATTCCCACTACTGGTAAATGTTTCTATGATGAGCATTAACATTTTCCAGTGTCTGGGTATTTTACAATATATAATATTTAAGTAGGTATATTAGTATGAATATATACCTATATATTTATCAGTTATCTTGTACCTATAACACAAGCTATCGCTTGCTTTATTGCTAGATTGCGATGTTTGTAATGTCCTGATATATTATATTACTATACCTAACTTAACCTAACCTTACCTCACCACCTTAAATTTACCTAACTTAACCTAACCTATTCCTATAAAATAGTATAACAACATGATAACGCCATACAGATAACATGAACAGAACGTGCGCACTATTCTATACATATAAAGTAACGAATTGAACAATAATGGACTAGAACTAGTCAGATACGTTTCGGACTGCACCCGCCATCCCATCTTCAGCAGCTGTGTGAGAGCCGCGGCCAAATCCTCGTTCACTATCTCCTAATCGAACATGTATCCAGGGAAAAATACATGCGATTAGAAGAGCTTATTATATACGTAAACTCGTCCTCCTGCAATAATCGATAGATCTCATCAGCGGAACGAATATTGATATCTATAAAGACCTTACTCAGGTTCGATTCTCGCCACGGGCCACTTTGGATATTTATAATTTCAAAATTGGCTCAAGTGTAGGGTCGCAATGCTGCGTAGAAACCGTTATGTTCTAAGTAATAATAAAAAATACGATAATTTTATCTTTGACTCCATCATTACTTACCATCAGGTGAGATAGAACTCAAGTATTCGCAGGTAACAATCTTTTAAAGTAGCCACTCACAACGTGCATGCTTGGCTAAAAATCTTATGTACTGACTGCTCACCTGTAGCTATTGAGCTTGCATCTTATAGATTCCTGTCAGATGATTTAGTAATTGAATACATACCGTAAACGCCCTGGAGGATTCCTTGTCAAAAGTCGAGCGAGCGTTGGCAGCAGACCTTGTTTCCATAAGCTTTTCTAACGTCGGCGGTTTTATAAATATGACGTAGCATCTTCAGGGCCTGCCAATGAGGGATCAGGACACAGACACGCCCTGAAAGTAGTAGTTTTAATTTTACTAATAGCTAGTGGATTTGGCTTAATTTTACTATGTAGGTACTTTATTATAAAACTAAAATGAACCAAGATAAATGGCGTACTTGAACCTATTAGATAAAACAAAAATTCGACTAATAAATACCAAGAGCATGTTTTTTAAAATATGGAGTAGAAAACAAGGAAGGGGAAGACTCTCTAATCAGAAATAATAAAATTCCTATATCTTTTTAATATTTCATCAACAAAACCATTTTCATCTCAATTTATTTATTATTAAAGTCTAGTTTCAAAAATATTTTAATCCAAGTTAAATTGCAGCCAGCGACACACAGACAGCATACATTTTTCTTAATTATAAAATTTGCAAGTGGCAAGTGAAAAGGCCGCGCAGCCCCGGATCAGTGGCCTGATTCTGTATCGTTAGTTAGCAACGCGCATTGGGTTATTAACTTAGATAACTGAGGAAAAAATCCTGTTTTTGCACAAGGTACCAACTTAGGTTGGTATGCTATCATGTCAACATACCATGCAAGTTGTTAACTTGTGCAAAAATAATACAAAAATAGGTTTTTTGTCACCGTTATCTTAGTTAATAACCCAGCGTGAGTTGCTAACTAACGATACAGAATCAGCCCACTGATACGATAAAAGTGCCACGCGGGAGGAGAGGAGAGGGACGAACGCTAGAGAGAGTGGCGCCACTATCAAGTTATTGCCCCGATTCTAAAAATCGTAGGAATAAGGGCCAGCAATCAATAACGTAAACGCCCACAAGCTACAGGTCTCTCACACGCGCATGTCTACTGAAGATGCTCTATACAGCGCATGTGCGAAGACACCATTTTATGGATTTTCAAAAGCTCACAAAATGGCGGCTTTAATTTTCAGGCAAACGTTTTTATGTCTGTTCGAAAATAATTCTCTACATGCGCACGAACGCTTTATAATTTGCAATCGATAAATTGCCCATATCAATAACGCTTTATTGAATAAAAACAGAACATTTCCACCAAAATATTTAATAGGTATATCTTTTAAAAAACACAAACTGGCAACTGGGGTCCCTGCAGTTTAATGAACTACATATATACCTACTAATTTAATTAATTTTCAAACTTTATTTTTTCACGTTTCAATGTTTACTTTTATCAGATTTGTACTCGAATACAAAAAGATTCGGATAAGTCATTACAATATTCCTAGATGTACCTACCTACTTCGTTTATGTTCTACCGCACTATTCGTGCCGCTACGAAAAATTTAACAAATAACAAGTAGGTATATGAAGTACCTACAAATACACAACGAAAATGTTTATATTTTGTAATATTATATTATCTACGTAGCAAAGCAACAAAATGGCGGCTCCAGATACCCACACAAGTACCTATTAGAAACGATTTTTCTCAAACGCGTGACAGAAAGTTGTCAAAATTATCCTTTGATGGATTTAAAAATGAAATTATAAAGTGTCAAAAACTCAGCGACGATAGATATTTATATTTTGTAAACAAAATATAGCAGCGCAGCAGATTTTATCATAAACAAGATGGCCGTTCCCAAGACACAGGTCAATTACAAACAAAGGACATTTGTATTGCGCATGTCCGGAAAGAAATTATCTACGTAACAACTCAACATGCTTGGCACAACAAAATGGCGGCTCCCAGGTCTCAAGTCAAATAAACAAAAGCTCTCATACGCGTTGCAGAAGATTATCTTTTGATGAATCTTAAAATGAAAATATTATGTACAAAATACACAACGACGATGTTTATATTTTGTAAACAAAATATAGCAACGCAACAGTTTTGATTATACAAAAATGGCCGCCAAAGTTACAAACAAAGGATCTTTGTACTCCGCACGTCGGGAAGGAAATTTTTAAATGCGCACGCACACATGTTTAGTAAAAAAATAGGCATTCAATAACCATTTTACCAAGATCATCGCTATGCATTTGGCTTGGCGAAAAATATAATTGTGGATAATAAAAAAATAATAAACATTACAACAATTTTTAAATAAGAAATATCGTAAAAATGTAAACTATAGGTCAATATAAATAAAAAATGTAATTAAACAAATAAAAAAAAACATAAAAGGAAGTGATGGACTTACCTGAATTTACTATAGTTTCCATACTCTCTGCAGAAGGTCCATAGAGGTTGCCCGCCGTGCTCTATGAACTTCCCGTCAGAGATGTCTTGCTCCATCTTTTCAGGCGTAACAAACACATACTCCTTGCCATTTTGCTCATTCGACTTTTGAGGGCGAGACGTATCTGAGTAGATGAAAAACCAAACACGGATAAATTTACTACACCAAACCTCTAAACTAGCATTTCATAAAATAATACACCAAAACCCTAACTAAGTTTAAACGAAGAGAAAAATTATATAACGGTAAAACACGACCGAACGAATAGAGAACGAAACCAAAAAGGAGCCCTGGGAAATGTCGAAATGCGTAGAACGGATGCCGCGCTTGCGTAAGGTTAAAGATTTTCCCGGGCCCGGTGGAGGGTTGAGCGAGGTCTAGTGCGTAATAAAGTTACGTGGGCAGGCGAGCTATTGATTCTCGAAATTTCAAGAGCAGCCACACCCAATGTCAAGGGCTCCTTTAGCTAGCTTTAGCAGATGGAAGGAACCCACGTCTAGATATTACTCACACTGCTTAGAAACGTTATAACTAGTATAATTTAGTTTAACTGCGTCGTTGGTCTTTAAGCATGTTCGACTGCAAATCCTGGGTTCGATTCCCGAGTTGGGCTAACAGATCATTCGAGACCACAGAAATAGTAATAGCGTTCTGTGTTCGAGACATTCTTATGTCACCTTCAATTTTGATGGTATTATTCTATTCGCTTTTAAAATTAGTTCAGCAATGCCCGGTAAAGCGAGTTTGCGTAAAAAAAACCGGCCAAGTGCGAGTCGGACTCGCGCACCGAGGGTTCCGTACTCAAGAAGTATTGAAGCAAAATAAGCTTAGGTAGTTATAGCTAGGTACTTTTAAGATTCGTTCGTACTAATGTAGATGTAACACGACCAAAACTGTAACGACCAAAGATGTAAAACGGTAATAATTACCTTTGTTAATGAACCGCAAAACTAACTTTGTTTGTAGAGGTTTATTGTTAATATCAAAAAAACTATGCTAGTTAGAGCATTGGCTATAGTTTTCCTGTAAAATATACGTAAATTCCTATTGACCATAATTATTTGAGATTTCAATTGGTAAACTCCGGAGATAAGGGGGGGGAACGGTATTTTTTTAGACATTTTCCCCGATAAATCAAAAACTATCATGACTAAAAATAATTAAAAATCGTTTTTAGAATGTACAAATTAAACCCTTTCATATGATACCCCACACAGTACAGTTATCACATTTTTAAATTTCAACCCTCCGATTTTCCCCCCTTTTTAAATAAGAACAAAAATAATTTCCATTTTTTTTTATTCCAGTGTCATTGGGCCACTAATATGCACAACTATTCCAAATTTCATATCGATAGCTCTGGTAGTTACTGAAATAATCGAGTGTGACGGACAGACAGACAGACAGACGGACAGACAGACGGAGAAAGTCGCACCATAAGGGTTCCATTTTACCATTTTGGTACGGAACCCTAAAAAGGGGCTCATGATCAAATCCCATCATGGTGTGGTCACATCTGGCGGAATATGGCTTTGACAATGGCATATTCCGTAGGTGTAGCGACGTCTACGGGCTATGCCATTGACAGAGCCGTAGTCTTCGCCATTGAATCGGGCGGCGGCAGATCAAAGAATTTCAATGCGAGAATTATCGCATTGAAGCGGCTATTTATTATTATTATTTTCTGGAATGTACCAGAAAATAATAATAAAAAATATCGTAATCACAGATTTTACGATATTTTTGATCGTTATTAATAACTTCGTTTTCAGGTAGGTACTGTATGCTGTAACTCCGACTTCGTATTTTTTAGAAATTGAAATTTGCCCTTGAAGATTAAATAAAAAATAATAATAAATAAATAAATATCAGGACACTATACACACGCAATCTAGCCCCAAAGTAAGCTAATTAACTTACGAAAAGGAATAAAATTTTAATTTGGCGGGCGATGGCAGGGACGATGAGACCAAATCAAACAAACAAATTGTAGCAATTTCATTTTAAATATCGATAAAA
This sequence comes from Coenonympha arcania, assembly GCA_036785405.1. NCBI lineage: Eukaryota > Metazoa > Arthropoda > Insecta > Lepidoptera > Nymphalidae > Coenonympha > Coenonympha arcania. Next base: position 13,627,899 of record CM072082.1, read on the forward strand.
AGCTTTTTTAATACATTTAATAAAACGTCGTTCAATGCACGTGCGGAGTAGTCATTTTCACTCGTCCCTGTAGTTGACCCGCGCTTAAAGCTTGGATCAACAAACCGGGACTCGTAAAGAAGTGACAAACTTTCCGCACTTAGGTATATTCAAACGTACTATTTCCGAGTGGTGCTTACGTCAATATGTAATAGCGCATTTGTGATTGTCCACAGTGGTACAGTGCGAGAAGCCGGCCCTGATTCCGAACGGGCGCGTGTCCTTGTCAAGCGATGCTGCGGTGTTCGGAGCCGTGGCGGAGTACGCTTGCTCGAAGGGATTTATCCTCGATGGAGCCCGTAGGATCGAATGCCTCGCTACCGGCCTGTGGGATAGCCCCGCTCCTCGCTGCTACCGTGAGTTACACCTTTATAGTGTAGGTACTAGCTGCTGCTTTATACTATGGGACTCCCGTGGGAATGATGGATTTTCCGGGATAAAAAGTAGCCTATGTGTTAATCCGGGTTATTAGCTTTCTATATTCTAAATTTCAGCCAAATCGGTTACGTAGTCGCGGAGTGAAAGAGTAAAAAAGATCCATCCATACTTACAAACTTTCGCGTTATTAATATTTCCTGTTGGTCGACCTCATTTATTGAAATTCAATTGTAAAATATAAATATTTTTTCCATTTGACTATGCTAAATCTATCTCTTGCACTACTCCGTACAAGTATTGTGCTTAGGTTCTCCCATATAGTATTAGTGCGTCTATACTCGACGATACCAATATGGAAACCTAGCACATCTCTGGTGGATAGACACCAAAGGCATATAAAGCTTAGATAAACTATAGTTAACCTGATAGAAGTTAACCTGTAAACCATTGAAACCATAGCTGTCATAGCAACATAAAAGAGGAAAATATTTTAATGGGAAAGGATTTTTATATTATTAAAATCCGCAAAGAATATCGTGCTATCGTGTATCTGTGACTTTCAGCATATACACAACGTTCAATTACCGATTACATGCGAGATGTTTTTATAGACTTTTTTAATCCGAATTAATTTATATCGCAAAAAATGCCTTATTACTTGTATTATGCCTGATTTAGCTTGTACTTGCAAAGCTAGAATCATTTTCACAGTAATCATCGGGATAAACTACTAATTAATTACTGGTTTTTTTCAGCAGCTGAAGAACGCTCAACTACAAGTACAACTACTCTCTCGCCGAGCACCACTACGCGGCAGCCGACAATTAGTCCAAGCACAACCTCAACCCAGACACCGGAGCCCACTCCTCCGCGGCTAATACTACCCACCAGACCTAGAACACATCGCCCCGTTACATCTCCTCCCACAGAACCTCCGACCACGAGGAGACTGCGTCCGAAGATCACAACTACCGAGCGTACCACTACGAGGAGCTATGAAAAGCCCCCGACGAGGAAAACAACAGTCCTGGATTCTCAAGGCTCATCTACCAGCCATGTCCCGCATATCATTCTGGCGAGTAATGCGAAAGAAAAACATCAGGTGAGGCTCATACGCATTAGTCTTAACTAACAATTAATGAGATTAATTGCTGTGTGATAATTCATAACTAAAATTATTGGTACTTGAGATTAATGAATTGTTAACTAAAATGATTTGTACTTGAGATTAATGAATTGTTCTGAAACCTATTTATTTAGTTTTATTCAGCCATGTCTGCATAAAACTCTTGCGAAAACACTTTTTAAAACATATTTAATCAATCCAGTCAATTAATCAACGGTATAATACCTAATAATAATAAAAATATAAATCTTTGATCTTTCATAATTAATTTTTATTTTTTTTTCATAGGCATAACTTACAAGCTCTTCTGAAAAGTCAAGTCAAGTGGCTAGAAAATAGTGCCACCCTTTTCGAAATGTCTGTTTAATATCTCATATTTAGTCTCAATTTTCCTGTATAATATGAAAGTTTAAGGTGAAAGTTAATATTGTCAGGAAGTACCTAGTTTGCGAAATGTAGGATAAATTAAACAACCAGGGTTACTTCTACCCAGCTTGACAGCACGGGGTTCGGAAAAGATTTTTCCACGAGGATAAAATGAATGGCGACCGAATGGCGTAGCGGTAGCGAACCTGCCTTCTGCGTCGGAGGTCGTGGGTTCGATTCCCACTACTGGTAAATGTTTGTGTGATGAGCATGAGTGTTTTCTAGTGTCTGGGTGTTTTTCAATATAATATTATATTTATGTATATTAGTATGTATGTTTACTTATCAGTTACCTAGTACCCATAACACTAGCTATCGCTAACTTTGGGGCTAGATTGCGATATGTGTAATGTCCTAAAAAATATTAAAAAAAAACCCTCACAGGGCAGGTAATATACCCCGAAAATCTCTTAACAAGAAAACCTCGTAGTACTGTACTGCCCACGCTAGAGGGGGCAGATGTACTAACAGTCAAGCCAGGAGCAACAACGGTTTGTTCGTTATAGAACTTCGACAACGGCCACAACACCAAGGCAGAGCTGGCTCCGGGAGCGAGCTTGCCGCCGGTCGAGGCCAGCGGGGCGCGTCTCAACATCGGCGCGGTGGTCGCGCTCGCGGCTTTCGGCACTGTCGTCTTTCTGATTGCAATAATAGTCACCCTCGTCATCTTGTTCAAGAGGTGAGTTGCTATATTTGTGTTAAGCATAAAATAAGTAATACCTATGATATATATTTCAATCCACGAAGACGCGCCCCACTCTGTCAAAATCGCTTATGTTTTATTCGATTCGTATGGAGTTTGGCAGAGTAGGGCGCGTAATCGTAGATTGAAATATCTATAGGAGAGAATACGCTGCAATTCACAATTGTAGCGAATCTTTTTAGATTTAAATTAAGCGCATCTAAAATCTGCTGTATATCTCTTTAAGAATAATAAAGACACATAGGCAGATAGTAGATTTTTGGGCACGCTAATTTAGAGGTTCTAAAACAGTATCGCTACCAATTAGCTCAAAGGATCTTACTTGTAGGTAATAACTAAAGGTGGAATAACAAATATTTTTTCAACGGCTTTTTACATTTACAAACGTAGTTATTTTGGACGTTATAATTATATCAAAGTTGTCTTACAATATAATATTTATTATAATTGTCCAAAAAAAGAAAAAAAACGAACTACACATTACAGTTGAAACCTGTTTAATATTATATGCAAGCAGATCAAAGTTTTTATGGCCACCATGCGTCTCTCTCTCTCTCTCTCTTTTCCATAATCTAACGTCTGCAAGTAACTGCAAAATTAATTGCGATGCAAGCAAAAAATAATAATTTTATTGCCTCTTCCTTAAAATATTCTTAAAAAAGCATGTTAGCAAACACACACACACAGTGGGTATCTATTTCAAATAAAAAGTAATTGAATAAATATGTACATTTAAAACTCAATTAAAGCTTGCTAAAATAATAATATGTAGCGCGATAATTGTTTGTAACTATGTCTGAAATTCCTTAGAAATAAACTAAAATGTGATATATCATATATGTAAAAGTAATGTAAGTATTTCCTCTACAATAATGTTGTGTTCATTCGCCAATTTGTACCAATCCAAGTAGTTCATAGAGAAGACTTCAACGCGCAAATTAATATTGGTCGGCCACAAGATATGAAAGTACCTTAAAATATAAATGCATTGGAACCGTTGCATTTGATTTCTTGAAATGGATATTAACATGTAACATGACATTCGTTAAAATTTTTATTTTTTTTTACTCTTATTTAGCCCCAAATAAACATTTATTTAAGGCGTAAGCTAAGTTAATTGATGTTTTATGTACTTTTAAGTATAATAGGTCCAAGTGAACCTTGCCAAACTTGCGCTAGCAGGTTTTGGTACTTTCTGAAACTGAAATTATTAGGTATCCAACCTAACTGAATATAATAAATACTTCCTGACCCATACTTAAAAAGCTACTCAAAGTCATTTAAAATACTAATTATTCTTACATTAATCAGGGTTGCTATACAATATAAAACTTCTTCAATGGTATTGTAACCCCGATTAATTAGATGTTTTTAACAGTGACTTTAATAAACCTGTGTAAAGGTAAGTCCAAAACAGACATCGGGATCATATTGTAACAGCGTACACTCAACCCCACAAAAGACTTCTGTACCCTACGCAAAAGGTGTGTCACTATAATTTGTGTCCTCCATTCCTAATTGGACGGTTACTTATATCTATACGTTGCTTATAATTATTAATATTTTGACGTACAAAGAGTAAGTGATCACAAATGTATTGAGATGCCACTGTAAGAAAACCTATTTCTTTTTTGGCGAAGAGATTCGCGTAGCTTCAAGTACAGTCATGATAGTAAAGATGGAATGCCCACCCAGCGGCGACCGCAAGAGCGTAAAGGCGCCGCGAGGGGCTCGCGAGCTGCCGCCGCGTTGGTACACCCTGCTGGCGCTGCCTTTCCCTGACCAGCAGGTCGGGAGGCGCGAGTTTGCGCGCGCGCACCGACACACGCATCGCGCCGGACATTTCTCCAACCCATTATAATCAGTGCGTTTATGTTTTAAAGTACCGCACGCGGCGGACATGGTGGCTGATTTTGATATAGTTAACAGGTTCGCTATCGTTTGACAAAGTATTCGTTTCTCCAACATTACTCAATACTTTACTGATTAACTATACCTTGTCTAAACTAGGATGATGATTTTGGCAGCTCACGTCCGTGAATTTCATATTTTTTTCGGCAAAAATGTAATACAGATAATGATGTACGTACTTAATTGATGAGTACCGCCCCACTTATCGTTGTGAAGTACATACGCATACATAACGAATAACTAAAAACTATCAAAAATCGATTTTGAAATAAAATAAATCGATAATTTAAAAATGAACATTTAGTTGATATATACAATTTTTATAAATATTGAAGTTGACTAATTGCAAATGACTAAAATGTAAATGCGCGACTGAAAACACGGGCGAATCGAAATCGTAATCGTAATATACCTACTTATGTACTTAATAAATTAAAGTTGTAAGTACTAAACAAATTATCATTTTGTTCAAAAACGTAGTTTTATCTTATAATTTGACCATAAAGCATAACCATGCAACTCGATTCCAAATTCTATGGGATAATAATCGATCTACCTCATACCTATCTATCAGATGTCAAAATCACCATCCTATTTTAAACAAGGTATAGATGTAAAATTTTCATGTATAAAACCATAGCTTTAAATGGGTTTTAAAATATTATAATATCTACTAATTGAATCTAAGTGGTGGGGAACATGGTGATCTCACAGTCTTCACCATCACTTACACCTCTGTCACCACCAATAATACCACCCACCACTCACCAACACACGGCTAAAAATATTAGGGCCTTAAGTAGTTTGGTTGAATTAGTAGATACATCCAAAAAAACCGGCTGCGAAACCGGGCCTGACCATTATCTATACGTTATTTGTCAAACATCAGTGAACCATATTTACCTAAATATGAATAATCACGCAACAGTAACTTTTACTTTAACTGACCATTTTCTGTACCTGTACGTCACGGTTTTCTTAATGTAACTCCTATAGCACGGTCGCGGAGCACGAAGAATTTCGTTCATTAACCTGTTACTACCTGTCTCTGTCACTCCTGCGTCAAAATAATGCGGTCACGCTCGCACAGGACGGGGCCATTGCATTTGTGCGAGCATGACCGCATTATTTTGATGCGGGAGTGACAGAAACAGGTAGTAACAGGTTAATGTACGAAATTCATCGTGCTCCGCAACCGTGCTATACCTATGTTTATAGTTAATCAAACAGTCATTCCCAGTTTAATTTTTAAGAGTAAGCAGCGTTCTATGACACATCCTTAATCATGCCCTGTGTATTTAACAAATGTTATTAGAAATAGAGAGGAAGTTATTCAACGATTTAAGATATTCAAGAAGTTAATCCATTACGCTACTCCAAGGCGGGTGCAACGATTTATTAAAAAAATAATGCATTAAAATATAAATATTAATTCATTAATTGCTTTGCTGGTTTTAATATAAAGATAGTCAATTGTTTCACTTGCTAATACGCAGCCACCGTGTCGCCCGCATCGCACACGGCACGACGCACAAAAACCTGAAGCAAATCCACCAACCACGGAAACTTTATGGACTAAGAGCCAGCGCGTGCTAGACCTTCGATATTTTATAAATGCTGAAAGTTTCTCTGCGTATTGTCCTAAACACTGGGAAGAATGTTTGTTTGGACGTTTGTTTGGATCATGGTGGCTTTGGGAGATAACAAGTAGTAAACGTGTAAAAAATCTTACGTCAAAGAATAAAGTCTATTTTTTTTTATATTTTCTTTAGAATAGTATTAAAAATCACGCCACGCATTGCCAATTCTTCCCAGTGTTGTGGACAATACGCAGAAAAACTTTCAGCTTTTATAAAATAACGAAGGTCTGGCACGCGCTGGCTCTCTCTCTATTAAGAAATACTGCAAGCTTTTGATAAAATGAATTATTAAAGACGTTATTATTATTATTACATTTTAGTGCAACCTGCACCTCAACTTGCACGCTTTTAAAAGTATAGATTTTTAAAGTTTTATATGTTGAAAAAGAAGGGTGCATCAACTCAACATTGCTTTATAGCACCTACGCTTGTTACATTTTATGGCATAGGGGCAAAGGGTTGAAATGCTTCAGAAATTCATGGCAACAGATGTAACTGTTATTTTTACTGTATCTATTTCACAAACATTATTATGTATGTGCTAGAACAGGACATTCGCGACTCGTGCTTTTTTGGATAGAACTTGGGACAAAGGTAGTTCCTAGTAGTTCCCTCAACAGACAACGGGACAATAATTGGAAATCAATGCGCACTTCTGATTTTAATTAGTCCCGTTAGAAATATGGACTTGATTGTATGTGGTTAGACGTGTGGATCCTATACACCTACTATGTCATAGAGTTAGCTAATGTCACATACATTTTAGATCACTTTGTCTTCAACCTATACGTAGTTCGAATCCCAGCCGATATATGCGCTTTATAGGTGCGTAGCTTTCATCGGTGATATAGTGATTAGTGCGAACTATATAACACACTTAGACAAGAAAGAAAGCATCGTGAGATAATCCAGACGCCTGAGTGATCCGCCAGCCAACCCGAGCTTGGCCGGGATAAAAAAATCGCGTATTAAATAAAATATTGAACTTGTCAGCAGGACCTACCAGCTCGATGACGACATGAAGTCGCACTACAGGCACTGCACGCCTCCCGGGTTCCACAGCCTCGCATCGTTGGACTCGTCATCCTCAGAGTCGCGGAGCGGGCTCAACAAGTACTACCGGCAAGCCTGGGAGGAGCTGAACGAGGCGACGGGTGGTAAGCACGCGCACAGGCGCGAGCGAGAGGCGCCGAAGGACGGGTCCGAACTGGTGGTGTCCGACGTGTACCCGGCGCGCACGCCGGTCGCCAAGGACAAGCGACGCCGCCACCACCACCACCACCGCCACGAGCCGCGCCTCGGCAACTGGCGGTCCACGACCCAAGCACATAACAGCACGCCCAAAATATACTAACAATAGTACTAACATAGCATGATTACTATAGGTAAACTGCTATATAATCTTGACTCTCCTGACTTGACTCGGTCTGCGGGGCGGGTGATGCGATTGGCTATAAAGATACGTCAGTGCTGCCGGCAGACAGCGACAGACTATAGCTGATTGGTTGAGCGGCTGCCGCCCCGCGTCCCGCAGACCATCACGAGGGTAAAGTTTATAGCGGTTTGCCTATAGAACAACAGATTCCAAATAATTATTTGTTTTAATGTAGTAAGGTAGATTTAAAACGATAATATCTGTGTACATTTTTTTCCTTTGATAATTTAAAAATATCTCAAAAGTAGTGAATACGGAAATAGCGCAACACGACTATGCACATATATAGAGCGTCTCGTTACACGTGATGCCACATGGAGGGGAAGTACCTACCTAAAAATTCTATTTAGATAGAGAATTTCACTGAAAGAAAAGTTCATTCTAAATTCAAATACAAAGTGCAGTGATAGATTTGTGAATAATTGCCTGGTTGAACTGGAACTCGATCCTGTTATTAAGGTCAATAGTACCTGTAGTTTTATCATACCGATCAAAAAGCCTTTTTTAGTAGTATGATGGCTTGTCATTCCAAATTAATTAATTAATTTTATCTAATGCTCAAAATGAAATAATAACTCTGTTGAATAAAAACTTACTGTACTGAACTGTTATCATGTCAGTTGCATGTTCTTACGGCAATGTCAGCTTTTATTTTTCTGAACAAACTCATCGAATTCATGATCTTCTATATATCTATTATTTTATATATATCTATTGCTACTTATGTTATTTCGCGAAAAATAATCCTTGCTTTAAATCTTATCTAATGGTATGATAAAACTACATGTAATTTTTTTCTTGTATAGCGTGTTCGAGTCCCAGTTCAACCAGGCAATTATTAAAAAAATCAATGAATGCAGTTTAAATTGTTTTTGAAATTCAAATGAAGTATTTTTAGTGAAATGCTCTATCTACAATATTAAAGGTGGTTGCTCTCCACATAGCATCGCCATGGGGCGATTTTTATAGGTAAATTGCATATATCTAAGTACTCGTAATATCAAATTTTCGGGTTTTTGTTCTGTAACTTTTTATTTTATGTAGGTACTTATACTTACCTATATTCGTGTTTGCATCCTCCCATTATTTTCTTTGTTCTATCTATATTGTGTACCTTTTACTTTTTAGTGTTCGTACTTTTTAGTATTTCTAGAATTTTAAAATTTGCATGTTACGCTAGAAGTAATGTTTAAGCAATATATTTTAAATATGAAATACTAACACAAAATGTATTATTTTTTGTTCAAGTGAAAATACTTATGAATAATTTCTAAGACACTAAATGCTCTTACTAATATTTAAATTTTATAAGGATCGCGCCGTAACTTATTTGGAATCTATATCTCTTTATACAACATCTATAGATATATTTTGGGTATATGTAGGTATTCATTCATTGAAATATTATCAATAATAATTAATATTAATCTAATTAAATGACCAAGTACAAATACCATAATAATGTCCAGTGCAATAACATAAGTAAATATAATTATTTGTTGATGAACTCGAAAATTCGCATCTACTTAATTATTTATTTAGTATCGAGTAGTCTTTAGTATCGGATGTCCATCATTTGAAGAACGTTTGTTAAAGTATTAATTTGCCAACTACTATAGCTATCTCTACTCTAATACTATCTTTCTATCGATCTATCGTTATGTACTTTTTATAAGATTGTTGGTGACATTTTATTTTTAATATCATAGTATAGCAGATTTTACAAATCGATCATTTGACAAACTAATTAACAGAAACTTGCATCTCGTGAAACATACAGTAGAAGTCAATAAAATAGATATTGGCAAAATGAGAGTTTATCAAATGATCATTTGCAAAATAATAAGTTTGCAGGTGTTTTCGTCGAATAAGATGTTTGTCAATAGAATACTTTGTCAGACGTTGTTAAGTGATGTTAATTCTGATATAATACTATTTTATCTAATACCTTTTAATAAATTTAATTCAGTGAAATTACCAAGTACAAATAAATAATTTCCACACAAAATTATCATCATACCAGCTGCAAGAAATCAAGCTTGCTAATCAAATCTTGATCAAGCTGTAATTTAATAAACACGTTTCATAAATTATTTAATTTAACCAACTCTTGAAAACAATTGTCAATGTTATTATAATACATAGCTGTTTCTGCTTCATTAATAAACATTAAAATTCGCGAAAAGATTAACAGTGGAATATTTTTTAATAGTTTTCTAATAGACAGTATGCCAAAATTGAAACAACATAAGTGAATTTCCCCATATTTATTAGTGAAATATTTATTAAATTATATTATTCAAATTCTTTACATGGCCGTCAGACAAATAGTAGGTATGTTAAAAGTTGTTTGTAAAATTATCAATAATATAAAATAAATTTAGTTATCTTTTATCTTATTAAATTTTTTGTCTCTTAACTATCACAGAAACAAAATAATGCAATGTAAATAATTAGGTAGGTTAGATTATTCGCATCTACTTAATTATTTATTTAGTATCGAGTAGTCTTTAGTATCGGATGTCCATCATTTGAAGAACGTTTGTTAAAGTATTAATTTGCCAACTACTATAGCTATCTCTACTCTAATACTATCTTTCTATCGATCTATCGTTATGTACTTTTTATAAGATTGTTGGTGACATTTTATTTTTAATATCATAGTATAGCAGATTTTACAAATCGATCATTTGACAAACTAATTAACAGAAACTTGCATCTCGTGAAACATACAGTAGAAGTCAATAAAATAGATATTGGCAAAATGAGAGTTTATCAAATGATCATTTGCAAAATAATAAGTTTGCAGGTGTTTTCGTCGAATAAGATGTTTGTCAATAGAATACTTTGTCAGACGTTGTTAAGTGATGTTAATTCTGATATAATACTATTTTATCTAATACCTTTTAATAAATTTAATTCAGTGAAATTACCAAGTACAAATAAATAATTTCCACACAAAATTATCATCATACCAGCTGCAAGAAATCAAGCTTGCTAATCAAATCTTGATCAAGCTGTAATTTAATAAACACGTTTCATAAATTATTTAATTTAACCAACTCTTGAAAACAATTGTCAATGTTATTATAATACATAGCTGTTTCTGCTTCATTAATAAACATTAAAATTCGCGAAAAGATTAACAGTGGAATATTTTTTAATAGTTTTCTAATAGACAGTATGCCAAAATTGAAACAACATAAGTGAATTTCCCCATATTTATTAGTGAAATATTTATTAAATTATATTATTCAAATTCTTTACATGGCCGTCAGACAAATAGTAGGTATGTTAAAAGTTGTTTGTAAAATTATCAATAATATAAAATAAATTTAGTTATCTTTTATCTTATTAAATTTTTTGTCTCATAACTATCACAGAAACAAAATAATGCAATGTAAATAATTAGGTAGGTTAGATTATTCGCATCTACTTAATTATTTATTTAGTATCGAGTAGTCTTTAGTATCGGATGTCCATCATTTGAAGAACGTTTGTTAAAGTATTAATTTGCCAACTACTATAGCTATCTCTACTCTAATACTATCTTTCTATCGATCTATCGTTATGTACTTTTTATAAGATTGTTGGTGACATTTTATTTTTAATATCATAGTATAGCAGATTTTACAAATCGATCATTTGACAAACTAATTAACAGAAACTTGCATCTCGTGAAACATACAGTAGAAGTCAATAAAATAGATATTGGCAAAATGAGAGTTTATCAAATGATCATTTGCAAAATAATAAGTTTGCAGGTGTTTTCGTCGAATAAGATGTTTGTCAATAGAATACTTTGTCAGACGTTGTTAAGTGATGTTAATTCTGATATAATACTATTTTATCTAATATCTTTTAATAAATTTAATTCAGTGAAATTACCAAGTACAAATAAATAATTTCCACACAAAATTATCATCATACCAGCTGCAAGAAATCAAGCTTGCTAATCAAATCTTGATCAAGCTGTAATTTAATAAACACGTTTCATAAATTATTTAATTTAACCAACTCTTGAAAACAATTGTCAATGTTATTATAATACATAGCTGTTTCTGTTTCATTAATAAACATTAAAATTCGCGAAAAGATTAACAGTGGAATATTTTTTAATAGTTTTCTAATAGACAGTATGCCAAAATTGAAACAACATAAGTGAATTTCCCCATATTTATTAGTGAAATATTTATTAAATTATATTATTCAAATTCTTTACATGGCCGTCAGACAAATAGTAGGTATGTTAAAAGTTGTTTGTAAAATTATCAATAATATAAAATAAATTTAGTTATCTTTTATCTTATTAAATTTTTTGTCTCTTAACTATCACAGAAACAAAATAATGCAATGTAAATAATTAGGTAGGTTAGATTATTCGCATCTACTTAATTATTTATTTAGTATCGAGTAGTCTTTAGTATCGGATGTCCATCATTTGAAGAACGTTTGTTAAAGTATTAATTTGCCAACTACTATAGCTATCTCTACTCTAATACTATCTTTCTATCGATCTATCGTTATGTACTTTTTATAAGATTGTTGGTGACATTTTATTTTTAATATCATAGTATAGCAGATTTTACAAATCGATCATTTGACAAACTAATTAACAGAAACTTGCATCTCGTGAAACATACAGTAGAAGTCAATAAAATAGATATTGGCAAAATGAGAGTTTATCAAATGATCATTTGCAAAATAATAAGTTTGCAGGTGTTTTCGTCGAATAAGATGTTTGTCAATAGAATACTTTGTCAGACGTTGTTAAGTGATGTTAATTCTGATATAATACTATTTTATCTAATATCTTTTAATAAATTTAATTCAGTGAAATTACCAAGTACAAATAAATAATTTCCACACAAAATTATCATCATACCAGCTGCAAGAAATCAAGCTTGCTAATCAAATCTTGATCAAGCTGTAATTTAATAAACACGTTTCATAAATTATTTAATTTAACCAACTCTTGAAAACAATTGTCAATGTTATTATAATACATAGCTGTTTCTGTTTCATTAATAAACATTAAAATTCGCGAAAAGATTAACAGTGGAATATTTTTTAATAGTTTTCTAATAGACAGTATGCCAAAATTGAAACAACATAAGTGAATTTCCCCATATTTATTAGTGAAATATTTATTAAATTATATTATTCAAATTCTTTACATGGCCGTCAGACAAATAGTAGGTATGTTAAAAGTTGTTTGTAAAATTATCAATAATATAAAATAAATTTAGTTATCTTTTATCTTATTAAATTTTTTGTCTCTTAACTATCACAGAAACAAAATAATGCAATGTAAATAATTAGGTAGGTTAGATTATTGTTAATCATCCAAATTTAACATACAAATATAATAAATAAATTTATGACAAGTAGGTATGTAAGATAGAATATAAAAATGAGAAAAAATTATTGCGCATATCAATTTCTTTCCATATTGCTATAGTAGGTAAAAATAAATTATCGTACCCAAAATAAGCAAATTACTTTGTAGAACTGAGAAAATTAAAGCAAAACACGCATAAGAAACCACTTTATTTAATTTTAAATTCATTTAATTGTAACATCAATTTTGTTCGGTTATCTTTCACATAGCGCTAATTATTATATATTAGCTATTACTAATAATTAAAGTGTGCCTTCATTTATTTATTATGGGTTCTGAGTGTGACAAAACATAGGTGGTACATTTTATCTAATTAATTAAATATTTTCTAAATATTGAAGTTACACTTTGATTATTCATAGATATATTTAGACGAGCAAATTTTGTATACATCTTAATATTGCGTACCTATCTCTGAAATGGCATCCTAATTTGCATGAAATTTTATATTAATAAAGGTTTTGCTTTTTTTTAAATTACCTATAGTCGAAGTCGCGACACCTATGTCTAGCGCTCAACGAAAAGTGGAGGGAATATCTGCGCATGACGTAACTGTGGGAAAGGGACAGAATGCGTCTTCAATCAGCGCGTGCGAATGACACGAACGCCTGCCCGCGACTCGCTTAACCCTGTGATACCTTATTTTCAATCTCTGCGCAGTAACGGTGACCGCTAAACATACCTGCCGCGTGCTAAACTCATTACTCATACAAACAACATAATGCAATGTAAATAATTAGGTAGGTTAGATTATATTGTTAATCATCCTAATTTAACATATAAATATAATAAATATATTTATGACTAGTAGGTATGTAATTGTTAGATAGACTGTTAAAATGGGAAAAAATGATTGCGCATATCAATTTCTTTCCATACTGCTATAGTAGGTAAAAATAAATTACCGTACCCAAAATAAGCAAATTACTTTGTAGAACTGAGAAAATTAAAGCAAAACACGCATAAGCAACCACTTTATTTAATTTTAAATTCATTTAATTGTAACATCAATTTTGTTCGGTTATCTCTCACATAGCGCTAATTGTTATATATTAGTTAATACTAATAATTAAAGTGTGCCTTCATTTATTTATTATGGGTTCTGAGTGTGAAAAAACATAGGTGGTACATTTTATCTAATTAATTAAATATTATCTAAATATTGAAGTTACACTTTGATTATTCATAGATATATTTAGACGAGCAAATTTTGTATACATCTTAATATTGCGTACCTATCTCTGAAATGGCATCCTAATTTGCATGAAATTTTATATTAATAAAGGTTTTGCTTTTTTTTAAATTACCTATAGTCGAAGTCGCGACACCTATGTCTAGCGCTCAACGAAAAGTGGAGGGAATATCTGCGCATGACGTAACTGTGGGAAAGGGACAGAATGCGTCTTCAATCAGCGCGTGCGAATGACACGAACGCCTGCCCGCGACTCGCTTAACCCTGTGATACCTTATTTTCAATCTCTGCGCAGTAACGGTGACCGCTAAACATACCTGCCGCGTGCTAAACTCATTACTCATACAATATTTTTAAGACTTAAAAGACCTAAGTACATAATATTTAAAAATAATGAATAACAATCCTGTACTGGGTACTTACTTATTTTTACCGAGGTTAGAATATCGTGTTTATAATATAAAAATTCTGCATGGTACAAAATAGCAATAACAATGTTACTAAATAGAAATGAACTTAGAATTTTTACATTTGAAATTGAAATTTGAATCGAAAGGTCGGTGAATATGAATAAAACATGTGCCATTCAAGAGGCAAAAGTAGGCATAGTTTAGTTTATTAATAAGCATGAACTACACCTAACATAATATTTACGTTTGGATTAATTAGGATTATTATAGGAATTAAGATATAATTTGTGCATGTAAATATTATATTTCTCAATAATTTTAGAACACGATAAATTGTTGAAATCAGATGCCGATATTTTGACCTACTTACGAATTTGGCAATTAGGTCAAAATCATCATCTTATTTCACCAATTTACAGTGGGTATATACCCGTAAAATATAATATTGTCTTATTAACAAGCAAGTCTTAAATCCAATTATAATTTATTAATTTATTAATTATTTATTACCATATAAAATACTCTCTATGGCAAGGTAGCTTGTGTGTCGAGATTATATTGTAAGTGGGAGGTGTAAGTATCAGTACTCAAGTGTTTACTTAATCGATGAACTTTATAATATCTAAATTATTCCCACCAACTGTTAGCTATTCACAAGTCTGCAATCCAAAATTTAATTAAAAGTATCTTTGCGGCAGATATGAAATTCATAATTTATTGTTTCTTAAACGAAGTTCTAGCAAAAGGAATCTTATTCTATTTATCTAATAAATTGCTAAAAATTTATGAATATATATAATAGGTAATGCATGTAATTTTAATGTTATGAAAATGTAAGTAATTTAAAAATAAATGATTGTGATAAAATTTGTTGTTTTAATTAACAGACAGCGGTAGAATCGATCAAGAGATAGAATCTCGAATTCGGACACAAAGGGTTCCGCACCATCGAGCAAAATCTAGTTTTTTGTATGCAGATTCACACTGAGAAAAAAAGTAGGTACCCATCTATAAATTAAGATTCATGAAATATGGATGGGTGGATGGCTTAGATTAGCTCGCTAAATTCAATATTTAGCTTTTCGCAAATGATCTACAAACAAAATGCACAGCTGTGCTCCTATTGTTTAAAAAAAACACGTTTAAGAAGCATTGCCCAACAAGATTAATTTAAAAAAATTAAAACCCGTCTGCAAAAGTATCCAATTTAAAAAGGTATTGAATTACAATTTAACCATATTTCATATGTATATCTTTCTAACGTCTTAATTTCCTACATCAATCGCCAAATAAGCTATCTGGGGAATAAATTTAACACATATGCCATACAAAATCTGTCAAAACATCACATTTATACCTCAACTGGGCTACCACAAGCCATGAGGGACTAAATCCTCTAAACAGATGTGGCAGTAGAGCCTTGGGAAAGTGCTACTGGTATTCTACCCAATGATCATGGCGGAACTTAAAAACAAGTGTAAACTTAGCTACCCCAGGAGGGTACCGAATGCACCGCAGGAGGAAAATCCCTCACTGGCAATTTACCACTCAGCCCCGCGTATTCTGGGGGGAGCGAAGTCCGCTTACCCAAATCAAGTGTAGAAGAAAGCAAGAAAGAAGAAAACAAGAAGGAAGATAACCAGGTTGCAGAGCAACAGTTAGAAGAAAACAAGAAAGAAGATAACCCATTCGCACGAAGAGGCCTGCCGAGGACGCCACCTAAACGTCTCCAACATAACCACTGCAGTAAAGAGCAAGTGTTAGTAAACCTGCCAACTAGCAGCAACAAGAAGCTAGTTCAACAAGCGTTCCATCCAAGCTTATTCCACACGAGACCAAGATCAACATCACTTGGCAGTCACCCCACTAATAGTACTGAAACCAAAACTACTAATACTGTAACTGAAACCGCTACGCCAATTGAAACAAGCAGCAAACCCCTGGGACAAACCAGTTGGCAAAAATATCACATCCCAATAGAAAGAAAGCGTAAGAGAAAAGAGAACAATCCAAATAAAAATGAAAATAGTAGGAAAATAATTAAAAACAGCACACAGTATTCTGTTTCCACACACAACCAATTTGAAATACTAGATGATGAAATACCGGACAAAACCACTACCTAAAAACGTTAAATCCAAAACCAGAGCCTATTTTTGTTACAGGCGTAATTAACATTACTCTTCTTAAGGAACTATTACAAAGTACGGTGGACAGCAAATCATACACTCAGATCTGGGCATATTGTGAAGATACTTCCACAAACAATTGATACCTACAAGAAAATCAGAGAGGGTTACAACATCAATAATATCAGCTATTGTGCATACTAACTAAAATGTGAAAGAGACTACAGAGTAGTCTTACGTGGACTGCACTCATCAGAATGTACGGATACCATCAAAATGAACTTAGAAAACAAGGACACGAAACTAGGCAGATAGTGAACGTCCTACATAAAAAGACTAAATAACCGTTACCTCTATTCTTTGTAGATCCGAACGCGAACAATATCAAGGTTTTTAAAATAAAATCTTTGAACTACACAAAAGTCACCTTTGAAGCTCCTTATAAACAGAAGAAAATCTTCCAGTGCAAAAGATGTCAGCGCTTTGGCCAGTCAAAAAATCAGTGTTCAAAAACTATGCAAGAGTTATCGCTGGAGCACTCATCATGCTGTACCCCAACGTATTGGCCGACCGATCAAAATAAAACTCCAGACCTGTTGGATTTTTTCATAATAAAGGATAACCAAAATTATCTAAAAGCAGAAACATGTTTAGATCTATCTTCAGATCACACTCCAGTTATCCTGAACTTTAGTAGTAAGGTACTTCTAGTGAAACCGATCCCTAAGCAACAGAAAAACGAACTGGGAACTATACCAAAAAATAATATCCTCTGAAGTAGACCTAAAAACACCCCTTAAAACAGAGCTGGACATAGAACAGAATGACGAGAAAGTTTATATACTCTTACACAGACCAGTTTATGAGGCTACTCCACCTAACAATGAAACTCAAACTAGGGCACAACTCTACCCAAAACTTATCAGAGATCAAGTTATTAAACGAACGTAACCTAAGGAAAACCTGGCACCACAGAAGATATCCAAGTGATAAAAAGGCGTTTCCTCTCGGAATCTTAAAAACCTAATCAAAACGCATACAATTGATGGCCTACAAAATTATCTATCGGGACTAACACCTACAATAAGCACCGACTATTTTTATGGAAAGCCACCAGGAAATTGAAGGGTCCTAGTTCTCATATCCCGCCAATCAAAAAGCAAAACGGAACATGGGCCAGATCTGATCTGGAAAAAGCCACAGAGTACGCGAACTACCTGGAAACTGCATTCAAACCTCATGACAGTCCAGACTCTAACGAAGTGCACTCATATATCCAAACTCCTCTTCAGATGTGTCTTCCTCTGAAAAGCTGTTCTCCAAAAGAAGTTTCTAAAGTAATAAAATGCCTTAAAGGAAAGAAAGCACCTGGCTATGATCAAATAGATGATTCATTATTATTATACTGCCACATATGGGACTTATGCTCCTGGTTGTTATATTTAACGCCTGCATCAGACTAGGGCATTTCCTAAGTCAGTGGAAAATAGCACAAGTTCTTATGGTCCCAAAGCCTGGGAAACCGCCACAAGAAACATCCTCATACAGGCCAATAAGTCAACATAAGAACTGTTAGGTAAGAAACAGAATTACACACTGGGGAATATCAGAAGAGACTCGCGGCCCACATAAATAGCTTTACAAGCAGACTGGAGGGAGAGGGCAGTTTCCGCTTCTGTAGATTAAAAAGGAGTAGTATCTCCGATCTGTCCCACAGATTCTACAGCCCATAGGAAACTCCGTCAAGCGACGAATACCTTGCTCGAAGCAAGAAATGACTGCTACCAACAACCGCACGGCCCAATTTCCAACGATGACAGATTGCCGAGATACAGATTTAAAAAAAAGAAAAATAATTATACTTTATATATAAGTTTCTAACTTATTATTCTTGCAGTCGAGTTTTTTAATTAATCTTGTACCCGTGTGAGTCCGCATGTGACTAAGTTATTCCTCTGCGTACATTTATAACTACATATTATCTTTGCAAGTAAAAGGCATAGCATAGCAAAGGCAAGGCAAAGTCTTCGTATGTCTTACTAAACTAGAACTATTTATAAATTTATGCTTACATATCGTACAAGTATTTAAGGCTTTTCACCCGTGTGAGTTTTTGTATGCTTCGTCAAAGCATTTTTATCTGCATATTTATAATTACAAAACTTACAAGCATAAGGTTTTTCACCAGTGTGAGTCCTCATGTGCCTCACTAAATGACTGTTCTGTGCACACTTGTAACTACATAATTTACAATAGTAAGGCTTTTCACCTGTGTGAGTTCTTGTATGCTTCGTCAAAGCCTTTTTATCTGCACATTTATAATTACAAAACATACAAGCATAAGGCTTTTCACCAGTGTGAGTCCTCATGTGACTCACTAAACGACTGTTCTGTGTACACTTGTAACTACATAACTTACAATAGTAAGGCTTTTCACCCGTGTGAGTTCTTGTATGCATCGTCAAAGCAAATTTATGTGCACATTTATAATTACAAAACGTACAGGAGTAAGGCTTCTCACCGGTGTGAGTCCTCATGTGACTCACTAAATTACTGTTTATTGCACACTTGTAACTACATAACTTACAAGCATAAGGCTTCTCACAAGTGTGAGTCTTCATATGACGCACTAAATGACTGTTCTGTGCAAACTTGTAACTACATAACTTACAGGAATAAGGTTTACTGTGAGTCTGGATGTGATATACGAGGGTTTTCTTTAGTGCAAACACACATTGACAAATGTCACAGATAAAAGATTTGTTCTGAGAGTGTATGTGATGTCTGTTTCCTGATGAAGATGGCTCAGCTTCACTCAGTTCAGATGCAGCAGGCTCGTTGTGTGAGGCAGCGACTTCACTCTCACTAGCTGCGCGATGCTGGGCGTCTTCAGAAGCAGTACAAGTATTCAGAGTATCACAAGAACCGACAGCTTGTCGTGTGTGCGTCGGTGATCTATCTCGTATGGATACAAGCGAATCAGGATATTTGAAGATGTCATACAACTTGACCACGCATTGTCTGATGATTGTTTCTGGTTCGTCGTCGCTGTCGGATGGTCGGTTGTGTGACGCGCTCCTGTGCACGAGTGCTCGTTCCCTTCGCTGGGTTGTGTCGGCTTCTTCAGTCACGCGCGCTTCGTTTTCTATTTTTGTCACAAGTCCTGCGGACAAAAGAGCGACTGAAACAAAACATTTCTCTCATTCAACAATAAACGTCCTCAGTAACTACTCGTTATTATGCAGCAATGTAAACTTATATTGGGACTTTATTTTTTTTTTATTTTTTTTCACACAATTGCTTTATTTTAATTGTTTCATAGAAACTAATATTTATGTACATTGTCAAACAATTCTCAGATTTACTAACGTTTTTTTAATTTACTGGAACAATCGTTCAAAGGAGGTTTCCTTCGTGTGTGCCTCGTCAAAGTACTTGTAACTGCACTTTTATAATTACAAAAGTTACAACAACAAGGCTTTTCACTGTGTCATATTGTGACTCACTCAGTTAGTGTTCCTTGCATTGTTGTAAGTAGGTACATATCTTACAAGATATAAGGCTTCGGCGTCTATTTATCGAGGACGTCTATACGCTATATAACATCACGCTATGACAATAGGAGCGAATCACCACTGAGAATGTTGCATTGCGTGCGCTGCGTACGGTTGAAGCTACGCAAAAATCATGTATATGATGGAATTTTTCTCCATTAAAATTTGAAAAACGTGTAAATCTTTGAACGTGGACTCATTATAATGGGACTTTTACAAACCGCGGGCAACAGGTAGCAAAGTACTCACAAATGAATAAATGATTTGTCACTCACCTAAACTCTGCGCGCAGTCCTGGCGACGAGCCAGCTCGCGGGTATCCTCCCTGTGGACCACATCATACTTGACAGTGTGAACTAGATCCCGCAGGAACCGTCGTGGAACACCCTTCCAGCTTCCGTGTTCCCAGCCGAGTACAAACTTGGCGCTTTTGAGAGACGACTGAATAGGCATTGTCTAGGCGAGCACGCTCCACCCCAGACCTCATCATTGCCGTCCATCAGGCACGATTGCAGTCAAGCGTAAGCCTATCAATAATAATATCGAAGGACGATAAATATATCTTATTATCTCCCCCTTTACACAATGGATGTTTGTCTTAATTATATAAAACTAAAATATAAGTAACAACAAGAAAACAGATTTAAGTTTAGTCTCTTAGCCATTAGGTATACTTATTCTACAAAATTAATAACAACATAAAAGTAAAATACTTAATAAAAAAAATTATATGAAGTTGAGACTGAGGAGGCTTTTTGTTGTACGAGGCAGGTAGATCAACTTCGGTCTAGACCACTGTCTTAAAACTTAGAGTAAAACCTATAAACACTCTATTAAGTACTTATATTCCCCGTCGCACGGAGCGAGTGTAATGGCAAGCGATAGAGAGCCACGATAGGCCTAAGCGTTCGTTGTGACGTCATCAGAAACATAATTATGATCCCCACGACGCTCGAGTGACTACCAAAAGCCCACTCCGGCTCCCCTACTATTACTATTGTTACTGACATGTCTCCTCCGTGTTCACTGTTGAGCTCGTCCAGCGCTTCGGTCCCGGGGGCCGCGGCCTCGTCCAGCAGCCTGGCCTGCAGCGCGATGCTGCGGTCGGAGCAGTCCGCGGCTAGCAGCGACTCCTCGCCGTCCTCAGCCGCCTCTGCAGCGACACGACAGTTATTGGTTGTAAGACTTTTCTCGGGAAGTTCGTCCGGGTAGGTGCCAGCGCGCCGGCAGTTATTGTACCGCGAAGCAGTCACATGCTGTGTTTCAGTTTGTAGCCAACGAGATAACTGGCCAAAATGAGACCTAACAACTGATGTCTCATGGTGATGAGTGCAGTGTAGTGTGTCGTATGATACTGCAATGCAAAATTATGGTATGCACTGCTTGTTACATGGCATGTGACACTTTAACATCAGGTGAACATCTTGTTAATCTCATTATTCTTTTCTTACAGATTATAATGATCTTTAACCTCCAACACAAAAACAACGGATAAAACTCTTACAAGTGTTTGAAATTTTGTTTTCTTGTCTTTGCCATTCGTTGGGTCTGAAAATAGGTTGTAAGCTATTTTTCATTCATTTCAATAGCAAAACAACGTTTGCTGAGTCATCTACTAAAATAATGTAAAATTAAAACAATTCCTTACCTTCAGAGTACAACATTTCCATCTCTTCATCGAACTCTGTTTTAACTACAACATCATTCTCCTCTGATGTTGTCTGTTTGTCATCAACACATGACGTCACAAAGTCATAGGGCTCTGAAGTCTCTGGTGACGTCACAAAGTCCCTTTCAAGTTGCTTCTGTTCACAGTTGATGAGCTCCACATGCCTCATTGTTATCTGAAACAGGTTTTCTGTTGAATCAAGCATCAAACACACAGAGCAACAGAAAAAGGAACAAGAAATTTAGGATTCCCTTGGGATTTGTGGAGCCTCAGGTAGAATGTAAAGTATAAATAAGTCAGCGTATGAAAACATTTTTTTTAAAACAAGCTCTTGTGGAGCCTCAGGTAGAATGTAAAGTATAAATAAGTCAGCGTATGAAAACCTTTTTTTTTAAAACAAGCTCTTCTACATATTAACATTCTTCTGTTCCTTTCATTTGATACCCATATTATAAGTGCATAAAAATAACTAGTCTGCTATCTTGAGTGTTCTGCCATGTTGGATTAGAATGATTTCGCATAAGTACCATCGCATTGTCATCTAAACTGACCGTGAATACACAATTTCAGCTCAATCGGATGGAGATATCTGCTTAAAGAATGGGTTGCAAGATTCCACCCGAACAAACAAACTTGTGCAGTGCAAGTTAAGGACCTAGAAGGCCTATTTATGCGATTTTGACCGGCCTCTCATATGAAAACTATTGAGGCAACTAGTTTCAAATTTGAACGTCATGTATTTTGGGTCTTTAATCTCAAAACGTTGAGAAGCAGAAACACGATTGGAAAAACTTTTCTCGATAGAAAGTTTTTCCAAAAATTGCTCCTATCTTCTCATATTTCCTATGCATTCTCGGAAACGATTCTGCAGATCTCTGTTTTTTTTTATTTTTTGGGTCGATAATGATGATTACTCAAAACGTTTAGAAGTTTTTTGAAATCCGAACTATACTTAATTAAAAATAAAGTAAATACCTAAATCAGTCTAAACTAATTATTCCGCCCACAAACTAGGTAAGCGATAACCATATCGTTAACTCTTTCGGACATGTGATGGACCTATGTTGACATCGTTTTCACACGGACAACCCATATTTGGTTCAGTCTGCGATACGCCATTGCGAACGACGGATGTGCACACTCGCAGTCGTTCGTGGCATGTCGTCGAAGTCCGACTAATATAGAAAAAAGCGCCATCTATTAGTCGCTGGATGAATGGTTATTGTACTCCCAACACGCCATCTGTTAGTACGTAACAGAACGATTATGATTCGAACTTTGAAACACACCGCTCATGGCAGTAATTGATTTCTAGATAAAGACGTACTTACCACAAGTTTTAAAAAGACTGTTTAAGGTTCGAGCACATTATGCGGCTGCGGCCCCGCATCGGGGCGGAGCGCAAAAATCCGCTCAAATCGCTTGAATACAATTTGTATGAATTATCGCACACTGTGCTGGGCTGCAGCGGCTCGCATTAAGGGGATTTATTGAATTTATTTTTGTCTTTCTCACTCTCACGGAGATTTGGTAGGTGCGACATGCAGCGTCGCGGAAGAATATAGCAGAAAAACAACGTTTTACCTAATTACTCAAAAACTAAGCCAGTTATCAAAAATCTGTTCTAAGCGTTTTAGGATATTATTATACATTAAAACAAAAATTACAATTACATCCATTCTAGTTTCCGATAAAATATAGAAAAACTGAGATTTTGGAGCAACTTTTGGGAGAACTTTCTATCGAGAAAATTTTATCCAATCGTGTTTCTGCTTCTAAGCGATTTTAGATTAAAGACCCAAAATACATGACGTGTAAATTTGAAAGTAATTGTCTGCGCTGCGGCCTGCTCCGCCCCGCTGCGGCCCGGCATAATGTGCTAGAACCTTAAAAGTACCAAAACGCGGGGCCGCCTTTTTCTCTGAATAGTAAGGGCGCGTTCCCACTAGCGTCGCAACGAATAATTTATCGCTGGACGACTGTCGTGTTTAGCTGTTCCCATTAATACGATTGTTTGATCGTTATTCGGTATTTTTTTATCGTTTAGTGACTATCGTATCTAATCGTTCCCATTAGATCGCGACGACATTTTATCGTTTCACGGCAGTCGCTTTGTTGTTTACACATCATTAACAAGCTACACGGGTAAACGTCTAGACGGTATTTGTTATCGATGATATGAAAGATTTGCGGTCACGATTAGTCGTATTGATTTTTTATTGTTTTACGACTGTGGTGCTAGCCGTTCCCACTGTCATGACAATCTGTTGTCACTACAAAACAAGCTGTTGTAGACGACAGTAAATCGTGTCGTTCTTTAGGAACACCTCCATTTAAACATGTAAACCACGACACTTAAACTGCACGATTATCTGTCGCACAATGAGAACGCGCCCTTAAGATATAAGGAACACCTTTTGTGTTTGCCAACAGATTTTAAACCTTATTGTAGGTAGTAATAAAGTTTTAAATAGACTGTCTTGTTTGCTTCGATTACAACTTTTTTTAGTTGTGGATAAGGTTGTTAACCGACCTTAAAAAAGGAGGAGGTTCTCAATTCGTCGGAATCTTTTTTTTTAGTTATAACAGTTTACTGCTGATTCACTCACTGACTAACTGATTGATCTCCTCTCCTGAACAAATTTGTATGAAAATTTTTTTGTTCACGGATCGGGTCGTGTAGACGAAAAAAATTCATTTGTAGGAAAAATACGGAGAGAGCTAATTGAAAATTTCAGAGACGGGTAAAGAGCACAGCCAGGGTATTAAAGATAGGTGAGGGGTGCTCGACCAAATGTTACCCGAAACATCATGCAATTGGCCGCTATACGAATTTCGTCCATATCTCGGAAAGTATAAAAGATGGAAGAACGGTTTCTTGACGAGAAGTGATCAAGACCCGAAGCTCTATTCAATGGATAGAAAAAAAATTCAAAATGGCTATATAGGCGGGAAGACAGCACGTGGAGGCGCGGGCCACATGTGGCCTGCGCCTCCACGCGCCCTACTAGTATAATTATATACTAGCATGCAAAATTTTAAAATTTGATTACAAATATGGGGACAGTTGAAATTGAATAAAAGCGTGTAAAAAATACCTCAGGAAATCATTCGGTACTAGGCATAATAGATAAATATAATATTATATATTTCAATCCACGATGACCCGTATACTCCATACGAATTTAATTTACCGTAACCGACACCGCACACTGTTACCGTAACCGACATCGCACACTGTTACCGTAATCGATACCGCACACTGTTACCGTAACCGACACCACACACTGTTATCGTAACCGACACCGCACACTGTTACAGTAATCGATACCGCACACTGTTGCCGTAATTGATACCGCAAACTGTTACCGTAACCGACACCGCACACTGTTATGTTACCGTAACCGACACCGCACACTGTTATCGTAACCGACACCGCACACTGTAACCGTAACTGACACCGCACACTGTTACCGTAATCGATACCGCACACTGTTACCGTAACCGACACCTCACACTGTTACCGAAACCGATACCGCACACTGTTACCGTAACCGACACCTCACACTGTTACGGTAACCGACACCTCACACAGCAAGTCCTTCTCTCTAAATTTGTATTTTTAGGAGGTACTTGCCTACCTAGGTCGTCAACTAGTTTTTGAAAATATGTTCCGTTTGTGTGTGTGTGTGTAAGTGTGTATGTTTGTTACTCCTTCACGCCGTAACTAGTGAACCGATTTGGCTGAAATTTGGAACATAGATAGCTTATAACTCGGATTAAAACATAAGCTACTTTTTATCCCTTGAAAACACATAGTTCCCATGGGATATTAAAAAAAACCCTAATTTTCAACAGTAATCTATAGCTATTGCTATAGGTAGATTACTTTGACAATTACTCCTGAAAGTAGGTGTAAAGGTCATTGAAAAGGAAATTCAATTATTTCTCGGGATTAGTAAAAAATCAAATTTAACGCGAGCAGAGCCGCGGGCAAAAGCTTAGTAAGAGATAAAAATTGAACAAGTTCCTTTCATTTAATTTCATAGTTACCTACTTTTATGAATAACGCCATCTATGGGCATTTGTGACAGTGTAAAAGTCCCGCGTATTGCCGCATATCGCGGAGCGCCAAATGGCGTGCTCGGTAATTTATGCAAATTTATGCCGCCCAATTTTACGAAGTACTCATAAAATCTGAAATCCGTTTTCTTCAATGTAAAGCCTTAAATAAAAGCTTGTAATAAATAAGTACTCACTGCTCCGTGTTGCTGCACCAAGTCCATTATCAGGGAGCGAGCTCTAACACTCTGCTCTCTGAATTTACTGAAGCTCCTCAGTTTGCGAGCGCACCGCACGCAGACTGTCGCCTGCAGGTATCCATCACACGGCTGAAACAAGCAACTTTTAATAGCATGCATGGAGGATGAAATTCAAGTATTGAACTGAGAAACTCAATCACTAATCAGCGGGGCTAGACAAAGTCACAGTCGTTTAGCGTTAACGCTAGTCGACAAAACTGTATGGACAAACCAAATGACTGTAAAAAAACACGATAATAATAGTACTAAACACGCTGTTTTTGATAATTGATTACGACAACTTGAACGCTCGCTGGCGTTCTCGCGGACCTTGTAGATAACTTTAGCGTTTTTCGCTTCACTAAATGCGCCGCAGTTACTGATCGGAATTGGCTGAAATTTGAAAAAGAGTTAAATTATATTCTGGATTTATAGACTACTTTTTATCCCACAAAAATTTATGGTTCCCGCGAAATTTGTAAAAAATACAAATACGCGCGGGGGAAATACTCCTTCACGTCGCAATTTCTGAATCGATTTGTCTGCGGAACAGGTAGATTATATCCCGGTGTAATACATAGGCTACTTTTTATCCCGAAAAAATCCAGGATTTCCGCGGGATGTGTGAAAAGCCAAAATTCCTGCGGGAAAAAAACTCCCTTACGCCGCAACTACTGAAACAATTGGGCTAAAATTTGAATTAAAGGTAGATTATATAATGATCTCCTAGCACTAATATCTCGGAAAATTACATAGTTTTTGCGGTATATTTGAAAAATCGAATTCCACGCGAGAGAAAAATCGTTCACGCCGCAATTACTGAACCGACTTGGCTGAAATTTAGAACTTAGGTTACTTTTCATCCCGGAAAAATCCATGGTTTTACGGGATTTTTGAAAAATCGATTTCCACGAAGGAGAAAAATAGACTTGGCTGAAATTTGGAATGAAGATAGATTACATCATGTATTAAGAGGGTTTATGCGTTTACGCGTGAATCGCGTGTCGCTCCATACAAAAAAAGAATTCCGTTTCCACTGACGCAATTTTGCGCGGAAAATGGTATTACAAAAAAATTATAGTAAAATAAATATACAACTTATTAAAATAGTAAATAACCAGTGACATTGAATATGAATTGAATTAAATTACTATAATTCAGAAATAACAAAATATCTTGGATTTTATCCTAAAGTAATACGTTTAATTTATCGAAAAATGCTAAAAATGGCACTTTTTGGTTTATGGTTTTTGAATGAAAATCTAGGAAAATCGTGTTTTTTTTTTTGAGACATTTTTTAGTAAATGTTATTAATTTTCTAAATATGTCATTGTTATAAGTTTGTGTTATGAAACATGGCAAATATCTTGCATCAAAATAGAGCTTCCACCGCTAAGTGAGTAATTAGCCTTTACCTTAAACTTTCTAATGAGAAAGTTATACACATATTTTCAAATATTTTTGAGACAAAAACTATTTTATGAAATGCCAAATAATATGATGGCAATTATCTAATCAATAATTGAACACATGACACTCTTATCTTACGTCGAAAATTGACAATTTTGACTCAAGCATAATACTAACGCATGAACAGTCTTAATACATAGGCTACTTTTTATCCCGGAAATATCCCGTAATTATCGCGGTAGAAATACCTTTATGCTGAAACTACACAAACAATTTAGTTGAAATTTGGAGATATCCTGGATTACAGGAACACGATATCCTGGATTATCATACAGCTAATCTTTTATTCTGGAAAATCCGTGTTTACCGCAATATTTATGTAAAAACGAAGTTCACGCGAGGGAAGTACTACTCCTCCACGCCATAACTACTGAACAGATTTGACTGGAAATTGAAGTGGTGATAGATTGTAACTTGGATAAATGCAATGGTTAATTTTTGTCCCGGATAAAGTTTGGAATGGAGATAGAATCCTAGAATTATCACATAGGTTACTTTTTATCACGGAAAAGCCATGGTTTCTGAATTTGTAGAACACGAAATTTACGCGGAAGAAATTATCAGGGGTAAGCGCGCGTTTCAGGGGTCCGCAGTGATTTTTATTAGAAGAACCACGCGCTCGAATAAAATTTTGCCGACTTAAATTCGCACACTCTTGTCTTACGTTACATAGGTTAACATCATTCTAACATATATAACACAACTGTGAATGATGTCATGAACTTATAAACTTACAGGTTCTCCTGTCAGTGTGATGTACGCCTCTCGCAGGTCCTCTCTGCTCATCAGCAGCAGCTCCGGGCCGGTGTGGAGGCATGTCATGCAGACCTGCAAGAGTGCTGCTAGTTACTGCACCTTGTCAATCGTAACAATAAAATAAATAAATAATCTGATCTCTGTGGAAATTTTCACACCTGCATGCTGCAAAAATGTGTGCGCAAACACAAGTGCTCGATAGAGGAATAGAGATATTATTCCTCTGTCTCATAATCCACAGCTCCAACACGACGAGAGAGACATTGGGCACATGACCAGCGGATTAATGATCTCTTATGATCTGCAGTCAAACATGCCACCTAGACCAATGAGACACCTAGACCAATGAGACAGTTACAACAACAACAGCTAATAAGGAAGATGACAATATGAGCAAGTTACCAGCACTGGTGCAGGAACAGCGCCCGGGCGGAGATGCCTGGAGCCACTTTCAGTCACAGACATTTGGTCAGCACAGAAGTGCCACGAGCAGACCACTGCAGAGTCTGGCAGGCTAATGTCTGCCAGGCCGAGGGCTTCGAGCCAAGCCGTGCGCAGACGCTCTTCACTGGGGAACCTGGACATTACCACAACATGCTATATTATGCAATAAAATAAATAACGCATAAGAATTATTATAGGGCGAATTAATATCCTTTCCATATCCCTACTAATATATAAATGTGAATGTGAGTTTGTTGGTTTGTTTGTCCCTCAATCACGTTGCAGCCACCCAACGGATTGATCTGATTTTTTTTGCCCAGATATAGTTCAAGACCAAGAGAGTGACATAGGCAACTTTTTATTCCCGAAAAACAAGCCTATTCCTGTGGTATTGCATTAAAAGTGTAATTTTTCACTGTTTCACAACATACATATATGTAACTATACTCACAATATATGTTGAACCCTAGACTTCATACACTCGAAACGGTAATCCCTATCCCTACTTCCCTACTTAATACATAAATGTGAATGTGAGTTTGTTGGTTTGTTTGTCCCTCAATCACGTCGCGGCCACACAACGGTTCGATCTGATTTTTTTGCCCAGATATAGTTCAAGACCCGGAGAGTGACATAGGCTACTTTTTATTCCCGAAAAACAAGCCTATTCCTGTGGGATTGCATTAAAAGTGTAATTTTTCACTGTTTCACAACATACGTATACGTATCTATACTCACAATATATGTTGAACCCTAGACTCCATACACTCGAAATGGTAAATAGGTTATAAATACTCAAAACGCAAATGGCAGGACCGCTTCCAATTAGGCTCAACTATAGATACGCTACCCAAGGTATTTTCCGGACAATCTATTCACATTTTCACCAAAGTTTTATCACGTAACCTTTTATACTGTCTCTAACTTTCGTATTATCACTTATATTAGACGAAAATTTTAAGAAAAAATTATTACTGAAAATTCGAGCGAAGCGAGATCGGGACTTAGGGCACCCCGACTCGGATAACGGATAGGTGACGAAGAGGATGGCGGGGCCTTCTGAGTGGTTATTTTCTTTTATGACCACCCAGAAATTAGACCCGTCCGTCGACCAGCCCTTTCATAGTAAAAATAACCTCGAAATTTTTAAATTTAAAAAATTTATTTCTCGGCAACTATTACGTTCCGACGAATATGGCTTGGGGGGAGGGTTAACCCCCCACCCTCCCTCCCCCCTCCGTAACGGTAGCGTATCTATAGTTGAACCTTTAGAACCAGAAACAATGATAAAGAAAATCTGATCATGGAGATGTTGGGCCACTGGTCAAAACTCAATTAAGATACTCAGAACTCACTCGTGGAAAGATACATCGGGTTCTTCTGATAACGACGCTGCGCGGGAACTGTTACTGCACGAGGGCACGCTGCACGTCTTGAGCATGCTTGTTTGTTTGTTTAAGCTCCCCTCAGGTGCGAAGTAAGCTTAGCGTTATGTGGTTTTAAGCTATTTGCCAAATCAATGATTGCCAGGTACTTGCGATCATTATCGAAATGATTGGAGTCTGGACTTTTCTGGAGACGGGAAATCGAAGCGAAAATTGAAAACAAAAACAATCAATCCCCAAAATATTATTAAGTTACCTACTCTTTGAAAACATAATTCTTATGCAAGGAACATACTTACTCTCTACCGAGAGATCCTATGATAATCATCACTGGCGCCCACAGAACACATAAAGGTACTCTCTGGTGCTTCTTCTGCTGCTGCTCATAGACATAATATAACACTATTGGAGGAGCTATTATCCAAGCAGTAGCTAGCTAAAAGCGGTCCTGAGCGAGACGGATAGATTTGGTCCTTGTCTGACATCTTGCCATCTCAACTAAATATTGGGTTTGGTAGAAACAGTAGATTTTTTCATTTTTGTTTTTTTCTAATATACCAAAACGAAACGTCTTTAAACTCTGAAACATATTTTAATAATTTTCTACAGTTATCATAATTATTTTAAATGATAATTATTTCGTTCTATTAAAAAAAAATATTAATATTGAGTAAAAGTAGTATTTATGTCCTTGGGGCTGGTATAACTAAAAGTAAGATAATTAAAATGTAAAAAAAAATTTTTTACATTTTAATTATCTTACTTTTATTATTATATAATTCATGGTTACCCTACAGAATTTTTTTAAAAAATTATGTAGGGTAACCATGAATTACGTAGATCAAAGATTTTTCTTGTAGTAGTTTTGTACCAAGTACTTTAATTGCAGATGTATAATAATAAAATAAATAAAATAAAATAAAAATAAAAATAGCCTTTATTCCGAAATTAATGAGACATGTCACATACAAATTCCGTCATATATTATCGTTGCTTAATGACTATAAAATACAATAAAGTCAAAGAGTTACAAAATTATCTATAGAATAAAAATATAATTATAAAATGTCCCGAGTTTCGAATTGCCTATTGGCAAAGGCCTCCTCTAGCTGTTTCCACTGTGTTCTGTCGTGTGCAACCCTGCGCCAGTTCGGTCCCGCAGTCTGTTTTATCTCATCTTCCCATCTCCTGAATGGTCTGCCTCTGTTTCTCTTGGCATCCCGCGGGTACCAGTTAGTCACAATTGTGCTCCACTTTGCTTGTTTGTCCCTCTGAGAGTGTCCAGCCCATCTCCATTTTTGAGAGTCAATTCTGGTTAAAATGTCTGTAACTTTTGTCTTTTTTCTAATGTCATCACCTCTGAGGCGGTCTTTGATCTTAACTCCCACCATGCTCCTTTCCATAGCCCTCTGACACTTGGCTAGTTTTGCTCTATGACTTACGTTTAGGGCCCAGGTTTCACAACCGTAAGTCAAACAGGGTAGAATGCAAGTATTGAATACTCTACTTTTTAATTGCAGTCCGAGGTCATTACTTTTCATAATTTCTTTTAATGACCAATATTTTTTCCAGCCGTTGGCTATTCGTCTTTCAATTTCTTTAGATGTCAGATCTACTGGTGATATAATTTGTCCTAAATATATGTATTCATCAACGTAGTCAATATTTTTTCCGTCCACAGAAATGTCAGTTTTTTCGTAGTTGGTCATTACTTTAGTTTTGTCATAGTTCATTGACAGACCTACTTTCAAACTTTCTTGAGAGAGCTGTTGGATCATTATTCCTAATTTTTCTGAGCTCTCCTCAAAGAGGACAAGATCATCAGCAAACCTGAGGTGGTTGAGTTTCTCTCCGTCAATATTCAAACCGTAAGTCTCCCAGTTTAGATTGCAGAAAACTTCCTGAAGGACTGCTGAAAAAATCTTAGGCGAAACTGGGTCTCCTTGTCTCAAGCCCCTTTTTATTGGAAATTCGTCGCCTAAACTTTCAATTTGTATTCTGGCTTTACTGTTGTCATATATTTTTCTTAAAATATTTGTATAAATGTTACTGATGCCTTGTTTCTCTAATGTCAACCATATTTTGTCATGCTCCAAAGAATCGAAAGCTTTCTTGTAATCTATAAAAGCCAGGTAGAGTGGTTTATTATACTCTCTATATTTTTCCATTATCTGTTTCACAGTATGAATGTGATCCACCGTTGAAAAGTTCTTTCGAAAACCAGCCTGTTCTCTAGGTTGGCCCTCATCCAACTGTGTGGTAATTCTTTGAAGGATAATTTTGGAGAAGATCTTGTACATATTTGACATAAGGCTTATAGGCCTGTAATTGCCTATATCATCCTTGTCGCCTTTCTTATGTAGCAAGATTATATGGGACATAGTCCATTGTTCTGGGACCTCCCCTGTTGTCAGAATTGTGTCAAAAATTTTTGCCAGTAGAGGACTCAGACCTTCTATGCAACCTTGAAGCAATTCATTGCTTATTTTGTCCGATCCTGGAGCTTTCCCTATTCTTTGGCTTCTAATAGCATTTCGTACTTCTGTTTCCAGTATTTCCGGCTCTTTCTCAACTTCTACTTGGTCTGAATCATGTATTAGTCTGACGTATTCATCTGGGGCGTATTGTGAATTGTTAACGCTACTGTATAGCTCTTTATAGTATTTGGTAGCTAAGTTTTTGATGTCGACTCTCTTCGTGAAGATTCTAGCTCTCCTTTTCATTTTAGGAATCCATTCTTTTTTTACATTTTTTAGTTCTATGAGCGCTTTTCGGACTCCTCCATTTTTTTCAATATAACGCTCAAGAGTTTTCATTCTAAAAGCTTTTCTGTCGTTTCGAATACTTGTATTGACTTTTTTACTCAAATCGGTTATTTCCTTGTGACATTTACTTTTGTCTTGACTTAGGAGAAGCCTTCTGTCTTGTATTAATTGAAGAGTTGTATTACTCAGCTTGTAATTTTTGTTTGCATTCTGAACATTTTTAAATGTTTGTGTCATAATATATTCTAACTCTTCATATGTTGTGATGGCATCTTTGCCGTCTTTGAGTGACGATAATAGAGTCAAATTCATTTTATTTAAATCTTCTGCATTTATATGTTTAAATTCTTGCTGGCCGATATGCCTTCGTGATCTTTTTGGGGGATTGAGACTTAAGCAACTGCGCACCATGCGATGGTTGGTATTAAAGTTTAAATTTTGAATAACTTCGGTGTCAGTGAAAGCTCTGGGGTGATTGGTGGTTATATAGTCTATTTCATTCCTGTATTTGCCGTCTGGAGAAATCCATGTCCACTTACTTTTGGGGCTCTTTTTGAAATAGGTATTTAAGGCAAAGAGATTATTTTCCAGAAGGAACTCTAAGAATTTCTGTCCATTTCTACTTCTTTTACCATGACCAAATATTCCCAGAGGTTTCTCCTCGCAATTTTGTTTTGCTCCAAGTTGAGCGTTGAAATCTCCCATAAGTATGAGATTCTTAAAAGCATAGCTTGATATAGTCTCGGACAGGCAACTATAGAACGACTCTACATCCTCTACTGAGGCTTGTTCAGTTGGTGCATATGCTTGTATTATAGTCCAATTCTTTTTACAATCAGGCAAGTTGATTTTTAGTATAGCTATCCTATCCGATATACCTATAAATTCGATTATATGTGTTTTCAAGTAAGCTTTTACTAAGAATCCCACTCCTCTATGTCCTGCAATTTCGCCTTTGTAGTACAGGATGTATTCGTGACGATCTTCTATTGCTTCCCCCAACCTACGCATCTCACTAATACCTAATATGTCCCACTTGAGTGATTGTAGAGCTAATTCCAACTCAGTAAGACTCTCTTCCGTACGTAGAGTTCTCGTGTTTAGTGTAGCTACATAAAATTTTTTGCATCTGGCTTTCATTTTATTTTGGTTGTTATGTAAGTCCGGGCTGAATTTAGCTAGAGGGTAGTAGTCGTCAATAAGTCCCGCGGTGACCAACCGTGGTGGGACAGATAGAGAAGGCGATAATTCCTATTTATTTTCAACTGAGTCACATTTAGTACCACGGATATGATCCGTCTGTTTCTTGCTATAGTATGAATCTTGCGTAGTCTTGTTTTTCTTTGCGGATTGGGATGTCCCAACTCCTTGTCTATTATGTGAATGTAGAGTCGTCGGAGGTGAGTCTTGTTTTCTCTTATTTGTGCGAACATGTAAACCCTTAGGACAATCGATTTCACGCTTGCTTTCTTCCTGCCTTTTTCGCGGCGAAACTTTGTTTCTATTATTGTTAGAATTTAAAGTTATGATTTTATCGCATCTGAGTGCAACTTTTTCGCCTTGCTCTCTTCTATTTCTAATTTCTTCTTGGAGTTCCTTTCTTTTCTGTAAAATTTTTTGAGAAAATTCTTCTTTTAAATAAATTGTCGTTTCTGAAAGTTTATGCTTATTTTTTAGGAGCTCTATCTTTTGACCTTGGGTAGACATGGTCACAGATACAGGTCTAACTGTACTCCCTCTTTTTCCCATCCTCCGTACAGACTCTATATGTATATCTCCATAGGATAGATCCATATTATTATTTATAATGCTCAATATTATCTTTTCCAGCTCCTTATAACTCCTCTCAGTCTCTGGGACACCAAAAAATACTATGTTCTTGCGTCTTAGTTGTTGGTCTAATTTGTCTATTAAATTTTGTTGTTCTTCCAAACGATTTTCCAATTCTAATGTTTTACTTTGAATGCAATTGAATTTTTCACTGATGCTAACATTAATTTGTTGAATTTGCTCTAAAATATTTTCTTGCATTTTATCCATGTCATGTCTCTGTTCGGCCATGTCTTTTTGGATCTGTTTAAACATTTCCTTTAGTTCGTCCATGATTTAAATTTTAATACTATATAATATTTTAATACCTTTACTATATATAATTTTAATACCTTTAGTATAGCTGCCCTCTAGTGAACACTAACGTAAGCCGTTTGAACCTATATTAGCGGCATGAAAGATTGCCAACTTATAGTCATAGATGGCGTTACGTGTTCTTTCTTCGCTGAACAGTATTTCAATATTTTTCTGTGGTCAAGTTGTCGGTAAAGCAGTAAAGTTTTAATGTTTTAAGTTGGTATTTTTCTATTGTCTATTTCCTATATCTGTGGTATTTTGCATGTCAAATTTCAATTGTCATAATAATTGTCATTCGATTTTGACAGTCAGCTGCATGTGTCGAAATAATTTGTTTTGAATGTTTACAATATTCAAAACTGTTTTTGTCTTTAACGGTTCTTGTTTAGAATTCAAGTTTTATTGGAAAAGATCGCCACATAATGACTTACATCATTTCTATATAGTTGCTAAACTTCCAAATGAGGTTAGTTATCCAGTTGTTGTAATGTTTTGTTCTTCTATTTAGGTTTATTTTTGTACTTTGTGTGGTGCCCGGAACCGCTATGTTATTTCACTTGTTTCTGGGCTTTGCTGGTGACGATCACACTGAACTTTATATTATTCTTGGTATCTTGGCTAAAATTTAAGTCACTAGTACTTTTTGGTATGGTTTTATGAACTTTTTGTATTTTTAAATCAATGTAATATACGGAGCCGATGTTAACACTAGGACAGTAGCGCCCTCTCCTATAATAGTCTACTATTATAAAAAAAAAATCTCCCATGTTTATGTGTAAGCACATAACTCTTTGCCAACCGGGTGATGTTTTGAGTGTCATTTTGTCAAGCACTACTACCATCCACCTATCTTCAACTCTAGACTGTGCTCTACACCCGTCTCCAAAATCCTCAATCCTCAGCTCTCCTTATTTTTCCTTCAAATGAATTTTTATCTTTTAGTTATACGACACCATCTGTGAAAAAAAAATCCCACAAAATTGTTCAGGAGAAGTGATAAATGAGTCAGAAGTGAATCAGTGGATAAATCAGCACAAGCATTACATGTTATATTAATATATGCAAAATCGTTTTTAAAATAAACCTGTTTTCCTCCTGTCCTGTGATGTTTTTTTTCATCATGGTCACCTTAAATTAGAAAGGGACGCACTACCTGAGGTGCCCTCTCACGCGGACCATTTTTTTCATCATAGTGCTCAGTCTTGGTAGAGTACTCGGTAGAGTATAATGTCTTTGGCTCAGGCGCCTGGCTTTAGCGTTCAGATCCACAGAACACATTATACTTGTTCAGATCACAGAACATTATTACTCACTCAGTTAGCACAGGCCACAGACCATAAAACTAGAGAACTAGAAAATAGAAAACAAAACTGGAAGCTAGTTTGTGTCTCTAGTTTTGTGGTCTGTGATTTTGTGCCATAGACAATACATTGTTTTTGTTTTGTAGTCTGTGCACTTAAGCAGGGTAAAGATATTATACACTAAAGGCTCTTAATAATTAAAATAAAAATGCTTTCTTCATGACCACCATTATAATAATAAAAATATTCTTTTTCACAGTGACAGTTCACATCATACTATTTAAGAAGAATGTGGGTGTACCTAAATAGGTTTAACGAACACTCCCCCTTAACACCACATTCTTCTTACGACTACTCCCCCTTAATACTACATTTACATAAGACTCTGGACAAACGAAAATAAGTTTGAATCTAACTTAAAACAAAACATTACATGAACAAAACAAATAATTAACACATAAGTATCATTGAAACAAATAATAAGCTGCCTAGTTACCTATAGTTAATTTAACAATTCAACAAACCTAAGGCATTCTTAAACCTATTGAACAATTCCTTACTTATAGCCTTTGTGAATATATCTGCTTTTTGTTCTGAAGAAGATACATGTTTCAAAATTACACTACCATTCTGTATTGTATCTTTAATAAAGTGATGTCTAATATCTATGTGTTTGACTCTTTTACTTTCCCTATTTTTTGCTATATGAATACAACTTAAGTTATCTTCAAATATTAGAACGTTATCACAATTTAGATGTAAATCTTTTAACAATCCTTTAAACCATAAAGATTCTTGAATTAATGAACTAAGAGCAATGTATTCAGATTCGGCTGTTGAAAGTGATACTGTTTTTTGCTTTTTGGTTCCCCAGATAACAACATTTCCATACAACATTAGACAAAATCCTGAAACACTTTTTCTATCAGTACAATCAGCCGCCCAATCTGAATCACAATAACCAATTACATCATGTTCTACATGTATGTCATTTCTATAATAAATTCCTAAATCTTTAGTAAATTTCAAATATTGTAATACTCTTTTTAAATAGTTCCAATGATTATCATTAGCACAACTTTGGAAGCGACTAAAGAAACTAACTGCAAAACTTAAATCAGGTATTGTGCCAACAACTAAATAGATCAGACAGCCAATTAATTCTTTATAAGGTTTCTTAGTAAAGAGTTCAGTATTATTTTCCTTAGTCAATTTAAGATTTTTCTCTACAGGTGTGGCTATACCTTTACATTCTAACATGTTGAATCGTTTTAATAGATTTTCGATATACGTTTTTTGATGTAATTTAATGGTGATGTTCTTATGATCTCTCTCTATTTCTAAGCCCAAATACCTTTTTATTGGACCCAAATCTACCATATCGAACCTCGACTTCAATTCTTTTTGGAAATTACATATCACACTCTTATCGCTATGAATAAGAAGAACATCATCAACATATAAGAATACATAAAAATTGTCCCTTCTTGTATAAAGACATTTATCGTGCAGTGAATTATTAAAATCTTTTTGCAACATAAATTCATGAAACGTATCATTCCAACATCTAGGTGCTTGTTTTAAGCCATACAATGATTTATTTAATTTACATACTTTATTATTATTTGATGCTTCCGGTAAAAACATATAAATTTCTTCTTGTAAATTTCCATGCAGAAAAGCTGTTTTAACGTCCATTTGTTCAATAAACATACTATTTCTATTTGCTAATACTAAAAGTGTTCTAAAAGTAGATAGTTTTCCTACTGGTGCATAGGTTTCATTCCATTCTGAAGACTCATATCCTTTTGCTACCAGTCTTGCTTTGTAAGTGTTATTATTTTTCTTTCTAAATACCCATCTACTATGAATAATTTCCTTATCTCTTGGTTTCTCTACCTCAGTCCATGTGTTGTGCTTCCTATGTGAATTCATTTCTTCATCTATAGCTTTCAGCCACTGGTCTTTTTCTTTAGATTCTAATACTTCTTTCAAATTTCTTGGAACATTGAGATCATTGATTAAATTATCTACACTTAGAGCAACAAAATCACATT
Organism: Coenonympha arcania; assembly: GCA_036785405.1. Taxonomy (NCBI): domain Eukaryota; kingdom Metazoa; phylum Arthropoda; class Insecta; order Lepidoptera; family Nymphalidae; genus Coenonympha; species Coenonympha arcania. Next base: position 13,666,518 of record CM072082.1, read on the forward strand.
CATGGAATTCATCACATATATAATCTTGAAGATAAAATGGTTTCCTTTTCGTCCTCTTGTTCTCTGTTTCCGTTATTTCTTCAGAAACATTTCTTAATGTATTCTGTTCTGAAGTGCTGGCTTTCTCATTTTCTAATTCTTCCACATCTTGAATATTATTATCAGTACTATTTCCTATATCCGTCAATATTTCAGTATTTATATGAACCTTTTTATTTTGTATTCTTTCCTCATTAAATATAACATCTCTCGCTTCAATTATTTCCTTTTTTATTGGATCCCATAAGCGGTATCCATTGTTACAGTATCCAATCATGTACAATTTTTGTGACTTTTCTGACATTTTACTTTGTCGGTATACTCTATTTATGTAACAGTATGCTTCGCTCCCAAAAACTTTTAATTTTTGATAGTTACATACTTCACCATACCATAGTTCTGCTGGTATCTTATTATCTACTGTAGGCAAACGATTAATTACGTATGCACTTGTATACACAGCTTCACCCCACATATCCTTATCAAATATTGAATCTGCTAAAATTGTTCTAGCTTTTTCTACTAATGTACGGTTTAATCTCTCTGCCTTTCCGTTCTGTTGTGGTGAATATACTATAGTAGTTTCTATCTGAATTCCTTCCTGTTGACAGTATTCTTTGAAATTGTGGTTTATATATTCGGTTCCATTGTCACAACGAAATCTCGATATATTTATAATTGAATTTAGCCTCAACCATTTTGGAATATTTTAACACATCCTTTTTATTTTCCAGCAGATAGACAATCATAAAATGACTATAATCATCCAAAAATGTCAAAATATATTTTTTATTGTCATGTGTTCCAGGTCTGATCGGACCGCATAGATCGCTATGTATAAGTTCTAGAATTCTAGTTGTCTTTTTGTAATCATTATTGAATGGTAATCTCGTTTGACGTCCTTTTAAACATGGCTTACACAGTATATCATAATTTGATAATAATTCACAATCTATTAATTTCTTATCCTTTAATATTTTCATTTTTTGTGTTGACGTATGACACAATCTTCTATGCCATATCTCATCAGAGGATGGTATTGCGTAGGCTTTTTGTGCTATTGTCTTTGAGATTCTAAATTTTATATCATATAAATTACCTTTCCTTGTACCTTCCTGAATTACATAATTATTTCTGTGAATTTTAACAACATTATTTTCAAATTTAATACCATATCCATTGTTTTCAATACGACTTACAGACAACAAGTTATTGCTTAATTCAGGTACATAAAGAACATTTAATAATTTGCAAGTGTCAGTCTGTATGTTGCCAATTTTTGTAGCATAAAGGTACTGATCTTTCTTAGCAATATTGATCTTTATAGGATTTTCTAACTTCAAATAATCTGAGAAATATTCATCAGTACCAATTAAGTGATCAGAGGCACCAGAATCAACATAAAAATGTAGGAACTGACCTGTTATTTCATTTCCTGTATCTCCACACATAAAAGCTACTTCCTTAGTTTCTTCTGCGGTATTAGCCCGCGACTTTCTATATCTAGAGTTAAAGTAATTTCCGCGCATACGGCACTGGGATTGACGATGACCCTGTCTTCCACAGCCGTAACAGCGCATTTGAGAAGCATTGTTCTGATAGAATACTCTATGATCCTCTGGAGTATCAAGTGTATTTTCTCTAATTATTTTTTTAATTTCTTGTTCTAATAGTCTTCTTTTAACAAATTCTAGCGTCAGTTGACTTGATGATAATGTTTCTATTGCTGTTACAACATTATCATACGAATCTGGCATAGCTAATAATAGGTAGCATATTATTTCGCTATCACTAGGCTTAGCATCTGACGACTTTAGTTCTCTCACTACTCTATCAAAATTCAAAATAAATTCTGAAAGAGACTCATTTTCTTTATATTTCATTGTAAGCAATTTTTTGCGTATTAGTAATTGTGATGAAATTCCTGTTCTGACAAATATTTTTTCTAGCTTTTCTACAATTTCGATGGCTAGTGTGCAGTCTTTAATTATTTCTAAGTAATTATCAGATATACATTGTATTAAAATATTTTTTGTTCTCGCGTTTTCAATTTGTTCAGTATCATTAAGCTCTTTAGATTTTATATTTTGATTTATATATTTTAGCAGTTGTTTTTCTTCTAGGATTGTTTTAATTCTAAAAAAACAATTACTAAAGTCTGCACCGGCAAATGGAGTTACACCATATTGATTAGTTTTTATTTTGAATTCCATTTCCTTTAATTCAGCCATTCTTTATATTATCCTTTTATATTTCATTACTGCGTGTTAAAGCCCATAACCTCTTAATAATTAAAATAAAAATGCTTTCTTCATGACCACCATTATAATAATAAAAATATTCTTTTTCACAGTGACAGTTCACATCATACTATTTAAGAAGAATGTGGGTGTACCTAAATAGGTTTAACTAACAAAGGCTAAGACCAAGAATACTACTAAAGGGCCCTACTCAAAGCACTGCCTGCTGGGCCCTACTTGCAGTGCCACTGTCGATCGCATTGTATGTATGCAAGCAGGGCCGATATTTTAATTTTTCACTCTGTCGCAGGGCTTCAGTGTCATTCTGCCAGCCCGACACGCGATCTCCCCACTCCATAAATTGCAATCGGTACATGTGTAGCTCGGTCGGGCTGATTTAGGCCGTCGGTTTGTTTATGTTTATACATTGCGACATTTACAAATTGATCTGTGGTTTGTCTTGTCAGTGGTTGGCGGTTATCAATTCAGTTTTTTGGAGCGCTGATGTTCCATTCCATACCATTCATAGGTACCATTCGCAGTAAATCTTCAAAGACTGATTCATCTATTCTTAGATAGTTCATAATTAGTCATCAGGTTCTAATTCTTTCAATAAATTGGCCATGCTATTTTTTGGTGTTTGAATAATGTAGGCACCATTTATAAAAACTGACGAATTTAGGCAAGAACACAACAACGTAGGCTGCGTAAATCACGCGTAAATGATTTGCAGTGCTTTGTGGAGCAACATTATCTGCGGCAGTAACTGCAAGCAGGCTCTGCAGGCAATGCTTTGAGTAGGGCCTTTAAAGTATTTGTCTTTGCTCCAATCTGTCCCACAGATTCTACAGCCCATAGGAAACTCTGTCAAGGGACGGATAGGTAATATACTATTCAATATGTATAGGTACTCTATGTACCTTGCTGCCTCAAAGCAAGAAATGACTGTAACTCAAAACTCGACAGCAAAAATAATAACTTTTTATCTTAGTATTTCAGTCAACTAGGTACCCAATTATATCTATCTACTACTCAATTACATCTTGTTATTGCTACTTACATCTCTACAGCTTGTTAATGATGACATCACCAAAATCATGGTAAACAATGTAGAGGTAGAATAACTTACATTTAAAAATTAAATTATTATGGTGAACTAAACAACTTTGCCAAACTCTTATTATATTGGGTTTTTCGACATTTGTAAGCTATTAACACAGGCTAATGTTAGTTAAATTGTATGAATGGCAGTATCCACTTCACACCCTGAAATTCTTCGAACCTTCATAAACTTAGCTTTAAGTCGACTTGTAGTTATGACCATATGCAACATAAAGGTAACTTGCCCTAATTAGCCAACAGCTATCTTCAGGATCGCAAGGTCAGAGTGAGGTATGCGGGAGCTGAGCACACGCGCAATACGACCAAGGGATGTGTTCAAGGCTCCATCGGGGGTCCCATTCTGTGGAACCTTCTGCTGGATCCACTGCTGCGGGGCCTGGAAGGGCGGGGAGAGCATTGTCAGACCTTTGCTGACGATGTTGTCCTCGTCTTCGAGGGAGACACGGGACTGGAGGTTTCGAGACGGGCCAATGCCGCTCTTGCCTATGTCCGGGAGTGGGGAATCTGAAACAAGCTTAGGTTTGCACCACACAAGACAAAGGCTATGGTGATAACCAATAATTAAGTAACCAATAATTAAGGAAGTATGATGCCCCATTTCTGACCATGAACGGGACTGGTATTGTTCTGTCTAGCGAAATAAAAATTTTGGGGCTCACTATCGATGACTAGTTGACCTTTAACCACCATATGTAACCAATACTTGCATAAGGGTTCAAGTTCTCTTCAAACAGCTGTCAAGAGCTGCCAAAACAAGCTGGGGCCTCCACCCCCAGGTCATAAAAACGATTTATACTGCAGTAGTGGAGCCGTTAGTCCTGTACGTTGCTAGTGCCTGGGCGCCTGCTGCCGCAAAGCTTGGAGTACGGAATACCACGCAACTCCATCCGGCGGAACAGATATGTCTGCAGTTTACTAGCCTGGTGGATCGAGAAGACCTCAAGCCCATAACAACCAAGCGGTGCGCATCTTTACCGTTGGCAGCAAAATTGACGATAAGGTTGGGGCCGCGTTATCCCTATGGGATGGCGAGGCTGAAACCAAAGCCGTCAAGCTAAAGTTGGATGCGCACTGCTCGGTCTACCAGGCTGAACTTCTCGCCTTGTTGGATAGAGCTGCCTCTCTCGCGACAGACCGCCCTGAAACTTCTATTGACATATATACAGACTCCACGATCTTCGCTTGAGTCGATAGTCGGCTTTCATTCCTTCCTTCCCCTTGTAGCAAATATAAAAAACAATTTGAGAATTTGTTACGCCCAGAACAAGAAAGTTTCCTTGTTCTGGGTGAAAGCGCACGCGGGGCTGGAGGGAAATGAAACAGCCGATGAACTAGCGAGAGAGGCGGCTTTGCGCCTAAGGAGAAGGCCGGATTATGACCGATGGCCGTTTTCATTCGTGAAGCGACAGCTCCGCTTGACGAATGTTACTGCAGGTCTCAGCAGGTATACGTCCGAAGAAACTGCAGGCACGACTAAGAACTTTCTGCCGGATGTGCGGTTTGCACACACTGTGGTTAAAAACTGAATCTACATGTGGTACTGACCTAGGTAATGACGGGTCATGGAGGGTTCGCGGACTACCTGCACAGGTTCAAATGCAAGGACGATCCGGGCTGCGCCTGCGACGACAATGTATCAGAAACGATAATCCATCTTCTGATGGATTGTCCTCAGCATGGCGCCGCCCAGGAAAACTTACAACGGGAATTATTGCAGGGAGGGTGCAGGGAGTCCGTGCCCACAATTCTGAGCAGAGCTTCTGGACGAGATGGACTCATTAAATACGCAATTAGGGTAGCCGAAATTGCTATCGAGAGGAACAGAACAATCGATATAGATGCGTAGTGTGTTCTAATATTACTTAGAAGAATAGGTATAGGCCTGACTCGTATAGAGATCGAAATGTTCTGGTCCTCACAAAAGCTAAAACATTTGGCTGTCCTGTGAACTTCAGGCTTAGCGTAATGTTCGACAGTTCAATTATTAGTTTTTAATTATATAGTTATATGTACCTACCTATTGTGTATATTGTAAGTCTATTATTGTTTAGTATATTATTTATAATATTTATAGATAATTGTAATATTGTTAATTATTATTTGTTTATTATTGTGATGGAAAAGATCTCTTTCAACGAAAGGGAACGCCGACTTTTCAATAAAAAAAAAATAGCCAAAAGCCTTAAGCAGGGAACAATATGAATGAAGCAGGGAACATGAAACAATATCACAAGTGTAAGCTTATATCCTGAGGGAACTATAGCGAGTTCAAAAATGTACCATAAGTTTTGAGTAACATCCCTAAAATCAGCTGATTCAGTGGCTGTACGTAGAGGGAATTCCATGCTTCTGAATTTTGGTGCATTCAATAATTTAAATCTTTGGCTGTACAGATTGTTTCCAGCGCGACTTTGGCGAGGGCCGACCAACGACCATTATAGCCCCGAGTTGGAAGAGGAAATTCTAGACCTCTTGGAACAGGATCATAACAACTTGATATGAGGTTTTCACAATTAGGGTTGCTAAATTAAATGTTTCCAAATGAAATTATAATTTTTGTATTGAAAATAAAGTAAAATTATTGACACTTTTTATCATGTTAATGTGTTTCTAGGATCAAGCTAAAAGATTAGCTGCGGGCACACTATTAATTACACAAATAATTTACCCACACCTTGTATATGTGACAAATATTAGATTGACATTTTACAAGAGCCAGTAAGGCCTATGTGAAATAAAGATAATTTGAGTTTGATTTGTTGTTTTGCCATTACGTACTTATATAAAAACAGATAACAACCTACTCTCAGATCGAATAATCATACACTGAAAATTTCATAACAATCAAGTTTCAAAGGAGTTTGGTAACAAATTCTTATTGGCAAGAGAATTTTATATTTAAGAGATGTGAATATCTGCCATTCATGCAATTTTACTGTTATAGCATGTTATTTACTAAGAAATTACGAAAAATCGAATAAAATTTTAATTTAGCTGAAAAACAACTGCATTAAGCCTTAAAGTTAAAATTACAAATTATGACTGAAAATTTTTATGATTAAACATCGAGTGAATGTAGGGTGTGACCATCTGAGGAACTGAGGAAGTTGAATCTACTGCATTATCTTTCTCTTTGTTATTCTTTGTTTTCCTGAACTGAAATCCATTTTTACGAAGTATTTTCCTCAAAGTTTCTCTTGAACCCTTAAAGTTGATTTCGTCCTTCAGGATTTGTAAAAGCGATTTGTATTTATAGTGGGCACCTCTTTCTTGAAGGCGTAAAACTCATGTATCTTTCGTCTGATAACTTGCAAATCATATTCATCTACCTCTATCTTTCCTTTTGTTCGAACTCTTTTCTTTGGTGCTCTTTTCAAAGTTTCCGGGTCCAATAAACCTTGCTCCACGAGCCTAGCTTCTTTCACTATATTCAGTACTGTCCTTTCTGATACTCCTGCAACAAATAAGAAAGTTATATTATAGAAGCATGTATAGCAATTTTAAAACTCTAACTCATGATTTATTTTGTAAAAAAAGCAAAAATGACTAATGATTATAGTTATTTATTATTATCGAAAACTATTTTATGACTTAAAAACTCAGTTTATGTGGGTTCTAATGGGCCATGACCTGAAAAAAACCACACAACAATCTCAGTCAAGTAGGTATTATTTTTTGTTATCACTATTTCACAAAATATTTGAAGTAACTAAAATTTTGAGCAATTCTCTATTACTCCCATGGGTTATTTCCATTTTAGTAATCTTTTATACTGTAATATAAGGCATTTTACAGTTTCAGCTTAAAAGCTTTGAGAACTTACTGAGTGGCAATTTATAATGAAATCTAATACAATAACATAGAAAGGATTTATTTATTTTGGTTAATGTGTACTGTAACTTATTGTACACAATATCTTCATAACTTTTAATCACTTTGTCTTAATCAAGCATATTCTTCAAGTTTATACTTTCAAATGCTGATAGGAAAGATAGGAAAAGCTTAGTCTTAAATATTTTTTCATCATACGCCATAGGTCATCACAGCCATGATTGGTGAGCTATTGTCACCAAAATTTCCGTTAATACACCCCAACAGGGTAATTCCGCAGGGATTCTGGTGGAATCCCTGCGGAATCTCGAGTGCGGACTAATAACAAGTGTGGCGATCTGTGGCATGCACCGCGGTCCATAGGCAATACTGCGGTTGGATTACAAGTGGCGCTGTTGGTGTCAAAACAAACATTTTTGACACCAGTAAACTGGCGACAATTTTTCGCGCGGTCCACCGTGTCCTGTCACTGTGTATTCGTCTATTGCTATGGTCATGCCTCTCTCAAAGTACATCCTTTAAGCCGAAAAACTACGAAAATACGTCTTGCTAAATGAGAGCAGTAGTAATTAATTACCTGTGGCAGCAGACACCCTCACATAGACTTTGCTGAGCGGTATTATTGGTACTTGCATTCGTTTCTCCTCATCCATGAACTCTTTAACTTTTAGAATGATGTCTCTTACTTCATTTGTAATATTTTTCGGCATTGTGTTTACAAAGCAATAATATACGTTAATCAATTAACAAAAAAACCGACTTCAACTCTCATCAAACTACTGTAGAATATGATATTGAATATGATACTGATATTGTCTTCCCATGGATACCATTATCAGAACTGGACTAAATTGAAATGGCACTACACGGGAAACGTTAGCTTTCTAATAAATTATACTGATCGCAAGCGATTTACTCTTATGAGGAGTTCCGTTCCGTATCTCCGAAGATATTCATGAGATCTTTACCAAATTGAAATGGGACCACCTCTGAAGTATGCCCTACCAAACAAAAAAAGAATCATCAAAATCGGATTAGAATTGACGGAGAAATCGCGTAACAAACATACAAAAAGAAAAATAAAAAAAAAAAATAAAAAAAAAAACATACAGTCGAATTGAGAACCTCCTCCTTTTTTTGAAGTCGGTTAAAAATGCACTTTACAGTTACATTTCAAAAGCCGAATTTTCAGTACCGCTACCTATCCCTTAGTGTTACTGTTATGGCGGCACCACACATGGCTATTTGTATTTGCCTATTTGTTATATTTGTCAAATAACTTCCATGTGTGGAGAGTATATTTGCCAAAATTATTGCCATATTTGCCTGTTTGGCAAATACAGCCAATAACAAATACGGTTTACCGAACGACTGTCGGTTTTTTGAGACACATCAAAGGAGACAAATAGGCAAACACGCAAATATACTGGCCACACATGGTCGGCTTCATAAGCGCGTGAATTGCCGACCAGTACAGGCGGACCGCCTTATTATTTTGTATTTGGCTCCATGTGTAGGCGGTTGTATCGCCTATTTGCCCATAGGTCGAAAATTTTGGCAAATACGCGATCATCCAATCACAAATACAAATAGCCATGTGGAGTGCCACCATTATATATGTCTATGCCGCTACCTACATCAGTTTGTTGTTATTTTGGCACCACACATGGCTATTTGTATTTGCCTATTTGTTATATTTGTCAAATAACTTCCATGTGTGGAGAGTATATTTGCCAAATTTATTGCCATATTTGCCTGTTTGGCAAATGCAGCCAATAACAAATACGGTTTACCGAACGACTGTCGGTTTTTTGAGACACATCAAAGGAGACAAATAGGCAAACACGCAAATATACTGGCTACACATGGTCGGCTTCATAAGCGCGAAGTGGAGTGCAGGAGTTACTGTTTTGTTTAATATCAAAATTCAAAGAAAAACAACAACAAAAACAGGCTGCGTTTACACAAAAACAAGATTGTTTACATGTTGTAGTCGATTTCTTGTGTAATAAGAAAATTCTTTCCAAAAAACCAACTTCAAATGCCACTACAAAGAATGAAATAATTTTTAATGTACACCAATTCGAAGTCGGGCCATGTTTTGTTCAATCATTAATAGTCCTTCTTATTATAAAACATGATGTGCAAAGAAACGACAAATTTATCGACAATACGAAGGACTTTTAGTGAATGAACGAAACATTGCCCGACTTCGAATTGGTGTACATTAAAAATTATTTCATTCTTTGTAGTGGCATTTGAAGTTGGTTTTTTGGAAAGAATTTTCCATTTTATTTTATACTTTTTAGTGGAAAACAACTTATGCGCAAGGCAATGGAAAAAATGCCCACATCGCTTGAAGAATGCTTCTAAAATCTGAAGAGTTCCCTCAATTTCTCCAAGATCCCATCATCAGATCCTGACTTGATGAATACAGTCATTACTTGATGACTGCAAGGAAATGCCATAGTAAATATAAAAGATATCTAAATCGCTTCAAGTATACTAGCAAAATTTGAAGAGTTCCCTCGATATTACCAAGATCCCATCATCAGATCCCGACCTGATGACGATAAGACTACCTGGAAAAAATTACTCTTTCAAACAATACCCAAATCACTTCAAGTGTGCTTATAAAATTTGAAGAGTTCCCTCGATTTCTCCAGGATCCCATCATCAGATCCTGATTTGATGACAATGGGACCATCTGTGAACTATACCCTTTCAAACAAAAAAAGAATTTTTGAAATTGGTCCACGCATCTTCGAGTAATCGGGGAACATACATAAAAAAAAAAAAAAAAAAAAAAAAAAAAAAGATTCCGACGAATTGAGAACCTCCTCCTTTTTTTTTGAAGTCGGTTAAAAACAGTTCAGTTTGATGCTTGGTTTTAAATCCTCCCAAGTAATAATTAGTGTATTATGTCTTAGAAAACCATCTCTGTTATGCGCCAATATTATATTATCATCTGATTTTGACTATAATAGTGAATAACCTTAATTTATATTGTAAATTGTTTTTGTTTTGTATAATTAACCGACTTCAAAAAAAAAAGGAGGAGGTTCTCAATTCGACGCGTATGTTTTTTTTTTTTTTCTATGTTTGTTACCTCATAACTTTTGACTGGGCGAATCGATTTTGATGATTCTTTTTTTATTAGAAAGCTGACGCTTCCCATGTGGTCCCATTTTAATTTTATCTAGTTCTGATAAGTATTAAATTTTCATTAAGTACTTGCGCGACAAATAGATGAATAGCTCAATATCACGCCAACCGATTTCGATGATTATTGTTTTATTTGGAAGAATGTACTTCAAGGGTGGTTTGGTGAAAACTTGATTAGGTTCTGATAATGGTATCTATGACAAAATAACGGAACTCTTCAATTCTTAGGAGCAAATTATTGATATTCAGCTGAATCTTTTATAGACTATCCAGATATTTCCCTACCATAACGTCGTTATGGTCAAGTGGTCAAATAACTGCCGTAACCGAATATGATGATGATCAATGGAACGGGCCTCCCTAACGGCTTACAGTAAGGATGCGACCTGTGGCAGAAATTCTAACTAGGTATCTGTAATCAAATTTCAATGCGCTTACGTTCGTTGTTGATTTGCAACATGAGTGTAACATGCGTGACGTCACTAAATGCTGATCCGTTATATGTTTAATCAATAATTACATGTGACCTTCATGTGGTCTATTTAATAATTTGTTGGCGTCCAAATCTGATAAGACTATGCCTTCCAAACTTTTAACTCTACTAAGGGCAACATATATTTGGCCCTTAGCAAAGTTTTTTTTGCCAAGGTCGATTACAGCCCTCTCAAGGGTGGTGCCTTGTAGTTTATGGACTGTAACCGCCCAGCTTAATATTAGAGGCAGCATTCGGCTGCCTGAAACGTAAGTAGTACTAGATGGAGGTATGGGTATGCAACCATCACTATCTTTTAGCCTAAGCCCAATAGATTCATTATCACATTTGACATACACGGCTTCTGGTAGCTCTCCACCCTCTTATTGATCTCTCCTCAAAGCCGGCCATTTGATTTTTTTTATCATACCCATAGCTCCTAGTCCTTCTGAAACAACGATGTTGCGTCTTAACATCATGCGGGATTCGACGCCAATTTTTATCGATGGCAGAAAACCACCACAGCTATTGACGTCTTTGGGAATTACGTTCTCTGGTGGTGTTCTAACATATTATGTCGCTACTTCACGACTCATCAACTGCGTTGATTTGGTAGAGCAGCCCGTTTAGCAGGTATACCCATATTGAAAAAATAGTGAACTTCAGACCACTTAAAATAAAAATAAAAAATTAACAAAAAATATTCTTCTACAACTTTAAAATCAACTTACTATTGCTACTCATCAATATGTAGGTGCGATTTATACCAGTTACCACGCAAGAAGGTAGTTTGTCCCTGACTTTGTGCGTTTCATTTAAACGGCCCTGTCCTCACATGAGCAGCACGTTTAGTAGGTCTACCCATATTAAAAAAAAAATAGTGAACTTCAAACCACTAAAAATCAAAAAATAAAATAAAAGTTTAACAAAAATAAAAACCGACTTCAAATAAAAAATGGAAAATTCTTTCCAAAAAACCAACTTCAAATGCCACTACAAAGAATGAAATAATTTTTAATGTACACCAATTCGAAGTCGGGCAATGTTTCGTTCAATCACTAATAATTGTTCTTCGATATAATTGTATTGTCGATAATTGTCTTCGCACATCAAGTTGTATATTACGAAGGACTATTAGTGATTGAACGAAACATTGCCCGACTTCGAATTGGTGTACATTAAAAATTATTTCATTCTTTGTAGTGGCATTTGAAGTTGGTTTTTTGGAAAGAATTTTCCATTTTTTATTTGAAGTCGGTTTTTATTTTTGTTAAACTTTTATTTTTTTAAATGAGATAATTTTTATTATTTCTATAAATCCCTTTTTGCTCCCTCTTCTGATTTTGGATTGGTGGGCTTCTTACACCTTTGAAAACATAGTGTGGCATGTAGGTTACCTCATGATGTTTTCCTTCATAGCTACGCAAGTAATATTTAGTCCTAAGACGCTCATTACTCCAAACAGTTAAAAGGCGCGAACCCGGGACTCGAACCCCCAACCCCCTGATGAGAGGTTGATAAATAGGTAAGCAATTTAATTATAAAGACTTGTGTGAAAACCGATATAAAAAAATAATTAAATTGCAAGTATCAAACTGAGTTATTCTATAAGTTTGGGGATGACCTACAAAATTTTTTTAAATTTGCCGGGCGATTTCAGTGTCTACTTTCATTAGACAGACTCTATAGTCGGGGGCCCAAAGTGTATAAAACCTTAGATAAAGTATAAAAACACGTACTACCCAGCATGGACAAGGGATTTCAAGTTTTTACCAATGAACATTCAAAAGTATTATACATATTCATAAAGTATATAAATGCGACATAAATTGAACGGTGTTAGCAGAAAACGACCAGCGCCAAAAATCAAGTTTTGAGATACGAGCTGTTTTAGGTTTTTTCATCACTGGTTTAAATGTAACGAAATTTGTTAAGAAAATGATTTTTCTAGCTAATATTAAAGTCTATTTTTGTTGCCATAATACGATATTTTAGTACAGAAATATCGTATTTAAGTGTTGTCGTTTTAGACAAATCTGTAGATTTTCTGTATGACGTTTTGGCAGAATGCTTCTATCAGCGTGGTCGTTTTCAGCTAATTGAGGCTTGGTTGTAATAAAAAAAAATAGGTTGTCTGTAAAGTCGGTTTACGGACGATAGATTTACGTGATAACGTCATAATTTGCCTCTCTATCGTTTGTTTTATCGTGCCTCTATCGCTTGTTGCGCGCTCTCGCTTGCACGCACAGGCTCAGGTGGAACGTTACGCGGAACGTAACTATTTTTCATGTGTTGGTGATGTTTTTTTCAAATGCGCCAAAAGTGTTTTGTGGTCAATTCCCAGTTCATCAGCTGTACGTCGTAACTACTGGTATGCCGATCTTGCTCCACTTTATCAAAAATGGCATCCATTTCATCCGTAATAGGGCGACCAGACCGACGTGCATCTTTGACATCAAAATTTCCAGAATGAAAACGCTTAAATCTTTGTGCTACTCTCACAGACACTGCACTAGGTCCACAAACATCGTAAATGTTCTTCGCGGCTTGCGTTGCATTTTTACCTTTTTATAGTAAAATTTTAAAATGTATCGAATTTCTTCTTAAAATTCACTCATCTTGACGGTACGGAAAACAAAATATGGAGTATGAAAATCACACGTTTTCCTAATTTAAATTTGGAATTAAGTTCTTTAAAATTTAAACTTTCAATGATACCAAAACCAGCCAGATACAAATAGTATAGCCAAAGAGAATTTATTACAAGTTCATACATACTATAATGTGAAAATACTTTTTCCCCAACCTATAAGGCTATTCTAGGAAATTTTAAGCGCATTCGGTTAGTCGATTTCTGGCAGCCCATGGGCAGCCCTGACAAGCTAGATATAGATGATTTGTGATCGATAAGAATTACCACTTGAAATAAAATAGTGTTTAGTCTGTAATCTGTTCCGTGCACAAAAGTGACCGAAGCCTTGTATAAAAATTGCATAAAATTGTAGATATCTATTTATTATTATAGATTATTTATATATTTTATTTTTTATAGATATCTATTTATCTATGATTTATATTTGAATATAGTATAATCATTTATCATGGACTTGAAGACGAATAAGGCCTGTCACAAACAGACGCGGCCTGCGGTGGCGGCTGCGGTAGCGGCTTGTTGTGTAGTATCGAAGTCTATAGAACTATTCAAATCTACGCGGCCTGGGACGTTATGAAGACGCGGCCTGCGGTGGCGGCGGCGGTAGCGGCTTGTTGTGTAGTATCGAAGTCTATAGAACTATTCAAATCTACGCGGCCTGGGACGTTATGAAGACGCGGCCTGCGGTGGCGGCGGCGGTAGCGGCTTGTTGTGTAGTATCGAAGTCTATAGAACTATTCAAATCTACGCGGCCTGGGACGTTATGAAGACGCGGCCTGCGGTGGCGGCGGCGGTAGCGGCTTGTTGTGTAGTATCGAAGTCTATAGAACTATTCAAATCTACGCGGCCTGGGACGTTATGAAGACGCGGCCTGCGGTGGCGGCGGCGGTAGCGGCTTGTTGTGTAGTATCGAAGTCTATAGAACTATTCAAATCTACGCGGCCTGGGACGTTATGAAGGCGCGGCCGCGGCGGTAGGTTTGTGACAGGCTTAAGTACAACGAAGTACTTATTAATTCCATAGAATAATCACACATCATGGACGTATGGAATCCACCACAGAACACTTAAACTCTCTGCAAAGGACACGGCGTATAACTCTCTGAGTGGCATTTCTGCCATCTTGTGTCGCACAAAAAAGTACTCTATGGTCGTACTTAAAAATAGTCAATTCAGCCATCAGCCAATAACAGATAGACACGTCAGGCACCAGTCAGGTGATCAGAAGGGCTGCTCTAGCTATCTATCGATATGGAAATATTATCGATGTAGTTCGTGGTTAGTCATTAAAGATTGAGAGCAAAAATGAAAGAACTTAATATTACCGTTAAAAAATATTGGGTAACAGTTTTGAAATTGGTCGCCTTGATTCGACGTGACGTCAACTTTATGAAGATACAGTATTACAACTCGATACGCCACTCGTATGTACTTTTATTTACAGAGATGCAAATTTTTTTTTTGTGTGAAATAAATAAATAAACGTAAAAAAAATAAAACTCTCCGTAATTTACATAACACAACTACTGACTGAATTAACCATGACGTACCTAACAGAGATTAAAGATACTGTAACTGACGTACAATTCAATTGTCATTCCTAAAAAAATCGAACACATTTAATGATGTAGTAAAAACAAATAAAATTATAATTGTCTGACTGTAGTGTCAGACAATTATTTACATGTAATAGTAGTATTATGATTAATTCTCGACTTGATGTATTAGGCTTTTTGATAGCTGTTAGTTATCGAGGAAACTTCTTTTTTTTAATCTTAAGGTACTCCTCAGTTTTCCTCTCCCCCTCTTCAAAGCTCGGTCGACGGAGCTTTGCGGGGTTCCTATTTCTGGGTGGTCATAAAAGATAATAACCACGAAGAAAGATCTTGTTCGTCACCTAAGCAAGCTCGCTTCGCTTGCTCTTGGGACCTGTGTTGTTTGTAATAAACATTTATTAGATGTTTATTACAAACAACACAGGTAATCTGCAAGTAGCGTTTTTAAAAGACGAGTACGGTTTTTACTTATTCCCCGGGATCATAGATTTTATTAAGGTCAATAGTTTGATTAAAAATAAAAGCAAAAATTATGCAAAAATAATAGCGTAATAGTCCGTGGACAATGGCTCTTTGCTTGATTTTTAGGGTTCCGTACCCAAAGGGTAAAAAAGGGACCCTATTACTAAGACTTCACTTTTATTAAAAAAGTGAGATATAAAAAAGTTTAGTTTCCTTAAAATCCCGAGAATTGTTCCTATCTAGTTACTCAGCTATTACAATCATAGTATGAATTTTATCGATAACGGTACCCATAACAGCGGTCACGTCATTAACACATGCTTTGAGTTTTGACATATGATTCGTCTGAAGATATGCGCATGTGCAAAGTCGTACACAATATGGCTGCACTGGCAACTGGCAAGTGGCATTCGGCTTTTTTCGTGTAGAAAGAAAACTATGGCATCTTGAGTATTATCGAGGTATTATCTATGAGTATAATCAATATTATATGCCATATGGTGGCAAAGTGACTCAGTGCGGGTGCTGCGTTACATATTTTAAATTTAATTAATATATCCATCCAAGATGAGTCTAGAGACTTTGCCTGATGAGATTCTCATTATAATCTTCAAGCAGTTGGATTTAAGATCATTACAAAGTGTATACTTATCTTGTGCTCGGTTTCGTTCACTCACGAGTAAGTATGGATATGTGAAATCATGCGACCTAACATTGAGTGTAATGGCTAAAGCAGAGAAACTGAAATCACCATTCTTCAAAGATATTTCAAAAAATATTCAGCAGCTGAATCTTTCTGGATTGCGGAATCTCAATAAAACTGCACTATTGCCTGCCATCAAGAAGCTAGAGGTGCTGACCGAATTAGATGTCACTTACACCAATATAACCCTTACAAACTTTATTGATATATTCAAGGCGTGCCCCTCTATTAAAGATATTAGCATTAATTTTCATTTTGGAAAACAAGAACAGTTAACTGAGGAATCATCATTTCATCCCTACCAAGAGGTGTTTGAAAATATGTTGAATGTTCGCTTTGTGTGTAATGTTGACATATTGATGTGTTCTCCATTACCAGGGCTGGTTTTACAAAAAGCTAAATTAAAAAAATTACAATATACTGTAATTGATTGCGATGATGATGAGTTTCACTCATTTAATAATTTAGTTGCTGATGATGGTGCACCTATAAATTTTGATCAATTTGTATCAAAAATGTCATGCACTAAATTCCAACTCACGGCAACACGTATGTCACATCCTTTCCCACTCCAGTATGGCAGCTATAAAATCTACAAGTACATGACGCAAATGCATCCATTTGGTTCAATAGATTTTGATAAATATGAGGTAATCGTACTAACCACAAAACATTCTTCGAAAAGTCCAAATTGTTGTTATGCAACTTCTACATTTGAAAGCTTTTTGAAAAATTGTTCACTACTACATCCAACAACAAAGATTAATTTTAAATTGATTGTTGACAAAAGCTATTATAATCACATTCAGTTATTTGGCAATGTTTGTGTAATGCTATGGAATAAAAGCAATACAAACTTTGATGACAAATTCTTTTCAGATCTCTGGTGTAGTTTGAAACCCTTTTTCCCTTGTTATTTTGATTCAAAATCAAATACTCCAATACCTTATAACTATGATCTCTTTGTTACTCTTCCTTATGACACTGATGAGGAAAAAGAACAAGATTTAAAAGATATGGAAGATTCAAAACGCAAAAGAATTGCTATGCCCTGTTCCATATTAAATTTTGATAATGTGTTCAAAGAACAAAAAACAGTAAAATTAAGTATTTTATTTGAAATCAGTATCATAAAAGCGGTAAGCTTATCTGCAAATTCTGACTATTTAAAAAAATTAACTTTTTTAAGTTTAAGTGGACAAGTGCGATATGGTGCAAATTTTTACGACATCTTGCTCAGGTGCTGTGACAATCTTACAACATTGTCAGTGAAAGCTAATTCACTATGGCCATGTTCCTCTGCAATAGCCAGAGCTCTACCTTTAAGTCAGTCTCTTAAAAATATTCTTGTGATTGATAGAGACATACGTTTCTCCTTGATGTTTTCATCTATGAGTAAATGTAGAACCCTGGAAAATGTGCATATATTTGATACATCAGAGGCAGTGAGTTTTTCAAACCCATCAATTGTGTTTGAAAATTGTTTAAACATGTATTGTATGTGTTTGAATATATGCTCGTCATTGAACGCTAAAAAGAAATATATGGACCTATTAAAAAGTCTTCCCAATGAAAAGAAAACCTTTGTTCAGTTATTATCAAACAAGTACATAATATGTGATGGCTGCTCTGAAGTGTTTAAAATTCATTACTTGTGAAAACACTTTTAAAGTACATATATAATGTTAGTATTGTGGAAAAGTACTCTTGTAATCTCTACCTGTATGCTAGAAGTAAGTTATTTTTATCATGAGACAAAAATATTCCAATCAATTCAATTTATTTAATGCAGCATTGTGGTTTGTGTTTCAATAACTTTGGTATGCAAACTTTGTATGAAATGTTTGTTTTAAAGTCAAATGAAATCAAATCTAAATATACTTTATTTTACAATATAGGCCTAGTAAGTGATTATGATTAATACAAGAATGACATTTTAAATAATTGTAATGAAATGTTCATGATGATTATAGAATTAAAATTTTAAACTAAGTAGTTTTTTTAATGAATATGAGACAATGTTACAATATTGATTTGATACAGCATAGTGTCTTTTGTGTTTTAAAATTGTGTATGGAATGACTATTATATACTATCTAGTGTAAGAAGATTACTAATTACTGCATGAATTAAATTTTAATTAATGTCTCAATTCAATTTATTTGATGTGTTGTTTAAATTTCAAAATCGTGTAGACTTTATATTCAATGTAATGTAAAAATAGTAAAATTCTACATAAATCTTTTAGTATTGTGGAAAAGTACTCTTGTAATCTCTACCTATATGCTACAAAGAAGTTATTTTTATCATGAGACAAAAATATTCCAATCAATTCAATTTATTTAATGCAGCATGGTTTGTGTTTCAATAACTTTGGTATGCAAACTTTGTATGAAATGTTTGTTTTAAAGTCAAATGAAATCAAATCAAAATATATTTTACATTATAGGCCTAGTATGTGATTATGATTAATACAAGAATGACATTTTAAATAATTGTAATGAAATGTTGATGATGATTACAGAAATAAAATTTTAAACAAAGTAGTTTTTTTAATGAATATGAGACAGTTGTTAAACTCTTATAAATGTGCTAATATTTATTTGATACAGCAGAGTGGCTTTTGTGTTTTAAAATTGTGTATGAAATTACTATTAAGTATATACTATCTAGCGTAAGAAGATTACAAATAGCTACATGAAATAAATTTTAATAATTAATGTCTTCAATTCAATTTATTTGATGTATTGTTTAGATATCAAAATTGTGTAAACTTTATATTCAATGTCTATTTTAAAATGTAAATATGATTAATACTATACTAAAATTCTACATAAATCTTTAAGTTAATAAGATTTTAAACATTTTTATGATAAGACAATAGTAAAACTCTGTGGATAATTTTGTTCAGTTTGTTTTTTCTCATAAGATTAAATTAAACAATGTAATGGTTTTCTTTTGTTTTATTTATTTGCTAAGGTATAAATGTTTTGGTCATAAATGTATTAAAAAAAATTGGTCAAGTGAGAGTCAGGCTTGTGCACTAAAGGTTCCATTAAAAAGTATAAGGAGTGGTACGTCTACAAGATGTTCCAAGCGAGGTTAAAAACTGTCTTAATTCGTCTGATAAAGAATAAGTTGTTTAGAAATAAAAAAGAATAGATCTTTGAGACATTTTATGACTGTTCCAGACGTCATATCTTTGCAAGCATGGGCAAATGGGAAACGGCTTTACTCATCAATTATTGTTAAGATATACCGGTTTTGAGTGCTAGATGGAATCGGCCCTATAAAGTCTTTTAGTCTTTCGAAAGGTGCAGTTGCTTTTATAAGGTGTCCTTGGTGTTTTGTAAAACGAGGTTTAATTTCTGCACATATAAGTAGGGCAAGCTGCCGTCATCCGCTTTACTTCTTCGACAGAGAATGGTAAATTCTTCGATCTGACCCAATGGACCATAGGTGCGATTCCAGGATGACAGAGAGAACAGTGTAGTTCGACAAGTTCAGAATTAACAGTTGCAGTATCTATGTGCATACAGACTCGAGAGAGTGCATCTGCAGCAAAGTTCTGATTCCCGGGCCAATAAATGATGTCATATTTAAAACAAGACAATTCTAATCGCCATCTCTAGACTTTTTCGTTTTTGATCTTATTCGAATGCGTTTGGCTGAACATAAATGCAACAGATTGTTGATCAGTTATTAGGCGTAAATGTCTCCCGATCAAGAAATGTTTCCATTTGCGTAGAGCTTCAACAATGGCGCCAGCTTCTTTTTCTATTGACGGTTGTCTTTTCTCAGAATTGTTTAGTGAACGTGAAAAGAATGCTATATACTTACCTAGATCGGCCTTTTTGTGATAGCGTTGCTGCAATAGCGAAGTCTGAAAGCGTCAGTTTCAAAAGAAAATATCTCATTGTCATCATCTATACCTACCAGCCACAATTGATTTAGAAATGTCCATTTTTATATTGTTAAAAGACTTAATAGCTTCTTCTGATAAAAGAAAAGTAGCTTTAATTAAAGGTCTAATTTTAGCAGAAAATTGTCTACAAACCCATTTTGAGTAATGAGCGAAAAGTCCAAGAGTTCATTTCAATCATCCGTTGGGATCGGAAGATTGGTTAGTGGTTCTAATCGAGACTTATCAGGTTTGATGATGTTATGATGGATATTATTATAGCCAAGAAGATTTATAGCGTCTGATTAGAACGTACATTTGTTCATAATCAGAGTGAGTTTATATTTCTTAGTAGCTTCCAAAAACTTTTGAAGATTAACATCATGATCCTTTTTATCTTTTCCGTAAATAGTAACATCATCTAAATAAGCGTATCAATGATGTACTAGTGTTCGCGGAAAAGCTGCTACACCGTTCATGACTCTAAATATATTCGCGTGAATGGGTACAGATTCCCACATGCTTCAAAAGCGGTGTAGGTATATACTCTTTCCTTTGGAAGGATAGGGACTTGATATAATACTTGAATGTTAAGCACTTTTAAGATCAATTTGACTAAAAACATTGTATATAGCTACTTGCGTTATGATAGCATCGATGCTGGGTAAAGGATATGCGTCTAGCTCCGTCAATCTGTTTATGGTTTGTGAATAGTCAATGACGAGACGCTTACGATGATGGCCTTCACCTAACGAGTACCTGAGCTCTCCAAGGTGAGATACTGGGTTCAATAACTGTCTTTTAGTAAATTGCTTATTTCATTAGATATAAACTCTTGGTCTTCTCTAGAATGCCGTCTGGAATGTATAGCTATCGGTTTAATATTCGGTGAAAGATTAGTGAAAACTGAAGCCGGCGGGACAGATGCCGATCCGATCCGTTACGTTGCAAACATTCAATCCACATATAAGTATAAACATTGTATGTAATTAATTATTTTACACATTGATTTTATATCAGTAGTAGGTATTTTATTCAACCTTAGCTGATTTGCTTCTTTGAATCATTCGAAGAATGATCCCTTTCCGCATCCCTGCGAATTCAAAAAATACCATTGAGTTGTGATTAAGTATAGTATTATATATCATTTTAACAGACTTTCAACATTAAGACAGTAAATAGCATTTTGTTACCCTCAACACTCCATAGAATTGGTTAAAAAATGGGACTTACATTTAGCGCCAAAAATCCGCCATGATCTTTTTTGTTCAATAAAAGCTATCTAAGAACACTTGGGTTTGAGACGAATCTATCGATTCCTTGGAAGTCAAAATCCATTCAGCCGTTTGAAAGATACAAGGTAATAAAGAAATTTAGCGCCAAGATTTGTTGTCAAATGTTCATATACTTCAGATTAAAAATATTCACGCTAATTTTGTAGTCGGAGCCAGTCCATATTGTTTGTTAGGTCTGTGCTATGAACCATCAGTATGTTAACCATAGATATTATAGGTAATATCTATGGTTAACATACTGATGGTTCATAGCACCTCTACGAATATACCTTGTTATAGAAGGACTTAAATAATATGAAAACAACATTGCGGTTTACCATTTAATTTTATAGACTTTATCGTTAAAACTAGACAAAACATTTTACAATACTTAATAACATGACAAAAGATTATCCATATTAAAGAATTTCCTCTTTGTAAGTAGCATGAGTTATTATTATAATTTATATTACACAATGACCAGTGGATGCATGTTCAAATTATACATATAATAAATTATGGAAGATTATGAAGCCCATAGAAGCAAATGGGGGGTAAAAAATAATTTACATATCGCCAAATGCGAACTCAAAGAATACGGTCAGTTAGTCATACTGCTCCTAACTGAACAAAATTACTTCAAATTTACTAATAATATACTATATTATATCAACTGGCAAAGGCGGTGATTGCATAGAAAATCATAAAAAATGTTATATGAAGAAAACCTATTAAAAAAAATTATTTATATCTTTTAATATGATGATGGGATGTTGAAAATAACTTTTTATGCACAGATCGAAACAATTTAATTTAGATTTTTAACTTAAAAATTGACAATTTGGAGGGATTCCAAAATTATTATTTTGTCCTGGGTAAGTTGCAAGGTCTTAGTTCGGGGCGAACCACTAGTACGATTGGGTGGCTTTGCTACAGTAGTCTGTATACCATAGAGCTTCAGAGCTTTAGAATGATAGTATAGAATAATTTTAAACAGCATTACATATTTTTGCTCAGTATGAAAGAGTTCCCTTTGGTGGATATTAAATTTAAAATATAGGGTAATTTTATAGTTTATTGACGTTGTAAACTTCAGTCGACTGAAAATCCTAAAACTACCCACATTCATATTCCGTCTTATCGTTCACCTACGCCCCTTCCGTCCTATATACTGTGAACACAAGAAAAAACGCCAGCATTCTGTTTGAATCCGCTTTGGGACGCACCCCTCTTTCGCTGTGTCATGAAAAATTAAAATGACCGCCCGCAAGCCTTAATTAGGCAAAAATACGTTCGTGTATTGTTCTCCCGCTTCGCTCGCGAGTGTAAAATCGTCACAAAAACTATAAAATAAACTATTTGGGTGGATTGATCTGTGAGGTGATTAGTGGACCGACGGCCGCCTCTCGCCACGCGGTTTCTGTTGAAGAAGAAAACCATCCCAAGGTCAGTGTTCACGTTTTCCCTTACTCCCGCCACCCTTTCGCACTTTTCTCTCATCACCTTAAACAGTCTACTGCTCTGTTTATGACCATAATTTTGGTCATTTCGATGCCGGATCAATAGCCGATTATATCGCTTATCCGCAAAAAATTCATACTACCTCCGCTTGTGACGTTTTATGCTCGCAATTTATTCTATAAACGCTTTTTAAATATATGACTTTAATGTCCCTAAATGCGATATTTAATATTTATGGCTCTTATTATTAATATTTAATATTTATTTCGTATTCGCATACCGCTTACAATTATTCTTATACCTACCTATTAGGTCAAAAGAATAAGATCACCTACTGGTTTTTGAATTTATCCTTCAATTAATTATTGTTATTTACTCCCGCTTACCAACTCGAAAGTAATAGATAATAGTAAATAAATAGGTAGGTAGTCAGTGCTGTAAGCCGCAAGACAAATTCCGTATCGAGACTCGTCGAACGAACCTACTGATTTTTTATCTCGCTATATTTTCGCTTGAGTCGATCAGTCGTTCGCCGCGTGCCGCATCATTCATTCCACATTCATTCTCTCAGCTCGCCCGGCGGCGGCGCTCGCCAACCGCTTCGTGAGTCGCGCCGGCCGCGCGCGCATCCAAGAGTACCTATTCATTGCATCGACTGACGCGCTTACGTACCTATTACCTACATATATATTGCATTAGGTATTTAGGTATAGCGGCCTTTCGCTGCACGGCGCTGCGCTGCGCGTGATTTTAATTTACCATCCTATTATTAAGAGGGTTGTGTATTTATTCAAATACTATTGTGAATAATTCATTTAGGTATTTGATTAAATTTATTAATTTGTAACTTGTTAATTAAATTTAAAGGAATTTGTTACTTAATTAATGTCCAAAATGAGTAAAAGTGACGCTTCGCCTAAATCTTATAATAAAGATGAATGCCAGCTATTGTTATTGGAGTCCAAACGAGATGTTATGTTTTCTCGTATGCAGGTTCTTTATGATACTGCTATCCAAGTGCAGTCGGACAGTAGCAAATTATCATCATTACTATTACAAGCATCTAACATCGAAACATTACGTAAGGAGTTCGAAATGAATTTAGATTCATATAACATTGCGCAAATTAAATTGAATCCAAAAGCGGCTATTAATTATCAAGCTTGGACTTCGTTCGAAGAAATGTTTTGTTTTGTTAAGCAAGTATTAGATGCAAATTCAAACGCTCAAAATGCTACTTCTGGAACGTCTGGTTGTCATCCCATATCTAGTTTTCCGAAATTTAAATCGCGTTTGCCTTCAATTGAGCTTATAGATTTTTCTGGCGATTATAAATCTTTTCCGCTTTTTTACCAACAATTTAAAAGTTTAATTCATGAAAATCCAAACCTTTCTGACAGTGAAAAAGTGTTTTATCTTGTTGGCAAATTAAAAGGTAAGGCTGCCTCGGTTTGTTCTGGGTTGCCAGCCACTGCCGAAAATTACCCCATTATTTGTAATTGAACGATATGATGACCCTCGTTCTCTTGCAAGTTCTTACCTCAATCAATTATTAAATTTTAAATCTCTATAAATATATTTATAAATACTTTTATGAAATTAACGCCTAAAGAAAGGTTTGAAATTGTAAAAAAGTACTCCTATTGTACAAATTGTGTCAGTACTCTGCATCCCAGTGGTAAATGCTTATCCTCTAAAAACTGTGTCCATTGTAATCGCAGACATGCAAGTCTGTTATGCTTCGCTAACGCTAGTAAATCTAACTGTTGTGTAGTGGTAAATAATCCTACTGCACAAAACGCTCCGCATTGTTGTCCTTCGCTACCCGCTAATTCTAATGAATATGAAATTAAACCGCTCGCTCCTATGATCGATAATGGTCCCTATCCGCACGCTTGTTCTCCGTTGACTAAATCGGTTGAACAGAACGCTAAGCTTGATTCTAATGTTGATTCTTCAACTAATAGACCCAAGTCCCTATGTACTGTCTCTCGTGATTTTCACGATCGCAATATTACCTCTTTATTGGGTACCGCTAAAATAAGAATTGTAGATAAACACAACCGCTCTCACTTTGTACGCTGTTTGGTGGATCCTGGATCCCAAAGTGACTATATTACTGCATCTTGTTGCAAGAGATTATCTTTACCGATATATAAACAAAATCGCTTTTCCGAAGTTCAGGGAATCGGCGGAACTTCTCAAAAAATACTTGGAGTTTCCGATTTTAAATTCAAGTCTCGCTTTGATGATCAAAAAGAATACTCTACACGCCCTCTGGTAGTAGAAGGAATTACTTCTCAGTTGCCTGATACCAGAGTAAAAATCTCTGCGTTGAATAATTTAATTAAAAATATTCCATTAGCCGATGACACTTTCTCTGAACCAGGAAATATAGATATGTTAATAGGCGTGAAATTATATTGTGACATCTTACTTTTTGATAAAATCACAGGTACAGATAATCTCCCCACCGCTATAGAAACTACCCTAGGATATGTTCTTTTAGGAAACGCGCCTGTAGTTTCTACGCCTCCGCATACATCCGCATTTTGCGCTTTTAGTAAAGAACCCCTTGACGATCTTTTGGAAAAATTCTGGAAGACGGAAGAGGTACCGCAACAGAAATTTTTGAGTCCCGAAGAACAAGAATGTGAAAACATTTATGTCAACACAACTACACGCAACTGTGACGGCAGTTTCTCTGTAGACCTTCCTTTTAAGGACAATCCGGAGAAATTAGGAAATTCTTATATCTCAGCTAAGAGAAGATATTTTAATCTGGAGAAAAAATTTGAGCAATCTCCCGATTTACGCTTAAAATATAATGAAGTAATACTAGATTATCTAAATAAAAATATTATCTCTAAAGTTTCGCCTGACGAAAGTATTTCTCCTGAATTTAACTTGCCTCACAGACCGGTCATACGTTGTGATACAAGTACGAATCTACCAATTCTTCTAGATGCTTCTAAGAAGACGGACTCAAATAATATTTCTTTAAATCATATTCTGCATACTGGTCCTAATTTAGCGGAGATTTTTAATATTTTAAAAAATGTAAGACTCTTTGAAATAGCATTATTCACTGATGCAAAACAAATATATTTATGCATTGACGTTTATCCCTGTCATCGCAAATTTCAGAGAATCTTATATAGATTTTCTTGTAATGACCCTTTAGATATTTTTCAATTTAACAGCCTCACTTTTCAAATGCGCTGCTCTCCTTTTTTAGCTATTCGCACTTTACGTGCATTAGCTAAAAGAGAAAGAGAAAAATGGCCTTTAGCCGCTGATATAGTTGAAAGAGACGTATACATAGATGATTTAGTTTCCTCAGCCTCTACTACTACAGAAGCTGTTGAGATACCTAATCAGCTTATTCAAATGTTTCAATCTAGAGGGCCCGACTTAATTAATTTGATTTGTAATTCTCCTGAATTATTGGAACTTATTTCACGAACGCACCGTCAATTCGTAAAATATAACCACGTGATTAATGATAATGAAAAACCATTTGTTTTATCGGATTGCTTAAAATCTAGAGTCTCTTCGCATTCTAAATTAATTACGCTAGCTAGAGTAGAACTTAACGCTCTAGTATTACTCGCTAAATTAGCTCGCACTTTATACACTTTAATATTACATTATCGTATCAAGAACATTTATATTTTCTCACACTCTACAGTCGTACTGTGTTGGTTGAAAGCTTCTCCACACAAGTTTCAGACATATGTCGCAAATCGCATCTCTCAATTTAAAACGCTTTTATCTATCGATGATCTTTATAAACCTGGTATAGAAATTCCTGCATATTTTATATCTCGTGGAACTCTACCATCGCAATTATTAAATTACGCTCTTATTAATGGACCTTCCCGGGCATCTTTGCCTGTTGATCAACGTTCTATTGAAGATTTTTCGAAATTACCTAATTCCGCTCTTACAAAAATAAAATCTGATACTCTTATTTCTTTTGAAAGTTTAAGTAAAAGAAAATTTCGTTCACGCGCTTTTCTGAAATATAAACGTTTAATTAATAACAAAATTAATCATGTTGGTAGTCGCTTGCCTTATTCGTCAATAGAGTACCTACATAAACACCCAATCTTCTTACCTAAAAAATCTCGTATTATCGATTTGATTGTTGATTACTGTCGGCAAGAAAACGCTCCGCCGCCGCTTTTGCTGTGGACGTTCGGGATAATAACTCGCGTACTTCTTGTTATTATCGTCTATGCTATTGCTCGAGTTGCGGAAGTACAGACCAAAGGTGACTTATTCATTGGACCTAAGGTAGAGTTACCTCCTTTGTCCTTTGTTCAATTTAAAAATAATTTAACCGCTTTTTAATAAGTTTTAGCTTAGTGTATGTTACTAAAATTTTATTTTACTAACTCTACATTATGTCTTAACTCTAACCGCTTACACTTTAAGTATAATTAGATCGCTTATAATATTTATATATTCTCTTTAATTTATTGTTGCGAGCTCTAATTCGCTCACAGGCGGGGGAGATGGTGGATATTAAATTTAAAATATAGGGTAATTTTAAAGTTTATTGACGTTGTAAACTTCAGTCGACTGAAAATCCTAAAACTACCCACATTCATATTCCGTCTTATCGTTCACCTACGCCCCTTCCGTCCTATATACTGTGAACACAAGAAAAAACGCCAGCATTCTGTTTGAATCCGCTTTGGGACGCACCCGTCTTTCGCTGTGTCATGAAAAATTAAAATGACCGCCCGCAAGCCTTAATTAGGCAAAAATACGTTCGTGTATTGTTCTCCCGCTTCGCTCGCGAGTGTAAAATCGTCACAAAAACTATAAAATAAACTATTTGGGTGGATTGATCTGTGAGGTGATTAGTGGACCGACGGCCGCCTCTCGCCACGCGGTTTCTGTTGAAGAAGAAAACCATCCCAAGGTCAGTGTTCACGTTTTCCCTTACTCCCGCCACCCTTTCGGACTTTTCTCTCATCACCTTAAACAGTCTACTGCTCTGATTTCGACCACCCTTCATTAAAACAGTAGTTAGGCACTGGCAGACTTACACCCGTATTCACAAACGTTACTATGAGGTCTCATAGTGAGCTCGAACGCACAGCGTACAGAAAACCTATTCATAAACAACAATTGAGGGTCGAGCGACACTATGCGTTCACCAAAACAAACGCACAGGTAAAGTAGCTCGCGAGGTACTTTTCGCGACGCATAGTGCTGGTTTATAGTTTGTTATCTATGGCATGTTTACATTTTTAGGTTGTGTTAGCTTGTCGATTGCAACTTTCCAGTGATTTTTCGTATTTTATTACTTTTAATACAATGGATTACAATGATGAAAAAGATTTTGATAATTATATTCGTGAGAGATTGTACTTCCGAAGATCTATAACCACTAGAAAAGTGATACGGGATTTCCAAAATCCTTTTGAATATTACAGTGCCGAGGAATTCAAGACGATATAGATTTCCCAAAGATATAAATGTTATTTTGCCTTTAATAAATATTACTTGTAAAATATTAAAAAACCGACTGCCAAAAACACTAAAAAGTAAAAAATAATCTTAATTTCATTATTATCTATTTGTGTTGGTTTATTTGTTTGTTTGTAGTTTGAAGTCAGGCGAGTTCCTTTTAGTATGCTCGCCCGACTTCATACATACACAAAACAAACAAACCAAAACACAAATATAGGTGTAGAATTAAAAATTTGAAATAGAAATGTTTTAAAAGTATTACAGAAAGATTATAGACGTATAAAAAATTAAAAGATCTATTTGTTAAATGGTGGTAGTAAAGACGAATGATTTATTAATATAGGGACCTAAAAGATTTTCTCTTACAAATTATGTATTAGATGTGTGAATAGGTACACTATCATATATATGCTTTTGAGCACCAAGCAATGACAGCCAGGTGAAAATTTCCTTTTGACGTTTGTGTCTGTCATATTCTATCCTGTCAGTCGACTCGAGTGAAGTCGAAACGCAACGGCAACCAATCACAGCGCTCCATTTAACCCTATGCGTCCTCACAGCAAAAAGTTCTTTATGTATTGTTTATGAAATGAAAGGCTTGACATACCGGACGCACTGCAAAACATCGTACTTAGCATAGTGTAGCTGCTATACCCAAGGAAGTAATGTTTGTGAATACGGGTGTTACAGACAGTCAACAAAGAAATCCACGCAAGATAACTCGAATACCTTGATTTACTCAGTCAATATCAATATCAATAATGACTATAATATTATGTAAAAATAAATTTAAATAAAATGTATTTTAACTGACAAAATAGGCATTGAAAAATTTGTTCCCACCATCATTGCTTAATAAATACTCAATCAGTCAATAATGATTAAAAGTATATTATGTGAAAATAAATTTAAACATTACGTATTTCCACTGAGAAATGCATTAAAAACTTTGTTCCTACCATCTACTGTAATAAATGATCGGCCACAATAACACACTCATAACAAAATAAGCATAATATTGTTTTCTAAACTGAGCCTAAAAGAGCATGCGATACACCACTGTACAATTAATTCTGTTGGATGACACTTAAAAATATTATGACATATATTCTAAGTATATATTTTTTTTTATCTACGCTCATTGCTTAAAGTTCGAATTATGAAATCGAAATGTGTCAAATAATTACCTACTTTATTCACGGACTTCTATAATTATTAAAAAGTTATTCATAATAACATCGCTCTACTATGGAAATATTTAAAGAAAGTTGTATAAAATCCATAACGATACACGGCTCTGGACTCCTGTATTTGTATCTGGGGTAATATTTTTTATGTAATATTTTTTTAAGTGAATCCACAGACAACTTATAGTTGGTAGTCATTGCCGAGAGTATGGATGGGCCATGATTGACCATAGACAACAACACAATGTCTATGGGGTAATATTTTTTATGTAATATTTTTTTAAGTGAATCCACAGACAACTTATAGTTGGTAGTCATTGCCGAGAGTATGGATGGGCCATGATTGACCATAGACAACAACACAATGTCTATGGGGTAATATTTTTTATGTAATATTTTTTTAAGTGAATCCACAGACAACTTATAGTTGGTAGTCATTGCCGAGAGTATGGATGGGCCATGATTGACCATAGACAACAACACAATGTCTAACGTTCCGCGTAACGTTCCAACTGGGCCTGTGATTATGATTACGATTACGATTACGACTACGATTACGATTACGATTACGATAAAGATTACGATTATGACGTTATCTCGTAAATCTATCGTCCGTAAACAGACTTTACAGACAACCAATTTTTTTTGTTAATTAGTCAAAACTTTGCGCTGAAAAATGTATAGCAGTGAAACCTACTAAAGAAAATTTCACTCCACCTGACATCTTAGTAGTTGCAATGATTTACGACAAACGTTAGCAAGATTTTATGATTTGGGTAATAATATGAGCGTAGATAAAGTAGTGTATGAAACTCTACATAATTAGGTATTAAAACACTCGTGTGATACTATTAAAAAACTCGCCTGCGGCTCGTTTTTTAAACTCACACTCGTGTTTTAATACCCCCCATTATGTAACCGTTACATAAACTACTATAAACCTTACACATAGAAACGTAACAAGAACATTTGCTCTGAACCATAAAACTAAATAACTACATATTTTGCATAAAGTGTTATGTTTGTGTCACCGGATGATTGTAAACACTATATGATTATAATTCTAAGATTGTAAACTGTCCCAAGATTGTGAACCATACATACTCTTACAACACATTCATTTTCGGTATATATTATTATCAAAGAAAACCATAATAATATTATGAAATGGCATGATCCTCGCACGCTGATTGGACGAACGTAAATAGTAGGGGAACCGGGCGTACATCGACCTTCACCAACCTGTAAACCTGTAATTTTATTAACAGATGAACATGCCTATAATAGAATGCCTATCAAAATCCTGACCAGGCTATTTTTAATTAATCATCGAAAAAAAAAATTCAACTTTTCACCATTTTATTAACTTGTTATATGCGTTATACGAGCATAAATGATGCTTTAAAGAATTTCTCCGCAAAATCAACGGCTTCTAAATCAATCGTTGTAACTATCTCTTACCTCTTTGGTAGGCAAGGCATATTCTTTATATTACTTAGTCATTTACTTTTGGTGAGGATAAAATTCGACGAGTTAACAGAACGGTGAAAAGTTAAATAAAAAAATTTCATTAATTAATTTAAACTAGCCGGGTCAGGATTTTGATAAGCAAGCTACTATAGGCGCGTTTATTATAGAAAAAGTATGTTTCATCAAGTTATCAGCTCGGTGAAGATCGATGTAGGTCCGGCTCTTAAGCCAACAGTTTACGATCTTCCGTTGACACATTCTGCATCACTATGCAACGTAACCTAGAGGGGTTTGTAAGTACATACTACTATGTTACCTAGTTTTTATCCATAATTTTTGTCAGGTATGTAATTTTAAAAACCGAAAAAGGTTTTTTTAGATTTTATGAAAATACATTTATGAATTACATTAAAACTGACCTAATATAGTACTTTACAAGTATAAATTTTTACTGTAATAAATTATGCAACATGACATTTTACATAATTTTTCAAGAAAATAAAGGTTGATTCATTTATGTATTGATGTGTATAATTGGGTATAGATGTGAATAAGTTTAAAAACCGAAAAAGTATTCTTTTTAGATTTCATTAAAATACATTAATTGTGAATTACATTTAAACTTACCTATTATAGTACTATACAATTATAAATTTTTACTCAAATAAATAATGCAACATGAAATTTACATAATTTTTCAAGAAAATAAAGGTTGATTCATTTATGTATTGATGTGTATAATTGGGTATAGATGTGAATAAGTTTAAAAACCGAAAAAGTATTCTTTTTAGATTTCATTAAAATACATTAATTGTGAATTACATTTAAACTTACCTATTATAGTACTATACAATTATAAATTTTTACTCAAATAAATAATGCAACATGAAATTTACATAATTTTTCAAGAAAATAAAGATTGTTTATTTATGTATTGATGTGTATAATTGGGTATAGATGTGAATAAGTTTAAAAACCGAAAAAGTATTCTTTTTAGATTTCATTAAAATACATTAATTGTGAATTACATTTAAACTTACCTATTATAGTACTATACAATTATAAATTTTTACTCAAATAAATAATGCAACATGAAATTTACATAATTTTTCAAGAAAATAAAGATTGATTTATTTATGGATTGATGTGTATAATTGGGTATAGATGTGAATAAGTTTAAAAACCGAAAAAGTATTCTTTTTAGATTTCATTAAAATACATTAATTGTGAATTACATTTAAACTTACCTATTATAGTACTATACAATTATAAATTTTTACTCAAATAAATAATGCAACATGAAATTTACATAATTTTTCAAGAAAATAAAGATTGATTTATTTATGTATTGATGTGTATAATTGGGTATAGATGTGAATAAGTTTAAAAACCGAAAAAGTATTCTTTTTAGATTTCATTAAAATACATTAATTGTGAATTACATTTAAACTTACCTATTATAGTACTATACAATTATAAATTTTTACTCAAATAAATAATGCAACATGAAATTTACATAATTTTTCAAGAAAATAAAGATTGACTTATTTATGGATTGATGTGTATAATTGGGTATAGATGTGAATAAGTTTAAAAACCGAAAAAGTATTCTTTTTAGATTTCATTAAAATACATTAATTGTGAATTACATTTAAACTTACCTATTTTAGTACTATACAATTATAAATTTTTACTCAAATAAATTATGCAACATGAAATTTACATAAGTTTTCAAGAAAATAAAGGTTGATTCATTTATGTATTGGTATAGTATATATAATAGTTTGTATTGAAACTTAGTTTTTGGTTCACATATCCTTAAACTACTGAGCCACTGATTGTCCCAAATATTGACTTAAACTTTTATATTCACTATTTAACTCTATCACATCAGTTTAACTACGTTACAAAGATATTTACAAGAAATTATTAAAGTAATATACTACTAGCCGCTGCGGCAGTACAACACAGTACACATTAAACTGAACAAAACAAGTCTTCTTACAGGAAAAATTTGGAAACTAAAGTTGTAAAAATATAACAGGTCCCTTTTGACATATGTCATCGAGACGAGACTGGTAATGAACCATACGACTCGCTACTCGATACTCACGATGAATCGATTCAACTTTGCATCAGTATTTGTTCGATTTTATAATGTATTGTAAAGTGCATTGGATTAAAGTACTTATCAGAAAATGTAACTTAAAATTAATATTGTAGGTATTTTGAAATTATAGAACGATATGCAAGTTTAATTGATCTTTAATATAATATTTTTAGTTACAATATCATTCACTCAATCAAACATTCACTCAGTCACGTGCCTCTTAGTCAAAGACAAACCCATACTACAGAAATCAGTGTCGCCAAGCTCATTCTCTTTAGTAAAGATCACTACATAATATTCGATTACTATTAAAATCGAATGAAGCTGGTGAAATTCAGTAATGTTAAATGTTTTAATTAAATTCAAATTAAAAGTGGTTACAACACTAAAATTAAAAAAAACTGACTACGTATTTGATTTTAAAAACACGTTATGTCATAAATTAGTATGTATGTTATTGTTTATTTCAGTTTCATTCCAAGTGATATTCTATGGTCTGTTTCATACGCCAAAATGGACCTATTATATTTTCACAACTATAAACCACTACCGCCAAATATAAACACCAAGCAATGAAATTCATTAGTGGAATAGGTTGTTTGGTAACGCGCTAAAAAAATAAGTATAAGTAGTAAGTTTGTGATTGCATAAATATTATTCTTAAATCAAGGTACTAATCACCTCAACTAACAATTAATTAAATCCTGTGAATGAATTTAAGCTACAGATTTTATTCATTCCTTTTATTCGAAATTTTTTTTTCATTTAAATAATTTTTTTTAATTTCGAGGTTAAAAAAAATCAGCAAAATGATAAAATCGATAACTTAATATTTTTCATTTTTTTAAATAGAATTTTCCTTCGGAATTGTGGTATATTGACTTAGCGCAAATGAATTTACTGTGCGTAAGCTATTTCCTCCTGTTCATCGTCCATCTCCTCCTCCTCCTGAAATAATTCAAATAAACAAATATATATCAGGGCATTACACACATCGTAGTTTAGCCCCATAGTAAGTGTTAGCTTGTTTTATGGGCACTAGTAGTCCGGTCAAATTAGACCACAAAATAAGAGTAAAGTTACATAAATTCCCACCAAGCTGAAAATCGGTAAGATTGTTTAAAATATCATTAGAAATAAAATTTGAAAGTTCCCCATCTTTCCCCTGTAAGAAAAAAAATTATTCAAGGTCAATAAAATGAGTTTTTCGCGATTTTCAGCAAAACGGTAAGTTTTATCATAAAAATACCTCCGACAAAAATTGTAGATCATGAAATTATCTACAGAAAATTTATTAATACTTTTTTTTCTACGAGCCACCGTTTTTGAGATATAACGATTCAAAAAGTTGTAAAAGTTATAATCGTCATTTCCTCATCGCACGTTTCCTCGGCACCTATGAGGTAGGGTAACAACATCTTTTTAGGGTATATTACCAAGTTCAAGTGTGGCTTGGTTATCAGCTAGACCCTACAGACTGGGGTTGGAAGTTGGTCAACAATTCATTAGAACTTGGTGGGAATTTATGTAACTTCGAATGTCTAAATTGACCGGACTATAGGCAACTAATAATATACCTACATATTAATATACATAAATATAATATGTTGAAAAACACCCAGACACTGGAAAACATTCATGCTCGACACACAAACATTTACCAGTAGTGGGAATCGAACCCACGACCTCCGCCGTAGACGGTTCGCTACCGCTACGCCATTCGGCCAAACACGTCTTTTGTGAGGATCACTAGAAAAAAACTGGCCAAGTACGAGACGGACTCGCGCACCGAAGGTTCCGTACCACTATAGACAAAGTTAAACCATAAGAATCGAACAAACCGCAAACTTAACTTTGTTTTTGAATCTATTATAGTTTTTTTGTATTAACAATAAAGCCTCCCCTACACAGGCGCGTTATTATCGCGCGATAATATCGCAAGCGTTATTGCGATATCTGTTTTCAGTACATTTTGTATTAGGATGGTCATGTAGTTACACACTGCTGCGATAATAACGCCGCAATGGAAGTAGGACGCTGCGTCCGTCGTCCCACACAGGCGCGTTATTATCGCGCGATAAAAACAGAGCTGTGTGCAAGGAAGCGGGACGCATTATCGCAATAACGCTTGCGATATTATCGCGCGATAATAACGCGCCTATGTGGGAGATGCTTTATACCAAAAAGTATAATACATACATAGTTAATTTAATTTTTACTGGTAAAATATATACATTAATCGCTATGAATTATGATTATTTCAGATTTTTCAAGTGGCAAACTTCGGAGACAAGAACGGAATTGTATTATAACGCGTCCTCGTCGTCGCATTGTATCGCGTCGCAGCATGTCACATTCGGTCGTTCACTTACGATAACTGGTTATGGCAGAACCCGCAGTGGTCCTGTTATCTATAAACGATTTACATACTAAGCCATACTTACATCAAACCCAAAGCAAGTGTCAACATCCGCTTCAAGCTTGATGGCTCGGTCGATACCTTTCGGCATTGCCTCCAAGTGAATCTCTTTCTTATTATTCTCTTCTTCCTCTTCGTATTCTTAAAAGAAATAACATACTCAATAACAATAATAATTAATTAATGAGGCACAGAATTATAACTCGGTGCACCTTTGGATTTTGGCGGTGACTTTTCATAGAACCTTTTTTGGTAAAATACAGGTTATAAATAATGACATACATTGAAAATAAAATTCTCATCCGATAAGGAAATCAAAAGTAACGAGGATTTGAATTTTGTTCTGTCCTGAGCAAGCAAACACGTAAAACCAACATTTTTGACCTGACAACGTCTTATAAATCGATAGAGCCGGCTGCACGCACAAAAAAACATGACTCATCCGGCGTTACCTCGCTCTGAGGCGTTCCATGTAAGGCTTGAAGTGCAAGCGAGAGTTGTCACGTTCAACTATCGTTAGTAAACCGACTTTACAGACAACCAAAAATGTATTAAAAAAAAAAAATTGGTTGCCTGTAAAGTCGGTTTACTGACGATAGTTGAACGTGACAACCGTCTTCTTTGTCGCTCGTTCCGCGCTCGCGAGGTAACGCCGGTAACGCCGCATGAGCGAGGTAACGCCGGATGAGTCATGTTTTTTCGTGCGTGCAACCGGCTCTATCGATTTATAAGACGTTGTCACGTCAAAAACTTCGTTCAATGCACGTGCGGTATAGTCATTTCTACTCGTCCCTATAGTTGACCCGCGTCTTCAGCTTGGGTCAACAATGCGGGACTCGTAAAGAAATGATAAACTTTCCGCACTTATGTACTATTAAAATCAAATATGTCATTTTTTTTAAAAGAGCAAGTGCCGAGTTTCTTGCCAGTTCTTCTCGGTGCAAACCTGCTTTCCGAACCTGGCGGTAGATTTTTGACTTTTCATAAGAGCCTATTAATTGGGCCTATGTGAAAATAAAGATTTTTCATCAACGCAGAAGGTCGAACCTTCTTCGTCCTCGGCGTACTCGGTCGCCGCCGCGAGCTGCTCGTCGTCCTCCGCCTGGATCACCTCGAGCACCACGTACTGCTGCCCGTCGCCGCCCGCCACCGTCACCAGCTCGCCGCGCTCCAGCTCGTTGCCCTCCAGGTTCAGCTTCAGTATCTGCTCCGCCTCGTGGTCGGATTCCTCCGGCTGCGTTTGTAACACGGGCATAACGTTCAACGACTCTTAAAGCCTCCCCCACACAGGCGCGTTATTATCGCGCGATAATATCGCAAGCGTTATTGCGATAATGCGTTCCGATTCCTTGCACACAGCTGCGTTTTTATCGCGCGATAATAACGCGCAGACGGACGCAGCGTCCCGCGTTATTATCGGTCGTTATTATCGCAGCAGTGTGTAACTACTTGATCATCCTAATACAAAATGTACTGAAAACAGATATCGCAATAACGTTTGCGATAATATCGACCGATATACTTCCATTGCGGCATTATCGCAGCAGTGTGTAACTACATGACCATCCTAATACAAAATGTACTGAAAACAGATATCGCAATAACGCTTGCGATATTATCGCGCGATAATAACGCGCCTGTGTGGGGGAGGCTTAAGGGTGCTATAACTGTCGCTGCACACGGGCCACACACGCCACAAACGTCGCCACGAGTAGCTAGAAGCGGCCACAAAGATAGATGAAGCGCGCGACAGTCACTTGTGGCCGGTGACGGGCAATTTTTTAAACCATGCGCGCAGTACCATAATGAACTCTAACGAAAAAGGTTAATTGTAAATGGCGTTGTGTCGAGGTTGAGAGGCCTGTGCGGACCACAAGCACGTACACACAAGTGAGTAGCGGAGATTTGCAGTGAGTGACCAGTCACTGTGTGCGGCGAGTCGATATAAAATGTTAGAAAACTAAAGGAAATATACAGGTGGCAGAATTTTTGTGGTTGTGGCTAGTAGGCCTTGTGCAGGGACAATATATGGATCCAAGGTTGCTTATCCATCAAAGATATGTTACACTTGTATCCACCTCGCCAATATATCGCTTGAATATTCTATTGGTGAATTTGAATATTCTATTGGTGAATTTGAATATTCTATTGGTGAATTTGGCACTGAACATAGCATGGGAATGTTGTATTAAAGCCATGACCTTGCTTCTTCCTAGACTTCATAGTTTTTGGACACCGGGTGTAGGGTTTTCAAATATTAGTTACAGTCGAACCTGAATAAGTGAGAACTGGGTAAGCGAAAAAAACACTGTTAATAGTGTATTTGCCAGGTTCCGATATTTTACCCTTCATACTCTGAAACTCGGGTTAAAGTGAGAGAACCTCTCACAGAGAAAAAAAGGTCTCGTCCCTTGAGCTCTCACTTATCCAGGTTTGACAGTAATTGAATTGTAAAAAAACATAAATTTTAATCCGATAGGCAAGGAGCTTGCAATTAGCCTTAATACTAAAATAAATATTATGTTATTTAGGCTGGGTTGCTTGATTTGACTAAACCGAAACGTTATAGTTAAATATCACGGTCTTACCCTTATTTCGAGAGACATAAGGTCAGGCCGTCATATTTAACTAAAACGTTTCGGTTAAAGTCAAGTCAAGCAACCCAGCCTTATATTATTTCCATTCGTTTATTTTCTCTTTGACACATGAAACAGATATAGCAATAGCGAGGGACCAGAGAGAGACCAACATTACCTTTATCTCTCTCTGGTCCCTCGCTATTGCTATATGTTTCATGTGTCAAAGAAAAAATAAACGAATGGAAAGAGTATTTTTTTTATACTATATACTATATAGGCTAGCGCTTGACTGTGATCACACCTGATGGAAAGTGATAATACAGTCTAAGATGAAACGCGCTTGCCTAAAAGATGCCTATTCACTCTTGATTTGAAGGCACCCGGGTTGTAAGTGGCAGGAAAGACACTGCATGGGAGTGTATTCCAGGCCTTTGCAGTGCGTATCAGGAACGAGGAATCGAAGTATAATAAAACCAATGGTACAGGAGATTTATTTACCTTAGCAGTTGCATGCCCGAAATTGATTTTCTTCTGGCGTCCCAGTTTCAGGGCCAGCGCCCTCTCGTGGTGGCCGGAGTCCGGGTCGTGTATGGCGAGGTGGCGGATCAGGTTGCCCTTGTGAGCGAAGGTCCGCTTGCACTCGTGGCAAGTGTGGGTCTTCTCCTTGGGAGGCTTCGGTTCGTAGTTGGGGTTGTGGTACAGGTTTTGATGACGGCGCAACAGTTGTTTCTGCCTGCGGAAACAATAACAAATAGGAAATAGAACATTTCGATATAAGTGCGGAAAGTAAAATTAATTAGAAGTAATAGAGACGAGTGGAAATGACAATTCTGAACGTGCATTGAACGACATTTTTTAACACATTTGCGAAAATACATAAAGTTGGGGCCAAGGCCAATTTACCATGAATACAGAGACCCCTCACGCACAAAAAAAATAAACAAAAAATGGACAAGAATTGTCTATGGTCAACTGATGCATTCTGTGACCTGGGGTCAGAATCCGGAAGTTATGCAAGTCCTAATAATTTACAAAAAAGTAACTCTGAAAGAAATAACAATGAAACTTTGTTGAAAAATTATTTTTTTATTCCAGATTAAACAATTTAAAAAGTTACGTCCTTTAATTCAAGTACCTATTAATAGTGTTTACGCTATAAAATAGTCATTTAATACAAACATTTTGTACTACAAACTTTTTGATTAAAACCTCTGTGCAGAAGGAAAACAAAAAGTACTTGTGCGGAAAAGAATAACTTTGCGCACGCTAAACATACATGGATGGATGGATGGAGTCCACTATTTGAGCAAATGTGTTAAAAAATAATTTGACAAGTGTCAGTGCGCACTGAGGGTTGCGTACATAAAGACCAATTCCAAACACAATCCCCCACCAAATTCAATCCTAATTGGTCAAGTGCGAGTCGGGTTCCATACTATAAAGACCAATTCTCATTCGTATTAAAGAAAAATTGGAAAAAGATCACGTTTGTGTTATTGGAGATCCATTAAATATCAGTTTTAGGGAATTATTAATTTTTAAAGTGAATATAACTAAATATTATTTGAATATTTTAAGCAGACGCTTACACACCAGCAGGTACTTAGCAGGTAGACACCTGTTGCCGTGATCAATATCTTGTAGTATGGGGAGTTTGTTGTATGGGAGTCAAATTAAAAATTTATTTTATTCTATTTTTTAATATAGCTGCAACAGAAATACATGATGTATTTCTGTTGCAAAATTTCAAATGCCTATGTATTTCTTGTGAAAATTTCAAATGCCTATCCATCACAGTCCAAGAGATACATCCCGGTGAGTGGTGACAGACAGATGGACGGCGAAGACTTAGTAACATAATAATAGTACCATTTTTACCCTTTGGGTACAGAACCCTAAAAAAATACTTGCAGCAACCGAACTTGGAGGTGATGAATCTAAAGGCTCCTACACACTATGCCGCCGGCATGGCCGGCGGCCATGCCGCCAACAAGCCCGGCGGCATTCCCGGCGGGTATTTGAGCCGCCGGGCTTGCCGCACAAACGAGCCGCTTGCATGGCCGCCGGGGTATGCCGGCGGGTTGCGCGGGGAGCCGGCGTCAGTTCGCTCCCGTGTACACCACTACCGTTCTACCCGGCTGTCACAACTGAAATGATGCTCTGCGGCCACCAGCGGCAAGTGCCGGCGGCCTGATTATGCCGGCGGCATACCCGTGCGGCAAAAACCCGC
Source organism: Coenonympha arcania (assembly GCA_036785405.1). Lineage (NCBI taxonomy): Eukaryota > Metazoa > Arthropoda > Insecta > Lepidoptera > Nymphalidae > Coenonympha > Coenonympha arcania. Next base: position 13,706,878 of record CM072082.1, read on the forward strand.
CGGCTGTGCCGCCGGCATAGTGTGTAGGAGCCTTAAGATGGTGAACATGCTGCTAGGAGCAGAAGCCCTGCAGAGCAAACATGGGCAGAAGACGATATTCCAAGAAGAAAGTATAAAATATCTACCCCCCATCTACAACTTTTACCAATCTCAGAGCATGGGTGGAATATGTTGAGAGTCAACTCATTATCACAGAGTTATGATGTTGAGAAAACCATGGTAAAAATTAGACACACACACAAGTGTTTAATACGATAGCTCTCTGACTTTGATTAGTTGTATAATATGTCTACGTGAAATGCCAAACAGGGATAGATTTCTCATTTTTAATGGCTTTTTCCTCTCTGTCAGAGGATAAAATCAGGGGATTACGATTTATCTCCTGCCCAGCAGCATCCCCAAGATGAAGATTTTAGGAGACATCTCTTTCCTCATTTTCATTGACTTAGAAGATTTTAGGAGACATCTCTTTCCTCATTTTCATTGACTTAGAAGATTTTAGGAGACATTACTTCTCATATTGTCATTGATTTAGAAGATTTCAGGAGACATTACTTCTTACATATTCATTGATTTAGAAGATTTTGAGAGACATTACTTCCCACATTTTTATTACAAGTATTTAGTATTAAAGCACGGTCGCGGAGCACGAAGAATTTCGAAAATTAACCTGTTACTACCTGTCTCTGTCACTCCCGCCTCAAAATAATGCGGTCACGCTCGCATAGAACGGGGTCATTGCATTTGAGCGAGCGTGACCGCATTATTTTGAGGCGGGAGTGACAGAGACAGGTAGTAACAGGTTAATGTACGAAATTCTTCGTGCTCCGCGACCGGACTATAGTAAAACTTATAGTTACCTGAAGGATTGATCACACTGATCACAGACGAAAGGTTTTTCATCTGTATGCTTCAGCATGTGAGACTTGAGGTGGCGCAGCGTAGTCGACGCATACGGGCAGAGCTCGCATTTGAAGCACTTTTCACCCTCGTGAGTCTGAAAAAGATATTTATTAATATAGTGCTTAATCCCACAGGAGTCATGGTATTTTCCGGGATAAAAAGTAGCCTATGTCCTTTCCCAATGTCTAGTCTATGTCTGCACCAAATTTCAACAAAATTGGTTCAGTGGTTTACGCATGAAACTAACACTTAATAACAGTTACTTTCATATTTGTAATATATTGTGTTGTAAAAAATTTAAAAGCCCGTTTTGGTATACGCTACTGCGATGGGACTAGTAATATACTAGTAGAGACTCGATACTAACGATGAATCTTAATTTCAAAAGCTTAATTTATCTTTAATATAATATTTTTAATTTCAATACCATTTACACAATCAAAAATTTCGTGTCGCTTGGTCAAAGACAAGCCATTCTATAGAAATCAACGTTTTCAGTAAAGATCACTACACAGTATTAAGATTCGATTAGTATTAAAATCGAATGAAGCCGGTGAAATTCAGTAATTAAGTGGCAACAACAATGAAATTAAAAAAAAGACATAATGTAACTGACACTTCATATAAAAAAATATTATTTTATTGTTTCATTCAGTTTCGTTCCAAGTTCATTCTATAGTCTTTCACGTTATATTTATATTTTACAAGTATATTACCAATTGACTCACCTTATTATGCATTTTACAGGAGTACCGATCTGGGAATGATTTGCCACAACGCTTGCACTTGAGCGGTGTGTCAGAAGTGTGCAACTTTTGCACGTGGATACGTAGATCTGTTTTGCGCCCGCACTTTGTTGGGCACAGCTCGCATGGAAACACGGGCTTCTGGGCTACTGAAACACAATATAAACTGTAAAGAGTGAAACGGTTTTGAATTTAAAAAAAACTATGAGACCTATAATTATTTATTTATTGTACTCTTTCCATTCATTTATTTTCTCTTTAACACATGAAACAGGTATAGCAATAGCGAGGGACCAGAAAGAGACAACTTTACTTTTATCTCTCTCTGGTCCCTCACTATTGCTATTTCTGTTTCATGTGATTTCATAAATTGCCAAAAGAGATAAGAGATTGTACAGCAGTGGGTTTAAAAACCAAACTTCAAGAGCTCCTTAATAAAAGAGCAATTTACGATATTAAAGAATTCTTAGAATAATAGAAACATAAATAGAAATATTGACTAATTTAGTTTACAATATTGTGACTTTTCTAATTAATTTTAAATTAAATGTATTTGCACGCCTATGTGGCAAGACATGTTGAAACCCTGACTTCTATGTAATCTTTATACTTAACACATGTATTTGAATTGTAAAACGAAAGCTCGTTAATAAAGCTTACTATAGTATTAAGGATTATTTACATGAATCAAATCCTTGGGAGTGAATGAACTGCTGTATTATAATTACTAGCTCAACTAGTTTTTAAGAGCATTTGTGAAGTGGTGATAACCGAAAACAAAACCCGGCTGAGTTTGTTGTGGGCTTCTTCTCAGTGCAGGGCGCGTTGGAACCCTCGTAAACTTAGTTTTAAGTCGACGTGTAGTTATCACCGTACATAATATTATGTAACAAATATTGTTGACGTTTTACAAGTGCCTTGTAAGTTAGGCCTATGTGAAATAAATATATTTTGACTTTGACTTTGAATTGAAAGGAAAGCTGTACCGTTGTGTATAAGCTTGTGAGCCTTGAGCGAGTTGGACTGCGTGAAGCACATGTTGCAGTGGTCGCACTTGTACGGCTTCTCGCCGGTGTGCGTGCGGATGTGCCGCTTCAGCTTGAACGTGTCCTGCGACGCGTACGTGCAGTGCGGGCACTGCAACGAAAACAAACCTTCAGTACGGTATTTTACTCCAATCAAAATATCTAAATATGTAAAATATGGCGTGCCTTGGTGTGGGATGCAACCTGCGTTGATACGTTGGCTGCATCCCACTTACCGAGCACGTCCCAAAGGGCCGGTGCAGCTGCAGAATCCGCGCAAACGCATAAGCGCCGCAAATACTCAGTCATTTTTAAAGACTACGATTTTGCGTCGCTTGCGTTTGAAACGCTGGGCCCATGGTCATTGGATACTAAAGAATTCATCAATATAGTATCCCAAAAATTGGTCCAAGCGTCTGGTGACCCGAGAGCTGGCGCTTATTTAGCTCAACGGCTAAGTTTAGCAATACATAGAGGAAACAGCGCCAGCGTCTTGGGCACTATGCCCATAAATGATCAGTTGGATGGTGTATATATTTTGTAAATATTATAATTTATTATTTTTTAATCATGTAAGTATGATGAGTTTAGTTTTATTTCGGAGTAAATAAATTTTACTAATTACTATATAAGGCAACAAAGCTAATCTTTGTAATTCTTATCTTAACATATAAAAGAAGATACTGACTCATTCATTCATTCACTGACATATCAACGCACAGCCCAAACCGCTGGGTCTAGAGACTTCAAATTTGGCACACAGGTTCCTTATGAGGTCTAGGGGTGCACTAAGAAAAGATTTTTCAAATTTCCCCCTCTAAAGGGGTGAAACGGGGCTCCAAAGTTCGTATTTTACCAAGCTTCAATACTCCTTCACGCCGCAACTACTGAACCGATTTGGCTCAAATTTGGAATTGAGATAAATTGCATCTTGGGTTAACACATAAGCTACTTTTCATCCCGGGAAAATCCATGGTTCCCGTGAGAATAGGGAAAACTAAAATTTACGCGGGCGAAGCCGCGGGTATCTGCTAGTTGACTTATATAACTCATTTTTTAAAACTATATTTAAAAATAATAGTAGATTTTGGTAGTTATTCGTGCGTCGTGGGGTCCTACTGAATCGTAAATTTCAGTGGTGGGTTAAGAAAAAAATCTTGACTTTGAAATTTTTTTTCTCGTGCGCGTCAGATTTTTATAAAAACGCTTAATCTTGATGTGCTTGTGGTCCTGACCTCATAATCTGAAAATTATGTCGAGGAGTTTTCTTAATCTGCCAAAACAAGCATTTTTGACACCGGTAACATTTGGTGGCGACATTTGCCGCGCCGTCCATCCTGCCCAGGATATATTATGTCTATTACAAAATATTATTTAACTAACTATTTTAATCTGAGCCGGAACTAAGAAGACAACTCTATATTATAACTGTACTTTCGTAATTTTTGTATTTGTAGCTTATTGTAGTCTATGGGATTAAAAAACTAGAATACCCGACCTGGTAGGGGCGCTCGCCGGTGTGGCAGCGTATGTGGCGCCTCAGCTTGGACAGCTCCACGGAAGCGTAGTCGCATTCCTTGCACTTGTGCGGCTTTTCGTGTGTGTGGCGGTAGCGGACGTGGCGCACAAGCTCCCCTGCAAAATAGGGACAATTTTTTTTACTATATACAATTATTAGTTCTTGACTGCGATCTCACCTGATGGTATGTGATGATGCAGCCTATCGTACTAACTTGGAAGGGTAAGTAAATCGCTTGGCGGTGCGTGTTTGCTGGTAGGGCGGTAACTAGCTACGGCCGAAACCTCCCCCTAGACCAGACCAGCAGGGCGATTCAGAACCCTTCGATAACTTACCGTATTCGATACGGTTAGGTATTGATCTCGTATCGAAGAAGAAATCGGTAACGACAAAAACATTGAGTTAAAACGTCTGAGCATTCGCAAAAAAATATCAGCGGGGCGATTCAGAACCATTCGATAATGTTATCGTACGATTCGGTAAGTTATCGTACGATATAACATTATCGAATGGTTCTGAATCGCCCCGCTGAGCCAATTTAGAAACCAAAGATCCGTCACATCACTAGCGTAAACGAACTTACCAGACGTGGTGAACGGGCTCTTGCAGTACTTGCACACGTGAGGCTTGACGCCGTTGTGCATGTTCACATGGTTCTGCAGCGAGGCCACGGTCTTGAAGCCGCGCTCGCAAACCTTGCACTTGTGCGGCCTCTCCTCAGAGTGCGTCTTCAAGTGGCGCATCAACAGGTACCTGTGCCAAAGTCCAGTTTGTTTTAGACATCGTGGAAACACCTCCGGACCCTGGGGCGTCTCTTCCATAGAGAACAGTTTGAAAAGGATAGCACTATTTTAAATTAGTTTAGTTTAGAGATTTTGTACAAAAGAATTAGCACCAATGCTTTTGTTTTGAACATTGGTTTCATGAGAGTTTTAATTAAAGGTATTTATTGCATTTATTTTTGTCTTTCTCACTCTCACGGAGATTTGGTAGGTGCGACATGCAGCGTCGCGATAGAATATAGCAGAAAAACGGCCTTTTACCTAATTACTCAAAAACTAAAAGCTGGTTATCAAAAATCTGTTTCTTAGCGTTTTTTGATATTATTATTACCAAAACTTTAAAACAAAAATTACAATTACATCCAATGTAGTATCCGATAAAAACTCGAAAAACTGAGATTTTGGAGCAACTTTTGGGAGAACTTTCTATCGAGAGAATTTTATCCAATCGTGTTTCTGCTTCTTAGCGATTTTAGATTAAAGACCCAACATACATGACGTGTAAATTTAAAAGTAATTGTCTTTCAAAATCGCTTAAATACGGCTTCTACACCGTTAATACAATGTTCTGTGTGGAATGTTTAAGGGTTGCTTACCGCCTGTGGCTCGTGTAAGAACAGCAAGTGCACGCGAACGGCTGCCGGCGGACGCTTTTACGCTTCACAGCAGGTGTGTGATAGTTCTTGAATGAAACAAATATTTTTTTTAGTGTAATCTGTATACATAAAATAAAAGGTGACGAACCAATTCACTGATCTATAAAATCTGGATATCACACAATCAAAGCCCAGTGCTTTGATCGTGTGATATCGTGGATCGTGCTGAAATTCGTGATAGAAGTGGCTATACATTGCATATACATATTTTTTAACAGAGGTAAGATCTGTAGATTTTACATAAAACGATACTATACAATCGTAATTTGCCAAAGTTGACTGATCACAGCCCCTTAAGACTGAGGGGAGCTTGGTGAATCATAACCAGCTAAAGAGCAACATGAACTTCAAGAACATAATAAAAAATATTTAAATAAATCTTCATTTCTTTTTTCCATCAAATTTTTACAAAATAAGCTCTTTTATTTTTTATTATATATAGTAGATGCTCATTTCTATCCTAGCTAGATTTAATGGATGTATGTTAAGGATAGCGAGCCCTGTTAAGGATAGCCAGCCTAAGATACATTTCTTATTTCTAGTACCTCATTATCATCAGAAGCCTCTTCCGGGGCAGCTTCCTCCTCTTCTTCTTCTTCAAACTCGTATATGTCGTCGCCGCTGGTTTTGTCTTCATCCTAAATTCAACAAAATAAAACAATATCATCAGAGATGATTCATTACCCACTATAATGAGTTGGGGAAAGGAGTAAATGGTTCTTCGAAAAATTAGGAAAAACAAGATGGCGACCGAGCAGTGGTGTTTTAAAATATTTCATTTTTCGACCCCAAACCGTGGAGGCACAAAACCGAAGTAATCGAGGATGATGTGAAAGAATTAGTTTTGTAAGACAAAAATTAACATGTACCACATAAATTTTAGAGATGGCGCTATAAAATTACTACAATAATTAATAAAGCCGGCTGTAATGCGACATTCGACAGGATTGGAACAATACAATAAAACTTTCACTTCAAAATTTTTTAACAAAATAAACCTGAATTTACCTGATCTACCTTAATATCAATGTTCATCACAGGCTTGGTTTCCTCTTGCATAACCAGCACGTAGCATTGTTCTGCACCACCGTCGGAGGGCATCAATGTTACAGTTTGATAGCCCTCCCCGCCCACTAGCACCTGGGCCTGTTGTGCGACCTACAGGTACAATTAAATAAATAATTAATGAAGAAAGTCACATACTTACATACATACATGAACCCTAAAAACATTACACTCCTTTTTGACGTGACAACGTCTTATAAATCGATAGAGCCGGTTGCACGCACGAAAAAACATGACTCATCCGGCGTTACCTCGCTCATGCGGCGTTACCGGCGTTACCTCGCGAGCGCGGAACGAGCGACAAAGAAGACGTTGTCAGTGTCACGTTCAACTATCGTCAGTAAACCGACTTTACAGGCAACCAATTTTTTTTGGGCAATTATAGAATCGCGCACCGAGGGTTCCATACTATATTAGAAAAAGTAAAACCATAAGAATCACTTCTTTTTTACCAAACCGCAAAATTAGCTTTGTGTTTTGAGGTTAATTGCTAATACCAAAAAAAGTATAAAAGATATGAAGTTAATTTTATTTTTCATGTATTTAAAAAAAATCATCCTATAACATTATAACAAAACTATCTGTAATTAAAAATCTGCATACAAAACTAATTAAAAATCTATCAAATATGTAATGGATTTTATTTTCAAAATGCAGGTCCCAATGCGCCATTATAGGTGTATTGGCAATAGTTATCCCTCACGACTGAGGATTCCTGACTATCAATCATGGCAAGGCATGGTGATCTTTAGGGTCCTTTCATATGTTCTGTTCTCACCCATGTGGACAGTTTTGTAGAAAGTTAGGGGGCCCAGTCGTTTCGGTTGGTCTGTCCATTGGGTTGAATATCTGCCTTTTGCCCTTATGTTGCCAACCAGTCTCAATGCTTTCATCAACGCAATGTGAAATCAATAAGTAAGCGCTGAAGACAGATGGTTGCAAGTTAGTAATATATTTTGAATGCGTACATTTTGTGGCGTTCTCTGTCCATGTTTCCACACACATAGGTGGATTCTCATAGGAATATTGGGAATATCAAAGCTTGTGCCAGGCTTGTTTTGTTCTGATAGTTATACTTCCGTTCTTCCAGATATTTGTCAATTACGTCATTGTATCTTTAGGTATTGCTATTCAGCATTCTATTGTGAGAAAACAAGTGTGCACATTACAAATCAGTTAACCTAGGTATACACAGTTCTCTATGACTTCAAGCACCTTTATGTTGTAAATATAGAAGACTTATTGACTTGCTCTATTACCATTAGTATGCTGGCATTTTGTCACATGAACATGAGGTTAAAATATTTCTTCGCTCCTAGTCCTTACTCTCCGTGGTTTTGAACCCTAAAAGCTCAATTGAGAATCCCCTGACCAAGTATTTAGCGGACTCAGCCACTGCACCAAACATAAGTCAAGGATGCCAACATAAGTAGTACAGCGGGGCTAGACAAAGTCACAAGCGTTTGGCGTTAACGCTAGTCAACAAAAATGTATGGGACAAACCACGTGACTGTAGAAAAACCACGACAATAATTAACTAAACACGCTGTGTTTGATACTGTCGGCTGTCAATTGTCAAGCGAAGTACGCTAAAGTTATCTACAAGGTTCGCGAGAACGCCAGCGAGCGTTAGTTAATTATTCAAGTTAGCGTAGTTAATTATTCAAACACAGCGTGTTTAGTAATTATTATCGTGGTTTTTCTACAGTCATTTGTTTTGTCCATACATTTTTGTCGACTAGCGTTAACGCCAAACGCTTAAGTGACATTGTCTAGCCCTGCAGGTCACATAAAAATGTCTGAACTGCGTATATGCCTGTGAATAATACGAGCATACAATTCGAATTTCATATCAGCTAGTATACCTACGTAAACAGTATAGGTAGTGTTACACTGGTTGCTCAGAAGGAAACAAAACATTCTTTATCTGAAAAAATTCCTATTATTAAGGAAAATTCTATAACACCTTTGTAATATTAATAATTTACATAAAGTCACATTGAAATGTTTTCAAGAGTCCTTTATATAATTTTCAAGATAACCTCACAGATAAAACACTTTTTATATAACAATGTTTTCAAACTGTGGTGTCTATTCTTTACAAAATCATACTGTAGATGAAACTAAGGGGACTCTACTTCTTTTATCATTAGTTTTTTGAGATCAGTCTCTGGACTCTACAGATTTAATAAATTAGTAGCCGGCTGAGTTGGTTGTGGGCTGTTTGGGCGTGTTTACTTAAAGTTTGAACTAAGTTTATAAGTTGTGGAATAGTTATCACTAAGTATAATTATATTTTTTTACTGACTATTCTTAAGAGTCTGTAAGTTTCGCCTGTAAGGTTTCGCAGTTTTTCCCCCCTTTTTAAATAAAAATAAAAACTATTTTCAATTTTTTATGATTGCAATGACGGCGGGCCATCATTATCTACAACTATTCCACATTTCATGTCGATATCTTTACTAGTTACTGAAATAAAGGGTCGCGACACAGAGACAGACAGACAGATGGACAACAAAGTGATCTTATAAGGGTTCCGTTTTTTTTTTGATTTACCGAACCCTAAAAATCACGACTGCCCTGTGGTAAAACAACTTTTTCAAAAACCATATAGCCTATGTTACTCGGAACGATGTAAGGATTCTAACGATAGCCTATTCAGTCGTTCAGAAGTTATGGTGGAATAAAGAAACTCACATACATACATTCATACATGAACCCTAAAAGCATTAAAATCTGTTTTTGGGCAGTGGTATATAAACAGCTCAAGAGTGTCTTCCGGGTATATTAGTACTGAGAAACATTAGCAGAGTAGGCTTTGGAGTAAAAGTGTATATATGCAACAAGAACATATGCCCTGATCCATATGCGTAGCCTAATAGGACAGCACATTCTTCACCCAGATACACTGGTGGATGTGCTGCTCTTCCTGACGGCAACATGACTTGCAGGTGAGATCTAGTTAGCAGTGAGTGCAATAGATGATGGTCAAAGTGCTACAGGGAGCATTGAAGCCCTGCATAGCCACATCATCAAGTAGAAGTACATACCTCGGCATTGTCTTCATCACCGTGCAGGGAGACAATGTTTTGATTGTCTCCAGATGGCTGATAATAGTAGCGACCTTCCTCGTCCACGAAGTAGGTAACGCCTGTATCAGCCTCATCGCCGCTGCCGTTAACTTGCAAATCAATAAAAAATAAAATTTAAAATCTACAAATGATATACATTATAATTTCATTTAAATACATCTAATATTTGATGCTACTTTTATTACATACTGACTATATTTTATAATATGTAATATAATAAAATTGTGAAATTACCAGTAATCACACCATTGTTATCGGTGTCCTGCTCAAAAGTGTCCAAGCAGTCCAAGTAGGACTCCAACACGGTCTTGCAATTGTTGGCCATTTTTATGTCTGGGGGCGGCATTTTGCTAAAATAAAAAACAAATAAATGAAACTCAAATGACTTATTTATTTTATATAGGCCTTACTTGTTGGCTCTTAAAATAATGTTATGAGCCTGTATGTGTCTTAGGTTAGATATAAGAATAGACTAAAAGACTAGGTTTTGGTTGGAGTTTCGACACAGTAACGTGCATCCAAGAAAGTGAATAAATCTATATAAAACAAGATTTTAACAGTCACATAGGAAGAAGTATTGAGAGCCGGCTTTGAAATCCACAATCGAGAAGACATCCTAACAACATATGTATGGAACATTGATAACAAATTGAATATGAAATTAAAGTTCAAACTATTACGTCTAATTTTGATTTTGTTATAAAATAAAATAAAAATAAAATAAAATAGCCTTTTATTTACATCAGAATTAGTGACATTATTACATATTGTTTTCTAAAATTTTAAATGATGTCCCTAATTTTGAAGTGCCTTTCGGCAAAGGCCTCCTCCAATTCTTATGCGTTACTCTATTTTCTTGACCTACTTTAGTATTTTTCTTTTTTCCAAGAGTTCCAGAGTTTTTTGGCTTATATCTTGAGATTTGTTGTTCTTAGGAATGGATTTAGTTATTTCTTTGAGTTTGGTTCTATTTGATTGCATTTTTCTATTAGATCTAAGGCTTTCCAGTGTTCATTATGGTTAGGTTAGGTTAGGTTAGACACAGCGCACGATTTTTTATTTCTGTTTTGTAGTAGGTAAATGTTAATGTTGTTTCGCCACTTTTTTCCCTTATTGTTTTTGTCGATAACACTATACAATTTAACTACTTTTAAAGCCAAAACTTGGTTTATTTTGTTTTTAAATACGGAAATAACACAGAGACGATGTTAACGTTGGCACACCGGCGCCATCTTTTTTTTGATTTTGTTATCTATATCTATACTTATAATAAATCTGTAACAGGTCAAATTCTGTACATTAAAGATATTTTGAAAATTTTTTTTCGAGGGCACTCTAAAATCGGTTCTGAACCCAAATCTGTATTTTTTTTTCATTTTTGTCTGTCTGTCTGTCTTTCTGTATCACGGCCGCGCATCACGCCGAAACTACTGAATGAATTCCAATGAAACTTGGTATGACTTGAGTTCATACTACGAGGCAGGACATAGGATACTTTTTATCCCGAAATTCAGCATGGTTTCCTTAGGAGAGGGGATAAAAGTTAAAATGTATACTGAGTTGTAAATCATCTAATATATAAACTTCTCTCGATTTTCTTTGTAGCCAAACTCCTCAGAGACGGCTGGACCGATCGTTATGAAATTTTCAGGGAGTGATCTCTGGGTGCGGGACTCAGAATACGGAAGGTGCGGGACCGTTCCCATACGAAAACCAAGGGCGGTACCGGTGTACGGTGGAATCGAACGAATCGCACATCAAATGAAAGAGCGTAAAAAAATAATCGATCCGAGTCGAGGACTTATATGTGGAGACTTAGGATTATCGAGTACTTTCGAAATAAAAATAAAATTAATATATTGATTTAATGGCGTTGCTTAGTAAACATTTCATTGCTGTCACGTCAGCACCTCTGACAGGTTTGTTTCGAAATTTGTAGCCGGAGTATGATGTCCGACCTCTTTGGTCTATTTAATTTATTTGATATGCAAATAACGTTATAATACCGATTGTGGTTTCGGAGAATATCGAACATTACCTACGTCGATGCCAAGTATTTATTTGTTCAAGAAAGGGTTAACGCTGAAACAGATTGACAAATGAGGACCTGCTCCAGCGTATATACAATCGTTAAAAAATGGTCAGAAAAATTGATGACCCACGAGCTGGACGGCCATCAGCTTCGAGTACTGAGAATAACGTCGGAAATATTTGGGATTTCATACTCGGGGCCGTTGATCGAAAATCAGAATCAGGACTAATGCGCAATTGTTTGGAGTTGTTTAAAGCCGATTCACCAAACTTCTTACAGATATTTGTTAGTACTGATGAAACATGGTAAATCAGGGTTGGATTTACTTTCCTTTGGCAGGAGTTCGGGGGACAAAGGTGTTGTATTTGGTAGAGGTTTGGTCCCTGATTATAACAATACTATTCGCATTACGAGGTAACGCACTGTTTTCGAGCTTTTCAAAAAAACAATTATTCAATCTATGTGGCGGTCAGTATAAATCGGGAGGTCTTTTTTCGAAGTTAGGATGATTTTTAGGAGATACAGTAGGACGAGATGGAACACCACACATATATTTTGTTGTACCGACAAAAAAAATAGGCCACAGAACTTTTTAAATATGTTATTTGTAGTATTACAGATTCAATTTTTGACACAAACCACTTAGGATGTAGAGCGAGCGAAGCGAGCTCGGGACTTGGGGCACCTCGACTTAACGGATAGGTGACTAAGAGGATGGCGGGGCCTGCAAGGCCCCGCCATCCTCTTAGTGGTTATTTTTTTTATGACCACCCAGAAATAGGAGCCCCGCGAAGCGGGGCCCGTCGACCGAGCCTTAAAAAGGGTAAGGGAAGGACTGAAGGCTAAATAAGAGTCTTAACCTCAAGATTTTAAACCTCTGTCGACTGACCCTTAGGGGTGAGGGGTAGATGGTGATGGATAAAGGGTTTTCCTAACTCCTTTACTTCTTCTTGAGGCTACAATTCCCATTCCAAAACATGTATTCCAGTAATTATTACAGCAAAATTGAATTCAAAACTTTATAATTAAAAAAAAATATTTCTTAAAAACTACTACGAGTCGAAAGTTTTAGCTTGGGAGGGGGGAAAAATCCCATTTTTTTTCTTCCCACCCCTTCCCCTTTCGCTCCTCTCCGCGACGAAGCGACTCCATCATCGTCATTTTAATTATTTCATCTTTTTAAATTTGCTCAAGAATGGTGCAATACCTTTTCAGGGAGTGGTATCGGGGGTTAGGGGACACTACCTCTCCCTCCCTTCCCCCTTCCCGTCCCGCTACTCCTGCCAAAGGATTCTAAATTTTTACCATGGAGTCTTCTTACATTCTCTCCTATCTGCTGTCAACGTGCAATACTCTTCCATACGATCCATCCATTTCTTTTTTGGTCTTCATCTAAGTACTTACTAAACAAACCTCTCTTATTCTGAGAGGAAACTCTAACCCAGCTATTGTGGGGTTGAGATGAAATTCAATTATATTTGATCCAGCGAGAGGCTTCGGCCGCGTTCAATTAAATGTTGACAGAAGTGAAAACCTCAGGTGCCATCTCGAAACAAAGTGAGACAACGATAGATAGATACACCATGACATAACTAAAATTCGGTAATGCGAGAAAAAATTACTTTCAAGAAGATACCACATTAATTTTAGAGATGGCGCTATAAGTAATATCGCGGCATGACTTGGCTATACGGTTTGACTTACACTGAGGGTTTGTATGTCTGTAATTTCTGAACTACAAAACTGATAAACTTTAAATATTTCAGAGACAATCTATGAAGTACCTCCTTTCGAACAAAATTCATTCATTCTGAATGAAATCTGACCGCGAGTTAATGAATTATAACTTAATACATACACATTTTGACTTTGATGTCGTCTTCCAGGGAAACCATGCTGCATTTCGGAATAAAAAGTATCCTATGTCCTACTTCGGTATATAAACTCACATCATGCCAAGTCTCATTTTAATCCATCCAGCGGATTAGCCGTGATGTGTGGGCGTGAAATAGAGAGACAGACAGACAAACAGACAAAAATTAAACAAATTACAGTTTTGGCTTCAGTATCGACTAAAGAGTGCTCTGCAACAAAAAAATTCGAAATATCTTCAATGTACGGAACGTGACCCGTTACAGTTGTACCTATTAATAAATAAATAAAATTATGGTATTAATAATATTACTTGGACGATGTAATATTATGAGAAAAAAATAACAGGCAAAACGAAGTTTGCCGGGTCAGCTAGTACATCCTATAAATTAATTCCTAATTCCTAAAAAATCTGGTTCAAATCAGGTATTGAATAAATTTTAAGTGTAAGTCAAAGTCCCTAAAATAAAGTAGCACTATGATTGAAAAACAAGTGGAATTGGCAGAATGACAGCAAGAGACAGAAGAGAGTGAAGGAGGTTAAAGAAGACAGAGAGTGTCAGAGGGGAAACACTGTTGGAACCGAACCAATGTGCATAATAATATATTTAAGCTGTATAACCTATATAATCAGTAATAAAGGCTTTATAATTGTATTTGTTTGTATCTTGTGCGATGGATGGTGCTATAAAACCAAATTGGTCAATGAGGGCTAGACTTAAATAGCTTAATAAACACAAAAAGTAAAATGCTGGGACAATCACTACCCAGAGCAGATCAAGTATACTCCTGCCAAAGAATAGCTGCCTATCAATAGATGGTCAACATGCTACTTGGATAAGAGAAGTTCTGCACAACCAAATCCCCAAGACAAAAATATACAAGCTATTTTTGGGTAGGTGTTGCGGTGAATGGGATGAGTATGGAAGTAATAAGAATATGTACATACAAATGAGGATGGCCACACGTCAAAGGGAGAAATACCCCCGGCTCTTATCTAAATCAGAATGCTATTGTTTTTAACGACCGACCAACCAAACACCGAACTGACCAACTGAACAAACAACCACCACACCAACCAACTGCCCGACCGCTCCACCGCCCAACCAACTTGCCCGACAGCCCGACCAAGCAACCACCAAACAGACTGACCGATCGCCCAACAGCCTGACCGCATTTCATAGCTAACAGTAACCCCCGAATTAGCAGATGTTAGGCACTGACTACTGACTTGCCGAATTTGGTGAACCAAACACTCCCCTTAGACCTTTTTTGTTCTTATTTGTAGGTTCTGAATTCTGATCACATCATAATTCTTGTTTAAAAGCCATTTTGTTATTTTGTTTTCATTAGTTATTTTGTCAATTTATTTGCCAGGTTGTCTTGGATAACTTATCGATTTTTTAAAGGTAATACAGATTTATCTTGCTTTTGCAGGTTTAATGTTCATTTCATTTACACTATTGTGTAACCTACATGCCAAAATTCAAACAATAAGAATTATTGACAATTTTAACGTTTCCTTAGATGAGTAACTATACCTATAACTAGTAGGGCGCGTGGTGGCGCGGGCCACATGTGGCCCGCGTGTTGTCTTCCCGCCTATAAAAAAATCCTTTAAAATTCCTTCATACATTTTCTATGAAAAATAATTTCCGCCATTTTGAAATTTTTTTCTATCCATCAAATAGACCTTTGGGTGCTGATCACTTGTCAAGAAACCGTTCTTCCATCTTTTTTACTCTTCGAGATATTGGCGAAATTCGTTTGGCGGCCATTTTGAATCCGCCATTTTGAAATTTTTTCTAGCTCACTGCCAATTGGATGACGTTTCAAATGACATTTGGTCGAGCACCCCCCACCTATCTGCGATACCCTGGCTGTGCTCTTCACCCGTCTTTGAAACCCTCAATCATCAGCTCTCTCCATATTTTTGTTCTCAATCATTTTTCCCCATCTATATGATAGTATACGTGAAAAAAAAATTTTTCATACAAAATTGTTCAGGAGAGGTGATCAATGAGTCAGTCAGTCAGTGGCCAATCAGCACGAGTAGCTATATATATAGTAACTAGTAGGGCGCGTGAGTGCGCGGGCCACATGTGGCCCGCGTGCAGTCTTCCCGCCCATAAAACTATCGCCGTCATCTCCATCGCCAATTGGAATCCGATTGGCAGTGGGCTGAAAAAATTACCTAGGAGCACGGTCATGGTTTTAAAGATTGTTAAGGGCTGTTCCACCAAAAAATACCGCTGAACCTCATCGGATGAGGGTCAGCGTATTTTTGTTCGAGCAGCCCTTTACTATATTTAAAACCACGACCGTGCTCCACAATCATCATCTAAATCCTAGATCATCATCTCTTCTCATATTTTTCTCGGGCGGTTCTCCGTAGAACTGCGTCAATGACTTGCATTTCCCTCTTAAAATTTTGATACTGACATTGTATGAAAATGTCAAAACAATATTACAATAATACTGTTATAAGAGATGGTGGTACGGCCCCTGGTCTTAAAAGTAATATGAGATCCACATATGATTACACTTGAGAGAAAAGTCATCTCATTATGCGTGAAAGTGATCAGTGTTGGGTGGCAGACAGATGAGAGTATATGCAACCGAAATGAGAATATATATGGATGTGTGGACTGATACTAATAAATGAATACTAGCTGACCCAGCAAACGTTGTTTTGCCATTAGGGATACAAAATATAGATAACAACCCCCACCCAGACCTAGAGATCATACACTGAAAATTTCATAACCATCGGTCCAGCCGTTTCGTCGGAGTATGGTAACAAAGAAAAGCAAGAGAATTTTATATATTAGAGATATGAGGTTTGTAAGTCGTGCCAGTGTCAAAAACAATGATAATATGTAAATGGCTAGCTTGGAAAGGAATGAAAGGTGTGCAAGGATGAAATCATGTAACTAAAAGAATGTTGAGGAAGAAGCATCAAAAGACTATAGAGGTAAATGGATTGTGTGAAAGATATGCGCATAAAAGGAGTGGATTGTAGAATCATCCAGTGGGCAGCTGGATGATAGAACTGATAGATGTGTAGAGATCTATTTAACACAAATTCATCAGAGTTCTGTGACTTCCTATATCATGTTCATTTAACTATGGATTTCTAGACAAATAGAGGTTGACTCAATCCAACCATGAACTGTATAATTTTTATATTATGTTTTGCGTAATTGACTTTGCATTTCGACGGCGACATTTTTCATTTAATTCACTTTTTTTTAATTTTCAATGTAAAGGTCAAATTAGCATAATAATGTAAAATCTCTGAACTACATTTTCAAATCTAACTAAAATTCAAAGAATACCTTCTAGCTAAACCAACGTAATTGGGAACACTATACTTTTAACTTTAAATACTTTTTATTTACACTTCGTGTAAAATATTAATTTCCGCAGTTAGGAGGTATTGGTACTTCACCATCCATATGTATTCTTTTTTACCACTAAAAAAACAAAGATTTAATCACCTATCAGAGTCGTTTCGCACTTTCAGCGATACTAACACTGTTTTTTAAATAGATAAAGCTTCACAACAGAAAACTTAGTTTTTGTTTTAAAAAATCTCATATAATACACATCATCAGTGCCGGCAGGCTTTACTAACCACTTGTGTGAAATCAATAAAACTGCCAAAACGTAAACCTACGCAAATATCGATACGCGTGGACAGCCTACTAAGATTCTCTTGTACACAAGTTAAGTCCGCCATTTTATATTCAAGAACAGTATTATTTCAATGAGTACCTGAATAGGTTAGCGAGGGCTAAGCGCTTCTGTATATGTTTTCAAAACATATACAAACAATCCTGGAAATTACCGCTAGTCTGTACTGGTGAATGATAGTGAAAAATATGTCATCAGTTCATGTAAAACAAGAAAAGTATTCCTCGAATCTAATAGCGGAACCGATAAAGTAAATGGCCACGTCACTGGTTATTAAATATATTTGTTTTTATCGCCGAATAACAATATTTAAGAAAATATTTAAAGTTTCTTACCTTATTTTATTGAGATAAGCTTCTATTTTTCATCAACGAGGGCGTTTTAATCAATTTTTAGAGCGATCGTGACGCCGTAATGGCGCACGCAAGAACTATCATCCATAGACCTGTTCTGTTCTGTTAATCCATTCGTCCCTTTCAGGACAGGCAAAGGTCGGAGACCATACAGCCTATTCGTTCGTGTGTATTTTCTGTGTTATGTATTATAAAGGCATAGCCTGTTCAATCGTATAACAATAATAAATATAAATAATCATAAATATGTATGATTCATCTGAATGATTTTAATCTTGTAGTTTTTCTTTCTGACTCTTCTTTCTTTGAATTATCTTTCTTTCTGTACTTAAATTGAAATTTCTTGAACAGTGTTCAAAATATATTTGTATAAATATTTATACGTCAACGAATTCTTCAGTAAATCCTTTAGCGAGCGCGGCACGTCTTCAATGGTCTTGAAAATATTAATCAAGTCATCAATCAGCACAAGGCGCTGAATGCCGAAAGATGAACACGAAAAAAATATGTGATCCAGTGTTTGGGATTCATTACTATTGCAATAATTACAAGACGGAGAGTTCACTATTTTCATTCTATGTAAATGTGCATTAAGGCGACAATGACCCAATCTTAGGCGACATATGGCTGAATAATATTTTCTATTACTATAATTAGTTTTCTTATTACAAAACCACGGGTTTTTATTTAAATCATTATTTATGCATTTGTACCATAATCCTTTTCGCTCATTTTCAGGGGAGTTCCTCATCTCATCCCAATGACTTTCCATCTTATTTATCAAATTCTTATTGATATCAGTGTAAGGAAGGGCAACACTTGACTTTATTTGTCTGATGTTCTGTGATGTATTTATCGTTTTTGCCAAAAAGTCGACGTTTTCATTTCCAATCACTCCACAGTGTGCCGGGACCCAAATGAAAGCAATTTCATATGATCTGTTCAGCTCAAGTTGATAAGTTTTCTTCATAATTTCGTAAATTAAATAGTTAGTTTTAACATGAAGCTTACAATTGTGTATCGATGTAAGTACACTCATACTATCACTGGCAATCACCCATTTTATAGACTCATCTTTACAATTTTCAATGTATTGCAACGCTGACAAGATAGCAAAAGCTTCAGCTGTGAAAATACTTGTATTAGAATCTATTCCTTCTCCAAAACCCACTTTCAATTTACTATCATAGAAGGCGACAGAAGTACAATGCTCGTTCTTGGCTGCATCTGTATATAATATCCTATAATTTTGCCATTTAAATAGTGATTCATTAAATGTCTCCTTCGAGTTGAGGGAAGGATCTATTTCTATATTACAGTAATAGTACTTGCTTTGGTATGTTCCTTCAAAGCATGGCCAGGTGATCTCTGTTCTGTGAATGTTTAAGGACCCAAAAAACTGCAGATAATCAGAAAGTTCATGAAGCAAGAACAAGGATTTTTTGTTTGATATTACTGATTGAGAACTAATAAGATTACTTAATAATTTATTAGATTTTATTGAATAAATTTTTAGTAAAAATCTATTTTTTAAATAATGAAATCTCACTCCAAGTGGAGGTATATTACATTCAATTTGCAAAATATTTATAGGTGTTGTCTTAAATGCCCCTGTTATAAGGCGTAAACCAGTATTTTGAATGAACTCCAACTTTTTAACTAAAGTTTTATTGGAAGCATAGCATAATGCTCCATATTCAAAATGACTTCTGATTAATGACTTAAAGGACTATGAAAGGAGTAATAAAATTTTGGGATCAGCACCCCAGTATGTTTTAGCTAATGATTTTAAGATGTTCAGAGCTTTAAAAGCTCTGGCTACTACATAGTCAAGATATTTATTCCATGACATATTGCTGGTAAAGAGAACCCCCAGGAATTTTACCTCTGATACCTCTGTTAATTCAGATTTATTATAGTAAATTTTTACTGGAGGATGAATTCGTTTGCCAAAAACTATGACTTTAGATTTCTTAGAGTTAATATTTAAATCTAAATAACCTAAATACCTCTTTAATCTATCTAAAGATTCATTAAGTCTAAATGCTATTTGATTTATACAATTTCCAGATAAATATATAACTAAATCATCTGCATATTGCAAATTACTCGTGAATGGTCCTAAATTCAAATTTAGCTGATATATATACAATAAAAATATTAAAGGGCTCAATATTCCACCCTGGCATACGCCTTTGGAAGAGTATCTGGGCCCATAAAGATTTCCATATTTTACAAAAACTTTTCTTTCATATAAAAAGTTATAAATCCATTTAATTAATTTTCCAGGTACACCAACTTTGTTGAGTTCTTCACAAAGTATTTTAAGATTGACATTATTAAAAGCACCCTCAATGTCTAGAAAAACAGAGACAAGAAGATTATTTTGAGCAATTGACTTTTGAATATCCAGCTGCAACAAAGCAATACTTTCCTGAGCAGATTTTCCCTTCCGAAAACCAAATTGATTATATGGTAAGATATTATGTTTTTCAATGAAAAATTCAAGACGTTGTTTTAAAAGCTGTTCAAAAATTTTACCCACGCAAGAAGTAAGGGTTATAGGTCGATATGAATCTTCATGAAACTCCTTTTTATCGGGTTTCAAAACTGGTATCAAGCAATCAACTTTCCAATCTTCAGGAATGTGATTTCCTTGCCATAAATTATTAAAGATTGCACACAAAATTCTAACACCATTTTCATTTAATTTTTTTAATAAAATATATGGTACGCCATCTAACCCAAATGCTGTGTCTCTCCTGCCATGCACTGCCATTTTTAACTCTTTTACAGTAAAGGGATTTACTAGAAAATGATTGAAAGAATTAATATTTTCAGCATAATGAAGTTCTTCGAATTTGACATAGTCTGGAGTGTACTTATTTAAGAAATTCATGATCCAATCATTATTATTATTAAATTTTTTTTACATACATATGTTTTATTAAATTTTTTCATTAAAGTCTCAGATTAAAGTCCATATCAAAGACATTGGAGTGTTCCGATTGAAAGAATGACACAATTCAGACCAACTATTCTCTCTTTCTCTTTTTAATGTTAATTTCTTAAATGCTTGCAATTTTTTGAAGTTTAAGTAATTATCAAGACTTGGGTCCTTTTTAAAAACTATGTATGCCTGTTTACTATTCTGAACTGCAATAGTACATTTGTTATTCCACCAAGGAAGACATGACTTTTTTTTACGACCTTTATGGACTTTATTACTATTTTGAGATTTGCAATGGGGAATTGATTTTTGAACAGCTAAATGTAATAAATTAACAAAATTATTATATGTAGTTAAAGGTGAATTGGAATCTATAACAAAGTTACACAACAAAGAATCAAGTTCTTTTTCAAATATATCCCAATTAACACTTTTGTAATTGGGAAACAATGGCAAGTTATTACCTTTGTCTGAATTTCCATGACTATTGCAACCAACAAGTAATTTTATTATTGCAGGTAAATGATAACTTCCTAAAGGATCGTCGTGTAATGACCAATCGCAAGTCAATGCAAGAGATGGAGCAACCAATGATAAATCTAAAACATTTGGACGCCAAGTGAGAGAACCAACAGTAGTTGGCTTACCATTATTAAGAAGAACTAAGCTATTATCATCAATGACATCTAGAAGATTTCTACCTCTACTGTTTATACTATTACTACCCCAAATAGTATGATGGGCATTAAAATCACCCCCAAGGATAAATGGCTTCGGAATATTTTTAATCAACATGTCTAAAGTGTTTTTATTAAAATTTGCAAGAGGTGGACTATAGAAACTCAATATACTAATTTCTTGATCATAAAGTTTAATCCTAATACAAATGTTTTGATGATCACTATCACAATATGTATCTATTTTTGTATATGATATACTGTTATGTATAATTAGCGCAACACCATTATGTTGGCTACCTATATCTTTTCTTTCAATTTTATAACCTCTTATATTGAATCTATGTTCAGGTTTTAACCAAGTTTCACAAATTATTGCAATATGTATGTCATTTTCATAAAGAAACTGGGATAAAAAATGTCGATTACTTAGTAAGCTCTGAGCATTCCATTGAACTATATTTACATAATCCATTATTTTTTAAATTGGGTAGTTTTTTTACTGAACGTTTCGAGAAGAATATTTTTCACATTATTAGAACTAATAGGGTTATTGTCTGTTTTAGATGATACAATTTTGACAATCGATTCTACAAGTAAATTCAAAAAAATATCTGATTTTAATACATTTTGTAGTTGTTTGTAAGGGTCATTTGTTGTTAATTTAGGAAAAGATTTTTCATTAAATAATTCTGCATATGTTACAGATCTTGACTTCATTTTATTTTCATTAATTTTCTGCTTTTTAATGGGACATTCACCTGATACTGCTATATGATTCCCATTGCAATTAATACATTTTGCATTTATTTTGTCAACCGAACAATTTTTAAAATTGTGATTTTCTGAGCAAATGGAGCACTTCACGGAGTTTTTACAAAATTTAGCAATGTGTCCATACTTCAAACACTGCAGACATTGCTTGACTGGAGGAATAAAAGGACTCACCTCGTGTCTCCATGAATCCAAATGAATATAGTCCGGTAGCTGGGTCGCTGCAAAAGTCACAGCCACTGTTGCTGTGGGTTTGTATTCGGTTCTATCATTTATAGTTACCCTTGACATAAGTCGTCTGACTTGAATTACATTTGTTGAAGACAATAGTGAAAAAATCTTTTTGTTGGAAAGTTCAAGAGGAACCCCCCTTATGACACCCGTGATCTCCGTCGAAGCAGCTGGGATACTAGGTTTCATGTTGACATTTTTGTGGTATTTGTCATTATTTAAAAATACGTTAGCATTAATTGCTAAATCAAATACGATTCCAATTTTGTACTTGTTGATGGTTTTTAAGTACTTCACACCATTAACACTATACTGTCTTAAAGCCGATGATATGGCGAGCTTTTCATGTTCTCCAATAGCCTTTTCCGGAATATTAGATGAAAGGAAAACTATGTATTCCTCTGCACGGCCGTTGTCTAAATATTTGCGAGTATAGTTCTGGATTCTGAACGGTTTGTACTTCTCATCATCATCTTCAAAGTCACTTGAAGACGACACCGATTCATTAGTCGGCGACGAATCTTTTTTACGTTTTAACTTGGCGCCCCTCATTATGGGGGCACCGGAATGCTATTTTTACTAATTTTTGTGCACTATAAGCGATATTAATAAATTTCTTGAAAATTTGTTATAAAAACGCGCCTTTTCTCTTCGACTGTTCCCGCGCTTTTCTCATCCATAGACCAAGTTCAACACAGCAGCTATCATCACCATAGACCAAAGAGTATATAAATCACTACGTTTGACCATAGATAACTAACAGTGGGTTAATCAACGGCATATCAACGGATAATCTGAGGGATAATCACTAGGTACGGAAAATCAGCAACACCGAACACTAAACTTATTTTCTGGTCTGTGATCATCACTTCTAGACTATAACTTGATTGAACTTGAACAGATTAGTATCATCCGGGCGCGCAAAATTCAAACTTTATTTATTGATATAGCTTTATTCATAGATTATAATTAATTTTATAATCTATGGCTTTATTGCACAAACATACAGTGAAATACATACCAACCTATGATACCAACACAGAAAAACAATATAACAGAAAACAGTGAGCGCAAAGGCCATAGATAATACATATATACTTGGGCTCCATACAAAAAAATGCGACAGACACACTTATACAACTAGCGCCAGTTTTTCCGCACGGATTGAAAGGGAACTAGGAATGGCGGGGTTTTTAAAAAGGTATATCTACATCTAGTAGGTACCTACTTTACTTTATACTTTCAAATTTATCATTTTTCGTCATTTGAAATTTAAAAAGAATTTTGTTCCTTATATTCATCTGTATACAAGTGGAAAATTAAAAAATTTTAAAATACCCACGACTTTTGCAGACTTGTAATTGAAAAAGGATTAAATAATTTTTTTGAAACTCCCCGACTAAAGGAAAGTAAGAACTAAGAACCTATCAGTATAATTACAAATCCAAGAAAATCCGCCGGAGCTGCTGTGTTTTGCCTATGACGGTGTTGATGGTGCTGTTTACCAGATGATGACTAATTCAATTTCTTGATACTTCTCATATACCGGCAGTTTATCAATACTTACTAATTACATTAATTGATATTAGAAACGAAAATAGCAATGGCAGCTCCGACGGATTTTCTTGGATTTGTAATTATACTGATAGGTTCTTAGTTCTTACTTTCCTTTAGTCGGGGAGTTTCAAAAAAATTATTTAATCCTTTTTCAATTATAAGTCTGCAAAAGTCGTGGGTATTTTAAAATTTTTTAATTTTCCACTTGTTTTATAGTTTTTCGATTAATATATTAATGTAATTTCAATTATATTATTATTAAAAAATGAATATTAATCTTCAAACTAGCCATTAGCTCCTCTAGCAGCGTTTGAAGGCATCATCCCTTCCAAGTCATAAAGAGACGTTTATTGTGGCGCCCCCTGCTATTCAATCACAAGAACAATTATCTACAAACCATTGCCAATGACTCACTAATATTTTATACGAAACTGTATCCAAATCGATTCAGTCGTTTTTGTAATAATTGAGAACATTCGTTTGCACTGTAAATGTTTTTTATGGCGCCCCCTGGTGATCCATGGTCGTAACAACTATCTAAGAACCATCGCCAATGAATACAAAACATTATATAGAAAACTGCATCTAAATCGGTCAAGCCGTTTTTGAAATAAATGGGAACATTCGTTTGCAATATAAATGTATTTTATGGCGCCCCCTGGTGATCGATGTTCGTAACAACTATCTAAGAACCATTGCCGCTGAACACCTAACATTATACAGAAAACCGCATCAAAATCGGTCAAGCCGTTTTTGAAATAAATGGGAACATCGATGTGCACAAACAAACAAACAAACAAAAATATTTTTGCATTATTGGTTTTTGTGAACAATTTAACATACAAACAAACATAAAATCTTTTCAATAGAGTAATGTACAAACGGTCTCTCACCCTAAACGCATATACCCGTACTCCGTTCCGTCGTGGGTAAAAATAATATCTCTCATTTAAATTTTGCATCCCTCTATGTTCAAGAAAACTGTAATAAATAATTAACTATAAATAAAAAGAGGAAAAAATATAAGAGGAATAATAATAATAAATACACTTTATTTGCACCACACAAGAAATTGTACAAAACAGAAATACATAACAAACTAATTTTAGGCACAAAAGGCGGCCTTATCGCTTAGCAGCGATCTCTGCCAGGCAACCTTGAGAAAAGGAAAACAAAGGAACTAGATTTTGCAGGTGGTGTAGATTCATAAACTATATACATACAAATAACTACAAACTAATACATAAACTAGGTTAAACAAATAAACAAAGATATTCAATACATAATCATCAAACTATAAACTAATATATACAATATAATATTATAATAAGGACAAGATAATATGAATAAATAACAGTCATCATTTGCATCAACTAGGTACTCAAATAGTGATCTTTGACCGCATTCTTGAAAATGTACAAAGATTTAGACTGTCGTATCTCGAGGGGGAGTGCATTCCATAAAAGAGTTGCCTGTACGGTGAAGGATTTTTGGAACATCTTTGTTTTATGGAATGGCATTTTAAGTGTCAAGGTACGACAGGTTCTGAGGTCTGAATGTTCCCCAAGAAATTTGAATTTCTCCTTGAGGTAAGGAGGGGTTCTAGGATCATATAATACACAGTACAGTAGAGAAAGAACATGCAGATCCCGGCGACGGCGGATAGGGAGCCAGTTGAGCTTTTGTCGAAATTCAGAGATATGGTCATACTTGCGTAGATCTACTACGCAAGTATGACCAAGTATCTACGCAAGTATCTACTTGTGTAGATACTTGCGTAGATATGAGATTGCGTAGAAAATATCAAGAAAATTCAAACTTTCAAAACAGAACGCGGTGGGCCGTGACGTCGCCAGCCACAAGGCAACGCTCATCGAGAACCATTATGTATCCCTAAGTATTACGATATGTCTATGTCAGTGCTATAGTCGCTATTTATTTAAATTATTTTAGCGGAATCACACCGGTAATGTTTTATGGAATAGAACCCGCGACCTCGCGCTGAATCTGAAATTCTAATTCTGAAAAAATCTGTTGGACGATCTCTCTAGCACAGTAACTGCGCTAGGGAGGTCATCCAACAGTTTAGATGGTCCATACTCTGTATCGCAGTGATGATCACTCAGTGCTCTTCAACGACTTCATTCGGACATAAATTTTTTATCCACTGAAGGTTTTCCACAAAATCTTATTTTCATTTCATCAATAAAGCAACAATGTAATATCAAACCATAGTCAACAGTGATTAAAGTTATACTCTCAGATGAAGGATGTTATACTGCAAGCATGTCAATTTTACTGATTAAGTATATGAGCTTTATAAATTAGGTATATCAAATGAGATCGTTAAAGGTCACTGAGATACAGAATAAAGGCCCACAGCCTGTAGACAAAGTGACATTTTAGTAGCGATGTCGCGAATAGAAAAGTAGAAAATGTATGGGATTGACATAAGCTAATGCTATGGAATGGCGTAAGCTAATGTAAATCGCAATCCACGTTCGTAACTGAACTTTACGAACATGGAATTTTTTTCTTCCTTAGATAACCAGTTACGAAAACAGTAATAATATTTCGTTTTCATATCGAAGTTTCATAACGGAACCCGTACATTTTGGCAAATAGAATGTCACTCTGTCCCAGGCCCTCTGAGCCTGTAGACAAAGTGACATTAATATATAACTTACCTATAGCCATATGCGATGACGCTAATAGAAAAGTCCAAATTTTATGGGATTGACTGAGAGATTTATTAGCATATGTCACATATTGTGTACATTAGCGTCACTTTGTCTAGGCTCTTATCAAGGCCTCCTCTGGAGCTTTTGGAAAGAGGTGGGGATGGAAACAACAAAAACAAATTGTTAATACTTATTTAAAATTTATTTAATAATAGAAATCTTAACTAAATTCAATATATTGTTCGTGACTGTAAAATTGGACAAATATTAAAACAACATATTATAATTAAAAAAAAACAATCGTTGAAAGCAATTAAAAGGATTATAATATAATTTTTTTTTAAATATTTCGTATAATTCAACTTTATCGTGATCCATTTTAAAATATGTACTTAATTGGTAATTAGTAAAATTAAAATTAAAAATCCAAAAATGATACAATCCCAGATGGGGTTAGCCACACATTTTTTTATATCATATTGTTCCACAAGTTCATACATCTAAAGATTGTCTAATATAAAAATGAACACTCCTGCACGTGTTTACACGTTAAAATAATAATGTAATGGAGAGTCGTTCAATTTTAGATTAGACGATCTCTGCCCACAAAACGAATTCTATATAAAAACGCGTCTCAGCGTGCGGCGTGCAGCCAGCGTCAAGTTGACAAATGCCATTAAAATAAAGAAAGTTTTGACGTTGCAACTATCTATTAATAAAGCAGAATAATAATATATTAAACATTATATTCTTCTTTATTTATTACAAATCAAGTTCCTTTCTACTACGCAACGTTTTATATGAATTTATTTTTTTGACGTGACAACGTCTTATAAATCGAAAGAGCCGGTTGCACGCACGAAAAAACATGACTCATCCGGCGTTACCGGCGTTACCTCGCTCATGCGGCGTTACCTCGCGAGCGCGGAACGAGCGACAAAGAAGACGTTGTCACGTTCAACTATCGTCAGTAAACCGACTTTACAGGCAACCAATTTTTTTGGAATACAGGATAATTTTTTTATCACCATTTCTTTTTATAGATCAAATCGTAGATGTATGTGGAACTATCAAATTAAAACAAGTCGTTGTATCTGCCTCATTAAAATATAAACTACTTAGGTATACAATTCTCATCGTATAACTTAAATCAGTGTACTGTATATAATACCTATGTAAAAACCACAGAGTTTTATGAAATTTGAGGTGACTTGATTCAAGGTATATAGGTATAGTATTAAAATAAGTTTATTTAATGTAAGTAACTAATTGTATTTATTCTAAGGAAGAGTGACAATAAATTTCATTTCATTTCATTTAACTATTATAGATATTTCAATCCACGATGACGCACCTCACTCAGCTGTCAAACTCCATACGAATCGAAAGAAACATAATGATGATTTTGACAGAGTGGGGAGCGTCTTCGTGGATTGAAATATCTATATAGTGGTGAAAATATTGACTATCACACAATGGTGAACATTATGACTGTGCTGCAATATTGTTAACTACTCGTTTATAACTCTTTACTAACTCGTTCCCCCTTAGAATGTAGTAATTGGTCAGCTGCATTGTACTACCGACGATGGAAAATGCAGCAACTGAGTATACACTACACCTAATGGTGACTATATTTACAACGATGCTTGCGAGCGTGTAAACTTCGAATTGTTAATCTGCGTACGGACTGCGTTCCGGTGTTATGCGTCTAACGTCGTATGACGTTATATGTCGGGTAACGCTATCCTTGCGTACATTGGATACAGGTACAGCTCCTATACGAACCATCGCAAAGTTGAACGGGAGGTCAGTCGAGCCATAGTGCTACGCGATCTTATTCACTTTCATAATTCTATTGAAATTATCGTTTCATTTGAAATTGCCTTTCATGCATCTTGGCGTTTAAAAGCGTACTGCACTTATTGCTATGACGACCGTATCGCAACTTCGAGCATGCTGCTAGAGATAAAATCATGCTAAGATAACCATACTGTAAAATATGATACTATACTTCTACAACAACTGTACTGTAAGTGATACTATACTGTTACTACTAGCATATTGCAAGCGATAACTTGTTGCTACTCGTACGACAACCATACTATGAGTTTTACTACAGTGCTACGTTGAACAATGTATACAGCGTGGCGTATACTACTACGACTGTACTGTGAGTGATAATATACTGCTACTAGGAGAATCCTAAAAGCGATTGTGTTGCAACAAAGGCCATACTGCGTGTGATAGTATACCGCTGCAATGATTGCACCGCAAGTGACACTATACTGCGAGAGCGAGTGATACTATACTGCTACTAAGAAAATCCTACGAATGATTCTGTGTTGCAACGAAGGCCATACTGGAACATACTGCGGGTGTTACTATGCCTACTGCTACTAAGAGAATCCTAATCATTATTGTGTTACACAAAAAGCCACACTGGGCCATACTGCGAGAGCGAGTGCCACTATATTTTGAGGTTGTAATGCAGGTTGTGATGCACGCAGTCGGCGGCGTCGGGCGTCCCGCTCTCGGCGAGCAGCGACGCTACAAACGTCTCTTGCTGCTTGAGACGCGCCACCAGCGGCTCCCACGACCCGTAGTTCAGCTCCATCAACTGCACGGCTTTCTTTATTATTTTATGAGCTTCCAAGCACCATTCCCTGCAGGAATCACAACAAAAAAGTTAGTTAGTTAGAATAGGATCTTTTTTTTTACTATATACAATTTAGTACTTGACTGCGATCTCACCTGATGATAAGTGATGATGCAGCCTAAGATGTTATCGTACTAACTTGGAAGGGTAGGTAAATTTACCCCAACGGTTTCTACAAGCATCGCACCGGAACACTAAATCGCTTGGCGGTGCGTCTTTGCTGGTAGGGTGGTAACTAGCCACGGCCAAAGCCTCCCACCAGACCAGACCTAAGCCAATTTAGAAATTATAAAATTCCTAAGTGGCCCGTAGCGGGAATCGAACCCGCGACCTCCCACTCCAATCCGAGCGCGCCGCCATTGCACCAGGGAGGTCGTCGAATCTCGCTATACAAAGACCTTCAGCAAGCTGTTTAAGGCTTTAAGATGGCCGAATGACAGTTTACAGGGGGACGGAGCAGCCGCGTGCACACTGATTTACTTAAATTTCGGGGAAATTATTATTAGGTCCTTACATATGAAATTGGCGTTTTGTCGTACTTGCCACTTTGATCTCAAATATCTCTTCTTTGGTTAGAAATTCTAATTTCAAATTTATACAGCTATTTACTCATGCTTTTGTGTTTTGAAAATCGTAATTCATTTGTTTTTTCTCTTTTAGTTTTTTTTTTGCGCCACTCTGTTTACAAAATGGAAAACTTGAAATATCGCGTTATTTATGAGTACGAGTTCCATCGTGGCACCATTGCTGCAGAAACGGCTCGAAGGATTAATGATGTGTACAGCGAGGGTGTCGCAAAAGAAAACACAGTGCGTTTTTGGTTCCAACGTTTTCGTTCTGGAAATTTCGACCTGCAGAACAAGCCCCGTGGACGGCCGGAGACCAAAGTTGACAATGAAGAATTGAAGGTTATTGTGGAAGAGGATCCATCGCAAACCACGTCCGAGCTAGCTGCAGGCTGCGGTGTTAGTGATAAAACTGTTTTGGTTCACTTGAAGCAAATTGGGAAGGTGAAAAAGCTTGAAAGGTGGGTACCTCATGAATTGAGTGCAGCAAACCAACAAACGCGCGTAGACTGCTGTGTTACATTACTCAACCGGCACAGTAATGAAGGGATTTTAAATCGAATCATTACCTGTGATGAAAAATGGACCCTGTATGATAATCGGAAACGCTCATCGCAATGGTTGAACCCTGGCGAACCAGCCAAATCCTGCCCCAAGCGAAAATTGACTCAAAAAAAATTACTTGTGAGCGTTTGGTGGACTAGCGCCGGCGTCGTTCACTACAGCTTTCTTAAATCTGGCCAGACGATTACGGCGGATATCTATTGTCAGCAACTGCAATCCATGATGGAAAAGCTAGCTGCTAAACAACCGAGGCTGGTCAATCGTTCTAGGCCACTGCTGCTTCAGTACAACGCTAGACCACACACTGCACAACAGACGGCTACCAAATTAGAGGAGCTTCAATTGGAATGCCTAAGACATCCACCTTACTCCCCGGACCTTGCTCCAACAGATTACCATTTTTTTCGAAATTTGGATAACTTCTTACAAGGGAAAAAATTTAACCCCGATGAGGCAGTCCAAAGCGCTTTCAAAGATTTTATTGATTCCCGTCCGAATGGCTTTTTAGTAAAGGGATCAATGAACTACCTATAAGGTGGCAAAAGTGCATAGATAGCAATGGTACATTCTTTGATTAAATATAAATATCTGGGTGACCGAGCTTTGCTCGGTTGCCAATAGATGGCAGCAGGGTTCATATTGTTTTTTGGTAAATTCGACATTTTCTAAAAGTGAATCCTAGCTAGATCGATTTATCTCCCCCAAAACCCCCTGTATACTTAATTTCATGAAAATCGTTCGAGCCGTTTCCGAGATTCAGATTATATAGAAATATATATATATATATACATATATACAAGAATTGCTCGTTTAAAGGTATAGGATTAAAAAAAAATCGACTTTATGTTCCTCCCATACAAAACGCCAATTTCATATGTAACGACCTAATACTTTACACGATTGCAAGAAGGTTTAAAAATAAAACTGTCAATCAAAGTTGTAGTAATTTTTATATACTTTTTTTGTGTGCAAGAATTAATTAAATAGCTTGTGCCGTTGCCGATGTTGCGATGCCAATCGCGCCAGTAGTTGTACCTACCTATAGTCTACGTGCTGTGGCGAACTGAGAATTCTCTCTAGCATAACATCCGATAACTTCCTCAATTCATGGGCTACCTGCAATATTGAAGGATGCGTGTAATAAAATAACCAAGAATACTGTACCATTACAATACTGCACCAGCCAGCAAAAGAGGCATTGCTGGACGAACGTATAAATGTGGGCCGAGGCACACATATACGTGAGTCTAACAATGCCTAGTCGTGACCAAGGCGTGGATAGGACAGGACTTTTCTCAAACAATGCACGGAAATTTAAACTAAGTAGTACCTATACTGTTTCCATTCGTCTATTTTGTCTTTGACACATGAAATCACATGAAACAAATATAGCAATAGTAAGGGGCCAGAGAGAGATAAAGGTAAAGTGGTCTCTTTTCGGTCCCTCGCTATTGCTATATCTGTTTCATGTGTCAAAGAGAAAAAAGTCGACTTAAAGTCGAGATTTTTTGTTTTGCCTAAGAGATGGTTTTATTTAAGAGATGGTGATACGGCCCCAGGTATGCAAGTGTGCCAGCTAAAGGCAAGTGTATTTCCGGTTTTACCAAATTCAAATTTTATTTAGTTTTCGTGATCTGTATGCTAATAATACAATATAGACTTATGTCAGTAACATTTTGGAATGGCAGTATCATCTTTGTATGTTTATATAAAATTCTTTGCGTTTTAAAGTGTGCTAGATAGTTCAATCCACGATGACGCACCCTACTCTGTCAAACTCCATGCGAATCGAATGAAACGTAAGCGATTTTGACAGAGTGGGGCGCGTCGTCGTGGATTTAAATACCTATAACTTAGAAAATTATTGAGAGAATTATCAAATCATACATCAAATTAGTACATAGGCAATGAGTTTTGCGCACATAACATTTACATCAAATTTTTTTCATAATACATTGATAAATTAGCATTTAGTTTTTTAGCTAAACCATGTAGTTTTGACGACCTTCCTGGCGCAGTGGTGGCGCGCTCGGATTTGAGTGGGAGGTCGCGGGTTCGATTCCCGCCACGGGCCACTTTGGAATTTTATAATTTCTAAATTAGCTCAGGTCTGATCTGGTGGGAGGCTTCTGCCGTGGCTAGTTACCACCCTACCAGCAAAGACGCACCGCCAAGCGATTTAGCGTTCCGGTGCGATGCTGTGTAGAAACCGTTGGGGGTAAATTTACTTACCCTTCCAAGTTAATACGATAACATCTTAGACTGCATCATCACTTAACATCAGGTGAGATCGCAGTCAAGTACTAACTTGTATACAGTAAAAAAAAATTGTAGATGCATAAATGTTATGTTCGCAAAACTCAATGTTAAAAGCCTATGATATATAGTTGGCCTACTATTTTCGAGAAACCAAATAAAATTTTAATTTGGCGTCCACAATCCACATCCGCTTGAATTATTATACTCTGTCCATTCGTTTGTTTTCTTTTTGCCACAAGAGAGATAATATATAGCAATAGCGACCAGACCACGAGGGACGAGGGACCAGAGAGAGACAAACGTAAAGTAGTATCCTTTGAGCTTAAAAGGGTATTTTAATAAAATTTACTTATTAGTAGTTTCTATGTTTCGTACCTCAACGCTGAAGGATCCAAACTGGTACTCTAAGCTCTGGATGTTTTGTTTAATGAGTTCCATGCTTTTGCTGAATTCACCTGTAAGTATATCATTATTTTCCTTGTTATTATTTAAAATTACGGTACAAAACAGTGCGATAAAGTCATAAAATAATCGCGCCTGAACGCTAAATCGATTGGCGGTGGGTTGGCTTGCTGGTAGAGTGGTACCTGATGTTAAGTGATACGCATACCCATGTCAGATGCAGTCCCATAATTTTGCATTGCAATATCATACGAAAAAGGAGTGCAATGATTTTGGGGATCAGGTATGTATATACGTCTGAACGACTGAAGAGATTTGGACATATGGGGTATCGTTACAATTCTTACGTCATTTCGAGTTATATAATAGGCTATATTTTTTTAGAAAAAGACAACCCATCCTATAGAAATCAGTGCCGCCCATTCTTTTCAGTAGAGATCATGAAACAATAACAAGTTTGCATCAATATTTGATCGATTTTATAATGTATTGTAAAGTGCATTGGATGAAATCACTTATCAGAAAATGTAACTTAAACTTAATATTGTAGGTATTGTGAAATGATGGAATGATACGAAAGCTTAATAGATCTATAATATAATATTTTTAGTCACAATACCATTAACTCAATCTTATCAAACATTCACTCAGTCACGTGCCGCTTGGACAAAGACAACCTATAGAAATCAGTGTCGCCAAGCTCACTCTTTTCAGTAAAGATCACTACATAATATTCGATTACTATTAAAATCGAAAGAAGCTGGTGAAATTCAGTAATGAAGTGGTTACAATACAAATAATAAAAAAGACTGACAACGTAACTAGTTTTAAATTGTTTCTTTCAGTTTCATTCCAAATGACATTCTACGGTCTGTCTCAAACGCCAAACTAGACCTGTTATATTTTTACAACTATAAGGCTATGCGTATGCTGAGACGCAAGCGACATAGCACAGCACAGTACAGGACAGGGCAGTTGAGACAGACATGTGCCCCCTCCGCATGCTGCGACGCAACGCAACTGACATTCGCGTCCTAGATTCCTAGCTAGTAGGTACAAGGAATAGACGTTTGACGAACAAGAGTTATCTGACATACAATTTAAAAACTACTTTCGGTTAGATATAACTCAATTTGATTATGTGCACAACATTATATGTGAAGAATTCGCAAAAAAGGATGCAATTTTCGTCTCGACGTGCACGCGTCGCGCAGAATTCTGTGCCGGCACTACAACGAGACGCAGAGCAGGAAAGACACATGTCTGCGTCGCATGTGCCTGCGCCGCAGCGTACGTAGTTCAATGACGTTCCATGCTTTACAAAATCTGCTCTGCTCTGCCCTGCGTGGACCTGCGTCGCCTGCGTCTCAGCATACGCCTAGCCTAACACTAGGACACTGACCGAGGTCCGCGTAGAGGCGCGCCAGCCGGTCGGCCGCCGCGCGCAGCGACGCGTGCTGCCGATGCCACACCTGCTGCTTGAGGCGGTACGACGCCTGCATCTTCTCGCACCGCTCCTCCAGGCTCGCCATTTGTTCCGCTGAAATCAATTTGTCACGTTTCAATATCGAAATCAATATGTTTAAACGAATTTAACTTAACAAAAAAACCAACTTTTTACATTTCACGATTCACATTTCACGCGTTCAAAAAATCCTTTCGTATAAAACACACTTTCGTATAACACACATTCCCTCGACAGTTTTTTTAGCGAAGTGACTCTCGTATATCAGGTTCTGTGCACGCGCTTAATTGAAACACGCCCATACTAAATAGCTCATTTTTCGAAGCAGCGCAACTCTCTGCCTTCGCTTGTTTGATGCGATTTGCAATAGAGATGCTTGATATTTTAAAATGTTATAGGCAAAATGCCTTAGAAATAATAACTTTAATTTTTTTTTTTTGTTTATTGGATGAATTTGTTAGGATAGGCACTCTTTATGCCTATATGGAGTGCAGGCCATTGATGACAGTTATACCTTTCATACGCATTGTCTGCATCATCCTGATTGGATGATAGGAAGAATGGAGTATGGCCAGGCCAGTCTCACCTTGGTCGGACGGTCACGTGATAACGTGACCGTCCCGGCTACAAGTAGAGGTCCGGACCTAAATATTTCAGGTTGCCGCTCGCGGGCCAAGTTGCACGCGCTAGTTCAGTACGGTCTATTTTACGCGCCGTCTGTCTACGGCAGCCCTAGTACGTCGTAAGAGATAAAGTTAGGCAATAGAAAGAGACCACAACATTGCGTTTGTTGCGTGTCGATTTTGAGGGCGGGGCCAGGCGCTATTGCGAAATGAATTGCACTTTTGGAGTCAGCGCTAGAGTCGCTATTTTTTTAAATCATCGTGCGGAGTAAGCCTTCTGTACTTGTACTATTTAGTGTTCCGTGGTATGGCCGGCATGAGATGAGTTGATCGGTACCTTGCGTGGCCAGCTCGTCGGCGCGGTCGATCTGCGCGAGCGCGCGCTCCGGTTGGAACTGCGCGCCGCACTGCTGGCAGCGCGGCCGGCGCCCCTGCCACGATACGGGGCCCTTGCACGACTGGCACGCGTACGCGCTGAACACCGACTGCGCGACAAGTTTTCGTCAAGTGATTAATTAATGTTAAATTTCTTGAGATGTTGCTATTAAAGCACGGTCGCGGAACACGAAGAATTTCGTACATTGACCTGTTACTACCTGTCTCTGTCACACACAGGACGGGGTCATTGCATCTGTGCGAGCGTGACCGCATTATTTTGACGCGGGAGTGACAGACACAGGTAGTAAAAGGTTAATGTAAGAAATTCTTCGTGCTCCGCGACCGGACTTTAGATACGAATACTTATACGAATCTTACAATCGCTTTATCCAAAATATTAACCGAAGTTGGTCTCCTAGGACCCAATAATTCATTTGTTTAGTTGATTTGTAATTATGATATGAAACTAAGGTTTGATAAACAAACACACAAACACACACGCACACGCACACACGCACACCTAAACAAGTTTTTTTATGCATTATTTGTGACGGTACAAAGCAAACTGAGCGAGTAGAAAATTAGTTTTAATTATATAGATTTATCTGTATCTATTATTATATTATGCTATATTTATGTAGGTATTTCATATTTTGTATATATCTACCAAATTGTGTTAATTTTTTCCCTAACCTTTCCTACTCCCTATCCATGCGCACTATACCCTAATACTGTCTCAATCTAAAGCCGTGCTGGAAGAAAATCCTTTTGGATTAAGCGCTGTTATTGTACCGTGTTTTATTATGTGCAATAAAAAGTAAATAAATAAATAAATAGTAGAAAGGTAGATATGGATGTGGGAAGTCACCGCGAAGTTCTTTCTGTCGCCGTCGCTGCACGCGCTGCAGCCGCACGTGAACATGTACTGCGCACGCAGCTGCGCGCGGCGCTGCGCGGTCGGCTCGCGCGCGCGGTGCGGCCCGTAGCAGTTGAGCACCTCCGAGCCGGCCGCCAGCTCGCGCGAGCACCGGATTATCAGTCTGCTCCTGTAGAACCTGCGCCCGATAATAATCAGTATTACTGGCCTTTAATGTTGGGTTATATTTTTTATAATTCGAGTATAATAATAGAAACAGGTTGAACCCTTATAAATAAATAAATACAAGTAAATATAAGTATCAGGATATTACATACATCGCAACCTAGACCCAAAGTAAGCGTTAGCTTGTGTTAGGGGTACTAGATAAGTACAAACATACACATACTAATATACATACATATAGTATATTGAAATACACCCAGACACTGGAAAACATTCATGCTCATCACACAAACATTTACCAGTAGTGGGAATCGAACCCACGACCTCCAACGTAGACGGCAGGTTCGCTGCCGCTATGCCATTCGGTCGTCAAAATTTATATATATTTAAAATACTAAATCGCTCTCGGCCTGTATTTGTTTACATTAACACTAACAACTTTTGTTCTACGACTTCTTTCTTTACTCGATATTTTGAAAAATATCAAATTTTTAATATTTTAGACTTAGAGAAATACTCTACTTGCTCCTTCTCTGTAATGTAACATCGGCAAGTGGCTACAGCGCGGCGGCCGGTGCGCGCACTTGCGGCGAGAAACCGCAACAGTGTAATGTCACTTAACAGAAATGACATTTATTTGTATGAAATAAATTAATACTAAATTTTTAAAACTTGTAGAACAAAAGTTGTTAGGATAATGTACTACTACAGGCCGAATGCTATTTGGTATTATTTTATATAACACTGTATATCATCATCACACACGTATACATTATAAAACCATCCGGATATAGTCCGGATATAAGGTCCGGATATGGAGCCATCCCGTATCTCCCAAGTTTATGATACGAAAATTCTGAAATAATTAGGATTAAAAGGGATTAGTGTATATTTTACGGGAAAAATAAAATAACCTCTGTATCTATTATACTTTTGTTGATATTAACAATTAACCTCAAAAAACATGTAAACTATAGGTAGTACGGAAACGCTATAGTGCGCGAGTCTAACTCGTACTTGGCCAATTTTATTTGAATTTCGTTCCATTTCCATTCCATCTATCGAGTCGCTATGTCATATGGCTAGGGCTTCGGTTACCGCGCTACTCACGTGTTGATAATGTTGGGTTCGCATGAATGGTTCATCATAGCAGCGGAAGGGTAGATTGCAGTAGCTCGACGGACCTCTTTTTCGGATATTGTGCGACCTGTATTCAAAGTAAAACAATCACTCATTATTGCTCCAAGTCCGAAGCGTTTGTGTATTCACTTGTTACAACATACAAACCACTACACAATACGACAAATTGACATTTTGAACTTTTTTTGAATATCAACTATTGACAGATTATTTTGTGGTTTACGCTGAGAATCGTACGATGCCAGCGACGCCACATTGAAAATCGATCGTATTAATAATGAAACAAAATATATTTGCACAACTAAAGAATTCGTTTAAACTAAATAATTTTATTTTTCCCGGGAACAACAGATTTGTCTTAATTTTTTTGAGGTCAAGTACAGTCGCGGGATTAAAAAGTTCGCCACCTTAGTGTCGATTTTCCCTTGCACTAGTACTGCAAGAGTTCACAATGTCAACATACTAAAACAATCGACTAGTACAAACGAATCACTTTGAAAATTGACGAACCTTTTCATTTTGCGACTGTACAAGACCTAGCCCAATTTGAAACATCTCTTATGTAGAAAAAATTGGTTGCCTGTAAAGTCAGTTTACTGACGTTAGTTGAACGTGACAACGTCTTCTTTGTCACTCGTTCCGCGCTCGCGAGGTAACGCCGGTAACGCCGCATCAGCGAGGTAACGCCGGATGAGTCATGTTTTTTCGTGAGTGCAACTGGCTCTATCGATTTATAAGACGTTGTCACGTCAAAACCTGTACGAACCCTAACTGTCTTGTGGTGTCTTACCACTGTTGCCGTCGTCTTCTTCGACGGCGCAGAGGCTGAGCGTCGCGTGTCCGTTGCACACCAGTTGCCCCAAGCTACGCAGCATCAGCGCGGCGGCGAACAAGCGCACCTCCTCGTCGGGCAGGTTACGCGGCATCTTCCTCGACGCGCACTCGAAGAACGACGTGTACTTCTCTAGGTACAGCGTCAACATCGTCGCCGTCTACGGAGAACGTTTCTTTTCACAAAAACATTTTCCCAAAAAGTAGCAATTTCCACGTGTGTTTTGCGTGCGGAAAGTTATTATTTTCCGCACAACACCGACGTTGAAAAGTAATAATTGTAGGAGTTAATGTGGAGACCGTAGTCTATAAAAGATTAAGTTTGGATTTGATTAAGCCTGATACGGGATTCCATACATCCCTGGTCATTATCCTTTCGAATAAATTGAGTAGCAGTGCGTGGTGTGTAAACCAAATCAACTCACCAGAGCATACTGTACATAGTCTGTATTGTTCATTTTGTCGAAGTTGGTGACCAGATTAAACATCCTGAAGAAAGCGGGTGTATCTTCTTTATATATCTTTATGTTGTCAACTTGCGAGTAACTTCGGAAGAGTTGCGCCGCCGTCGTGGTCTCGTTCAGGAGTATAGGCGGTTCCGGGAACTCGTCCTTGGCGCTTACGAGTAAAACCCTGGAATAAACGTCCCACTTCATTCAAAACTCGTCGTCGTCGTTCGTCGTCATTTCAGCCGATGGACGTCCACTGCTGGACATAGGCCTCCTGAAATGACCGCCAAACACCACGATCTTGCGCTGCCTACAGCCAGCGACTCCCCGCGACCCTCTTAATGCCGTCCGTCCACCTGGTGGGGGGTCGACCGACACTGCGCTTCCCGGTGCGTGGCTGCCATTCCAGCACCTTGGGTCCCCAACGTCCATCGGTCCTGCGAGCTATGTGCCCCGCCCATTGCCACTTCAGCTTTGCGACACTTTGAGCTATGTCGGTTACTTTGGTTCTTTTGTGCGGAGTGAACCTTCTGGTACTATTTAGTGTTCTGTGGTAGTAGCGAGTCGTATGGTTCATTACCAGTCTCGTCGCGATAACTTATGCCAAAAGGGACCTGTTATATTTTTACAACTTTAGTGGGTATTACCTTAGAGCCAAATGCGCGATGCCTATAGTGGGGAAGAGGGAGAACTGCGCCCCCGCGCACTCCCAGCGGTGTAAGGCGAGCGCGGCGACTCGGCAGCTCTCCCCGCAGTACACGCTGCGGGAACACTCGCTGCAACTGTCATTTAAAATTTGTATTTTAATTCATTTGCTCAAAAAGTAGACTTTTTTGTTACAGCGCCTTCTCGCGACTCGCTTCTATCGTCAGTCTATCTGGTCTGCCAACACTTCCTTCCCGTGCGGGGTCGCCATTCCCCAACGTCCGTAGGGTCTTCGAGCTAAGTGCTCCCGCCCATTGCCACTTCAGCTTTGGGATATGTTGAGCTATGTCCACTTCCTTCCCGTGCGGGGTCACCATTCCAGCTCTTTGGGTCGCCAACGTCCGTTGGGTCTTCGAGCTAAGTGCCCCGCCCATTGCCACTTCAGCCTTGCGATACGTTGAGCTATGTCGGTGACTTTAGTTCATCTACGTATCTCCTCATTTCTGATCTGATCACGAAGAGCATAGCTCTCTCCATCGCCCGCTGAGTGACTCTGAGCCTTCTTATGAGGCCCATAGTAAACAGAGAATAAAGCAACACTTTTACCTTAAGAATTAGCATCGGATTGTAGGTTTATGGCAATGAATTTTGCGGGCATAATATTTATGCATCTACATGTTTTTAATAGAAACCTTGCTCGAAAATTTCCTCTCACCTCATATTGGTTCCCGAAAGATAATTTTTTGCAGTTTCCTAGATATCAATAGAAGTAAATGAGTATTGTTGAGCAGAGTTATTATTAAAACTTGTAGATGCATAAATGTTGTGCCCACAAAACTCATTGCCATAAGCCTACGATGTATAATTAGCCCAATATTAGCGAAAACTAAATAAAATTTGAATTTCGCGAGATGGTAGGGCTTGTTGTAGGGCTTGTTGTACATTAAACTCTTCTCTCGCTACTGGGCACAAGTATAATCTCAAAATGTTGGCCAAATGCAAATCATGATTCACATATTTTGAGGGATGGGTACATCCCTCTTAAGGCTGGCTGAATGTGTAAAAAGATAATAGAAGCAAAGAAACTCACGGAACTGGATTGATGTCGCCTGCGCAACACATTTCGCACACAGTGTCCTCGGAGGGCAAAGCGACCCACGCGTAGGGCTCCTCTGAGAATAGGACGTCGCCGCGTTTCGTGTTTTCTGTCACAACCACGTGTCTGCCTACTGTGTCGTTGCGTCTGTCAACAGTCACTATTGGCTATTAAACTAATTTTGAATTTGATAAGAAATATTACTTTAATATAAACAACGATAAAAATAATAACGTTTTTCGTAACGTCATTAGATTTTAATATTTCTTTCAGTGTATGAAAGAAATATTAAAATCTAATGAAGATTTACAAAGGCATTTACATTTTGGAGTAGGATCTTATGTCCCTTTCTCGCAAAACGAAAATTTGTATGAAGCCGCACAAATCTACTATAGCATTCGTGAGGTGTGACGTCATAATTCAATGTCGCTATCTCTGCCTACTCAGAAATATTTAAATGCTTATAACTTTTTTATTATTTGAACGATTTAATTAGTTTTTTCAGTCTACGTCATTTTTTTTATCCTACTTTATAATAAAGCAATAAAAAAGTTGGAGTTTTAAAAAAAC
Organism: Coenonympha arcania; assembly: GCA_036785405.1. Lineage (NCBI taxonomy): Eukaryota > Metazoa > Arthropoda > Insecta > Lepidoptera > Nymphalidae > Coenonympha > Coenonympha arcania. Next base: position 13,748,178 of record CM072082.1, read on the forward strand.
AATTAATTATGACCATTATTAGACACGAGGCTCAGGCACTAATAGTACTGCTTCAGTCAATATTACTCTGCTGCCTGAAAATTAATACTGACCTCAATTCGATGGCACCGGAAGCTGCATTAAAGTTAGGATTCTTGCCCCTATACCATTCAGGAAGAGACACTTCCTCATCAATGCTCACATCACCTTTGAATGATTCCATTTTCTTTTCCAATATTTTGATGTGTCGTTCAAATTCCACTGAAATAAAATATCAAACACTTGTACAATATACATTGCACACAAATTGATTGAGCGCTTTTAGAATTTAGACACATTTAGTGTGAATGAATTATATTCCCTCTTTTAATAACCCTTTCAAAATGTAAAGGTTTGACTTCAGCAGAAAAGCTAGAAGTGAGTACTTTTAGCCCGGACTTTGAAATATTTTATTATGTAAGGCTGAAGATTAATACCGTAACTATGCTACATTTCACATTAAACACACTATACACAATAGTATACTATAGGTACGATTCGACCTGGCAATGCGTTGTAGAAAATTGACAGGAATGAACCACTCAAGGGCTCTAATAAAATCCTTCAATGAGAAAGCATCCTCTGAGGCCCTGGACCTCAGCAGGAAAAACTTGTGTATACTAGTGTAGGCATTAACAGGGCACTGTGGACTAAATCGACACATGAACAACCTGAAATTGAGGGATACAGACATGCGTGACGCGGAGCGGGTGATACGATTGGCTATAATTATACGGCAGTGCTGTCAGCAGACAGTGACAGACTAGCTCATTGGTTGAGTAACTACCTCCCCACATCCCGCAGACCATCAGGAGGGTCAAGTTTATAGCGGTTTGCCTATAATTATTTAGGTTTATTTATTATTATAATTATAACATACGGGCATCTGAAGCTGACAGTTGAAGGGAGTTTGCATGTTGAATAGCTTCATCGATTGCACTACGGGCCTCAGATAGTCGCCGAAGTTCGATGAGGCAGTCGGCACGGCGCAGAAGCAATTTGTGCCGCAGCTCTACTGGGTACCCGTGTTCCAAAGCCAATGCAATATCGGACAAGCAACTCTGAAAAAGTGTTTTATTTCAGAATGTGAACATCCTCTGATAAATATGGCTCCTAGATTGTGTAAAAAAAACGTATTCATTGTTAGCGTAATTTTTAACAAATTCTGTCTGCTAATTGGTTTCCTGATTTACATCAGCCAATGGGGGAGCAGAATTCGCTAACGATTACGATAACGATGAATGCGTTTTTCTTACGCAATCAGACCCCTGGTCTTTGCACTGATTTAATCCAGCAGTTTCCCACAACACTCCCATAGGATTCAGGACCACTTGCCCCAACTAACTTAATTACAGTAAAACAGCACAAGAGAACAAAATATCATTGTAAGTGCCATTGTTTAACAATTGATATCTCTATTATTGTTAGTTGAAGCAACTGGGCATTACAGTCATGACTGTATGAAACTGAAAATCTTTATTTTTCACATAGGCCTAAATAATAGGCTCTTATGCAAAGTCAAAACTCTGCCACCAGGTTCAGAAAACAGGTTTGCACTGAGAAGAACTGGCATGATTAGAGTATCTCTTCCTTAATGTCTATTCGCCCTGTTGATGACATGTTGATGACATGTTGATGACTCGAGTTACTCTGGTAAGTCTTTATCAAGGAAAGATACTTGGTAAAGCAACTACTATAATTAATAAGCTGTTCTTAAGTAACAAAGTATGTTGAATCTATAACCTGTTACATATTTATTCTTTCTATGATCACTAATACAAAAACTAAAAAATGTACGGGAATGATATTTGTTTTTAGATCAAAGTTCAAACAGATTTGTCAATCTCATATTTTTTCTTTAAGATTAGCCATTGTAGAAAGATAATATGTATAGAAAGATAATATTATGTGACACGGCTAGTCAGTTTGATAGTTTATTGAAATATAAAAACAAAGCCAATACCTGGAATCTCTTCAAACGCAGCAAAGCAGCTGATCTATTTGCTAAAGCAAGTGAATACATAAGGCTGTTATGTTTGGCATACATCACACTTTTCACATAACATTTGTAACTTTCCTCGACATAGTTTGTTCGAAACTTTTCATTGCCCTTTTGTCTCCAATTAGAAGAAACCTCATCACATTTTAAGGCAGTATCAAATTCACTGGTTTTTCTGCAATACTGGGTTTTCATTTGTTGCAGCCAATGAAGTAGGATTTTTCTGGAAATAGGGCATGATAAAAAAACAACATTAAGTACTAAAATTCTTCATTTTTTAACTTAGTTTTAGGTTTGTGCACTACTGCTTGATATAAAAATTAATTATAAATCTCAATATCCTCCATGCATAGAGTTTGAATAAAAGGCGTTACAAAGATTCTTATTTTTATTGAGATGACAAATCTATGAATAAAATGAATTTTTGAAATACTAGCTGACCAGGTAAAAGTTCTTTTGCCATATAACTTATTCCCAAGGGATATCTAAAATAGTTTACGTCCAATGATCAGGGCCCTATTCATCAAAAGTTACAAGCCTTGTATTACAAGCGATTCTCTTGTAAATTTACAAGAGAATTGAAGAGAATCGCTTGTAATACAAGGCTTGTAACTTTTGATGAATAGGGCCCAGACCTACCATATATTATCTACAAAAATCCATAAAAGTCGGTCATGCTATACTGGAGGAGTTTTGTCATAAACACTGTGACACAAGAATTATAGGTAAGACTAGCAAACCCAGCAACGTTGTTTTACCATTAGGGATACAAAAGTAGCTTACAATCTACTCTGAGACCTACCAAACATGCACAGAAAATGTCATAACAATCGATCGAGCCGTTTCGGAGGAGTTTGGTAACAAAATTGGCACGAGAATTTTATATATAAAGAGAGAAGAGGGGTCGGCATTTGAAATACGCATCTGGATTTTTGGGGTGGGGGCGGAGTGGGGGACGAGGGGGGAGGGTAGGAACCCTCCCCACCATCCCCCGTGGCGCGGAAACCTATAATTTTTTTTTTATTATTTTTTTATTTCGACTATAGCCTAAGAAAAAAGTGGGGGACCTAGGAAATCAATTAAATATTTGTTGTATTATTTTACTATCTCAGAACCAACCAACAATGTGCACCTATAGGTAATTAGGTTAAGGTTACTTTCCTTTTTTGACCACCCAGAAATAGGAGCCCCGCGAAGCGGGGCTCCGTCGACATGCTCTTGGAGGGGAAGAGAGTGACGGCTAAGGAGTTTTCCTAGGTCCCCCACTTTTTCTTAGGCTATAGTCGTAAATTCTTATATAAGTAAAGTTAACACATAACCTCAAAAAAAAAAAAAAAATATAATTAATTAAATATTTGTTGTATTATTTTACTATCTCAGAACCAACCAACAATGTGCACCTATAGGTAATTAGGTTAAGGTTATTTTCCTTTTTTGACCACCCAGAAATAGGAGCCCCGCGAAGCGGGGCTCCGTCGACATGCTCTTGGAGGGGAAGAGGGTGACGGCTAAGGAGTTTTCCTAGGTCCCCCACTTTTTCTTATGCTATAGTCGTAAATTCTTATATAAAGTTAACACATAACCTCAAAAAAAAAAAATTATAGGTTTCCGCGCCGCGGGGGATGGTGGGGAGGGTTCCTACCCTCCCCCCTCACCCCCCCTCCACCCCCACCCCATAAATCCAGATGCGTATTTCAAATGCAATCCCGAGAAGAGAGATTATGTTATACATTTATATACGCACCTGATACTGTTGTTATTGTAGAAATAATTCATTGTGTCGATTTCATTTTCACTCGTGCGATCGATTTTTTTTTCTTCCGATGACAATAACAATAACAAAATTTCCCACTGCTTCGCACAATCTTCGGATACGTTTACGCTATTCATTTTCTTACATATTCTCGATTAGTTGTGTAGGCATGACTTTATGTGCACAAATAATATAATTTTACATATTTACAGAAAGCATGCTCTGCGCTTTTTTCGTATTTGTTTCGATTTTTTCATGCTCTACGAAACTAGAATTGATGACATGTGAATGACATTAACATTTAATAACATAGGTTGCAGACTCAGACCAATAATCCAGAGGTTGCATTTGACATGGTCATGGTCATGGACAATGGTCTGAAAATACCACAGATAACAAATCACAGACTATTTTATGCTTTATTTAAAATTTCAGACCAACCCATTTATTTATTTTCCACAAAATATTATTTTCGTTCTGCAGCAACGTATAGCGATCCATAGACAACAGTGGTTATCACTGAGATACATTTTATTTTTTATCTAGGCCGTTCTTAAGCCTAGGTTTATCCTAAGACAAGCCTAACTTGAGTTTAGTGCAAACGGGCCTAACGTGCATAAAACTTAAGCGTAAAGCCTCCCCCACACAGGCGCGTTATTATCGCGCGATAATATCGCAAGCGTTATTGCGATATCTGTTTTCAGTACATTTTGTATTAGGATGGTCATGTAGTTACACACTGCTGCGATTATAACGCCGCAATGGAAGTATATCGGTCGATACTATCGCAAGCATTATTGCGATATTTGTTTTCAGTACATTTTGTATTAGGATGATCAAGTAGTTACACACTGCTGCGATAATAACGCGCCTGTGTGGGACGACGCGCGTTATTATCGCGCGATAAAAACGCAGCTGTGTGCAAGGAATCGGGACGCATTATCGCAATAACGCTTGCGATATTATCGCGCGATAATAACGCGTCTGTGTGGGGGAGGCTTAACGCTTGCGATATTTTCGCGCGATAATAATGCGCCTGTGTGGGGGAGGCTTAAAACCTAAAACTCAGTGTTTTCCGACCTAAAACAGAAAAAACACAAATTACTAATTGCGAGTTGCAGGGTCACGGCCAAAATAGTAGGTATGCGAAATTCAAACACATAGAGTAGGTTGGTAATTAGGGTACAAACATTCAGTTTTTCGTAAATGGTAATAGGTACCTATGGTTTATGCATCCGCATATTTTAATAAAAACTTGCTCAAAAATTTTCATTCAGCTCATATATTGATTCCCGGAAGATTATTGTCTGCTGTTTCCAAGATTTGGAGCTATGGGGAACCAATATGAAATATTGAATGGAAGCAGGCGTTATTTTGCGGAAATCCATAATTAGCAGGACAGGTTAATTTGTTTTGCTATTATCCGCTACTTGAAAAGATTCTGTATGGTACAATATGCAAGTACACTATCCACATGAAACCACCACACACAATTTTCCAACACTTTCTTCGACGCACGTTTCGTCTCGACACCGGGACATCCTCAGGAGATGTTGACTTCACAATGACTCTACGATTTCGCATTGTGAAGTCAACATCTCCGACGACCGAATAGCACAGCGGTTGCGATCCTTCCGTCTGCGTAGGAGGTCGTGGGTTCGATTTCCACTATTAAAAAAATGTTTGAGTGATGACTTGATGAAGACGATGTTTTCTAGTGTCTGCGTGTTTTTCGATATATTGTATTTATGTGTAGGTATTAAATACTCTCAGACCCAGAGTTCATACACTGAAAATTTCATAATCATCGGTCGAGCCGATCCGGAGGAGTTTGGTAACCAAAGATTGGCGTCAGAATTTTATTTATTGGCGATAGTTACCTTATTTAGTACTTACAAAACAAACTATCGCTTACTTTGGGGCTAGATAGTGATGTGTTAAATATCCTGATACACTTATTTATTTATTAGGTACTAGCAAACCCGGCGAACTCCGTTTCGCCACCAGATGGCTTCGTTTTATGTAACATTTCGTTTGGTGATTAAAAGAAGATTTTCTGTTGAAATTTTTACTGAATTTTCTGTGCTATAAACCTCACGGAGCCCGAGACCTTTCCAACGAATGCAAAACCGTGGAAATCGGTTCGTGCGTTCTGGAGTTATAGCGTCAGGAAGGAAAACCCGAATTATTTTTATATAGTAGAATTAATTTTAGTCTTCGGTTTTAAAAATTACACTTACCTAACTCACTTGAGATATAATTAGAGAAATAAATAAAAGCGTGACTGGATAAAGCGTACAGTATCGCAGCAGTGTCCCCTCACCTTGGCCATTTATCTTGAACGCGTGGTTCTCACGGTTAGCAGTCTACAGTCTACACCTGGCACCGTGGCTGGTAAGGGAGTATATGCGGGGGGAGTGCGAGCTGGCGGTTGGCAACTCGTTTTAAATTGTTTCTGGACGAATCTTACGTCCCACTCTATACAAATAATAATAAAATTCTTACTAGGTTCCAACCACTAACTTATTTTCAACCGACTTCAATAAAGGAGGAGGTTCTCGATTCGACTGTATTGTTTTTATGTTTGTTACCTCTTAATTTTTGGCTGGATGAATCGATTTTGATGATTCTTTTGACGTGATCTAACGTTTAATAAATTGATGAACACCAACAACGCACATGAAAAATATTAACGTTCCGCGTAACGATCCACCTGAGCCTGTGCGTGCAAACGAGCGATAGAGAGGCACGATAAAACAAAGGAAAGAGAGGCCAATTATGACGTTATCACGTAAATCTATCGTCCGTAAACCGACTTTACAGACAACCAATTTTTTTTTTATTGACGCTTCCCATGTGGACTGTGGGCCCATTTAAATTTAGTCCAGTTCTGATATCCATGAGAAAACTATACACCTATCTAAGTCTTAAATTTTAATTGGAAAGGATTTATTCAACAGTAGGATGTATTAACAGAGTTGAAGTTGGTTTTTAACCGACTTCAAAAAAAAAGTAGGTTCTGTATTCGACCCGTATGTTTGTATGTGTGTATGTGTGTATGTATGTATGTATGTTTGTCCGCGATTAATTCGCGTTTGGCTGAACCGATTTTGATGCGGTTTTCAGGAAAGTGTTTGTTACATTTTGGCGAAGGTTTTAGTATATTAACCGACTTAAAAAAACAAGAGGTTCTTAGTTTGATAGATATATTTGTGTTTAAGTTTGTTCGCGATTATCTCGAGTTCGGCGAAACCGATTTTGATGATTCTTTTTTTATTAGGTAGGCCATACATCACAGGTAGACTCATTTCAATTTGGTCGAGATCTAATGAATATCTTCGGAGATGGAGAGCGGAACTCCTCAACGGAAAATCGCTTGCGATCGGTATAATTAGTTTACAGTGTAGATTTTAACGGATTTCAAAAGAGATAGTGATTCTCAAGTTGACTAAAAAATAAGTTTTTGATTGACCGACTTCAAAAAAATAGGTTCCCTGTTTAACCCCTATATTGGTATTTATGTTTGTCCGTGATTATCTCGCGTTTGGCTGGACCGATCTATTTGATCTATCGCGAAACAACATTCCTCGTCATTAGGCATACAGCATAATAAATATATTAGTAGGTATTTCAAAGTCAGTATTACAATATAATATGATATGATATGTTTTTAGTGGTAAGTATAATTATCACTAAAAAACCTGTCACTAGAATAAATTGATAAGGTAGTATTAATTAGCCCAAAACCTACTTAACACTAAAAAGTATGAAATAAAAAAATAATAATAAAAACCCCATTTAAAACACATGATAATTCTATTTCTTTTTTAAAAAAAGGGAACCGCCTTCAAAAAACCAACCCACTGAAAAGCAAAAAAATAATTTTCTAATAAATCTGGGTTTACTTACCTACTTCCTTAGTTTTTGAAGTCGGTGCCACTAGCCTTACTCAAAATGAATTGCGAATTTTGATTTGGCACCGACTTCAAAAACTAAGTAGGTAGGTAAGTAAACCCAGATTTATTAGAAAATTATTTGTTAATTAATTAACGTAGGTATAACTATATTATTATCATATAGAACCAAAAGATGAGACGCGACGTTCTCTTGATGGTGTATGCCAACCTTAAATCCATTAGTAAGTATCCCAAATCTATCATCAAAACAATCTTGAGGTATCGATGATCTTAAGTCTCATTAGGCAGTATGCCTTGTAATTTCTCAGATTATTTATATACATTTCCTTAAAAAACACCGTAACATAGGAGGAAGGAATATTGCGATCATTTGGGCATCTTGAATTTTTTTATTTAGCGGGCCGGTCACTTTATTTATTATTAGAAGAACAGATTAATTCGTTTTGCTTTAATCCATACAGATCCTTCCCAATTAGCGGATCATAGGTACTTGGCATAACAAAATAATCTGTCTTGCTAATTAGCTACCTGCGCATTTCTGCAAAATAATCCCCGCTTCATTTTCATATTTATTTTATTATTGCTGAATTTCTAAGTCCAAAGATATAAGGCTCTAAAAACTTATAGCAAAAAACACCCAATTATTATTGGTTAAGTATGTATAATTTTTCCCGCGTTTAATAGCCTCAACTGGTGACAGAAGGGCTGGCTCATTTTTTCCACGCGGGCAAGACTTGTATCATCATCATCATAAGGCCTATGTTCAACAGTGGACGTCCACTGTTGAACATAGGCCTTCCCAAGCGTGCGCCACACCCTGTCCTCAGCCTTCCTCATCCAGCCGCTTCCCGCCTATTAAGACTTGTATAGTACTTAGAATAAGCTGGCTGGTTATTGTAAATTCATAATATATTTTAATCATTATATTTCAATAAAAAAAGCTCTAAAACTTACAGCAAAATTCAAGCAAAATTATTGGTTATGTACTTATGTATAAATATGCAAAGTAGTTTGAATTCCTCATTTATATCAGAATTTGAAAAATTGGGGCAATAATACTTTATTACTTTTCGGGAAGGAGAGGAATCGCTCGTGGTTAATACACGCTCTTGAATAAATATTTGTGTAGAGTGTAGTACAATTTATCACTCTCTCATTGTTGTACCACGACTGTTTTCACGGTGTTGCGCAATACAGCTTGAGGGCGCGGGAATGTCGTGGGAATGTTACCCCTGTTTTGCGAATCGCCCTCCGAGCTCCGCTAGTAAAGCAAATCCTAGTAGGTACATTGAATGAAAAGATTTCTCATTCTCACGACTCACACCTGCAGTCAAGCAGCGGGCGCAGAACGGCGCCCTCCGCCTTTAACACTCGCGTTTACGGTTGCTATTATTCCACTGGTCAATTTATACAGTTAAGTTAAGTTTATGTATGAGCGTGCTAGCTACGTGCGTTACTTTGAGCGAATGCTCTCTTCACTCTTATGAACGTGTTGTATGAATTGTTATGTGGATGAAGGGGACGCATAGCGTTTCAGTAGCACTCAAAGCTACTTTTTCCTAACTAAATTTTAAGAAACACTCAATAAAAAAAAACTCAATTGCTGAAATACTTCTAGGTTTCTTGACAACAGAAAAACCCAACAAAACAGACTATTTTAAAGAAATAAATAGTAATCTGTGTGCATAATGCAAAATATAAAATTAGCTAGGTTTATTTTCCAATTACGATGAAATCGAGAAACTTATTACTGCTCGTAATCGTAATAGTTTTTAAAGGTTCCATACCCAAAGGGTAAAAACGGGACCCTATTACTGAGACTTCGCTGTCTGTCCGCCCGTCTGCAGTCACCACTCCCCAGGCTATATCTTTTGAACGTGATAGACAGCTGAAATTTTCACAGATGATGTATTTCTGTTGCTGTTATGATAACAAGTACTAAAAACAAAATAAAATATAACTAATGGCCGCCTCCCATAAAACAAACGTGATTTTTTTGCTCGATATTGATAATAGCAATAGGTAGATGCTTAAAATATTCACAGAAAAGTTGATTTTAACATTAAAATAAGGGGGCTCCCATACAACAAACGTATTTTTTGCCGTTTTTATACGAGTAGATAATGGTACGGAACTTTTCGTGCACTAATCCGACTCGTACTAGGCCAATGTTTTTACAGCACTAGGTACGTAGAAGAAGTATCATTTTCTCAAATACTTATTCAGGTAATTTTTAATAATTCTAAAAAAGTGACAAGTAGCGGTACTTTTGCCCTAATGCAATAGAAAAAGAGTAGGTATGTTTTCCGAATGTGTAAAAGCATCCCTTGTCTAATAATAATCTAAAATCATTCCAAATTTCAGTTTCATCATGCATCGGTTCAAAAGTAGTCGGCGTGAAGGAATACTAAGGTCCTCTTACCAAAGGTTGCCTGGAAGAGATTGCTTTAGCAATTAAGGCCGTCTTTGCGCTCTCAGTGTTCCGTTGTATTTTGTTTCTCTATCTGTGTTTTTCTGTATGTGTTGTACAACTACAATAAAGTAAAGCTATATAAATAAATAAATAATACCAATTTTCCGACCCCCGTTTCACCTGGAAGAACATATTTTTCGAAACTCACTCAGAGTTTCTAGTAGTTATGGCGAATAAACCTACCTATACAAATAAAGTTAGTTTTACGGTTCGTCATTTTATCAAAATACTGACCTAGCCTGGTCAGTATTTTGATAAAATTACGAATTAAATAATTAATGAGATAAAAAAAATTCAACTTTTCACCGATCTGTTAACTCGTCGTGTGCACTGCACTGTACGAGCATAAAGGATATTTTAAATAATTTATCCGCAAAAACAACGGCTTTTAACTCCATCGGTGTACCTAATTATCTCTTACCTCTTTATACCCGCTTGCCAGAAAGTCTATTACTGTGGTCAAGAAATAAGGCAAGTCTACCTAGGCATATTCTTTATATTATTTACTTTCGGTTAGGGTAAAATTCGACGAATTAACAACTAAAAAACTATTAATTTAAAATAGCCTGGTCAGGATTTTGATATAGGCAAGCTATTATAGCCTATAGGCGTGTTTACCTATTATTTTTTTTTATAAAAAGTATGTTCAGCTCGATGCTCGATGCTCGATGAAGTTCGATGAGGATCGATCCAGCTCTTAGACCATAAAATGTTCTTACACACTACTAATTAGTAGGTACCTACCTATTCTACGATCTCACCTGATAGTAGGTAAGTGACGATGCAGTTGAAGATGTTATCGTCGTACTAACCTGGAAGGAATAAGTAACCGTCGGTTTCTACACAGCATCGCACCGAAACAATGCATCGCTTCGCGGTGCATCTTCCGTAGTAGGGTGGTATAAGTAGTTACGGCCAAAGCCTTCCACTAAAAATAAAAATGAATAAGTACCTAGGTACCTATTTCCCTAAAACTATAAAATAAAATAAAGTATATTCATGCCATAAACTTGAGAAAGAGATTAACAATTTCTAAGTTTTGTAATAGACCAGGGCCGATAATTTTTAAAACATAAAAAAATAATAGTAGGATGAAACCCATTACAAAAGGAGGAGAATATTATAAAAATTAAAGGAAAAATAATTTACGGTCGATCCGAGTTCGGGAACACGGGGGGAGGGGGGGTTAAAGTGTAAAAAATGGTTTTCCTTGATTTCCGGCAAAACTACAAGTCTTATGAAAAAAAGTTCAATGGCAAAGTTGTAGGTAATAAAAAGATCTACAACTTTTGTATTTACACTTTTTTCACATAACCTCAAAATTTATGTGAAAAATTCAAAAAACCAAGTTTTTGGTTTTTTATTTTTATCTTTTACAAAAAAAATTTTTTTTTCACGAAATTTGGTGAAAACTTTCCTTTTTATATCCCAAATACGCTGTAATTTATTTGACTAAAAATATTAATTTTTTTAACCTTATTTTGAATTAATATCGAAAAAGCACCCTCATTTTCAATCGAAAATTCACCCGTCAAAATATCAGCTTTTTACAAAAAGTTGGAATGTTTTCTATTTGTTGAAATCTCTACTTTCCGATGGTGAAAAAAAAAATATATATTACATTGGTAAATCTTCTCAGAAAATGCAAAAAATCTAAAGAAGATTTGACAACTTTCTCCAAATATTGTAGATGTCTTATTAAATAATAATTTTATTAACTTATTTGTTTGTTAATTATTGAAGTATATTTTGATTTGCAATTTTTTTATCAATGTAACATGTAATCTTACGTTTTTCGAGTAATTAAAGTGTAAAATTTAATAAATAGCTCAAAATTGTTAAAAAAAAATTTCGAATTCGAGTTTTTTCGAGAAGTTTTACTATAGTAACATATATTTTTTTTTTTCACCATCGGAAAGTAGAGATTTCAACGAATAGAAAACATGCCAACTTTTTGAAAAAAGCTGATATTTTGACGGGTGAATTTTCGATTGAAAATTAGGGTGCTTTTTCGATATTAATTCAAAATAAGGTGAAAAAAATAAATATTTTTAGTCAAATAAATTACAGTGTATTTGGGATATAAAAAGTTTTCACCAAATTTCGTGAAAAAAAATTTTTTTTTGTAAAAGATAAAAATAAAAAACCAAAAACTTGGTTTTTTAAATTTTTTACATAAATTTTGAGGTTATGTGAAAAAAGTGTAAATACAAAAGTTGTAGATCTTTTTATTACCTACAACTTTGCCATTTAACTTTTTTTCATAGAACTTGTAGTTTTGCCGGAAATCAAGGAAAACCATTTTTTACACATTAACCCCCCCTCCTCCCCTGTTCCCGAACTCAGATCAACCGTAAATTATTTTTCCTTTAATTTTTATAATATTCTCCTCCTTTTGTAATGGGTTTCATCCTACTATTATTTAATTACTTTTTTTATTATTTTTAAAGCTATCTACCCTGGTCTATAATAGGTACGAGTACATTGTACCTATAAGGTTCTATGGAAAGGAAAATTAAGAAAAAAGAAAACCCGCGCGTGGCTCTGTCACTCATAAGGGCAGAAAAACCTACGTGCAACCCACCTGTCCGGCCTTCGAATGGGCTACGCCGCTGCGGCAATTGTCAATTTATTTTTATTAGTCATCTTTCCAGATTCATTTATAACATTGTTGTTGAATATTCTGATTCACTGATATTTAAACTTATTTAATAAGTAAACTGTGTTGCAACTCAACTAACTTTTTATCCATACCTAAATGCAAATATTTATCAATTTGTAGAAATACGTATTTGCATGCGAAAGTAGGTAGGTACATATGTTTTTGTGCGTCCAACAGCAACAAATAGGTGTCTTAACTTTCGGTAACTAAGATTTAAAGCGATTTAAAAGTAGCTACTTCGTACGTACGTATTTAATCTCTCTTTCTCTGATCCTTTGGTATTGCTATATCTATCTTATGCGTCAAAAAACTTTTAAAAGATATTAATTCAATCCACGAAAACGCGCCCCACTCTGTCAAAATCGCTTATGTTTCATTCGATTCGTATAGGTCGCACAGCGAGAGTTGAGGCGAACAACACAAGCAAAGTTTGTATCTGTATACGCTCGATGAGCTGTCATTTGAAAGAGAATGATATGAGATATACAGTGTTGTTTGAAAAAAAAAATGGGTATACATAATACCCACATATTATTAGAAATTTATTTTGTTCTTATATTATTAGAATTTTTTTAGAGTATGTTTTTTGAAGGCGGTTCACTTTTTTTTAAATATATTGAGTTATAATTTTGTTTTGATTGTGATTTTGCTTTTATAACAATACAACGTTAGATTTATATATTACTTTTTATTAAATACTTGTTATTTGTACCTATTGACATAGAATACCATAATTTATACCTTACGATAAGTCATTCTGTCAATCAGTCAATCAAACTACAAACGATCAAGAGATACATTTCGGATAAGAAGTGCAAAATAAAAGGGTCATCAAGTGTTTTCATTCCAATCTTCAAACCCCAGCACGTAACAATATTTTGTGGCGATATTACTATAGCATCTTCTTCTACAACAGGATGCAAAAACAACATCGACAAAGTCGTGAAATTGTATTTAATGTGTTCAATTATTTTAAAAGACAGATCTAATATAGGTAATTATGACTGAATTGTATATACTGACGTCCCGTCTCACATCTTACAAAAATGAAACACCTTGTATGCAAATATTACGTTAGTGTGAGTGCCGTGTTCGCCTCAACTTTCGTTGTGCGACCTATACCTATAGAGTTTGATAGAGTGGGGTGCGTCATCCGTGGATTGAAATATCTTTAATAATTAAATTATGGTATGTATATGTCTGACGACCGAATGGCGTTGTGGTAGCGAACCTGCCGTCTGCGCCGGAGCTCGTGGGTTCGATTCCCACTACCTACTGGTAAATGTTTGTGTGATGAGCATGAATATTTTCCAGTGTCTAGGTGTTTTTCAATATGTTATATTTATGTATATTAGTATGTATACATAATAAATATATATTTGAACAGTCATTTAGTACCCATAACACAAGCTATCGCTTTGGCAAATGTTCGCACTTTGGGGCTATATTGCGATGTGTCAAATGTCCCGTATATTTTTTTTTTATTTTTTTTTAAATTGTACAAACTATAGTGTATCTAAATATATTCTAGATGGCTATCATAGTAAGTGGTAAGTAGTTACTGTAAAGTTAAGATACCTCACTGCCAAGACAGCTGCTGCTAGCTAGAGCCGCCGCGGCCGCCCCCGATTCTCACGCCAACCCTCCATCTTTTGCGATGGAATAAATCTTGGCCTTGTTATGATTCCACCCTAGCACTGATTTCTCATAACGGGCCTCATTCGGCGTGAGGACGTCGTGCTTCTTGCGCGTGCAGTTTGAATTTTTTTCTAAGTGTTTTTTTTTTAATTAAATTGGTTTAAAATTTCATTAAGTTTGTGAATCTTTTTCGTGAGTTCGTAGTTTGTTCAAGAAAAATGCAAGCGTTTGTCGGCGGTAAACAAGATGCTACTATCGGAAATTTAAATATTCCAGGTGAGTACCTATTAAATAATTTTTTTTCTCTCCCTTGCTAATTAATTTTAAATTAAAAAATAAATTGTCAATTGCGAGACGGGATCTCGCACCGAGCATTTCTTAACCTCTTACGAAAATAATATACGAATGAATATAGAGAAACATGAAATAAAATGTGAATGAAATTGTGTAGAGTTCAATTAAATACGTATTTATTTTTAAAAATATTTATATGGCCAATGTGGACGCTAATTTACTGGTACCTAGTTTTTGATTTATCGAAAATGTAGACAAGAATAATGCCGTTTCAGTTTCCAACTTTCCATTATTATGCAAAGCAGGTATAGGTATGACTATGCAATGTGAATCGAAAAATCTGCAATAAATTATTAGATATGACATACCTATTCTCCGCGCGGCGAACCATGATCCCTATGACAGTTCGTTTAGTGATGGGTCGTGTCTTTGGTCGAGTCGATAATTTTTTTTTTTTTAGAGAAAGGCGTGGCTTGCACTTAAGCCACGTTGGTAAACATGTTTTAAAAAATATTACATATTGTGTTTTTAATGTCCATTTTCTTGTTGTTGTATTAATTTAAGATTTTTGGCATAGATTAAGTAGGTAAGTGAAACGAAAGTTTCCAACTTTGTTATTTTCTAATAATGCTTAACCCGGTAAACACGTTTTTGCATATTTTATCATGAAAATGAATGCTCCCCATTTATTTATTTTGTCTGAAAAATTGTGCACTCGTTTCCATTACCGACATTTTTTTATCGATACTTGCCGCCCTAGTCGATAAACGTCACATGACGTAAGTTTTGGAGGACGTAAACATAAATTCAGATTGACATAACTTCTTGTAAATGTTAAGAATTGTTAAAAATATCAACGGAATATCATTACTAATGGTATAAAGCTATGTAAAATTTATAAATGGCATTTTTAGACGCCCCCAATATTATCCCGATTTAATGGTGACGCCACTACAATGTTATATGGTGACATTAGCTGTCAGTGTCATAGGGATCACGGTTCGCTGCGCCGAGAATAACATTTAACTATGACCTATACGTAATACTAATTATTGTATCAAAGACTAGTAGTGCCCGCGGACTCCGTTCCGCGTTAGAAATATTTTTGTCCCGGCCCGTTTGTCCCGCGTAAAGGTACTGTTACACATGCTCTAAAATAGCATGCTAGTGAGCATGCCTACGAGTATGCTAAATACGAGCATGCCTATGAACAGTTTACATTTGCTAGCAATAGGCAAGCTAGTTTTAGCTATTTTAGCTATATTTGCTAGCATACTCAATAAGCAAACCTGTTTAACCTTGCCCCCGTCAAACGCTTAGGGTTTGTGCCCCAGACTTTCGTAGCTCGCCGCGTCAAGCGCACAAACCCTGTGCTCGGGTAGTTTCTTGTCATTGGCCGATTAATACTTCAATGGCCGTTTTATATTTTTAGAGACGGCTATTGGTAGCTTGTGAGTGTATGATTTTTGAATGAAATGACGTTTAGAATGTTGGTACAAGTATCAGAACTATTTCACAATAAATTATTTTTGGAACGTTAGTCATGCGCGTTGCGGCGCAAAATGGCGGACGCGCGGTTACTTGTTGTTTGTAAAATGGTTTATTATAGTGAAACAAATGAGTTTTGAATCAAACAAATGAAGTTTATTGATAATGGTAGTATGTATTTAGTGTTTAGTGTGGCCTTGTTCGTAAATATTATCAAACAATTAGTGAAATGAGACGAAATATTTGCAGCCTACGAAATTTTTGCAGTCTTCATGTAAGTTTTACCTAAACTATATTTACATTTCGGAAATAACTTTTTTGGTGTTTTTACAGACATAAACAAATATATATTCAAGTAAATCATTTCGTAACGAACAAAACTGTAGAAGATCATGTCAAAACCTATAAGCATAATTGAGATATATAGAATTAACTAAATGCATGCGCAAATTTTTTTATTGTTTTTGCAAGTTGGACACTTGTGAGACGCGCAACGGAGATACGTATTTAGACCCCCCCTAACGCTCGAAGGGTCGCGCTTAAAGCACGCCCCCTTCCACCCGCGCCTTAGGTAGCATGCTCAAAAATCGCACGCCTGTTGATTTTGAAGCAAACTCGATATGAGCATGCTAATTTTGAGCAACATTCCGACACACATGCTACTAAGTAGCAATTGCTCGATAAAAGCATGCTTTCATGCTTGAAATCAGCATGTGTAACAGTACCTTTATACTAAAGGTTAAAAGTTTGGAAAAAAAAAATTTAATCACAATTTTAACAACAGCAGTTATTCTGAGTTATCCGTAGGATAAGTTTAATATGCTATCGCGGACTGTTTTACAGATTTTGATACGTTCTTTTAATATTGTAGTAGATATCTACCTACATTGTTTTATTCTATCCTCAAAAGTTTCCGCAGCGCACGCTATGAAAGCAATTTTTTTACATTATTCAAGTTTAACAAAAGATGCGTAATTAATTTTGGAAATTATTATAGCCTATGACACTTATGTGTGAAATAATTTTCAAAATCGTTTCAGTAGATCCAGAGATCCTTACAACGTCACAAACTCACAACCTCACAAACGTTACGTCTTTATAATACCTACCTATTGTTAGTAATTAGTATAATTTTACTAGTTTAAATTATAAATACCTTCCCGGAACTTATACCTTCCGAGTTCTTACTACCTACTTATAATAAATATCTTACTATAATGATTCTGTAGTAGTGTAGTACTGCTGAAGTAGTTTACAAAAAGTAACCCTAGACATTTCGAAAATAACCAGTGCCGAGTTTCATGCCAGTTCGTCTCCGTAGTTAACAGTTTTTTAGAACTTTAGAAGTAAAGTTTTAGGACTAAACTGTTCGGACTATGTGAAAATAGAGATTTTCATTTTCATTTCCAAATAGGTAAGTACTTATACTGAAGTCTTTTCTGTAGATAAAGTATTAATAAACCTCTATAGATCATCAGGCTTTCTCAAACTTTTGTTCAACGTACCCCCATTAAAGTTTTTAGGTGACAGCGAATCTCCAACCACCCAACACTTTAAGTACCTATAAACACAATCTACAAGGGGACTCCAATACAACAGACGTGAGACTTTATCCTTCGTTTTTAAATTTGGCCTGCCCGCCGAATATTTTGTTTAAACATATTGAATTTAAAAATAAATAGCTAAATTAATATATATATGCTACTATATACTATAACACATAGATACTAAAAAATAGAATATAAAATGGAAAATTCTTTCCAAAAAACCTACTTGAAATGCCACTACAAAGAGTGAAATAATTTTTAATGTACACCAATTCGATGTCGGGCAATGTTTCGTTCAATCACTAATAGTCCTTCGTATTGTTGACAATTTTGTCGTTTCTTCGCACATCAAGTTGTTATATTAAATTTCAAAATGAAATAACAATAGTGGGGTATCATCAGAAAGGGCGTTAGGTACTTGTATATTTTACAGGAAAAATAAAATCAACTCTAAGTAAGTGGTAAGTATATTTTTTTGATAATAACTATAAAGCGCCAAATACAAAGTTAGGTTTGCGGTCAGTCAACAAAAGTACCTTCGTGTAATTTATACTTACTCTTAAATTCAAGAACAAAAGTGATTTTTTTAACGTTTTACTTCTATATAGTATGGAACCCTCGGCGCGCGAGTCCGACTGACACTTGACGATTTTTTTATTAATTGAAGTTTTGATGAAAAAGGTGTGACAGTAGGTAGCTAGGTACCTACAATAAATAGAAACGCGCACGGGTGGCGATATCCAATTCCTATTTCCGTTATCATCGTTCTTCGAACCTTAGTACTGCGTGCCTAGATTTGCCGACCAAGCGCATACCTACCTACCCTCGTCAAATTACATATATACCTACAGGGTTATATAAAAAATACATGTCGGTCTGTAGTTGTTTACATTACTGACAACTTTTTATACGACTGCCCAAAAAAGGAGTGTAATGTTTTAAGGGTTCATGTACCTATGCATTGACTTTCTCTATTCCACCATAACTTCTGAACGACTGGACAGATGTGGACATAAGTATGGGGATAATCCTTATATCATTCTGAAAAACATAGGCTATATTTTTGACGTGATAACGTTTAATAAATTGATGAACACCAGCAACGCACATGAAAAATAGTAACGTTCCGCGTAACGTTCCACCTGAGCCCGTGCGTGCAAGCGAGAGCGCGCCACAAGCGATAGAGAGGCACGATAAAACAAACGATAGAGAGGCCAATTATGACGTTATCACGTAAATCTATCGTCCGTAAACCGACATTACAGACAACCAATTTTTTTTTTGGAAAAAGACGTTTTACCGTGCTGCCGTGTTTTTTAGTTTTTTAATTATTTGCTTTTTTTAACTCAATATTTTGAGAAATAATTAATATTCAATATTCAACAGAGATGCTCTAATTGTAACTACTCTGTAATGTAACATTGGCAAGTGGCACGAGGCGATGGTGGGCGAAATCGCACTTTGTATATAACCCTGTATAGGTACATACTTTTATGACATGCATCATATTATATTATTATCTACTAACGTTTTGTTTAGAAAACACAATAACATCGGTTCAATTTTCAAAGGCGGCTTCGATAGGTTGCTGCGTATTGCGTAGGTAGGCGAAAGCGATATTGTAATGAAAATTTTCCTAACAAAAATATTGTAAAGGATATTTTTGCTACATATGGTATCGTGCATCGTGGAGCCCACGATGCTAAATCGGTAGGTACTCGAGCTAAAATGAAAAAGAGGTTATAATATGAAGTTTGCTATTTCAGTGGTGAGGGAAGCTAATACAGCCCCTAGATTGTCTATAAGAAAAACGTATTCATCGTTATCGTTATCGTTTAGTAATTCTGCAAGCTGATTGGGTTCCTGATTTGTGTCAGCCAATCGCGGGGCAGAATTCGCCAACGATCACGATAACGATGAATACGTTTTTCTTACGCAATAAAACCCCTGGTTTTCAAAAATTCAAAAAAAAAAACTGTTCATGAAAGTATATTCGAGCGCATCTGATTGTTATACAGACGCTTCTTCTTGATATGCTTGTCGTCCTGACCCATCATCAGACAACCATGACAAGGAATTTCTTTAACCTGCTGGGTAAAAAATTAAATTTTGAAACCGGCAGATTATGAAAACTCCTCGTCATTATTGTCAGATTATGAGCTGGACGACAAGCACATCAAGATGAAGCGTCTTCGTGTAATGATAAGTTGAAATTATATTGAAGGGAACTTATGTGTACTTGATAACGAATCACCCTGTAAAAATATTAAGTAGAAATATAATGCATATTTATTTTTCCATAATGTATGGAAAATGATTTACTGCTAGAAGGGAACGCCAGCCTAAGTTGAGCCCTAAGTTTAAGGTTTCTTTGTACCTACATTGTTATTCGGACGGTTTGGTGGTTTGAAATTTCTGAACTATAAAACTAATGCCCCTTAAATATTTCTAGGAGGATCTATGAAGTACCTTCTTTCTAACAAAAAAAAATGAATGAAATTGGACTACGCGTTAATTAATTATAACTAAGTACACATTTTGACTTTGATGCCGTCTTCCAGGAAAACCATGATGAATTTCGGGACTAAAAGTATTCTATATCCTACCTAGGAGAATAAACTCAAATCATGTGAAATTTCATAGCGGATTAGCCGTGACGCGCAAGCATGAAACAGACAGACAAACAAAAATGAAACAATTTACAGTTTTAGCTTTAGTTTCGACTAAAGAGTGGCCCTCCAATAAAAAAATTCAAAATATCTTCAATGTACAGAATTCGACCCGTTATAGTTTTATTATATAAGTAGGTATAGATATATAGATAGTATAGATTATAACTTGCATATTTGCATATGCATATTTGCGTATGCAAAATTGTGCTGTTCTCAAATGATCAGCATGATCACGGTAATCGGTCAACCGCTTGAAGAAGTTTTTGATGTCTGCAGAAATTGCGCCTGTTCAATATGTCAGTAGAATCAGCCCAGGCGCCCACTTGTAAGGTAAACCGCTATAAGCTTGACCCTCCTGATGGTCTGCGGGACGCGGGGCGAGTGACGCGATTGGCTATAACTATACGTCAGCACTGCCGGCTTACAGCGACAGACTTGCTGATTGGTTGAGCGGCTCCCGGCCCGCGTCCCGCAGACCATCAGGAGGGTCAAGTTTATATCGGTTTACCTATAAGCTACATGATTTCGATATGGCTTGTAGCATGATTTTGACGATACTCTGACGTGACACTGATGTCACCAACTTATTTCATTCAGTTATTAATTCAGTTTGAGAGAAAATGTCATCAGATGAGGATGAAGATGCTCTTGCTTTGTTACTATTATTAATATTTAAGGTGCCCGCAGAAAATATTGGGTACCTACATCCTTTATGGAAAAAAACTGAAAAGTACAGTGGTACTTTCCGATACTTCGCTTCGACAAATCTTCGGCAATCAGTGCGTCAGTAGTAGCACGCCCAGTGGCACGTCACGTGACCCAGCGTCACGCCCACGAGTAGGCGCTGCTTCATACAACAGCTTTGAATGTTGAGACGAGTGAAAAGTTACGTGTCCTGTCACGCGTCAGATCATGTGTTACGTTACTTTGGGCCTTGGTTTAGTCGCAGGGTCCGTACCACTATCCCTTATAGTATAGCAGTACTAGCAAACGCCCGCGGCTTCGTTCACGTTGAACTTCTGAGTTCTGCTTTACTGTGGTGGTTTAATTTCCAAAATTCCTGCTTTAACCACCATTTTGCCCACAAAATTTTCTCTTGCTTCCTGGTAATAGTCACATATTGATTTTGAAAAAATTCGATCGTCACGAAAAAGTATAATATGGTGGCCATTTTTAGGGTTCCCTTACCAAAGGGTAACACGGGACCCTCTTACTAATACTCCACCGTCCGTTCGTCCATCCGGCCGTGCTTGCTTGCTACCATGGTCAGACATATAAGTTCAAAATTGTGGCCACTTGTTTTAAATTTTGACCACGAATTCCTTTTCTATGCTCGCTGCGATAGTCAAAATCGATATTTTGGAAACAATCGGCCCAGGAACAAAAAAGTTCAAAATGGCAGGCACTTTTTAAAATTTTGACCACAAATTCCTTCTCAATGCTTGGTGCAATAATCAGATATCGATTTTTATATATTCAATAAAAAAATTGAAATTCAAAGTTGAAATGGAACAATTTCTTTGTTTTCCAGATACGAATTAGGTAAGTAAATTCAGTAAATAAAACATTATTTATATGCTCAGTACTTATAGCGTATTTCTTAGGGTTTCGTACCCATATGGTAAAACCCTGTTACTAAGACTTGGCCGACTGTCCGTTCGTCTGTCACCAGGCTGTATCTCTTGAATCGTGATAGATAGACGGTTGAAATGTTCTCAGATGATGTACGTAATTCTGTTTCCGCTATAACAACAATGTCAAAAAAAAATGAAAAAACAGAATAAAATATATAGGATTTTTTTAACTTGTACTACCTTGTACTTGTGTGTTGTTGTGTTATTGGTACTATGTACCTTGTATAGAGTAAAAAAAAGAAATAATATTTAGGAATATCTAAAATGAGCAATTTTACTTGATATTAATAATGCCAATAGGCCTTGTAACGCTTGAAATCTTCTCAAACAGCAAACTTGATTTTTTTGACGTGACAACGTCTTATAAATCGAGCCGGCTGCACGGACAAAAAAACATGACTCATCCGGCGTTACCTCGCTCGCGTTACCTCGCTCTGAGGCGTTCCATGTAAGGCTTGAAGTGCAAGCGAGAGTTGTCACGTGCAACTATCGTCAGTAAACCGACTTTACAGACAACCAATTTTTTGCATTTTTATACCCTTCTCTTCTTACCCTTGCGCGAGTACGACTAGTAATTAGCCGATTATATTATTTCTACTTTATTTTCCAATCTGTTTCCGGAAGTTTGGCTAAAAATATGTAATTTATGTGGTGAAATAATAAATTCTACCTACTTATAAATCTTGTTCTAATATATAAATTTCTCTTGCTTTTTAACCGACTTCAAAAAAAGGAGGAGGTTCTTAAGTCGTCGGAATCTTTTTTTTCTTTGTTATCTAACTTCTCCGAAACGGCTCGACCGATTGTAATGACACTTTCAGTGACTGGGAGCGGGTTGTTATCTATTTTTTATAAGGCAAAAGAACGTTTGCCGGTTCTGAAATAATTACGGATAATAGGGATAAACGTACAAAGTTACAGGAAAATTAAAATCAACTCACTCACTAGTATAGGTACTTTTTGATAATAACAATAAAACGCCAAAAACAAAGTTAGATTCGCAGTTCTCAGACAAAAGTAGGTAGGTACCTACGTGTAAATCATACTCGTAAATTCATGAACAAAAGTGATTATTAACGTTTTACTTCTTCAATAGTATGGAACCCTCGGTGCGCGAGTCCGACTCGCACATGGCCGGTTTTTTTATAGATAACCAATTGACTCAATGGGCGGGCTATTCCTAACGCATCCGTCACATTTCTTGAAGTGAAATGTTTAAAAAGGTCATGGCATAAGCTAACGATAGGTACAGATTGAAACCAAGTAAAATTGAATTTAGTTCAAAACAAAACATGGTCGACAATCGTTAAATTAATTTTATGTACTATCCGCGATAAGGTTCAAAGATTGTATTTCCTTTTTTGAATTATGTACATTCAATTTTACACTTTAAACGACAGAAGTAAAGTTAATTTTTCAGTGTTAATTTTTATTTTATTTCTTGATTCATAATCATATCACCTAGTGTGTGAAAACCTTACTCGAATAGCCTCCCTTAGGTACAAAATGAAATGAACTCAGTGGATTTCATATTTTAATGGCCATTAAGTTAGAGGGTGTGTAGTTTAAACTACAGACGAAACGTTTCAGTGTGTGGGTGTTCTCAATTTGCGACTCGCGCCGCGCGCGCGCCGGTTTATTTTGCAAAAAGGCGATCATCTGGCACTTGGCAGACGAAGTGTTGTGACTTGTGAAGGCGGTGCGGGTGCAGCGGCCGTGCTCCGCCTGCGGCCTGTCCGCACTCCGCAGGGCGCAGTCCCGACTCGAAGCTCGCCAGTGCCGCTCGCCATTCGCCTCTCGACAGTCGGCCGCTATGTGAACAGTGCGATGAACGTGTGTGGTGTGCATACCGAGCCGATGCGCCGAGTGTGAATGTGCTGAATGTCCAATGTATCCACGCAAAGCGCGGGGGCGGCGGTACCGGTCGTCGGTCGCACGCCCGACCTGCCGACCTTACGTACCGTTCACCGCAGGCGCACGCAACTCGCAACACAGTTCTCGTGGTTCCGAGCTAAGTGCATCCTCCAAACAAATATGCGAAAGACAACCGTGATAATAAACTAACTGAACTTTTTGTGAGGACTACTACTTCATGTGCTTGACAGGATAAAGTGGGACATGTACGTTTTTGCATCTGCTATTTGTAGAATTTTACGTACTTAAGTATGTAGCTATAAATGAAAATTAGGAATGCCTTTATGCTTACCTATTTTACTTCTCTAAGATATCATAAATGGCAATAGTAGTTACCTATACCCATGGGCGGATCTACTTAAAGGCTTTTTGGGCTGCAGCCCAGGGCCCCGCGAATAGAGGGCCCCCAACCGAACTGAAACCAATAGACGATATTGTCAATAATAAAAATTATCTAGAATTTTAAAAAATCCGATCATGAGGTTGGCAACACTGCGATCAATCAACCCGAGTGCGCATCTATCAAACGGAACGGGGAATTCCCTGTCGCTTGTTTTCAGTCGGTGTATAGTAGTGTCTATTACTGGGGACTTCCCTCCGCTTATCGCCCGACGCAATTTTGTTATTTTTCCGCACTTCTGCTATAGTCGACTATATTAACGAATTGACTTTGTTATTGTTAGAAATGTGTTTAGTGCGTGTGTTTAGTTTACTAAGTAATAGATAACTTAAAAGTTATGAGGACCGGACCTTTTTTTTAATTTACTAAAATTGAAAGTCTTCAGCATAACTAGACTTCCTGCTTTTAATAGGCAGTAGGTAAGTAAAAAGAATTATAAAACATGACTTTTTATTTCAGTTTTCAAAACTAATGGCCGGTTTCTGAGGCACTTTTCACGACAGTTTATCTATTCATTAGCGCTATTCGTCCGATAACTCATGAAAGTGCGTTTCTGAACACCGCAATGCAAGATAAACTCCGTTTAAACTTAGGTTAGGTTAGGTTAGGTTAGGTTAGGTTAGTCCCTTAACCTAGTTGGTCAAGAATCCGTGAAGGTTGCAACCGAAATTGTAAATTTTTTTGGAATAGTGCAACAAATATACGTTTTCTTCTCTGCTTCGACCCATAGGTGGGAACTGTTAAATCGTGAAACAAAACTAAAATTTACGTTAAAAAGTTTAAGCCAGACCAGATGGTCTTGTCACTTTGATGCTGTCAGAGCTTTGAAAAGTAATTATGATGGCATTATGAAAATTCTCAATAGTTTCGGCGAAAATGACGATGAAAAAGTTGATTTCCGAAAAGAGGCACGAAATTTATTTAATAAACTGGCGAAACTAGAAACTGCAATTTTGATTGTTTTTTGGGAAGAAATTTTGGAGAGATTTAATGTAGTTAATAAAAAAGTACAGAGCCCTGGTTTAGACATTGGTGAAGGCAATAAGTTAATTGTGTCATTAAAAGAGTTCGTGAAAAACATAAGGCAACAATCAGATCAGAAGCTAAAGGAATACGAAGAGAAAGCTAAAAAATTAAGTACTAGTGTGGGAACAGACTACAGTGACATAAATAAGAGACGCATTACTTTGAAATTTTCAGATAAATCTACAGATAAAGTCTCAGTGAACTGCGCAGAAAAATTTAAAAGAGACACGCTTAACGTTGCGTTGGATAAGATGATTATGGATTTAAATAATAGAAGCCAAGCCTATGAGACCTATAGCAAAAAATTTAAATTTTTAATGGATTTGCAAGACAAAAATCAAGAACACATAGATCTGGAAAGTGTACGTAATATTATTGATTATTATCCAAATGACGTAGACGAACATTTAGTGAATGAGTGCATTCAGTTGAAATCTTACTTACTGCAATCTAAGACAGAGTCTTACACCTCTTGCAGTGAAATTTTTTGGCTAATTTAGGAAAAGAAACTTGTTGATGTTTTCCCAAACTGCTATACTATCTTAAAGATTTTTTTAACGATGCCGATCACTAGCTGTGAAGCGGAGCGTTCTTTCTCCAGGATGTCGTATATAGAAAACAAATACAGGACAACAATGTCGAACTATCGACTAAATCATTTATCAGTTCTTTCGATAAATTGCGATTTAACAAAGGACCTACAGTGCGATGACCAAATAAAAGAATTTGCAGCACAAAAATGCAGAAAGGTTGCTTTATAATTTATTTAACATAACCATTTATAATCCGTCAATTTATTTTGATGTAAAAATGCAATTCAAAATATTTTATTGTTTTAATAAATAAATAAAATATTTTGTTTTCCTATTTTCTTCCTGTACTTAACATATATTACATTACATATACCTACATCACTACAGAAAACAGTTTCTTGTCAAAATGGCAATTAGTTGAGTAATTAGGTAGGGCCCCTAAGCAGTATTAGCCCAGGGCCCCACAAATTCAAGATCCGCCTCTGCCTATACCTATATAATAGGCAATACTATAGAAAGCATAGGCCAGTTTTAACAGCGTAGTATTTTTGAACTTAAGGGTACGGAAACCTCAAAAGAGAAATACCGTTACAAGATCGGTTGTTGGCCGCCTGTCTGTTCGTTTGTTCGCCATTCGTTTTCGGGTAGCTTATAGGAAGATAATATTCACACCATATTATGTATTGAGGTTTGTGGTCCCTTGGAGCCTTGAAGTTATAAAAATATAAACCTCTAAGGCGACCAATCTGTTGTCAATTGACTAATTAAAAGAAAATTGTTATTTACAAAAATTCGAAACTGATGGGCATAGGAAGGAAATATAGGTAGGTAGGTAGGTACTTCCCGCTGTCAAAAAATTATATATCTGTATCTTCCTTTTTGCAAAAAGCAAGGCCCTAAGTATCTACTTATAGCAAAAAAATTGGTTGCCTGTAAAGTCGGTTTACTGACGATAGTTGAACGTGACAACGTCTTCTTTGTCGCTCGTTCCGCGCTCGCGAGGTAACGCCGGTAACGCCGCATGAGCGAGGTAACGCCGGTAACGCCGGATGAGTCATGTTTTTTCGTGCGTGCAACCGGCTCTATCGATTTATAAGACGTTGTCACGTCAAAAAAAAAACGAAAAATATGAAAGTTATAAATTTTCATCTAATAATCGAATACCTACCTAATTTACCTACTAATAATATACCTACAAGTAGAGTTGTATTGGGTCTACTTGGATCAACGACTAAAAACGTTTGTTGTATGGTACCTTTGAATATTTGTTATTATAACAGCAACGGAAACACATAAGTGAACATGTCAAGTGTTTAACTATCACGGTTCAAGAGATACAGCCTGGCAACGAACGGGCGGACGGCAAAGTTTCAGTAACACGGTCCCGTTTTTTAAGCTTTGGGTACGGAACCCTAAAACTGGGTTATTCTAAAAAAAGCCATTTATTTACCAGTGACTAAAAAGTACTTGGAATAAGTACCTACCTTTTTGTGTGCGATCAAAAGTAAAGGCGTAGTAAGTAATGGAGCTATAATGTTACTAAAACAAAAAAAAAGCATTTTCTAAATTGGTCCACGCATCTTCGAGAAATCGGGGAACATACATTAAAAAAAAGATTCCGACGAATTGAGAACCCCTCCTTTTTTGAAGTCGGTTAAAAAAATCTCGCATGCGAAGCCGCGGGCAAACGCTATGTTATTATTGTGGTGAAAATTATTGCGTTATTCATTGGTAGGTACGAAGTAGGTAGGTATGTTCTTCGGTAGAGGGTAGTCAACTACGAAGTCCAAATTTCCTCATTAGAATAGAAGCTGAAGAGTTTGTTTGTTTGAATGCGCTGATCTCAGGAACTGTTCCGATTTGAAAAATTCTTGCACTGTTGCATATCCCATTTATTGAGAAAGACTGTAGGCTACTTTTTATCCCACCGCTGATCACAATATAAAATGCAGTTCTAGCAGGCGCAAAGCTAGGTTACCTATATTATTTTCGTGACAGAAGGTCTCAGTTATTTATCTGTTAGATGTCACCACCTCAAAGGGCGGTGTTATAAGAAATTCAATGCACCTTTAGCGCATCTGTCTCTTGAATGTGATGGGCGAGACCCTTATCCAAAGGACCCCATTGGTGAGACGAAAATATTTTGTTAACCAATGGGGACTCCCTATGCCGCAGTACAAAAGCAATCCCCTAAAGATTGTAGAATAGGTTTTTATACTTACTGGTTAGTGGCTCAAGCTTTTTCAATAAAAGGCGTTGGTAAGAAGCTATGAGTAGCGCGCTTTAGTTAAGATTATTGTTCGTACTGATGTGAATCCATTGTTGTTATAAGCTTTTTAGGTTTTTTTTTTCGTGCCTAAAGGGTAAAAATCTACCGTCTGTCATCAATCAGGCTGTATCTCATGAACCGTGATAGACACTTGAAATTTTCACAGAACATGGTGTATTTCTGTTGCAGCTATAAAACATAAAATAATAATATTAATCTTTAAATATTGCTTAAAGTTCGAATTATGAAATCGAAATGTGTCAAATAATGACCTACTTTATTCACAAACTTCTATAATTATTAAAAAGTTATTCATTATTAAATTCGCTCTACTATGGAAATATTTAAAGAAAGTTGTTTAATTTCCATTACGATACACGGCTCTGGATTCCTGTATTTGTATCTGGGGTAATATTTTTTATGTAATATTTTTTTAAGTGAATCCACAGACAACATATAGTTGGTAGTCATTGCCGAGAGTATGGATGGGCCATGATTGACCATAGACAACAACACAATATGTCTAACGTTCCGCGTAACCTGGGCCAGTGATTATGATTACGATTACGGCTACGACTACGATTACGACTACGACTACGATTACGATTACGATTACGATTACGATAACGATTACGATTACGATAACGATTACGATTATGACGTTATCTCGTAAATCTATCGTCCGTAAACTGACTTTACAGACAACCAATTTTTTTTGTTACTTAGTCAAAAGTTTGCGCTGAAAAATGTCTAGCAGTGAAACCTACTAAAGAAAAT
The DNA here is from genome assembly GCA_036785405.1 of Coenonympha arcania. Classification (NCBI taxonomy): domain Eukaryota; kingdom Metazoa; phylum Arthropoda; class Insecta; order Lepidoptera; family Nymphalidae; genus Coenonympha; species Coenonympha arcania. The sequence continues at coordinate 13,777,192 of CM072082.1, forward strand.
TTCACTCCACCTGACTTCTTAGTAGTTGCAATGATTTACGACAAACGTTAGCAAGATTTTATGATTTGGATTTATGATAATAATATGAGCGTAGATAAAGTAGTGTATGAAACTCTACATAATTAGGTATTAAGTAACCGTTACATAAACTACTATTAGCGGGAATAATTTGTTGAAGTCCCAAATAGCTGTGATGAATGAAGCGAACACGAACTTATACTGAACTTGAATGCAAGCGAAGCGAGTTCGAATTTATTTTTGCAAATGTCACTAAATAACGAAGTTATTTTGGTATTGTATTATAAAAACGATTTAAGTAAGATCAAAGAGAAAGATAAAAGTGATTCTTATGGTTTTACATTTTATGTAGTAGTACGGGATCCTCGTTTGCGAGTCCGACTCGCACTTGGCCGTTTTTTTCATGCCGGGGGCTGCAAGGGAGTGCTGTGGCGCCCATGCCTAGTTATACACCTTCAAAAACTAAAAAGTTATGTACCCAGATTTATTAGAAAATTATTTTGTGCTTTTCAGGGGGTTAGTTTGCTTTTTTGAAGGCGGTTCCTTTTTTTAAAAAAGAAATTGAAATATCATCTGTTTTGATTGGGATTTTTTTTATGCTCGTTTTTGATTTTGGATGGGCAGAGGAATTTTGGTTGGAATTGGCCTTACCACCATCACTATCTTTCTGTGTTCACCTTGCTTATTTTTATTTGTTATTGTTCGCAGGCTGGCGCGCACCACTCGAGCCGGCCGGGCTCGGAGTAGGGAGCCCCGTCGTCACATCTAGTATGGCGGCAACAGCGGCCATACCTCAAAGCCCAGCAGAATATGTGTATAAAAGAAGAAGACTGTCGCGATTGCTCAACAAACTGACTGTGCAAATACGTAACAATAACCACTACCCGCCACCGGATTGGCTGATGCCGGATCCGCCTAATTGTTTAGAGACGCGCACTTGTGAAGACACACCTCTAGATTTGTCACTGAAACCTGAGGCTCCGAAAGTCGCTCATGAAGCTTCCGGGTACATGTGTGACACTTGCGGGCAGACTTTCGCTGTTCACGACAGGCTGGCCAAACACGTGGCCTCTCGGCACAGGGAGAGGACAGCGGACGTCGTGAGGGCTTACGAGTGCGAGATCTGTCGCCGCCGTTTCGCCCGCTCCGACATGCTGACCCGGCACGCCCGTTTGCACAGCGGCGTCAAGCCGTACTCCTGCTCCGCCTGCGGGCAAGTGTTCTCCCGCTCCGACCACCTGGCGACCCACCAGCGCACGCATACAGGTGAGAAGCCGTACAGATGCCCGGCCTGCCCCTACGCCGCTTGTCGCCGCGACATGATCACGCGGCATATGAGGACGCACTCTCGACGACCGGCGCCTACAGAAATATAACTCGTTAACTATGTGATTCGCTTACAGTTCATCTACCGACGTTAACGTGAATTATCAAGTCTGTACTTTATAGTTTTTTATTCCACAAGATATTCTAACATCCCCTAAATTTAGCACAGGCAGAGGCCAGAGCAGAGAGTGGTCCCACAATGTTTCACTTCAACCACCTCCCACACCTGCGGAACGTTCCGCCGCTGAATGTACGAATGACGCCGAACCTAAACCGCAGTAGATGTGTCATAGGTCATAGGTAACTTAAAAAACATTGTAAGCTTATTGAACGGCGCTTTCAGCGGCGGCAATTTCCACAGGTGTGTCGCTAGGCTTATTCCACTTATCAGCTCAGAAATCATTTGTAATTGTAACAGCACATTTTTTGGTTCTTATTAAAATTAAAACTCTCACGTTCGTTGATAGTTAAGCCGGAAGACGGGACCAGATACGAAACGCGCGTCCTCAGTGTGGACGACTCATGATTCCAAACTTAAGTAAAAAGTAACGGATTTTTTTTGGATTCCCAGTTTAAGAAAAATATTTATAATTAATTATCTCCTCCTTTTTCTACGGTTTCGCCCTCTTTATTTTAAGATCTATAAAATAATCACAAATAACGATATTTGTGATTATTTTACATTTTATTTATCACAGATTTCCGAGGGAAAGCTCAGTAAGTAGCTTTGAACATTTGATTTAAAAACCTGATAAAGTGTCACCACAATCGGTTTAACCTTTCCAAAGATTTAGGCCACAACAATCGAGATGTACAAAATAGCAAATTTTGATAACTTGGTACTATATAATTTATTATTTTTTAATCATATAGGAAGTTTAGATTTATTTTGAGCCCTGTAATAAAGCTTTACAATTATGGTACTTAAATACCTACAAATGATTTCGAAATTATAAATAGCCACTTTATGAAAGGTCTGTCTTTCACTATGTTTTTATGTTTTGTGATGTGATGAACGTTGATTTATTTATTTAAGTTTTAGTAAATTAAGGCGTTGTCAGGATTATTTGACACCTTGTTTTATCTTGTATCTTAGGACTAAGGAGCACGCTACCTTCCCTGGTAGGTAGTGGTACAATGCCGAGTGGGTAAGAGAGACATCACATTACCTGAGCGCGATTGTTTTTGCATAAAGGCGAATTTATTTATGTTGACGTACGTTATCTCTACGTGCTTACAGTACACGGAAAACTTCTTGGGTATAAGATGCGCACAAGCGAATTTTAGATTCCTTTGGTGGTTAGTGGTGGTGGTGCGGGGCGCGTCTACGCAGTCGCGAGCGCTAACTTGCGTAGGTACGTCACTTCATACTCAAGAAGTTTGCTTTATTTATTCATTTATGTGCTCGATGCGATGTGTCTCAATATTAATTTCATACTTAAGTTTTTAATATAAATAATTGTTGTACTTTATTGTTAATCCTGTGTTAATTTTGTGTATTACTTTTAAGTTTAGAATGATCATTTTGTTTTCATAGGTTAAGTTACTTGTGTTATTTTATTTCAATCGGTAGGTATTTGTTTGTGTTCATAGGTAGGTGTGAATTGCGATTCTAGTACTCAAAAGTTCTAGTACCTGTTGCAAGCTTTTTCGAAGGAATAGCTAGTTAATTGCACTTTGAGACTAGATACACTGGCATTTATAGCCAAACTGCCAAAACATGTATCCATCTCTACGGCGGCGTATTTCCGATTCAAGGGAAAGAAAAACTGAGCAAATTATGAAAATGATAATACTTTAGTGTCCTTTAGTGTGTTTAGTTTAGTGTGTATAACACAATAATGTAGGTATTTGCTGTCACAGTCATGTCTCCAGATATGATAGGTAGGTATCTACCCTCTGTTTACGGAGACGGACTGTCTCCTCTTGGTCTAATCTTGTTCATAATCATTAATGTGCTTACTATGCAAGTTCATACCACGTGCTAATAATTTTTTGAATTTTCCAACGCTAACAAAAAATCTTCTTAACGCACTAGATATGGAATATACTATTGCTATACTATAATATTATATATACCCAATACCTATAGGTAAACCGCTATAAACTTGACCCTCCTTTTGGTCTTCGGGGCGCGGGGCGGGAGCGCTCAACCAACAGGGCTGCTAGATGTACCATTTTAACAAAACTTTTTTTCATCTGTCTTATATACTGAATAAAATTTAGGCCAACAAAAGAAAATATTTAGTATCTATAAATATATTCCGATACGCAAATATCATTGGCGAATTTAGTCTTAAGGTTAGTTAAATCTCAAGATACGAGTCATTACGTCATAATATCGTGTACAGCTCCCATTTCATCACCCGCCCCGCGTCCCGCAGACCATCAGGAGGGCCAAGTTTATAGCGGTTTACCTATACTTAAACATGTCCAGGTACGTACTGAAAATTCTAGGTCTATCCAGGGTTATATTATATCAGAATATCAAAATACTGTTATACCAATAGTTCCTACCTATTTAACAACTGTTGTTCCACACCTACATAAGTACATACCTACTTTCGTTCATATAATATATATACCTACCATATCTAAATAGTTTTAAATACTAATTTTTTCTAAATACTTTTACCTTACTGTTGGCTTACATGTACAGTGACGGTAATGCTGTACCTATTCATTTATTCACTGTTCTTTAGTATATTACTTTAGTATTGAAACAAAACTGTTCAGATTGAATAAAGAATATAAATTTAAAACGTGTTCTTGTATTATTTATCTACTCTCCCGTCACAACATCTGTGCAGTGTGCCCTATTCATCAAACATTACAAGTCTATATGAGCTCACTAGTTACCTACACGTTCTAAAAAAATCACAGTTCTTGTAAATTAAGTTCATCAAATAATTTCACGTACCTACCTAAGTTGTAGATTTTCAAGCTTGTATTTTTAATTTACAAGTGCCTTATTGTGTGTCATATTAAAAATATTTATTATACAAGACGTGGAATATTAAAAAAAAACTTTAAACACGACTTTTGTAGACTGAAGGAAAGTAAGAACTAAGAACCTATCAGTTTAATTACAAAACCAAGAAAATCCGCCGGAGCTGCTGTGTTCTGCCTATGACGGTGTTGATGGTGCTGTTTACCAGTTGATGAATAATTCAATTTCTTGATACTTCTCATATACCGGCTGTTTATCTATAGGTACTTATTAATTGATATTGGAAACGAAAATAGCAATGGCAGCTCCGACGGATGCAGCGTCTGAAGGCATCATCTGACCCTTGTCACCAAAATTATTATTGGAGTCTAGTTAATTAAGACATACGAATCCCTAACACCTTGTATTTACTAGAAAAATAACACATCATACACAGAGATTTTCTGTAATAAAGTAAAAAAGCTGCCGCCCTGGGGCATGGGCATGGCCCTCTTGCCTTTCGGGTAAATACGCCACATTCATTCATTAATCCTCGCCACCAATCCTAATGTGTTAGAATAGTTTAACCAAATCAAATGAGCCTAAACTCGAGGTATTTACTAGTTACCATTATTAAGCATCGCTAATCAGGCCCATGTTGCATCATCAGACCCTCGTCACCAAATTTAATGTTTGAGACTAGACAAACCAATTCCTAACACAAGGAGTTTACTAGAAAGAAAACATTAAAACAGATAATTTCCAAGTCATAAAGATACGTTTATTATGGCGCCCCCTGCTGGTCTATCAAAAATTCACAATTTACAAAATTTATTTTAGCACAAGCGTCCTATAAAATATCGTAAGATAGGATGCTTTATTGATCTTTGAAAAAGACGAAGAAAAAGATAATAAAAATTTAATAATGTTTGGTTATGTGTATTTTGGCTTGACCTTAGTAATTATTTTAAAATTTCAATGCAAATATTAAATGTCTGATTATCATAGTAGGTATTATAAACCATGATAAATTGTGTTAAATTTTAAAATTTTGCAGAATACCATTTACCAGAATAAACCATTGAGTTGGCTTAACCATTTTTTTTATTTACAACCAAGCCTCAATTAGCTGAAGCTGAAAACGACTACGCCGATAGTCACATTCTGCCAAAACGTCATACAGAAAATCTACAGATTTGTTTAGAAAGACTACATTCACTTAAATACTATATTTCTGTACTAAAATATCGTACTAAGTAACAAAAACTAGACTTTAATATTAGCTAATAAAGTAATCTTACACTTTCAATCATTTTCTTAACAAATTTCGTTACATTTAAAGCAGTGATGGAAAAACCTAAAACAGCTCGTATCTCAAAACTTGATTTTTGGCGCTGGTCGTTTCCTGCATAACACCGTTCAATTATGTGCGTAAATTAGAGTACTTTTTGTGCGACACAAGATGGCAGAAATGCCACTCTAGAGTAAGTACGCCTTGTCCCTTGTCCAATGTCCATCCATTGTAGAGAGTATATGTGTTCTGTGGTCCTTTGGATTCCATACGTAGGTCTGTGATGATGTATATTCTTCAAGATATTCTTCACAGTAATTCATAGAGCTATTAAGTACATAATAGCTCTATGCAGTAATTATTCTTTGAGGTTATTCTATTGCACAGACATTTAAAGGGAAGTATATGTCTGTCTTCTATTGTTGCACATTGTTCTAATCTAAGGTTCTAATGTTCTATTCTGAGGTTCTATTCAATATCATAGACAACTAACAAGGCTTCTGTCACTTTTTGTCATTTGTCAAAAAGTGACAGAAGCAGAAAAAAGATGAAGTAGGTATCCCACTCAGATGAAGGATCGTATCCCATTTGTGCACGTTAGGTATAACCTACCTACTTGGTACCTACGAGGTACCTACCTCCACACAGACCAAACACTATTTTCAAGTGGTAATTCTTAATGATTACAATTATTCTCTGATAGCTAGCTTGTAAGGGCTGCCCATGGGCTGCCAGAAATTCACCAATCGAATTCGCTTAAAATTTCCTAGCCTTTACATACTTTTCTATTTATTATATTTCATACGTAGCATTTGATTAAATAATATCATGTATAAAGGTGGCCATTGACGGTCAGTTTAACTGATCAGTTGAACTGACGTCAATCCAAAATTTGATCGTGAGTGTCGAATCATCACTCCAGAGTTTTAACTGACGACGCGCCCGGAAATTTTCCGTGGCTACCATAAATCCACCCGGCGCGTCGCGCCAAACTGACCGTGAGTGTGCGATCGTCACTCCAATGGCGTCAGTTCGCTCTGTGAGTTCGACGAGTAATGTTCTGTGGAGTTCGATCGCAGCGAACTATACTATTACTATTTAATATACTATTGAATAGTATATTAAATAGTACCTTCATGTAATCCTTTAATACACTGAGTATTGCTCTACATCTACATGTTTCTGGAATGATGACTTCTAGGCGCTGTGGAGATATTGCAGTTGGAAATTTTAATTCCTCATAACTCCATTCCCGACACTAGGAAACGAAGAGTGGCAGTCAATCTCTCATGAGGGCTAATAGCTTATCTCATATTAGTACCTATATTGAGTAACAAGTTTTAAAAGCTTCAAACATGTCGATTCGTCCATCCTTAAATAATTTCGCCAGTCACTTGGTTCTAGCGATAACTCATTTAATAAATTGACGTGAGTGAATTTGTAGCGAATTGAATTTTTGATGAATTAAAAAAGGAATCAAATCCTTTTTTAAGCCATTCTTTCATCAATTGCTTTCTTTCTCGTTTTTTGGTGAGCATATATGGCAACAAACCGTAGCCGCAGCAAGAATTAGTAATGTTTCTTCTTCGGAATCAGAATTCATTTTTTTCGACCCATAGGATGTACACCTCCTAACAACAGCCCGGCCGATCGAAAACTGAAGTGCCGGAGTGACGCCAGTGAGTGGGGAAATTTAGTTGGCTTAAAACCATTTGGAGTGACGCCACAGTTTTACGTCTGGACTCTGGACTGATCAGTTAAACTGACCGTCAATGGCCACCTTAAAACTTAAAATAGAATCTTAAACCTAATATATTACTAAAAAAGAGGTGACAAAAAAGAAAGAATTTTAAGCGTCAAAGTATCTCTCCGAATCGGTGTCAACTGGAAAAGTGCCCAGAAGGCTGGAAGCATTGCCACGTTGGATGGCAATGCTTATCCTCTGACCTAAAAATAGGCCAGGCCTCTGTTCACGAGAGGCGTGACCGCGAGCGCTTTGAGATTTCTCTGAAAAACAAGCGAGTATACTTGGACCCCACGGACCCAGGCAGCGTCTCGACCCCAAACGGCTCAAATACGTAATCTCCAACGAGATTAGGTAGGTACTGTAGTTGCGCCGCTTGAGAGTCTCCGCTGATGCAGCAGTAGCGCCCGTACAACCCATCGTGCTAGGAAGATGAGAAGTCTCAAGGCTCAAATAACTAATTCGCCTAATATTATGGTCACGGTATGGTGTAGCATAATTTTAAAGCATAGCAATTTATGTCGCATTTATATCTTTATACTTGAATGTTCATTGGTAAAAACTTGTCATAGATATGCTATGTTCCTTGTCCATGCTGTGCTGGGTATGTGAGTAAGATATTTAGGTCATGGAATTAATAAGTATATTAATTCCATGATTTAGGTACACTTTGGGCCTCCTTTGGGCCCCCGACTATCAAGTGTTATGTCAAATTGTCTTTGGTCTTAGGTCTGTTGTCTATTCTGTGCACGAGAGTAGTAGGTATATTCCTTGGTTCAGTGGATTAAAGAGGTATTTAGGTTATTTAGATTTAAATATTAACTCTAAGAAATCTAAAGTCATAGTTTTTGGCAAACGAATTCATCCTCCAGTAAAAATTTACTATAATAAATCTGAATTAACAGAGGTATCAGAGGTAAAATTCCTGGGGGTTCTCTTTACCAGCAATATGTCATGGAATAAATATGTTGACTATGTAGTAGCCAGAGCTTTTAAAGCTTTGAACATCTTAAAATCATTAGCTAAAACATACTGGGGTGCTGATCCCAAAATTTTATTACTCCTTTACAAGTCATTAATCAGAAGTCATTTTGAATATGGAGCATTATGCTCTGCTTCCAATGAAACTTTAGTTAAAAAGTTGGAGGTCATTCAAAATACTGGTTTACGCCTTATAACAGGGGCATTTAAGACAACACCTATAAATATTTTGCAAATTGAATGTAATATACCTCCACTTGGAGTGAGATTTCATTATTTAAAAAATAGATTTTTACTAAAAATTTATTCAATAAAAACTAATAAATTATTAAGTAATCTTATTAGTTCTCAATCAGTAATATCAAACAAAAAATCCTTGTTCTTGCTTCATGAACTTTCTGATTATCTGCAGTTTTTTGGGTCCTTAAACATTCACAGAACAGAGATCACCTGGCCATGCTTTGAAGGAACATACCAAAGCAAGTACTATTACTGTAATATAGAAATAGATCCTTCCCTCAACTCGAAGGAGACATTTAATGAATCACTATTTAAATGGCAAAATTATAGGATATTATATACAGATGCAGCCAAGAACGAGCATTGTACTTCTGTCGCCTTCTATGATAGTAAATTGAAAGTGGGTTTTGGAGAAGGAATAGATTCTAATACAAGTATTTTCTCAGCTGAAGCTTTTGCTATCTTGTCAGCGTTGCAATACATTGAAAATTGTAAAGATGAGTCTCTAAAATGGGTGATTGCCAGTGATAGTATGAGTGTACTTACATCGATACACAATTGTAAGCTTCATGTTAAAACTAACTATTTAATTTACGAAATTATGAAGAAAACTTATCAACTTGAGCTGAACAGATCATATGAAATTGCTTTCATTTGGGTCCCGGCACACTGTGGAGTGATTGGAAATGAAAACGTCGACTTTTTGGCAAAAACGATAAATACATCACAGAACATCAGACAAATAAAGTCAAGTGTTGCCCTTCCTTACACTGATATCAATAAGAATTTGATAAATAAGATGGAAAGTCATTGGGATGAGATGAGGAACTCCCCTGAAAATGAGCGAAAAGGATTATGGTACAAATGCATAAATAATGATTTAAATAAAAACCCGTGGTTTTGTAATAAGAAAACTAATTATAGTAATAGAAAATATTATTCAGCCATATGTCGCCTAAGATTGGGTCATTGTCGCCTTAATGCACATTTACATAGAATGAAAATAGTGAACTCTCCGTCTTGTAATTATTGCAATAGTAATGAATCCCAAACACTGGATCACATATTTTTTTCGTGTTCATCTTTCGGCATTCAGCGCCTTGTGCTGATTGATGACTTGATTAATATTTTCAAGACCATTGAAGACGTGCCGCTCTCGCTAAAGGATTTACTGAAGAATTCGTTGACGTATAAATATTTATACAAATATATTTTGAACACTGTTCAAGAAATTTGAATTTAAGTACAGAAAGAAAGATAATTCAAAGAAAGAAGAGTCAGAAAGAAAAAACTACAAGATTAAAATCATTCAGATGAATCATACATATTTATGATTATTTATATATATTATTGTTAAACGATTGAACAGGCTATGCCTTTAAAATACATAACACAGAAAATACACACGAATGAATAGGCTGTATGGTCTCCGACCTTTGCCTGTCCTGAAAGGGACGAATGGATTAACAGAACAGAACAGAACTTGGTTCAGTGGAACTAACTGATGGTGCTAGGTAAATCTGTCACTGTCAAATATTATTTGTCAAACAACAAACTGAATTAAAATTCGGCCATTTGTTAGGCTTTTGTAAATGTAAATGTAAATTGCATTTTTGCTTCGTAAACAAAATGCCGAAAAATATTACAAATGAAGTAAGAGACATCATTCTAAAAGTTAAAGAGTTCATGGATGAGGAGAAACGAATGCAAGTACCAATAATACCGCTCAGCAAAGTTTATGTGAGGGTGTCTGCTGCCACAGGTAATTACTGCTCTAATTTAACAAGTAGTCTCGTAGTTTTTCGGCTTAAAGGATTTAGTTTGAGAGAGGCATGACCATAGCAATAGACGTATACACAGGACCCGGCGGACCGCGCGAAAAATTGTCGCCAGTTTACTGGTGTCAAAAATGTTTGTTTTGACACCAACAGCGCCAGTTGTAAGCCGACCGCAGTATTGCCTATGGACCGCGGTGCATGCCACAGATCGCCATACTTGTTATTAGTCCGCACGCGAGTTTCCGCAGGGATTCTGCCATGTTTTTTCCTGTGTGAAGAAGGTTGACATAAAATGTTCCAATGGGCTCATCTTCAGGTTCATATTGGTGACAATAGCTCACCTAAAATGGCTATATGACTAAGCTTTTGCTACCCTTCCTATTTATTTAACTAGAACTCAGCATTTGAAAGTATAAACCTGAAGAATATGCTTGATTAAGGCAAAGTAATTACAAGTGATGAAGATATGTACAATAAGTTACAGTACACATTGACCAAAATAAGTAAATCCTTTCCATGTAATTGTATTAGATTAATTCATAAGCATTCATTTAAGCTGAAACTTTAAAATAAGGCATATTACAGTATAAAAGATTACTAAAATGGAAATAACCCATGGGAGTAATAGAGAATTGCTCTAAATTTTAGATATTTCAAATATTTTGTGAAATAGTAATAACAAAAACTAATACTTGGCTGAGTTTGTTGTGGGCTTCTTCTCAGATCATGGCCCATTAGAACCCTCATAAACAGAGTTTTTTAAGTCATAAAATAGTTATCGATAATAATAAATAAGTATACTCATTTGTCATATTTTACTTAGAGCTTGTAAATACAAAATAAATCATGAGTTTGAGTTTTGAAATTGTTATATATGCTTCTATAATATAACTTTCTTATTTGTTGCAGGAGTATCAGAAAGGACAGTACTGAATATAGTGAAAGAAGCTAGGCTCGTGGAGCAAGGTTTATTGGACCCGGAAACTTTGAAAAGAGCACCAAAGAAAAGAGTTCGAACAAAAGGAAAGATAGAGGTAGATGAATATGATTTGCAAGTTATCAGACGAAAGATACATGAGTTTTACACATTCAAGAAAGAAGTGCCCACTATAAATAAGCTTTTACAAATCCTGAAGGACGAAATCAACTTTAAAGGTTCAAGAGAAACTTTGAGGAAAATACTTCGTAAAAATGGATTTCAGTTTAGGAAAACAAAGAATAACAAAGAGAAAGATAATGCAGTAGAATCAACTTCCTCAGTTCCTCAGATGGTCACACCCTACATTCACTCGATGTTTAATCATAAAAATTTTCAGTCATAATTTGTAATTTTAACTTTAAGGCTCAATGCAGCTGTCTTTCAGCTAAATTAAAATTTTATTCGATTTTTCGTAATTTCTTAGTAAATAACATGCTATGACAGTAAAATTGCAGGAATGGCAGATATTCACATCTCTAAAATATAAAATTCTCTTGCCAATCTTTGTTACCAAACTCCTTTGGAACTTCATTGTTATGAAATTTTCAGTGTAATATGATCATTGGGTCTTCTTCTTCTTCTTTGTTTGTTTATTGGCTTGTAGTTGTACCAACTGGGTACAATTCATTCGCCAGTGTCACATGGATCGGAGGAGACAAGTTTGAGGATAATTCAACTTTTAAGATCATTGGGTCTGAGAGTAGGTTGTTATCTATTTTTATATACCTAATGGCAAAACAAAATTTCAAACTCAAATTATCTTTATTTCACATAAGCCTTATTGGCTCTTGTAAAATGTCAATACATATAATATTTGTCACATATACAAGGTGTGGGTTAAGTGTGCCCGCAGCTAATCTTTTAACTTGATCCAAGAAACATATTAACATGATAAAAAGTTTCAATAATTTTACTTTTAAGACTACCTCGTAACCGGGCGCAAGCAACGCGTGAAATAGACCATACAAAAACTAACGCAACCAAGCCGGCGCGCGGCAGCCGTCTGAAATCTGTCCGTCGTGATGGCTACTCATAGCTTCCTCGATCACGTGACAAGTAAATATGGCCTGACCGAGCTGCTGCTAAATTCCTCTCACAAGTTCCAACACACACTATCGTGTTGTAGTATTCCTGTTTTCAGCAACTCATTTTCTCATATTTTCACAATTTTCACATAAAATTGATACGAGTAATCAACTGGCAAATTTCTTTTTAATTAGTTTTGGATATTATTTGTAGTAAGTAGGCCACCCATTTTGAAGTCCTATTGGTTATTTGAAATGTTAGTTTTAAAACGCTAACCAATAAGAAAATTGCATAAGTTCGGAGAGTCTTGATTGGCTATCGTAATACACTTTTCATTATTCTCAGTTCATTGATATTGAATCAGCTTGTTTTTAGGGATGATATGATGATACTTAAAACTTATGGTACATTTTTGAACTCGCTATAGTTCCCTCAGGATATGAGCTTACACTTCTGTGATATTATTTCATGCATCTATACATTGTTCGCTACTTAAGGCTTTTGGCTAATTAGGTTAAGTTACCTACACATTGCATATGGTGATAACTACAAGTCAACTTAAAGCTAAGTTTATAAAGGTTCGAAGAGTTCAGGGTGTGAAGTGGATACTGCCATTCCTGCAATTTAACTAACAATAGCCTGTTTTAATAGCTTACAAATTTCGAAAAACCAAATATCATTTGAGTTTGGCAGGCAAGGTTGTTCAGTTCACTTTAATAATATAAGGATTTTTAAATGTAAGTTATTCTGCCTCTACATTGTTTACCATGTTTTTGGTGATGTTATCAATAACAAGTTGTAGAGATGTAAGTAGCAATAACAAGATGTAATTGGGTAGTAGATATATTATATAATTGGGTAGTTGACTGAAATCAAAGTAAAGATTTTTTAAAACTAGCATTATTAACAAATTAAATGGTAAAAAACCGATGAAATAATAACAAAAATGTTACAAGCCTTTGAATATTTCTGATTAGACGGAGACAGCTGCATGAAACTATGACGTCAAAGTGTGGTCATGCCATAGTAGCTCCATACAAATTTTCGTTTTGCGAGAAAGGGTGAGAAGATCCCTACTCCGAAAGTAAAAATGCCTATAACTTTGTATTTCTTCGTTTAATTTATTTTTTGAAAGAAAGAAAGAAAAAAACTCTATTTCACACGAAAATGCCACATGTAACAAAAACATACACCTTACGTACTAAAACGATGCCTGGAGGTTCCCCCACTCGGGCAACAAAAACCAATAATTGCCCAAGTGACGGAAGCACCAGACACCGCCTGTCACATGTGGCACAACCCGAAAAAGTCCCGGTTTTTGTGAAAGTCGTTATTTTTACTACAGTTTAAAAAGTCTTTAATAAAATTGAGTCAACTATCCAATCATTGTGTCGATGTTGTCACCGCTGAACAAAGAACCGCCTGGCTTCTTAGCTTAGTCCGTTCGCTTTCATTTTGTCGCGCGGCCGGTTGCGGCGTTGGTATTGTCAAAAGTTATCAAACGACGCTGACCGTGCGCATGTTTTTTTTTTTTTAACCACAGGAAATGCCTGACGCATACCCCTCCGTCAGGGGACACGAAGGGGTTATGTTGGGCTTGCACCCACTAAAACCTGTGCTTTGCCACGACGGACCTCGTTGGCGGGAGTACGGGATTCACTTGCGTATTCACCGCGCTCCCGCCAGGCCTCGACCCGCCACCGAAGCGGCAGGTCCCGCCGCTTCTGCCGGCAGCCTGGCCGCTGCCGACCCTCCAGGGCGGCGCGTCCCGAACAGGTCGCGCCACCACCTCGGCCTGTCGGTGGAATTCGGGTGACGGACGCCAGAACCCCTTACGTACGTCACCCGCAGGCCGGCACCGGTCGCCGAAAGAAGGTGTTCGCACCCCAGCAACCGGCGCGTCTCCTGCGAGAGGGATATGCCGCCGTAAATATCCCTCTCGACGAGCGTTCCCGCCCACTTCGGTGATTTTTTACGAGGTAGTCTTCCTCGACCGTGCGCATGTACTTATAACGACAAATTCTAAGCGAATAGACTATCTTTTGTGTTAAGTTTTTGTGAATGACTGAATTTAAATTTTAAATATTTAAGCACTAGTTTTTCACCTGCTTTTTATTGAGTCATCACCTAGCGTTGTTAAGCATATTCGCATTTTTACAACAGATAAATTTTCACAGAGTTTTATGATTTGAAATGATTAAAACCTCTGTCTGTATTGTAGATCTGTTTTAGGCTTCCATACAAAAATTGTAAAAATTGATCCATAAGATGCAACTTTATCGGTCCATCCGTACGTCGCACTCTATTATTATTTCAGTACCTATTAAAGCTTATGTGACATGAACTTTTTAAATAGTAGGTAATATTAGTAGCCATCATTGGGGTCAAAATAAATTAAAAAATATTTTTAATTTAATTTCTAAACTAGAAAAATCGGCGGATCATATTTAAAAATGGGATAAATGTAAGCACCAGTTTATAAGATATTAATAAAAGTGTTTTACTTGTGCATTCCTAAACAGATTCATTTTTGTTCATAATAGTTTTTTATTTATAGGATAAAATGTTGCATAATATCCTGCCACCAAAGCTCCCATCTTTTAAGATCAAAAGTAGTTTATGTATATTTTATAGGAAAAGTAAAACCAATAATTATTTGTATAGTTATCTTCATATTAACAAGGAAAAAAGTAAACTTCTACAAAGTTCGTTTACAAGTGTTTCTTTACTTCTTTTGTAGTATAGAACCATCGGACCGCGAGCCTTACTCGCACGTGGCTGGTGTTTTGTAGGTATTATATTTCTATGTAAAAGTGCTTTGTAAGTCATTAATAAGTTCTATAAAAATAATATTAGCAAACTAGGAAAGGATAAGAATAAAAAGGAGTTGACAATTAAATGTTGAACACATGTAACTTAATAATATTAATAACATACCTAGCAAATTATATAGGTAAGGTAAAAACGTTTTTAACTTAATATAAATATAACTAATATTATAATGCAGTTTTATGTTCTTTATGGTGGGAATGACAGGAATAGTTATTTTACGTTTTATGTATTTTCTCCAAATGTTACCTATTTATTTTATAATTAGCCATCCTGTTATAGCCAATCTAATCGCATCACCCGCCCTCCATCCCGCAGACCATCAGGATGGTCATGTTTATAGCGGTTTACCTATACTCATATTATGTTCCTTACATTACATACATAGTAGAAGACGTCCGCCACCTATTTATAATAATAATTATATTTATAAAAGTCAATCATGAAGAATAGAGTTGTATGATGGAAGAAAATAGATCTTTTATTGGATGATGTCATAGGAATTTCAACTATCTTTTCTTAGTTCTGTAAATATTATTGCAAATAAAGTGTAATATTGATTTTAATGTATTTTTTCATTACATCCCTCGTCCGCTTATATAAGGTGTTGTCAAATTATCTGCCACCGTTTCAGGAGGTGAATGAATACATATACACTTCAATAGTGAAGAAATCTGTCCCCGGGCTCAATTTTTTTTAAATTAAACATTATTAACATATCGCATCATGTTGCATTAACACGTCCATCAGTCAAAGTACATGTTTAGTACAGTTATAGCCTCGTAACGGAAATCAGCTGTTTGGGCGCGGCATGAGAGCGTTGACCTTGGGTTGCGACATAATTTTTATTTAAAAATAAAAATAACCGGACAAGTGCGAGTCGGACTCGCGCACTGAGGGTTCCGTACCTACTACTACCGGAGGAATAAAACCATAAAAACCACTTTTCTTGAACCGCATAACCAACTTATTCAACATTAAACAACTTCACCGCGAGTTAAATACGTGCAACGCCATCTGTCGTCATCAAAGTTAAACAAAATGACTTGTTGAATATCAATTCAACACGTATTAAAAAAAAACTACTCACTAGATCTCGTTCAAACCAATTTTCGGTGGAAGTTGGCATGGTAATGTACATCATATATTTTTTTTAGTTTTATCATACTCTTATTTTAGAAGTTACAGGGGGGGGCACACATTTTACCACTTTGGAAGTGTCTCTCGCGCAAGCTATTCATTTTAGAAAAAAAATGATATTAGAAACCTTAGTATCATTTTTGAAGACCTATCCATAGAACCCCACACATATGGGTTTGATGAAAAAAATTTTTTGAGTTTCAGTTCTAAGTTTGGGGCACCCCCAAAATTTATTACTTTTTTAAAATTTTGTGTGAAAACCTTAATGCGGTTCACAGAATACATCTACTTACCAAGTTTCAACATTATAGCTCTTATAGTTTCGGAAAAAAGTGGCTGTGACATACGGACGGACGGACAGACAGACATGACGAATTTATAAGGGTTCCGTTTTTTGCCATTCGGCTACGGAACCCTAAAAATATTGAGCCTAGGGACTGAGATTTCTTCACTATTGAAGTGTATACTAATCGCACATTCACCTCCTGGAACGGTGGTAGATAATAATTTGACAACACCTTATATACAGGGCGTCCCATGAAAGGGAAAATTGTAGATATAACATTTCAATGAAAAAAGACCTTTAATTTCAAATCAATTTGAACTTAATTTTTATATTTATATATACATAACCTGGTGGACTCGAACCCGCTAAACAGGAAAAAAAATACTCATGCCTATGGAAATGCTTCATCATAAGGTTTGTTTTTGAAATTTAAATGAATTATTTCTGAAATGAAAAAAATAGTCTATTATTTGTAAAAAGATAATGATCATGGATGTATGAAATCCCGTATCAAGCTGAAATAAATCCAAACTTTATTTTTTATTTACGGTCTCCTAACTCCTGCAGTTATTACTTTTTTAATTAACATCCGGATTCTTTGAAAATTTATATCTGCAGGCCGCAAGCATAGAGAAGGAATTAGAAATTTTGGGTACGCAACCCTAAAAAATGGCCACCATATTGAACATTTATGTGACGATCGAATTTTTTCAAAATCAATATATAACTATAACCAGCAAGCATAAGGAAATATTTAGAGGTCAAAATTAAAATAAATGGCGGTTAATACAAGAATTTTGGAAATTTAACGCCTGAGGGAATTTAAGCAGAAGTTCAACGTGAGCGAAGCCGCGGGCGTTTGCTAGTGTAACATTTATTTATGTATATGAATTCTGACTATATTATGCTTATTATGGTTATATTTCTAAATGAAAGTTAAAGGAGTAAGTTAGGTAGGTAGTAAATAAGTTGGAAATAATTATGATTTTAAATACTTTTATTGAGATTTGAAATACTTTAAAACTAACGCTTAAAATAACATTTTATTTAATTATGAAACTATAAACGAAGGTTTACAACTTGGAATTTACAAAATTTATACAGTACAAATACAAGATTAATAATGATACTTTATTTTAATAAAACATATAATTTATTAAACAAATCTATAGAAGAGAAAAAGTCAGGAAGAAGATTATAGTATGTTTATTATATAAATGTTTATTATTGTAATATCAAAAAAACTGATTTGTATCATACTATTATTATTAAATAGATATCTCTTTTACTTGCCACAATTGTAGAGGTAAAGCATTTTCTTCGAAAAAAATATTGTTCTGTTTACAAAAAACCATTCCTAATATATTTTATTATATGTATATACATCTCTGTTATAACATGTATAATTAATTTATAATATAACGCGAATGTTCAACTCGTTTTCATTTATATTGAGTGATAGCTCTGGGCCCTTATTCTGTATTTCAATGATATTCACCGACCTTATTTGATATTATTTCGTTTTACTTATTAAAGCAGCAATGTCTAAAGCCTATGATCGACGGGCGAGTAAGACCGTGGTTTTAAATCCCGACGAACCTGGCTCGCGGCTCGTTGCGCGTTGGTGCTGATCGATTAGCAAGCAAAACAGTCGCAAACATGTCTTGTTCCGAGTCTGAAGCCTTGTGTTATCTCGCCATAGGAATTAATTATTTAGGTAATTTTTAGGTAATTTTAGGAATATATTTTTTTAGGTAATTTTTTAATAGGAATTTATTTTTTTCGGTGATTTTTTTATTTATTTATTTATAGTTAAATTGATAGGTACGCACCTATATTACCTATATACTTACTTTCGATCGGATAGTTGAGAAATTCTAGCTCCTTAAAATACCACAACTTTGGCTGATACAAATCTTCAACTCCGGAGCCGGTTCTCATGCTACCCATCAGACCAAAAAACAGGGACAGTCTCGAAAGGCATTTATAAATTGTATTATAAAATCATGGCTGACACAGACTGAGCACGCACGCGAAGTTTGTAGTAGGTAGGTACACAGCTCTTCTGGCGCACATCCGTCCTCTAGCGCTGTCGCCGAAAAGTGACGGCTCGGCTCGCCGGCCGTGATCGACACGCGGTTTTGCATGGCGAGCCGAGTAAAAAATATAGCACGACGACGAGCCGCGAGCCAGGCTCGGCGGTATTTAAAACCGTGAACTTGCAATGATACACCGGCGAGCTTTACCGACGAGCCATAAAACCGCGGTCTTACTCGTCCGTCGATCAGGCCCTTAACAAACCATAGACAACAGTGATCATCTCTGCAAGTGTCAATTTTACAGAATATGGCCCCGATCGGATAAAATATCATGATATGTTTGAAAAATAACAAAAAAATGTGCGCAATTTTTAATAAATTTGATACTTTAGACTTTTTATATTAATTTTAATTTTGTCGCATTCAAAAGGAAAATAAATAATCAATTTTAATCATACCAATTAAGTTATTATTTTTTAAATGAATATTATTATTACTTGAATCATTAAAAAAACTGGCCAAGTGCATGTCAAACTTGCGCATCGAAGGTTCCATACAACAAAAGAAGAATCACTTGTTCATTGAACTATTATAATGTATGTCACTTTTGATAACGAACTGCATATAACAAAAAAACTATAATAGAGAGTTGATTTTATTTTTCTCGTAAAACTTACGTTAGCCCATATTGATCATAATGATTTACGATTAACGGAACGGTATTTTTATCGACAGTTTGACCAATAAATACAAAAATTATCAGTTATAAAAATAAATAAAAATCTGTGTTTTCTCATTTTGAAACCGTTACCAGTTTTCTCCCAGTTTTGAATAAAAATTATAATGATTTTCAATTTTTTATGATTGCAATGGCGAATTAGATTGAAATAATCGAGCTTGACAGACGAACGGACGGACGGAGTCTCACTAAAAGGGTTCCATTTTTACCAAAGTTATATGAAACCCTAAAAACAAAAGATCAAATTATATTTTTAAGTTTCGGTTTCGCTTTCGGGCAAAACGTAAAATTATTTTACGATCGGAAACTAAAAACGACACCTGTATTTGTTATACAGATGGTTTGTAAAAGTTTATTACAGCATTCAAACGGTGAAGCACGAGTAATATTTTAATGAGTTCCGCGAGATTAATTATACACGTACGTAATAATTTCTCCACATTTTGCGTGACAAGGAACGTGACGTGCGCAGGACTAGAGATAGGCTCCGATTCAAAAACGAGCGCGTATATTGAAGCTTGACTAGGATTCTAATAAATTTTATTTTCTTATGCTGATACTATATATTAACTAGTTGGAAAAATAATCTCCTAGACTTATTTAAATATTTTAACAAATTTATTAAACTATATAATATATTCAGTGCAACGACTTTTTAGAATATTTGTTTGATATTTGCTAGTAATACTAGACTAAGAACTTTAGGTATATACATGCACAATATAAGATAAATATTAACTTAAAAATACATTATATTACTAAAACTATAAATGCAAAATTACATTAATAAGTTAATATTGTGATGTTTAAAATCACGCATATATTAGTAGTATATCCCTAAAAATAACACTTTTTTATACCATAAATATCTATAATTTGTTACATTCAGTCAATTTCACTGATATCATTTGTCAATAGTGATAAAGACTTTATTGAAAATTGACCTTAACAAAACCTTCTGTTAATTATTATATTCATCGAAATACGAATGCAGTTTCGGCAATTTAAGTTCCGTTTGACGTAACCATTTTGAAAAGACAATTTGTGGCTTCTAAGGGTCTTCATTATTCTGAACTTCCAAACTGCACCGTTTTATTTGATATTTCGATGACTATATACATACCTATACATGATTACTGCAAAAACACCAAAATGCTATTGCATCGTAGGATGGAACAACTTAAGTGAGACCAATATTTTGAAAACGGTATTATTGTATTTCGACAACATCAAAAGTTTTAAATTTTGGTGTCATGCTATTATAGCATATTGCTAGGTCGACCTTATTTTGTCACTTAGAGTACAGAGAGTTGGAGAAATCTGAGATATAATAAATCTGAGAGCATTCTGGTATTTTTTATATGACCCCGTATTGTATGATTTGTAACATTCGAATTCAAACATACAATAAAATTGACACGCTGTTTAGCGATAACTATCATCTTTATTAACCTATATAATATATAGTTCATTTCTATTTACCATTATAATAAAGTACATATTTTCACAAGCCTTTCTAAATGTCAATACGTTTTTAAAACGCAAATGAAGAGCATGAACTGTAGATAGATACTAATCTAATGTAGATAAGTACTAATAACAAAAACTTTAATATAATTTATATTTACTATAGATTAACCGTGCTCCGTAGGCCGTTATCCCATTGGTCAGTATAGCAAGAAGGAAAGTTGTATGAATTAGATTGAAGCGATCAATGTAGCGAATTACATTTTGCCGTTGTCGCGCCGTGTCGTCATTGCCAGTCATAAAATTACATTTTGCCGCTGTCGCGCCGTGTCGTCATTGCCAGTCATTAAATTACATTTTGCCGTTGTCGCGCCGTTTCGTCATTGCCGGTCATAAAATTACATTTTGCCTTTGTCGCGCCGTGTCGTCATTGCCAGTCATAAAATTACATTTTGCCGTTGTCACGCCGTGTCGTCATTGCCAGTCATAAAATTACATTTTGCCGTTGTCGCGCCGTGTCGTCATTGCCAGTCATAAAATTACATTTTGCCGTTGTCGCGCCGTGTCGTCATTGCCAGACATAAAATTACATTTTGCCGTTCTCGCGCCATGTCGTCATTGCCAGTCATAAAATTACATTTTGCCGTTGTCGCGCCGTGTTGTCATTGCCAGTCATAAAATTACATTTTGCCGTTGTCGCGCCGTGTCGTCATTGCCGCTCATAAAATTTAGCACAAACCACCCTCTTCATCTCGTTCCCTTTCTTCTTCAGCATTATCTATGGAGGTCTGTATTATCGAGTTAACTTCGTTATCCATCCTCTGCAACCAATGAATATTATTAATACATTAGCTGTTGCTTATTGCTCCACACTCGCATTACCTATTATAGTTTTAAACTTTAAGGGCACTCACCGCTATGCAGCTAGCACTGGTGGCCAGGTACGAGGCCGCGGCGTTCGGTCGTACGACAGCCCTCGGGGGCGGCTCTAACGGCTGCGGAAGCGGGATGGAGGCGGCCAGGCGCGCGTACTCCACGTCCATGCTGCGGATGAAGGGCGACGCAAGCGCACGCCTGGCGCTTTCGCGGTCCTCCTCGTCAAACGCTTGCAGCAGCTGCTCGATGGTCTGCATCTCCGGAGCCTCGCAGTTGTGGCCCCATTCCTTGACAGAAGAATGACCAAAAGTTGTACAGATATTTCAATCCACGACGTCAAAATCACTCTGTCAAAATCAGTTTCGTTTTATTCGATTAGTATGGAGTTTGACAGAGTGGGCCGCGCCATCGTGGACTGAAATATCTGGATGACAACATGTCGCAAGTGTGACGCACACAAGACAAAAAAGTGGGTGTTTTTGGAGGCTTGGGGCTCATCTATGATTTAAATCTTTGTTTACCATCAGGTGCGATCGCGGATCCAAGCACTAACATGTATAGTGTAAAAAAGTAAGGTCATCAGGCACGCAGCTTCTCCCATCACTGATATATCAATTATCAAACAGAACATTTTTTTCATTTTAACATTTAACCTTTACTTCACACTTGTGGTAGTGAACTTCATTTAGTCATGTTATTATTCACCTTGTAAGCCTTCTCTGAAGCAACTATATCGCCCCTAGCCAGCTGGACGAGAACAATCGCAACTGTAAGCCTTCCCATAGCCATTATATTACCCGCTTCCTGATTGAAGCCAATCTCACGGCGAAGGCTATCTACTGCTTCATCATACCTAAAAAACAAATATAAAAAAATTAGTACGTACAATTTTTTAATAAGTACTTTTTTACAGTTTTCTGAATAACACTGCTGACTACTGATCAAGTTATCTATGTACACTATCTTCCCAGTTGGTAGAATAGATTTTGCTAATTTAGGTAATAAACTAAAAACTTTGATCCCTTATCTAACAAATACTCTGCACACGGAAAAACTTGCAAGCAATAAAAACAATTATTTTTAGGTAATAATAAAAAGGGTCCAAACCTTCCAAGCTTCACCAAAATTCTTGATGCCTTGCTAATGTACTCCATGCCTTGATGCTGGCCGCTCTCAGTCTGAAAGAATAATTGGATTTATTTAACTATCTTCTATATATATAAAAAGAGTGAAGCATTTTGGTTGTTCCACGGACTCCGTCACTATAGCTGATGGCTGTGAAAATCGATATCTGACTATGGCAGCAAGCATAGAGAAGGGAATTTGTAAATTTAAAAATTTTGAACTTTTTTGGCCGACATTTTTAATTTTTTTTTAATAGGCCGATTGCTTTGAAAAACGATATCTGACTATCGCAGTAAGCAAGAACTTTGGTGACAAAATTAAAAAAAGTAGCTGCCATTTTCAACTTTTTTGTAATTGGGCCGATTGCTTTTAAAATCGGTATCTGACTATGGCAGCATGCATAGAGAGGGAATTTGTAGTTAAAATTAAAAAAGTGGCCGCCATTTTGAACTTTTTTGTTCATGGGCCGAATTTTTTGAAAATTAATAAAGTATATAGTATTCTCACTGAAGAAACTTCGGCTGCTTGCTGATAGAGCTTCACTGCCAACTCAGGTGCCCTTTCTTCAATGATTTTTGCTGTTTTATCCAAAACGCCTGCTCCAGCATCTCCTGAGCCATGCTGCTGGTACAAGCTGCTAGATTCGCAAGCATGTGCGTACAGCTGAAACAATGAAATCAAAAATAATTTATGTCCTACTTTGGCTTCGCGTTCCTTGTCCATTTAAATTTCAATAATACTAAAACTCTTGCCTGCAAAAGATAATTATGCTATTTCCATTCGTTTATTTTCTCTTTGACACATGAAACAGATATAGCAATAGCGAGGGACCAGAAAGAGACAACTTTACCTTTATCTCTCTCTGGTCCCTCGCTATTGCTATATCTGTTTCATGCGATTTCATGTGTCAAAGAGAAAATAAAAGAATGGAAATAGGGGGAGCAAAGTTATCTTTCTACATAATTATGAATTTATTTAGGGCCTGTTTCCCCACCTCTTGATAAGTGCTGGATAGTCTAACCGCGAGTTTTGTCACTTTCATACTTTATTGAAGTGACAAAGACAAAACTTGTGAATAAGCTATCCGAAACTTATAAGAAGATTGTGAAACAGGCCCTAAGGATTAAGAATGAATTTATTTAGATTATGTTCTTGAAGAAATATAATTATTACCACATCAGGCTGTGTCATCTCCTTGCCAACTATAATAGCATTCTCGAGCGCTTTAGCTGCGTGGAAGAATGCGCGGATCTTCTTAAAAAGCTCTGCAGCTTTAAAATAGCATTCTACTGAAGCTTGCACATCTCGTACAATGCGATAACATTGGGCTGAAATCATGAATTCAAAATTAAAACATGTAATATAAGTGCACATAGTACATACATAATATAAGTACACAGATAAACATACTCATGAACTGTTATAGGTTACAAACAAAATCTCTGTTTGAACTGACTAACTGATGTGTTTAGTTCAGAGACTTAAGTTAGGCAATGGTAATTGGTAAAGGAGCTTGGTAGCTTAGTATTAGTGGAAACACTGACCTGCCTGGTTGTACTCATCAGCTGCTGAGTCATAATCAGGTTTCCATTTCAGCATGGACGTCTTCAAACTGCAAAAGCATTATTTTTGTAACATAATATATATTTTATTAAACCACTACATATGTACAAGAAACTGAACTACAGTTTTGGCAATCTAGCAATTACTTAGAAGTTAACATAGTATACTTAAATATAATATAATATATTATATAAACATAGGATGTGAAGATTTTGTTTCACATAATATTAATCTACTACAAAGCAAAGTCGCATTGTAAACTCAACAAAGCATAATAGAAAGACACATAATCTATATTTATAAAAGAATGAGGCATTTTGGTGATTTTGGTTGTTCCAAGGATGCCGCCAAAACTATAGGTCCTAGAGATCTGAAATTTGGTACCTAGGTAGATATTAGGTCATGAATTCGTACTAAGACGGGGATTCCAGAAATTCAAATTTAAAGGGGTAAAAACCGTTGGTTTTTTGGATTTCCCCATACAAAAGTGAAATTTTTTTCGTTGTTCCAGGAATTCCCGAAAAGCTACAAGTCGTAGGGATCTGAAATTTGGTACCTAGGTAGATATTAGGCCATGAATTCGTACTAAGACGGGAATTCCAGAAATTCAAATTTTAAGGGGTAAAAACCGTTGGTTTTTTGGATTTCCCCATACAAAAGTAAATTTTTTTTCGTTGTTCCAGGAATTCCCGAAAAGCTACAAGTCGTAGAGATCTGAAATTTGGTACCTAGGTAGATATTAGGTCATGAATTCGTACTAAGACGGGGATTCCAGAAATTCAAATTTTAAGGGGTAAAAACCGTTGGTTTTTTGGATTTCCCCATACAAAAGTGAAATTTTTTTCGTTGTTCCAGGAATTCCCGAAAAGCTACAAGTCGTAGGGATCTGAAATTTGGTACCTAGGTAGATATTAGGTCATGAATTCGTACTAAGACGGGAATTCCAGAAATTCAAATTTTAAGGAGTAAAAACCGTTGGTTTTTTGGATTTCCCCATACAAAAGTGAAATTTTTTTCGTTGTTCCAGGAATTCCCGAAAAGCTACAAGTCGTAGAGATCTGAAATTTGGTACCTAGGTTGATATTAGGTCATGAATTCGTACTAAGACGGGGATTCCAGAAATTCAAATTTTAAGGGGTAAAAACCGATGTTTTTTTGGATTTCCCCATACAAAAGTGAATTTTTTTTCGTTGTTCCAGGAATTCCCGAAAAGCTACAAGTCGTAGGGATCTGAAATTTGGTAACTAGGTTGATATTAGGTCATGAATTCGTACTAAGACGGGGATTCCAGAAATTCAAATTTTAAGGGGTAAAAACCGTTGGTTTTATGGATTTCCCCATACAAAAGGGAAATTTTTTTCGTTGTTCCAGGAATTCCAGAAAAGCTACAAGTCGCAGAGATCTGAAATTTAGTACCTAGGTTGGTGTTATATCATGAATTCGTATTCAGAAAGGGATTTTCGAGATCCAAATTTTGAGGAGGTTTGAACTTTTTGGCCGCCATTTTGAACTTTTTTGTTACTGGACCGATTGCTTTAAAAATCGATATTTGACTATGGCAGCAAGCATAGAGAAGGAATTTGTGGTCAAATTTAAAAAAGTGGCCGCCATTTCGAACTTTTTTGTTACTGGGCCGATTGCTTTGAAAATCGATATTTGACTATGGCAGCAAGCATAGAGAAGGAATTTGTGGTCAAAATTTTAAAAAAGTGGCCGCCATTTTGAATTTTTTTGTCAGTGGCCCGATTGCTTTGAAAATCGACGTCTGACTATGGCAGCAAGCGTAGAGAAGGAATTCGTGGTCAGAATTAAAAAAGTGGCCGCCATTTTGAACTTTTTTGTTACTGGGCCGATTGCTTTAAAATCGATATCTGACTATGGCACCAAGCATAGAGAAGGAATTTGTGGTGAAAATTTAAAAAATTATGAACTTTTTGGCTGCAATTTTGAACTTTTTTGTTACTGGGCCGATTGCTTTGAAAAACGATATCTGACTATGGCACCAAGCATAGAGAAGGAATTTGTGGTGAAAATTTAAAAAAGTGGCCGCCATTTTGAACTTTTTTGTTACTGGACCGATTGCTTTGAAAATCGATATTTGACTATGGCAGCTGGCATAGAGAAGGAATTTGTGATCAAAATTTAAAAAAAAGTGGCCGCCATTTTGAAAATTTTTGTCAGTGGGCCGATCGCTTTAAAAATCGACGTCTGACTATGGCAGCGAGCATAGAGAAGGAATTCGTGGTCAGAATTAAAAAAAGTGGCCGCCATTTTGAATTTTTTGTCAGTGGGCCGATTGCTTTGAAAATCGACGTCTGACTATGGCAGCAAGCATAGAGAAGGAATTTGTGGTCAGAATTAAAAAGTGGCCGCCATTTTGAATTTTTTTGTCAGTGGGCCGATCGCTTTGAAAATCGACGTCTGACTATGGTAGCGAGCATAGAGAAGGAATTCGTGGTCAGAATAAAAAAGTGGCCGCCATTTTGAACTTTTTTGTTACTGGGCCGATTGCTTTAAAAATCGATATTTGACTATGGCAGCAAGCATAGAGAAGGAATTTGTGGTCGGAATTAAAAAAGTGGCCGCCATTTTGAACTTTTTTGTTACTGGACCGATTGCTTTGAAAATCGATATTTGACTATGACAGTAAGCATAGAAAAGGAATTTGTGGTCAAAATTTAAAAAAGTGGCCGCCATTTTGAACTTTTTTGTTACTGGACCGATTGCTTTGAAAATCGATATTTGACTATCGCAGCTAGCTTAGAGAAGGAATTTGTGGTCAAAATTTAAAAAAGTGGCCGCCATTTTGAACTTTTTTGTTACTGGACCGATTGCTTCGAAAATCGATATTTGTGTATGGCAGCAAGCATAGAGAAGGAATTTGTGGTCAAAATTTTAAAAAAGTGGCCGCCATTTCGAATTTTTTTGTCAGTGGCCCGATTGCTTTGAAAATCGACGTCTGACTATGGCAGCAAGCGTAGAGAAGGAATTCGTGGTCAGAATTAAAAAAGTGGCCGCCATTTTGAACTTTTTTGTTACTGGGCCGATTGCTTTAAAAATCGATATCTGACTATGGCACCAAGCATAGAGAAGGAATTTGTGGTGAAAATTTAAAAAATTATGAACTTTTTGGCTGCAATTTTGAACTTTTTTGTTACTGGGCCGATTGCTTTGAAAAACGATATCTGACTATGGCACCAAGCATAGAGAAGGAATTTGTGGTGAAAATTTAAAAAATTTGACCTTTTTGGCCGCCATTTTGAACTTTTTTGTTACTGGGCCGATTGCTTTGAAAATCGATATCTGACTATCGCAGCAAGCGTAGAGAAGGAATTTGCGGTCAAGATAAAAAAATGATGAACTTTTTGGCTGCCATTTTGAACTTTTTTGTTACTGGGCCGATTGCTTTGAAAATCGACGTCTGAAAATAACCAGCAAGCATTAGGAAATATTTAGTGGTCAAAATTAAATTAAATGGCGGTTAATACAAGAATTTTGGAAACTTAACGCCTGAGGGAGTAAAGCAAAAGATCAACGTGAGCGAAGCCGCGGGCGTTTGCTAGTCTATATATAATATCATCAAATCACACACACAGCAAATCTATTATATGGCATTAATACTAGGCAAGAGGGTGTATTGGGATAAAATGAGGACAGTAACTTGCATAGTTTTAATGATATAAGTGTTAACGGTAGATTCTGCTAATCAGCAATAAGAATTCTATTATGATAATGCGGAATATACTTTTTTCACACTCGCCTAGCTGAATCTTCAAGGATTCCTAAATTTTAGTCTCAATAAGATTAAACACCTGTATTTTCCAAGAAACTACATATTTAGAGACTAGCTAAACTAATCAGGAATGTATTTATCTAAAACGTATGAAAAGCATAACATAAAAATTATTTACCATTACATTAACAGTTAGCACTTATAATGTAAACAGTTCAATGCTAAATTAAATAAGATTTGCTAAATAACGTTATATTATTGATGAAATTTCAGTTGTATGACATCAAATCAATAAAGAAACATCAAGATAGAGTGCAAGCACTAAGCAATGCCTAGAAAAAAATGGTATTATCTCACTCACTGCTTCTCTGCAGCCTTGCAATGCTCTTGAGCTTCTTTAAGTTTAGTCGACATGTTCTTTGTATGTATTCGATTTATTTCACTTTATCAACTGCAAAGAAACACTTCTAACCACTTCGACGATATAAGTAAGACTAAAGTAATAATATGTGTCTCGTCTCGGTGTCTTCAATCTTCCAAAATCCAAAATCAATAGTCAATACCATGAACTACGTCTTTCTTCCCACTTCACGTTTGACGTTTCACGTTAGCGGATGGTCTATTACTGTCCTGAGGTACTGTCAAACTCAATAGACACTGACAACTGTGACTGTCAAGTTTAGTGTAACCATTGGAAAAGACAGAAAATCTTCCACAATAATAATATTATAAAGATAAGGTGTTTAGGCCAAACTAAATTTAGTTTTTCGAAATTATTAGACTAGTTATCTACAGGTTATAGTTAGTCTAATATTTGTAAATAAGTAAATAAATATTTTACAAAAACATTGCTCAAAAACTCCCATTCACCTCGTATTAGTCCCTAGAAAGGTTAGGAATCAATTTGAAATAAATTAGTATTTTTGAGTAAAGTTTTTATTCAAATCATGTAGATGTTTAAATGTTATGCTTGCAAAACTCAAAGCCTTCGGTGTAAATTTGAGTTTTCGCGTTCGGATCCGACCAATCCCCCTTAATTGACAATTAATATATTTAAGATTTTATTGGGTATGGAACACAAAAATAAAACACTTCAGATGAGACAATTATTTTTTTTAAATCAAAATTTACAATATTAATTAATCCAGACAAACAGGAGCGTGTCAAAGCTAGGTACTATTTTTCGTAATATATTAATTGCCCAAAAAAGTAATATTAAAGTTATAAAAAGAAAAAAATTGTAATATTTTTAGGGTTCATGTATGTATGTATGTGAGTTTCTTTATTCCACCATAACTTCTGAACGGCTGCACAGATTTGGACATACCTAATATGGGATATCGTTAGAATTCTTAGATCGTTCCGAGTAACATAATATGCAATATTTTTTATGGCAGAGTCAATATGACGACTGTGAGGTGCCAATTTAAAAAGTGAAAAACAAAATATTTTCTTCAGTAATATATAAAGGTACTTTTCTTTCTTCAGTTATATACATTTGTTTCAAAATAAAGGTTTTAGAGAGTAGTAACCGAAAATATTTATACTTAATATATAATTTTGCATTGGTAGGATTGTACACACGTAACAAACTTTTTTATATGTGTTTTCATGACAACAGTTCTCTAGAAGAATTAGATCGGCTCAGAAATCTTTTCGAATAATGACCGACCAGCAATTTATTTTTAAATGCGCATAAACAGCGTAGATCATCGTGTTTTTTTTAATATTTATTTTTAAGTATTTGTTGTTAGAACTGCAACAGAAATAGATCATCAGTGAAAATTTCAAGTATCACAATTCAAGAGATACAGCCTGGTGACAGCTGGACGAACAGCGGCGTTTTAGTAATTTTTACCCTTTGGGTACGAAACCCTTAAAATATTGAAATATGCAAAAAAGTACGGAAAAGGGCTTTTTTCTCAAACATGCTTGGGAATTTGCGCATTATTTTGATATAAATCGAACTTGCTGTAGCGGCCAATCAGGGACTGGCAAAAGTTATATGAAAATCCATTTCTGTCGTGGTGTAGTGTTCGTATAAATTACAAACTAAATTCATATGCGTAAATTACACATACGAGTTTCCCTACAATATTTTGGTTTTAGTTCATCAGAAAACTTGAGCTTCGGTCATTCTTCTTTGGATACAAAATTTGTGTGACACAAATGTCTCTACTTACATGTATGTCTCTATGTCTGTGATACACGTTCCGCGATAACTCAGATGAATAGGTAAGTGTAGGTAAGCCTCAAAAATATAGGTTGCTTATCAATGACGAAATCGGGTTCAAAATTTGAATTTCAATTTCGGAACTATTCAAGGCATCCGCTCCTGCGCATAATGTTTTGTGTATCAGGGTTATTTCTTTGCACATACTGAATAGAAAAATATAAACGTTTACCGATAGAGTTTATAGATGGGATCAGAAATACAGACGAGGTCATGTGAAGTCATGGGAGTTCTGAAATATGATTCAAATAACAATATTCATATGTAAAAACATGATAATCTTGTAAGGATGTACAAGATATGATGTACAAAATGTGTTGTAAGGATGTTTTACGTTTTACGATTCTAAATCATAAATAGTAGAGAATAGTGGAAATGAAAATACCGCATGCGTGTGTTGAAGAACGAAGATTTTATCTATATTTGCGAAAAAAGTACATATTTGTAAAAGAACAACCAAAGGAAACTATTGATAACAAATTTAATTCACGTATTATTAACACTGTAAAAAAGTACCTACTTTTTATCAAAGAAACTTAAAAAACTTTTTGAATAAAAACCTTCTAAAAAAGTGCATAATTTGGATGTTTTACGCATATGATGTAAACTATTTTCATACCAAATATGGCAAAAGAACGTTTGCCACGTCGTCTAGTATCTTCTACCTTGTAAGCTAATATTATAAACGCGAAAGTTAGAAGGCATGAATGTAATGGATATTAGTAACTCTTTCACACAAAAACTACTGACCGATTTAACTGAACTTTAGAACAGAGATAAATAATTCCCTGGATTCATACCTAGGCTACATTAAGAGAAATCTATGATTACTACAGGTTTTGTAAAAACCCGAAATTCGCGTAGGTAGATCCGCGGGTAGCTATCTAAGTAATATATATTTTTTTACAAAGAATGATGAGATGAGCAAGACGTTCACCTGATGGTAAGTGATACGCATGCCCATGTCAGATACAGTGCGTTCCATAATTTCACATTGCAATATCGTACGACACACTGCACTGCGCTCATCATCCTAATACATCAGTTGTGGTCTCATTGTGCCCAGTAATCACGTCGTCGTACAGTGCCCTTCAAACCGAAACACAGTCATGACTGCTTTACCAAAAAGTTTTTAAAAAGTATTTAAAAATTAAATAAAAGCCCATTGCACTTGTCATTTAACGATTACTCTACCACGCGTGAAGCAAGTTGAGTAATCATACGCTAGAAATGCCTTACATTATTTTGGCAAAAAGCTGATACTCTTACACTGCTGGACTGATATTAACCAAACATAGCTAAGAACCACCGCAAGGAAACTGGCTTTCAAATAAAAAATGAACGCATTGAAATCTGTCCATCCGGTTGAGAGCTACGATGTAACAGACAGACACACACATAATACCCCTCTTTTAACGTCGGGGGAAAGGATTATCTACTAAAGTGTACCGTGAAGTAAGGAACTTTATTCCAATAAATCTGTCTAAATAATTTAACGCCTGAATTTCTATACCAAACGCTGGCCTTGTAGGCACTTTGCACACGCGTTGCTCTTGAATCATTCGTCAAATCGATCGGGTAATATCGGTTTGGTTATGAAAGCTTACACTGAAGGGGAGAAAGGAACTTCAATACCAATGTATTTTAGGCAGTTAGAGTTACATCACTAAATATTTATTAATATAGGTATAGATTATATTATAGATCCTCCACAAACATTAGGTACACTCCACTCCAAAAACGAAATCTGCCAAATAAGCAGAAATATGCAACTGATAACAACACTCAATTGTCAATGTCAATCATTGGCCTGTATCTCAGACCAACTGTATAAAAGGATTACAGATTGTTTAAATGATGGCCTCAGAATTGACCACAGAGCAAAGAATAACTTTATGAATTGACCATCGATAAGAACACTCAGGATATCCGCATCCGAACGATTTACGTACCCCTTTTTCTTGCAAACAAACAGTAGCGCCAACTGTCAAAATTCTAGTGGCTGCTGAGCGAAATTATCGCCGCCGCCACGCTTCTCGTTGCCGGACAGCAGTGATGAGGTTTACGATGGAGTGCACTTGACTAGGAAATGCCTACTCACTCTTCTCTTGAAGACAATATGTCTAGATTACCTACGTATAGATATTTCACTCCACGACGGCGCGCCCCACTGTGTCAAAATCCATTCAAATTCAAATTCAAAATATCTTTATTTCACATAGGCCTAATGTACAATTGTACAGGCTCTTGTAAAACATCAATATGATACCTACTTGTCGCATATGTATGGTGATGACTACAAGTCGACTTTAAAACTAATAGTAAAATTACGAGGGTTCAAACGCGCCCTTCACTGAAAAGAAGCCCACAACAAACTCATCCGGGTTTTGTTTCCTGTTATAACCACTTCACAAATTCTAAAAACTAATTAAGCTAGTATACGTAATGCAGTTCATTCACTCCCAAGGATTTGAATCATGTAAATAATAAGCTTTATTAAAGAGCTTTCGTTTTCTACTTTGAACTTATTGAGTTTAATATTTTGCCTTTATTTACATTGCTTTAAATGATTTATTTATTTTCTCTAGACTTGTTATAACTTATAAGCACTATAAGTTTGTTTTTACTTCTTAGGTTCTTAGGTTAGGTTAGGTTTGGATGGAGATCGCTTTTTTAACAGAATTATTAATATTTTTATGCACATAATATATCAAGTTATCAAAAATATACTGTGCATGCAACGTAAATATTAAATTCTTATATAGTACTAGCTGACCCGGCCACGCGTTGCTGTGGCTAAAGTTTTTGTTATTTTAATAAATTAAAATTGCGACTATAATTTGAGATTTAAACTATCCTATCTCTCAAGTTGGATCGAACTGCATATGGTGTGCGAATTTTATTATAATCGGTTCAGTAGTTTAGGAGTCCACCGCGGACAAACATCGTGACACGAGATTTATATATATAAGAAGATTAGTATTAAATTCTTTGAATTTTTCTCTTATAGACTCTCTTTGGACCATTTTATAAATGGCACGAACAGCCTTCTTCTGCAGCACGAAAATAGTATCAATGTAAGCAGTATTACTCCATAGCAAGAGACAGTAGAACATAATGCTGTGAAAATAACTAAAATGTACCAGTCGAGCAGTCTGGACGTTTGTCAGCTGCTTAATTTTTTTCGATAAATTATTTATATGACCGTAGCTTAGCATCTAAAGTTATTCCTAGAAAAACGTTTTTGTCTACAAGATTCAATTCCTTCCTCTACACCAAGTTTTACATTTGTTTGAATTCGCCTTATATTAGGTAAAGTAAAATTAATACATTTTGTTATTTTGCTATTGAGAAGCAAATTATTAGCTTCAAACCTCAGAATACAGAATAAAAAACCAATGTACCACTTCTTTGAAATAACGGTTTACGTCGTCA
Source organism: Coenonympha arcania (assembly GCA_036785405.1). Taxonomy (NCBI): domain Eukaryota; kingdom Metazoa; phylum Arthropoda; class Insecta; order Lepidoptera; family Nymphalidae; genus Coenonympha; species Coenonympha arcania. The sequence continues at coordinate 13,810,969 of CM072082.1, forward strand.
AAATTGTTTTTTGTCGATTAATTTTAAACAATAGGGATGTATCATCAGCAAACAGCTTATGCTTGTACTTAGTAATGATAGGAAGTAAATAAGGAATAGGAATGGCCCCAAAATAGACCCTTGAGGAACTCCCATCTTCACAGTCGATCCAGAAGATCGTTTCCAATTGATATCCACTTTCTGAAAGCGACTGCTCAAATAGGAGCTCATTAAATCAACAGCTGAACCTTTAATTCTGTGGTGATGTAACTTCCTGACCAATATATTATCATGCTCAATACAATCAAACGCCTTGGATAAAGCACAGAAAATGCGCATCGTGTGATTCCTCCCACGCTTCAACGCTTATATCCAGGCAAAATCGCTTATATTTCTTTCAAACGGAGCTTGACAGAGTGGGGCGCACCGTCGTGGATTGAAATATATATACCAGTAGGTAAATGTTGGACAAGGCCCCATGGTTCAACTCAATGCATTTTGAGGCATGCGTTGCGTTTTTAAACAGAAAATAAGTAAAAGTCATTTTTTATTTAAGAAAATTAAATGAAGGTACTTATAAAGTCAAACATCAACGCATTGGAAACGCATTTAAACTATTACGGAGTTCAGAGAAAGCCAAATAATATGAAACTTTCAATTAGGTAATACGAGTATTATTTTCATCTCACCCGATCAGAAGTTTTCTATCTTTAATGCCCAAAATGCGGGCGGGAAATGCTATTATATTCCCTAGGGCCCAAAAGAATTTTCATTTCTCCCTAGGGCGAGAAAGCAGTATGAAAATCCTTTCTCACCCTAGGGCTGCAAAGTATTTTGTCTAAAGCTACAAACTTCTTTTTTTAATAAAGCATACGGTCAGTAACGAAGTTCGACCTTAAAGTTTGTATAGGTAGGTACATTACTTTTTTGTTTTTACATTTTCTTAGAATATGAATAAAAATAATAACTCCCATATAGTTTTATTAATAACATAAATTTTTTGGGTCTCGTGTCCTTTGAATGCCTTGCTATGCCTAGGATTCTATTCTTTGTACCCCTCGCTGCGCTCAGGGTTCAACCCTAGAATCCTTCGCCAATCAGCATTCGACACTCGGTCCAAAAATCCACTTTTGCGGCCTTGCATAACAAATAACTATTTCATCTCAAACGCTCGGAAAAGAGAATGCTATTATATTCCTTAGGGCACAAAAGAATTTTCATTTCTCCCTAGGGCGAGAAATGAATATGAAAATCCTTTCTCGCCCTAGGGCTGCAAAGCATTTCTAAATCCGAACATGACGTAATCTCGTATTGCGTCTGTAATGTCTTAACTCAGTGTCTTAAGCTGAAGACTTCTTTTTTTTTAATAACGCACACGGTACTGTATTTAATTTATATAGTCTTCTTTGTCAATATTATTTTGTCATGCCAACATGCGTGACAAAAATTTAAAGCATAGGTAGGTTAAAAGTGGGTCAAATAAATGACTTATGTTGTTAAGAGTGGTGTGGATTCCGTGGTAGTGTACAGTGAACTGACCTCGTGGCGAATGTGAAACAGTTTTTAGGGTTCCGTACCAAAATGGTAAAAATGGAACCTTACGGTGAGACTTTCTCCGTCCGTCCGTCCATCCGTCCGTCTGTCATACCCATACCCGATTATTTCACTAACTATTAAAGCTATTGACTTGTAATTTGGAACAGTTTTAGGAAATAGTGACCCAACGTCATTGCAATCATAAATTTTGAAATTCGTTTTTATTTCTATTTAAAAAGGGACCGGGGCGTTGAAATTTCAAAATGAAATAACAATATTGAGTGTGGTATCATAAGAAAGGGCGTAACTTGCATATTCTAAAACAGATTCTTATTTATTTTTATACTTTATAGTTTTTGATTTATTGAGCTTACTGTCAAAAAAAATACCGTCCTCCCCTTATGACAATAGGACTTATGTCAATAGGAATAAACATATATTTTACAGAAAAAATCTCAGGAAAAAATAAAATCATCATTTGTTTTTGATAATAAAAATAAAGCGCCAAAAACAAAGTTAGGTTTGCGATTCGCCAACAAAAGTACCTACGTGTAAATTATATACTCGTATACGTGTAAATTATATACTTATTTAAATTCATGAACAAAAGTTTTTTTTTATTGAAGATAGGATCGCGCTTGACGACAATCATGCCTGATGGAAAGCAATGATGAGGTCTAGGTTGGAGTGCGCTTGCCTAGAAAATGCCAATTCACTCTTCTCTTGAAGGCACCCAGATTGTACTTGGCTGGAAATACTGAGGCTGGAAGGGCGTTCCACACCTTAGCGGTTCGTATCAGAAACGGGGAAGAAAAACGTTTCGTGCGAGTTTGTTGGACGTCAAAAGTCAAAAAAGTGATTCTTTAACGGTTTACTTCTTTTATAGTATAGAACTCTCGGTGCGCGAGTCCGACTCGCATTTGGCCGGTTTTTTTAATATTCTCTGTAGCGCAGTGTTACGACATGGCGGAGACATCAGACATGGCCCCTTGTGCACATCACCTGATTGTAGAGTGACCAGCGTCGCCAGACGTCCCGATTTTGGCGGGACGACCCGATTTCTTTTCCAAAATAAAGTGTCCCGCGCGGGACAGGTCACTCCCGCTTTTCGTGGATAACTCGACTTCATACTGCGTTTAATATACAGCTATCCTGTAAGAGCTTTAAATCTTTAGTTACACTCACTTCATAGACTATTCTTTGAAAGATTTTATCACTTTGTTTTTTTTTTTATTTATTTTTAGACGAATGACACACAAATATTTAACGAAAGGGTACAATATTATTTTTTTATTAAAATACTTTTTCTATGCTATTTTTGTTATCTATTTATTGTAACGTAAACTTTTTTTACTATGTCCCGCTTTCGACGACAGAATATCGCTTTTTACACTCAGAAAGTTCCAAAATCCCGACTTGGCATAATAAGAATCATTTTTTTTTTTAAATGTTAAATAGACATGAAATACTCTTTCATCTTTTTATATACGGATAGCTACGGATAGACATCAAATAACTATGAGTAGCTGACGTTGTATCCGGCAAACGTTGTTTTGTCGCATACACCGTTTCTCATTTATTTGACACCCCGATTATTTCTATACCCCAAGGTATAAAAAAATACTTAACTTCCTATTCTCTGACCTACAGAATATGACCTGAAAAGTATTAAAGTAAAATAAATACTGTTGGAACTTGTGACGAATGTTTTATTTTACAGTAGTATGACAAGTTATAAAATAATAGAAAACTGTTGCTATGGAGACTGAAGGTGCAGTCCTCCTAACATCCACTCCTCTTTTAGGAACTGAGGCCAAGAGCTTTAGTTAGCTTTTCCAGCCTGGGTGCATATAAGGGCTTTGTGAAACAATCAGCCAGTTGGTCCTCAGTAGTAACTTGCTTGACCTCAAGTATGCCAGCTGCCACACACTCTCTGACATAGAGATACCTTCGTTGGATGTGCTTGGTTCGGCTATGTTGCTCGTAAGGCGGATTGTATGCTAGCTTTATTGTTGACTCATTGTCAATGTAAAGAAGTGGTGGCTTTTCAGTTTTAGTGATTTCCTCCAACATCTGTTGTAGCCATATAATTTCCCGGGCTGTCTCCGAAGCTGCCACTAGCTCTGCCTCCGTCGACGATAAAGCTATCGTCTTTTGCTTGTTACTCCGCCAGCTGATTGGACCATAATACAAACAAAGTATGCCTGACGTTGAGTGCGCTGCTGAGAAATCTGCATCGCTGTAGCAGATCAATTTGTTATGAGCATTATTTGACGAACCGAATACTAGACTTTTATTCATTGTACCTTTTAGGTAGCGTAGTATTCTTTTTACTGCTAGAATGTCTGCTCGTGATGGATTATCAAAATTTCTTGAAGCGCAGCTGACAGCGAAATTGATGTCTGGCCTAGTCCCGACCATGAGGTAGGCTAAGGAACCCACAGCCTGTCTATAAGGGAAGATTAGGCTACTTTCCTTTTCATCAGATGCATTCTCTATTTTAGCTGTCTCTTTTGTGATTGGTGTCTTAACTGGTTTGCACTCAGACATCTTGTACTTTTCTAGTACTTTCTTTGTATAAGCTTTTTGACTTAATGTTATGTTACCATTGTCAGATCTTTCGATTTCCATACCAAGAAAATATGAAGCTGGTTTTGTTACAATTTTGAAGCGATTTTGTAATTCCTTTATGAATTTCTTTCCATCATCCTCTGTAGTTGATGCAACTAGCCCGTCATCAACGTAAAGTGCAATCAACACTTTAGATTTTCCATTTTCTCGGATATATAAGCATGGATCAGAAGTACTCTGTGTGAAGTTGGAGCTCACAAGAAATTCATGTATACTGGTGTTCCAACATCTTGGAGCCTGCTTGAGGCCATATAAGCTCCTCTTCAGGCGGCACACTCTGTTTGTACCATCGTTATAACCATCGGGCTGTTTCATGTAGATTTCTTCTTCTACGTTACCGTTAAGAAATGCTGTTGACACATCAAACTGACAGAGAGATAATTTCTCTTTTACAGCTACTGCTAATAGGGTACGGACGGTAGTAAGGCGCACTACAGGGCTGAATGTCTTGTCATAGTCTACCCCTGGTTTCTGTGAGAATCCCTTTACTACCAATCTTGCTTTATATCTCTCGACACTACCATCTGGATTGGTCTTAACTTTAAATACCCACTTGCAAGGCAGTGCTTTTCTGTTCTTTGGTAAAGGAACAATATCCCATGTTTGGTTCTCATGAAGGGAATTGATCTCGCTCAGCATCGCTCCTAACCACTTCTCTTTGTCTGTGCTTTCAAGAGCTTCGCGATAGGTTGAAGGTTCTCTATAGTTGTTAAACTCTTCAGTAGCAGCGAGAACAAATTCATCAAATCTTTGTGGTTTTCTGAGACAGCTGCGATCACGAAGTACTTGTTGTTCAGGAGCTTCATTGGTAACTTCTTCAGTTGGATTTATTTCAATAATAGTGTCATTAACATCTGTATCTGGGATAGGTATTTCTTCATTATCATTACCTTGTACTGATTCTTGTTCATCATTTTCTTGTACTGACTCATACTCACTTTCAACATCATCATCAAAGAAGTTTATTTCGGCATAATGTTTATCATTATTCTTCAAAGATTTAGTAATTTCCGAGATTGGATTTTGTTTTTCAGTGTAGTAGAGTTTGTTAGTGAATCGAACGTCTTTGGCAATTATGATTTTATGTTTTGAAGGTACCCAAATTCTATAAGCTTTGGAAGTATCTGAATAGCCTGCAAACATCCCAGGTATAGCTTTTGATTTGAATTTATTATGTTCTTTGCCATCTTTCAGTAATATAAAGGCTTTTATTCCAAACTGACGCAGATGGAAGATGCAAGGCTTTCTTTGTACCCATTTCTCATAAGGTGTAGTAACAGTACCAAAATGTGCAGAAATAGTTTTATTGACGCTCCGATTGGAAAGGTAGTTTGCAGTTTGAATAGCTTCTCCCCAAAGGCTTTGAGGTGCTTTGGATTCGATCATCATGCTCCTAGCCTTTTCCAGTAGGGTGCGGTTTTTACGTTCTGCAACACCATTCTGGTGTGGTGTATATGGTGCTGTTAATCGTTTTGTAATACCATGTTCTTTCAGAAAGTTATCAAAATTTTTATTGCAGTATTCCAAACCATTGTCGGACTGGAGACTGATAATTTTGTCACCAGTGAAATTTTCCATTTCTGCCTTGTAAAGTTTGAATTTTTCCAATACATCACTTTTTTGTTTTATGCAATAGACTCGGCTGTATCTAGTATAATCGTCGATGAAAGTTATGAAGTATTTTTCTCCACCAAGGGTTTGAGTCATCGGACCACAGACGTCGCTGTGCACTATCTCAAGTCGTTTTGTCGTGCGTGGTGTATCATTGGGTTTACTAGGCAGTCTTTTAATTTTCGCTTGAATGCATATTTCACAATCTCCAAGCTTCTCGTCTGACTTGAAATCTAAACCGATAAGTGTCTCATTCTTTAATGCCAATTTCATATCGCCCTCATTCATATGACCTAAACATTTATGCCATTTATGAATTTTTGTGTCTTCTGCCAAGTTACATTTGTCTTTGTTGTTGTATTTACACGATGCAGGATTTAAGTAGTACAGCCCATCTTTGCCTTTTGGCGCATCGAGTATAATACCTTCTTCAGGATGTGTAATTGTGGCCTTTTTATCTGTAAATAAGACAATCCATCCAGATTCTGTGGCTTTACTTATGGATAGTAAATTTGAGGATAGGGTTGGCACATAGAGAGTATTTGTCAAAATAACCTCTTGAATTTTACTTTTGCCTCTAACGTTGGCATCTAGCATAATAGTGACTTGACCTTTACCAGTAATATCAGCTGTTGCATCTTGGGAAGCTAGTCTTAACAGTTGAAAGTTAGATTTGTCGAGATTTTTGAAATAGTTTCTGTTATGAGACATGTGCGATGTACAACCGCTATCAAGAATCCATGTATTCTTTCCATCATCTGAACTCTTACTTTTGGAATGCAAACATACAGTGTGGGAAGTTTTAGGAACTTCTTCGTTCGTTTCTTTCTTTTTCTTATTCTCCAGCTTTCTGCATTCACTAATAATATGTCCTTTCTTCTTGCAAAATTTGCATGTTTTTACGAAATTTGTCTCTTCTTCGTGTTCATCTTTAGTGTTGGTAGTATTGGTGTTGGAACCATTATTAAATTGCCTGGCTTCTGATTCTTCTAAAATTTTTACCTTGAGTTCTTCAGGTTTCGGTAACGTGTCTCTGGATTCTATCGCTACACGAAAATTTTCGTAGTCAGGTGGTAAGCTGTATAGCATCATAACAGTGAGCAAATCCTCATGAATACAAATGTCCATATCCTGCAATTTGTCTACCACGTCCATGAACTTATTTAAATGCTCTCTAATATTGCCATTTTCCATTTTGGACAATATTAACTTCTTTAAAAGAGAGGCCTTCCTAGCCGGTCCCTTACTGGCATATATAAAATCAAGCAAAGTCCAAATCTCGTGAGCTGTTTTGCAATTTTTTATTTGCTTCAATTCAGAGGGTGAAATTAGAAGTACTAACTCAGATTGAGCTAAAAGATCCTTCTCTCTCTTCTCCTCATCAGCTTCCTCAAGGTTCAGCGGCTTCTCAACAACACTCCATAATTTATTTTTGATGAGTACGGCCCTTGCTTGAATTCGCCATGTGTCGAAATTTTCTTTATTTAAAGTCTCAATTTTTGTACTTGAGCCCGACGCCATCGTGATCAACGTATTTATAGCTTTATTTTTTGCTCTGCTACCATATTAAAGTAAAATAAATACTGTTGGAACTTGTGACGAATGTTTTATTTTACAGTAGTATGACAAGTTATAAAATAATAGAAAACTGTTGCTATGGAGACTGAAGGTGCAGTCCTCCTAACAAAAAGTTTTATAAAATCGGTAATGCCGTTTCAGAGAAGTTTTGTTACAAGCACACGATAATTTTATACTCGTACGTATATAAGAGATTAACAATAAATAATGTCATCCAGACTGATCCAGCCCGGCGGTCACTTTTTACTTATGTCGAGAACTTTCCAGGAGATTTTGAGCGGGAGATCACACACGGTTTACTTATGTCGAGAATTTTCCAGGAGTTTGAGCGGGAGATCATAGTTTGTTGTTCATCCAGTGCCCAAGTGTGTGCGTAAGAACAGGATGTTCTGTTTCCTTCACTCTCATAAACCGATGAGACGACAGCGCCAACACGATCGGAGAAACATCAGGCACATGACTGACGGCTTAACTCTGGCTCTGGGGTCTGATTGTGTAAGAAAAATGTTTCCATCGTTATCGTAATCGTTAGCGAAGATTGCCCCCCGTTCGGCTGACGTAAATCAGGGAACCAATCAGTGGGCAGAATTTATAATCGATTACGATAACGATGAATACGTTTTTCTTACATATTCTTGCACGCGCCAATTTTCAAACTCTGGGTACCTAGGTACTGAGATTTTCTGAAATAAAAACCTACTATAAAGTATTTAGTTGGCCCGACCCGGGAACCGAATTATGTTATCGTATACTAACTTGGAAGGAGTAAGTAACCCTAACGGTTTCTTCACAGCATTGCGCCGGAACGCTAAACTTGGCGATGCGACTTTACTGTTAGGGTAGTACCTAAGTAGCCACGACCGAAGTCTAACACCAGACTGAACCAAATCAGATATTACGAAATCCTAAAAGCACTTGCATCGTTATGTAATTTTCAACGGTACTGTTTTCGGCAGTTAGGTAGGTAAAAGATTACTAGAAGTTCTGGAAAAGATCTACTACTATATAGTACGTACGTACTATGTAGTAGTAGTAAGATGGACTACTATATAGTATAAATAGATACTTCAGGTATCTTCCAGCAAATATTTTAAAATCGGTATAAAATATTCAAGGTTCCATTGGATAATTTCGAGTAAGTTGGTGATTGTTTTTTTAATTATATAATTATGCCCATGTATTAAGTTATGCAATTGTATCAAGTCACTGAATCCGAGTCGCTACACCAGCTTTAAGAAATGAGGTTTCTCGTCCAATCTCTTTGCATGTATGTTACTTAATGTATGATTAATAATATAGTGAATGTTATTAAATAACGGCTAGGTACACCAAAGGTTAAAATACAAACTCTCTAGCTTATTAAATGTATTATGTACTTACTAAACGAGTTAACTAAAAACGGAAGAGCTAACCATTGACTGAATTTCAAAGGGCAAGCAATGTTAGAAATTTATAAGGCTTTGTCTTTAGGAATGATTTATCAGATAGATGTTTTTGAAGAGTAAATCAGGGTGATCAAAAAGGGTTTAATTTATCAATCGGCTTCAACAAGGAGGAGGTTCTCAATTCGACTGTATGTTTTTTTTAGGTTTGTTACGTCAAACTTCTGACTTGGTGAATCGATTTTGATGATTCTTTTTTATTATAAAGCTGACGCTTTCCGTATGGTCCCATTTCAATTAAGTCCAGTTCTGATAGTGGTATTCATGAGAAAACCATAAAAGTCTTACATTTTTAATTGGAAAGGATGTATTCAACTGTAGTTTGATGTGAGTTGAAGTCGGTTTTTTGTTAATTAATTAACGTATATTATTCTTTTAAGATACGGAACCGTAAAAATACGACATCCTAGGATCTTAACCCGATACTTTCGTTTATTTCATAAAGTTATCTGGTATCTACCTGCTCGTATTATGTCCAGTTAGCAAACCACGTCCACTGACCGAGATAAACATGAGCAAATATATATACGTTATGAAATACCACTATTATTTCCACTCTTAAGTAATTATGATGCGTATAATCTCTATCATATAGTGTTGCACTATTGCGTCAACAAATGTCTGCCTTTGCTTACACATTTCTATTTCCCACGGTTTTTTGCTGTTAGCACTCTCCTCAGCCTTTATTAAGTAGGTAATAGTATATTATACTACAGGACATCACTCAGCAGTGGCGTGCACTCCATATAGGCATAAAGGCAGTACCAAATTCATTAATTCAAATAACAATCATTCAATCCAAATAAAAGAATTTAAAGTTACTTCTTCTAATTTGGATTAATTATAATAATAATTTAAATATCAAGTAATTTCTATTGCGAATTGGCGCGCATCAAACAAGTGTGCTATGAGCGAAAAATGAGCTATTCAATATGGGCGTGGAGTGCATAGAACTGATATGCGGGAGTCACTTCGCTAACATTTACATTTTTAACCCTAGAGTCAACGTCTCTCATTGGTCAATTTGATATCTTTACTCTGGGTTTGCGTGTTAAATCTGAGTTAATATGTACACTAATCCAGGCCGACGCAAGTGGGCCTAAGGAAAAGAGTCTAGGGAAAGGCAGTGCTTCACGCCAATGGTTTTTTTTTTGGCCGTGTGATGGTAAACGTATTCTTTTAATTGAAATAAAATGAAGGACAATTTTGTTCAACATTAAATAGCCAATGTAAGTAATATACATATTTGGATGAAGATTAATATTTATTTAGAGAAATTAGACTTACAAATTAAGTAAAATAATCGTAATATTAATTACTAAAAGATAAAAATGGTTACTGTGGGTCAACTTTAGGGGATAGATGTATGCTACCCAAGACTTTTTGTAGGCCTTTTATGATATACAATTCCGAACTACATTTTTAAAGTTCCGAGTGTTAAATTTAAGGTGTGTTTGCTTTAGTGGTTCGAGTTACTTATTTTGAAATTTAAATAATAAGGTTAATACGCGGTTTTCGTCGCTTTTCTAGTTGAAAATATAAAAGATCTAATAAAAAAAGGGGATCGATTAAAGGGCGACTATCATCTTTGTGAAGGGGTAATCTCTGGATCTATTGAACCGATTTTCAAAATTATTTCACCAATAGAAAGCCACGTTACTGTGGAGTGACATACGCTATAATATTCTAAATTAACTACGCATCTTTGCTTAAACATGAATAATGTGATCCAAGTTGTAAAAAAAAATTATTTCATCGCGTGCGCTTCGGAAACTATTGAGGATAGAACAAAACAATGTAGGTACTAAAATATTAAAGAACGTATCAAAATCTGTAAAAAAGTCCGCAATAGCAGGCATATGCCTATCTCCAACGGATAACTCAAAGGCCTCAAAGGCCGCCGACAGCGCATCCGGGTAGATGAAAGTTTTTCATCCTGGTGTGATGTTACGGCTGGGGTCCCTCAGGGTGGCGTGTTGTCTCCTTTACTTTTCGCAATCTTCATTAATTCTATCACAAATAACTTCTCTTCTCTCTATCACATGTATGCAGATGATATCCAAATCTATCGCTCAGCACCTATTGGTGAGCTTAGTTCTGCAGTAGCTGCTGTTAACAGAGACCTCGCTGCTATATCTGTTTGGAGCACTCAATTTGGTCTGAAGGTCAACCCAGCTAAATCCCAAGCTATAATTATTGGTAGCCCTGGGATGATCGCCAGAGTTGACTGGCCTAATCTTCCTCCAGTGTCATTTAATGGGGTTACCATTGCATACTGCGGTTCTGTTAAAGACCTCGGCGTACATATAGATCGGGAGCTGTCATGGGCCACACACCTGAAAGAATTAAGCAGGAAAACCTTTGCAGCTATGAGCTCGTTGCGGCGGTTGCAGTCTTTTCTTCCAATTCCTACCAAGGTTATGTTAGCACAATCTCTCCTCCTCTCTATACTTGACTACGCGGACGCAAGCTTTCTCAATATGAATGAAGACCAGCTTAATAAACTTGAGCGTCTCCAAAATCTTGCAATTCGGTTTATATTTGGCCTACGCAAGTATGACCATATCTCTGAATTTCGACAAAAGCTAAACTGGCTCCCTATCCGCCGTCGCCGGGATCTGCATGTTCTTTCTCTACTGTACTGTGTATTAAATGATCCTAGAACCCTTCCTTACCTCAAGGAGAAATTCAAATTTCTTGGGGAACATTCAGACCTCAGAACCTGTCGTACCTTGACACTTAAAATGCCATTCCATAAAACAAAGATGTTCCAAAAATCCTTCACCGTACAGGCAACTCTTTTATGGAATGCACTCCCCCTCGAGATACGACAGTCTAAATCTTTGTACATTTTCAAGAATGCGGTCAAAGATCACTATTTGAGTACCTAGTTGATGCAAATGATGACTGTTATTTATTCATATTATCTTGTCCTTATTAGTGGACATTATATTATTATATTGTATATATTAGTTTATAGTTTGATGATTATGTATTGAATATCTTTGTTTATTTGTTTAACCTAGTTTATGTATTAGTTTGTAGTTATTTGTATGTATATAGTTTATAAATCTACACCACCTGCAAAATCTAGTTCCTTTGTTTTCCTTTTCTCAAGGTTGCCTGGCAGAGATCGCTGCTAAGCGATAAGGCCGCCTTTTGTGCCTAAAATTAGTTTATTATGTATTTCTGTTTTGTACAATTTCTTGTGTGGTGCAAATAAAGTGTATTTATTTATTTATTTATAACTCACAATAACTGCTTTTACTGTTATAATTGTGGATTAAAAATATTTTAACGTGGAACGGAGTCCGCGGGCACTGCTAGTTATTTATGCACTTCTTTATACAAGTGGAAAATTAAAAAATTTTAAAACACCCACGACTTTTGCAGACTTGTAATTGAAAAAGGATTAAATATTTTTTTTGAAACTCCCCGACTAAAGGAAAGTAAGAACTAAGAAGCTATCAGTATAATTACAAATCCAAGAAAATCCGCCGGAGCTGCTGTGTTTTGCCTATGACGGTGTTGATGGTGCTGTTTACCAGTTGATGACTAATTCAATTTCTTGATAATTCTCATATACCGGCAGTTTATCAATACTTACTAATTACATTAATTGATATTGGGAACGAAAATAGCAATGGCAGCTCCGACGGATTTTCTTGGATTTGTAATTATACTGATAGGTTCTTAGTTCTTACTTTCCTTTAGTCGGGGAGTTTCAAAAAAATTATTTAATCCTTTTTCAATTACAAGTCTGCAAAAGTCGTGGGTGTTTTAAAATTTTTTAATTTTCCACTTGTTTTATAGTTTTTCGATTAATATATTAATGTAATTTAAATTATATTATTATTAAAAATGAAAATTAATCTTCAAATATAGCCATTAGCTCCTCTAGCAGCGTTTGAAGGCATCATCCCTTCCAAGTCATAAAGAGACGTTTATTGTGGCGCCCCCTGCTGTTCAATCACAAGAACAATTATCTACGAACCATTGCCAATGACTCACTAATATTTTATACAAAACTGTATCCAAATCGGTTCAGTCGTTTTTATAATAATTGAGAACAATCGATTGCACTGTAAATGTTTTTTATGGCGCCCCCTGGTGATCGATGTTCGTAACAACTATCAAAGAACCATCGCCAATGAATACCAAACATTATACAGGAAACTGCATCTAAATCGGTCAAGCCGTTTTTGAAATAAATGGGAACATTCGTTTGCAATATGAATGTATTTTATGGCGCCCCCTGGTGATCGATGTTCGTAACAACTATCTAAGAACCATTGCCGCTGAACACCAAACATTATACAGAAAACTGCATCTAAATCGGTCAAGCCGTTTTTGAAATAAATGGGAACATCGATGTGCACAAACGAACACACAAACAAACAAACAAACAAACAAATAAACAAACAAACAAACAAAAATATTTTTGCATTATTGGTTTTTGTGAACAATTTAACATACAAACAAATATAAAATCTTTTTAATAGAGTAATGTACAAACGGTCTCTCACCCTAAACGCATATACCCGTACTCCGTTCCGTCGTGGGTAATAATAAATTACATAAATTCTTTAGACCATTGATCCTCCGCACAAATAATAAGAACTCTGCATAAAAAGGCGTAATAACTTTTAGGCCAATTTGACGTAATTCACAGCAATTTCGAGTACTTAGCCGCCCCCGGTGAAGACACTCAAAGTTGGGGAGCCTACGATGCTAATTGGGGATTTACTCGAGCGTCATAGAGACCTGTTGGGTTGCAAAGCTTAGATCATAAAAAATAAAATTATATACCTTTTCATCTGTGGGAGAAGCGGTTATAGATTTTCAAATAATATGTAAAAAATATTGACACCTATAGATACTAACTAAAACCTAACCTAAAAATTTAGTTCCCAAAATACTCAAAACCTTTAAATAAAAATATAGAGGTCTGTTAGATGAACCAATCCTCTAAGATGAGACCGAAGTTTAACCACCTGTCCCCCCTATAACGACCCGTTAATTTTTTATAAGGACCCGTAAATAAATATACAATAAGGCCTCAGATCACTCAAACACAGGAGAATAAGGCAGAATCCGCACAAACAAATACTCAGTCATTTGTAAGGACTACGATTTTGCGGCGCTTGCTTTTGAAACGCTGGGCCCATGGTCATCGGATACTAAAAAAATCATCAATATAATAAATAAATAAATAAATAAATACACTTTATTTGCACCACACAAGAAATTGTACAAAACAGAAATACATAATAAACTAATTTTAGGCACAAAAGGCGGCCTTATCGCTTAGCAGCGATCTCTGCCAGGCAACCTTGAGAAAAGGAAAACAAAGGAACTAGATTTTGCAGGTGGTGTAAATTTATAAACTATATACATACAAATAACTACAAACTAGCTATAAACTACAAAATAACTATAAACTAGGTTAAACAAATAAACAAAGATATTCAATACATAATCATCAAACTATAAACTAATATATACAATATAATAATATAATGTCCACTAATAAGGACAAGATAATATGAATAATATAGTATCCCAAAAATCGGTCCAAGCGTCTGGTGACCCGAGAGCTGGCGCTTATTTAGCTCAACGGCTAAGTTTAGCCATACAAAGAGGAAACAGCGCCAGTATCTTGGGCACTATGCCCATAAATGATCAATTAGAGGGTGCATATATTTTGTAAATATTATTTTCTACGCTCATAGCTTAAAGTTCGAATTAATTATTAAATCAAAATGTGTCACATATTGACCTACTTTATTCACAGACTTCTATAATTATTAAAAAGTTATTCATTATAACATCGATGTACTATGGAAATATTTCAAGAAAGTTAAATAATTTCCATTTCGATACGCGACTCAGGGTCCCTGTGTTTTTATCAAGGGGTAATATTTTTTATGTTCTGTGGTAGTGCTATAATTTTATGGTTTTGATATTCTATGGTAATGTTTACTTCCATTTTTGAGAGAACGAGAACTGAGTGCGATTGGTCAATGAGCTTCGCGCGCTTTTGCGAGACCAATCATAACGTTTCCCGCTAAACCTACCCTAATTGACCACGGATAAATAGATATCACCATGTTGCACGAACATGCGCACTTACCTGGAATTTATACGCGCTATTATTATTAACCGACTTCGAAAAACAAAAGAAGGAGGAGGTTATCAATTCGGCCTGTATGTTTTTTTTATTATTTTTTTTTTATGTATGTATGTTCACGAATTTCTCCGATAATACGCAACTGATTTTCATTTTATTTTATTGTTTTTATTACTTAGTCAAAAAGTTTGCGCTGAAAATGTCTGGCAGTCATGCTGAAAAGCAAAGTTATAGACAGTCGAATTGGTAAGATACCTACAGCGATGATATTATGTAAGTGTGAGTATTGACAAAATATGTTACCAAGATTTTAAGATAATTTGAGCGTAGTATAAAGTAGTGTATGAAACTCTACATAATTATTAAAAAACTCACACTCATGTTTTAATACCCCCAATTATGCAACCGTTTCATAAACTACTAGGTATTATTTAATCATGTATGTTAAGTTTAGATTTATTTTGAGTCCCTGTAATAAATAATAGTAAGTTTGTATAGCTGCTTCCTTGTGAGACGTAAGTATCAAGACAAGCCATGTGCTTAAAGTTCAGTCACTGCGAAGCATTGCTGTGTATTGAATTAATAAGGCATAAGTAGCTAATTACTACAATTAGCAAAAAACTCTAGAGGAATTTTATTACGAAGACGCGACGGTGCGATGATATCACAATATTATTATGAAAAAGTAACGTGAAGAAACAAAAGGTGGGTACTTATTGCGCATTAAGTATTTAATATTAATTTTTTCACAATTAATGCACAAAAATAGAAATCATTTTATATTATGCGGGACCAACGCGTGGTTGTAATGACTTTTTCACTTTTAGAGAGCTGTAATACTACTTATATAAATACACTGTGTAATAATTACCTAACGTTACACTATATTCCCAGAAACCAAACGATTTCCAGGATGCGTTTCGTCACATTGACGTTAAAAAGGCAAATTAAAGAAAATTGAAACAAAAATCCACCGCTTCACAATTGATTGAACTATAATCGACGGATGTGTTTATTTGTTACAAAAGATTTGATTTCGGCTGGCGTTTGAATATACTTATCACTGTTGACTAACTGCAAGATAATAATTGTATTATTTGCGTCAATTAAAAAATAAAACACTAGGCTCACTCGATGTCAGCACAATTTAATAAATAAATTACTGATTTAATAGCCATATTTACTACAATAATTGAAATTTATATTCTGCAACAATCTTTAATGTACATTTTGATGAAACGGACATTCAACTACTTTCCTGCTCCAACATCAGATCTACATCACTATAGGCAGGTCCTGCGGGGCAGAAAGGTCAACTTTCGTGGTTCGTCATCAGACCCTGATCACTATCATAACACTACACAAGGTGAAAACATCGTACTTATAAAGTAGATTTAAAAAACCCCTCCAAAACGGCTTGAAAGACTTTTATGAAAACTTTCGTGTAAACTATTTTTCATACCCCAAGTGAGAAATAATAATTTAAATGGCAAAGCATCGTTTGCCGAGTCAGCTAGTAATTAAGTGGGCCAATAGGAATAACGTCCGTATCCAACATAATTAGTAAACGGTAGGGTAAATGTTTACACGGCTTATGATGGTAAGCAACGATGCAGCCGAAGATTTAATCGTACCTAATATCTTAGAAGGAGTGGAACCCCTAACGGTTTCTACGGCATCACGTAAAAGGGAGTCCCGACCCTTATTACCCTCAAAGTACTTTACAGCAAAGTACTTGTCAAGACGAATCAAATGAGCCGAAATATTGTTAATAATGTTGCTAAATTACTGAGTTCCTGTGGCCACCTTCCGATTACATCATCCGGTCAGCTCCATGTCATAACTCATAATAACTTTGCATTGTCACCCGATTTACATATGCATGCAATATTTCGGTAGCCGGAAGAGGACCAAATTTAACTTGCAAGATTTGATTACAGACAAACAAACAAACATCGCGAAAGATGAAACTAATTAAAAATAATAGCTTTCCCCGCGCTTAATAACCTCAACTGGTGACCGAAGGGCTGGCTCATTTTTTGCGCAACGTATCAGCTTAGCTGTTCAACGCGGAAATGCAGCCAGTATTCTTGCCACCATTCCACGCGGGCAAAACTTTTATAGTAATTAGAATAAGCTAGTAATAAGTTTTATTGTAACATAATATAATAAAAAAAAATAAGAAATTACAGTCTTCAAGCTGCGGGGCAACAGGCGACCTGTTTCCCCGTTTTATTGCATCGCGAGCAGCGAGATATTGCTCATTGGTCTTATTGATATCCTTCAAAAAAGAAATTAGTAACATAAATTCGTTCTAATAATAAATGTGACAAAATAAAAAATTGAAATGTCAAAGTATCAAAATCACGTTGATTCACTCTGTGGAGGCAGCCTTGTGTTAGCTTGAGTGTAGGCCGTGCTTATGAAAAGTACAAGGTTGAAAAGTACAAGGCAACATTTAGGCAAAATAAACAATTTCTTTAAAGAATTTTATTTGGAAAATTCTGGAAAGAAACGAATAAGTTACAGCCCAAATGCGGTACACGTGTATCGGTGGGTGGTTTACAAAACCATAAAGATAGAAAATGTGTGGGCGCGCTCCCCAATTCTGAGTCACAATTTAGCCATGGCGGGGAGCGCGTGTTGTTCTGGAATGAGTGGTGCGGAAAATCCCCGGCCCAGTGTGACCGTTTCAAAACTGGCGAATCTGCCAGACTCTTGCAAAAAAAATCTGCCAACTCTATTTCTGAACTTTTTAAGTACTGTACAACAATATAGAAGTACAAGTAGTGACAGCCTAGTGGTTTTAGCATCCAATATCCCCATTCCATTGATACAAGACAAAAGTTGCCAACATAGTACCTAAGTTAAATTTCAGCCTAACAAAGTCATACGAAATTTCAGACTAACAAATAAATAGACATAAAATCAAGAGTTTTTACATTTTATTTCAAAGTTAAGGATTTCCTTGAAATCTGCCAGATTTTTGCCCCTTTCATATCGTCAGCTTATTCTGCAAGAGATAAGGAGCCAAATCTGCCCAAATGGCAGAAATCTGCCACTAACGGTAACACTGCCCCGGCCCATGGCCACCTCAGCGTAGAACATTTGCGTATGGGGGCCGTCAGCTCTTACAACTAATTGCTACATTATACTTTATTCATGTATATAGGTAGATTATAGTTGTCTACCTGTAAAACTGACCAAAACGAATGCAATACCTATCGTAAGGAACACAGCTGGGGACGTCTCTGACCCTAAGAATTACCATCCTATCTCTCTTGCGACAAAACCTACTTTCAAGAATATTTGAGAGATCACACCTGAATAACAATGTTGAATTGCTATCTGGTCAGCGTGACTTTCGCAGCGGATTGTCAACAGATTTGTCTATTTTTGCATTAAAAAATACTGTAACCTATTTTCTGGCCCGGAAAACATCTGTATATGGATGTTGAAGATCCGTATATTGATGAATCCGTATATTGAACCGTATATTGATGAAAGGTACAACAAACTCGCACAAAACGTTTTTCTTCCACGTTTCTGATACGAACCGCTAAGGTGTGGAACGCCCTTTCAGCCTCCGTGTTCCCAGCCAAGGACAATCTGGGTGCCTTCAAGAAAAGAGTGAATAGGCATTTTCTAGGCAAGCGCGCTCCAACCATCATTGCTCATCATTGCTTTCCATCAGGCTTGATTGTCGTCAAGTGCAAGCCTATCTCAACTTATTCAATAAAAAAAAGGTAAAAAAGACCCTATTACGGAGACTTCGCTGTCCATGCGTCCGTCCGTCCGTCTATCTGTCACCAGGCATCTCTTGACCCGTGATAGCTACAGACTTGAAATTTTCACAGATGATGTACTTCTGTTGCCGCTATAACAACAAATACTAAAAATAGAATAAAAAAAAATATTGCGGGCTCCCATACAACAAACGTGAATTTTTTTGCTCGACATTAATAACGGTAAAAGGTAGACGCTTCAAATGTTCACAGAATATTTAATGATATATTTGCTTTAAAAATAAATAGTTCAATTAAAATAAAATTAATCTCTCCCCTCAACAAACCTGATGTTTTGTTCGTTTTTGAATTTGCTGGTCAGGGGTGTTTTTGTTTAGTCTACTATTGAGAATTTGTTTTGATGGTACGGAACCCTCAGTGCGCGAGCCCGACTCGCACTTGACCAATTTTTTTATTATAAAGTTTGGGATGGGATGGAAGTATAATATTATTTAGCCTGTACTATAAATTATTTTACTGAGGGCTGATTTTTCAATCGTCCGATAAACTATTTGAGGAATAAATTTGAAACATATGCCATACAAAATCTGTCAAAACGTCATATTTATTCCTTAGTTATGGTTTATATGGCGATTGCAAAATCGGCCCTAAAAAAAAATAAACACAGCATCGCGCTGAGTCAAGCCGGCTACTTTGTATCCGCACACACAGTTCTTACCTGAATCCGAAAGCAGGCCAGAGCTTGTTTAACAATGAAAAAAATCAAATGTAAGTAAGCCTATCGTATACACGTCGTATGTAAGCAAAGCATAAATAAAGTAACAAATACAAGAACAGGTCGCCAAGCATTTAATGGTAAACGTAACCGTGACATCTAAATAGGCAATCGTAATAAACGAAAACAATGACATTGTTTCTTTATGGTCCAGACAGTGTTGTAGTTCCTTATAATTACATCACAGTTACGCACTAAAGCTCTAGAACATTACGATGGTACAGTTTAATATCGAATGAATACACAATATTATGTAGGAGCTTGGATATTTTCTCAAAGGACTGTTTTTTTTAATTAAATACATCCTACCTGATATTGCCATTACGTAGATACCCACTTATTTTTATATCGGTATTATAAAGAGATTATTTTGCGTAAAAATTAGTTTAGGTAACTTATTACAGGTACCACTGAACCCACGAAAAATATTGAATAAAACCCACAGAAAGCTATTCGCCATCAAACAAAATACGACACAGTAAAAGATAATAAGCTATCACACGCATGCCATCTTCGACTTGCATACACTGTAACGGCAGTATACCCATGTCGAGCACTTTTAGAATTACTCGAACTCTTCAATTCACCCCACCTGACGGTGCCCCACCAAAATCAAAAGGCGCCTTTCTACACCAAACTCTTCAATATGTATCACCTTTCTAACCTGGCCGGGTTGAACGGGCTAGTAGGGAACATGGGGGAAGGATTATGCAATTCTTGGACACAAGACTGGCGTATATAAGCTTGAGGAAGGATCGAAATAAGTAGAAAGCCAGCAAGTCTCAGCAGACCAAGTGATTCATTGAATCAGTCCAGCTAACTAAGCAAGATGTACGCGAAACTCGCTGTAAGTTTCAATGTCACGCATAATTGCAATGTAGGTGCACACTTAATTAATCTGTTATTGATTAAGTTTTGATTTTTTTTGTAATTTCAGCTTGTTGCCCTGATGATCGTCGCAGTGGTGGCTGTACCTACCCCTGGAGGGTTTGGAGGCGGACAGTAAGTTACAAATATTTAATTTTATAAACCCAGTAATTCCTATATACCTACAATACTCTTTTAAGATTTACCTAGACCTATAAATCTGTTGATTTGTTGATTATGTACCGATAGTTGAAAAGGTTATATAATATGTAGGTATATATGCAAACAGTATCAATGATTCATTATAAGCTATTATGCCGACCGTAGTCAGTTCAAGATCAACAGTTAAATAGAAAAATAAGATAGATTTTATAACCACTATTCATGCTCATTTATTTCTATTTGTTTTATTACTCATTTGGTTTTACTGAATGAGTGAAATAATGTTTATTGTTTTGTGGTTTTATTCTTACATTGGTGAATGAAAGACGTTTATTTTTAGTGTCTTGAAGTATCATATTTATTTTTAACATTGGCATTGCAAACATTATCAAAATATTGTTAGTTTTCGTTCTAAAATTAATAGTAAAGATAAACTTAATTCGTTCTTTAATGAGTAGCAATTGACAGAAACTGGGATAGTTTATTTCTTGTAATGGCCAAAAAAGATTGATTACGTATTACTTATGTTATTATTTTTTTGTACATGTTTCTATCTTCTGCTCTTTTTTAAAAGTCACACACTTGAGTTCTTATAATTCTATATTCTGGGTAAAAGATTATTTATTAGTATAGCTGTAAATTAGTGTAGTATCTATTCTTAAAATGTTTTTACTCATATAAAGTTACACCGACCTTATCTAGATAGCATAGGTTACTTGCTACCTCGTAAAATAAATCAGTTCTCTGTAATAGCTAGTACAAACCTACAAGCTTAGTAAATATATCAAGTTAAGGTATTTCGGCCAAACTAGCACGCGAAAAACAAATTTCATTTAGTTTTTCGAAAATGTTAGACTAACTTCACATTGTGGACTCATTATTTTTGCGAGAATAATATTTATGCATCTTCATATTTTTAATATAAACCTTGCTCGAAAATTTCTATACACCTTGTATTGGTTCCCGGAAGATTATTTTTTGTAGTTTCCCAGATTTGGAGCTATCGGGAAGTAAATGAGTATTTTTGAGAAAAGTTTAATTAAAAAGGTGTAAACGTTGGTGCATAAACGTTATCGCTTGCAAAACTTATTGCGGTAAACCTACGATTTATAGTTAGCCCACTATTAACGAAAAATAAATATAAAACTTTGAATTATCGCGCCTGGATACCCTTAAGGTTAAATTAAATTGCAGTCCTAGACACCTTCTACAGAAATATAATTATTCTCCTTCAATACTTCGGTGTGGTTTTGTACAATAAATATTTTGTCGATTTTTGCCAATGACTTTGATATTCTAATCAAAAACAATCTTATACCGAAATTGATTACGTGACTATTTATTTGAAACAAAAGAAAGCATCGTAAATGCAAGAGACGTTATAGAGCGTGATCCGAAACGAACATGCTTCGTAAAAGTTAACCATTCGCAATCCTACTGAACGAGGAATGCTTGTAAAACCTATGGTTATGTAATTCCTTGGACCGATAAACAACTGTTTGCTAGTTGGTTCTAGATTGTAACACAGTAATTTATTACCAGTATTACGTGTAAGGGACTTACTCGTACCTATACCAAGTTCACGGTGTATGTAGGACTATAAGTCTATATTAGGTCGATATCTTTTAGAAAATTGATACTACTGATTATTCTGGACGCACTAAAGTGTTGTATATAATGTACCCCGTCTTACTTATTCTGATTCACAGCAACTTTCCTCGTGGGAAATATTTTACGTTAGCTATATAAAATTTTCCGTCACGTTTAACAAAACGTTTTTTGCAATGCCTTGTTTGTTTGTTTGCCTACAGAGATTTTTTACGAACTAAGTAGGCGTCTAATTAAGTTGTTGCTTAAAGAAGCCAATATAAATACAGTACCTACAAACAGTAATATTTTTTGGCTCAATTGTTTCAATTTCGTGGTGTAGAATACGAATAATGGCCAAGCACGAGATGTTATATGTATTTGGGCACTCAAGAATTCGTACACCCAAAAGAATTACAGCCAATTAACAAGAACTAAGTACACAAAAATATCGGTAGCTTTTATTGAAATAAAAATTATTTTCAAAAAAAACCGACTTCAAATACCACTAGAGCAAAATAATTTGAATGTACACAAATTTGACGACTGAATAGCGTAGTGGTAGCGAACCTGCTGTCTGCGCCGGAGGTCGTGGCTTCGATTCCCACTACTGGTAAATGTTTGTGTGATGAGCATGAATGTTTTCCAGTGTCTGGGTGTTTTTCAATAATATTATATTTATGTATGTATATTTATCATTTATCTAGTCCCCATAACACAAGCTTACTTTGGGGCTAGATTGCGATGTGTAAAATGTCCCGTATATATTTATATTTTATATTTAAAGTTGGACGGTTGTCTATAATATCGACGTTCCTAAGCACATCGAGTATTATTGTTTTATATTATTGAATATTTATTGATAAATTAATGTGATAGGAAAGATCTCTTTCTATGAAAGGGGACACCGAATTTTCAATTAAAAAAAAAGCACATCCAGTGGGTATTACTGGTATTACATACTTCAGCGTACTTCAACATTGATTACGTAGGACTATGATTGTACCAAACAGCCCTTAGCTTGTATTGAATAGAAATTTGAATTTTAATACTTCCAAGAAACTATAGAACTTATCTGTAATATCTAAAATTCTCGTGTCACAGTTTTTGTTACTCAAAAAAACTCCTCCAAAATGGCTTGACCAATTTTTATATATATTTTTACGCATATTTTCTAGGTCAGGACTCAGGGAATAGGACGTAAAATATTTTTCGTATCCCTACTAGGTAAGACTCTTTAACTTATAGAATACCCTAAAAATATTCTTATTTTAATTTTTCATATTTTTCTGAGTTAGGAATACATTTTATTAATTTTCCGATTTACGATTTTAATCTATTCTCGGCGCAGCGAACCGTGATCCCTATGACACTGACAGCTAATGTCACCATATAACATTGTAGTGGCGTCACTATTAAATCGGGATCATATTGGGGGCGTCTAAAAATGCCATTTATAAATTTTACGTAGCTTTATACCATTAGTAATGATATTCCGTTGATATTTTTAACAATTCTTAACATTTACAAGAAGTTATGTCAATCTGAATTTATGTTTACGTCCTGCAAAACTTACGTCGTGTGACGTTTATCGACTAGGGCGGCAAGTATCGATAAAAAAATGTCGGTAATGGAAACGAGTGCACAATTTTTCAGACAAAATAAATAAATGGAGAGCATTCATTTTCATGATAATAGTACATTGTTACCCTAGGGATGAAAGTAACTTATTTAGTCCCGAGACGGGGTTTGGCGCCCGAGCGTAGCGAGGGGGCCTATAGTTCGAGGGACTAAATAAGTCTTTATCCCGAGGTAAACACTGTGCTTTTCATTACGAATATAAGGAAAGTCAAAATAAAAATAGAAATTAGCTAAAGAAAATTGAATAATTGTGTCAATAAAAATCACTGTTAAACAGAAAACTCTACAACTCGAAAAAAATGAAGATCGGATTGCCGCTTGCCACTTTCCCGCCTTTTTTTTTCTTTGGACTAGCCGGCGGGCTATGCATTTAGCTTTTTTTTATTTTTTTTTATTTTTTTTAACAATAATTTTTATACTAAGTATACAACAGTTTACTTGGCGCCTTAAAACTATTACTAGTTTGTGTAGGCGCTGCACATTCCTCTTAATTCTAAACAAAAAAATACTTACTTAAATATAAACTTAAGCTACCTATTGCTATTCGCAGAACTACCTAGCATACATAGATGCGCGCGGTTCATAGTTGCGAGTGACGTGATCCGATGCTATCAAAACCGGTTTGCGCTCGGCAGACCTACAGGCTGATCCAAAATGTACCATGGCATTATTTAGGGATCTCGTTATACAATTCTTTAAAGTAATTCTTAAAGGTATATTTTATATTTCTTTCGTTTATTTTATTTCTTAGTGAGAGGGGCAAGTTGTTTATTAATCTGGGTAACAAATAATTGGTGGTTCTTTCTCCATAAAAGTTCATACCCCTCTTTGTTATAATTCTTTTCTTCGTTACCCTTCTAAGTAATGTGCTACATGTATCTATATTACTGTTAAAGAATGCAAAATTTTCAATTAATAATCTTAGTTTAACTTTTTCTTTAACGGGTAATATATTGCAATATTTATAAATTTGCCTCTCATCATCTTTTTAATAGTCAAGTATTGTCTATGATTGTCTATGAATGTCTATGAATCAGTTGTCTTTACTTTATGAATAAAGTCTATCTTTCTTCTTGTCTATGGATGCACTCGGGTATGTCATGTTTCATTTGAACTCCAATAAAAATGTGACAACTAGTTTTTTTTAATTATTTGACAGCTGTCAGTTGAAAACGATTCTAACTAGGGCTGCAAAGTATTACTTTCAACCCGCTTCTCAGGCAACTTCGGACCTACTTTCCGTGTATGAGTGATGAAAAATAAATACTTATATAGCAAAAACGTGTTTACCGGGTTAAGCATTATTAGAAAATAACAAGGTTGGAAACTTTCGTTTTACTTACCTACTTAATTTATGCCAAAAATCTTAAATTAATACAACAACAACAAAATGGCCATTAAAAATGCACATTGTAATATTTTTTAAAACATGTTTACCAACGTGGCTTAAGTGCAAGCCACGCCTTTGTCTAAAAAAAAAATTATCGACACGACCAAAGACACGACCCATCACTAAACGAACTGTCATAGGGATCATGGTTCGCCGCGCGGAGAATAGTTTTACGATATATTCAAATTTACTATATATATAACAGTTATCGGTTTACGTAATTTAGGTATCTTACCTATGTCACGGGATGCAGAAAAAACATTGAAACTGTCGTGTTTTTTGTACAAGACTTCTTGGGAAATTGCGTCACTACTCACTACACGTTTGCAGTTACCGTAGATGACTTCCTTTCTTCATTTCTCATAGTCTTAAAAACCTTACTGTAACATATTTTCTAACCATCTTTGTAACAAGTACGTTATTGCCAAAAAATATGAAGGTTTTAAGATAACCAACAGTCGTTTTATTTGGGTTCCGTTACAAAATGGTGAAACGGAACCCTTATGCGACTTTCTCCGTCCATCAATCTGTCACACCCGATCATTTTGAATCCAAATACGATCTTAATAAGATACAAAATAAAAGAGTTTAAATTAATTGAAAAGAAGACCTTTTTATTTCTTTAAAATAAAAAGTAAAGATTTAAAAATCATTTGGATGCGTACCTACTCCACAAACAAATGCAAAGGTGGAAAAAATATATATATTCATTCATTTTTCGTTTGCCTTAAAAAATAACATTAAATCAAAATTGAAAAAAAAAACAAAGTAAGTAATAATAAGTAAATAAATAAATATCACGTATAGTGATCTAGCCCCAAAGTAAGCGATAGCTTGTGTTATGGGTAGGTACTAGATAACTGATAAATTTACATACATACTAATATACATTATTATAATATATTGAAAAACACCCAGTCAATGGAAAACATTCATGCTCATTACACAAACATTTACCAGTAGTGGGAATCGAACCCACGACCTCCGACGCAGACGGCAGGTTCGCTACCACTACGCCATTCGGTCGTCGATTAAAAATAGGATTTTGAAACAGGGATAATAATAATAATATAGTTGTCTATAATTGTAAAAACAAAATTGAGTAGGTGTTATTCAAAACGCGAGGTAGACATTATTCTTGTGTTGATGTTTCGCGAAACAGTTACCTATAAAACGTTGGGAAACATTTTGATCGGCATATTGAGATAATATTCCCAGTGAAAGGCCAAACGTTTGATTGCACTATAAATAATTTACAGCGCCCGCTAACCCGTTCCCCTATTACGTGGACGTGTCTTCACGTCTTAGCGCTTAAACTAATGTAAATTACAAGCCTTTTAAAAGCTTTTATTTTTAACGATTCAGTGATCTTCAGCTCATCCGAAGTATTTGTGAAACCGCATTTATTAATGTTATTTGTTTATTTTATGGCAACTATTGCCAAATTAATATAAATAAAACAAAGTACAAAATACAATAAAGTATTAATATACTATGGTAATAAAAATACAAATGCGGAACGACAGACGGACGGACAAACGAACGGATGGAAAAAGCAAGTCAACTCATGAGAGTTCCATTTTACTCTACACTTACATTTCAATTTACACGCAATTTTAAGTACATCCTGTATACTGGAATTAGTTTTAGCCGAATCTCCTAATCGATTGCTATGTATCATTATTGAGTCGTGATTTAGTTTACGATAACATTTATAAAATCTAGAGAGGCACATGTATGTTAGGAAAAGAGTTTTAAAAACGTACTCTAATTGTACTCAGTGTGAGCATAATTATGGATAGTAGGTTAAGTACAGACATGACGGTACTTTTGCGGTAATAATTATTATAGCAGATGGTACCTAGTACCTCTTTTGGAATTGGAATATTCTTTGTAATTAGAATCTGATCTTCAAATAAAATACGAAAATTTAATACCTAACGTGAGGTAAAACAATTTTTTGAAGATTGTTTTACCTACCTAAAATATTCCGTTCCAGTAAAGTTAACGCGCTCTTTCAAAACGTCAAGGAAGTAGTACACATAGCGAGTATATCAACTGAATAATGATATAATGATACCTATACAAACCTCGGCATACTTTCTCAGTAATGATCGAAACGCAAAGACCATAACTGTGACTAGTCAAACAAGGGCAGAAATAAAACTGGGGTATATACCAGTAACTACATACATTACATAATTCTCAAATTACAACTTTCGAAATACAATTTAACGGATTTGAACTGTAGTACATAACTGCAGCGGCCGGCAAAAGAGCCAGAAACGGGGCACACAACGTGACTCCATCAACGCCTGCTTATGGCCAAGCCTTGTAAAGTTGTAAAGTCGACGAATTTTCTCAAACAATGCGTTGAAATTAAAAAAAAGTAAGTGAAGTTTCTGAAATTTCCGCCTAGGTGCAGGCGGAAATTTCAGAAACCTTACGAACAACGAAAAACAATTTTTTTCCGAGTTGTTTTGAAGTGTTTTTAAGTGTTCATTTGTTTTTTCAATTATAACAGCAATTTATTTGCAAGCCATTTCGAAATTTCAATAGAACCTTTCATAAGTTACCTACCTCCTTAATGAGTCAGATTGAAAGAACATCACATGTTTAAACAGATATGAGTTTATTAGGGGTTAGTCTCAGTAGCGTAGCGTAATCGACCGTTAAACCACGACAGAAATTAATTTTCATACAACTCTTGCCGATCGCCGCTGGGTTTGTACAGCAATTTAGATTTATTCCGAAAAAGATTGACAAAATAATGCTCATTTTTCCATGCCTGTTTGAGAAAAAATATTATGTATTATCACTTCTAGAGTACTTACGTATTGTTATTTGGTTAACTCTGGTTGTAATTACTACCCAACATGAGTAGGTTGGTATCAAGCATGTGAATTTATAGTTTGACCTTATATATCTTAGGTTCTGATGATGAGAGAGCATTTCAACTGTTTTAAATTGTTCTTTAATACTTTGCTTAGATACTAAGAAATATTCAACAGGAAGGCTTTCACAGTACGATATATGTATAAGAAAAGATGTGGGAAACTATAACGATGACGGAAGCAATCAACGCAATTTATAAAGCAATCCAAAAAACTCTTCCTTACTCTTACCTTTTTCCGTTTGTTATATTAGTTACAAGTTAATAACAACTAGGTATATTTCCATCCTTGCAAAGAGGGTTCGGAGGGCTGCCATTAAGAAACTTAGGTCCACTTGCGCGAAACAGAGGTTAAATATTTACATTTTTAACCCTACAGTTGACGTTTCTCATTGGACATTTTTGACAACTTACTCTGGGTTAGCATGTTAACTCTGAGTTAACACACTAACCCGGGTTGGCACAAGTGGGCCTTAGAGATATTATTATATTTACCCGCCCTTCTAAGTTAATGCGAGTAAAACATGAGCTGCATCGTCATTTACCATTAATAGGTGAGATTCGAGTGGGAGGTCGCCGGTTCGATTCCCGCCACTGTGTGGCCCACTTTGAAATTTCATAATTTTTAAATTGGCTGAGATCTGGTCTGGTGGGAGACTTCGGCCGTGGTTTGTTATAAAAAGACACACCGCCAAGCGATTTAGCGTTCTGGCGCAATGCTGTGTAGGAACTTAGGAGTGGGTTAACTTATCCATTCCAAATGAGTACGATAACATTTTCGGCTGCATCATCATTTACCATCATATGAGATCACAGTCAAGTACTAACTTGTAAAGTGTAAAAAATAGACAATAATAGATTATAGTCAACTAGTAACTTAATAAGGGCCTGTTTCACAACCCCCAGATAAACTTTATCTCCCGAGTATATTAATTGATGTTGTGACAATTTTTGTGCTGGGAATCTGCCAAATTGTCAAGTTTATCTATACTTCTACACTATATTATTATAAAAATGTAGTTTGTGAGTTTATGACGTTGTTAGGAGTAATCTCTGGATCTAATGAACCGATTTTCAAAATTATTTCGCCAATAGAAATCTACGTTACCGTGGAGTATCATAAGATATAATAATTTCCAAAATTAATTACGCATCTTTATTTAAACTTGAATAATGTAGTTGTAAAAAAAATTGCTTTCATCGCGTGCACTGCGGAAACTATTCAGGATAGAACAAAACAATGTTCTACGAAATTAAATAACGTATCAAAATCTGTAAAAGAAGTCGATGATAACAAATGCCTATATCCTAGGGATAACTCATGATTACTGTTAAAATTGTGGATTTAAAAATATTTTTTTCCCAAACTATTAACCTGAAGTATTACGCGGGATACACGGGCCGGGAGATAAATACTTCCAACGCGGAACACTGCTAGTTCGTTATATTAAAAAGTTTGTGAAACAGGCTCTAAATATGGTATTTTTGTTCCAGCAAACACGTAACCATCCATGTGCCGTACAAGGTGCACACAATCCACCATCACCATGTGTCGAAGGTGCCGTATCCGGTGCACGTGCCGGTGGTAAAGGAGGTGCAGGTGATCAAGGAGGTGCCGGTCGTGAAGCACGTGCCGGTGCCGGTGATCCAGCACGTGCCGGTGCCGATCTACAAGAAGGTGGAGGTCGAGAAGCAAGTGTTCGTGCCCGTGCACCACGAGGAGCAGCACCACCACGGGTGGGAGAGCGAGGCGCTGTCGCACGGCTGGGACTGATTTAACTATACACACTTTTTTAGGTTAAGGTAAGCATAAGGTATCATCTTCAAGATCAGGGTTGCCATGACAGACTAACCAGTGTGGCCGGTTTTTTTTCTTATAATTGATAGGCTTGCGCTTGACTACAATCAAGTCTGATGAACAGAAATGATGAGGTCTAGGATGGCGCGCGCTTGCCTAGAAAATGCCTATTCACTCTTCTCTTGAAGGCACCCAGATTGTATTTGGCTGGGAACACGAAAGCTGTAAGGGTGTTCCAAACCTTAGCGGTTCGTATCAGAAACGTAGAAGAAAAATGTTTGGTTCGAGTACGCTGGACTTCAACCACATAAGGATGCCACTTCTCTCGACATCATTCATTTGGGTAAAAAGCCGGTGCACGTGCCGGTGGTGAAAGAGGTGCAGGTCATCAAGGAGGTGCCGGTCGTGAAGCATGTGACGGTGCCGGTATAACTATGCAAATAAATGTTTAGAATCGAATTGAAACAATTTAATATTATGTTGACGATAGATTAGCGTATAAGTAAGCCCGTCGAGTTCGGGCTCTTTTGGGTTGTTTTAGTGCTGTGTTTTGAAGACTCCAATACACCGCAACTAATGACGAGGATCTGAACTATGCCACGTTGTGTTTGAACACACTTTAATTTTGACAAAATTACTAATTATTTATTTTTTATTATTTTCAGGTACGCAATAAGTAGACAAAATTATAAACTCAACATCCCAAATGCGTTGTATGGAATTGCCGAAAACATTATGCATTAATTATGTATTAAAAGTCCCTCGACCTGACTGTATAAATAATATAAGCCTAGTCATAAGATAAAATATTTGTACAAATTATAAACATTGTAAATAACCCTTCACAGCTTACTGTTACACATTATACACTGGGTACACGGGGACCTTAAGGATTTTTTCGTGGTAAATCTGCTCATAGCAGTGTGACTATTTTATGCCAAACCTCTTAAAATTGAACTTCTGTATCCTTTTTGGCTAATTACTTGTGAAAAGACGAATACCATCTCAAACTTAGTTCCCTAGAAAACAAAAACGACGGGCGAAAAACAATCAGGGTTATTGTGTGGCTATGTCGTGGAAATTTGAATGGATAAATCATTTATGCAACATCAAACTGTATCCTCCAATATTTATTTTATCACGTTTTCTAAATTGTCTCCCACTAAAGAAATACAATAATATGCGTTCAAATTAATTTAGGATCGAACCTGCGCTGCGCTATACAGACTACAGTATATGTAATGGGTCTATTTATACGTAAATAAACAATATGTTAGGGTAGATTGCTTGAAATAACTTTAACAGACACGTTATCGTTAAATGTGTCCGTCCGTTACATGCTCATACTAACAAATTTTGTTTAGTAATAAGGATCAGACCGCGGCATCAAACAATGATATGTCTGATAAAGTCAGTTCAAGCAGGGCTTAGATTGATACTGTTGACAAAGTTATATGCATTTGCAATTGATTCCAAAGTTATTTCTAACACATATTAAAAACTTGTAAGGCTTGTTTTATATATTGAATCTTCGCCAAAATTGTTGAGTTGTTTGGCGAAGCACTTGGTCATGCTTCGGGTAATTACCTCTATCGACGATTAACTAAGTACCTGTGTTGTTGGGAAATTTAATTAATTGTTAGCTTTTATCAAACACTGATCAGCCAGTTGTTCAACCAGCCTAAGTACTTGTATGAGACGCCTGAGATGACAAATCAGTTACCTACATGTGTATTTTAAGACAGTAAACATGTATTATACTTATCACAAAAGTTACCGTTGTAGTTTATAGGAACCAAAGAGAGGAATAAAACCTGTTAAAAATATAATTAGTTTATTTTTTACCCTGATTCTAGAACCTAAGTTAAATTAGTGTTTTGGTGAAATTTTATGTGCTGATGTACACGTTAAACTTATTTTTACATTAATGCAAAAGAAAAACACGTTTTAGGAACGAAAAAAACAACAGCCTATGGTGGTATTTTATTTTCTTAATAGGAAGCATACAAATTCATAAGTAGTGAACATAACAAGATTAGTAGCTTGTGCTTTGTACACAGTAACCATTAACCCTCTATATAACCCCAAGAAACCTTCGGACCTGATAGTGTCTCCTAAACATTGTACGAGATTGACACATTTGACTAGGTTTTTGGATGTGCTCGGTGCCTGGAACTTCTCCTGCGGCTTGTGACTCTGTAAGAGAGAGTAAAAGAGCCGTAAGTCATGAAAATTCCAAAGATATTTTTTTAATTTCTTTAAATATTTCTAGAAGAATATACAAAAATGAAACAAATTACAGTTTAAGCTTAAGTGTCGACTAAAGAGTGCTCTCCAATATTTTTTTTCAAAATATCTTCAATGTACAGTATAAGACCCGCTACAGGTTTATTATTAGCATATAGATAGTTATATAGATAGTGTAGATTATAACATGTACATTTGCATATGCAATATTGTGCTGTTCTCAAATCGTCAGCATAATCATGGTAATCTGTCAACTCCGCTTGAAGAAGTTTTTGATGTCTGCAGAAATGACGCCTGTTCAACGCATGTTCAACGTGTCACTAGAATAAGCGCACATGATTGCGATATGGCTTGTAGCATGATTGACACCTGATGTCACCAACC
The DNA here is from genome assembly GCA_036785405.1 of Coenonympha arcania. Lineage (NCBI taxonomy): Eukaryota > Metazoa > Arthropoda > Insecta > Lepidoptera > Nymphalidae > Coenonympha > Coenonympha arcania. Next base: position 13,843,366 of record CM072082.1, read on the forward strand.
TATGTGACAAGCCATGTCACATAATTGAGCATGGTAATACACTTAGATAAAAACCTAACAGATAAATTTCTACGACTTAGTAAAGATAAACTAAGACTAGTCGTAGGCATGATTACAGGGCACTGCTCAGTAAACAAACATTTTTCCACCCTAGGAATCACGGACAGCCCTCTGTGCAGAGTCTGCATGGAGGAGGACGAAACACCGGCACATGCGTGCTACTAAGATGCACTGGAGTGTCGGACCAACGCGAGACCTACTTGGGATCCTCAGCAACACTCCAAGATATCCTGTGCGACCTGGGAGGCCTCTTCGGATTCTGGAGTGAGCTCGGCTGGCTGGAGTGATCCGGCGAGGACCCGCATCAACGACTTCACGCGCAACGGGCGAAATATCGCTTACTCGCGGAAAAGTCCCAGGAGAGAAAGAAAGAAGAAGTTACGTGTCATATCACACGTCAGATTAGTAACCTTGGCCCAGGCCAAGGTAACACATGATCTGGTGTTGGATCTTTGGTATGGGCCTTGGCTTATAGTAGGGGAGCCGACCTACAGGTTCGGATCTTAGACCATTAAGGCGGTTCCCAATATTTTATCTATCCATGGTTTGCCTTAACAGAGATATGACATAACTGGTATACTTAGATATAATATTGGAAACCGGCATGAGTCTCGGGTAGGTGGGTAGCCTCGCAAAAACGACTTGAAATGGAATAACTTCTTTCTTTACCAGATACGCATTAGGTAAGTACATGCAATGAAACATTATTTATATGCTCAGTATAGCGTATTTTTAGGGTTTCGAACCCAAATGGTAAAATCCTATCACTAAGACTTGGCCGTCAGTCCAATCGTCTGTCACCAGGCTGAACCGTGGTAGTTACACAGTTTAAATTTTTTTAGATGATGTATTCCTGTTGCCGCTATAACAACAATGACTATAAAACAGAATAAAATATACAGGAATATCTAAAATTGGGCTCCCATACAACAAACGTGTCTTTGCTTTAAAGTTATTGTATTGAGTGTTCCATTATGTCGGATTTGGAATAAGACCACACAGATAAGCATTCATTGTTATGCAAACTATACGTGTATATCTACAAGATTTCAGCTCAATCCGTTGAAGGTAACTCAGCTTTTAAATGAATTTGCAATATTCCACCCGAATGTAGATTACGAACCAACATACATTCTGTGCAAGTTAAATAACTGCTTATAATCGGTAATAACTATAAAACGCTTTGCCCTGAGTGACTGAATGACAGGCAAGCTATAGCCCGAACAACTAAACTTAGCAAATTGAAATTTTCTATTTCAATTTTCATTCTTTGTAAACCCTAACCGCGTGCTAAGAAATGATTTTTTGAAATTCTACACCTAAGTTAATTTTTTTTTTGTAAAGTTTGTATGAAAGTCCCTCAATTTTCAAGTTAGATTCTTGAAAATTTGTATATATACTAACGGATAAATATAAGATAATGAGAGTCCCAGGGATTTTGGAAATTTCACCCTTAGTAACTCCCCCGACTGGTTGGCTTTTGGACAAGCTACAGCCCAAACCGCTGAACGTAGAAACATAAAATTTTCATGTGATATTCCTTAACCATCTTAGATGTGTACTAAGAAATATTTTTTTAAAATTCAATAGCGCCCATCAATCTCACGGCGGTTCTCTTTGTGAGTTGGGGTGCGAAACAAGTAACTACGTAAAAAAATCCTCCTAAAGTAGGCAAGCTCCTGCTTCTAGTTAAAGTAGGCAAAAATAGAGCCGTAGGAAGTAGGGTCTAAAAAAAGAGATAACCGTAGGTAGTAGGGGTCCAAACAGAGATAACTTTAGGAAGTATGGGAACAAAAAGAGAAAACTGTAGGAAATAGGGGTCCAAAAAGAGATAACTTTGGGAAGTACGGAAAAAGAGAAAACCGTAGGAAATAGGGGTACAAAATGAGATAACCGTGGCAAGTATGGGTACAAAAAGAGATAACTGTAGAAAGTAGGGGTGCAAAAATAGATAACTATAGGAAGTAGGGATACAAAAAGAGGATATTTGGTGACTCTATGAAGAAGGCAGCTACTCGTTCTTTGTGTATTAAAAACGAGGAGATATTCCTTACTGAAATAGTCTTGGTTGGTAAATCCGCAGGGAGACGATTTTCAGGTCACCAGACATCACGTGTTTAGTGCTATGATGGGCGAGAGTACCTATAAGCTAATCTAACAAAAATATAAAATAACTGACTTGTTGACGACCGAATTGTTACTATCTGCGTCGGAGGTCATGGGTTCGATTTTCACTATTCGTAAATGTGTGTGTAAATGTATGTTTTCTAGTCTCTGGGTGTTTTTTTTCAATACATTATTTTTATGTAGGTACATGTACATATTAAATATTAAGTAGGTACAATTATCAGTTTTTGAGTACCCACAACACGTTATCGCTAACTTTGGGGCGAAGTTACGATGTATAGAATGTCCTGTTAATATTATATTATGGATTTATTTATTTATTATGATTTCGACCGAGCTTTTTAAAAGATACATTGAATTTATTTTTGTCTTTCTCAATCTCACGTTTATTGGTAGGTGCGACATGCAGCGTCGCGGAAGAACATAACAGAAAAACGACCTTTTACCTACTCAAAAACTAAGCTAGTTACAAAAATCTGTTTCTTAGCGTTTTTGGATATTATGATTACCCACACTTTAAAACAAAAATTACAATTACATCCAATGTAGTGTCCGATAAAAACTACAAAAACTGAGATTTTGGAGCAACTTTTGGGAGAACTTTCTATCGAGAAAATTTTATCCAATCGTGTTTCTGCTTCTTAGCGATTTTAGATTAAAGATCCAAAATGCATGACATGTAAATTTGAAAGTAATTGTCTTTATAGTTTTTGAATAAAACTTCTTTCAAAATCGCTTAAATACGGCTTTACACCGTTAATTAAACCTCCGCGGCGGTTCAGTTCTTGCGAAATAATAAATTATTATAATTGGAATGAAAGTACGTTTGTATCCGTTGTTTTTCGAGTATAATAACTCTCTGTAGCGTAACTCTTTAATTGTTTATATAATATTACGAAATTACATATTTTAATATCATATTTTTTCGATTTGTTTCGTAATACGATCGTAATCACCAGCCGTATTACGACGTACCTATTTAATTATAACGACGACTTGTGCTACGCTTGTGAAATTAAACTCGTACAGCCAAGAGCGAGTCAGACTCGCTCACCGATGGTTCCATACTACAAAAGAAAAGTGAAACTTTAAGAGGGGGTATAAACTGAAGTTCAAGATTTTTTTTTTACAGTAGTAAATCAAGTCTAAACTACCTGATTATTTCAGGTACACGAATTATATTATTCACGAATTATAGTAGTTCAACACACGAATATTACATCATATTTTCGAGAAACTGTATTAGTGAAACATAAAAGGATATTTTTTTGTCGATAAAAAAAATCCCGAAGTTGCGTTCAATTTTTTTACAATTTTCAATTTATTATCAATGTTATACGTACTAGAGAGCCAAGGTTTAGGATTATAATTCCAATAAATATTACGAAGTACGTGTATTATCGTTTTCTTTCTCAGTTATGTATTTTAAAAGTTATTACAGTAAACTATAAAATAAGTACATCCTTATTTCGCGTAATACGCCATGCTCTTTTGTACCAGAACGATGTTTTGCGCATGACAAGTTTTGCTAGCTGAAAGCTAGCAAAACCACTTAAAACATTCACTTTTGTTCTAACTATAATGCACAAGTGCTTTTGATGATTCTTTTTTCATTAGAAAGCTGACACTTCCTGTGTGGTCCAGTCCCATTTCAATTTAATCCAATTCTGATAATGGTATCTCAACCAGAAGAAAACCATATAAGTCTTACATTTTTGTTTGGAAAGGATGTATTCAACAGTAGTTTGATGAGAGAAATCATTTTTTTTGTTAATTAATTAACGTATTTTATTCTATCGCCAGGTTTACACCAAGAGGAATTGGCAAGAAACTCACATCACATATATTTTATTTAGTGTTAAATGAAATGATTTTTATGATAATCTCTTGTAAATTATAAATGTATTCACAGGATGCTTGCGATTTAATTAAAAAGATAAATGAAACAACTAAACTGGGATAGCCTGTATAAATCGTCATCTATGCAAGTCTTCCGTCAACGTAATCTATCTACTCTAGGCACTAGGTAAGTATTTACTATTTATCATCAGTAAGTAGCATGGGCTGTATATCATTAGTGTTATGTAAAGTGGCCGAGGAATAGGTCTCTTCCGCCTACACTCTAGATGTCGGACAGTCGACGTTACAAAATGAATGATGTTTATAAACATCTTTACATTAATGAATTTACATTTAGCTTTTTGGAAAAATATTCATTTACAGTACAAACTAATGCTATCCAAAAGGATTATTTTCTATGGGAAGCATTTTGAAGAGGACAACACTAATTTTAGACTATCAAATAAGTTTAGTTTAAGAGATTTTGCACAACAGAATTAATATTATTATTTTCTAATATATAAAATTCTCGTGTCTCGTGTTTGTTACCACATCTTACTGCCAACTCGTCAGAAACAGCTGGCCCGATTGTTATGAAATTTTCTGTGTATCTTCAGTAGGTCTGAGTAGGTGGTAAGCTATTTTTCATACACCTAAAGGGCAAAACAACGTTCGTCGGGTCAGTTTGTAATAAATAAAATGAACACCAAATGTTGATGAAAATGGTAGGTATTCCACATGATGAAAGACCTAGCTGCTACATAGTGCATATAATAATAGTCACGGAATGAAAAAGTTCGTCAACTTAGTGTCGGTTTGAGTCCATTACATCAACATTACAGTGCAATCGACCAGTGCAAACGAATCAATTTGAAAATCGACGAACCTTTTCATTCCGTGACCGTACAATTGTACATGGAGCTATTCGTACGAACCGCTATTTGTAATCGACGTTTGGCTAGATCCAAAGGATATGTGAGCACTTTTGAGACAAGTCCAGCAGTGGATCCAGCGATTGACGACGCCAATACTATATGTTCTGGCTTGTGAGCCTTAGCTTTCGGATGGTTACAATCATCGTTACATTTGTACAGATAGTTGAGTATCATAGGCTGCAGCAAACTGAATACGGAGAACGTTATTCCGACTTGAGGTCCCAGCTGCAACAGAAGCAATGCATCTAAGTAAACGGCTTACGAACATCGCGATGGCACTATAGGGACTTCATTGTCAATGGACATTCAAACGCCTAGGTACCTAGCAATTAAACGAAATAACGCCAGGTAGTTACGCCATTACCTGGCATTACATACTTCTATATTTTATCAAGTAACCTATACCTCTAACTTTTATCATAACCTATTTATCTAGTCTAAGGGAAAGTTATTCTTGTAAAGAAAGCATTATGTAGATTACATTAATGGCCTCAAGAGTTTTGTTTACGTAAACAAAACCCTTAGGTACGCGCGGATCTCGACATACACGAGGAAGAGCTTAGGCGAGAACTTGAACCTTCACCCAAGGGCACGGGAGAGGGAAAATGATAATCGTTATCTTTATTTTGCACATAGGTAGTAAATAATAGGCTCTTATGAAAAGTCAACCGCCAGGTCCGGAAGGCAGGTTTGCACCGAAAAGAAATGGCAAGAAACTCGGCACTTCCTAATGCTCATACTAATTCCTGAACGCATCAATGTGCAGTGAACTTGGAGACACGACGGCGGAGTCTTAGTAACAGGGCCCTGTTTTACCCTTTAAAAAGTACCCTTAAAAAGTATGAGAATTAACGGCGTATACGGCTATTAAAACGATTTTTAATGACCTGCAGTTCAAAAACTATAAGGACAATAATTACTTTCAAATTGAGTAGTCATGTATTTTGGATCTTTATATTTATTCGCTGTGAACCAGAAACACAATTGGATAAAATTTTCTTGATAGAAAGTTCTCCCAAAAGTTGCTCCTAATCTCCATTTTTGTAATTTTATCGGAAAGTACAATGGATGTAATTGTAATTTTGGTTTTAATGTGTCGGTACTAGGTAATAATAATATCCAAAAACGCTGAGAACAGATTTTTGATACCTGGCTTAGTTTTTTAGTCATTAGGTGATATGTCAATTTTCTGTTCTATTCTACCACAACGGCTTTCCCGGGCAAATCCCGGGCAGTAACATCGGAATTAGATACAGTTTAATCGATTTTCTGGTAGGTACCTATTGCGTGAAGTAGAAACAACTATCCTGTTGTTATTGATACCGAATTTGCCACCTTGACTGCGTGAGTACCAAGGCTCTGTCTACCACTACAACCATCATGCGCTGGAGGTTTTAATTTGTTTTGTGTACCCTATTTTCGGGGTCTCTGAGAATAGGACGTAAGTATAATATAATAGGAATACCGCATAAGGGAGAAATGATTATGGAATAATTGGGAATCTAAATAATTTTACCATTAGCACACCAGCTGTCCAGCCTTCGAAAAACGCCAAAATCCCACCTGACGCGTACACGGCTTTAGCACCACTCAGCATACCGTCATACTGTTTCTTTACTAACATCTGTCGCGTTCGAATAACTTCCAAAGGATTGACGAGGGTAGCGCAACATGTGCCTGCGGTTATGCCACACAAAAATTCTAGAAAAGATCTACAAAAAATTAATATAATATATAGATATAATGAATATAGTCTGGTGGGAGGTTTCGGCCGTAGCTAGTTACCACCCTACCAGCAGAGACGGTACGCCAAACGATTTAACGTTCCGGTGCGATGCTTGTAGAAACCGTTGAGGTAAAATTTACTTACCCTTCTATTCCACTTTGCATCATCACTTACCATCAGGTGAGATCTCAGACAAGTACTAACTTGTATAGAGTAAAAAAAAAATTAAAGCAGGCGTTATTTTGCGGAAATCCATAATTATCACGACTTATTAATTTGTTTTGTTATAATACGCTACTTTAAAATAATCTGTGTTACAGTATGCAGGAACACCGCCCTCATGAAACATAACTTCACAATGCTAAATAGAGTGTGATTCTACAATGATGATGTCCGGTGCCGGGACGAAACGTGCGTCGAAGAAATTGTTTATATGTTAAAAAAATAACTATTTATACAATTATAACATTCCTATTTTATCTAGGACATGTAGGACACATGTAACAGTAGGAAATAGACTGCTCGAGTCAGTATTTATAAAATACCTGTTTAAAAACTCACTTATATTTAGGGTCGACTGGATAGCTGAAAACAAGTTTCGTTGTCATTTCGTATACATAAAATTGACTTGTCGAAGAGAGAACTGAGTGCACCTGTAAAAAAAATAGTCAAGTGCGAGTCAGATTCTCGCACCCAGAGGGTTCCGTACCTACAATCAACCCAAAACATTAACCTGTTTGATGTTTGAATTTTCTTACCAAAGTGGTGAAAATTTACAGCCCCGCGTACAATGTGGTTTGACAGCGGTTTTCACTTTAATGAAGTTCCGTAACCAACGAGTAAAACTGGACCCTATCACTAAGCCTCCGCTTTCCGTCCGTCCGTCTGTCTGTCACACCAGGTGGCTAGACCGACAGTTCATGAGATGCAGTCATAAACAGTTAGACAGTTGAAATTTTCGCAGATGATGTATCTTTCTATGTCCGATGCCGCTATAACAACAAATACTTAAAACAGAATAAAATAAATATTTTAAGCTTCCAATCCCATACAACAATCGTGATTTCTGCTCGTCTTTGAAGTTGCCAGACAGAGTTTTATCTATTGGGAATAATACAACGAAACCCTCGGTGCGCGAGCCCGACTCGCTCTTGACCGATTTTTATTTTAGTGAATAAATAGGTAGTACTTTCTATTGTTTGTTTTAATTTTGATGTTATGTTATAATTATTATATTTATTATTGTAAATTACCTGACCAAGAACGTGACCATGCCAAAAAGCGGTGACACCTTCTTCATATAACATTTTTTTAGTCATACTGTACAGTGTATGAGACATGCTTTCAGGCATTTTCTTCTGCAACTGCATCTTCACTTTTAGCACATCCAATGGTTGAGTAATGAAGCGAGTTACCGCACCAGAAATACTACCAGCAAGTAACTTTTGACTTTGTGATAAAGAGTCTTCCTCACTATATCCAACCATGTCGCTTGCTTGTGGATTGTCCTTGAAAGCATTCCTGTTATTCCAGAGGAATCAAGTCGGCTTCGAACTCGTATCCTGTGTCATTGTTTAAAATAAATCTTTGTTATTATTTCATCAAATGGATTGCACTGTTTCATTCTCAGGTTCCATTTCTTTTTGTTGTCTTTGTGACAGTTGCATTGTCAAATAATTGAAAGATTAGAGATGAGTAGAGAAACTCAGTAGAGAAACCTAAAGATTAACAACATCTTTTTCTTTTTTTTTTGTAAACATACACAAACTTCAGTGATCTGTGTAAATACCTCAGATCAATGAAGACAATGCTTTTCGGGGCTTAGATATATTAAAAGGATGTCGTCGCGACTGTGCGTCGCGACGACATCCTTATAAATATAATTATAGATAGGCAAGATCTCAACATCATGCATACACCGGGTCACAATTCACAAATTAATCATTGGCCACAAATATTGGGATTGGTAATAATAATATTATTGATTTTGATAATATCAATACAATTTTTTTTTAATTATATTTTTTTAGAAACATTGTAAAAAATAACATTTAATTGTAATCAAAATAAATGAGAGAATAAAAAATATAATGAGTATTCATAGAATATATAATGTTGCAGCATGTAATCAAATATTTATTCTTTTCTTTTCAAGAAAATTGATATTTAAAATGTACCTACCTGTAATAAAAGCAATATTTAAAATAAAATAAAAAAATTGTTTTGTAATATGCTTCAAAAGTTTTTTAATAATACTCCACAGTATATAAACTGCTTATATAAGGTTTGGGTTAATTCTTATAGTGCAGGTACAGTGTACCCTTTTACTTGATCCTAGAAACACAAGACGGTTCACGCGTTAGTATTATGCCTGAGTCAAAATTTACGATTTCCGAAGGAACATAAAATAGTTATGTGTTCAATTATAGATTAGATAATTGAATTCATATTATTTGGCATTTCATAATCTAGAACTTATCTCAAAAATATTTTAAAATATGTGTATGACTTTCTCACTAGAACAGTTTTTGTATAGGCTGTTTGCTAAAATAGCGGTCGACGCTCTACGCAGATGCAAGATATTTGCAATGTTTCTTAACACAAACTTATAACAATAACATATTTAGAAAATTAATAACATTTGCTAAAAAGTGTCTAAAAAAAAACACGATTTTCCTAGATTTTCATTCAAAAACCATAAACCGAAAAGTGTCATTTTTAGCATTTTTCGATAAATTAAACGTATTATTTTAGGATATAATCCAAGATATTTTGTTATTGCTGAATTATATTAATTTAATTCAATTAATATTCAATGTCACTGGTTATTTACTATTTTAATAAGTTGTATATTTATTTTACTATAATTTTTTTTGTAATACCATAATCGACGCAAAATTGCGTCAGCGCCAACGAATTCTTTTTTTGTATGGAGCGAAACGCCAGGCACATTGCGCCGCATGAACGCTCTCAATTATTTTGTTTTGTTGTACAAAGCGTTCTTTTCATTATTCTCAATTCACTTATATTAAATGAGCTGTTTTTAGGGATGCAAGTTTTTTTGAACTCCCTATAGTTCCCTCAGTATAAGCTAGGCTTTTTGTGATATTTTTTATGCATCTACGTGGGGCGCACTAAAAGTTTCCGGAATCAATAATAAAAATATACTATTAGTAGTCGAAAATCAATTTATTGTTTCTCAAAATATTCTCCCTTCACGTCAATGCACTTTTTCATACGATTGAACCAATTTTTAAAACATTTGTGCCACTCCTCCGTGGTGACGTCAGATGCGTGTTTTTCGTACTCTTCGACAGCCTCTTCTGGTGATGAAAACCGTTGATCGCGTAATTGGTTCTTGATTTTTGGGAACAGAAAAAAATCGCACGGTGCTAGGTCAGGACTGTATGCTGGATGACTCATAAGTTGTACGTTTTTCGCCTTCAAAAACTCATTTGTCTGTCTGGCCGTGTGAGAACTTGCATTGTCGTGGTGCAAGATGATACGGCGTTTACCATTATTTTCACGGAGTTTTCCAATAATTTCCGGTAAACAAATGGTCGTGTACCAGTCACTATTCACGGTACGACAATTTTCTAAAGCAACAGTAGCCACGTGTCCAGTTTTATTAAAAAAAGAAGCAATCATCCGCTTCGAGGCACTTTTCACGCGCGCTATACTTTGGTTGGTTTCGGCTCATCTCTATAGACCCATACGCTCGATTGCTGCTTCGTTTTTGGATCATAGCTATAAATCCATGTTTCGTCACCTGTTACTATGTCCCACACTAAATTTAAAGCCCCTTTGTTGTATCTGGCAAGCATAGCATGGCACCAAGTGATGCGGTCCGTTTTTTGATCTTCGGTCGAATTGTGTGGGATCCATCGAGAACACAGCTTTCTCACACCCAAATGTTTGTGTAGGATTGATTGTATTTGACTCATGCCTATGTCCAATGATGTCCGAATCTCATGGTAGGTCACATGCCTGTCTGTTCACAGCGGTGCACGGGCGACCTTCACGAATTTCATCATGGATATTGACACAACCACGTTTGAATTCTGCAAACCAGCTATAAATGGTCGTCTTGCATGGTGCTTCTTCTCCAAAAGCAGATTGAAGCCGAACGAGGCTCTGCTGAGCTGTTAAATTACTCTTAAAATCGTAAAAAAACATGCAACGAAAATTTTCCCGAGTTAAATCCATTTTATTGTAATCACGCAATTTTTAAAATGACGCCACAATGAAAAACAATTGACAATCAGATAAAACAAATTGTATTCCACGGCTAAAGAGTTCAATTTTCAAATGTAGTAATAACTTTTTAAATATTGTTTATGTAAGTGGCCAATTCCGGAAACTTTTAGTGTGACCTATGTATACATCGTCCCCTACTGAAGGCTTTCGGCTAATTATGGCAATTAACCTGCACGTTGTGTATAAAATATGCTCCCCATTTGATTCTTTAAGCGATATTTTTTTATCACTGATCCAAGCTGTAATATAGATGATTATTGATAGCCCAAAAGCTATCGATAATTATTTGAAGAGATTAAAACCCGCACAAATTAAACTATTCGTTACATTAAGTTTCACCATGGACCAGCTACTTTTATGACCATAATTGGGAAAGAATAATTTCAGAATACTTACCCATATTAAACCCAAAGCGCCTGCTCAAAATCTTATATTTTTACGTTTTTCATGTTGCTTTGCGAAAAGTATAATTCATGCGTCTACTTAATCGAGTTTCCGTACACATAGCTGATATACAAGTATACAGCTACTGTAGCAATATTAATGTATCTATATTCTGTTTCTACGATTGCTAATGGAACGAAATAATAAAAATGTAATCGGAGATAAGGTGGAGCGGGGGAATGGTTTTTATTTTCCCCAAATAAATCAAAAAGTATCAGGAAAAAGTAGTGATTTTATAATACACAAGTAACGCGCTTTCATATGATACCCCACTCAATATTATAACCTCATTTTGAAATTTCGACGACCCGGTTTTCCCCGCTTTTTAAATAATAGATAGCTTTTTAAACAATAGAAACGATTTTCAATTTTTTTGGCTGCAATGACGTCGGGCCATTATTATCTACAAATATTCCAAATGTCATGTCGATATTTTTAATAGTTACTAAAGTAAAGGGTCGTGACACACAGACAGACGGACAGATGGAACACAAAGTGATCTTAAAGGATTCCGTTTTTTTATCTTTTGAGGTACGGAACACTACAAAATACCAAAATCGCGGATTGTTGACGCTATAATCACGAAATAGAAGTCGTTTTTTAAAAATTAAGCAAACCTATCGACTGGGGTATCAGAATAAAGGGAATCCTTTTAATTACGTCAAATAATTACATCTCACGAGCCATATTAATTTAAGCATACATTATAATTCATACGTTTAAATGTAAGACTCGTCATATGTGTTAGGCCTATATGAAATAAATATAAAAATTGATCAATATAGTATCCCAAAAATTGATCCAAGCGTCTGGTGACCAGAGACAAAAAAGAGTCTGGTGACAAAAAAAGAGGAAACAGCGCCAGCGTCTTGGGCACTATGCCCATAAATGATTAGTTGAATGGTGTATATATTTCGTAAATATTAAAATTTAATATTATTTAATCATGTTTGTTAACGTTACAAAGTATATTTTGATTGGATTTGAAATATAATTAAACTTTTGTTGGTATTTTTTCAGTCGGGTTTTTTAATTATTTTTATTACCTTTGTCGTTGTTCATAATTGACAGTAGGTACCGACATAATATCTATTCGAAGTACCTACGTACATACTTAGCAGAATGCATGTAACTTGACACTGCTGAGCACATACATGCATAGTAAACAAGTACATGCAATACGATGCAAGCAACGTGCCAAAGTACATTGTTCGTGCCGTAAAGCGTTGTTCGATATTCTGACGTATCATCAATATCGATAAAGGATGACCTTTTTGAGGGGCCAATAACGTCCATGCCATAGAGTTTAGTGTTTTTGAACCTTCTTGCAGATAAGGCGTACCAGTGTCCGAAATTTTATTTATTTTCTTCGTTCTCGGCCACACAACAAGTATCTACACGTGTTCGTAATCAGGCAAGTGAATAAAGATTTAGACTGTATTTCTATTTGATTACTTTTATTATTTTTTTTACGAAAGTTTGTGTTACTAACCAAGAAACAGAAAATGCTGAATAGCGTTTTTCAAAGAGATTGCTATTTACTTAATTAAAGGCTGTGCAATTAAATTGGCTGCATTATAAATATATTAAATTTACGCTGTGTGTTAATTTTTGAAGGATTTAATATTATACCTACCCACGTAAATAAGCATTTAACGCATATTTTACGCTAGTCTGTAGTGAAAACGTGAGAACTATAAAGTGGGGTTATTTTTATTCATTAGGTAAACACAATTCAGTTCAACTTTAAAAGTTTCTGTACCTGTTTATTTTTATTTTTTTAGCGTTTTTGAAAATCTATCAGAAACACTGAGAATACATTCGAATATAATGTATTTATGATGTAATGTATTTTTTATTTTTTATGTACTTCAGTGAAATGTCCGATCACCGCGAAGATAGTATTTGTCAAGTGGAAGTAGATGCTGAATGTAGTAATGGAAATAAGGTGAGAAGAACATAATAATTAATTTTGAAGGCATTTCAGTGACTTTATAGAGTATAACCTTGCTGACAAAGTTTTGCTTCGATTTTTTTGTCAGATCTCGTTTGTAGAAGAAATAAGTTTATCTAATGATAAAATGTTATTTAAATCGTTTTCAAGATCCTACCCGACCCGGAAAACTTTATTTTGCTAATACATTAATAAATTCTCAGACATTAGGAATATACACAATAAAAATCGGTCACGCCGCGTTTCGGCATTTTATTGAAAAGTACAAACAGAGTGACACGAGATAGGTATTAGAAAAAAATTGACTAGCTTGACTTACTCGTAAATGAGAATATAATTAATCTATTAATAGTTAAATAACCAATTTGACTATTAATAGATTATTTATATTCTCATTATTATTTTTTTCATTTCTCATCATTATTGCGGCATTAAGGATTAACAAACATAGGTAGGTACACACGTGGCCTACCATCACACCATCATAGAAACATTTGCGATACGCAATAGTAGTGTACATAAGAAATCTTAGGATTTACCGCAGTCCAATCCTTTATTAGTACTCTAAATACTGAACACATACCTGTTCACAAGGTTCATGTCTTTAGTTATCGCACACCCATTGTTTTAGCAATACGTGACTTGTTTACAAGTTTTGTGCCTAAGCAGTTTCATTGACTATTATATGCGATTGTTCTATAATATGACATAAATCTATGGCAAAACCTCAAAACCGATGTAACAGTAGCTCTAGTCGGCATACAGCGATACGCAAAATAGATGGGAACGGAATGAAATTCAAAAATGTATGAAAAGGATCGCTAAATTGGTTAGGTGACTCCCGTGCATTCTTATACATTTTTTTGAATTTCGTTCGAAAGGGGCGCAAACACGGCGCAAAAGCAATCTTAAAAAACGCATGGATGGGATATAATATGGCTATAATAGAGCTGTTGATCTATGATTGGTTTGAAATCATGCATCTTAATCAAATAATAGCATCTTTTTAATCCCCGACGCATAAACGATGGTGTGTTTTGAGTTTGTGTAGGTATCTGTGTTTAAATCGTTCCTGCATTAGGTGTAGTATGTGTGTGTGCTCTCCCAGACGATCCAGCCCCAGATCTTCGATTTATTAGAACCGGTGTAGATATTTCATATTGGCGGCCACGCCACGTGTGCTCCGCAGCTCTAAAGCATTCGTCTCTCTCCACTCCTTGCATCTTTTTCTTACAATTCGACTGTGAGACAGGCTTCAATATGCTAGGTATGGCAGGCGCTTTGCACAGCAAGTTTTTTGTCTGAATCATAATATTTTATGTATGTTATGATTTTGGCGCCGCCTGAAACTGCCGCCTTGGGCAGATCCATACGGTTTGCAATTCCCAGTAAATTCTACGGCTCTATTCGGGAATGTCGTCTCTATATGATGTCACAATGATATTGCGAAAACATGATCAACTTGATCCGATGCAGAGGTATCACCAAGAGTCTGCAAGATGCAAACAACAGCAAAGGTATCATGTTTGATTTCAATACAATTAAAGATCTTAAACGTAATGAAAGGATCGTGGGTACCTTTTTAAATAGGGACGAGATCTCCTTTTTCTTTTTTCTTGTTTTAAGTAAAATAAATAATTCGACACCGATTTATGCTTCATTTAACTTTACAACTTTTTGTGTGTTACAGATAACACCGAAATATAATCAGCGAGAGAAAAATAAGTCCAGGAATCCAATTTTAAAGCTCATGCGACTAATTGGTGCGTATAGTATTTATTTTTGTAGTTGTATGGTTTCATTTGATATAATCTTTTCTGTGATTCAACCCTTTTCTCAACTGCTAGGTATCGAATATTTATTGGTCCATGAAGGTATTAAAACCGGTGCCTTAACGACCGAATTTAAAGACTAGATAAGTACGTTTATGTAGTGTACGTGGAATGAAAGCGGAATAGCTGTTATACCTACTCTGTTTGGTCTTTTTCCTTTGAATAAGACTGACAAAACGGGAGTAAGTAGTATAACTATTTCACCACCATTCCACTTTATTTCTTAGGTATTTTCTCTATTGTATGTCCTTATAAAAATATGTAGGTACCTAGTGATCATCCTAAACTTCGTCCAATTACTGCATTAGAGTCCTAGAGATGTCTACCTGCTGAAACAACGATAACTTGCAGAATATCGACAGATAATATGTCTTACTCTTTTCATGGTGATACAATATGAAATCACCATAATCGTGTTTAGATACCTCCTTCAATCAACGAAGACGCGCCCACTCTGACAAAATCCATACAAATCGAATGAAAAGTAAGCGATTTTGACAGAGTGGGGCGCGTCGTCATGGACTGAAATATCTGTAGTTAATTGTGGTTTTACTTTTTTAAACAGCGCGACGTGGTGATTCTGAAGACATGGGTGTTAAATTAGTAAAGGATCTGGATCAAAACCATGAAATATTAGAATCATACATCATGCAGAGTGTTTCTGTAAAACAGTTAGAAAGTTGGCTGGACAAAAAATTGTTTCTGCAAAATCAAGTACGTGTGTTTTTATTACTTTTCGGATTTTATCAGCAACAAGCCTACTTGATATAGCAATTAACTGTTTATTGTTTGATACCTGAAACAATTCATGTTGTTTAAGAGGCTCTATTAATTGCCCTGCGAAATTCGGCGAAGTTGTAAAATTACCTACTACAATCATTAAGTATTTATGAGTGTATTTTTCTGATATAATAAACTAAATAGATTAAGATTAATTTCACATTATTTCCAGTTTTTTTAGTTCCAGATAAAACATTTTTAGTAGCAAAATAGATGTACTTTGGTGTATAAGAAATCATCGAAAAAGTTCTGTTGATTAGGTATTTTTATAAAAATCTGTTTTTGTAAGTAAAACTATTTACTTATAAAATTATGGCAACTATGCAACCAAAGTGAATGTAAAATGTATGAGCAAAGTATATGATTGTAAAAACTATTATTTTAGTTATGAAAATATTTATTGCTTGCGAATTTTTTAATATTCTTCAAATTTGTTATTTCACTGAACTTAAAAGCTTGCGTTAGACGTTGATACTAAAAATAAATAAATATATCCTAAAGCTTTACGACAACTTTAATCAAATACTTAGAATAAAAACAGCTATCCGAATTGATTCAGAAATTACAGTTTATTTATGTATCTAGTAAACAAGTAGTAGGTAGTAGTAGAAGACCTAAACAATAAATTTTATAAGAATCTCTTCATGTTTCAGGGCCAACCGGATTCTATTGACAATAAAATCTTGACACCTCAAAGCGGAACTTTGAAACATTTTTTATCGGTAAGTCCTCATTTGAAACTTACCACTTTAAAATCAGACGGATTGTTAATATTTTTTTTTCATACTATATAGGCTAGCGCGTGACTGTGATCACACCTGATGGAAAGTGATGATACAGTCTAAGGTGGAACGCGCTTGCCTAGAAGATGCCTATTCACTCTTGATTTGAAGGCACCAGGGTTGTAAGTGGCAGGAAAGACCTGCCACTTACAACCCGGGAGGGTATTCCAAGCCTTTGCAGTGCAGGAACGAGGAGTCAAACCGCTTCGTACGCGTCTTTGGTACGTCGACTATGTAAGGGTGGAAGCCTTTTTGATACCTTCTGATACCTTCGTACCACAGAACGGTCTGTGGTAGAAAGGTGACGGGGGAACCAAATTAAAAAGTTCCTGAGCACACTCTCCGAAATATATTCTATAGAATACTGACAGACAGGCAACAGGCGACAAATACAAATTAAAAGGTAATAAAAGTGTAAACAAAATAATTATCGAAGCACTTTCTGATATCCATTTGATTAGCTAGGCATGCTTCAATCCCTATTTCATCCCTAGAAAATTTGTAGTATTTTTTAAATTCAAATCTTGATTATTTTTTATTACAGAAGTTCGAAACAAAATTCAAAAAACAAAAAGATAACTTTTCAACCATATTGGAGCTCGCTCGTGGTATTGCATCGTCACTCTCTATAGATGCATACAGGATTTATAAAATAGATCTCGATGATCGCGATCCGGTTAAATTGTTAGAAATGGACTCACTAAATGCAAGTACCTTAAATGGGCTAATAATTAATTAATCGATATTCTAAAATTGTATGTAATGTCATTTATTCAATAATTGTTTTAATACCTAATAATCATTTATATCAGATGCCTGAATCTGAAGCTAAGCTAACTAATGCAGAGGATGATGCAGTTCAACTTGTGAGGGATGTGGCGAATAGAAAAAAATGCTTACGCCTTTCAAGAACAGACGATGCCCTTTTTCCTAACACACTCATCAATGCAGTAAGTTTATTATAATAGATATTTCAATCCACGATGACGCGCCCTACTCTGTCAAACTCCATACGAATCAAATGAAACATAAGCGATTTTGATAGAGTGGGGCGCGTATTCGTGGATTTCAACTCAAATATCTATAATTTTAAAGTAAAATATAGTAATATACATAAAAATTTGCTATTATCATAGATCTTTATTAATTTATATTTACTTAAATCATCTTTTACAGAGAGAAGCAAATCATTTACTGTATCAACCTATACTGGCTGTGGATGGAAAAACAACGTACGTGATGGAAATGTGGCGCAACAGACAAAAATTTGACGATAGAGATGAAGAAATCTGTGCCAATATTGTTACCGCTTTCCAATATTGTAATTTGTTTTTAATTAAACAACGAGAATGCGACATGTCGGATGTCCTATTAGATGTGGTGAAGTAAGTGAAAGAACTAATCCGATATATTAACAATATCTAGTTCTGTGCCTAGTTCCACCTATCTACAATATGTATACTTCTAATGTCTACAGTATAAAATTGAGTTAAGTAGTTGCTTAATATTATAATTTTATAATCGTAAATATTATGATGATTGACAAATGTTTATAATAGTAGCATTTTGGTCTGCTTAGAATATTATATTCATGTTTCAGATATATATTCAAAGAAATGGGTTCACTTGATCAATTAATCGAAAGTATTATGAAATCCGCTCAAAAGTTAGTTAACGCGGATAGAGCTTCCTTGTTTCTTGTGGATAATGATAAATCGGAGCTTGTGTCTACTTTATTCGACTTAACATTCAATCATGGACAAGACAGAAATTCAACGGAACCAATTAGAATGCCAAAGAATCTTGGCATAGCTGGGTACGTTGCATCAAGTGGTAAAACACTAAATATTAGCGATGCATACTCCGATCACAGATTTAACAGGTAAGTGAAGTCAAAACATACATATATACTTACTTTATATGGAGTGAGTATACATATCATTACTTGAATATATCTTAAACTCTCTGTATTAAACATAACGGAGAATAACAATGATAATGCATCTATTTTCATTTTAGTGAGGTGGATAAAGCTACGGGGTATAAAACAAAAAGTATATTATGTATGCCCATTAAGGTTCGAGGAAAAGTTATAGGCGTTGTTGAAATGGTAAATAAGATGAATAACAACAAGTTTGATAAAGAAGATGAAATTGCGTTTGAGAAGTTTTCCATATTTTTTGGACTAGCTCTTAACAACGCTAGACTATATGATAAAATGAGGAGAAATGAGCAAAGGTACAAGGTGGCTTTGGATGTATTAAGTTATCACAATACGTGTAAGGACCATGAAGTACGGGAAGTTCTAAATTATGAATTCACGATACCGCCTAACTTTGACGATTACTATTTAGATCCCTACGAAATAGATAGTTTGCAGAAATGCAAATCTGCAATACAAATGTTTGATAATCTTTTTGACTTGTCAAAATTTGATTCGTTGGCTGTAACCAAATTTATACTGACAGTGAAAAAGAACTATAGATCGGTGCCCTACCATAATTTTGATCATGGATGGTCAGTAGCGCACTCTATGTACTTGATATTGAAAAACGATCAAGAGCAACGGTTCCACTATAAAATGGTGAGATTTTTTACGATTTTGATATTTCATACGATGAATTAAAATAATTATATGTACTTTGATTTTTTTAGAGGTTAGCGCTGTTTATAGCGTGTCTTTGCCACGATTTGGATCATCGAGGCTATAACAATAACTACCTGGATTGGACAGAATCTCCCTTGGCCGCTATGTACTCATCTTCACCTTTGGAAAATCATCACTTTAGTATAACAGTAATAATTCTTCAACAGGTAACTGTTCATTTCTAATTATCTAGGCATTATGCTTATTAAAGATATAAAATTTCTTGTGTTAAATTAATTTAGCTGACAGTGTATCCAAATAACATTTTTATAGGAGGGTCACAACATCTTCTCGCATTTACCCAGTGAAGATTATAAAGAAATTCTTGAATACATAAAACAATGTATATTAGCCACAGATCTCGCTACTTTTCCACCCAATCTAGCAAAATTGGAAGAAACTCTTGGTGATAATCCGGATAATCGGATTTTCAATTGGGAAATTCCAACTTACAGGTAATTATGTAATCATTAATTAATTTTTCATATTCAATCGACTACCACAAGGAGAGATCAAATAAAAGGGTGTATTGACATTTAAAATAAGTATATTGATCACAGCCATTTAAATAGAAGCAGACCTAACATAAGAACCTTTTGAACGAAAAATTAGCGTGCCAATTACGCCTTGATACAGATTTGACGCACACAATTGATAGTAAGCAGGGCCGAATTCAGACAAGCGAGGGTTGGATTGATACGTAACGCGGAATCAGACTTTTAAGCGTCGTCCTAATAGATGATGTATTATTATCTACAGTATATATTTAATTTGCCCGATTATCGCTCGAATGTCGATGTTGGTTGGCCTGCCTGCAATGTAATTCTCGTTTCCACATACTCAGTAATGTGAAACAAGAAAAAGGAAAAAATATTAACACTGAAAAATGAACTTTGCACCCTTTGGCTTAGAGTATAAATTTGAATGTATTTCATCATAGGATTTAACTTTACATAGGACATGCTCGACTTTGACGCGCTTAAGTTATTTCATGACGACCAACATGGCGTTTTAAACTACATTTTATGCTCTATGTTAATTGCATTAAAATTAGTTTCTCAGTGTTCGCAAAAACCGTTTTGAATTCAATATCGTCTGTTAAGTACGTAAATGCCATTTTTAAACATTTCACATCACGAAATGTAGCCGACACGTAACGTGAATAGCCACCTGATCTGTTTTTATTCGTACGACCGACCTAAGTTTACGTGAAATAGTACTCAAACCATCGTATCATATTCGTGTAAATACATCGCGCGTCAATTAAGAATTTAGGACACCACTTATATGTCTGTGATATTGATACATATCCTTACCCGATAAAGGTAAAGTGGTCTCTTTCTGGTGCCTAGCTATTACTCTCAGCTATTACTATATCTATTTCATATTTATATGTGTCAAAGAGAAAATAAACGAATGGAAAGAGTTTACCAGCTGTTACTCGCTGTTTCACTAGCTCAAAAACTTATACTAATATTGATACAGATTTGACGCACACAATTGATAGTAAGCAGGGCCGAATTCAGACAAGCGAGGGTTGGATTGATACGTAACGCGGAATCAGACTTTTAAGCGTCGTCCTAATAGATGATGTATTATTATCTACAGTATATATTTAATTTGCCCGATTATCGCTCGAATGTCGATGTTGGTTGGCCTGCCTGCAATGTAATTCTCGTTTCCACATACTCAGTAATGTGAAACAAGAAAAAGGAAAAAATATTAACACTGAAAAATGAACTTTGCACCCTTTGGCTTAGAGTATAAATTTGAATGTATTTCATCATAGGATTTAACTTTACATAGGACATGCTCGACTTTGACGCGCTTAAGTTATTTCATGACGACCAACATGGCGTTTTAAACTACATTTTATGCTCTATGTTAATTGCATTAAAATTAGTTTCTCAGTGTTCGCAAAAACCGTTTTGAATTCAATATCGTCTGTTAAGTACGTAAATGCCATTTTTAAACATTTCACATCACGAAATGTAGCCGACACGTAACGTGAATAGCCACCTGATCTGTTTTTATTCGTACGACCGACCTAAGTTTACGTGAAATAGTACTCAAACCATCGTATCATATTCGTGTAAATACATCGCGCGTCAATTAAGAATTTAGGACACCACTTATATGTCTGTGATATTGATACATATCCTTACCCGATAAAGGTAAAGTGGTCTCTTTCTGGTGCCTAGCTATTACTCTCAGCTATTACTATATCTATTTCATATTTATATGTGTCAAAGAGAAAATAAACGAATGGAAAGAGTTTACCAGCTGTTACTCGCTGTTTCACTAGCTCAAAAACTTATACTAATATTAATAAATAATAATTTTTATACATTTGCTCAAAAAGTAGACATTTTCATGTGTGGTTAGCGTGCGGAAAGTAATTCTTTTCCGCGCTACTGATTTTTTGTTTTCCTCCTGCGTGGCATCGGAGCGTATTCGTCCCTATAGTTGAACCGCGCCTTCGGCTTGGGTCAGCAAACCGGGACTCGTAAAGAAATGACGAATTGAAATGCACAATTTTTTTTAACTAATATTAATAAATAATATAGTTTTTTCTTAATTATTCGTTTTGATATTTTATTTGTCCAATTTAACACATTTCCTCCAATTTCTAGACATTTAGCTATGACATTGTCAATGACTGCGGCTGATTTATCGGCTTCTGCTAAGCCTTGGGATGTGCAAATCAAAACGGTGGAAGTTATATTTGAGGAATTCTATGGCCAAGGCGATAAAGAAAGAGAAGCAGGACGAGCCCCTGTGCCTATGATGGACAGAAACAAACCAGAAGAGAGAGTCACTAGCCAGGTGAACGCTTTATCAAAATCGTTTGTTTTGAAAATATGTAGTTATGTACCCTGGACAGGGCGGATGGCTCGAAAAAATGTCGCCAGTTTATCGGTGCCAAAAATGCTTGTTTAGCCACCAACAGTAAGGCCACGCTGTAGTTCGCTCAGCAGCCACCTATAGAATTTTGACAGATGTTTTGATTTTAATTTTACCTTGTAAAAAGGTCTACGTGTATTGTTGCCCATATCCTGAGGTTTTTTATCGGTGGGTTTGAAGAGAATTCAATGTTTGATATATAATATTTCATTGCTTTTTGCAGGTTTGGTTCCTGAAAAACATATGCGTTCCATGCTATCGCATGTTGAGTAAACTCTTCCCGAAAACGGAGCCTATGTACAGAATGGCTGTAGAAAATTTAAATTCCTGGGAAACTTTGTGAAAGTTTTTATGTTTACATCGATATCGCATAAGACTCACCTACTATTTTCGAATACCGACAGTCAGTGAACATCGCTAAATTTTTCAAAAAAAGTTGTCATGGAATGTGATATGTAGCCTGACTCACTGTTTGTGTCTGATGTTAGTATTAAACTTAAAAAGTAACTAAGTAAGATACTGTGAATAATAAATGATTATATTTTAATTACTCATAAATTGCTTGTTGTTTTTATTGGCAAATTCTACCAATTTCAAGTAACATAATTTAAAACACCTTTGGTTTGGGTATCTACCTACCAAAAAGAAGAATTTAAAAAAGCCAAAATTCAATTCAAAATTAATCTTCCAAAATCCTAAAGTTTAATTTTCAAGGAACATTGAAATAAATAATGCGGTGATGGGTTTGAACTTTGAAATTGTCTATTTGATTTTATAGCATAGGCGTTCAACTGTACAAATATTTGTAGTGAAAGCACTGCTTCGTGATTTTGCTCTATTGCTTTATCTTCTGTAGTATAATAACCGAACATTTTAAAAGATATCTTAAGATTATTGATTACGACGTTATACACATCGTATTCGTTCAATACCTATACTGTTTTGAAATATAAGTACCAACTCCCTCTATTGTGTCCCTAAAAACAGTAAAAATCAAAATCAAAACCTGCAATTTCATCTGATTGTCAGTAGAAGGAGCCGAAAATGTAATATTTCATTAGATTTTAATTATTATATTGTTTTATTTTTTATAGTAATATAAAGATAATTTAGGAGGCCGTGGAAAATTATATACTGCATTCCTTCCTCCCATTTTATTTTTTGAATAGGTATAATACATACGAGTATTAGTTAATAAAATAATAAGTATATGTTTCTCTAATATATAAAATTCTCATATCACAGTGCTTGTAACCAAACTACACCGAAACGGCTCGATCGATTCTTATGGAATTTGTTATATGTGGTACGCTAGGTCTGACAATAGGTCGTAAGCTATTTTTCATACTGGCTATATGGCAAAACAAAACAATGTTTGCCGCATCAGGTAGTATGGTCATACTCGTATTACCTCAGGAGGGGTGTGATTTCCACCATAAATCGATCAGAACTCATATCCATTTGCTTAAAACGTGCTCTATACTCATATTTGTCGTAGTGTTGATCGTAGGGAATAATATTTATTTTGGAAATCAAATGCGAAAAATATATTTTTTGTACACAATTTTAAGATAAAATCAAATATGTATCTTTAATGAAACGTCAAATATTACATTTTTTTTATATTGACTGTGATCACACCTGATGGAAAGTGATGATACGGTCTAAAAACATGCCTATTCGCTCTTGATTTGAAGGCGCCCGGATTGTAAGGGGCAGGAAAGACACTGCCTGGGAAGGCATTCCAGGCCTTTGCAGTGCGTATCAAGAACGAGGAATCGAACCACTTCGTACGCGTCTTTAGTACGGCGACTATGACACTACTCATGGTAAACACAAAACGGGTGGAAACCACCCAGGTAAGTACCGCTGTCTCCTGGACTAAAATAAAAAAACATTGTTATGTTAGCATTTAACTTTATTTCAAAATTCAAGAACTGCTATAGTTGTGCCTTTTTTTGCAACGTTATGAGGCTCCAGATCGTAGAACGTGAGAACGAATCTGTTAACAAACGGTAACAAATGTGAGTATTCATTAATTAAGTAGGACATTGTTTAAATTCTACAAATCTGACTTACAGAGCTTCTTATGAAAAGTAGTACGTTGTGCAAGTTTTGCTGGTTGAAACTAGATTGGAAAATGTTACTTCCTTAATTCTTACCTACTTAAATTTTTTAAATTTAATAATTATTTTACCTACGAGTACATACGAGGGCTGAATGAAAAACACCAATTAAAAGTAATAACCTTTTAATAGTTTTTCAATACAAAACCTAATATATAAAATTCTCTCTTTTTTCTTGGACGGATCGTTATGAAATTTTCAGGGTATGATCTCTGGGTCCGGGAGCGGGATGTTATCCATATTTTATGTCCTTAAGTGAGAAAAAAATGTATATGGCAAAACAACGTTTGCCGGGTCAGCTAGTAAAGTACAAAGAAAGATTGGAACTCAGAAATAATTTATAATTCTGATATTTCACAAAATATCGACTTAATTATATAAAAAGTCGATGAACTAAAGTTGTTAATTCTAATGATAATATTATGAACATCAATGCCGAAAGCTTTTTGGTATTTTTTATATGTATAAATTATATGAGGATATGCTACAGGCAATATGTTAGTGCCGCGCCATACCTGCGGTCAGCGGTACGTATCGGCCCCGAAAGTTCGGTTCAATACGCTCGCACAATATCTTCTATACGCGTTACGTTCGGCGTCAGTCTTATATTCGCGTATAAATCCAAACTTTGAGCGCCGATACGTTCCACAGGTGTGGCACTGCACTAAGGTTTTAAAAAGATAAGGCCGTTTGTCCATCGCAGCCGTTACCGACGTCACTGATAATATGAGGTTATTTCTGGCTGAGATATACAGATACTACCCGTTTGCAGAAGCTGTGCCGATGACTTCTCCTCCTTCACATTACTGCAACCGCGCTAGTTCTACTCTTCCTCGGTGGTGGACCGTGGACAAACTGTCATATAATCTTGAACTAAGTGAAACTCATCGGCATGATAACTAAGGTCTCCTTAGTATTTACTCTGGACATAGAATTACCTTCCAGGGCTAACTCCGAGCTCATTCTGTATAACTGTTGTTAAAAGCTTCGCGATACGTTTATTTTCCTCCGGTCCCAAATGACCGATAGATTCCAAAGTTCCGGCCGCAGCAGGCATTGTTGAATCGCCGTCTATTGATAGCAAGCAGTCACTTTGGACCATGCACGTGAATTTCTAAAAGAAACAAAATTGACATTCAGTGATCAAACAGCTACGGTCAGCTTAGGTATAAGCCTTTAAATTTATTTCAATAATGCGAGACAGTTTGACTCAGAAGGAAATTCATTACAAGCACATTATTACCTACTGGCAAAATGAGACTTATAAACTGATGTCTCAGAGGCATGAGCGCAGTGCAGTGTGTCCTATGTTATTGCAATGCAAAGCTACGGGATGCACTGCATCTGAGAGCAGGCATATCACTTAACAATATTCAATAGGAATTTATATTAATTATTCTATTAGAATTATGTACCTACAAAGATTCAAGAAATTGGGGTAATTTGTGTGATGTCATGAGCCACTTTAGAGACTTCGTCTCAATTTAGTTTTTATTGATGGACATTCTGTGCTTTCTACAATTAAGGGAAATAAAGATTTTTGTGATTACCTATTTAGGTACTTAATTATTATTAAAATACGTCTACTTACTTCAGCTTCCTTTTTAACACCATCTACAAGAGCAGGAATTATTTTACCCATGAAGTCCTTCGAGATTTGCGATTTTGGTACATTTGTGAAAATCTTTAAAATCGGCATTTTTAAATTTTACCAAAGAACAATGATTTCGAATAATTTGTATTGAGATATAAATTATTATCACATAGATATTATTAAGCAAATTGAAATATTTATACGAAGCGACAAGTCGTAACTGTGGATAACATTATAATGTCATTCAATTTGTGATAAACATTCAACCTTATCATTGTTTGTAAGTATACTGTAAGCTGATTCGCTACCACAAACACGATAATGTTATGATTGTTCGTTTTAAATTATGTAATAGATATAGATACTTACATTGTTATTAATATTATAAAAGAAAAGTAACAATTACAGTCTTTAATACAAATGAATAGAGACCATATCTTCTTTCATAAGTATTTAGTAGTATTTACTGAAGAGTGTTCTTCAGTATAAATATTAATTAGCATTATGTACAAAAGACGATGGCTTACGTAATTCGCGTCCCTCCGATCCCTCGGAGGGACGCGAATTAAACTTACGAACAATTTCCTATTTTATTCATAATCCGGGTTGGTACTTGATAATGGATTGTTTTTATTGGGAAAGCAATGGGGCTTCTTTACAAATATTATATAGGAAGTTTACCAAGACCAAATACACATTACTCAAGTAAGTTTAATAAGTAAGTTTCCTTCAGAAAGCTCTATTTCCAGCAGCAACATTCTTTGGCTGAGTCCAAGACGTTTTTTAGAGTTCGATTCCCGCCACTGGCCACTTTGGAATTTTATAATTTCTAAATTGGCTCAAGTCTGGTCTGGTTGGAGGCTTCGACCGTGGCTAGTTACCACCCTACCAGCAAAGACGCACCGCCAAGCGATTTAGCGTTCCGGTGCGATGCTTGTAGAAACCATTGGGGTAAATTTACTTACCCTTCCAAGTTAGTACTATAACATCTTAGGCTGAATCATCACTTACCATCAGGTGAGATCGCAGTAAAGTAATAACTTGTATACAGTAAAAAAAAAAACAAAAAAAACGTACCTACTTTAAAAATCTTAAATAGCCAATACGTACATGTAAAAGTTGGTTTTTTAATCCCCGATGCAAATAAGCTAGTGTGTTGTAAGTTTGACGAGTGTCTATCTGTTTAGATTGCAGCATCCTAGGTCAGGCTCGATTTTTTTTAAAGGTGATTAATTAATCATGAGTAAATGATGTTTCGTGTTTGCTCATCGGAACGCTCTTACGTATAAAGTAAGTAGGTATATAGTAGTGAAATAAGTTATTGGTAGACAGTGCGTATATCTACCTAAAGTGATAAAGGATACGGCCGGATGCTTCGGCCGCGGCTGCTTACTAGTTACTACCCTACTACCAAAAACGCGCCGCCAAGCGATTTGGCGTTGCGGTGTGATGCTCTGTAGCAAGGGACAACTAACCCTTTCCAAGTTAGTACGTAACTCATTCGGCTGCATCTTCACTTAACACCTGGTGAGTTCGCAGTCAAGTAGGTACCAAGTCGTATAGTACGATTCACGAAAGATGACCACAAATGGCGGGCCTATTTTAGGTCTCTTTGGACTTATCTAACTAATATTATGGTCTTATTTATTTTAACTAATATATATGATCTTATTTAACTAATATATGGTAATTATTTTGGCTTAAGTCTTTTCTTCATGAGTGTACATGAAGAAAAGACCCGCCATTTGTGGTCATCTTTCGTGAATCGTACTATACCTTCAGTTTCTTCTGTGTCTACCGATTGTCAGGGTGATATTATACATATACAATCTCCTTTCGAAGGCAACCAGATTTTAGGTAGGTACTTGACTGGGAACACGTAAGCTGGAAGGGTGTTCCACAGCTTAGCGGTTTGTATCAGAAACGTGGAAGAAAAACATTTCGTTCGAGTACGCTGGAAGTCAACCACATAAGGATGCCACTCTCTGCGTCTTGCAACTCTTTGGAAGAAAGATGAACGTGTGGTAGAATTTACGAGTTGGTACATTAATTAGAGCATACCATCATCAAACAGTTCAGTTTTATGGAATGTTTGTTAACAATGTGGTTCATGCAACATTGACATCGATTCCGGGTTATGACTATTGTCTTAGAGCGATGAACTTCATCACGCGAAAGTGACAATTTTATGCAGTTTAAATTGCCCCGTGGTGCCGGATGCTATTAGCTTAATACTACCTCCTATTCATCTCTTTTTTCCGAAAGAAGTCTGGCAACTCAACTACAACTGACATCCAGTCGTTCCTGCCATCGTCCCTCGATGATAAATAATTAAAAAGTTAAAATACATTGAGTTCGAAATAAAAACTCTCCTTTTAGTTTTGCTGTCGTTGGTCGATAATACAGTAATTAATATCTATCTAGCTGGTCATTTTTTTTTGCTTTTCTTTTCAGCACAAACTTAATTGAGTACACTAGATTTATCGAAAACAATCTATTCTGACCCCGTTTAAAACAAAGATCCCGTAATGACCTCCGCAGCCTTATTTTTGTTATACCATTGTTATGTCATTACGTAAGTCCGGTCTTTGTGAGGTTAGATGCTACGTTACGTGACCAATGATCGAGAAAACACATGTAGAAGCATGCATGGTATACAGATATGCCACGTGATTGGCTGTTGTATATGCACATTTATAACCAATAACCATAATAAATTAAGTGATTTATGACAGCCATTTTTGTTTATTAGACGCTTCAATTTTATTAAACTCCACTAATCTCATTCTAGCGCCATTCCATTTGCAGTTTAATTGGAATCGGATCGCTGCTAAAATTTTATTATATTCGTGTTCTACGATTTCGCATTGTGAATCAACATCTCCTGAGGATGTCTTGGTGTCGGGATGAAACGTGCGTCGATGTTATTGTTGGAAGAATTTTGTGCGGTGTTTCATGAGGGAAGTGTTTCTGCATATTGATCATACAGATTCTTTTCAAGTAGCGGATTATAGGAAAACAAATTACTCTGTCCTGCTTATTATGGATTTCCGCAAAATAACGCCTGCTTGCATTCAATATTAATTATTAACTTTGTCTCAAATAGGTATTATTGGAATATGGGATATATTGTGTTCCTTGTGAACTTAGGTTCAGACAAAGGGGGTAACACAATACAAGGGAGTAATACAATCTAACTGTTCTATGCTTGGTGCATCATGTACACAATATTATAATGGTACAGTAAGACATACATGTGATAGCACAGAGACATCTAACACCTCTGTGGGGATTATACAGCTACTTCCTTGTTTAAAATATTGATTTAACTCTAGTCAGTTTGAGCCATCAATAATATATTATGAAGAAATACAACAAAATGTGGTATTGTTTTTATAGTGCCTACCAGTTACATAACGGCAACTTGGTCACCTTTTGTCGATATTGTAATACTATATTACAATATCGACAAAAGGCAACAAAAGGTGACCACGTTGCCATAAGCCATTATTATTATCAGTGTCATAAAATCCGTCTACTGAGCTTTCAAGTATTGCGAAATTAAACGTAGGTACGTTTGAACTGCCCTCAAGCTAAATTTCAATTTATATCTACTACTAAATCGCCAGCTCTAACATCCTACTAGCATGTAGGCCTTAAGAGGATCGTCTAGCTGTAAGCTTTCATACAAAAAGCGATAACGTTTTCCAAGCCCTGAATGTAGTCCGAGTTGGGTTTAGAAATGTCGCAGGGTACCTATAATGAAGAACTATGCTCGTACATTTTAACTTTTTTAAATATTGCTTGTGTTAAAAGTTAATGGTGTCTACATATCTATGACCTAAAAACTTCCTCGAGTATTTTTATCACAGTTATGTTTGAGCCTAGATTAAGGTGTACTGAATCTGATGAGAAAAATTTACTAATTTGGTACACGTTTGGGGGGGTAAAAACTAAAAACATTAAAACGCGAAGCAATATTTCAAGAACAAAAATAGGGATAGCAACTCACTCTAAACAGGCATAGGTAGCATTTTTGAAAACAGCTATTCGTGTCGCGCTAAGTCATTAGAAGATAGTCATAAAAGTGTATATTTTAAGAAATCAATCCAAGTATCGAGTTTGAGTTTCAAGATTCAAGATGCTCGAACTAATTTCCACTTATAACGACGTACTCATAATATTGTACTTTATAAGTTTATAGGTAGGTATAATGTTTATTTGGGCCAGAAGAGCGTCTATGTAATGTAACAACATTGCCAACACCACAGGCCAAAGATACAATCTTTCACTAATTAGTAATTACGTATGAATGTTTAGTACCTACGAGTTTGTACATAAATGTTAACTGCCTATTACTCTTCGAAAAATTTATTACTTGTGTGTCAAGATATACAACAGGTTCGTATAGGAATTAAATTATTGTTGTATGTACATATATTATAATTGATGTTAAAATTGATGTTAAAATTACGATTCTCACTTTCTTTTACTTTACTTTAAGTTACACAGTATTTTAACCAGTTAACTTATACTTATACCTACTTAAACTTACGTATACGAATAATATTGTTGTATCGAGACTTAAATAAATAATTGGTTTCTCTGAGGTAGAAGTATTCTATCATACGGCTGTATGAACCTGAGGATCCGGCAATTCGGATGTTTTGAGTAAACCTTTAACAAACAAGCAAACAATGTTGGCTTGTCGCGATGGCTAGGTTGGACAAACTGGCCTTAGCCAGGTGATAATATATTTGACAATGGTTTGTTATACATTGTTGCTTACCTGTTGGAAAATAAAACTGAATTTGTGTCAGGCCTGCAATGGATACAAAAATAATATTATCGCCTTTTTTTTTAAGCCACTGGGGAATGCATTTAGGCATCCTAACACGCACCGCCCCCAGGCCTCCCGAGGCGAAGTCATGATGAGTGACTTCCCCTTCAGGGAACCCGAGACGCTGCGGGGTGGATATGTGGGACTCGCAGGACGTGAAGCGTCCTGAATACCCACTAAACCCCAGGGGCGTGTAATATGTTCACAACAAGGCGGTGCTAACGGTATACTCCGCCTTGTTGTGGTGTGTATTTGTGTGTGTTGTGTAGTGTGTAGTGTGTGTGCAGTGGCGCATGAGGTGTATTGTATATATAATTAAACTACATAATTTAATGCTATTGAAAAAAAAAACCGGAGGTGGAGGGTGAGGTGGAGGTGGAGGTGGAGGGTCCTCCGGAGGTGGAGGATCCTCCGGAGGTGGAGGTGGAGTATCCTCCGGAGGTGGAGGCGGAGGGTCCTCCGGACGTGGTGGTGGAGGATCCTCCGGAGGTGGAGGCGGAGGATCCTCCGGAGGTGGAGGTGGAGGTGGAGGGTCCTCCGGAGGTGGTGGTGGAGGATCCTCCGGAGGTAGAGGCGGAGGGTCCTCCGGAGGTGGAGGTGGAGGTGGAGGATCCTCCGGAGGTGGAGGTGGAGGGTCCTCCGGAGGCGGAGGTGGAGGTGGAGGGTCCTCCGGAGGTGGTGGTGGAGGATCCTCCGGAGGTAGAGGCGGAGGGTCCTCCGGAGGTGGAGGTGGAGGTGGATGGTCCTCCGGAGGTGAAGGTGGAGGATCCTCCGGAGGTGGAGGAGGTAGTGGAGTTGGAGGTGGAAGTGCAGGGTCCTCCGGAGGTGGAGGTGGAGGTGGAGGGTCCTCCTGAGCCGGAGATACATCCGGAGCCGGAGGTACCACCGGAGCCGGAGGCACCCACAGATGTGGAGGGTCTCCCGGAGGAGGAGGTGGAGGGCCCTCCGGAGGTGGAGGACCCCCCGAAAGTTGAGGTGTAGGGTCCTCCGGAGGTGGAGGTGGAGGTGGAGGTGGTGGATCCTCCGGAGGTGTAGGTGGAGGGTCCACCGGAGGTCGAGGTGGAGGGCCCTCCGGAGTTGGAGGTGGAGTATCCTCCGGAGGTAGAGGTGGAGTTGGAGGGTCCTCCTGAGCCGGAGATACCTCCGGAGCCGGAGGTACCACCGGAGCCGGAGGCACCCCCAGAGGTGGAGGGTCTCCCGGAGGTGGAGGTGGAGGGCCCTCCGGAGGTGGAGGACCCCCCGAAAGTGGAGGTGTAGGGTCCTCCGGAAGTGGAGGTGGAGGTGGAGGTGGAGGGCCCTCCGGAGGTGGAGGGCCCTCCGAAGGTGGATGATCCCCCGAAAGTGGAGGTGGAGGTGGAGGGTCCTCCGGAGATGGAGGTGGAAGTGGAGGGTCCTCCGGAGGTGGAGGTGGGGGTGGAGGGTCCTCCGGAGCCGGAGGTACCTCCGGAGCCGGAGGCACCCCCGGAGGTGGAGGGTCCTCCGGAGGTGGAGGTGGGGGGTCCTCCGGAGGTGGAGGTGGAGGGTCCTCCGGAGGTTGAGGTGGTGGATCCTCCGGAGGTGGAGGTGGAGGGTTCTCCGGAGGTGGAGGTGGCGGTGGAGGGTCCTGCGGATGTGAAGGTACCTCCGGAGGTGGAGGTGGAGGTGGAGTATCCTCCAGAGGTGGAGGTGGAGGGTCCTCCAGAGGTGGAGGTGGAGGGTCCTCCGGAGGTGGAGGTGGAGGTGGAGGGTCCTCCGGAGGTGGAGGTGGAAGTGGAGGGTCCTCCGGAGAGTTAGCAGTGTAAAAATAAGCTATTGAGCATGCTGACAGCCAGCGAGCCGATGGGGAGGCAAGAAGGTGGAATGAAAATTGCCTCCTGGTGCGCTGCCCGGCTTCAGCACGCTCTTACAAAGTTAAGGTTATAGCATATATGAATTTAAAACCAATTTTATTACATTATTGAACAAAATAATTTAAATTTCAGTGGAATCCTTATTGATTTTTTTTAGTTTACATAAGATAGATTCGACATATTCAATGAATAGAATTACGAGCCCTGAGCTTTTTAAAAGTGATTTGAGATCAAATGGGTAAGGAACTCCTGCGGCCAGCTCGTAGTCCAGACGGGGCGTACCGAACCTAGGGCATGTTAAGCTCGGAATATTTTTTAAACGGAGATAATGATAAAGGCTTTTGGCTTAATATTTTACTATTCATTTTTAGTTAGTTAGGTTAAATTACCTACCTATAAGTAATTATTGTTGACGACCGAATGGCGTAGTGGTAGCGAACCTGCCGTCTGCGCCGGAGGTCGTGGGTTCGATTCCCACTACAGGTAAATGTTTGTGTGATGAGCATGAATGTTTTCCAGTGTCTGGGTGTTTTTCAATATATTATATTTATGTATATATTTTATCAGTTATCTAGTAACCATAACACAAGCTATCCCTTACTTTGGGGCTAGATTGCGATGTGTAAAATGTCCCGTATATTTATATTTATTTATTTATTTATTCAGCCTCCTATTATTTATTCTTATCTAAGAAAACAGTGAGATGATAAGGTAGGTAAAATAAAATAAAAGTGACCGCAGATTGGCTTTTTATCAGTGTTGTAAACAAGTTCTAGCAATACCGCGTGGAAGATATCATCTGATGACCTTATCAATGACCTTCATCACCTATCGGATGGGAGCTCATTAGGAAAACTGGTCACTTGTCAGTCCAAAACTAAGTAAGGCCTAACATATTCAGCTAGGTCCTACCTCACAATACCTATTCTATAACTAATCTAAGCTATCTTGTACATACAAACATACAATCTATCACCGGAAGGCCCGAACGATCTGTCTTGTTTCACCTATCCTTTGATAAGAAGTAGCATACAGACCACAAGTCTATTTTCTTTTCAAACAGCCAAATAGGTTGAGTAAATGTAAATTTGGCGTGAAGGAGTATGAAATATACACACACACGTACAAATCTATGCCATTATAAAGTTAGTATTATTGATTAGCGTATATTTATTAGTACGGGCACGGTCAGCGTAAAGGTCTGATCAAACAGCGGACGTTTGTATGAAAGACACCACAAATCGTCTAAACCACAGACTAAACTTAAGTGTGTTACAACTGCTCAAATCGCGTGTCTGGTCCGCTAGTTGACCAGACCTTAGTGATACCACCCGCTGTCTGCATGGAACAGAGTGCAGAGATATTGTTATGTGAATGATTTGAGTAGGTACTCGCAGGTACATACCCAACGCCGCTGTACCTTTCACCCATGAATGCTTCCTTGATTATAGGCCCCGCAGGTCAAATGCCGAATTATGCCTGCGACGAAAATAATATGATGTCAGTAATTACATAAAATATTCCTTTAGAAAGCAGGTACCTAATAGCTATGGCGAATAATATTGCTATGCTAAATTACAACTCTTATGTAATATACGTAGACCGGTTTTTTACTTGTCTAACGAATTTGTAGAAGCGCAACTCGTTCGTTCATTTAAAGCTTAAACCGAAAAATTTAACGCGGACGTGCAAAATTAGCTCGTTAGTAGTTTAGATTTTAAAAGTAGAGTTTTATGTACAGTTTTTCACAAATAGTAGACTAAGTACACATCGTACGTTTATAACTAGCAGACCCGGCAAACGTTGTTTTTCCATTGGGGTATAAAAAATAGCTTAACACCTAATTTCAGAACAACTGAATGTAGACGTTTCATAAAAATCGGTCAAGCCGTTTCGGAGGAGTTTGCTTACACTGTAACACGAATATTTTTATATATTAGATATTCATAATTCCGACGCAAATGACATATAGGGAGTTACAACCTTCTTTTTTCAAAATTCTTGGTCAACCGACGAGTTTATGAAGATATTTTTTTAACCAAATAAAAGTCTTTGTATGAGTTTTTCTTATCAATGGATTGTAAAAGCATTTTCATTTTTGTGGACTTGACATTTTCGGGTTGTTTGTCATAAGAAATGAACAAGATTTCTTTACAAAGTTTCTTGTAAGCTCCCGGGGTCTTATGGAGAAAGCTTTAATACTCCTGTCTGTATTTTTCAAGATCTGCGTGGAAATTGCCGTATGCTGCAAAATCATTTTGAAATTGAAATATCAAAGATAGATATATCAATAAATGGATAATTAAGATAAGATAAAACGGATAAGATTCTCAAAACCAAGGTCGTGTTAGGATAACATCATCGAGCAAATCACACACTGATATAATAGAGATGAAAGTTGGTGTGTGTAAGGATTGTGTTTCAACTACTGATAATAGAGCCCTTTTGGTTGTCGTTGCACGCGCTGAAATAAAAAACCTCAAACAGATCGTCATTTGCGCTTTCTGTTGCACATATTAGATATTATATTTTATTATATTATACTCTTAGATATTCGGCCGGGCAAGAGGTGCATGCTACCTTCTTTTCGTATTTCATTGCACCACGTGCAGTGACATAATAAGTAGACTAAATAGGTAAGAGGAGTAGCGCAGGACCGTGTGGGTTGGTAATCATTGCAGGAGGCTTGTGTCCAGCAGTGACCCTCCGTCGCGTGTCGGCTGGAACGATCGAAAGGAGTACCTACTATATTAGGATTGCTACATCAGTAGATTTTTAATGATAAAGTGATATTATTTAATCAAAAATAATCAAGAGACCGCTGAAATCAAAAGATCAAATATAAACAAGAGATCGCTTTCAATGGAAATCCAGCAGGGAATGAAATTGAAAGTTGTTTGTAGTATTGATTCAAG
The DNA here is from genome assembly GCA_036785405.1 of Coenonympha arcania. Lineage (NCBI taxonomy): Eukaryota > Metazoa > Arthropoda > Insecta > Lepidoptera > Nymphalidae > Coenonympha > Coenonympha arcania. The sequence continues at coordinate 13,878,957 of CM072082.1, forward strand.
GAAATATTTATTTATAGCTTAGGTGCAGTTAGTTTCACATCGTAAAGGGCAGTGCCATCGCGTCGTTGCAGGAAGTAAAGTTAGCGCCTAGATAGGTACTTAGATACATTGCTGCTGCTGCCATATGAATAAGGCGACCAAATCGCGGCACCTAAATATGAGGCGCAATGTACATTGTACTGTACCGATGAAAATGTACTTTTCAAGTACAATAAAAAAACTTTTTAAAATGTAAAGTAGTTTTGAGTCAGCGCCAAAAAATTAATGAAAAACAACACTAAATTATTTATCAAAGAAACCTCACCTTTTAAAAAAATATTCATGAATAATATCTTTGTAACGCAAAAATCATGTTTGACGGAATTAAAAAAAAGGTCGTGAGTTTGGTGACAAAGTTTGACGAGAGAATTTTATATGTTTCATCTATTGTGATTTGTGAATATTGTATAAGTACTTCAGTATTCAGAGCACACGAATTTTATTTATCTCATTTGCGGCGCATCTCGCCCACACCTACATACCCATGAAAAGACCCATGATTTTAATGATCGACTACATACCTTTTGAATGTACGTAGGCCGTCTTTGAATACGTAAGAAAACACGAGCATTTTGATAATGTCATGAGTCATGACATTCACCCAAATGGAACTTTTTAGAGGATTCCATGATGCGTCAGAATTGCTGATATAACAGTATAGGACCTGTCCGGGGTTGTCCCGTAGAGTTCCCAGTTTGGCTACCTTACTTACATACACTTTGAACTTATATATGTAACGACAGGATTATGTAATGTAGGTACGTAATGTATACTTAGCTTTTCAATAAGCCCTTTGCTCTTTAGAAACAATATTTTATGGCCAACACTCCACGTTTATGTAATTTAGTTCGCGGCCAATATTTCCAACTTTTATACTGACACTGTGGCCCTTTTAGGGTTTCGTACCCAAGGGGTAAAAATGGTACCCTATTACTGAGACTTCGTTGTTCATCCGTCCGTCCGTCCGTCTGTCACCAGACTGTATATTTTGAACCGTGATAGCTACTGACTTACAATTCACAGATGATGTGTTTTGGTTGCCACTATAAAAAAAATACTAAAAATAGAATAAAATAAATATTTAAGGTGGCTCCGATACAACAAACGTGATTTTTTTTGCTTGTTTTTGCTCGATATTAATAACGGTAACAGGTAGACGCTACAAATATTCTCAGATTATTTAAATATATTATATTCACTTTAAAAATAAATACTTGTCATGCGCAAAACATCTTTTACTGTAATAACTTTTAAAATACATAACTTAGAAAGAAAACGATAATGTACGTACTTCGTAATATTTGTTGGAATCATAATCCTAAACCTTGGCTCTCTAGTACGTATAACATTGATAATAAATAAGTAAAACTAAAACGTAATAATAATAAATTGAAAATTGTAAAAAATTAGACGCAACTTCGGGTTTTTTTTTTATCGACAAAAAATTATCCTTTTATGTTTTCACTAATACAGTTTCTCCAAAATAATGTGTAATATTTGTGTGTTTTATTTCAGGTAGTTGAGACTTGATTAACTACTGTAAAATTCAAATCTTGAACTGACATCTTCTGATAGTACCCGCTCTTAAGGGGGTCTCTCATACAACAGATGCGATTTTTTGGTCGTTTTTGAGGTTCGTAGGGAGGGGTGTTTAATTTACTGTAGGGCTAATGCTATTGAGAATTGATCTTCGTAGTACGGAACCCTCAATGCACGAGCCCGACTCGCACTTTACCAATTTTTTCTCCAATCCTATAAATATACTGTATATGTGATGCTCGTGAAAAGATGATAATCAGACATACATACGTAAGTTTTTTTTATATCACAATGAATTATGGGACTAGCAAGACATTCATCTGATGTTAAGTGATAAGCATGTGCAGTGCGTCCCATAATTACTGACGATATCATTGACACACTGCACTGCGCTTATCACCCTGAGACATCATCACCATTTGCCTTGTAATCACATCGGTGTACCTACACTGTATATACAGTGCTTTTCAAAATACAGTAATACAATATTACAGCTTCACGGTAGCATTAAGGGAATTTATTAAATTTATTTTTGTCTTTCTCACTCTCGCGAATACGTTGGTAGGTGCGACATGCAGCGTCGCGGAAGAATATAACAGAAAAACGACCTTTTACCTAATGACTCAAAAACTAAGCTAGTTATTAAAAATCTGTTTCTAAGCGTTTTTCTTTATTATTATTACCGACATTTTAAAACAAAAATTACAATTACATCTAATGTAGTGTCTGATAAAAACTAGAAAAACTGAGATTTTGGAACAACTTTTGGGAGAACTTTCTATCGAGAAAACTTTATCCAATCGTGTTTCTGCTTCTAAGCGATTTTAGATTAAAGACCCAAAATACATGACGTGTAAAATTGAAAGTAATTGTTTTTATAGTTTTTGAATGAAAGTTCATTCAGAATCGCTTAAATACGGCTTCTACGCCGTTAACTGACACTGCTGTGGTATCTACCCGGGTGAACTCCCTAAGAAGAGTCCTACAACCATGTTTTATTTGGAGTATTAAATTGATTATTAAATTTATTTATTATTAAATTGACTGTGAGTTGTGAGTTGTGACTGGCTTGATCACTGCACACCTTGCACATTTGCTTGAAATAGTGTTGACCCCCTGTTTCAGACCTGTACCTCTTATCAGATGGTCCAGCTTGGAAATAGTGATGGCCCCCTGTTTTAGATCTGTACCTCTTATCAGGTGGTCCAGCTGGGAAAAAGTGATGACCCTCCGTTTCGTATCTGTACCTCTCATCAGGCGGTCCAGCCGAGAAATAATAATGAGCCCCTGTTTCAGACCTTTACTTCTTATCGAGCGGTCCAGCTGAGAAATAGTGAAGACCCTCTATTTCAGATCTGTACCTCCTTCTCAACAGGCAGTTCTGCTGGGAAATATTGATGGCCTCCTGTTTCAGATCTGTACTTCTCATCAGACGGTCCAGCTGGGAAGAAGTGATGACCCCCTGTTTCAAAACTCTACATTTAACCAGGCGGTCAAGCTGGGAAATGGTGATGACCCCCTGTTTCAGAACTTTACTTTTGATATAGGCGGTCGGGTCGCCAGCTAGCTAGGCACGCATTTGACTTCTCGGAGTTATAGGTATACATTTGTGGAAAGTGAACATCGTGATTCGTGAGGAAACATGCATGCCTGAAAATTTGCCATAACATTCTAGTAGGCGTACATGATCCCCATGAGTTGAGGCGAATAAAGCCTCGAACCCAGAACCCCTACAGTTCAAACATCACAACAACCCAATTATTGCACCAGAGAAATAATCTTTGTTAGATCTTCAGCTTAATAAAACGCATTAACACTCCTGTGTGAGGCTTACATTTTAATGAGCTTATGACTTAAATTACACATTTATTTACACATTTGCTTCTTGCCGAGCTATCACGAGATCGCATCTTCTTCCCATCAGTAATAACAATATGCAGAGTGACAATAGTATTAAGTTCAAGTACATATGCTGTTCCCACGGTCTTTACTATAACTAGATTGCAATATAACTGCATCTCTAAAAAATGCTAGTGTATGTCAATAATGACAGTAAGTATACCAGTTCAAACTTCACCTACTCCCATTTGTATTGTATTGATAATCAAGTTATCTAAGGCAGTTATAAAAAAACTCTACCCTTAACACGTTTACTATACGTTGACGACGAAATCAAATGATCAAATCATCAAATGACGACGTGATTGCAAGTAACGTTGTGAAAAATGTTTATTTTTTTTTCAAATATATATTTCAGAAAAACTTTTTTAATTTTAGTAATTTTATTATGAGTTAATGAGTGAGAGTTGATAAGTTCCCTTTGTAGGGTACCGTGCTTCAACACAAAAGGGCACGTTTATAAGATAGTTTATATTTTTTCTCTATTTTTTCGTTTCTTTTTCTGAGGATCTGGTTGAGATTTAAAATACTATTTTGGTTTGTTATAGGTGTAAAAAATTTAAGCCAACGTAGAATTTACATCATCTAAAGAAATTCAATTATAAGTTGTGGCTGTTCGCAAAACAATATTTTTTAGTTCCGTTGCCCAGAATCGTGGTAGAGAAAGCCTTTACGTTACACACGTTACGTGAATTATTAAAAATTTAGATGTTTTACATTAACATGAACCTACTTAACAGACCGTTGGTTGGTCTTGTGTTTCGAGCACTGACCTAGAACATCATATTATGTTAATCCATTCATCTTAGCGGGAGACATCTTCTCTACTATATAAAAATAAGTCGGGTTTTCCTTCCTGACGCTATAACTCCAGAACACACAAACAGATTTCCACGGTTTTGCATTCGTTGGAAAGGTCTCGGGCTCCGTGGCGAAACGGAGTTCGCCGGGTTTGCTAGTGCTCGTATAATAATACGCAAGTGTGGATGCCGATTACTTCTCCTCAACCTTCCGCACTCCGCGACCCGCGCTCGTCGTTGGTTATCATCATCATCAAAGTTTCTGCGAACGTGTTGTAAAAATAATTGGCCAAGTACGAGTCGTATGCGTGCTTGAAGGGTTCCGTATAAAAACGAAAAAAAATAAGCTTGTTGTTTGGGAGCCGGGAGGTCCCCTTAAATATTTGTTTTATTTTAATTTTATTATATTATTGTAGTGATTATAATATCACACTAATATTATAAAGGCGAAAGTTTGTGTGTAAGTGTGTGTGTGTGTAAGTGTGTGTGTTTGTTACTCCTTCACGCCGCAACTACTGAACCGTTTTGGCTGAAATTTGGAACATAGATAGCTTATAACCCGGATTAAAACATAGGCTCCTCCTGGAAAAATCCATACTTCCTATGGGATATTTAAAAAACCCTAATTTTCACCGAAATTCACGCGGGTGAAGCCGCGGGCAAAAGCTAGTAATCAAATATTCTGTGAATTTTTCAAGCGTCAAAATTGAGCAAAAACGAGCAAAGTTGTATGGGAGGCTCCCTTTATGCATTTGTTGTTAAAGATGCAACAGAAATACATCATCTGTGAAAATTTCAAGCGTCTAGCTATCACGGTTCAAAAGGTACAGCTTCTTGACAAACGGACGGACGGAGGGACAGACGTACGGATGGACGGACAGCGATGTCATAGTAATTGGGTCCCGTTTTTACCCTTTGGGTATAGAACCCTAAAAAATTACACAACGACGATGGTAAAAAATCCGAGTGAACTGCAGAAACAAATAAGTAGAATAAAGGTGGAATTTTTATACTCTGTTTTGTCTTGTTCCATCAAATTTCAAATTGCTGATGACAGAAAAGGACAAAACAGAGTATAACTATTCCATCGCTATTCCACGTCTATTTGTTAGGCGGTAAGTCATTTACGTGGCAGACATTATTCCTGCATAGTTGACTGATGTCTGATTTGTGTAGAAGTTTTATATCGATCAATGCGATCTTTCGTGTCACGTCGTGAACATAACCTCTGATAGAGAAGCAATCGAATTGATAGCCAAGAACTTGATTAATTATTACTTTAAAGTTAAGAAACTTATAATAATTTCAGACAAGCGTACGAAGTCTTCTATAATATTTAGTTTATGGTTATGCTGAGATTTATATGTACTTTGGGTTTTTCACAGAATTCACTCTTAAAATCCTATAAAATTTTCACATTTCTAAAATCAATTTTGCTTGCAGGGCCCATAGCAAATTGAAAATAAATTAACAAAAGTTATGTTAAATTATGATGTTTCAAATAATTTAGGTCTTAATTTACGTGATCTTATAATTTTACACGTTCATTGTTGATTAGCATTAAATAAGTACGTATACTTAACTATTATTATTCAAACAATTATTATAAATTCCATATTCAGGGGCGAATATTAAATTTAAAAGTGCATATTTAAATGATAATGGCTCTTAGTTTCTATTTGTTCGAAGTAACAATGGGAAGGTACAATAATATGATAATTTTATGAATAAGTAAAATATTTTTCCGGGTTGTAATTAGCAAATTGAAAGGTTTAATCATAGATAAATAAAATCTTATATAAGTAGGTATCAACGTTAATTCTTTTGTATAATAAGTAAAAGGAAAAGAACTTGACTATAAACGCACAGCACAAATCACTGGATGGATTGGGTTGAAAGGATAATGACTAGGGATGTATAGAATGCTGCCGACAATGATGGGACTTGCTGCTGAGGTGGCTGGTCGAGACCTGGCGGGAGTGCGGTGGATACACAGACGATAGTGAATCCCGTACTCCCGCTAGAAGGTTTGTCGTAGGAACAGACAGTTTTTAGTGCGAGCCCCACATAACCCCTTCGTGTCCCCTGTCGAAGGGGTATGCGTTAGGCATTTTCTGTCTATAAAAAAAATGTATAATAGATGATTTAATTAACATCCCGATTCCAAAGGCAAGTAAAGAAATTATACCTACTTCTCAATAAAATCTGTATGACAAGAAATGTGCATTGAAAAGAAAGTAGCTTTTTGTATGTAAAACTAAATTCTGGATATGAAAAACAAAATCCTAGTGCTACTATTTCTTTTTCTTAAAAATATTTTTTTTTTCTAGAAGATTTTGGTTTTGGTTCACGTTATTAATACCAAATTTGGTAATTATTCTGAGATAGTTATAATACCTACCTTCTTTGAAATGTTACTCGATGCCAATGAACGTAAAACGGTTTGTTGCTCCGGTCTTTATTGAACTTTTGTGACATTAATAAAGAAAGTCGCTTGCATAACTGCACTGCACTTGAATGTAGCCCGTATGAATGCAGATCATTAATTGTAGCCTTTGAAGTTATCGTTATAAGTACCTACCTACGTTATTTAACGCTTAGTATTGGCCAATAATAATACCACATTGTTTTTTACTCTTACAAGTTAGTACTTGACTGCGATCTCATCTGATGATAAGTGATGATGTAGCCTAAGATGTTATCGTACTAACTTGGAAGGGTAAGTAAATTTACCCAAACGGTTTCTACAAGCATCGCATCGGAACGCTAAATCGCTTAGCGGTGCGTCATTACTGGTAGGGTGGTAACTAGCCACGGCCGAAGCCTCCCACCAGACCAGACCTGAGCCTATTTAGAAATTAGAAAATTCCTAAGTGACCCGTGGCGGGAATCGAACCCGCGACCTCCCACACGAATCAGAGCGCGCCGCCACTGCGCCAGGGAGGTCGACATTGCTAGGATCAGATAAAACCGTAAAACCAAACTACTGCGGCTTAAGGTGCAATGCAAGGCTACGCACGAAAAGTCAAATTTTATTTGATTCTTCGCAACTTGTTAAGGCTTATAAAATTACCATCGTACAGTCATTCCTACCATTCCCATTTCAACCTCAAGAAGAGATAAATGTGCCATCCCACTCGTGAGAGGCTTTTACTCAAGTAAATTGCATACTAATCTTGCGCCACGTCTTTATAACTTAATTTTAATTTACAAGCGCGATGCTAAACGACTAAGTAACTTCAGTTTCAATAAGTTAATTTTGGACTGGATCTCTAAATACGAATATCACGACATAGAATCTTTGTTTATGAAATAAGTCTAGACACATATAGGTACACACACATACACTTGCACTTTCATACACTACACATCCATTCTTACACGTACACACATATTTCTTTATTCTTATTTTATCCTTGCATGATTCTTTTTTTTATTTGAAATACAACTCTCTTGTTTGCCATATTTGGACCTAAACTATTTGGTGGTGTAAACTGACTCCCAAGACACGGGTTTCTGCCTAGTTTGGGAGTCAGGGAGTGTTTGTATAATGTAACATTTTGTTCCGTGTGTCCAATAAATTTGTTTCATTTGTTTCATTTATGACAATGAAATTGCGAGAATGACAATATTATCTTTACCCGCCTAACAAATAAACGTGAAATAGCGATGGAATCACAGAGCAAGGAATAACTTTATATTGACTAATGTTTTCTCTGGATGGAATACTACACTATGTTTGGTCCTTCTCTGTCAACAGCCGTTTGGAATTGAATGGAACAAGACAAAACACTGTATAACAATTCATCCTTTATTTAAATATATTCATCCTTTATTCCACGTTTATTTGTAAGAGGGTAGGTAAATGTTTCTTAAAAATCTATGCGTTGGAATTTAGTCCAAGAATTTACAATTTCAATTTTTTTTTATAATGTCAGACCTAATACTTGAACTAATTTGTTGAATGTGACATTTTTAAGAAAAGATTTTAATATTTTGTGAAGAACGTACAATTCCCGTAATTTAAGTGACTCTATTAGTAGACATTTTAGCTTAAAATGTGAGAAAAATCAAATTAAAGGATAGTGACCATGGATGTATGGAATCCCGTATCAAGCTGATTTTTTTATATTTTTTTTTATCCAACCTTCATTTTTCAACGGTCTCAACATTAACTCCTACATTTTTTTTAATTAACATCCGGATTCCAAAGTTATAGGCAAACAAAGAAGTTTCAAGTAGGTACTTCTCAATAAAATCTGTACGACATAATTGCGAATTTAAAAGAAAGTAACTTTTGTATGTAAAATTAAATCCCGGATACGAAAAACAAATATCTAGTGCAATTATTCTTAAAAAACACTATATTATTTTTGTGAGAAAACTTGACACCGCCTTTGGCCATTCTCCTTTGAAATTGCCATGCAAACCCGTTTAGTACAGCTTAAATATCATCGCGGTCACGAAACAATACATAACAGTGTTGCTATTATTAGCCCAAGAGTTATCTAACCACTGAAATCCGATCGGCCGTCGTAGGTTCGATTCCTGGCTGGAATCTAGAAGCTTTTTTTTGTGGTGGCAGTAAACGATATACGCATAAAGGTCTAAGAGGGAGCTCGACTTCAAAAGTGCGGCAAAAAATACTTTGCCAGCCGTCGCTACACGATTTTCACGCACACTACCATCCGCACACCATACAAATTTCAAATTACCACACTCACACTATACAAGAAAAAGTTGCCCCATTCACGGAGCTGTCGTTGTTAGGTAGGGCTCTATCTAGTCGGAGTGCGAGCGACGACCTATTATAAATGCAGATGGTACGTTTGTTAACCATTTTCATCTGGTAAAAATTGAAAATTATCGTATCAGCAGACTGTAATTAATAATATGTTATACGACTGATTATTTATAAATACAAGACATATTTTTTTAAGCAAGTTGGCCTGGCTAACTTTGTTTTGTTAAAATTTCAATGAAAATAGTTTAAAGATATCCTATTTCCAGACCTAGTCAATAAACACAAAAGAAAAACTTCTAATCTAAATCTGTAATGTATCAAATTAGAAATGAGTGCACTGCACAAGTAGGTATAACGATTTAAACTTGCCTAATGGCAAGTTAAATTATCTCTTTACCTAATGGTAAAGGGATAATTTTGAATTCGAAAGAAACTAATAATATTAAAAAAATATACATGTTAATATTAGACTTCGAAAGTGAGTAAGTAGGTTTTTGTTTTGTAACATGAGCTAAAAATTCGATTGTTTGACTTACACAATGAAAAGATGTTAAAAGCCCATCATACTAAAAAATTTAGCTTATAATTTACATAAGGCGCCATGTTAAGCAAGAATATCGATTTTATTGTAAAAATATGCGTAACCGCGTCTAAGAATATTTTAACGAGCAGTTAAATGTGCGGTTTTGGCACTGGATTATGCATAATACCAGACGGTTAAATAATATTAAGTTTTTTATGCTACAGTCTAAGCGCGTCTGTCAACGCCAATCCAGCTACAGCCAAATTACCAACCATTATTATTTGTAAATATTAGAAATACTATTGTTAGTGCTCTTAATATCAACAATACAATCGTGTATAGTATTTAACCCAATTTATCCAAAGTATATTTAACAAATTGATTCTGATGACGTTGAAATCACCTCAAAAATGTTCAGAATTAGTTACATGCTACAAAAAAGATTCCGACGAATTGAGAACCTCCTTCTTCTTTTTGAAGTCGGTTAAAAAGTAGGTGCATAGGGTAGGTGTTTATTTTAAGCGATTGAAGCTGCTTAGGTGCCCTGTTTTGACGCTAGCCAGGCTTCAGTGCTTCTGTACGAAAGATAGGTAATCCTGGGTAGCACGTGAGTACCAGTAATAAACGACTTTAGCTTTAATTCTAAATAATAAACGAATTCTAATACAAGGAGGAAAATTGGATAGATTGTAAATTATGTATTTTGCAAGAAAGACCTACAAACAAAGTTAGATTGTTTTAACAGAACAGGTGGACAGTTAATCGTTAATACTTAATTAGATAGATAGATAAACACTTTATTGCACACTACAGAATAAAAATATAACAAAAAGAAGAAATACTGAAAACACAAACTTAGGAGTACAACTTGGCGGCCTTATCGCTACATAGCGATTTCTTCCAGGCAATCAATGGCCTGAAGGAATATTTTACATTGGATACGAGTTAGGTGGTGCCAGAATAAATAAATATAATAAACTTCTTACAATAAATTACATAAACTAAATATAACAACGATAAAACTATAACAAAAATATTAAATATACTTGTACATATCTATAATATTCATAATAAATATAAAAAATATGATATAAATAATACATAAACAATAAAAATGATCCTCAAAAACAAAAAACAGAGAAGATGTAATAAATCTTTAAATAACATATTTATAGGTGACAGTAATTATTCATCAGCACCCAGGCAACTGATATATAAAGTGGTCTTTAACTAGTCTTTTAAACTGTCCTATAGTCTGGGCCTCTCTGATATCGAGAGGCAGGACATTCCATAGTTTGATAGCCCGAACCGTAAACGACTTATTAAAGAAGGAAGACTTATGACTTATTAATTACCTCGGTTATTACGTACGCTCAACATACCGCTAAATGTTTAAATATTTAAGATTTTGAATGTTGTTGAAAATACGAAAATATTGTTCCTTAACTAATTTTTTTGTGGGATTAAAACATTTTAACACTTCTTATCGACCTAAAATGGGTTCTTAATCATTGATTATTTTTTTTGAATTGTATAGATATAATAATTGTACAATGGCTATTCAACACAAATACTAGGCTATACAATTTAGCTGTAACATGAACATTATACACCTACCTATCGATAAAGGGACGCGCCTAAAAACCTTGAACTACTTTCTATTAGAAAAACAATGTTATTGACAAGAATGCGTTGCGGTCAGAATTTGAAATTGCATTGATGAAGTAACGAACAATTATTTATTTCTCAATTATTAATATTATTTTAAGTTATTACAATTCATATGTATTAATTTAAAAGAAATAATACAACATCTTGACATTCTTGTTCTTGTTTTATGGAAGAACCAAACTGATTTAACATATTAAGGTGGATACGTACCAACCGGACGCGAAAATTCAATTTTTTTTTTTGTTTTTTGTTAATAGTGGGCTGATTATGCATCGTAGGCTTATGGCAATGAATTTTGCGGGCACAACATTTATAATTATACATGTTTTAAGTAAAAACTCTGCTCAATAATACTCATTATGGTTTGCAGACGTGTAATTGAAAAAAGGATTAAATAATTTTTTTTGAAACTCCCCTGCTAAAGGAAAGTAAGAACTAAGAACCTATCAGTATAATTACAAATCCAAGAAAATCCGCCGGAGCTGCTGTGGTCTGCCTATGACGGTGTTGTGGTGCTGTTTACCAGTTGATGATTAATTCAATTTCTTGATACTTCTCATATACCTGCAGTTTATCAACTGCTTACTAATTTCATTAATTGATATTGGAAACGAAAATAGCAATTGCAGCTCCGACGGATTTTCTTGGATTTGTAATTATACTTTCAAAAAAATTTTTTAATCCTTTTTCAATCTTTTTTTTTCAAGTCTGCAAAAGTCGTGGGTGTTTTAAATTTTTTTAATTTTCCACTTGTTTTAAAGCGTTGCGTTAGCAATCTTAGAAATTGAAGAAATGAGTGACATGGCTTAAGCTAGGTATATGAATAAAGGTCACTCTTACTGAAATCCGTCTGAATCGGACGAGTTTTAGTGTAGTTTTAATAAATAATATAAATGATAAGTTAATATCAGGACATTACACACGTCTCAATCTAGCTCCAAAGTAAGCGATAGCTTGTGTTGCTTGCTTGGTACTAGATAACTGATAAATGTATGAAATATGCTAATATACATAAATATAATATTATATATTGAAAAACAGCCAGACACTGGAAATCATTCATGCTCAACACACAAACATTTACCAGTATATTAATAGAAATTATGAATTTATATATTTATTTTTCCATAATGTATGGAAAAATGGATATGCTTATTTTATTTTTCCATACAATATGGAAAAATAAGTATGCTTATTTCTATTCAATATTTTACAGGGTGATTCGTTATCAAGTAGGTACACTTATGTACCCATCAATATTTTTTCAACTTTTCGTTACTCGTTGTATACAGCCATAGTCGACTGACGACTTACGATGCTCATCTCGAAAACGCATTCTGTATATGGGGTCAAATGTTATGTCGCAATAACTATTCCGCGCTAAGGATCCGCAGTAGGTACTTTCTAAACAAAACCACGACTTGCTCGGCCGTTGTGTAATCGTAAGCCATTAAGGTGTGTTCAAAATAACAAACGTAGCAAGTATACACCTATGGTATACTGGCCGCGTTGGGATGCGTCAGAATAATATATAATATAATATAAAAGCCAGGCAAAGCTGTGCGCCATACTTTAAATCATCCGAAATTCTGACTTTGCCCAGTATATTCATACTCGAATCATGCAAATTCGTAAGAAAACATCCCGAATATTTTAAAAAACTCCAGGACATGCCGCGGCAGAATAAATTGAGAGGCGCGCGAAAACATAACCTAGCTATTCCAACCTCATATCTAAAAATCCATGGCACTGGTCCGAACCCCATGTGCACAAGATTATACAACAAACTTCCGGGGCACTTAAAGGAGAAAGATAATTTATGTAATTCTATTGACGCTCTGAAAGAGTACTTAAAAGAAAAAGCATACTATAAAGTAGATGACTTCCTAAACGAATGATAGAATAAGCCTGCCTCCCACTAAATTGGTTACTGCGCCCTTTCAGGGCACCGTTATTTTGTTCAATTGATGTAAAGTCAGATGATGGAATGTTACCTATAATGAATAAATGAAATGAAAAGATTGCAGCTCATAGAGATAACAAAACTATGGAGATGGCATTTTATTGATTCTAGCCTTAACTTGCGTGACATACGGTGCCATGATGAGCGCCAGGATTTGTAGTCAAATCTTCATGTATACTGAGTGACGTACCCTAGGTGATAATTTAATAAATAAATAAAATAACATAAATTTATTCATAACAATGTAGGTACAATTAAGCTCCGTAAATACTAATATTTGTGGTCTTTATACATTCTACCAATACCGATGCCAACTTATGTGCCACTTTTTTTTATGGTTAACAAGTGGAAAATTTAATAAAATTTAAAACACCCACGACTGTTGTGACTTGTAATTGAAAATGGAATAAATATTTTTTTTTTTTAACTCACCTACTATAGGAAAGTAAGAACTAAGAGCGAATCAGTATAGTTACAAATTCAAGAAAATCCGCTGGAGCTGCTGTGTTCTGAATTGACGGTGTTGATGGTGTAAGATGTTGCTGTTTACCAATTGGTCACTAATTCATTTCTCGATACTTTTCATGTACCGGCAGCTTACCTATACTGCGTTAATTTATATTGGGAACGGAAATAGCAATGATGCATCCGACGGATTTTCTTGGATTTGTAGTTATGCTACGGATTTCAATTAAAAAAGTAATTGTATGAGTTATTGTGGAGACCGCAGAGTATAAAACATAAACATTGTCCTTTACATATTCATTTTTAGGGTTCCGTAGCCAAATGAAAAAAACGGGGCCCTTATAGATTCGTCATGTCTGTCTGTCTGACTGTTCATCCGTATGTCACAGCCACTTTTTTCCGAAACTATAAAAAGTATACCTATACTGCTGAAACTTGGTAAGTAGATGTATTCTGTGAATCGCATTAAGAATTTCACACGAAAATAGAAAACAACCAATTTTTGGGGGTTCCCCATACTTGGAACTGAAACTCAAAAATATAATAAAGAGGTTTGTAATATCATTTTTTTAACATTTTTAGTTTGCGCGAGAGACACGTCCAAAGTGGTAAAATGTGTGTCCTCCTCCCGTAACTTCTAAAATAAGAGAATGATAAAACTAAAAAAAATATCATGTACATTACCATGCATACTTCCACTGAAAATTAGTTTGAACGAGATCTAGTAAGTAGTTTTTTTGGTATTAAAAATTAACCTCAAAGTTGGGTAAGAAAAGTGATTCTTATGGATTACTTTTTCTATAGTAGTATACGGAAACCTGTGTGCGCGAGTCCGAGTCGCACTTGGCCGGTAAGAATTTTAAATCTGATTAGAGACAACTTGAAACAGCTAAAACACGAACTGCATCATCTGCCCTTACTCCTAAATTGCGTGCACGATGGGGTTTGACGGACGGGCGCCCGTTGTCCATCCTCTACCACCGGCGCGCCTGTCAATAAGGGACTGTCTGTTAATCACGTGATGTTTTTTAACATTTTTCTACCCTCCCTCCCCCATGGTGATACGTGGTGAGGTTTAAGACTACCCCCTACCCCCTACTAAAAATCACGTGCTTAGTACCTACACAGAAACTTAATTTTTTAAAATATTATTTTTAAGTACCGGTATAAAGTATAATTTAATCCTTTTCTAGAAAATGAAGGACCATGATAAAATGCCTAGACCGAAAGATTGCAGGTTGTTTTTGACTGGCATAAAAGTAATATTAAAGGAATGGTGTAATCATGCGAAAAACGAATGTAACGCATCTAAGTAGTAATATCAATATTAGTAAGAAAAAATAAGTATACACGTTATATCTTATTATACCCCCGCCCTCCTTGTGATATTTCGTGATTTCTGCCGAACCCCTCTCCCCTCTTTCGAACCTGACGTGATTAATGGACAGCCCCTACTACGTTAAACGATACTTCGAGTTGCGATCTCTATCAAACTTCAAACCAAATAAGATGGTATCAACAAATTCTGAAGTAATTGGAACAAAAGCTTTTTGCGGTTTGCGCCGCCCCTCAGTGCCTGCCGCCCTGGGCCATGATCTTCTTGCCCCTAGGGTAAATACGCCACTGATCATATTATCTATTAAAATTTTACAAAGCAGCTTATTCAGCCTACTCAATTAATGCCTACACAAATGTATTGATCGGTACAAATTATTTTGAAGATTGGAATATACTAAGTGGGACGATCTTCAAACGTAACAAGGGGTAGTAATTTTCCGTTCTCTAACAGGAAAATTCCAGCCCCTCTGTTACATGATTCCTTCTCTGCAATCACGAAATGTTTGAAAACTAAGAAATTATGTCTCGTCGCGTGATTAACCGATCAACCGGATTTGTTTTTAGGGTGTACCCAAAGTGTAAACGGGGACCCTATTACTAAGACTCAGTCGGCCGTCCGTCTGTCTGTCACCATCAGGATGCATCTCTTTAACCGTGATAGTTGAAACTTTCACAGATTGATTTCTGTTGCCGTTATAACAACAAATACGTGCTAAAACAGAATGAGACCGGGCTCTGATACAGCAAACTCTTTTTAGGGTTCCGTAGCCGAATGGCAAAAAACGGAACCCTTATAAATTCGTCATGTCTGTCTGTCCGTCTGTCCGTCTGTCCGTCCGTATGTCACAGCCACTTTTTTCCGAAACTATAAGAGCTATACTGTTGAAACTTGGTAAGTAGATGTATTATGTAAAACGCATTAAGGTTTTCATACGAAATTTAAAAAAAAGTAATAAATTTTGGGGGTGCCCCATACTTAGAACTGAAACTCAAAAATTTTTTTTTCATCAAACCCATATGTGTGGGGTATCTATGTATAGGTCTTCAAAAATGATACTAAGGTTTCTAATATCATTTTTTTCTAAAATGAATAGCTTGCGCGAGAGACACTTCCAAAGTGGTAAAATGTGTGTCCCCCCCCCCTGTAACTTCTAAAATAAGAGTATGATAAAACTAAAAAAAATATATGATGTACATTACCATGCAAACTTCCACCGAAAATTGGTTTGAACGAGATCTAATAAGTAGTTCTTTTGATATTTACATTAAACCTCTAAAAACAAAGTAAGTTTTGCGGTTCGATAAGAAAAGTGGTTTTTATGGTTTTATTCCTCCGGTTGTAGTACGGAACCCTCAGTGCGCGAGTCCGACTCGCACTTGAAAGGTTTTATTTAGTAGTTTTTGCTCGATATTAATAATGGCAATAGGTTGACGAATTAAATATTCACAAAATCTTTCGTTACATAATATTCACTTCAAAAATTTCGGCTGAGACTTTGAACTCGTAGCTTAACTAATTCGCAACGATTTTTGCGGGAGAACGTGGTTCAGAGTGCTTTGAGAAGAATATAATAATATAGATACAAAGAAATGTAAACCTTAGTAATAATGTTGGTGGAGCTCAAATTAGAGTATCAGCTACTTCACTCATGTATCTAATAACAAGCAAAAATATAAGGTACGAGGGTTCCTTTATCAGTTTGAAGAGCAAGATTTGCATTATGCCATCCATAATGCAAATCTTGCTGTACTTATGTAAATACCTGTTACAGTGTATAAAAATCCTGTAATACTAATAGCTTTTTTTACTCTATTTACTTAGTACTTGACTGCGATCTCACCTGATGGTAAGTAATGATGCAGCCTAGGATGTTATCGTACTAACTTGGAAGGGTAATTAAACAACGGTTTCTACAAGCATCGCACCGGAACGCTAAATCGTTTGGCGGTGCGTCTTTGCTGGTAGGGTGGTAACTAGCCACGGCCAAGGCCTCCCACCAGACCAGACCTGAGCCAATTTAGAAATTATAAAATTCCAAAGTGGCCCGTGGCGGGAATCGAATCCGCGTCCTCCCACTCGAATCCGAGCACGCCACCACTGCGCCAGGGAGGTCGTCAAAAAAGCTGCTCTCATAGAATGTAATTATTATGGATTACAGACGTTACAAAAGCAAGTAGTTACTTGGGCGACCGAATATTGCTCGTTGTTTTTTTACCCACGACGGAACGGAGTACGGGTATATGCGTTTAGGGTGAGAGACCGTTTGTACATTACTCTATTAAAAAGATTTTATGTTTGTTTGTATGTTAAATTGTTCACAAAAACCAATAATGCAAAAATATTTTTGTTTGTTTGTTTGTTTGTGTGTTCGTTTGTGCACATCGATGTTCCCATTTATTTCAAAAAAGGCTTGACCGATTTAGATGCAGTTTTCTGTTTAATGTTTGATGTTCAGCGGCAATGGTTCTTAGATAGTTGTTACGAACATCGATCACCAGGGGGCGCCATAAAATACATTTATATTGCAAACGAATGTTCCCATTTATTTCAAAAACGGCTTGACCGATTTAGATGCAGTTTTCTGTATAATGTTTGGTATCCATTGGCGATGGTTCTTTGATAGTAGTTACGAACATCGATCACCAGGGGGCGCCATAAAAAACATTTACAATGCAAACGAATGTTCTCAATTATTACAAAAACGACTGAACCGATATGGATACAGTTTTGTATAAAATATTAGTGAGTCATTGGCAATGGTCCGTAGATAATTGTTCTTGTGATTGAACAGCAGGGGGCGCCACAATAAACATTTCTTAATGACTTGGAAGGGATGATGCCTTCAAACCACTTCAAACGCTGCTAGAGTAGCTAATGGCTAGTTCGAAGATTAATTTTCATTTTTTAATAATAATATAATTTAAATTACATTAATATATAAATCGAAAAACTATAAAACAAGTGGAAAATTAAAAAATTTTAAAACACCCACGACTTTTGCAGTCTTGTAATTGAAAAAGGATTAAATAATTTTTTTGAAACTCCCCGACTAAAGGAAAGTAAGAACTAAGAACCTATCAGTATAATTACAAATCCAAGAAAATCCGTCGGAGCTGCCATTGCTATTTTCGTTTCCAAAATCAATTAATGTAATTAGTAAGTATTGATAAACTGCCGGTATATGAGAAGTATCAAGAAATTGAATTATGGCGGTTCCCAATATTCAATCTATCCATGGTTTGCCTTACTAGAGATATACATTCGACATAACTTGTATGGAGCTTATGTCACATTGATATCTCTAGTAGGGCAAATGGAAGATAGATAGAATATTGGGAACCGACATTAGTCATCAACTGGTAAACAGCCCCATCAACACCGTCATAGGCAAAACACAGCAGCTCCGGCGGATTTTCTTGGATTTGTAATTATACTGATAGGTTCTTAGTTCTTACTTTCCTTTAGTCGGGGAGTTTCAAAAAAATTATTTAATCCTTTTTCAATTACAAGTCTGCAAAACTCGTGGGTGTTTTAAAATTTTTTAATTTTCCACTTGTAACTACATACGTAAACTTATAAGGCAAGACCATAACTATTAATTAAATACAAAATTTTGGTGACATGTCGTTAGAGCTGTTTACGAGATCCGCCAATTTTAAATGCATACTAGCAGACGCCCGCGTCTCCGCTCAAGTTGAATTTCTATTTTACTCAATCAAGCGTTTAATTTTCAAAATTCCTGTCTTAACCGCAACAAAATTTTTCTTTATGCTTGCTGGTATAGGTCAAATGTTGATTTTGAAAAAAATCGATCGCCACAAAAAAGTTCAATATGGTGCCCATTTTTTTAGGGTTCCGTACCCAAAGGTGAAACGGGACCCTATTACTAAGAACCCACCGGGGCCGTCCGTTCGTCCACTTTTTTAAATTTTGACCACAAAGTCCTTGTCTATGCTTGCTGCCATAGTCAGATATCGATTTTCAAAGCAATGGGCCCACTAACAAAGAAGTTCGAAATGGCGGCCACTTTTTAAAATTTTGACCACAAATTCCTTCTATATGCTTGCTGCCATAGTCAGATATCGATTTTTTTAAGCAATCGGCCCAGTAACAGAAATGTTCAAAATGGCGGCCTTTTTTTTAAATTTTGACCCAAATTTCTTTGTCATTTTTGTGTGAAAATCTTAATGCGGTTCACAGAATATATCTAGTTACCATGTTTCAAAAGTACAATTCAAAGTTTCGGAAATAAGTGGCTGTGAAATACGCAATGACAGACAGATATGACAATAAGGGTTCCGCTTTTTGCCATTTAGCTAGCGAAACCTAAAAATTATCCCTACCGTTTGTTACCGTTTCGTAATATTGTTTTATTGTTGTAGTTTACATAATATGTCCACTTTTTAAAAATCGAACTTCCCGCTTTATTTCCATAAAACGAAAAGTTTACTATATAGGATTATTATTATAACCTACTCACCAAGATATAAAAGACTGCTTTAAAAATGCAGCGTTAAGTTTATGTTTGCAAGAATTTCACACCTTCACGATAATACGAGAAAAAAGTGTCACTGTGAAGTGTACTCATAGCAAACAATTGACATCGCATCGAGAAATCTGTTTACGCGTGAATTGTTTCCGCTATGTATAGAATTAATAATTAGGAGCTTTTTACATGCAAATTTATTTCCGCAATATGCCACGTTGCGTAATGACCTAGAAAATCTGCGAATCACTGATCATAACGCTTGTAGGCTTTGCGGTGACATGAATTCTTTTTTTTTTACAATAATTTCTCCGTTTGTTAGAAATGAATCGGCAACATTTATCTTTTGGTACTTTAAACATTACGAAAAACATTGAGATTGATAAGGTTAAGTACGAGATATATTATTTTTTGGTTTAAATTTTATGGATTGTATATCCTTCCAAAGTTTTTTAATTGGTAAATAAATAGTCGATTTTGGGTTTGGGTATTTGGCTAGTAAAAACCTAGTTTACGTATACATGAAAATTGAGATGTTACAAAATTAGGTTTTTTTTTGATTCTGTCACCTTAACCCAAACCATAAACTAGCTCTTTAACTCTTTCTTTAGCCCGGGAAACTCAAATTTTATTTACTTTTTAGCAAATGTTAGAGTAACTACACATTAGGTTTACGGCAATGTGTGTTGCGAGCCTAATAATTATACAACTACATTTATCACATAAAAACATTGCGCAAAAACTACCATTCACATCATATTGGGTCCCGAAAACTTATTGTCTGCAGGTTCACAGATTTGGAGCTATCGAGAAACAATATGAAGTGAATGAGTACTGTTGACCAAGGGTTCGTTATGCTCGCAAAACTCATTGCCATAAGCCTTATATGATCTATGATTATCCCACAATTTACGAGAAAGTAAATAAAATTTGAATTTTTGCACCGTAAGATGAGAGTGAGATGTTTATGTAAAGAGCTGTACAGTTTAAGAGGATATGGCTATGCGTTGCATTACCAAAGACACGGGGAATTTGCAAAAATAATCTTAATTAACGAATATAATGGGCTTATAAAACACACAGATCGCAATTGACGCAAATGACGCCACACACAGCATTTAATGATCTTAAGTCTCAGTTTTACAGAACGCTAATTTTATGCGCGTGTCCGACTTGCACTTTAGCAGTTTTTTGTTTATATGTATTATATTTGAAAATTGATTTATGAGTATTTTATTAATATGCCCAGTCTTGGAAGTATTTTCTAAGCCAGACAATTTCATAATCTTTGGTCTCAAAGTACGCCAGCTTACGTTGATGAAGCCGTACTAACTACTTTCTCTGGTCACCGGCCTTTGACCCCGTGTCGAGATTATCCGACCTGATCATGCAATTTCCGCGATTCGCATTTCCTATGATAACAAGCTGCTGTAACACACATAAACTTGAATCCCCAAGAAATCAACAAAACACTCACTCACTCAAAAAACTCATTATGCCAGCGCTGACTTCTTCAGTCGTCTGCCTGCTTATACCATCGTAAAGACAAACCCAACATTAAAGTTCGGAAAGGTTTGCCATTACTAGGCCAGCGTGGTGGGACATGGGCCAAACCCTTCTCATTCTGAGAGGTGACCCGTGTCCCATTATTGTGCAGAGCGGAAAAAAGTCTTTGAGACAAATCAAAAAATTTTTTTTTTTAGGATTAACAAGTATCTCTTGTTGAATTACACTTCCCACCTCCACGATTTGCGAAGTTGAAGTTCATCATTAAATATAATATTCATTAATATTGGAATCATAAAAACAAACTAAATGACGTCACTCTCGAAATATTTGCTACAAGAGCTCCATCCTCCATCCTCCATCATCAGATGAGATCGACTGAAATAACTGATGTTACTGTTACGAAATTTATTAGGCACAAGTTGATTAATTTGAATTTATTTGTTGGCATAAGTTACAAAATAACATTATTATATTATAATAATGTATGCAGATAAGTAATAAATAATAATAATAGTAAGTAGTACTTTACCAGGAGCAGCAGCTGATAATAGTAAAGACGATAGGCAAGCGTCACAAATATGCCTCTCTATTAGAGAATTACATATTGGCCCGGTATCCGTGGAAACCCTGGGGCCATGGAGTCGTAGTGCAAAAAAACCCTCCGAGTTATTTAAATATTATTTAGTAAATAGCCCCATCTGGTGACAGAAGGGCTGCATTATTTTTTGCGCAATAAATCAGCCTAGCTGTTAGCGCGGAAGTGCAGCGGAGTATTCTTGGATAACTTGTATATAGCAACCAAAAAAATGTAACTTTTTAGATATGAAATTAAGATAAACTAAGAAAAGAAAAACTAACTATCATACTATTACTAATACTATTAATGCAGAATAAAATACATAAAGAAGGTGCAATTCGATTTTATTTTTTATTTTTCGTAACCAAGAGTTAGTATGGATAGTGTTTTTAGTACGCACGAACCAGATAAAAGACCTAATAAAATACATTCTACGCTCTGTGAGCATACAGATTGCCTAATTTGAACACTATGGAACTGCTTAACGCTTGTATCTATGCGTATGTTAAATGTATTTTGTAAAATGAGGATGTGTTAAAAATTGTACTTATAGTGTCCAGTTACGTAATTTTGTTGCGATGTTTATATCTAACGATATTATGCAACTTGCAAGTGTGATGACTTATTTGACTTGAAAATTCAATCATGATGGAAAATTTAGTTAGCATGAAGATGTGCAAAACCAATAAAAATCGGTAATGATGTTACATTTTGGGTCAACCAGAGTGTTGAATTTAGCACCTGGTCTCTCTCAACAACAACAACTCAATCCTCGTGAATTTTAGTTTTCTATAAACCCATATACATTGATCGATTGTTTTAGCCGAAGGACGTCCTCCTGCAATGATTTCTTACCGACACTTTTCTAGGCTATTTGTATCCAGCGACTTTCCGCGACCCTCTTAATGTCGTCAGTCCATCTGGTCGGAACTCGGAGGATTGCCAACACTGCGCTTTTCCGTGCGAGGTCACCATTTCAGCACTTTGGGCTTTAGGTCCCTAACGTCCATCGGTTTAAGAGCATGTGAACCGCCGGTTCCCACTTCAGCTTCGCGATGCGCTGAGCTGTCGGTGACTTTTGTTCGTATACGGATCTCTTCATTTCTGATTTGATCACGTAGATACTCCGAGCCACTAGCTCTCTCCAGCACCCGCTGAGAGCCTTCTTATGAGGCTCATAGTAAATGATTATGGTAATTTACTATGAACATTATTAGGAAGGGTATATTCTATCTTCATTCTTAGTAAAATCATTTGTTCAGTCAATACTCACACTCACAAGTTTTACCAGTGTGTATATTCGATACATTGTATATATTTAAAATGTTTTAGAATCCTTTTTCTTAAATACATTAAATATTAATACATTTTTGGGGTTAACGTTTAGAAATGATAAGCATAATCTTTTTGGTATAAAAAGTATGACAGCAAAAATTAATAAAAACTAAGCGGAAAACTATAAACTAACGATTTACATAGTTTCATGAGTACAGTCATTTAAATGTTCTGTATACACAACAATTGCATAAGCGCAATCAGATGCAAAGGGACGACAAGATAGTACATACATTTGCGTGTTCAATGCATGTACTGTCGTGTGAATTATTTCCCTTCCGGTTAATATGAAGACTCTCTAAAGAATGGAAATTTCAACAAAGATAATGGTGTAATTATCACGTAACACTTCCACAATAACACAAAATAATGCGAAAGTGAGTTTGTCTGTATATTTGATCATCGCATCTTCTTCATTATATTTCGTGTAGAATTTTAAATTTTAACAGCATCTATGAACATATAGAACAAGTTAAAATAATATTGCTTAATTATTTGCTTAACTTGTTGTTTCGACGCAAGTTTCGATTTGTGTTGAGTTTTTACCACTTCTTATTTCAAAATGAAATATATTGGATTGACTTGCTAGATATTGGCATAGAGGTTGAACACAACATGTTCATTGTTCATTGATAAAAACAGTTTTTGGCAGATCCTGCCTAATATACAATTTTTGGTAAAGAACATTAGAAAGTGATATTACTGATAAATGTGTGTGCACTGATAAATGTGACTAATAATTTGTATTTGAAAGAACAACGAGCTTTCTTCCACAAAACATAAAATATATTTTACTGTGACACCCTGGTCAGCTACAACATCTTGACTTCGCTACTGCTTCTGTGTTTGCTTGCATGCGGAACACTTGACACCAACGCGTTAATTACTGTTTGTGTGGCTAGGCACGCGTATGCATGGGGGTTACTTAACTTCTTACTTAGACCGGTACATTGAGTGTCGTGTCGGTCACTTCACCCATTTCTGGCACGCATGTAGATTAGAGTAGTGTTGTAGGTGACTTCGCGTAAACTCTGTTCCAATAGAGTTGATTTCTCTTCAACTTCTATGACCTCTGATCTCGTGTGCTATTTGACCAATAATTAATAATTTGAATAATATAATTCTTATAGTCTTTTTATCATTGCTACTGGTCTTGCAGCATATACAACGTGGTCAGATGTTACAGAATTTGAATAAGTAGTTTAATTCTGTTTTCTATCGGGTTTCTGGACAGAATTATATAGGTACTTCTTTAGGTAGGTGTAAATAGCTTGCAACATTGACTTCACCTATAGTTAAATTTAACTGTTTATCTTTTCGCAACATACGAGTATAATAATTATATTGATTACAAGTATGTTGTGTAAGTTTTTTTTTACGGTCACAAACGAAGATTAATAATCACAAATTTTGTTTATTCTAACGTAATAAAAAAATCCGTCCATAAGTTATTATTAATAACATGCTTCGGTGTAACCATTTATAATGATTAAAGAATTTACACAATTTTCACTATGCAAGAGCCGAAATACTAATTGATAGTTTGCATGTGTTACATGCACCCAAAATTTGTACTTATTAAAAATAAATTGAATTACTTTTCCTTATTCTACTCGTAGTTTCTATAACATATTATTCGGCAGATTTTTACGTAACTCTCTTTAACTCAATAATTTGCTTTATAGATTTAAGGTTTATCTTATCTTAAATTTTAAATTACTTAATTTTTTTGCACTCGTCTGTAGCATACTATATTGTAGTCCTCCGTTTCATTTTCTACAAAACTCTTTTCCGCATTCCCCGTGTTGAATATCGACTTAACAATCTGCAATTAACGATGTAATTGGCATTCAAAAGAGGTCCACCCAATCGGCAACCGTTGGTTCTGACTACGAGATCTCTTTCGAAATTGGATGAACTATGAATCTTAAAGGTATATGCGCCTGTACTCGCGGCGGTATTTCTATTTGAATGACTGAACTTGACCTGTTTGTAACTTGCTGTTTGAATTTATATTCACAGTCGATGTTCTATCGCATAAGCCCCATAGTTTTTAATATTTGTCACACGTAAACTTAGAGCTGCTTTAGTTCAGCTAAGGTGACCTACATTGTAGTTTGCGTTTATGTAATCTAGGTATATGTTATAGGAAATGTGTGAAAATTGTAAACAATTCCTAGCAAATCTATAATTTTCCTGGTTTATAGTCTTTTAGGAAAAGTATACATTCTAAAATTAATTAATTAATAAACATGTTTCTTTAATAGAATTATTTAATAAATACATTTCCTAGGTTTTGTACAGAATTCATAAATGGTTCAAGAAATTGTGTACAATCAATGAAATAATCTATCTATATAATATAGTTATGTATAACAGATTCAGGCGTTTTGGTTGTTCTATGGATTCCGCCAAAACTATAGGTCATTGAGATCTGAAATCAGGGTAGGTTAATATTAGGTGATGAATCCGTTTTTAATATAGGTATTTTAACTTTTTTTGTATGATGATTTGGTGGCCGAATGCTTTGAAAATCGATATCTTACTATCACATCAAGCATAGAAAAGGAATTTGTGGTCAAAAACGCCACAAATTCCAGGGGCAGAAGTTCTACGTGAGCGCAGCCGCGGTTAATAACTAGAGAATAAATAAATGAAAAGCAATGGATTGATTTAGATCAAAATAGTCATAGAATCTGCTCCCTTCCTCGCTCGCCTCCGCTGCCTGGGTATGCTGGTCTTCGGCGACCATCTTCGGTCACTCTGGCTCGCCCAAGCCGGCCAAAAGGCCGGTGCCTTTGCTATGCTACGCAAAGGCTACACATGCTGCATCGCCGGAGACATCGCAGATCCATATTAGTCTCTATTTTAGAGCAGTCACAGATCTGATTTGGACACTGCACTGGTGTACTCTCGTCTTTTACACACAGCGCATTCTCGTTTTTAACACATTTACTTGTACCGTTCAGAAATTATGTCTAATACCTAGGAAATGAGTAAAGTGCTCTTTACGAGTATAACACCGATAGATTTAAGGAATTCTAAAGATTTTCTAGGAATGCTATAGAATTTATGATTTCATACATTTTGCACAACATATACACAATATTATAAATTAGTAAAGCATGTTTTTATGTTTGTGTTCATACGTATACACAAAAACTCTCGAGCCGTTGACCAATATACATGTTTGGTACGAGTAGGTCGATAGGTGTTGACTTGGGATACTTGGTTATAAATGAGAACCGCTTACAATATATAATGAGGCTATAAAATTGGCTTCAATTAAAAAAACAAAAAGATTTTTTGGGGTGGTTTCGTATTTACATTCCTAAATCCTAGAATGCAAACGCATATGAATTTGAAATACACCATTAAATTATTCTGATAACAATCATACGTAATTTCCCAATTTTTGAAACGGTTTCATTGATATAGCTACTCATATATTATGATTAAATATTTCAAATCATTCAATAAAAGACGCATATAAAGAAGCAGAAGTTACATATCTTAACGAGTAGGACCAAAAATAAGAGCATATAGGCCCTTTGAAATACTTGTTGCGCAATACCTCATCACGTCTTCTTTGACATCTTGGTTCATGCTATTATCACAAATAAACATAATAGTCGATCCCGGAAAAATCAGCGGTAAGCTTAGCGGTACAAAATATGGATGATTTTATGTACCAAGCCTTTGAACGCACGCGAGAAAATGTGCTGGAATATGACAACAATAATAACTTTTTCACTTCTCGTGCGCGTTAAGTGTTTTTTTTTTTTTTTATATTGATAGGCTTGCGCTTGACTACAATCAAGTCTGATGAACAGAAATGATGAGGTCTAGGATGGAGCGCGCTTGCCTAGAAAATGCCTATTCACTCTTCTCTTGAAGGCACCCAGATTGTATTTGGCTGGGAACACGGAAGCTGGAAGGGTGTTCCACACCTTAGCGGTTCGTATCAGAAACGTAGAAGAAAAGCGTATCGTCCGAGTACGCTGGACATCAACCACATAAGGATGCCAATTAAACTTTAGTGTGTTATTTTTGGTAAGCATAATATTATAGAAGACCTAAAATATATATTGTATTATTTTTCGTAAGCGTATAATTCCTAAAACATTTATAGTGTCCGAAGTATTTTTTACTTTAATTCAAAGAATTTTTGACAACAGCACAATTAATTAATTATTATCTTTATTTTAAAATTTGAGGCGTATTTTCATCTAAAAATATATTTATTTTATTCAATTTTTTAGTATTTGTTTTTATAGCGGCAATGGAAATACATCATCTGTGAAAATTTCAAGTTTTTAACTATCACGGTTCAAGAGATACGGCCTGGTGACCGACGGATGGATGGACGGACACTATTACCTACAATTACTCAAAATTTCAGATAAATTTAATAGTTATGTACTAATAAATTAAGACTAAAAAAGGCGGGTGCAGCTGCAGAGTCTGCTCAAATGCTTAAGCGCCGCAAATACTCGATAATCAGCAAGGACTATGTTTTTGCGGCGCTTGCATTTGTGACTTTAGGTCCATGGTCATCGGACACAAAAAAATTTGTGAATATCTTATCCAAAAAGTTGGTTCACGCGTCAGGTGACCAAAGAGCTGGCGCTTACTTAGCCCAACGGCTAAGCCTAGCTATACAGCGAGGCAATAGCGCCAGTGTTTTGGGCACCATGCCATTAAGCGAGCATTTGGACGGTGTGTACATTTTGTAAATATTTTTAGTCTTAATTTATTTGTAGACATAAATAACAATGTTATGAACTGAAATAAAAAATGCACAGCGAAATCACAGTAATAGGGTCCCGCTTTTTACCCTTTGGGTACGAAAATGGAACCCTTTGGAATCCTAAATACAAACTGCACGTGGTAAAACAACACTCGAGTTAACACATTGGATGACAAACGGAGCGGTTTTAATTAATATTCATTAGAGAACAATTAATCGAATATTAATTATTGGAACTTGGTCACGTTATATAATATTTTTAACCCCGATTGCGAATGTGACGCTAACAAAAGCCTCATTGTGAAATGTATGGTTTGAGTTATTTGAGTTACGTAATAATTGTAGAATGAGCTGGAACGAGTTATTATTTATTAGAATGAATTATGATTGATCCTGGCCTTTCTAGATAATGGTGCCTATTTGAAATGAAATGAAACTTAGTTGAAAGGTTAAACATTGTTGAAAATTGTAAAAATTATCAGCCAAGTGCGAGTCGGACTCATACACCAAGGGTTTCGTACCACTATCTATAAAACGGAGCGAGATGATGATGCAGAAGCCAGAAGACCTACTACTCAATCACGTTTCTTTGTGTGATTTGAAAGAGAGAAAATGCTTTTCAGTTGATGAAACTCACAACTCTCAATGACGACCGAATGGCGTAGTGGTAGCGAACCTGCCGTCTGCGCCGGAGGTCGTGCGTTCGATTCCCACTACTGGTAAATGTTTGTGTGATGAATGTTTTCCAGTGTCTGGGTGTTTTTCAATATATTATATTTATGTATTTTAGTATGTACGTATATTATCAGTCATTTAGCCCCATAACACAAGCTATCGCTTACTTTGGGGCTAGATTGCGATGTGTCAAATGTCCTGTATATATTTATTTATTTAATGCACGAAGTATAATACGTACATCTGTCTGTAGCGCTACAACCTTTATACCAGTACTGCGATTGCCTAACTTTACGACGGATATCTTTTAACGTTTATAATTCGTAAACGTAAAATTCCGATTGTCTAATATTAACCATCAAAATGAAAATCGATCGCAAGCAAGTGTAAAAGAATACTGGCCTCCTACACAATATTCATCCACTTGTCGCGGTTCTTCGACTCCCTACGCCAGTTGCTGTATTAATTATTAACAATGCTCCTTAGTCATCAGTCAAAGTCAAAATATCTTAATTTCACATAACACAGGCACAGGCTCTTGTAAAGCGGAAGTATGATGATAACTACAAATCGACTTAAAACTACGCTGACGAGGACTCGAACTCGCCCTGCATTGAGAAGAAGCCTCCAACAAACTTAGCCGAATTTTGTTTTTCTTTTTGTTATTGTCTTAGGTCTTCTTCCACAACATGAGACCAACATTTTTTAATCGTTTATCCTTTTTATTACAATCTTTTAAGAAGCTGATATTATACACACGAGTGTATTTTGCAAAGGCAAATAATAGTTAAAAATCAATAAATCAAAGGACACAATGGTCTATGTTTCGTAATGACGTAAATTTCTTACGCGAAATAGGGTTCAAAAACCGAAGTTAAAAAAAATATTATTTCGTATGTATGAGTATAATTACTGACGATCCTATCTTACTGGTAAATGGTAATATAATTATGTATAACAGTGAGATAGGACGGCAATAACATTTAAACTTTTGAGTTTTGGTGTATGGCATACTTTTTAATCTATTGTATTTTTGGATTTTTGTATTTTTGTATGTAACGAATAAACTCAAAAAGTACTGGACCGATTTTAATAATTCTTTTTTAATTAGAAAGCTACATTATCACTGAGTAACATAAGCTATAGTTAATACTAGATTAATATAGAAATCTTTAGTAATTCCTATTAAAACCAACCGAAGGTGTAAAAAAATTAGCCATAAAATGTCTTTCATCGCATACGCTGCGAAGAGTATTAATGATAGGACAAAAAATGTTCGACAATATTATAGAATATATCAATATCTACAAAAAACTTCGCGAGACCATGTGTCTAACTATTGTAGTTACATCACTATAACTACTTTTTTACATTTAACAAATTGATAGAAATGCCGATCAAAATCAGACCGTGTTATCCATACCATTTATAAATTTTTATCCAAATAAATAATTTAATATTCAAGACTGTCTCAATACCTGATGATTACTTTTTGAATTATTGAAATCGGACATTCCATTCAAAAGATATCATGAAATTAAAATAAAAATACGGGTCCCGCGGCCGGTCAGCTCGCACATGTTCCGCGGATCCCGATGATACCAACTGATTTGCCCATATCTTTTAAAAGGTTACAGTTCCCTTTAAAAATATCCTTTGCCCTAACAATAAATAAATCCCAGGGACAAACTTTTTCCATAGTTGGTATCGACTTAAGGAAAGAGTGCTTTTCCCACGGGCAATTGTATGTTGTACTTTCTCGAGTAGGATCTCCTGAAAATCAATACCTACGTTTTGTTGCCACCTACAAATACCACAGCCAACGTTGTGTACAGAGAGGCTTTAAAATAAGCATACAATTTTTTTCTAATTTAGTGATTCATGTTCGTTTTAATTAGCATGATTATAACTTAAATATCTGTACCTATTTATGTCTACCCGTGCGAAGCCGGGACGGGCCGCTAGTGTTTAATAACTTAAAGACGGAGAAAAGATACCGATAAGTCCCAAGCTCCAAAAATTGAACTATGACAATGTTGACAATAAAGATCTAAGTATCTGCTTCACATACCTACCTACATATTTTGACCAAAAGTGTGGCTTAATTGGTATAGAAGCAGAGCCTTGATATAAGGAGCTTTTAATGCTACTAACTGTAAACCGTTTCTAATCTTTCCTTGGACGGGATGTGTTACTCTAGAATTATTAATTGTCCACCATTGCCAAATGGTTACTTTACTATGTACTACGATCTAGCTTATGAGCTAATTAGTAATATTATTTTAACTTAAACTTTTTACTTATTATTATTTCCTTTAGTCAAAGTTCACTCCAATAACTGCCCTTGTGATTATGGCCTAGAAAAGACATGAATCATTATATTATGATTTGGGTTTGTTATTTTCCCGTGTTGCTGAAATCCAAGGAGTGGTTACCACATCACCGTGGGCAGCACCCTTGCACCGTTCCTCCCCCTGGTCACGTTTGAGAGCACAATCCTGCGCAAAGGAATACAATACAACCCACTGGAGAGGGCCTGCTTATAAATACGCTCGCGCTGACGATTGTGCGTCAGTCGTGTCGGCGTGCACCTCGCTCTCAAAATGAGGACGCTCACGATCATGGTGGGTGATACAGTGATGTGACGTAGTCCTGTCGATCTATAAGAAGTGATAAAAAATAACCTCAGTTTTATTATTACGAAAGTGACACATTATTTATCAGTTAGGGAAGTGATGATCATACTAGTATAAAAATCCGAATAAAAAAGTGTGAAAGTTTTAAATTTTGGAATTTAGACTGATTACATAGTTATATATATATATATATATATAGGTTGATTTTAATTACGGAAAATTAACGGGCCCCACGCGATTTAAAAAAGACTAAATAAAATCCACGCGGGCAAAGCTGCGGGCAAAATATTTAATAAAATAATTTCTATTGCTAATATGTGTTAAAAGTGTAAATTGTAATAAAGTGCTTGTAAATAAAGTTTTGGCTAAATTTACTAAAAAGTTCATCGCAGCTCTATGCGTATGCGGTTTCAGTGTACAACACGCGCGAAAGCTTCAGTCATTTTAAATATTTTTTAAAATTAGGAAAAACGAAGAAAATTTGAATTTCCTAATTGTTTTAATTTAAATAAAATAACTTCAGATCTTACTCGTATGAAAATAATAAATTCTTATTGCACAAATTATACGTGGCCACTATTTTAAAGTCTCACAAAACAAATATTTTAAATGTAGTCTTTTGCATCAAATCTCTATCTAAAATTCATTCTAATCATAATTAATTCACAAATAATAAGCTAGTGTGTTTTTATTGCAAATGAATTAATACAATTTAAAGTAATATTTTTTTCTAAGTACTTTACGAGTAGTAAAAATAGAATGCTCATTTATAAAAGTAGATTTATTATAATAATTATAGATTAGGTGCAGTTGGTTTTTGAGGTCTTCATAACAAATTAAATATTTATTTTTCAGTTATGGTTGTTGCTCGCGGTAGTGGCGGTTGTTGCGATACCGCTGGACGTTCCAGAAACAGATGTTTCAAGAACGAAACG
Source organism: Coenonympha arcania (assembly GCA_036785405.1). NCBI lineage: Eukaryota > Metazoa > Arthropoda > Insecta > Lepidoptera > Nymphalidae > Coenonympha > Coenonympha arcania. The sequence goes on from CM072082.1 coordinate 13,910,842, forward strand.
TACTGCCTCAGAATGGCACTCACCTCCAGAAGGAGTTTGGGAGAAAAAACTCGTCTGGAAGGAGGAGTTCAAAAAGATCTGGGTTAAAAAAAAGAAACTGGTCTGGAAAGTTGAGTGGAAAAAACACAAAGAACCGAAATGGATCACGGAAAAGGTTTCCAAAATTGAAGAAAAGCAAGTCCCGGCGTGGAAAATTGTGAAAAAACCCATAGTAAAGGAAATAAAGGTACTGTACATTAAAACACTTTTTCAAAGTTGTAGGGCTTAAACACGTTAAGCGGAGAGTTTTTGCGGCTTTTCTTCTCAATGCCCGCGTCCGCGTCACTTTGACGCTCTCTCCATTCAATCTGACACGCCGACCGTCAGCGCCCTTTGGTTCACATTCCGTTTGCACCTCTTTATCATAATGTTCAAAATTACAGTCTTATTCATAAAAATCCCTTCTGACAGACAGAATGACGAAACACGATAATTTACTACAACTAGTTGCAGGACTGCATTTCACAGTGCGGATTAAAATTTCTTTATTCAGAATTTCGAAAATAAACTTGCGGTGAAATATCGCTGTACGGACAGGCCCTAATATTGTTTGGAATTTGGTTCAATGACAGCTAAAGCTTGCAGAAGTAGCATTTTGATATACAGCTAAAAATAATTAATTATATACATTGTACCTATGTATATAAAAGTGTTCATGTAGGTAATATTCATTATTATTATTGTTAAAATAATCTAACTTCAATCGATTAATCTGCTATTATCTGGAAACGAATACCTTAGGCCATCTTGTCTTTTATTAAGGGCTTATTCAATTTATTTAGGGCGTAAGCTTCAGGCTGCCATAACATATAGAGCCGTTATTAGAGCATTATTTATAGCACTATTGAACATTTATGATTAAGAGTAATGTTTTTGAGAATTTTCTTAGTAACAAGCCGATGAAGCTTCTATATTTATTTTTATTTTTATGAATAAGATCGTCAGTCTACATTTATGAGATTATAAATAAATAATGTAATTATTTTATTAAACGAAATTTATATAAATGTACGATAAATATTTCCGTCGTTTACAGGTACCTATATGGCGAGATTTTAAGGTTGCCGATCACAAAAAAGTTTACAAGCCTGTCTGGAGGGTTATACAAGTCCCGATTACCAAATCTATACAAATCCCAGTGTGGAATAAGAAGTTTGTTCCAAAATGGGTCAAGGAGGGGGTACCTGGAGAAAAATACCTAGGAAAGGATGAACACGGATGGGAATATACGAGCCATGACCTATGGCGTAAAAAGTTAATCTGGCAACCTATTTGGGTTAAAAGTTATAAGACGGAGCACAAAGAGGAATGGGTAGACCAGAAAAAGTTAGAATGGAAGGAAGAATGGGTGAAAATCTGGCGATGGGAAAAGAAACAAGAATGGGCGATACAGAAAAAAGAGGAATGGGTATGTAATTATTAATGAAACATCGGTGATCGGGCAATGTGCATGCACTAACTTTTATAAGTCACTCATTTGACGTGTCATTTATAATTTTTACCTACTTTTACTACCTTACATGACATTATATCTTTCCTCTTAGAAAAATATAAATAGAAACAACTAGTAGGGCGCGTGGGTGCGCGGGCCACATGTGGCCCTCGTGCAGTCTTGCCGCCCATAAAACTATCGCCGTCATCTCCATCGCCAATTGGAATCCGATTAGCAGTGGCCTGAAAAAATTACCTAGGAGCACGGTCATGGTTTTAAAGATAGTTAAGGGCTGTTCCAACAAAAAATACCGCTGTACCTCATCGGATGAGGTGCAGCGTATTTTTGTTCGAGCAGCCCTTAACTATCTTTAAAACCACGACTGTGCTCCTCAATCATCATCCAAATCCTAGATCATCACTTATACCGACATTTTCCTCTGGAAATTTTTCATAGAAAAGTAAATCCCGCCATTTTGATTTTTTAAAATCGTCCCATATACTTTGAGACCCTGATCACCTCTTGCTAAGAAACCACTCTACCATCTTTTATACTTTCGGAGATAAACAAACACGAATTTTGTATGGCGGCCATTTGGAATCCGCCATTTTGGATTTTTTTAGATCACTGCCAATTGCATGAGGTTCTAAGTATTTTTTGTTTGGGCAGCCCCTACCTATCGATAGTATCCTGCCCGTGCTCCTCGACCGTCTTCGAAACCATCAATCATCAACCTTTCCCATATTTTTTCTGGGATTTCTCCGAACAATTGCGTCAAAACTTTGCATAGTTCCAAACTTTCAGTCTCTTCAACATTCGCCATACATTTTCTATGAAAAAATAAATTCCGCCATTTTTTTTCTATCCATCGAATAGACCTTCGGGTCTTGATCACTTCTTGACTTAAAACCGTTCTTCCATCTTTTATACTTTAATTTACTTTACTAATTTTGAAAACAATCGGCCCAGTAACAAAAAAGTTCAAAATGGCGGCCACTTTTTTAAATTTTGACCACAAATTCCTTCTCTATGCTTGCTGCCATAGTCAAATATCGATTTTCAAAGCAATCGGCCCAGTAACAAAAAAGTTCAAAATGGCGGCCACTTTTTTAAATTTTGATTACAAATTCCTTCTCTATGCTTGCTGCCATAGTCAAATATCGATTTAAAGCAATCTGCCCAGTAACAAAAAAGTTCAAAATGGCGGCCACTTTTTTAAATTTTGACCACAAATTCCTTCTCTATGCTTGCTGCCATAGTCAAATATTGATTTTCAAAGCAATCGGCCCAGTAACTAAAAAGTTCAAAATGGCGGCCACTTTTTTAAATATTGACAACAAATTCCTTCTCTATGCTTGCTGCCATAGTCAAATATCGATTTTTAAAGCAATCGGCCCAGAAACAAAAAAGTTCAAAATGGCGGCCTATTTTTTAAATTTTGACCACAAATTCCGTCTCTATGCTTGCTGCCATAGTCAAATATCGATTTTCAAAGCAATCGGCCCAGTAACAAAAAAGTTCAAAATGGCGGCCAAAAAATTCAAAATTTTTCCTCCTCGAAATTTGAATCTCGAAAATCCCTTTCTGAATACGAATTCATGATATACCTAATACCAACCTAGGTACCAAATTTCAGATCTCTACGACTTTTAATTTCGCTGGAATCCCTGGAACAACGCAAAAATTACACTTTTGTATGGGAAAATCCCTTAAAAGTAGGATTTTTATCCCTTCTCATTTGAATTTCTGGAATCCCCGTCTTAGTACGAATTCATGACCTAATGTCAATGTAGGTACCAAATTTCAGATCTCTACGACTTGTAGTTTTTCGGGAATTCCTGGAACAACAAAAAAAAATTACAATTTTGTATGGAGAAATCCCTTTAATGTACTATTTCTACCCCTTAAACATGGAATTTTTGGAATTCCCGTCTTAGTACGAATTCATGACCTAATATCTACCTAGATACCAAATTTCAGATCTCTACGACTTTTAGTTTTTCTGGAATGCCTGGAACAACGAAAAAAATTACAATATTGTATGGAGAAATCCCTTTAATGTACTATTTCTACCACTTAAACATGGAATTACTGGAATCCCGGTCTTAGTACGAATTCATGACCTAATATCTTCCTAGGTACCAAATTTGAGATCTCTACGACTTTTAGTTTTTCGGGAATTCCTGGAACAACGAAAAAATTTTACTTTTGTATGGGAAATACCCTTAAATGTATGATTTTTACCCCTTAAACATGGAATTTCTGGAATCCCTGTCTTAGTACGAATTCATGACCTAATATCTACCTAGATACCAAATTTCAGATCTCTACGACTTTTAGTTTTTCTGGAATGCCTGGAACAACGAAAAAATTACAATTTTGTATGGAGAAATCCCTTTAATATACTATTTCTACCCCTTAAACATGGAATTTCTGGAATCCCCGTCTTAGTACGAATTCATGACCTAATATCTTCCTAGGTACCAAACTTGAGATCTCTACGACTTTTAGTTTTTCGGGAATTCCTGGAACAACAAAAAAATTACAATTTTGTATGGAGAAATCCCTTTAATGTACTATTTCTACCACTTAAACATGGAATTACTGGAATCCCGGTCTTAGTACGAATTCATGACCTAATATCTTCCTAGGTACCAAATTTGAGATCTCTACGAGTTTTAGTTTTTCGGGAATTCCTGGAACAACGAAAAAATTTTACTTTTGTATGGGAAATACCCTTAAATGTATGATTTTTACCCCTTAAACATGGAATTTCTGGAATCCCCGTCTTAGTACGAATTCATGACCTAATATCTACCTAGATACCAAATTTCAGATCTCTACGACTTTTAGTTTTTCTGGAATGCCTGGAACAACGAAAAAATTACAACTTTGTATGGAGAAATCCCTTTAATATACTATTTCTACCCCTTAAACATGGAATTTCTGGAATCCCCGTCTTAGTACGAATTCATGACCTAATATCTTCCTAGGTACCAAACTTGAGATCTCTACGACTTTTAGTTTTTCGGGAATTCCTGGAACAACGAAAAAATTTCACTTTTGTATGGGAAATACCCTTAAATGTATGATTTTTACCCCTTAAACATGGAATTTCTGGAATCCCCGTCTTAGTACGAATTCATGACCTAATATCTACCTAAGTACCAAATTTCAGATCTCTACGACCTATAGTTTTGGCGGAATCCGTGGAACAACCAAAATACCTCATTCTTTTATATATATAGATAAATTCTATTTTATACACATTTCCTTCACAAGAAAAAAAAGTACTTAGTAATTTTAAATAGAAAACCCCAATTTCATTACGATTACAAAATAAGTTATTACAAAATACATTGCATTATAAACTCTTTTGCAAAAAACGGGCACTTAAGCAAAGAACTATTTTATAGTTACTATTAGTTTGTTTGACAATTTTAGGTATTGTTATCCTCAGAATTTTATGAATTAATTAGGAAGGAATAGTTTTCATCAGTTTTATCATAACATTTTAATTAAATTATTGAGAAATAATGTTTAAGCTCAAAACACTATTATTGTACCTGCTCGCTAAATAAAAATGAAACGCGTTAATTTCTTTGTTTTTCTTGAATACATTAAAAGCAGATAAAAGTTTAGTATTGAGTGTGACCCCCTCTTGCTGAAATCACAGCTTGCATTCTTCTGGGCATGCTAGCGAGTATATCTTTTATGGTTTCTTGGGGAATACGTTCCCACTCCGCGGTAATAACATTCTTTAGCTCTCTGATGGTCTGCGGAGCCGGCTGCACTGATCTCACTCTTCGCTTCAGAACGTCCCAGACATGCTCTATGGGATTGAGGTCCGGACTTCTAGCTGGCCAGTCCAAACGACGAATTCCGACTTCTAGCATATACGCTTCCACATCGCCAGACCGGTGGGCGCGAGCGTTGTCGTCCATAAAAATTGAGTTTTCGCCAAGAGCGGCTAAAGCGGGTTGTGCATAAGGAATTAGAACTTCTGTTGTGTATCGGTGTCCAGTCAGTGTACCGTTTTCGATGAAGACTAACTTCGTACGATCCATAAAATTTATTCCTGCCCAAAACATAACAGAGCCCCCTCCATAAGGTGTGATTTCCTCAAAACATGCCTCTGCAAAGCGTTCTCCTCGTCTACGTAGCACTCACCGACGTCGGTCTTCACCATGCAGAGATATCCTGGATTCATCTGTGAACAATACCTTATCCCAGTGTTCATGAGTCCATGACACGCAATTTCGAGCGAAGCTAAGCCTGGCAACTCGATGTCCACGGAGTAATTTAGGGCCGCGTGCCGGGCGATGACTGTGTATATTAGCAGCGAGAAACCTCCTCCTGACCGTCCATAGACTAATTTGCACGTTTCTTACTTCTTCGAGGCTGTTCTTGAGGGTCACATAAGAATATTTGCGATTTATCAAAGCTTGACTAACTAGAAAACGATCATCCCGTGGTTCGGTACATGTCTTTCTGCCAAAACCAGGCCTCCTCTTGACGGAACCGGTCTCTTGATAGCGCTGCCAGGTCCTTTGAACTGTCGACCGACTCACATTTAGCCTCTGAGCCACGAAGCATTGACAGCAACCTTCTTCAAGCAGCGCAATAATTTTGCTCGATTTCATCACTTTATCTACCATTTTCAAGATTGCTAAACAGCAATAACAATACTTTTAAATGTCAAGGACATCAGATAATTTAATAAAAATGACAAAAAGTTAATTAGAGTCGATATTAACTAATAGGGACTTTGCGCCACAAAATGGAGATAAAAGTTGTTTTCTTTGAAACCAGGCTCAGTCAAAAATTTGAATTTGGAATGTACTTTTATAAACATTATGGCACTTTTATAACTGGTAACATGTTCAAATCATTAAAACCTTTTTGGTATTTTATTTTTTTCAGCCAGGAAAAAAATAAAATACCAAAATCGAAACCGCCCGTTTTTTTTGCAAATGAGTGTATTTAATTTTATTTATTAGTACATACAATCAAAATCATAATAGTATTTTTTGTCCAAGCTAATCACGTAAAATCTTGCTATTTGATTAACATAGGCATAATGCACATGGTATGTTATGACTATAAGTTTAATTACTTTAAATATCATCCTGACAACTCATAGTCTTCTCACCGGCCTGTATTAATTATGTCAGCCCATATCTATCCGGATCCCTCACCATCCTGCAAGAACGAGTAATTTTAATAGTTATTTGTTATGCAAGGCCGCAAAATGGATTTTTGGGCCGAGTGTCAAATTTGAATGCTGAGCGGCGAAGGATTCTAGGGTTGAACCCTGAGCGCAGCGAGGGGTTCAAAGAATAGAATCCTGAGCAAAGCGAGGCATTCAAAGGACACGAGACCGAACAAAATTTGCGGCCGTACTTAACACAAAATTTTTCATCTCACCATAGCGAGGAAAATTTCAAGAACACTTGGATTGGCATTGCAATAACTTCACTCACTTAATTAAATCCACCTTAAATCATCACTCATTTTATTACAAAACAGTAATGAATAAAAACAAAATATTATTTTTTGTTTTTACTCATTACTGTTTTGTAAAAAAATGAGTGATGATTTAAGGTGGATTGTTATATTTAACATTTATCACGATTAGAAAAAAATATTGGGAAACTTTTTCTTTCTACTTTTATTTTGGATGCGTTCAGAAATATCAATTTCTAAGAACCAAAGATAATAGAAGATTAAAAAAATAACAAAAGTAAACATCATGGATAGATTTCCTTTTTAATTAATATAATTAAATAGGAGTTATTATTTTTATTGATATTCTAATTAAATGTAAAAACAAAAATAGTTATTTGTTATGCAAGGCCGCAAAATGGATTTTTGGGCCGAGTGTCAAATTTGAATGCTGAGCGGCGAAGGATTCTAGGTTTGAACCCTGAGCGCAGCGAGGGGTTCAAAGAATAGAATCCTGAGCATAGCGAGGCATTCAAAGGACACGAGACCCAAAAAAATTTGCGGCCGTACATAACACAAAATTTTTCATCTCACCACAGCGAGGAAAATTACTAGAAGAACACTTGGATCGGCATTGCTAGTATGTAAGATGTTGTCTTGAGTAATACTCTGCAATAACTTCACTCACTTAATTAAATCCACCTTAAATCATCACTCATCTTATTACAAAACAGTAATGAATAAAAACAAAACATTATTATTTATCACGATTAGAAAAAAAATGAGTTACTTTTTTTTCTACTTGTATTTTGGATGCGTTCAGAAATATCAATTTCTAAGAACCAACGATAATAGAAGATTAAAAAAATTACAATAATTAGATAAACAATAAATAAATACCATGGATTTAATTAGATTTCCTTTATAATTAATAAAAAATAAAAAATAGGAGTTATTATTTTTATTGATATTCTAAGAAAATGTAAAAACAAAAAGTAATGTACACCTATACAAACTCAAAGGTCGAACTTCGTTACTGACCGACTGACATTATTTAAAAAAAAAAAGAAGTCTTCAGTTTAATGGTGGCACTACACATGGCTATTTGTATTTGCCTATTTTTTATATTTGTCAAATAACTTCCACGTGTGGAGAGTATATTTGCCAAAATTATTGCCATATTTGCCTGTTTGGCAAATACAGCCAATAACATATTTGGCTCCATGAGGTCCGAAAATTGTGGCAAATACGCGATCATCCAATCACAAATACAAATAGCCATGTGTGGTGCCACCATTAGACATTATTATAGACGCAATACGAGATTACGTCATGTTCGAATTTAGAAATGCTTTGCGGCCCTAGGGCGGGAAAAGATTTCCATACTACTTTCCCGCCCTAGGGCGGGAAAGGATTTTCATACTACTTTCTCGCCCTAGGGAATATAATAGTATTTCCCGCCCTCATTTTGGGCATTAAAAATCTCCTTTCCGAGCGGGTGAGATGAAAAGTAATGTACTTAAACAAACTCTAAGGTCAAACTTCGTTACTGGCCGTATGCGTTTAAAAATAAAAAAGAAGACTTCGGCTTTAGACATTGGACATTATAGACGCAATACGACATTGCGTCTAGTTCAAATTTAGAAATGCTTTGAAATTCTTTTGGGGCCTAGGGAATATAATATTATTTTCCGCCCGCATTTTGGGGATTAAAGATCTCTTTTCCGAGCGGGTGAGATGAAAAGAACATTTCTCTCTCGTCGTGTTATATTTCTCTTTGTATGCAATTGTTTATTTAGTCTTTTTCAAATACTTTCAGTACTATATATTTTTCCGGCACTCGATGTAAAATTTCCACAACAACGACACAATTCACCCACAACGTGCAACAGACATTAACTTGAATTCAGTCTGGCTTCTTGTTTTCACTTCCATATTTTTATTCGCCGCTTATTCAGACTCCACGCATCGGCTGTGTTTTTGTCGAAGAAAAATAATCATGGCGGGAACAATATACTTTCCAATCCATTAGGTATTATCTTTAATTCACGGGTAATCACGACTAAAAAAATGTTGTTTGTTTTCTCACAAACACTTGGCCTAATTAATAGTTCTATGCTTCAACTTTAGTATACTTTATCGTTGCATTACAGGTGGAGGAAAAGGTCCAGATTTGGAAAACCGTAAAAACTGAAGTATGGGTGCCCGTTGAAAAGAAGATATGGGTATGTACTAATCACTTGTAAATAAAACTTTCTTTCATACTTATAATATTGTTTAATGTTGACGTAACAGCAATTATTTACAGTAATTATTTAATTATTAATTAAAATATCAAATATTTTATTTTATTTTATTTTATTTATCATTAGGATAGCCAACAGTTGATACATTACATTTCATACAATAGATATTACAATTCACAAAAATTCATGGTAAATGCTCAACCTATTATAGGCCATCACAACATGCGCTTTAGTTAATTTTAGTTAAAGTTAATATCAATATAAAATGCCGAATGCGAGTCCCGGAATGCCCGAATGTCTTGTCGTTTTTCTATTTATAGCTTTTCCTTTATCCCACCAATTTGGAAAATATCTTACCCCGAGATCTCACACTACTTTAAAAAGCCTTTCATTGGCTGCCTTGCTCAATTTTACCAACTGTTATAACATCCCAATCTGTCCCTTATGCCATTGGTTAGTTTACAGACAATCTTACCAACGTTCATAAAAGGCAGACCCCTGTTATTGGTCAACTCAACCACAGATAAAACCAAAGTTAGCATAGAGTTAAATGTTGCCAGAGCAATAATTTTAAATTATTCGTGTTTTTCTTTTCCAAATATTGTGGAATAAATGTATATGTGTAACGACAGGTTGAGAAGTGGCATCAAGTTAATATCCCCGTGTGGCAAACTACTGAAGTTCCCGCCTGGAAGAAGGAATACAAACCTGTTTGGCAAAAAGTATGGCGACCTATCCACCATGAACACCACGAGGAGCATCATGAGGAGCATCATGAGGAACATCAGTGGCATAAGTAACTCATCAACTCTGTCAAGATGTAATAACCACGTAGTCATTTATTAAACTAATGTTACCAGCGAGGCCCAAGAGTTAGGAGTTGATATGTTGAGTTGTAAATACTGTTATGGATTGTTTTATCTACTAAAAATGCTGGTAAGCATTTGCCAAGCAAACACTTTAGGCGTACGCCGACGCGAATGCTCTCTTTTGTGGCGATTGCGAGAAGTTCCGATTATTATCGCTTGCGAATGTAATTTGGTTTTACGTGCGCCTATAGTGGTGAACTTTTAGTATTGTATTTACAAATAGTTGCTTTTAAATACAGCATTAAAAGTTTACTATGGCATCTTACTGGCATCTTAGTCACCAATTATTATTATTTAAATTAATAGTTACTTAGATTAATTTCTGGAAATGTCGTCCAGTCATATTTTGTTTGATTTTTACAAATGATTTATGATTGCACCATATTCAGTTCTTATGTGATAGTTGGCGACGATTTCCACATTATCCACCTTTAAGTCTTTAGTATAATTCAATAATAAATAAAGTAAAGTATTATAAATATTTTCTGAAAAACGGTCAAAATTAAATTTACAAAAAAAAAACCTTTACTTATTAGGAAATTAAATATTATAAAAAGTGTTTTAATTGGGTATTCAAAAGTATTATGGTCTATGAACCTAATAAGATTAAAAAAATGGAAAAAAAAATTGTAATTTTAAGTGAGATAGCAAGACAAAGCGTTTATGAAGTGAAAGCTCAAACTAATGCTTTGTCGGTTTATTGATAACTCGATGAAAATTAAACTGGACTTGCTCTTAATTATGAAGATTTAAATATTATTTGGAAAGAGGAATAGAAAAACAGATCTTGAAAAGGAATAAGAAATATTTTGACCGTCGATACTTAAAATACTCAAAATTGGATGAAGGGTTACCAAAAATTATTATTATTTATATGTTTGTTTTGCCACAGTTAGTTCTTATTTATGGATAAGCGAATTGTTATACCATTATGATTTAAAGTACAATGTTGTTTTTAGGTTGTCCGAAAATATATAAAAACAATTTAAGGATAATAAATAATGATAATATGTATGCACTTTTATTTTATCTTCCTATAAATATCATAATTCATGATTGCATCAGTAATATCATTATAATCATTAGTATCTTAAAGATTAGTAATATTGTTTGAGTGGTTAAAGGCTCTTTATGTTTAACTAGCTGACCCAGCGCACATGAGGGATATAAAAAATAAGTTACGATAGACCTACCGAACATACACAGAAAATTTCATAACAATCGGTCGAGCCGTTTGAGAGGAGTTTTGTAAAAAAATTGGCACGATTATTTTATATATTACTAGCTGGCCTGGCAAACATTGTTTTGCCATTAGGGTTATAAAAATAGCTGACGACCTACTCTTAAATCTATCGAACATACACAGAAAATTTCATACAAATCGGTAGAGCCGTTTTGGAGAGTTTGGTAACAAAAAGTGGCACGAGAATTTCGTATAAATTAGAGGAGATAGAGAGATAACAAAGTCCTGCCTTACTCACTGGCTTACTATTGTCCTAGGACGTATAAAATTGAGTAGTTATAATGAGGAATTATTTCAGAAATGGGTGCGGTAAACGCTTGATAGCGAGAGCAGGTCAGTTAGAAATAAATAAAATTACGACAAAATTAGAATATGAATATAGGTAGCAGTAGATAATATAGCAATCCTTAAATAGCGTCAAGTTTGGGTAAAGTTAACTAGTCCAGTTCAGAATGAATTGAAATACAATTTGATTTCAAATACTTATGGCGGTAATAAGATCAGCAGTTAATTTACTTTACAAGCAAGTTAAATCCTACAAACCTAATAATGATTCCAGAGTAATTTTTCACGTCTATAAAAGGCATTGAAGTAAATCTTCATAAAAAATATGTGTATTGTGTTCACTAGTAAGAAAACTCAGGATATGGGCATCCGAACGATTTATATAAACCTTTTTCGTACAAGCAAACAGTAGCGCCGTCTGTCAGAAATTTATAGGTGGCCGCTGAGCGAACTATTGTTGTAGTGTGGCCTTACTGTTGATAGCAAAACAATCATTTTTGGGACCAATAAACTGGCGGCGTTTTTCGCATTGTCCGCCCTGTCCAGGGTACATGTCCTTTATAGTTTAGGCATCTTGTATATCAAGATATTAAAGCTACGCAAAAAGGTATGTTTGTTACGAATGGCATAAGACCTTTTGAGAATTTTGGTCCATAACATCGAATCCGAGAAACTCGTGTCTTAGGTTTACATAACAGTGTGATATAACAAGGATGTAAGTTAAAATTAAATATGGTATTTCCTTGATAGCCACTCGCGGAATTCGTATTTGCGTTTCCCATTTCAGCAGGTTTCCCCTGCAATCATTCCCACGCGAGTTTCGTAACGTAAAATAAGTAGGCAGTATCTAAATGTTCAAAATGCATTGAATGTTACATGATATTATTGTTGGGTTTAATTTATCAACTCATAAAATAACATATTGATACACAGCGAAACACCTTTGCACAGAAACCGAGTTAATTGCAGTAAGTACACATCGTCTATTAAACACGAATAGAACATCAAAACAACGTCGTTATAATCAACTGCATTTGTTTAGTATATTTGAATGGAGGTTGTCTTACTAAAATTGCATAAGAGACAATAATTAGCTGAGCTCAACTCGTACGGTTATATGGTTAGAAAGCTTGGTGTGCGTTAACTTTAAATGGATGGACCAGTGTATTATAGCTGCGGGCATTCTGCTAAGCGCCAAATTGTATTCCACATTATTCTGATGACGTCAGATAAGCGTAGGTAGAAACTACACTACGTTACGTTGCTGTGAGTACTGTGATGTAATAATTATGGCATACACGAGGTGCAAACGTAATCCGCCTGCGTGACGCGCAATGCGTCCATGGTTCCTAAGTATGTGATACTTTTTGACCACTTAAAACAATTCGATTGTGTAACACTACCGGAAGATATTTTTAGTATGCGGGGCACATAGCGCATAAAAATCATGAATGTCGGAGACCCAAAGCACTTAGGTAATGGCGAGTCTGCACCTGGAAAGCAAGCCTCCAACCAGCCGGAATGATGACCTGAATAATTGCGAGGGAACCTCTGGATCCAAGCGGCACAAGACCGCTGATCGGAGATTCTTTTTGGATGTTTGCTGTGAAAGTTCATTGACTATTTCAATGATGATTTATTTCTATGATGTGGACGACCTTGATTACAAATAAAGCCATGCTGCTATTGAGCTATATCTTCTCTATAGGTATATATAAAAGTGTGAGGCATTTTGGTTGTCCCACGGATTCCGCCAAAAATATATGTCGTAGGGGCTGAAATTTAGTACCAAGGTTGATATTAGGTCATGAATTCGTACTAAGACGGGGATTCCAGAAATTCAACTTTTTAGAGGTAAAAATCGTACATTTAAGAGATTTTCCAATATGAAAGCGTAATTTTTTCATTGTTCCAGGGATTCCGGCAAAACTAAAGATTATAGAGATCTGATATTTGGTACCCAGGTTGATATTAGGTCATGAATTTGTACTAAGACGGGGATTTCAGAAATTCAAATTTTAAGGGGTAAAAATCGTACATTTAAGGGATTTTACCATTCAAAAGTGTTTAAGGGATTCCCGCAAAATTTGGTATCTAGATTGATTTTAGGTCACGAGTTCGTATTCAGAATTTCGATTTTTTTGTTATTGATAAATCGATATCTGACCATGTTAGCAAGCAAGCACGGACGGACGAACGGACTTAGTAACGGGCCATTTTCTAATGGCCACCGAATTAAACTTTTTTGTGACGATCGAATTTTTTCGAAATCAATAGTGACTATTATGCCAGCAAGCATAGAGAAACATTTTGTGGTCAATATTAAAATAAATGGCTGTTAAGACAGGCGCCTGGCCTACTAGTTTTTAATATTTGTGCTGAGTTGAGCTTGTGTTAGACTAGCACACAGCTATAGTAGCACAGCAGGGGTACACCGTAATTCGTACGAGGCTCTCGAATACCACTGACATTTCGGATGAGAGTTAGTAGAAATTAAATGTCACTTGTTTAGTAATATTCTCAAAAGTGAGTGATTCTTTCTCTTGTAAGTTGTTGTTTTGATGGGTTAGTTAAGTGTGAGTCGAAGTGACATGTTTATAAGAATGTTTTAAAGTCTATTTCACTTTTATAAAAGTATCCCGGTCAAGAATCTGAAATGAAGACTAGCAACTAGCCAAACATGTGGCAACTCAACTGCAATATGCACTTGACCAGCATAGTGGGCTAAAGCAAAACTCATTGCAGTCTTAGTGATTCTCTTCAAATATCTTGTAATTCTTTTAGAACAATCGGGCATAATATTTCTAGTATTTACTTTTCCTTAATAAGGTCAATAATATTTAATAATATAGTTACAATACGCATCAATACTGCTATTTGCCGTTAATAAATAGAGCTCACAGATCACAGAGCTTACCAAATAGGCACGTTCATAATCAGCTTTTCTATTAGGTATTTAGATATTGTCGTCACGTTATCAATAGAAACCTAAATGTACAATAATGTGCCTGAATATTATAACTCACGCACAAGATTATATCACTGTTATTTGCATGACTTTCACTCTTCGAATATAACGAGAATCAATAATAATTAAACTTAAGTGTAAGATATCTTAGGAAGGCTTATAAATGCAATAGTTACCAAATATAAGTTCTAAACTTAGCAACCCCAAGTGTTAAAGATGAATAATGATCTCTATCGACAAAAACTTGACATGGATGCGAATGTATCCAAATGTTTAGGTGTGCTGTTCGAATAATACTATTATACCTACTCGTAATTAAGATTTACCTCCCCTCCTCCCCAGATAAAAGAAAAATTGCTTTAGCGTATGATTATATCTTTGATCAATCGTAAAAAACCGTATTCATCGTAATCGTAATCATTTACAAATTCTGCCCCCCGATTGGTAATTTGTAAATGATTACGATAACGATGAATACGTTTTTCTTACACAATCTAGGGGCAGACTCCTGTATCCAAGTGCAATGATTTCGGGGTTAAATATTATTTGGGCGTCGAAATTTCAAAATGAAATCTATAGCTTGTACACGAAACGGCTGTAGCAGCAGATTAAGATGCCGTAACTTGAATGAATAATTTTGTTACGGTATTTGTGCAAATCCGTAACTTAATTGAGTGAAGCAGCCGGAAAAAGTAGTATAACTATAAATAAGATTCCGATTAAAAGTTCGGACAGTGTAAATAGGCTCTTGAGTGCCACAAAAACTTTATAAGTGGCTATACTTTATGGTTTGATCCCAAAAAAAAAAAACAGATTGCATCTTTAGAGTTGCCGGAAGAGTCACGTTTTTTTGATGATTCACGATAGAGACTCGCTTTTTTAGGGTTCCGTAATCCGTAACCAAAGGGTAACAGGACCCTGTTTCTTAGACCACCGTCAGTCTGTCTGTCTGTCACCAGGCTCTATCTCTAAAACCGTGATTGATCACAGAGTATGATGTATTTATTTCTGTTGCCGCTCTAAGCCGCTATAACAACAAATAATTACATAAAAATACTTGTTGTTAATTTGTGTTTATTAAAACCTTATTTTATGTTTTATAGGTACTTATTTTTAGTTTTTGTTTCCTTTTTTAGTTTTTTCCCGTATTTGTTTTATGTTTTTTTAAGTAGGTAGGTACTATTTTAATAACTTATTTAAATTTTATCGATTCAATTTATTTTATATCTTTCTTTCAAAAAGGAATAAAAAATATATTTAAGGAGGACTCCCATACAACATTTTGCTGTTTTTACAGGCAATGGTACGGAATCTTTCGTGCGAAAATCTACGAGTCTAACTGGTATTGGCTTGTTATTTCAAGCACTTATTCGGTCAAGTGTTTATTTGTAATGTGAGGTGTATAAAGGTGGTATAAACACTGCAATTCAAAATATTATCTTTGTTTTTTGTTACATGCACGATATGTAAATATAATTACTTATTAACTAAATTCTATGTTATAATCTTTGTTTTTTGTTACATGCACGATATGTAAATATAATTATTAACTAAATTCTATGTTCTTAAGTTTATATGATTGTGACGGACGAATGGACGAACACTGGATGGAGCGATTGGTGCACTAATGATTCCAAAAGTGTTTTGGCAGACTGATCAGATACCACCACCATCACTAACCCCCTCTCCAGATTATCATCGGTTATCACGATCATTAACCTCCTCTCGAGATTATCATGGGTTATCACGATCACTAACCCCCTCTCGAGATTATCATGGGTCATCACGATCATTAACCTCCTCTCGAGATTATCATCGGTTATCATCATCACTAACCCCCTCTCCAGATTATCATCGGTTATCACGATCATTAACCTCCTCTCGAGATTATCATGGGTTATCACGATCACTAACCCCCTCTCGAGATTATCATCGGTTATCACCATCACTAACCCCCTCTCCAGATTATCATCGGTTATCACGATCATGAACCTCCTCTCGAGATTATCATGGGTTATCACGATCACTAACCCCCTCTCGAGATTATCATCGGTTATCATCATCAGTAATCAGCCGCAGTCTCCGCAGAGTTATTTATCAGTGAAAGATTATTTTGGAATTATTAAAAGTTTTTCGGTGATAGCAGCATTGTTACACTTAATTTTTTTTACAACATTATACATTTCAGCTAATAATTTTCAGTAACTGCAGTGAGAAGGAGTATATAACTTGGTAAAATACAAACTTCTTCTTAATCCCCTTAGGGAGTAAATTTTAATAATCCTTTCTTAGTCAAATTTGGAGTTTCTAATTTCAACGATTTTCAATCAGTCAGCCGGTCAGTTTCTTTTTTTATATATTTAGATGAAAAACGCCATAGGCCATAGCAGTCAATTCTATCAAACTTATTTGAAAACAATGCACAGTTAAAACTTAGACACTAATTTGATAGGCGGAATTTTAGCTGTAGGCAACTTTTCGGCCAAGGCAAAAATAATCTTGAATCAAAAAGACAGGAAGCTAAAGCAATTTGCATTGTTTCCTCAAATCTATGTACATAAAACCCACACTTGTACACCAGTGTGTTACGATTGAAATCTTGTAACTGAACGAAAAGCAGTCGAACCTTGAGGCTGGTCTTATTGTCTCGAGAATTTTCTCACCGTATCTCATACTTACGCATATTGATCATTAAAATTTTATCTCGAGACTGTATGGCTGAATTTGTAAAGATTGTTCTGACTTACTTAAGTGATACTTATATAAATACTAGCTGACCTGGCCACGCGTTGCTGCGGCTAAAGTTTTTGTTATATTAATAAATTAAAATTGCGACTATAATTTGAGATTTAAACTATCCTATCTCTCAAGTTGGACCAAATGACAGATATTCACGAAGTTTGAACTAAATCGGTTCAGTAGTTTAGGAGTCCATCGCGGACAAACATCGTGACACGAGATTTATAAATATATATTAAGAATGTTTACTAGCTGATCCGGTAATCGTTGTTTTAACATTAGGAATATAAAAAAAAGCTTATGACCTACTTTCAGACCTGCCGAACATACTTACGCCGATAATTTCATAACAATCAGTTGAGCCGTTTCGGAAGAGTTTGGTTACAAAAATTGGCGTGAGAATTTTATGTATTAGATATTTCTATGTTTTTTTTTAACTTATGTTTTTATTATTAGGTTTATTACTTAATTTTCCCTAGATTATAAATCAGTGCAACATATACACATTCATCGATTCGGAGGAATACTTTGACGCTTAAAAGTATTTTTCTTTTACACTCTTTTTTTATTTGTTTTCTTACTTTTTTACCTATACTTCTTTTACCTATACTTTACATGCTCAATGCAGTCTTAATTATCGCTTACGATTCTACATTATTAAGTTTTATCAAAGCGAAAGTTTTAAAAGGTTTATGCAGCGAGCCTTTGCATGTCTCGAGATTCTATATGTTGTTCAATTCTGTAGGAAATTTTTCTTAAGTAAATAAAACCTGAAACCGAATGAGATCACAAATAACTTTAAAACGGAGCAACAGTTTCACTCAGAACAAGACTCAAGATGTCAATATGTGTTTTAAGGCAGACATTTCGTAATTTTAAAAACTGAAGAGACAAAATGTTAAAGAAACGGATCGAAAGATACGAGATTGTTTAAATTGCGTGTCTGTTTAAAACCGTAAGTGATAAAATATGTAATGTAGGTCTCTTAACTGACATAAGCCCGTATGTTAAAGTAAAAGTACGCATCACAATAACTGGGGTTCCGTACCAAAAAAGCAAATATTAAAACCTTATTTTGCGAATTTGTCCAATTTACTATTCACGTAGAAGCTAATAGGGCAAATAGAAAATAGGCAGATAGAATAATGGGAACCGGCATAAGTAAGTATGGGCAGTATGGGTAGTTGTGCCTCCAGTTTGTATCTATTTTTTTGACAAACCACATGAAATTGGCAGCCATCATAATAATAGTTTTCCAGTTTGCTGATGGGCTGACTTGTTCGTATATGTAACTCTTGTGATACTACATAGTTTATCTAGTTTACGTAACAGCTGTAATGTATCCGTTAACGCCTTATAAAGCTTGCTCAGCAAGACTAGCTAGCACCCTGGGCGAGATTTTTACTACACGTCCCAGTCTGTAAAGTAACTTTAGCAGTTACGCCTAACGCCTGCGTTTCCGTGATTTCTCTTTTGATATACTTGTTCTATTAGTCGTCAGTATTCTTGTCCGGAATATAACCTCAGAAACTCAAAGCATACTCTATAATTATGACAAAAATATTTTCTTTAGAAGTTGAATTGAGGATTTAATTATATTTGTCTTGAAAATATAGTTAATTGAACTGTTCATTAGGTAAGTAAGTCAAGTGCTGCCTTATAATAGTAGATTAAACAACATCATAAAATATCGGCTCAATGCTCGACTTAGATAGCAATCATCGCGTTCGGATCAGGGGATAAGCATCTCGGATGAAATGGGTTTTATGACCGAGTAATACTAATTACTTTTCACTTTCGAGGAAATAATTTCCAGTAAAAACAAAAATTCTGTGGCAAAATACCTAATAACTCATGTTTGATTTGAATTCTTATTAATTTTTTTTTTTCTTAATTGAGACGTTCATTCGTCTATTTTATCATTCATCATATCAGCCTGCGGACGTCCACTGTTGCAAATAGTGAGCGCCACCACGCCCTGTCCTCAGCTTTCCTCAACCGCTTCCCGCCACCCACTTAATGTCGGCGGTCCAACGAGCTGGATCAATCTATCATTGCTGTTATTTAATTTGGGTAGGTACGTGTAGATATTATAAAATTCATAGAATAAGTAAATAGTTCTCATTTAAGAAATGTGCCTAGATACGTAATCGTATCGTAGGCTGGTTCATCGATCCAATTAAGATCATGTACAGTAATAAACTTGAGATTGAATTTGTTTCTGAATTGTAGCATTAGTCATTCATCAAAGGGCAAGGCTTTTCTGTCGGTTCATTTTTATGGAATCTTTCAATGCGTGTCATACCTACACAAACCTTATGTAAGTAAGTGGGCGTTACTTTCGACAACCAAAATACCTATAAAGATAAAAATCATACATAAGTAAATTAAGATTCTTGATGACCTTTGACTTTTCTTTACACCCTAGAAGCTAATTCTTGACGGGAGATTCAGAGAAGATGCTGCAGGCGAAGATATACTAACTTGGAAGGGTTAATAAACTTTAATCGTACTAACTTAGGGGTAAGTGACCCCTAACGGTTACTAAACGGCATCGTACCAGAACGTTAAATAGTTTGGCTAAGTCTTTGCCTTCTTACCTTTATATCATAGCATGACAAGAAGCCGGGAGCGTTGGCATCCTTATGTGTTAATCATCCAACAAAATTGCATGATACGTTTTTGTTAATGTTAGGTTAGGATGAAAAACTAATAAAATTTGAATGTCGCCGACTGGTAGGGCCGAAACACATTAAACGTAATATGACTAATCTATAGAAGTGTGAAAAGAGGATCAGACCTTATTGAATTTCTTTTCATTCCAACAATAAGCTGGGTGTGGGTTTCCTCTAATAAGAGGAGTTTGGGAGTTTGACAACCGAATGACGTAGTGGTAGCGAACCTGCCGTATGCGCCGGAGGTCGTGGGTTCGATTCCCACTACTGGTAAATGTTTGTGTGATGAGCATGAATGTTTTCCAGTGTCTGGGTGTTTTTCAATATATTATATTTATGTATATTAGTATGTATTTATATTTATCAGTCATCTAGCACCCATAACACAAGCTATTGCTTACTTTGGGGCTAGATTGCGATGTGTAAAATGTCCCGTATATATTTATTTATTTATTTATTTATTTATAAGTAAGTAGAGGAAGACCCAAGTTTATCTTTGGATGGATTGCGTGAAAGTCAATGCGTGAAAGAGGATTGCACGTTGACAGCTGATGGAATGGAAGAAGACTCAATTACTGGCCTGTCGAACCCGGGAACTTTCACTAATTTATCAAGGAATTCCACGGGATTTGCAAAAAAAAAACGAACTTAACGTAGCCGAAGCCGCGGGCAACAGCTAGTATTATAATTTTCTTAATTTTGATAAATAGGTTTAATTATTTCTTTTTTTAACGACTTACAATATAAGGCCAAAAACGCTTTATTGAATGAAAAAAAATTAACTGTCAAATCTATCCAGCTATTTGGAATATACGAGGTAATAAGGAAAACAAACAAATATAAAAGATACGTGCGTAAAACATAACCCTTGCTTTGGTAGTCGGTCAATAAAACCAACTAGTTTAAGGGACGATTTTTCAATCGCCAGACTAACTGAAGAATAAATATGACGTTTTGACAGCTTTTCTATGGCATATGCTTCAAATTTATTCCTCTAATAGCTTTTCTGGCGATTGAAAAATCGGCTCTAAAGATAGTGAGTAACGTATGAGGTACTCGTTGCCACGCATACGTGTTTCCGCGAAGCACTTTGGATCGACACAAATGGGATCGGCTAGCTGTTACGCAAATCGCGGACCTTTTCCGATACTCAATCATTGCGTCATTACTTGTACAAACCAGGTCCGAACTAGGATTTTGGCTTATCGTAAGCACTTTTTTTTTTTCAACATCCTTACTCCTCAGCACATTTTAAAATATACGAGCGAATATATATTTGACGACCGAAGTAGTGGTAGCGTACCTGCCGTCTGCGTCGGATGTCATGGGTTCGATTCCCACTACTGGTAAATGTTTCTGTGATGAGAATGAATGTTTTCCAGTGTCTGGGTCTTTTCCAATTTATTATATTTAAGTATATTAGTATGTATATATACTTATCAGTTATCTAGTACCCATAACACAAGCTAACGCTTACTTTGGAGCTAGATTGCGATGTGTGTCATGTCCTGATATATGTATACCTATATTACCTTATCAGTTAAATTCGACAGTGTGCGGGCGTAACTAATGACGTAATAAATATCTCGTCCCACATAAATAAAACCTCTTTCAAAGCAAGTCCCATTCTAATAAATAATTAAATGTATCAGGACATTACACACCTCGCAATCTAGCTCCAAAGTAAGCGATAGCTTGTGTAACTAGAGAACTAACAAATATATATAACACTTAGTATATATAAATACAATATTATATAGAAAAACATTCAGTGGAAAACATTCAAGCTCGTTACACACACGAATCCAGTAGTGGTAATCGAACGTATGACATCCGACGCTGAGGGCGGGACGGTAGGACCATTACTGCTGCGCCAATAAAAGGATTTTATCAGTCAGCGCAGTCAGCGGTTTTGTAAGCAACGTACTCCTTATATTTATTTAACTCATTTAATCACCCAATATCCCGTTTCAAAACTTCACAAGAAAGGAAGATATTATGATTCTCGATTCACGTAATTAGTACTTAAGCACGTACGCGTCATGTGTACCTACTTATCCCAAGGGATAAAGCAAAGCAATACAGTATTGCTCTATGATCATGTTATTCTGTTATCGACATCATTAAATGTGGCATTTGTTTTTGTGGTGATCGTCATACGTTAAATGTATGATAATAACGGTAGTACTTTTTCCTGGCAACTGTATAATTTCTGGCAAACAACGTATCTTCCGAGTCGAGAATTCCTGTGTAGCTATTAACCAATAGAGAATGATCATCATACATAGTGATCGTCTGAATACGGGCCTGCTTTAACACCTTTTCGACGATGTAAAACGTTTAAGTAAAGTCTCTGTCTTTGAATGCAGATAGCACGTAATTAGGAAATGTATGTACATATGGAACGATAGGTCTACGTAATCTTGACTTAAAAACAGTGATTGCAATGAGAGAATCGCAGCATATTCTACCATTATAATTAAGTTTTTCATAATACTTGTGCTCCTCGTGAGTTCCTTTATTAAAATGATTCATAATTTTAACTAACCGACTTCACAAAAAGAGTTTTTTTATTCGATCCATTTGTATCTGTGTGTGTATGTATGTTTGTTCCCGATTATCTAGCGTTAGGCTAAACCGATTTTGATGGTTTTCTAGAAAATATTTGTTTAATTCTGCCAAAGCTTTTAGTATTTATTAACCAACTTCACAAAAACAGTTGGTTCTTAATTTTATCCCTATGTATTTTAGTTCACCGAGAATAGCTTTTAAACGATTTGATAAAAATTAAAATAATTATCATTGGGTAGTAAATGTAAGTATCTTATATACAGCATCCCAAAAATATATCAAAATTATAACTATATATAAATAGTATAAAAAATCAAATTAGGCAATGTTTTCACGTATTTTCCATTAACCACAAATTACTTAGACTTAGACTTAAACTTAGATTAAGATTTAGACTTAGACTTAGAAATAGACCTAGATATAGACATGGACATTGATATAGACTTAGACATAGACTTAGATATAGACTTAGACATATACTTAGACAATAGACATAGACATAGAATTTGGAGTTAAGAGAAAAGAAAAATTTGCAGAAAAAAATATTAAGAGGGAAAAATAAGAAATTCTAATTTTATGGAAAGTATCAAAATTATTCGATCCATCGATAATTATTTTACAGTGGTGCTCAATGTCACTTTTCAACTACCTTTTAATTTACCTAAGTAAACTGACTTATTTTTACATATACCTAAGCAGACTGTTTATTTACTGTTGTATTTTCATTTATATACATATATATATATATATATATATATGTATATTATGTGTATTTACTTTATTTATTTAGTACACCCCTTCCGCTTTCTTTAATCTTTATAATATCCTCTACCCTAAGGTTGCCTGGAAGAGATCGCTATTTTAGCGATAAGGCCGCCTATTGTACATGCTGTATTTGTATTTGTGTCTATTGTTTTTGTTTTGGTGTACAATAAAGCATATTTTACTTTACTTTACTTTTTACTGTATCATCTGTAATCTATCAAAGACGCCTATACACAGTATATAGTATTAAAAAAAAACTTCGCGACAAAAAAAAATTGCTAATCAAAAAAGAAAGGGTCACTGATTTAAAAGACGGATATTAAAATTTAAAGTAGTTCCATTATATATTTTAAAGTAGTTACATTATATTTCGTACAATACAAGTACAGTAGAAGTAAGATTAATCAGATTCCGCAGACAGATCGAGTAGTTCAGTGACAGTACGTGACCATCTCTTCATTGGTGCAGGGCTTGAGGCAGCACTCGTCGACCACCCCTCGCTTCTCTCTGGTGCTGAGCCCGCGGGCCCTGCTCATAGGGATCCACGGCCAGCTGGACTCCAAGCCCCGGGCAGCGCTCTGCGACTCCGACCTCTTGATGAGGTTGCCGTTGCACGCGGCATCCAGCGCTATGGCGAGGCGTCTCCCACAGTAGTACGAACCTTCGGACCTCACCAGCCCTAGAACAAAAGAGCGGTTTGAAGTAATAGACGTATCCGCAGGACCATGTCGTGTCGCCAGTTTACTTGTAAAAAACGTTTGTTTATAGACCACGGTCCACGCTGATGTCAGTCCGCACTTGAGTTTCCCCAGGAACAATTACCGCCATGATGTGGCATATTAGTGGTGCAAAACGGCGCTCCTTTTTTTGTACGAAGAAAGTTGACATAAATGTTTAAATGGGTTCGTCCTCAGGTTCATATCGGTGTTTGTAGCGGATCAAGGATGGGTCCAAGCTCATCAGCTCACAGTAGGACAGCGTTGAGGGTATTTTGAAGTTCGTATAATTACAAGAAGGCAGTGTTTTTGAGTCTCGACTAGCAAACAAAATACATCGAATCCGCATCCGTTGTAAGTACCTACAGATTACGACTGTTAACGAGTAATTTAAGAACCAAAAGACTACAAGCACAAATAATATTAAAATCGACGTCAAATTTATTACACCCATCGTTTTGCGTCGCGGGTTAAAAAAAAACAATCCTGAGGATTCAAGTGCTTACCCAAGCAAGCGAGGAGTACAAGTACCGACTGGATCTTCATGGCTGGTGGATGCTGTGTGAGAGCTGAGGGTTTGAAAGGTAATGTGCTGAAACCATAGATTTCAGGAGCTTTTATACAGTTTACCTGATTCATTAATATTCCTATGACGTGTGCTTTTCAGAGTGTTAACCCATTAACGACCGAGGGACATATTTGTCCCAAAAACTAATTTGTCTATTGCGGAATATATCTGTGGCTATTTTTCACTTATTTGAAAGTGGTAAACAATGCATATGTCTAATATGAATAGGATCTTAACTATCTGATTTCAAAGAAGCAATACAAAGCTCGGAGGTATAGTTAAGGTCGGTAGTTTTTCAGCAAGACAACAACTATACTTATGAGTGTAGGTACTGCAGTAAGGTCACAAGAGGTCAACGTCTTCCTCACATGTTATGGAAAAATTAGAATAACAATATGCCTAAATCATGCTGAAAATAAAATAGAAATTTGCACAAACAATAGGAGTGCCACGTGTGAAAATTCGTTTGCGTTACGCAAATCAACGAAATTGCTTTGAAGATTATCACAATGGGTATTTGCTATCTTGCAACAAATAAATATGTGTATATTTTTTTCAAAATACACCAAAAAAATTTGTAAAAAGTAAGGCAAACTAATAAAAAAATGTAATAACCGAATCATAGTTTTGTATAAAATTTTACCTTTATCGCCCATACCATAGGGACATATGTGTCCCAAAAAAATTTAAATCACTTCTGGAAACCTAATGGGCCCAAACGGGTTAAGGGGTATCCACTCGGCAATAATTGACTGTCACATGGTAAACAGGTTAACGTATTACCATAATTGTTCACACGCGTGTATGGGGGAAGATCTAAAATTATGACGTCAGGTCGGGGATGAGCACGGTTTCGCCGGCGCCAGCCAGAAAAATACCGGCCAAGTGCGAGTCGGACACGCACACCGAGGATTCCGTATTACTATAAAATAAAAAACCGGCCAATTGCGAACCGAACTCGCGAACCGAGGGTTCCGTTTCTTATACTTTTATACGAGCAATTCTTGCATAAATATATCTATTTACATAAATAATCTGAATCTCAGACACGGCTCGAACGATTTTCATGAAGTTTAGTATACGAAATATAAGTACAGTATAAGAAATTTTTTGGTAAAGTTTAGTATAAGTACAAGGCATTTCAGTGCCCCGGGTCGGGGGATACAATTTTTTTAAATCAAACCCATTCGTGTGGGATATACATATATGGTATGGATAGGTCTTTAAAAATGATATTGAAGTTTCTTATATAGTTTTTTTAAGTGAATAGTTTGCGCGAGAGACACGCCCAAAGTGGTAAAATGTGTGTCCCCCCCCTGTAATTTGATAAACTAAAAACGAGAGTGATAAAAAAATACATTTTTTTTATCACTCTCATATTTTCCTTCTACAATATTACACTTATTCCAGGATAATACTTTTAGGGCTGTATTTATTATACTTACTAGAATTAACCTCAAGAAAGTTAAGTTTGCGGTTGGGTAAAAAAAATATTATGGATTACTTTTTCTAAAGCAGTAGGTACGAAACCCTCTGTGCGCGAGTCCTGTTCGCACTTGTTTTCGCCTAGTTTCCTGCGCGATATCCTTCGAAAAGGAAATTCGTTATATAACTTCGGTGACAAGATATAAAATTAAAATGTCAAAGTATCAAAAAACACATTCAAAATCACGTTGATTCCCTCATTTCAAGGCAGCTTTGTGTTGGCTTGAGTGTAGGCCGTGCACACTGCACAGGTACTGCGTATGTATGTGATTTTTTTATTTATTTAACCTTTGCTTTCTCACTTGGCTTTACTTTGATGTCTATTTTGTTCGAACGTCCTTCAAGTTACGCAAAAATCATATACCTATAATGGAATTGTTCTCTTTTAAAAGTTCAAAAAAAAATCCGCGACACTTATCTATCTTTTAAGGTTGACGCGGGCGGTGCCGCTGGCAACAGCTCGTGTTGTTGTAAAAATAACATTACGTACCACCTCTGGAAAAGTTTCCATTCTGTTAAGGGGATTTATTGAATTTATTTTTGACTTTCTCACTCTCACGGATACGTTGCTAGGTGTGATACAGCATCGCGGAAGAATATAACAGAAAAACGACCTTTTACATAATTACTCAAAAAATAAGCCAGTTTTCAAATTTTGGATATAATTATTAGCGACACATTAAAACAAAAAATACAATTATATCCATTTCCGATAAAAAATGAGAAAAACTGAGATTTTGGAGCAACATTTGGTGGAACTTTCTATCGAGAAAATTTTATCCAATCGTGTTTCTGCTTCTAAGCGATTTAAGATTTTGTTCAAAAATACATGTCGTTTAAATTTTAAAGTAATTGTCTTTATAGTTTTTTCATACAACTTCATTCAAAATCGCTTAAATACGGCTTCTACGCCATTAATGCTCTTGCTTGGTTACTACGACAAGCCCTCCGGTCATTTATTTCTATTCAGTAATGCCAAAGCAATATTCTTCTATTCAAATCGCGTTCACACAGTTTCACTTGTCCAATCGACGATATGAGAAGCAATCGGCTACAAAACTTTATGAAGATAATAAGCTGATTTTATTTTTGTCTTCCTCAATCTTACGAATACGTTGGAGGATGAGACATGCGTTGCGAAAAAGTTAACTGAAAACGAAAATTAACAGAAAACCGACGTTTTACCTAATTACTACAAAACCAAGCCAGTTATCAAAAGTCCGTTTCGGAGAGTTTTTGGATATTATTATAAACGACACATTAAAACAATTGGAGCTTCCGATAAAAATTACAATTTTCAAAATGAGATAACAATATTGAAAGGAATATCATCCTCATATGAAAGGGAACTAAGAAGAAGAAAATTGTATATTCTAAAAGTGGAAAATTAAAAAATTTTAAAACACCCACGACTTTTGCAGACTTGTAATTGAAAAAGGATTAAATAATTTTTTTGAAACTCCCCGACTAAAGGAAAGTAACTAAGAACCTATCAGTATAATTACAAATCCAAGAAAATCCGCCGGAGCTGCTATGTTTTGCCTATGACGGTTGATGACTAATTCAATTTCTTGATACTTCTCATATACCGGCAGTTTAACAATACTTACTAATTACATTAATTGATATTGGAAACGAAAATAGCAATGGCAGCTCCGACGGATTTTCTTGGATTTGTAATTATACTGATAGGTTCTTAGTTCTTACTTTCCTTTAGTCGGGGAGTTTCAAAAAAATTATTTAATCCTTTTTCAATTACAAGTCTGCAAAAGTCGTGGGTGTTTTAAAATTTTTTAATTTTCCACTTGTTTTATAGTTTTTCGATTAATTTATTAATGTAGTTTAAATTATATTATTATTAAAAAATTAAAATTAATCTTCAAACTAGCCATTAGCTCCTCTAGCAGCGTTTGAAGGCATCATCCCTTCCAAGTCATAAAGAGACGTTTATTGTGGCGCCCCCTGCTGTTCAATCACAAGAACAATTATCTACGAACCATTGCCAATCACTCACTAATATTTTATACAAAACTGTATCCAAATCGGTTCAGTCGTTTTTGTAATAATTGAGAACATTCGTTTGCACTGTAAATGTTTTTTATGGCGCCCCCTGGTGATCGATGTTCGTAACAACTATCAAAGAACCATCGACTATGAATACCAAACATTATACAGGAAACTGCATCTAAATCGGTCAAGCCGTTTTTGAAATAAATGGGAACATTCGTTTGCAATATAAATGTATTTTATGGCGCCCCCTGGTGATCGATGTTCGTAACAACTATCTAAGAACCATTGCCGCTGAACACCAAACATTATACAGAAAACTGCATCTAAATCGGTCAAGCCGTTTTTGTAATAAATGGGAACATCGATGTGCATAAACGAACACACAAACAAACAAACTAAAATGTTTTTGCATTATTGGTTTTTGTGAACAATTTAACATACAAACAAACATAAAATCTTTTTAATAGAGTAATGTACAAACGGTCTCTCACCCTAAACGCATATACCCGTACTCCGTTCCGTCGTGGGTAAAAACAGATTTTGTGCTTATTTTTATGCTTGATAGTTTTTGATTTATTGGACAAATTGTCGTAAAAATACCGTTCCTCCCTTATATCCTAGGTTTATAAATCGAAAAATCTGAAATAATTATGATCGTTTATTGCCCGTGGTCCCTCCGATAGTCCCCCTAGGGGTACCATGAGTATTTTTTTGCCCGTGGTACCCCTGGAGCTTTTAAGGGTACCACGGGCAAAAAAATTACCATTACTAAAAAATTATAGTTAATTTAAAAATAAACGATTGTGATCAATAGGGATTAACGTATATTTTACAGGAAAAATAAAATCTACGCTGTACACTGTTACTTACTAACTCTGTATACTTTTTTGATATTATCAAACCTTTAAAAACAAAGTTAGGTTTGAGGTTTGCTATCAAAAGTACTTGTGCAATGTACATTATTGTTCAATGAACAAAAGTTAAAGAAGAAATGAAAAAGTTTCACTTTTGTAGTACGAAACCCTTGCGGCGCGTGTTCGACTAGCACTTCGCTGTTTTTTGTTAAAGATCGATCTAAGTAAACTTGGAGTTTTTAAGGGAAATTTATAACGATAGACCGTCAAAATCAATACAACGATTTGAAAGACGCGAGCTTAAAGGAAACAAATAAACAAACTTACAAGATATGTGCGAAAAACATAACCCTCATTGATCAAATGCATATTTAAATCCTATTTTTATAGCGTTACTGCATATTTTGGTACTTCTTTATTGACAGTGCTTATTTCAATAGTTATAAGTGTACGGCGTAATGTACAAGCCGTCCTTCCTCTATGCAAATCTTCGGAAATATTAAAAAATAAAAAATTATTGAACACAGTTCCGAATTCACTATCGCAAAGGGTTCGTGGCAAATTAAATGCAGTATTGTATAAAAACCTCGGTCATGGACGCATTGGCATCAATGGCGCCGGACAAACTTTGCCTGAAGAGATCTCTACAAAAATTTTTAGTTCTGTCTGTGTATTCCGTAATATCAGTTAGGTATACCTAATGTGAAAATACATGTAAATTCTTTTAATAAATGGTGTTATGATTGTGCAAACTTTGCATATTTGCATGCATATTTCGGCATGTTGATAATGCATATAATCCAACGTTTAGTAATAACCAATGTTGAAATTAAAATTGTTAGGTACTAGGCACCTATTACGAAAATAATTGGATGAGCCAAGAGTGTGCATGCTCCTGATTTAATCTCGACGATATCCTACCGAGCCCTGACCTTACTTACATAACACTTGACGTGACTCGCGTGTTGTTTCCGTATTTACGTAAACACTTGCAGTCGTAACGAGTACGAGTGGTTTCTTTTGCGACCATTTAGAGCTCTCGTGAGCCTACGATTACTAGGATTTTATAAATACAGGCGGCTGCCAATACTGTTTTCAGTCAACGCTTGAATTAATTTTATTAATGACTAGCTGACCCGGCAAACGTTGTTTTGCCATTAGGGATATAAAAATACCTTACGACTACTTACGACTTACTTTCAGACCTATCAAAAGTACATAGATAACAATCGGTCGAGCCGTATCGGAGGAGTTTGGTAACAAAAATTGGCACGAGAATTTTATATATTACACTAGCTGACCCGAAAAACGTTGTTTTGACATTAGGGATATAATAATAAAAAATAGCCTACGACCTACTCTCTCTCTTCCTCGGTCGTCAATCTTCATTACTGAAGGTCGTGTTCGCATTGCAGTTCCTTCGCTATGCTCTTAACCATGTCCCTCCAAACAGTTCGATCTTCGGCTTTCCTAATGGCTGTTGCGAAAGGAAGGCCCGTGAGTGATTTCACTTGGTCAGACCATCGACTAGGTGATCGACCGCGTAGTCTCTTCCCCTCTATTTTGCCCACCACTATAAGTTTCTCCAAGTTATCTGGAAGGCGGCGGGCAATATGACGAAAATAACTAAGAATTCTCTGGTAAAAAGTGCTAACATGCAGTTGCTTTAGGATCGAGATGTTCGTTCGTTTGGCTGTCCATGGTATGCGAAGCATTGTCCTCCAGCACCACATCTCAAATGTGAGACCTACTCTCAAACCTACCGAATATACGCAGAAAATTTCATGACAATCGGTCGAGCCGTTTCGAAGGAGTTTCGTAACAAAAATTGGCATGAGAATTTTTTATATATTAGAAATGTAAAACCTTTTAAATCTTTCCTCTCGTTTGCGATATTTTTTGAGGTAGTGATTTATGAAAAGGGACTGAAAAGCACGCGCTGACGTCTGATTTGACCAATTGAGCAAATGCAGTGTCGTTTTGGGTATTGTTGGTACCACGACGTACGGCCAACCCTAATGTACAGTTGTTCCACGTATCATATTATGTGACTACGTCGTCGTTTATTTACCTTCTACACTCCTTTTCCACTTACACTATATAAAATTTTACACTATTCTGTGTACAAATAACACTCTAAAAGATGCACAATATTCTGTCTTAACGAGTAGCAAGTGCCTTGGGAATCTTTTGTAACTTTTCATGTATTTCTTCATCTGTTTTGCTTTGTGTAGGTGTACACAATTTTTTTTTACCTTTGCAAGTTAGTACTTGACTGCAATCCCACCTGATAGTAAGTGATGATGCAGCCTAAGATGTTATCGTAACTTGGAAGGGTAAGTAAATTTACCCCAACGATTTCTGCATGCATCGCACCGGAACGCTGAATCGCTTGGCGGTGCGTCTTGCCTGGTAGGGTG
Source organism: Coenonympha arcania (assembly GCA_036785405.1). Lineage (NCBI taxonomy): Eukaryota > Metazoa > Arthropoda > Insecta > Lepidoptera > Nymphalidae > Coenonympha > Coenonympha arcania. The sequence goes on from CM072082.1 coordinate 13,942,172, forward strand.
GTAACTAGCCACGGCCAAAGCCTCCCACCAGACCAATTTAGAACCTGAGCCAATTTAGAAATTATAAAATTCCAAAGTGGCCCGTGGCGGGAATTGAACCCGCGACCTCCTACTCGAATCCGAGCGCGCCGCCGCTGCACCAGGTAGGTCGTCAATAATACAATCAATAAAAAAAACTTATTTATATATACGAGTACATAATATTACGCTTACAGATTAGGTACATTACTTATGGTCATGACGTACCAAATATCGCGCTTCTAGGTCCTGACCCCAGTTACATCTACTACAAGTCTTACTTAACCTGGATTGCTCACTTTGATTTAGTCTTTTGTGTATAACCGAAGCTTAAATCTTCTTTTCTAAAAGAAACTCTCATGTCATAATATTTTTATGCAATTTTAGAATATTTCGTAATCTATTTTTCCTAGGCCGAAAGAAATATATATGGCAAAACAAAGTTTGTCGGGACAGCTAATTGAATTAATAGAAAACTTTTTGCTTTCGTTCAAAAGTGACTATGTACATTACATATGAACTATTATGGTTTTACGTTGTGAGGCTATTTTGAGGAGGAGGATTCGCATAGATTTCACGTGAAAGGTTAGCCTTCGTGATGTTGCATAGATCCACAGATCTAATGTGTTACTGTTTATTACCACAGAATACGTAATAGAACCCTACGTATACATACATAGAAAATTTTACTCCCCAAAATAATTTTAGTAAACTGCGAGTCTAGCTACAACACAATAAAATATATCTATACGTAACTGAAGTTGATTTTGTACTTCAGTCACGTAGGTAATAGTTTAATAGGAAACTGTTTAATAAAATATATGTATCGGTGATATGAACAGAACAGAGTGTACTATTTAGTGTTCTGTGACAGAGTATAATTTAACGATCTACGAGCAAGTACCTAGTAATAAGTACCTAAGTATAATATAAAAACTGAGGTAGATATAATATTTCACAGCTATTTTACATTTATTTGAAGCTATTTGTTTCCGGGGCTATTCACGTTATGTGTCGGCTACATTTCGTGATATAAAATGTTTCAAAAGGTGATGTTATTAAGGTACGGCAGATGATATTGAATTCAAAACATTTTTTGCGAACACTCAAATTAATTTTAACACAATTGACAGAGCGTAAAATTGAGTTCAAAACGCCATATCGGTCGACAGTTCCGAGATTGAAATTACTTAAGCGCGTCAAAGTCGAGCATTGTATTTCCTATGATGAAATACATTCAATTTTACACTCTAAACCAAAAAATGTAAATTTTTTCTTTTTCTACACTCACATCACTGAGTGTGCGAAAAGTTACGAGAATGTCATAGCTGTACTTACAAATCCTTCAATCATTGTCTACGAGTGATACCATAGTAGGGCGCTATAGTATTCGTGTGCGGGGAAATGCAATGGGTAAACAGGACTGCACCTGTTGCCTGGCAGGCTTGCCGGCCGTAAAGCCTGTAAACTGAGACAACGAGCGCGACAGGCGGTCTGTCTCCCCGCCTTATTGCCCCGTGTGCATCGAGATATTGTGACCAACAGTAGGGTATGCATGAAGTTATATGGTACTTAATGGGCTCTATCTAGTCGGAGCGCGAGCGACGACATTATAAATCTATGGCTTTTAATATTTTGGTGTGAAAATCTTAATGCGGTTCACAGTACATACATAACAACAGTACTAGACAGTTCTTATATAGTTTCGGAAAAAAGTGGCTATGACATACGGACGGCCAGACAGACTCAGGACGAATCTAGGTATGAGGGTCCCGTTTTTTGGCATTTGCGCTGTATATAAATGATATAAATCAGTAACGACTTACGTATTTATTTTATTATGCATTTGATTAGGTAGCTGCCTCGTGTATTTCAGGTGGAATACGACCGTGGGCGTAGCAAAGGATTTTGAAGGAACCAATATCTTATAAAATAAACACGTGGAAATTTCCGCCGCTACGAAAATAACGATTTTGAGCGAATATCGTTCTACGCAATATCATAAGTGGGTGTAAACAACAGCTTAACTTTGGGAAAATGAAAAAATGTTTTTGATGAAAAAATATTAAGAGCAATTAGATCCATATTAGAAAAAGGAAGCCACGCGAATCTTTTCGGCAAAAATTTACAGAAATAGGTATTCTTACGTAAATAAATCTTGGGTTATTCTCACACGTATTCCAAACGTGGCGCCCCCAGAATAAGTATTTTCATTTCCTGATCTGCCCCCTGATTGTGTAACTTTTTACGATGAAATGGTATTCATTTGATGGCCGTCGGCATCAAAGTAAAATAAACCATAACAACATTGAATTAGAGCTCAATTTTGTGTATGCGTTCTTATACGTTTAGGTATGTATGATACGCTCCATAACGCTCCATGTTGAAATCGGTTGTAATGAATTTGTGACTTTAAACTGATACACTTAAGGAATATTTTACTTTGATGGTCAAGGAATACCATTTCATCGTAAAAAGTTACACAATCAGCCCCCAGGCTATATCATGTATTTCGGTACTATTAACGAGTTACCGCGAGCTGATACAATAAGTAGTGAGTACTTGGTCTATAGACCATCAAGATAAGTCCTCCATTGTCTATGTGAGGTACTTTGAAATTGGCCAATTACGAGTCGTAACCGAGGCAGAGTTCCGTACAGCCCTTGTGTACCCACAAACGGGACCCTATTACTAAGACTCCGCCTGTCCGTCTGTCCGTCTGTCACCAGGCTCTATCCCTAAAACACTTGAAATTTTCACCGATGATGTATTTATTTATTTCTCATTATCAAGTAAAACTTACAAAACAAGATGGTTAAAAGCATCGAAACAAACCGCAGAGATTTTTACTCAATCTCCAATTCACAATTAAGCTAGTTATTTACTAAAAGAAAAAATCCAGCTGTGTGAATAAAAAATATACAACTAACTCAAAAAGGAGAGGAGCCAAGTAAGTGTGTAAAATTAAATTGTGATAAGATAATTATGTTGCAATGATTATAAAATTATAAAAATATCGATAATATTATATACCTATGTATAAAACTTAAAATAAAATCTTAACTAATATATAATCTAATTCTAGAAAAGAGGTGACACAAAAAGTAGGAATTTTAAGCGTCAAAGTATTCCTCCGAATCGGTGTCAACTGGAAAAGTGCCCAAAAGGCTGGCAGCATTGCTACGTTGGATGGCAATGCTTATCCTCTGACCTAAAAATAGGCCAGCCGAGATGATTGATAAAATGATTATAAAATTTATTACAGACATAAATTAAAAGTTTGATTGAGTTAAAAATATTCTTTAAATTAACGCTTAACGTTTTTAATATCTACTTTTTAGACCAGCGTTGTGGGTACCTAGTTAGAGCTGTATCTCTATGACTATTTAGCAAAGCAACCCTAAAAAGAATGGTTATTACGTTGCAGTAGTCACGAAACTGAGATGGTATCCCGAAGCAAAGAATACATAATAGTAATCGAAAAGGTACATGAAGCTAGTTTCTTGTTTTTAGGGTTCCGTTCGCAAAGAGTTTGCTGAATGTCAACCACTTTAGGACACCATGACTATCGGTGGGTATGTGGTAGAAAGGTGAAGGAGGTAGGAGAGGGATACTGGAGGGTCTACACAAAAATTTAAAATATATCTTTTATAATATATTATTTTTTCCTTGCATGATTCTAGTTTGTAGTTGAATTGCAACTCTCTGGTTTGCCATATTTGGACTTCACTTATTTGAATAAACAGACTCCCAAGACACCGGTTTCAATCTAGTTTAGGAGTCAGGGAGAGTTTAAAAATTGTAACATTTTGATTGTCCAATAAAATTTGTTTCATTTGTTTCATATCTAATGAGACACAAGATCTTGATACATAATTATATTTGGTAGGAAGTCAATGACTAGGTTCTGGGTAAGTAACATCAAGTTGTGCTGAGCGCGGGCGGATGGATCATTAAAACCATGGGCGATCCACGTAGCGTTTTCACACACTAAGTGTAGTGAATCAAGAAATAAAATAATAAATTAACTTTACGTCTTTTGGTTTAGTTCTGTATTCTGAGGGTTTTAGAGTGTAAAGAATGTATCACTTACTTCAACACAGGAAATACAATGCCTCCGTAAAATTAATTCAATAAAATCGTGCAACGTAAATTTAATTTCACGATTCTCGACCATGTTGCGTTTTGAGCTACATTCAATTTTACGCTCCATATCAAGTATACAGTTGTAAAATTAAATTTTCAGTGTTCTCAAAAAATGTTTTGGTTTCAATATCGTCTGTTTATATACCTTACCCCGAGTCGCACAAAATAAATTTAAAAATTTAAGTGGTACTTATACTAATTTAATCGCGAGAAATGTGAAAATTTCATACATTTTTTGACATTGATTGCGGTTAAATTAGTTCAAGTACCACTTGAATTTTTGAATTTGTTTCTTGCAACTCGGCATAAATGCCATGACCTTTTTAAACATTTCACTTCACGAAATGTAGCGGATGCGCTGAGTTGAGGCGTATCGCGAATCGCCTACCAGTAGTTAATGTAACAGTTACGTGTTAAAGGAGAGTGAAATTTGACTACTAACACGCATTTGAATGAGCATGATAGTGATCGTTAACGGTTGTATTATAAAAACTGTTCACAGAGCCATCTCGCTTGTGGTAGAAGGGGCGCCCAAGAGGGGATTTTGGTAGTAACTCGAGCGTGGGACCCATTGGATTTTCATAGATGCTAAAAAAATCAGTTATGAGGGTTGAAAAAAAATCGTTACTGATTATTTGACGTGATAACGTTTAATAAATTGATGAACACCAGCAACGCACATGAAAAATAGTAACGTTCCGCGTAACGTTCCACCTGAGCCTGTGCGTGCAAGCGAGAGCGCGCAACAAGCGATAGAGAGGCACGATAAAACAAACGATAGAGAGGTCAATTATGACGTTATCACGTAAATCTATCGTCCGTAAACCGACTTTACAGACAACCAATTTTTTTCGTGCACGTCAGATTTTCATACAGACGCTTCATCTTGATTTTACGATGAGCTTGTCATCCTGACCTGACCCCATAATCTGACAAAATTATGTCGAGGAATTTCCTTAATCTGCCAGTTTAAAAATTTTATTTTTAATCGAGCAGATTAAGGAAATTCCTTAATTCATATTTGTTCGATTATAGGTCAGGACGACAAGCACATCAAGAAGAAGAGTCTGTATAAAAATCTGATGCGCTCGAGAATACTTTCAATTATACTATATATAGCTCGATTACCACTGACTCATTGACATAATTGTTCTCCCAGAAGGAGTCTGAAAACGATATAATGATGTATGGGGGATGTGTTTGGGTGCGGGAGTCGAGTAGGGAAAAATTATGACATTTCAGAAAAACAAGATGGCGGCCGACGTGATTTCTGTAACTTTTTTGTTTTCCGACCGATTTCGTTCATACTCGCAACGTTTGTAGATATTAGTAAACAATTAATAGAAAAAATGGAAAATTTTGGAAAAACAAGATGGCGGCCGAGATTTTCGCAAAATTTTCTCCTGTAAAATTTTGTATGAAAAATTTTTTTTTTACAAACACTTTCGTAAAGAGGAAAACTATTTCTTTCGGGGACAGTATCGAGAGAGCTGATGATTGAGGTTCTTGGAGACGGGTAAAGAGCACGCTAAAGGTATTGGAGATAGGTGGGGGGTGCTCGACCAAATGTCATTTGAAACCTCGTCCAATTACCAATGAGCTGAAAAAAAATTCAAAATGGCGGAAAAAACATGGCTGCCATACAAATTTTGTTGATCTCTATCTCGGAGGGTATGACAGTTGGAAAAGTGGTTTCATAGCAAAAGACGATTGAAATGGGGATATCTATTAAGTGACTAGAAAAAAAAATCAAAATGGCGGAATTTTTTTTTCATACTAAATTGTATGGCGATTGAGTACCTACCGTAGTTTACGGTATATAGCTCGATTACCACTGACTCACTGACTGATTGACATAATTGTTCTCCCAGAAGGAGACTGAAAACGATATAATGATGTATGGTGGATGTGTTCGGGTGCGGGATTCGAGTAGGGAAAAATTATGACATTTCAGAAAAACAAGATGGCGGCCGACGTGATTTCTGTAACTTTTTTGTTTTCCGACCGATTTCGTTCAAACTCGCAACGATTGTAGATTTTAGTAAACGATTAATAGAAAAAATGGAAAATTTTGGAAAAACAAAATGGCGGCCGAGATTTTCGCAAAATTTTCTCCTGTAAAATTTTGTATGAAAAAATTTTTTTTCACAAATACCTTCGTAAAGAGGAGAACAATTTCTTTCGGGGACAGTATGGAGAGAGCTGATGATTGAGGATCTCGGAGACGGGTGAAGAGCACGCTGAAGTTATTGAAGATAGGTGGGGGGTGCTCGACCAAATGTCATTTGAAACCTCGTCCAATTACCAATGAGCTGAAAAAAAATTCAAAATGGCGGAAAAAACATGGCCGCCATACAAATTTTGTTGGTCTCTATCTCGGAGGGTATGACAGTTGGAAAAGTGGTTTCATAGCAAAAGATGATCGAAATGGGGATATCTATTTAGTGACAAAAAAAAATTCAAAATGGCGGAATTTTTTTTCATACTAAATTGTATGGCGATTGGGTACCTACCTACTAATTTTTGCTAAATCCGAGTATGAGCGACCACGTAAATTGCTACAAGCAGTTACGCGGTCCGCTTTAGCGGGCCGCGCCCCCACGCGAAAAACTAGTTTTTTTATAAAGCTGTATTAGCTGTATAGTTTCCTTCACCACTGAAATAGTAAACTTCATAATATAACCTCTTTTTCCTTTAAGCACCTAATATTTGCAATGCAATAGGGACTCACGACGCTCGGTTAACTACCGATAGCATCGTGGGCTCCTCTACTACGCGAGTGCAATGGCTAGACATTAAACCAATTTAGAAGAAGGTATGACGTAGACACAATGCCTTAGTGCTCCCGCACACGGGCCACAGCCACGAATGCCTGCCACCGGCAAGTTTCCTGTATCCTTCATACATTTTATATGGACTCGCCGCACACGCTTCAAATCGCCTCTGTTTACTTCTCGGCCACTAAACGCCGACACAAAAGGCCACTAAAGAGAGTTCATTAGGTACTAATAAAAATTGAGTTTTTTCAAATAAATGCTATTATTGGATAAGGCTGCGGTGTCAAACGGCTGTTCCGCGTTTCAACTACCTTTGCGGACGCTTCTAACTTCCATTGGTGGCCTTTATGGCTGTGGCGTGTGGTCTGTGTGCGACGACACTAAGAGATGCGGAACTTTTGCTTTCTTTTTCTCATGGTTACAATGTAACGGAGCTGTTTACGTGATTGCTGATTAGACGAGATAAAGATTACAATTTACTCTCCGGTTATGAACAACTCTATTGCGCAATGACCTACGGCAGGCATGCCAAAGACAAGGGCGGATCCAGCTTTGGCGCCAGGGGGGGGTCACATAGTCGTGGTCAAATCAAGAACTTATAATTTTATTTTGATAACAATAGATACAAGTAAAAAGTAGGTATTTTATTAATGTACGTAAATACTGTACTAAAAAATGTTTATTCTTTATTGTACACTTGAAAAACTTAACACATAATAGGTAACTATAATACCAGTGGCGTAGCGTGTGATTTCGCTGCCCGGGGCCAAACCTAAATATGCCGCCCCCCTTGTTTTCAGGCTTCCGTACCTTAAGGGTAAAACGGGACCCTATTACTAATAAAATGGACAATTCTTTCCAAAAAACCAACTTCAAATGACACTACAAAAAGTGATATAATTTTTAATGTTCAACATTTTCCATTTAATTTTTTACTTTTTAGTGGAAAACAACTAATGCGCAAGGCATTGGAAAAAATGCCCAAATCGCTTGAAGTGTAAATTTAACTTTTTTTACGTTTTATCTTAATTTTGTTTTGTCTTAATCTACCTATAGCATATTTTAAATTTTCAACTTTGGTTCATGGGATAGAGCCCAGTGACGAACAGAAATTTTGCCGAATAGCAGTTTAGAGCGGATGTTTACATTTGACAAAATTCATCAGCAAACGCGAGCGAAGCGAGCGAAAAATTTTTTAAGTTTTCTCAGAATAAGTCAGTTTTTATTCCAGTCTGAGTCTGACTCGCACTTGGCCGTTTTTTTCCGTATGCCGCCCTTTCGTATTCGGCCGCCCGGGGCGGTGGCCTTCCCCCCGCCCCCCCCATGCTACGCCACTATAATACACATACACTTACATATTGCCATCTACTCTTGAAGACATCCAGAGAAGCACTATCACGCACGGAATGAGGCAGCCTATTTATATTCCATAACCGTGGTGAATGAACCGTGAGATGAGACTCCAGTCTTCTGGAGACGTATCAGAATACCAGCGGATCAATAGACAGATCTCAAAATTACAAACGCACGACCTACGTGCTTATAATACCGAGAGCATCAAAGATACCATTGAGCGGAACAGGGCTCGAAAGTGTTCGCCAGGGATCTGTCTACCGGGAAGAGTCAGCTGACGCGTCTGAAGATCGACAACAGCACGGCAACGGCAGCTTTATTTACTCGAAACCTGAGATCTTGAGGGAGGTCGAATTTCTACGGAAGCTTATACATTTTGGTTGGAGACCCTAGAGCCAAACTAACCCGGTACTATACCGAAGATATTCCAGACGTCAGCCTATACGAGATCAGAATGGCTCTCAAGCAGTTGAAGAACAAAAAGGCGCCGGGTGATGACGGAATCACAGCTGAACTGCTGAAAGCGGGTGGAAAACCGATTTTGAAAGTCTTTCAGCGAATGTTCAATTCCGTCATTCACGAAGGAGTAACGCCCAAGGCGTGGAACAGGAGCGTGGTGGCTCAAATAAGTGACAACACTTTGCTGAAGAACTACTAGTCCAGGCGCTAGAGGTAGTTGAGTATGCAAAATCCGAGTGACGGCAACTATGACTGGATTCTTATACCTGAGACCCTAAATAATGACCAAACACATCTTGCCGCCGAGTGTGCTGGTCCCTTCCCGCTCCTTTCATATCCCCTCTTCGCCCATATAGTAAGTATAGCGCGCGTACCTACGCGTTTAAGGTGTTTCTACATCTATTGACGTAAAGACGTTGCTTTGTTAAGTCTTGTTTTTATATATACACTAGCTGCCCCGGCAAACGTTGTTTTGCCATATAAAATTTTTTCTCACTTAGGGACATAAAATATAGTTAACAACCCGCTCCCACACCCAGAGAATATACACTGAAAATTTCATAGCAATCAGTCCGCCGTTTCGGAGGAGTTTGATAACAAAGAAAATCGAGAGAATTTTATATATTAGACTAGCTGACCTGGCAAACTTTGTTTTGATTTATACATTTTTTCTCACTTAGGGACAAAAATGAGTAATTTTTTACCTACTTTGAATACATTTATGCTTGTTGAATTCGCTGGTTTTTCACATGTATCTTTAAGCTGCTTCGCGCTGAGTCCTAAGTGTCAACATCGATTCTGTATTTATTTGTGTAATTAAAATATAAATACTTCATTAAATAGTGTGAAAAGTGTTTTTATCAAGGAATTATATCGTAAAATTAATGACTAAATATATTCAAGTGTGTTTCAACATAAGAATCTCCACTAAAACAAGAAAAAGTGAACACCGTCTATAGTCAAGAAAATAGTAAATATAAAGCTATTGTGACACAACATTTGGATTAATTAACCACTAAATTAAACATACCATAACATTAAGCCACTGTTATAAGCACTGTAAGTCGAAATTTTTATGTTCCTGGTAAATAGTAATCAAAAACGAGAACCGTTAACCTGTAAAATTTTTAAATTTGGAAGTGACATCAGAATTTTCGTAAACAAATAACCAAACCAGCAACAGTGAACAACAGATTCTTGTCAAAACAAACTGACAAACGTCAAATAGTCACATGAATTCCACAGACTAGATTACTATTTGACACTGACATCGAACAGATAATAACAAGTTGTAATTAAGCCGTAGACACACGATCCAACCATCCCGATCAGCCAACATTTAATTTTTGACTTGCCAGAAAATTGATAATATATAAGAATACTTGCCAAAATTCAAAAAATGGACGACTATGATAATGTCACGCTGCGAAAAAAACAACAGCTGGAAACACAGTCATATGAAGAGCTGGACACTTCATCGCCTACAAATTCAAACGAAACCAACTTTTCATATAGAAGTTTAGACTTGTCCACCAACATCGCGCCGCATATTGTCGAGAGTCTGAAGTCCGAAATTTCTGCATTAAGACTACAACTTGATAGCACACAAAACGAGCTAGAGACAATCATACTGGAAAAAAGGGAGTTACAAAATAAAGTTGATTCACTTAACAAACAAGTATCTACGTTAAAAGACTTGTTGAATACTAGTTCCACTCCGGCGCTATCAACTCGGAAAAGAAAAGTACGTCGAGCTAAACTATTAAAACATAATGTAACAAAACTCATCATTGACTCGCCGAATAAGGAAGATGAATGTACCACAACTATGAGCAAGCATCAGAACGCCGAAGTATATATAAGCGAAAGTAGCAACGTACTAACTGAAACTAAATCTATGGAACTAAACGAAGCAACAAAATTATTAGTAAAACAATCACTAGATAACGCAGAGACGGCCGCAGACAACACAAAACAAATTATTACAAAAAATGCTAAAAAGATATTTATAATCGGAGGACGACAGTGTACTGGCCTGGGAAAAATGCTTATTGAGTCAAGACGTAACACCCAATATGAGAAATATGAAATAATTTCTTTCATAAAACCAGAAGCATCATGTGAAGAAATCGTAAAATCCTGCAAAGTTTTTGACATTTGCAGTGAAGATAAAATAGTACTCTGTGTCGGCGAACATGATTGTAATCCCACAAAGCTTACAATTGATCTGTCCTCGGCATTAAAATCACTTAGTAAATTGTGCCCTATAATACTACTTAGTGTTTATAAAAATGTATATCTTAATGAATACAACTTAAATAATTTACTGAAGTTAACTGCCAACAATGTCGCTAATTGTAAGTTCATACATTTGATATATAATAATAACTTGCCTTATTTACAAAATTTGGGGGAAATGTGTTTCAAAATTAATCTCGCTATAGATCAGATGTATTATGATAAAAAATACTTATCATACAATCTACGTAAGCCATTAAATGCATTGCAAGGAGGTGGAAGGATTCCCAACATAAATGTAAACTCTCTTACACAGTCGCCTGGTCCGAAAAAAGGAACGATTCCTTATTATTTTAAAAAAGTTCAAAAAGTAATTCCTGTAAAATCCCAGCTCCCTACACCGGCATCAAAAAACTTAATGCTTTCCCCGCGACGGTACCGAATACAGAAACCAGTTTCACGAAAAATGACATACACTATCTAAATGTATTTCACCAAAACATTGCCAGCCTGCTGGCAAAAAAAGATTCTCTGGAAATTGCTCTATTAGACCTATATGACCAAGGCAAACATCCAGATATAATATGTCTATCGGAAACTTTTCTAGATAAAAATAATGAAAGTAACGCTGTTCTAAATGACTATAAGTTAGCTTCAACCTACTGTAGGAATAAAAAACAAAAAAGAGGTGGCGTTTGCATTTTTATTAAAAACGAAATTAAATATGAAACAATTGACTATTTAAAGGACTTAACTCAGGACGGAAATTTTGAATGTTGTGGCATAAACGTAATTAAATATAACATTTTAATAATTTGTGTGTATAGAATACCAAGTGGGAACACGACCGTATTTTTTGAAAATCTTGACGCATTACTACACCGGGTTTTAAAAAAACGAAATAGAAAGATAGTTCTAGCTGGTGACTTTAACATTAATATACTAAAGGATGACAAATTAAAGAAAACATTAATTGACATTGCAAATAATTACAATTTGACAATTCATATAAATAAACCCACTAGAAAAGAAACATGTATCGACAATATATTAAGTAATTTTGACACTGCAGTAGGTGAACTATACAGCCTGGGTTTGTCAGACCACAATACAGCACAAGGCTTGCGCATACCGATGCAAAGGAAAGAACCAGTTATAAATAACTATTATATAAAAACAAGAAATTATGATCAGGAAAACATTAACAAATTCCGCCAATGCCTATCAAGTCTATCTTATAAGGAAGTGCTTGAAGAGCCTAATATAAATTTAGCATTCGAAAAATTCCACGAATTGTTCACCTTATTCTATAATTTATGTTTTCCTATCCAAATTAAACACATTAACAACAAAAGTTCAAAGTTACCATGGATTACGAAAGGATTAAGGAAAAGTTGTAAAGTCAAAAGAGTACTTCAATACAAATATTATAAAAATAAAACCACACCATATAAAAATGCATACTTGAAATACTCAAAAATCTTAAGAACTTGTTTGTCAGCCTCGCAAAAATACTGTAATGAGAGACGTATAGCACTGTCTAAAAATAAATGTAAAACCAGTTGGAACATAATAAAAGGCCAATCCAATAAAAATCGAATTAAAAATTTAATAGGCCAAGTAAAGGTCCAGGAGAACATAGTGTCCGATCCGCGAGAAATAGCAAATGCTTTTAATGATCATCTCATTGCCCTCACGAACGGAGCACCAAAGTATAGACAAAATACAAACAAAATACGAATATGCGACAGCTTTTTTCTTGCACCTTACGGTATAAATGAGGTAGTTAAAATAATAAGAACGCTAAATAATACTGCAGCGGTGGGATTTGATGAAATAGCCACTAAAATTATAAAGGCAGTAGTTAATGAGATCGCTCCGGTTCTTACGTATCTCATAAATAAATCATTTGAAAGCGGGTGTTTCCCTTCTCTTCTTAAATTTGCCTTAGTCAAACCACTTTACAAAAAGGGGGACAAATCTAATCTGGGAAACTACAGACCTATAACTTTAATATCAATTTTTTCAAAAATTTTTGAAAAGGCGATGTACAATCGTCTAATTTTATTTATTAAGAAGTTTGACATAATTAAAAGAGAGCAATATGGCTTTCAAAAACAAAAATCAACGACAGACGCATGTTTTAATCTTATTGACACAGTTGTTTCACACCTGGACTCTCTGAAACGACCTATCGTCATATTCTTTGATATGTCAAAAGCATTTGATTTTGTATCACATGAGCTATTGCTGTGTAAGCTAGATAATTACGGGGTCAGAGGTCCAGCTCTTGAATGGATAAAGACGTATCTTGAAGATAGAAAGCAGGTCGTTGAAGTAATTAATTTAAATAAAGATAGAGTTTTAACTAGTTTTAAATCCACCTCCAAGAAAAATCTATTCGGAGTGCCCCAAGGGAGTTTACTTGGTCCACTGTTATTTATATTGTACATTAATGACCTGCCAGATATAATATCTGACAAATGTATCCTATACGCTGACGACATTTCGCTTATTTTGACATGTTCTAATAATAATATAAAGGATGAATCAGACATAAATGACAAAATTAAACTAATTGTAGAATGGCTCAATTGTAATAATTTATCAATTAATGTATCAAAAACCAGATACATTCAATTCTCAAATTATAATAGCACTAGTAAAACGGCATTAAATCTAAGTTACGATTATCAATCAATAGAAGAAACAGATGAAATCACTTTCTTAGGTATTAGGCTTGACAAACACCTTAACTGGAAATCGCATGTCGAATTAGTATGCAACAAAATAAACAAATGTGCATATTTGTTAAATAAACTCAGGAAAACCTCTACAAGGAACACAGTCCTTACTACATATTATGGATACGTATTTTCTGTCTTAAAATATGGCATTCTAATATGGGGTAACTCTACAGATATCAACAGAGTATTCATTGCTCAAAAAAAATGCATACGGGCGATCGTTGGTAAGGCGCCGTATGAATCATGCAAACCAGTTTTCAAAAATTTGGGAATACTTACACTCCCTAGTATATACATTTTGGAGGTAGCAATTTTCGTAAAATCGAACCCACATTTGTTCAAAAAGGCGGCGGATCGGTTACCTCGAAATGCGAGAAACCCGGACCGATTATTATTTAATAAAGTGCCAAGGACGGCCATGTACTTAAAAAATTGTAGTGCAATGTGCGTTAAAATATTTAATGCAATTCCCCGAACGATTACAACATTGCCACGTAATAAATTCAAAAATAAACTTAAAGAATGGCTTACAGATAAAGTATTCTACTCAGTGGAGGAATTTATGCAAAATAAGAAGTGTAAATAAAGCAAGCTTATCTAAATATATCAATGTAGGTACTTGTATTATACTTAAAGGAACTTATTATTATTCAGAATTTGGTTTCTTTTCCTTTTATGTGAGTATTGTTTTTTTTTTTTCTACTTATGATTTATGACTGTTATAGACATATGATTATAAATACCATAATTTAATTAATTTAGACAATAAGTACTAGAATGAAATCAATAATTATTAAAATTGCAAGACATATTTTATTAATATATTAGACATTTTATACTACGTAACTTTGAATTTTTGGTGGATGTATCTGATAACTATGGATTAATTACTACTAATCATATTGACTTATATTGTTAAAACTATTTTAATATTTGCATGCCTGTAAATTGGCGAAGCACTGAGACATTATGTACCGAATATTGTAATAACCCTATACGTGTTTTGTGCAAATAAATGATATTTCTATTTCTATTTCTATTTCTTAATTTTTTTCTTAATGAAAAAATTTATTACTTTCATTTTTGTTTTTATTATTATTTAAGAATTCATCCTGACTTTTACCATTACAAAAACTATAAATAATTACGAAAATAATCATTAAAATGATTTTATATCATGTAAGTACTCAATATATTCCCTTTACGGATAAGAGAAGAGTGGGTAAAAAAAATATGGACCAAAATATTGGCCGGCAAGATCCACATTATTATTCTTTGACCTTTTCTTCACTTAAATCCGTTGGCGAAATTCGGTACTCACATTATGCATACTCGCTTACCTCTAGCGCCCGGTCTATACAGACCCATCTCGCTGCTGAGCCACGTCTTTAAACTGTTCTCGAGGGTCATTACGACGGCGAGGCGACGACCGAATGGCGTAGTGGTAGTGAACCTGCCGTCTGCGCCGGAGGTCGTGGGTTCGATTCCCACTACTGGTAAATGTTTGTGTGATGAGCATGAATGTTTTCCAGTGTCTGGGTGTTTTCAATATATTATATTCATGTATATTAGTATGTATGTATATTTATCAGTCATCTAGCACCCATAACACAAGCTATCGCTTACTTTGGGGCTAGATTGCGACGTGTAAAATGTCCCGTATATATTTATTTATTATTATTATTATTTATAATTACGAATCGTCTCGCTAATAGGTTTGACGACTTGCAGCCTCCCGAACAATCCGGATTTCGAAAAGGCTTTAGTACCATAGACAACATCCATACGCTGCGACAGGTTATACAGAAGATTGAAGAGTATAACCAGCCACTTTGCTTAGCGTTTGTGGAATATGAGAAGGCCTTCGATTCGGTGGAGACGTGGGCTGTGCTGAGATCTCTGCAGAGATGCTGAATCGACTATAGCACGGTCGCGGAACACGAAGAATTTTGTACAATGACCTCTTTGCCTACTGACGGTGGTCACAAACATTTTTTAGATGAAATATTTGAAGGAGAAGAAAAAGTTTTGCATGGAATTTGAAAAATCAATATTAATAACAAGGAATCATAGACAATAAAAAGAACTCAAAGCACTGATTAAATATAACAGCCGCAGCCACACATTACCAAAAAAAAATAGAAAACGAAAGGAAATCATTGTAATAAATTTATATTAAATTTAATTTACGTATTTATAGTACTTAGAAAGTAAAATAATTACATTACTGTTATTTTTTACAATAATTTTGTAGCGAAAACTTTTTACTTGAAAACCTCCTTCATAGATTTGGATCCATCATGCAGGGGGAAATCAAAAAGCTCTGGTGCGGAAAAGAATAACTTTGCGCACGCTAAAAATACCCGGAAATATCATATTTTTGAGCAAATGTATTAAAAACTAACAAACAAAACAATATAACAAAAACAAACTTTACGTTCGCAGGAAAAAGGTTTAAAATCTCTGAGGACGGCGGTCATTGCATCTGTGCGAGCGTGACGCGGGAGTGACAGAGACAGGTAGTAACAGGTCGTTGTACGAAATTGTTCGTGGTCCGCGACCGTGCTATACCAGTATATCCAAGTACTAAAGTGTTTGTATGAAAACGCCACTATGTCAGTCCGTATCTAAAACCAAGCTACGAGACCAATCCAACTGCAGCGAGTAGTGCGACAGCCGACAGGGGGATGTCTTCTCTCCAAAGTTGTTTACCGCGGCGTTGGAGGACGTCTTTAAGCTACTGGATTGGAACGGATGTGGCATCAACATCGACGGCGAGTACATCACACACTTACGATTCGCCGACGATATAGTCGTCACGGCAGAGACCCTGGAGGATCTCAACTGAGTGCTCAATGACTTCAGACGGGTTGTTTAGCCACAATACATAAAAAAAATCTTATATTAGGCTACATATCGATGTCATAATTTAAAATAAGATCATAAATCGACTGCGGTATGTCCATGCCATCATACAAAGTTATTATATTATATTAAATATTGAAGGTATGTAGTTGCATAAAATCTGTATGGTGACAAAATATAGATAAAATCATTGTTTTCCATTAGTGGTCCACCTAAGTCCTGGAACCAGCTCAGGGGGGGGTCATGACCCCCATGACCCCCCCCCCTGGATCCGCCCTTGGCCAAAGATACGGCCCGCAGGCCACGTACGGCCCTCAGGCTATTTCAATTTGGCCCGCCCGTCTGCGCCATCAGAATCTATCCAAATCACTGATGAATAATGAATAACTACAATCGATTTCGAAAATAACCATGATTATGACACCTTACAATTACATCAATGAGGGTGTCCGGTTCTTCGAGCTGAAATTAAATTTACTCTCTTCACTTCCCTTTAATACAAAAATCTGTGTTAGGTTTTTTTTTATTGTTTCGCGAGAATAAAAGTAACATAACATTAGGAATCTTTGAATCGCCGTATTACTTCCGCTACTTCTGTGTTCGGGTAGGCTAATAAAAAAATACATAAATACGGTTGCCCTCCCTTAATGAGTCTTTATTCTTGCTAAATTAGGGTTGGCAGGCAACGGACACACTTTTCGTACTCACTGCCCTTTTCAGTAAAATTCCGTGATGCTCATAGAGCCGCCATCTTCAAGCGTTATGTTGCAACGTGTTGAAGTTGGCTGTAGACTGGAACACTTACGTAAAATGACCTCAGCCAACCACCGATGTTAAGCACTACTCGTATAGGTGGCGTTGTATCGTCTACAACAGTACATTTAGATACTAGTGCGGAAAGAATATCTTTTCGTCGCGAGACACAAGCTGAACAAAACGCGCGTCCATGTAGGTCCGGGTCCTCTACTAAGCTAGCTTCGAGTTGGCAGGCAACGGGCTTACTTTTCGTACTCACTGCCTTTTTCAGTAAAATTCCGCGATGGTGATAGTGTAGCCATCTTCAAGCGTAATGTTGTAACGTGTAATGAACTTGGCTGTAGACTGGAACACTTACTTAGAATAACCAACCACTGCTATCAAATGTTCAAGCAGCACTCGTATACTAGGTGGCGTTGTATCGTCTACAATTGTACATTTCGATACTAGTGAGTAGTGCGGAAAGAATCTCTTGTCTTCACGAGATACAGCTGAACACAAGTGGAAAATTAAAAAATTTCAAAACACCCACGACTTTTGCAGACTTGTAATTGAAAAAGGATTAAATAATTTTTTTGAAACTCCCCGACTAAAGGCAAGTAAGAACTAAGAACCTATCAGTATAATTACAAATCCAAGAAAATCCGCCGGAGCTGCTGTGTTTTGCCTATGACGGTGTTGATGGTGCTGTTTACCAGTTGATGACTAATTCAATTTCTTGATACTTCTTATATACCGGCAGTTTATCATTACTTACTAATTACATTAATTAATATTGGAAACGAAAATAGCAATGGCAGCTCCGACGGATTTTCTTGGATTTGTAATTATACTGATAGGTTCTTAGTTCTTACTTTCCTTTAGTCGGGGAGTTTCAAAAAAATTATTTAATCCTTTTTCAATTACAAGTCTGCAAAAGTCGTGGGTGTTTTGAAATTTTTTAATTTTCCACTTGTTTTATAGTTTTTCGATTAATATTAATGTTATTGAAATTAAATTATTATTAAAAAATGAAAATTAATCTTCAAACTAGCCATTAGTTCCTCTAGCATCGTTTGAAGGCATCATCCCTTCCAAGTCATAAAGAGACGTTTATTGTGGCGCCCCCTGCTGTTCAATCACAAGAACAATTATCTACGAACCATTGCCAATGACTCACTCAACCGTCTTGCACAGGAAGTGTCACAAGCTCTGGGCGCCAGCGATGATCTTGACTGGGAAAACATCATCGAGGGGGCATCCGAGAACGAAACATCGCTGTACCACCTGTGCAAGACACTCACCGTTACTACACCACCCGTCTACCCACTGCTAGATAACGAGGGTAGGCGAAGATACTCCGCCAGAGACCGGGCAGAGATCCTGGCGGAATATATGGAACGACAGTTCACCCCAAATCCACCAGCCAGCGACGAGACGACGTGCAGACATCACGCGGCGATACTCCGTCAAGTGGAGGAATTCCTGTCGGCCCCGACTCCTCCACTCCGAGGAGAAGACTTCATCTCCCCGTCCGAGCTAGGGAGGGTCGTCTTTCGTCTCCAAAAACGAAAGGCGCCGGGACCCGACGGGATTACGATCGCCGCAATCCAGCAGCTGCCAAGGAGAGTCCTCGTAGCACTTACTAGACTCTTCAATGGGATACTCCGCACGGGCCACTTTCCGGAGACCTGGAAACAGGGGAAGGTCATCACCATCCCCAAACCAGGCAAGGACCGCCGCCTACCAGTAAATCACCGCCCCATCACCCTTTTGCCGCACCTCGCCAAGCTGTTTGAGCGTCTGCTGCTGCGAAGACTCGCCGCCCACATCCGACTGCGCGGAGAACAGTTCGGGTTTCGCAGCGGCCACTCCACGACGCTCCAGCTGGCAAGAGGTCTCCACCACATCGCCAGTGAGAAGAACAAGGGCCACTGTACGGTGGGGGTCTTCCTCGATATCGAGAAGGCCTTCGACCGTGTGTGGCACGACGGTCTCCTGGCGAAACTCCTGACAACCACCTTGCCACCCGCGATGATGCGGTTGGTGGCCTCATTCCTGGAGGGCCGGTCCTTCTACATCTCCGTGGAGGGCGCTGATTCCCAGCCGCGCCCGATCCGTGCTGGGGTGCCCCAAGGCAGCTGCCTATCACCGTGTCTGTACGCCGTCTACACCAATGACATTCCCACCCTCGCCGACCACCTGCGCGAGGGTGAAAGAGACGTGCTGTTGTCACTGTACGCTGACGACAGTGCGTACCTCGCGTCGTCGTATCACCAAATCGTCTCCGTCAACCGTATGCAGCGCGTGCTGGACCTGCTGCCGGAGTGGCTGGACAAATGGAGGATGGCCGTCAACGTGGGCAAGACGGCCGCCATCATTTTCGGCAGGTGGAAACCGCTACGTCAGCTACGCCTCCGAGGACAGGACCTACAGTGGCAGACTTCGGTGTGCTACTTGGGGTGCCGCATCGACCGGGACCTGACCATGGCACTCACGGTGGATCACGCCGAGAACCAGGCGAAGGCCGCCGTGTCGATGTTGCGCCAAGTCCTGACCTCCAGACTCACACCGAGGACCAAGCTCCGTGTCTACGGGGCGTATGTCCGTTCTCGCCTGACGTATGCGGCACCTGCCTGGTACGCACTATGTTCAGCCACCCAGAGGCGCCGGCTGCAGGTTGTGCAGAACAAATGCCTGCGCCTGATCGTTGGAGCTCCGAGGTACGTCAGAAATGACGTCATTCATCGGGACACTAAGACGCCCACCGTGGAGGAGTTTGTCCGCGCCCTTGCGAGAAGCTTGTTCGCCCGCGCGGACAACGGACCCTACGAACACCTCCACGGTATCGCACCGCTAGAAGAACGACCACCAACGGGGCGTCCACTACCTCGCGAGCTCCTGCGGTCCCCGTCCCCTGCGCGCATCCGCGCGGCCGTCGGCGGAGACGAGGACGACGACGCGGGGTTTACACAATCGGACCCCATCATCCCCGCGCAGGGCGGCGACACGATCGCTGACCGCGCGGGACAACCAGCTCTTCCACACCAACAGGCCTCAAGCCAGGAAGGCGAAGCCTTAGCCCCTTACCGGGGCTAAAAGAACAATACCGGGGGATCAAGGGTCCCCTGCGACACATCGCCCGGGTAAGGAGGCAAGCCTCGAGGCCCGTACCCCCGAAGAGACTCGTTCCCTTCGGAGAAGACCACGCTGGGCCAATGACTCACTCATATTTTATACAAAACTGTATCCAAATCGGTTCAGTCGTTTTTGTAATAATTGAGAACATTCGTTTGCTCTGTAAATGTTTTTTATGGCGCCCCCTGGTGATCGATGTTCGTAACTACTATCAAAGAACCATCGCCAATGAATACCAAACATTATACAGGAAACTGCATCTAAATCGGTCAAGCCGTTTTTGAAATAAATGGGAACATTCGTTTGCAATATAAATGTATTTAATGGCGCCCCCTGGTGATCGATGTTCGTAACAACTATCTAAGAACCATTGCCGCTGAACACCAAACATTATACAGAAAACTGCATCTAAATCGGTCAAGCCGTTCTTGAAATAAATGGGAACATCGATGTGCACAAACGAACACACAAACAAACAAACAAACAAACAAACAAACAAACAAACAAACAAACAAACAAACAAACAAACAAAAATATTTTTGCATTATTGGTTTTTGTGAACAATTTAACATACAAACAAACATAAAATCTTTTTAATAGAGTAATGTACAAACGGTCTCTCACGCTAAACGCATATACCCGTACTCCGTTCCGTCGTGGGTAAAAACGCGCGTCAACAAAAGAGACGAGTGAACGTCTTTTTATTAAGGTTCCATTTTGGTAAAAATATTAGTGGTGAGACTTTCTCCGTCCGTCCATCCGTCTGTCACACTCGATTTTTTCAGTGACCAATAAAGTTATCGACTTAAAATTTTGAACAGTTATAGGCCCAACGTCATTGCAATTATAAAATATTGAACATGAGATGGCTATTGAGTTGGTTATTTATATGCAAGGGCGTTACTTGTACATTCTGAAACAGATTATTATTTATTTTAATGCTCGATAGTTTTTGATTTATTGGGAAAACTGTCGAAAAAAATGAACAAAAGTGATTATTTTAAAGTTTCCCCTCTTTTGTAGTGTGGAAACTTCCGTGCGCTAGTTTGAATCGCACTTGGCCAGTTTTTTTTTAATAATTTTGCGAAGCAAATGAACTACGAAAGAAAATCTAATTTATGCATGGAATGTCTTGATACTGTAAAATAATGATTCTGTTTATAGTAATTGTACAGTCGCGGAATGAAAAGGTTCGTCACCTTAGTGTCGATATTCGTTTGCACTAGTACTCTAGTACTGCAAGAGTCCATTATGCCAACATTCCAGTGCAAGAAACAGCGCTGCTAACATTTGAATAAATATGACGTTTGCTATCGAATAAGGTTTTGCTTGTTTTTTCTATCCCGTCAATGTGTCACCAAAATGTATTAAAACCCTCTTAAAACCTCATTAAAACCTTAGTTATTTAGGAGAAATCATGATATTTTGAAATTATGACATTAACCGATTGACAAAGGACAATAGTTTTAACAGAAAAAATAATGTCAGGTTGAATTAAAAAGAAGGTTGCAGTTTATCCATAATAATCTTGTTGACAAGAGAAATAGTCAAACTACCTTGATCTGAACAATTTTGAACTTTACTAACGAACAGTTAAACTTTATTTCTCTAACTCGAGTCTATTCTGTAACATAGTTTCAAAACGTAATATGTGCTCGTGATACGTTGAACGAATCAATTTGAAAATCGACGAACCTTTTCGTTCCGCGACTGTACCTACTTACTTACAGTTTTTTTTATTGCCTAAAAGAGTAGTCATAAATTTTCCTAATTAGTTATTATTAAGTCTTTAACATTTAACAGGCAGTCTTGGAAAAGACTAAACTGATTTCCTTTCCCAAGTACAATGTCCATTAAAAATACAAAAAAAACATAAGAACAACAGTTGAAGTAAGTCTCCTTTTTCGTTTTTTTTTCAACAGAAAAAGGAGGAGGTTCTTAATTTGACTGTATGTTTTTTATGTTTGTTACCTCATAACTTTTGACTGAGTGAATCGATTTTGATTTTGCAACTGAAACCCGCCTGAAATCGGATATCCTTTCCTATCCGACGATAGGAAGTGTGTGGCCGGCACTTACACATAATATACACTACTATGGTCAGATTTTGTCATGGGCTTCATTGTTACGTACCTAGTCAATTGACTGACAAATTGTGACCAATACAGAGTTATCTAAAGATAGGTATTATTTATCTTAATTCCTACAAGTTCACTCGAATTAGATTGTAATTCGTGTATCTTTTTTACGATCGATTATCATCTCATCATGTCCAGTGAAATATAATATCCTATTGCTATGCATACCCCTTCTCCATCATGGAAATGGATAAAGAAGGATTCGCATGTGGTATTAGTGTTTATGTTTGTGATTTTGGAAGATCAATGCGTTTAGGGTGAGCTCGCACGAGATAAATATGATGTGGATCCGCTGCTCCAAGCATCTTGGATAGCTCTTGATTTGAAATGAGATTCGACATATTTTACATCTTCACGACAGCGAAATACGTCACGAGAACGATACGATATTCAGTTCAACAGACGTGAGCTAGAACGAGTAAAAGCAATCGCACTGTCGCTGTTCAACACGTTAGCCATGCGCGGATTTTCCCGAGCGTTATGTCGCTACTTGTAAATGGGGTTCCGGGCCTGTTCGAGCTCAATCGGTGGGTAAAGCAGTACCGCTCTACTTTTGCCTGGGGGATGTTGTTATATCCCTCAGCTCACAGCAGTGTCAAAAATTGAACATTTTTAAAAAAATAAATAAACACCAGTTAACTTCTAGAGGATAACAGTTTAGGGAATTTGATGTGCTTTCATTTTAAGTATATCGAGGCACGTTTTTGTCGGAAAAATTTTTCATAGCTTGAGGATTTTCAAGAAAATGTAATGAAAATTGTTTACATGGAAGGTGAGTTCATCAAACATATTTAATTAAGTTATTTATAATTTACGTGTACGTACATGCTCGGCAAATATGGGTTAAATTAACAAGACCTATAAGGCAAGTAGTTATTTTTGTAATGAGGAAAACGATAGCGATAACGCCATATTAAAATTATCCGCACAGTTATTTTACCACTTTTATTAATTATTTTCCAATAATTTATATATATTACCTAAAGTATTTTTATTTAAATATTGGATAGAAGCAGACGTTACTTTGCGGAAGTTCAAGATTAACAAGAAAGCAAATTTAAAGGATTATATCAAATAATTTTTTCCTTTCTAATTTTTATTTATTCATTTATATAATTTCAGGGTGTACGTGGCATCTCGTATTATAATGCAATTATTTTTCATGAAACTGTTAAAGCTTAAGGGCACAAACGTATATGTGACTTTCAATTAAAGTGCAATCTAATGTCGTTCTGTTTATTGTCATTCAATCTTTACTAACTAATTATCAATGGCTATTAACAAAATCTCATTTTTGTTAATTATTTATTTAGATCTAACTTACTGTTCCTACCTACACAATAGTTAACATTAAACGTTATTAATAGGCCGCACGAACAAACGTATTTGTTATGATAATCGGATACGATAATCAAAGTACACTTACTCATTTTGGCCTATTTACTAAATATTTTTGGTCAAGTGCGAGTCGGGCTCGCGTACTGAGGGTTCCGTACCATCAAGACCAATTCTAACCGAAACACTGTGCCAATCAAATTCAAAAAACGAGCAAAAAATCACGTCAGTTGCATGTATTTAAATTTTAATTGAACGATTTATTTTTAAAGTGAATGTGCTGAATATTCTGTGAATATTTTAAGCGTCTAACCCTATTTAAGTCTATTTTTTAGTATTTGTTGTTATAGCGGCAACAGAAATATATCATCAGCTGTAAAAATTTCAAGTGCCTAGCTATCACGATTCAAGTGATACAGCCAAGTTATATAGGGTCCCGTTTTTACCCTTTGGGTACGGAACCCTGAAAAATTAAAGATTTTAGAGGGCGAACTCAAGCTTTTAACGATGTGTAAGTAAGAACCCTAAGTAAATGTAATTAATATAGTACAATAGAAGCAGTTATATTCTTGTGGCTTTTGGAAACCCGGAATTTACGATAAAAGGCACAGACCTTTGTGTTGGTGCAAAATCAGTTTGTTAGGAATCTACACCAGAAAACCGTGAATCGGCATCTTCTAGGTTTTAACGTTCCTGCTTTGAACACATTTTCACATTTTGGGTGAGATTGTGGTCAAGCGTTAACCTAAATTGAAATAAAACCGGCCAAGTGCGAGTTGGATTCACACACCGAGGGTTCCGTACTACAGATAGAAAAAGTAAAACCAAAAGAATCACTTCTTACCAAACCGCAAATTTAATTATGTTTCTTGAGGGTTAATTGTTGATGCCCAAAAAAAGTATAATTGATACAGAGTTGATTTTATTTTTCCCGTAAAATATTCATTAATCCTTAATAATAACATAGTTAATATAAATTTTTCGATAGGTTAACTTTGAAGGTATAAGGGGGGAAGGTGGTTGTAGGTATGTCTTTCGACGACATTTGTCCCAATTGAAAATTTCTCATTTTGAAAGGATAATGAATTGTCATTTGGATATATAGAATCCGGTACCAAGCTGGTTCAAATCCAAACTTTACTATATGTATAAACTTTACTATATGTATAAACTTTACTATATATACTCGTGCTGATTCACTGACTGACTGACTCACTGATTGATCACCTCTCCTGAACAATTTTGTATGAAAAATTTTTTTTTCAATGTCCATTTCGTATATAAGGGAAAAATTCGTTCGGAGGAAAAATACGGAGAGAGCTGATGAGTGAGGATTTCGGAGACAGGTGAAGAGCACAGCCAGGGTATCAAAGACAGGTGGGGGGTGCTCGACCAAATGTCATTCGAAACGTCATCCAACTGGCAGTGAGCTGAAAAAAATGCAAAATGGCGGATTCAAAATGGCCGCCAAACGAATTGCGCCAATATCTCGAAGAGTATAAAAGATGGAAGAACGGTTTCTTGACAAGAAGTGATCAAGATTCGAAGGTCTACTACTCGATGGATAGAAAAATAAATCAAAATGGCGGAATTTATTTTTTCCATACAAAATGTAAGGGGAATTTTATAGGGATTTATTCAAAGACAGCACGCGGGCCACGTGTGGCCCGCGCCTCCATGCGCCCTACTAGTAATTTTATATAGACTACGATCTCCACATTAACTCCTACGATTGTTAATTTTTATGAACATCTCGATACCAAAGTTATAGGCAAATAAAGACTATAGCAAATAGAGAGTTGTAAAATATTGAATGGAAGCAGGCGTTATTTTGCGGAAATCCATAATTAGCAGGACAGATTAATTTGTTTTGCTATAATCCGCTACTTGAAAAGATTCTGTATGGTACAATATGCAGGAACACTGCCCACATGAAACACCACACACAATTTTCCAACACTTTCTTCGACGCACGTTTCGTCCCGACACCGGGACATCCTCAGGAGATGTTGACTTCACAATTCGAAATCGTAGAGAGAATCGTAGTCCTGCTAGTTGTAAAATAACTAATAAATGTCATGTATGTCAGGAAATGTGCATTGAGAAGAAATTAACTTTTTGGGTGCTAAATTTAATTCCGGATATGAAAAACAAATTCATATTGTAAATAAATAGTACTTATGCTTAATAGGTAGTTCTTAAAAAACTTTTTTATTTTCCTAGAATATTTTGGTTTTGTTTCATGAGAAAACTTGATACCATCTTTGATCATACTTATTTCAAAACCCTGGTTACCCTGTAATACTTTTGGAAAAAATTATAAATCTGATTGTAAAATCTACACAGATTTTCTCCCTTGGGCCTTATACCTATCGTAGGTAGATACGTCTATTTGTACGCCATATAACGTTGTTAGTGGCTTCCTGACGTCAGACAGTGTTTAATTGAATTATCGACGACACTAGAACTAACGCTTTTGCTATAGAGAAACCGCTGCTGAAATGTATGTGTGAAAATACGTTAAAACGTATCCGGATTTTCTAAATCCCATATTAACGGCGTAGAAGCCGTATTTAAGCGATTTTGAATGAAGTTTTATTTGAAAACTATGAAGAAAATTTCTTTCAAATTTAAACGTCGTGTATTTTGGGTCTTTAATCTAAAATCACTTAGATGCAGAAACACGATTGGATAAAATTTTCTCCATAATTTTTTTTTCCAAAAGTTGCTCCAAAATCTCAGTTTTCCTAATTTTTATCAGAATTTACAATGGATGTAATTGTAATTTTTGTTTCAATTTTTCGGTAATAATGATATCCAAATACAGTTAGAAACAGATTTTTGATAACTGGCTTAGTTTTTGAGTAATTAGGTAAAAGGTCGTTTTTCTGTTATATTCTTCCGCGACGCTGCATATCATACCTACCAACGTATCCGTGAGAGTGGGACTGACAAAAATAAATTCAATAAATCCCTTAAAAAGCAGGTTTTCATTAGAATTTGAATTAGGAACGTTTTACAGCCACACCATGTTTCTCAAAATTTATAAATAAATATAAATATAAATTCTTTTCTTTCACAGCCTTGGCATACAATGCCTCCTGGTTTGCTTTATAGAATATTGGCAATTATCCAGAGTTCCATAGCGTAAAAGGCATTGAAGGCCTCGCAAAACCGGCTCTAAACTAAAATTTATTCAATTCTAGATATATAAAAACTAAATAACAGAAATAAATAACTATTACGGCTAATATTTACTTGTATATGGTGGAAAGTTATACATAGTAGATATAAAAATAAAATATCCCGCGGGAATAGTTGCCAGGTAGGTATATTTCCGTGACCAAACCATACTTCAATCTATTTTACGTGAATAACTTTACAGTAAAATTTACCTTTAGTTCATTGATTGTAACTTATACGATACCCAAAAATTTTAAATGTTGCTTCGTTTTTCCCAAGATTCTATTTAAATATTTTTGAAAGAAGTTTTCATTTCGGACGGTAGGTATCGCGCGGGCGGCTAGGCCGAAAATGGATTTTTAGCGTGATGAGAATCCCGTCACGAAGCAATTCTACGAAAATCTTCAAAAATCTAAAATGAAAGTTTCTCTTACTATAGTAGTGTTATTATCTCGCTGCAGACTCGGTCATAAAACTTTGTGCATTATGCACAACTCAACAAAGAACAACAAAAGCGAAAGACTCGAATGATTTATGACCGAGTCTGCAGCGAGACACTACCACTACTATAGTCACCAATTAAGTGTAGTGATTTGGTACGAACTAGTTAGCGCGAGCTAACTGAAGACGGCGCCATCGATGGGTGAAATCACACATGCATCCAGCCGTAAGACATAATTAATATAGATAGTAATTATTACAATTGACAATATGCACAACCAGACATTTCATAATATACACAAAATATTATCAGGGTTCCCATAGCACAAACGTGTTTTTTTTTTTAATTTGGTGGTCAGAGGTGCTTTGAACCTTGGACTCCGGCGCTCACGGGGCTTCTTTTGCAGGTCGAAATTTCCAGAACGAAAACATACTTTTGCGACACCACCGCCTCGAGCCGTTTCTGCAGCACTGGTGCCACGGCGGAACTCGTACTCGTAGATAACGCGATATTTTAAGTTTTCCTTTTTGTAAACTTGAGTGACGCAAAGAAAAAACCAAAGATGGAAAAAAGACGTGTGGCAAAGATGGAAAAAACCTTATGCAATTATAATTATACAACCAATGCCACCTAGAGACAAGTTGCTGAACTAAAGAGACAAGCGTGATATTTCAAAAAGTCATTAAAAGTTCTGCTACTCATCGATAGATGGCAAAACTAAAAAGTGTTAGGTTATTTTCGTTACGGAAATTCTGAATTCGGTCTCCACGCTCAAGGCCCGCGATAGAAGCTATGCAATCGCTTAAAAACATATGGCTTACGGTTTCCCAATAACAATGAATAATAACTATATAAATTAGAAATTGGAATTCCTTACCAAAGGGGAGATATTTGTGATCAAAGTGGCCAGTATGACAAAACACAAATTTCATTGTGAGGACCTTATTTTACGCTTTTGTTTCAGAGATAACATAATTGTCGGCCATGATGAAAATGGTGCGGGCATTCAGAGGATGCGGGTATACTCCGCGCCGTCGGTTCACCGCGTGTCTTATATTTTTAGTCTCGAGCGTCTCCTTCACCATTTTCTTCTCCATCCTACGTATTTGTGAGTACATTTTTTTAATGTTGTACGTAAGTTATTTTGCTATACCTAGATCAGTCACCGACCGTAGTCGTATGGCTATATGTCAGAAATACTTTTAATTTTTGGAATTGAATTCTAAAAACTTTTCGAATTATTTGTCGATCGGATATTTCGCCATTTGCAACAACAATTTACATTTTATAGTAAAATAATTATTGTTAAGAGGGGGCTGAAAGCTAGCAAAACTTGTCATGCGCAAAACATCGTTCTGGTACAAAAGAGCATGGCGTATTACGCGAAATAAGAATGTAATGAGCGCCATTTATAGTTTACTGTAATAACTTTTAAAATACATAGCTTATAAGAAAGAAAACGATAATGTACGTACTTCGTAATATTTATTGGAATTATGATCCTAAACCTGGGCTCTCTAGTACGTATAACATTGATAATATATCGAAAATTGAAAAAAATGGACGCAACTTCGGAATTTTTTTTTATCGACCAAAAATTGTTCTTTTATGTTTTCACTAATACAGTTTCTCGAAAATATGATGTAATATTTGTGTGTTTTATTTCAGGTAGTTGAGACTTGATTTACTACTGTAAAAATCAAATCTTGAACTGACATCTTCAGTTAATAACCCCACGCTATCAATTTTTGCTTTTGACGTCAAAACACGTATGGTTGTCTACTCACCCAAGAGCGCAATATCGAAATACTATGAAAGGAGAGTGAAAATTGACTTTATTAATTTTTCTTGCTTTGTAGACTTTTAATACAGTACTTTTACTGAGATTT
The DNA here is from genome assembly GCA_036785405.1 of Coenonympha arcania. Taxonomy (NCBI): domain Eukaryota; kingdom Metazoa; phylum Arthropoda; class Insecta; order Lepidoptera; family Nymphalidae; genus Coenonympha; species Coenonympha arcania. The sequence goes on from CM072082.1 coordinate 13,971,635, forward strand.
TGATGTGAAAAATTGAGATTATAATACCTATTGCAAAAGGGAAAACCGTATAACTATAAATTAGAGTTCCCCACCGCGTTGAATACCTATATGTTTGTGAGGGGTAAAAATTAATAAAGGCAAAAACTCGCACGTCAAAAAAAAAAGAGTGCGAGCGGCGCGGCGTGGTTCAGTACATCGAATAGCATCGAATAGTCTACCGGCCAATACGAATATGTATAGATATTTCAATCTAAATCTGCTAAAAAGATCCCCTTCACCTTGGCTCCCACTTTCCAAAGTATATCCGTTCCGATTGGCGATTACATCGAGCTTCTGGGTATCACCATCTCACCCAATCTCAATTTTGGGAAATGCATCGAAGCTAAAGCAAAAACAGCTGCTAAAAAACTAGGAATCCTCAACAAGGTTAAGCGGTACTTCACGCCCGAACAGCTTCTGACGCTATATGAGGCTCAGGTGCGTTCCGGCATGGAGTACTGTAGTCACCTTTGGGATGGTTCTGCCAAGTATCAGCTCGATGCATTGGACTCAGTTGATCGCCGCGCTCGCAGAATAATCGGCAAGGAATCCCTAACGCGGGCAAAACTGCTCAGCTTACAACATCGGCGCAACGTTGCCTGTTTAGCGGTTTTTTACAGGATATACTTTGGTGAGTGTGCTCAGGAACTACATAACCTTGTACCTCCTTCACCTTTCTACCATAGGACTGCAAGACGCCGAGAGCGGTGGCATCCTTATGTGGTTGACGTCCAACAAACTCGCACGAAACGTTTTTCCTCCACGTTTCTGATACGAACCGCTAAGGTGTGGAACGCCCTTCCAGCCTCCGTGTTTCCAGCCAAGTACAATCTAGGTGCCTTCAAGAGAAGTGTGAATAGGCATTTTCTAGGCAAGCGCGCTCCATCCTAGACCTCATCATTGCTTTCCATCAGGCATGATTGTCGTCAAGCGCAAGCCTATCTACAATAAAAAAAAAAAAAAAAAATTTCAATCACTGACGTCGCGCTCCACTCTGTCAAAATCGCTTATGTTTCATTCGATTTATATTATGGAGTTTGATAGAGTGGGGCGCGCTATCGTTTATTGAAATATCTATAGCTGTGAGAAGCCAGGGCGGGCCGTTAGTTTCTATAGTTATTTAACATGGAAAGCGTGCAGCTTACCCTTGCTTACCCGTGCTTAGTAGGTACCCATGTTAGATACTTGAATATTGTATTTTAATCTTATTGTAACTTCAAATAATAACACGTGTAGAATATAAAATAGTATCGTACAATTAATAAGTAAAGTTAGAGCAAGACTAACTATACTATGAATGATATCTTCTAATAATATACATATAAAATTCTCTCTTTTTTCTCTTTCTTGTTTTTCTTTTCTTTTTTTTACCAAACTCGACCGATCGTTATAAAATTTTCAGTGTATGATCACTGGGTCTGGGAGCAGGTTGTTATTTATTTTTTATATCTCTAAGTGAGAAGTCATTTATATGGCAAAACAACGTTTGAAGGATCAGCTACTTAATTAATAAAGGCCAATACCAAAATTAAAATTTTATTTAGTTTTTCGCTAATATTGGGTTACACATCGTAGGCTCAAGCCAATGAGTTTTGCGAGAATAATATTATTTACGCATCTACATTTTGTTATTAAAAACTTTGCCCAAAACACGCATTTTGTTCGTATTGGTTCCCGATAGCTCCAAATCTGGGAAACTGTAAAAGTTATCTTTCGGAAACCAATATGAGATGAATGGGAATTTTCGAGCATATAGTTTTTATTAAATACATGTAGGTAGATGCTTAAATATTATGCTCGCAGAACTCATGGCCATAAAAGTAAAATGAGTAAATAGTCTAACATTTACTAAAAACTAGATAAAAATTTCGCGAACTAGTAGGGCCGAAACACCTAAAATCCAACTAACCTAACTAAAAACCTAGAACAAGCGAACAAATAATATAAAAGGAAAATAAAGCTATATGGTAATTAAATACAACGGCTGAGAAATTCACAAGTCCCATAATTACACAAACTTAATAAATAAATCGGAAGTATCGATTAGGTAACTGTTTCCGAATAAGCTCATACGTAATAAATGTAACCTACTTGAACGATACAATAATTTAAAGCTAGGGCGTATTGACTTTTTAACCGACTTAAAAAAAAGGAAGTTCTGTATTCGACCCGTATGTTTGTATGTATGTATGTATGTTTGTCCGCGATTATTTCGCGTTTGGCTGAACCGATTTTGATGCGGTTTTCAGGAAAGTGTTTGTTACATTCTGGAGAAGGTTTTAGCATATTAATCGACTTAAAAAAAACAAGAGGTTTGTATTTAAGTTTGTTCGCGATTATTACGTCGACATCAATGGCGGCGATCGGTTCGCTGTCTGCGTAGCAGTTATGCTTCGGTTATCAGTAAAGGGTGTATGTGTGAGACTCCTAAATGAGAAACACGCAACCCTGTATAGTATGGGCGTATGTGAGACTCCTGTATGAGAAACACGCAACCCTATATTGTTAAGGTGTATGTGAAACTCCTAGTTGCGAAACACGTGCAGCCTGCTTGTGATCTGTTTCCGTTGCCGGGAATCGAACCCGAGCCTGCTGAGTGAGAGTCAGATATCCTAGCCACTACTCACTAGACCATATCAGATGCTGTTAGGTACTTTCATTTTATAATTGAGTAGGTACTCACGGCTCGGGTTATGCTGCGTACTAACGCTATCCGGTGAAGATGTTAAAAAAAAAAAAAAAAAAAGATGTTCGACGACAGTATTTTCACTAAATAATCAAAATCACAAGCACCACTTTTATGATTCTTCCTTTTCGGAATGATAAAAGGCTCAGGTATAGCTCACATACCGGTATTTTCCGGACAATCTATTCATATTTTCACCAAAGTTTTATCACGTAACCTTTTATACTGTCTCTAACTTTTGTATTATCACTTAAATTAGACGAAAATTTTAAGAAAAAATTATTACTGAAAATTCACAACATCGGAGTAAAATTCAAGACAAGCATCTGACCATAGCATCTGACAACTAGAAAAATGACGTTTCATATGTCATTACGCAATTTGACACATTTGTTTTATCAAAACGTTTCGTTTTACGTTACAATTTGTTTATACTACGAAATACAAACGATAGATAAACATTAATAGTTAAAAATAAATACATTTCATTAGTGAAACTAACCAAATGTTAGTTTTCTCACAAAAGTATACTTCATTATTATGCATTAATATTTGAGTTATGTTAAAGTAAATTATAATTTAGTGAAATATATTTCACTTGAAATATTGAAATGAAAACGAAACGTTTGACATTAAAAAAAAAAGTGGTCTCTCTGCTGTGATTGTCTATGGTCGTTACTTGTTTTCGTACGTAATTTCGTACGATTTTTGTCTCAAACGAGTTAGGGTCCAAGAGCGAGCGAAGCGAGCTCGAGACTATAGGGCGCCCCGACACGGATAATTTAGGTGACGAAGAGTGGCCATCCTCTGAGTGGTTATTTTCTTTTATGACCACCCAGAAATTAGGAGCCCCGCGAAGCGGGGCTCCGTCGACCTGCCCTTTCATAGTAAAAATAAACTCGAAATTTTTAAATTTAAAAAATTTATTTCTCGGCAACTATTACGTTCCGACGAATATGGCTTGGGGGGAGGGTTACCCCCTCTTACTTTTACAAATACGTTGGTGCGACCATGTAGCGTCGCGGAAGAATATCCCAGAAAAACGACGTTTTATTAAAAAACTAAGCCAGTTATCAAAAATCCATTTTTTGATATTATCATAACAAAGATCTTTTGAAATTGAAATACAATTTAATTTCCAAATTAAAGACGGGAGGACTATCTATCGAGAAAATTTTATACAATCACTAGATGACCCGGCAAACGTTGTTTTGCCCTTAGGGATATAAAAAATATATAACAACCTGCCTGGTCTGGGACCAAGAGAATGTACACTGAATATAGCAATCGGTAGACCCGTTTCGGAGGAGTTTGGTAACATAGAAAAGCGAGAGAATTTGATATATTAGCGAAAGATGTTTCTGCTTCAGAGCGAATTTAGATTAAAGACTCAAATATATTATGTCATTTAAATTTGAAAGCGATTGTCTTTATAGTTGTCAGCCTGCAGGTTACTTAAAATTGCTAAATAGCCCTCATATGCCGTTAAACACCATATCTAAGTCAAGAAAGAATTATTGCAAATAAACAATTCTATTGAAGTTAGAACCAACAGCCAAAAGCCCAATGTTATAATTACTGCCTTTGAAGTAAATACTGACACATTTTCAAATCAGTGGAGCATCTATTTTCAGAATACCATTTACAAATGTTTGTACAGCGCTGGAAATGTTTACAACTTGCAGCGCGGTTCCGTTAAAGGCATCATCTTTGCAGGTGCATGCCCATTTATCGAGGCTATTCAATGAAACGCTTTTGACTTTGATGTTAGCTACTCTTTACGCAGGGGAATACGTACATTAATTAATAGTATAGATTTTAAATTATGAAAATTGAAATCAATTTAATTGAAGTTAGTTATGAATTTCGTTATCAATAGAACATGACATTATAGACCACCGAATGGTGTAGCAGTAGCGAACCTGCCGTCGGCGCCGGAGGTCGTGGGTTTGATTCCCACTAGTGGTAAATGTTTGTGTGATGAGCACGAATGTTTACCAGTGTCTGGGTGTTTTTAAATATATTATATTTATGTATATTAGTATGTATGCATATTCATTCATTCATTCATTTATCTAGTACCCATAACACAAGCTATCGCTTACTTTGGGGCTCGTATATATATTTATTTATTAAAAAAAATAAAGGCCAGTCAATTTAGACATTCGAAGGTACATAAAGTCCCAACAAGCTGAAAATCAGTAAAATTGTTCAAAACATAATATAAATAATACTTAAAAGTTCCCCATCATTCCCACGTAAGGAAAATTTTATTTATAGGTAAAAAATATAATTTTGCGACTAAAAATATTAATAAAAGGAGTCCTTCTAGACAAGGTTCTGAAGATACTGACAGCGTACCTTTGAATAACAAGACTAATTCCTTGTCCGATGTAGCTCATGTCCGATTCATTCACGAAACTAAGCCAAATAAGTTTCGTGTATGGGTCATTAGAACAGGCTAAAAGTGCGCAATGATTTTAATGACATGAAGGTTAAAAACTACATTACTATCCTTTTCCATGTGGAGCATTTTGAAAAGAGTTGCTTTCAAATTTAAGCATCAGTACTTATCTAAATTCTAGGTGATGAGACAGACTAGTGATTCAGAAAAAAATTGTCGATGTGTAGTTTCCCAATCATTGCTTCAATTTTTTTTTACTTTTTATCCGAATGTGCAGTGAAATATGCAACTGCAGTGAGATTTTATCTTTTTATTTCTGACGGTAATAACAATTTCCTAATAATGAGAAGAAAATTTTGATACTTGGTTTTATTTCTTAGGAAAAACGTGTTTTTGTGACATCCGCTCGCTATGAACCCGGTCGCACACACAAAACGCTTCGTAAGGGTGGGGAGAACAACTGCTTGGGTTGATACAATTACCCCCTTTAAAAAGTTATTGTACGCATGTACGAGTACATCTTTAACTAAATTATCTTTTCAACATTCGTGACATTTCGTACGCTGAGGATATACTCTTTCCTTACTTTCAAAGAAAAGAGTATATCCTCAGCGTAGGCGTACAATTTTCTTTTTAATAAATAACGGTCACAATCTCTTAATCGATACATCCAAAACTAGTGCTTTCTTTTCGCAATATGATGATTTGACGACACAGATTAAAATACAAAACAGTCGTAGTACTAATCTATAAAACGTGTTTATTTATTTCAAACCAGTCAATCTAGTTATCAGTTTTGTAAAAGAGATTATTCTAAAATTAAAGAATACTTACAAATCCTACCTCGAACATAGATTAATTTCCACTTAGGGAATCCCTAGCAATAACTACTTACTAGCGTAACAAACTGAATTCTATTATGGTCATAAAAAACTTCAAATCAATAGCCTTAAATTGAATTTTAAATATTAATTGATACTATACTCTCTACACTTAATTTCACAAAGTTTAATTTTGAGGCGGTTAAACTTTTCCCGTCTCGAATAATGAGTATAGAGCCAGACTATCTCAGTCAAAAAAGGCTACGTTCCGGAATAGCAATTATGTATTGGCAATACATATTATTGCGTATATAATGGTCTATGATCAGAATTAGAAGAAGAGTGTGTAGTATGCTTGTAGGTAAGTCCCCATCGATGCAAAAACAGTTTCTTCCTTTAATACTAAATTGTATGACGAGTGTAAATGTAACAAGAAATGTAATATTGTGCGCGACTATATGTATTTGCTTTATATTTTGCTGACACTTTGACTCCAACTTCCTTTTTAAATCCGCGAAGCAAACAAACGATTGTGTGTATATAGGTTGACGAGTGCATGAATTTAAAAATCGTTTAAGTAACCAGTTGTATGTTTCATTGTCGGGGGTCATATTTAATAATTTAGCATTTTGTCCTGACTCTCACTTATTAATTGCATTTTTGCATTTTGTCCCCACTTATAAATTGCATATTGTTAGGGGCTAAAAGTAAATAAATAACCATACAGCGGTACTATCACTGAACCGCTAAATCCAGCTCAGTTCGGCATTGTGTTCAGGAAGCTTTGTGATGTCTTTTAGTTACAATATCCCTCAGTGTCTGAATACTACAGTCTTCGAACAGTATGCGTTTCCTGTTTTGCGGATCCGACACAAGTCATTGCTATTAAAAGAAGGCTCAGAGTAACAGCGGGCGATGAAGATAGCTTATGTTCAGAATATTTATACCCGATCAAATCAAAAGGAGATCCGTGGACAAACCAGTCACCGACATATCTCAACGTGTCGCAAAGTTGAAGAAGGGCACATAGTACGCAGGACCGTTAGACGTTGGAGTCTGGAGCGTGAGTTCATCAACTGAAACCAACAAACGAACGGGTAACACGGTGGTAGGGGGCAAAATCTACCTCCTCCTCACTCTACATGGGCGCACGGATAGAACCGATATCCCCCCGTGGATAAAATGAAGGAAAGATTTCTCCTGACCCCTTTTGACGCACTAAAACTCTTAATAAATAATCTTATTCCGATTCCGTTCGTTCGGATGTATGAAAATAAACTTACAGATAGACGTATTTAAGTATAGAGATATAGGTACTCATACAAAATTTTCCATAGTATCATAGGAGGGTGAAAACTGTCTGCCTGCGTCAGAGGAGCGTATTCCCAACGGAAATAAAGTTTCCACTTGTTTGCACTATGACTCGGTACTCCAATTAAACTTTTTATAAAACTCTAGTTGGTCTGCTACTAACGATAGTGGAACACGCTTCGCATAACTTTATTGCATGGAAAACTACGAAATACGCAACAGGTAGCTATGATGTTAACAATGGAAAAGTTTGAAAATACTTTGTCTACTATAAGGACTCACTTATGACTATCACATAATATCACTGTGTGAAAGAACTCCCAGTGATTTAACTTTTATCTCAAACACGTATGTGTACTTAGATTACGAGTCACAATATGGTCTGGGTTCGATTTTCGAGTAAAGGGTACAAAACATATTTGTTGCTAGTCGGTCTTGTAGTAAGCCATTGAAGACCATGCCAGCTATGCGTATTGCACCAGCGTTTTGAAACAAATATCTATATCCCGTCAGTCTTCTGAAGAAGTTTGTACCCAGTAGCACTAATAAGCTGATGTCATGTTGGCCACGGGTCTCCTTTGAAAATGAGAATAGTCTGTCCATAGTCCACCTCTCTGGCCAAGTACGGCTTGGCAGGCTACACATACCTTGGAAAATATTATGGTAAACTGACGACGTTTTCCATCACCCCTTAAGCAAGTCATGTTACATAGTTTGATGACGATACCTTATAATAATAATTAATTGACCAGATGGACTGACAACACGCGGGAAGTCGCTTATTATTAGTTATACAAGTAGCGAAGAACCATGTCAGTTGGGAATCTTTGCAGGAGGCCTTTGTCCAGCAGTGGACACTGGACGTCCGTCAGCTGAAAAAACGAACGAATGATTGATAAATAATAATAATCATACCTATTTCTCACAGACTACTCGGATGTAGTTATGTGATTGAGTGCAATTTGTTTATTCAGTGTGTAAGGCGTTGATCAAATCGAAGCATGGTCCAATTGATGCCGAGAAAGGGCTATTATATCGAAGATAGCTAGCTCCATTTGTACCTAATAGAGTTTACAAATACGGTACAACGTTATTGTTATGCTATAATAATATCAAATACATTGTTGCAAATTGTAAAGCAATAAAATAAAATAATACGTATTTTCGTAACAATCGTCTATTATAAAGTACTTCTCTTGTCTTTATACACTTTGCACCCATAAGTATGGAACAATAGCTCGTAACAACGCCTTTAATATTTTAATTACCTATTTATTGCACACATCAATTACAAAGTAGCAGAAGAGATGTACTCTTCTCGCTTTATGTTAGTAGGATTTTTGAGATAGCTATTATAACAAGGATTAAAAAATGTACTGAAAAAGAATATTTATATCATATTTCAAATGTACATAGGTAAATAATATTATGTTTCCCGGGGCATTGGTGCCAGTTCTGTTAAGCATAGTCTCTAAATTAAATAAAAATTTAATTTAGAGATCTCTAAATTAAAAATAGTGCTATCCTTTATTTTTTCCTTAAAATTTCCAAAAAATTTGTTTCACATTACAAAAGAGAATCCAAGTCTGTTTTTTGTATTTTTTAATTTATTTGCCAGATCTTACATGTTTCGAACACCCCAGCTTCTACGATAACATTTATTTTATAACTATACAGTATACTCGTACATTATTATTTTACTATTCACAGATATTTTAATGAATAATTCACCAAACAACATTTAAAGAGAGAAATTTAATCTCACTTAAATTCTCGTGCCGAACGATTAAAACTGTCCACGTAGCCTGCGTAAACATGAAAAACTTTAATATAAAAGGTATTATTAAAAAGCTCATAGTGACTGACCCAGAAAGCAGGTCTTCAACGTTTTCTTCGACATTATTCAAAGCAAATTCAAGGCGGCTGTCGTTCATCCTACCTGTATATGAGTTGTTCCCGGTAATGATTGCTTCTATTTGCGTATAAGATTGGACTTCAAACGTTTGTACGTATGTTTCAGTTACCGTCAGTCGATTTTGATTCTAGTATCAGCATTTCATAAATGTTCTAGATCTAGAGCGGAAATTGTAGCTATCACTGTCGAAGCAAGATCCTCAAACTCATCATCGCATGCCATGGTTGGCCTTATCATGAAACAATTTATTCTCAGGCCACGACAGATATTTTTTTAACGAAGCCTGCAAAACCTCAAGTTTTTCCATATTTAAAATATAATAATAGTCAGAGATGGTGGTGTGTTATAGACAAATTTACGCACGCAGGTTGCGACTTGTGGAGGTATGTTCGAGATTACGCCAGTGGGTCTCTCCAGGAAAAATCGCAGTTTTTAGTGAGGCTTACATCTCCACCTCCCCCTCTCCCCCTAAATGGAGTAGTATGTATCAGGCATTTTCTGTGTGTAAAATAAAAATAATGACCCATGTTAGGTAGATTCATCTGTTTACCGGGTTCAGTAAATTCTACACGGGAAAAAATCAGTTCTTCCCATGTAAGTAATAAAAGAAATGTGAAAATTGTTATCGAAACTCCTTAAAGGTTAGGTAGACATGAAGCGATGTTGGCGTTTATGATGAGTAATAAAATACTTTTTGTTTTAGCTCCTTTTCCCCAAGAAGATCTGATGGAGAAAACTATTGCCGATATGCATTCACGTATGCGATTCATAGAGTCACTGTACAGAGCTCGTCAAGAAGATATTATAGCCCTGCAGGTGAGATTTGAGAAACTTATTTCAATCATAAAAGCAAGTGTTACTTTTACTAAAATTATAACTTCATAGGTGAAAATTTGTTATTTGATAATTGGTTAAATAGCAAAGGTGTGGGTTAATGTACATATGGTGTGCCGGAAACTAACGTTTTTACTTGATCCTAGAAACACGTTAATGGAGATAAGAACACCCATTTATTTTGTTTTATTTTCAATACAAAACTTATAATTTAATTAAGAAAAAATATTTTTAGCGATCCTAACTGGGATGTCAACAAAGCGTAATACACTTTTCATTATTCCCAGTTCATTAATATTGAATGAGATGTTTTTAGGAAAGTCACTTAAAATGTAAAGTACATTTTTGAGCTCCCTATAGGTCCCTCAGGATATGAGCTAGAGCTTTTGTGATATTTTTTCATGCATCTATACATCGTCCCCTACTTAAGGCTTTCGGCTAATTATGGCAATTAACCTGCACGTTGTATTCGTAGTTAACTGACAAATCAAATAGATAAAATGCCACTATAATAATGTTGCTTTCAGAATAAAATCTACAGCGCGAAGAGCAATACTTCCTATAAACATGCAGTTGTGAAGAGTAATTCTCAACATTTCACCGCACCACCAGAAGTTGTAGCCATGATGAGAAATCTTACTGGTACGGACGGCGATAAAATATAGGGGTTAAGAATGATTCATATTTCTAATACCCACACAAATTGGTCTAACTAGCGTGATACAAGAATGCTAAACAATGTTAGTCGTTAGCTGTATTTTGCAGTTACTCGTAACACGTCTTTGAATGCTATGTATACGGTGGTATACTAAAATAGCCTTGTAGTTATTTTTATAAGAAACAGTTTTATTTCTTAAAGGTGAAATTCATATAAGAGTCAAGTGTACAGCCTCGTTGTTGTTTTTACAAAGTAACATTTAAATATTCTTAGTGCACGAACGCATGATTCTAAAAAAAATGCTTATTGGAGCTATTTAAAAATACCTATTTTTGACGTGATAACGTTTTATAAATTGATGAACACCAGCAACGCACATGAAAAATAGTAACGTTCCGCGTAACGTTCCACCTGAGCCTGTGCGTGCAAGCGAGAGCGCGCAACAAGCGATAGAGAGGCACGATAAATCAAACGATGGAGAGACCATTATTATGACGTTATCACGTAAATCTATCGCCCGTAAACCGACTTTACAGACAACCAATTTTTTTACTAAAGTCTAGGCCATCGCGCTTTCTTGAGCATAAAACGTCCATTGCTAATTCAATTAACTAGTGGCACGCTGGCCACACCCTAACAATATATTTTAATAACTTTGTAGTAAGTATGTGTGCAAAGTTCAAAAGCTTACATAATCGATCTAATGTGTCATGCTCGTGGACAATATCTACGAGAAAACGCCATAAGCCTTGCTTAGCCAGCAAATGTATAACGGTATAAGTCACTCCAGTTTTCCAAGATTTTTCTCATTAAATTCAATTTGTATAAATTAAGATTGTTGCGAATTTTCAGTTTCTGGTATGAATATTGCGTTGCGAATTTGAATACATGCGAATTTATTTATAGTATGCTGAATTTTATAACACAATCACAGCCTTATGATAACTATTACGCAATTACGAGTATGTGCCTAGAAACATCAGTATAATCAAAAGGATCTTTATGTAGGCGTCTTCAGCGTCTACTCATTAATAACATACTCGTAAATGAGTAGATATTGTATATGATTAATATTAAATATCTATTTACTAGGTAATGCTAACGAAATAGGACCTTGCACCCTATCTACTCCTTTTGATCTTTGAGAATTTAATGGTTCCCATCGGACTATTAAATTCTCGAGGCGCGTGGCTTGATATCGATGACCATTCAAAATCATTATAAATAATGTGACTTTTTCAAAGAACTTTTTTCATAATCATTTGAAGAATGAAATGGTGATATTTTGAAAATTAGAAGTGGTCGGTCACAAAATGTAATCATTGCAATGATCGATTAATTAATTGATTATATTTTTTATTATTCAAATAAGGTTTTTCTGCAATTTTTTATTAAGGTTATTTATAAAGCACCAATCTCATATAAATTCCGTGGCTTTCAGTGATAAGAGAAAATAACCCCACAGGTATGAAAGCGGCTTCCGGTCTGCAAACGGAGACCCTAAGTATGATGCAGACATCATTTGTGTATCAGCTGCTACCTCACTTGATGTCCACTCCGACCAGTCTTCAGCCTGCTTACCACTTGAAGGGGGGTAGACTCTTTTCTGAAGTTGTAATCGGAATTCCAACTGTAAGAAGGGACAAAGAAAGCTACTTGATGATAACTTTATCGGTAAGCTTTTGAAAGATTTTCATATTGACTAGATATCTTTCTGTTGTTTTTTCTCGGTAACATTCTAAAATTTAAATGGCGAAAAGTTTTGATGCATATTTATGTATCTGTGGTGTTTTTTACCGGTAACGGCAAATATTATAGTAGGTATTGTGAATGTAACGACAAATGCAGAGAAAGTTTCTTCGTTTTATCGTTTCGTACCTACTTGAGATATGAAAACTTGAGTCTGACTGAATGTTGAAAAGGTATTGTCTGAAGAGCAAACATAAAAAGTAAATCCCTATCATACCCCTATAATAATATCATGTTATAATATTCCGATGTTCATTTTGACTCGTCGCGTCGTATTGTTTCACGTTATTGGAAAACCGCTTCGAACCGCAAGCTCATTGTTTGCGCTCTATAGGTTTTCAATAATGTGAGTGTAAGCCGCTTCACTGGGATGGTTCTTCTTTATTTCTCATCTGGTGACCATATTTTCAAAGAAATAACAATACAACATAATGTCCTCGTATTTGCGTCAGCCGAAAAGTAAGGGCCCTGCGCTGGAGGTTTTCGGTCCCTCTCTACATTCAGTCACTAGGATCGTACGGAGCTGCGCGACACCCACGGCATCGGTCGCTCGCCCCCTCTTCGCACCTCCCAGGATTACTCGTGTAATGAAGCTGGGCAGAGATCCGGCAAGGTGACTCGCCGCCTCAAAGGAGATCATGCGATAGCCCCTTATTACTTTGACGGAAATCGCTCTGTACAGTCTCCTCAATCTTGTTACATTACGGGTCGACAGACAAGAGACGGTGTATTTTGACATAGCCAACATAGATGTATGTGCCCCTGGAGATGTATCAGGGAGGCACTCGTCTGCCATCGGGTGCCAAGCTCTCTCCGCCTCATAATTGGGGATTACCTGGTGGATCAAGCCGTAATCTTCCAGAGTCGGGATGGACGGTATCGCCGTATCGGTGAAAGTGTTCGTGCAGTGTTCCGCAGGGGAATGTCCTGGGGCCATTCCAGTGGAACATCGGCTACGACTGGGTGCTGCATGGTGCCCAACTCCCCGGGATCGCTATCACATGCTACGCTGAGGACACGCTGGTTACAGCGTGTGGAGAAACACACCAGCAGATGACGTTCTTGGCAATCACTGGGGTAAAACAGATCGTAGAAAGAATTCGGCGTTTAGGTTTCGAGATGGCGCTCAACAAGTCGGATGTGCCTTCGGGATTCCTCATCACCGTAGGAGGCGTTTGCATCGGCGTCCAGTTGACAGCCAATTTGAACTTTGGGCACTTAGCCTGTGGCACTTTGGGCAGCATTTTGAATTTTTTTTAAGCCCCCTAAATTGATTGGGACTTTTGAAGCGCTTGCCCGACAGCAGTCTAATCTTGGCGGTCCAAACGCCTCATGCTGCAGGATGGACATGGGGATCGTGAGTTTATTAGCTTTTTATGGGCTCCGGTATGGGCGACTACGGAACCGTAAAAATATATAAATACAAAATTAAACTAATAAACTGAATTTTGAATTTTAACGGTTTCGTTGAGATGCGGGACAAAAAGTGCCATCTGTAACCTATCTCAAGAAATAGCATATCAAATAAACACCTGTTGCATTATCTAACATCGCAGTTATAAAAATTACCAAGAGAAGGCGCTGCATAATAAAATAGAAAACCAACAATATAAAACAGGAAAAAATGATCTACGGATAGATTTACAACATTCGGATCGAAAATATATATAACAGTCGCTAGGTATCATATATAGTAAAGAGATAACAGTCACAAATATGTGGTGATATTCCTGGTAGTGTGATTTCATCTCTACTAAGTAAATTAATCGATGCAAATTGCAACGTTGACTCCGGCCAGTAACTGGATGGGTTTGTTCGAAAACATAGTTTTTTTTTATTAAGTATAACATCTTAACGTAATAAAAATTTAAACAATCGACAATCGTAGAATCCAAGTGTATTAAAGCTTGTATTTAACTTTTTAAATTTTATAAGCTTTGAAAAAGTAAGTAAACATAGTGGCATCTAACGTCGGTCAGGTCAAATTCGAATTTAAGCTTTCGAAGATAATTTTTAAAGAAATGAAAGGATTTTGTGAAAAGAAAAAGTTTCAGGGGGGTGTAAAACAAGATTCTGTGTCATCCTGTTAAAAGAGGAACGAAATTCTTGTCCTGGGTTACGAGATATTGGGAAAAGGTCTAACTCGCGCTATCGAAGTTTTTTCTACGCTGCGATATATATAAGAAAGATCCAGCTTAGCGTTTGGTGGGTCCGTGCTTACGTTGTAAGCGCTACAGGTGGTCGGTCGGCCACGTAGCGACTCTTCTTGGGTGATTCGTACACACCTGAGCCGGCATCGGTGTAGTGCGATGATTATCTGGGGACTTTGATTGAAGCCCTCAACAACCACAACGTATGCGCTTTGACCTGCTTTTGCTACTTATAGAAATAAATTTTTAATACGCTAAAGTAGATCAAAGTGCTATATGGCTAAGGTCAAGCATTTGCGGGGGACACACAGTCGTCAGCAATGTAAAAATGTATCTATTACTCCAATACTTTGTTGACGTTTTCTCGTTTTTCTTGACTGCTGTGGTAGACAAACGGCCTTTTAACTTTTACTACCTAGCAACCAGCAGAAATTGTCCTCCACTTTCTAGGGAGAATCTTTTGGTGCGCTGTACAATGCATTGTTTGATGTAATAATAAAAACAGATATCTTAATCTATCTAGCTCACGCGATGCGTGGGGTTCTGCAAGAAACATTTTTTAAATGTTTTTTCTGAAATATAATTGAGGAAATAACAAGTATAAATAACAAGTACGTTTGTGATGATATGTATTGTGGTGATGGTTAATTTTTTTTACAGCATTTAATCAGCGGGTTGACGACATCAGACTTGAACAACACCCTTATCATTATTTTCGTTGGTGAAACTGACTTGGAGTATGTTCTCAACGTTGCCAGACAAATCGAGACTGAGTAAGTTGAGTCTCTTTACACATCAATAATGCTACAATCCCGTATGAGTTAATTGCAGTTTTCATAATTATGTTACCGTTTCGTAACACTGGAATATGTTGAATATCGGATTTCCTCAAGCAAGCCTGTTATGCAATGCACAATTTTCGTACCTAACGTATCTAAAACCATTAATGAAATATTTTCCGTTTCTATAACTACTCATAGGTATGAAGGAAAAATTTTAACATCTTTCTTGCTTATTAAACGTGTAGGGAAAATGTAAAAGTAAGAAAGATTAAGACCTAACTGTTGTAATATTTATAGTTTCAATATAAATAAGAATATGAATATAATAAGATTAATAATAAGAAGAATATGACCTCCCTGACGCAGTGGCGCGCGCTCGAATTCGAGTGGTGGGTCATGTGTTCGATTCCCGCCACGGGCCACTTTAAAGTTTTATAATTTCTAATTTGGCTCAGGTCTGGTCTGGTGGGTGGTTTCGGCCGTGGCTTGTTATCTCTCTACCAGCAAGGACGCAACGCCTAGCGATTAGCGTAAAAACTGTTAGGGATTCTTTAGTCTTTTCAAGTCAGTACGATAACATCTTAGGCTGCATCGTCACTTACCAACAGATGAGACCTCAGTCAAGTACTGACTTGTAGTGTATGTAAAAATATATACTTAGGTATACATAAAATTGTGTTAACATTTCTCTATCTCTTGTAGGTTTCCGAAGTATGTGGCTAACGGTTTAATAGAAGTAATATCTCCATCCGCTTCATATTACCCTAACCTTGAGACTTTGCCGCTGACTCTGGGAGATTCCTTTAAGAGAGTGAAGTGGCGAACTAAGCAAAACCTTGATACGATTTACTTAATGGCTTATGCGCAAACGAAAGGGACTTTCTATCTCATGCTTGAAGACGATGTCATCGCAAAAAATAAGTATATGCAGGTAAAAAATAAAATATTATTGAAGCAGCCTTTCACACTTAGGTACTTTAAGACGGATGATTATTATTCCTCCACGTTAAAACTGTTTTGGCCGATTTAGTTGCGATGAATACACTACAATAATTACAATACGAAAAGTTTCAAGTACACTAATTGAAAAAAATTGTAGGCAACTACCCTAGCTGGTACTGCATACATATACAATTAGTGTATAATTTGCGTATCTCAGTAAAACATGTAGTTAAATGCCTGAGTATAAAAATATAATACGAAGTATGTATTGGATCCAATATTCAATTATACGCTTTTTTTCCCGACTCCAGGTAGGGTTATGTTTTTAGCGCGTATCTTGTATATTTGTTTTTACCTCGTATCTCTCAAACAGCCAATAGTTATTTGTTATGCAAGGCCGCAAAATGGATTTTTGGGCCGAGTGTCAAATTTGAATGCTGAGCGGCGGAGGATTCTAGGGTTGAACGCAGTAGGGGTTCAAACCTAGAATGCGTTTTAAAAAAAAATCTTTAGGTTTGGACATTAAAGACGCAATACGAGATTACGTCATGTTCGAATTTAGAAATGCTTTGCAGCCCTAGGCCGAGAAAGGATTTTCATACTGGTTTCTCGCCCTAGGGAGAAATGAAAATTCTTTAGGGGCCTAGGGAATATGGCATTTCCCGCCCGCATTGCGGGCATTAAAGATCTCCAATTAACACATTAAACAAACCTTCCATAGGTTTGTTTAATGTGTTTGTTTGTTTAATGTGGGGTATCAAAATGAAGGAAACTAAAAGGGGATTACAAAAACATATTTATATCAAATGCTTACAAGTAATAACACTATCATCATATTTTTGCGGACGGGTTTTTAATTTTTTTTAATTAATCTTCTTTCAGGAGATTAAACAGTTCACGGCCGCCACGTCTGTTTTGACACCGAACTGGTACATTTTAGAGTTTTGCCACGTTGGCGGTATCGGGAAATTGTTTAGGTCTGCGGATCTAATACATTTCATCACGTATGTTCAGTTGTTTTACAAAAACATGCCTATTGACTGGCTTCTGGAAAGCTTTCTTGCTGATCGCGTCTGTACTATTGACAAGTCAACTGTAAGTACTAATGATAATGTGTGAAAATTATGAATTGTGTATTTCCTAATAACGTAATTTTTCATCTATTAAAAGCATAAATAATAATAATTATATATATTTTTTAATAACGAGTATTTGAAAAACTTTGAAATAATAATTATTCTAGTCATTAGTAACTTTTAGCGATCTAGAGTTGTAATGGTGATAGTTATTAGATAATATTAATTTATTAATAACTTTCAATTTTAGAACAACTGTGGAAAAAATAAGTTACAAATTCGACCCAAATATAAATCGTCATTGTTCCAACACATTGGAGTATATTCTTCGCTGAAAGGAAAGATACAGAAAATAAAGGTATCGTTTTAATACATCCTACAATTATCCTACATTAAAAAATCTCTTATTTTTAATTGTTTTTTCTTTCTTTTGAAAATACTTTTAATTATTTATTTATACAAAATAAATACTCAGTCGTAAGTAGAGGAAGACAGAAGAAGAGATGGATAGATTGCGTGAAGAAGAAATGCGTGTGAAAGGAGTAGATTGCGAGTTGATAGCTGATATCTGTGAGATGATAGGAGAGAATAAAAGAAGAAAACATGTTGTGCCGACCCCATATTATAACGTGGGGAAAGAGCATGAAGATGATGATGATGACTCAAAATAAATACTCATTCACCTGTCTTATTTATTATGTTTATGTCTCGATAACTTTCATGTTTTCGTTGAAGCAAATCTTGAATAGAATCATTTTTGTTTCTAGGACCCACAATTTGGCGCACTTGCAACTTACTATCCCCATGACAATCCGCCACTTAAACGTATAAACACTGACATCAAGGAACATTCGGACCATACTGTCCAAAGAGCTTACGAGGGCAAAACTTATTTCTGGGGCATCAAGCCGAGGACTGGTGACGTCATAGAGTTTTGGTTTGAAAAACCAACTGTTATTGCAAGGTAAGTTACCTAAGCAAAGTTTATTTCTTATCAACTGTTTTTATAGCATTTTTTTTGGAAATTATTCATTAAAAGTAGATAAAATTATAAAAATACTTTTTTTTTATTTAATGTCCATAACATGATTTATTAGTCTACTAACAATGCATAATTAGTATACTGGGATAACACTTAAGCATATGAAAAAATTGTTATATGTCACAATAAAGCTACTTCAATTTTCAAGGTAATTGAAGTATGGATTGAAGGCGTTTGGCGAGGGAGGTTGCCATATTTTGTACTTTATGTTCTGTACCTATATTACTCTTTACAATATTGGCAACTGAGCCAAGTCACTATTTCTAGCTCTTAGGCAAACAGTGCTGTTTATATCTACTTAGTTAGTTATTAGTATTCTCTATAGTGACTCTCATGACTTTTAAAACAACTTTTTCTTCCAGTTACATATTTCGCAGTGGAAACGTTGAGCATGTTTCCGATAAGTTCTACAATACACTGGTAGAAGTATTGCCGGCAAACGCGAGCAGACACTTTATTGCTGTTGACAGTTTTGACGAATTCGGTCTAGCTGAAGGTGATTTGAAGCGCAGTTTCGGACCACTGTTGGCCATACGTATACGCGTGACTAAAGATTCCTACTATTGGACTGTACTGAGTGAGGTAAGTCCAAATACTTCTATTGATTCTCAGTTTATCAGCACCATGTCTATTTACGAACAAGGAGTAAGTTTATGAAACCTGACTAAGTTAAAATAACGCAATTTTCAAGCGAATGCAGATACAGCAGCAAGCAACAAGCAGCAGCATATTATTACATTTTAACTAGTCTTATATTGTTTTTATGTTTGTTTCTTTGTTTCCCTTTACGCCGACACATTTTTTAAAAATCCTTGGTTTCTGCGGATTTCAAGATAAACTCGATTTCATAAATAGTAGGTAGGGTAGTATTTTTAATTTGTATACCAGTAAAGGTAATAAATTATTATTTTTATTTGTTTGACGGTGCAGCTTGCTTGAAAAGTGCTTTGTTTTCTACCGTATTAATAAAAGGTTCAAAATTTTAGATTGCTTTGAAGACAGTAGAGCAAGCCAAGAAGAGCTGACGGTTGGGGAAAACGCCCTGGGAGCGATATACCAAAAAAGCAAGAGACCAGACTGCGCACAAGCCATTTAAAAAGGGTGTCCTCCTCGGGGGTTAAACTAGAGCCCTTGCCATATTTATACAGTAATTGATAACGGATAAAAATAATTTTTACATTGGTGTCTAATGTATCTACAGATAATTTACTGTGACTGGATTAAAAGATCCTTTATGTTAAGTTTAGTTAAGTAAAACTGATGTAAATAACGTGATAAGTAAGTATAAAATTTTAGAATTAATAGATTTAAAATTTATAAATAACTTATTTATCTTTTCCAGACTACGTGACGCAAAGGAGCGGAGCAAAAAGAGAAAAAGACTTATGAACACACTCCTAAGTATTTTTCTCCTTTTCGCTCCATTAAGAGAAAGAACGCAGTAAATGCTTCTCATTGAGAATTATTAATAATAATAATTGACACTATAGTCACTGTATGAGATAATGAATGTGTATTAAAAATAATTTACTTTTTGTCATAATAATTATAGTAATTATTGATTGTAATGAATTGTATTGCAAAATATGAAATTGTTACATTCATTTGGAACAATGTACATAAAATATTGATTATTTTCGTTTATAAGAGCTTACCTAGTCATATTTAATTAAAAAAACAACTTGTAAATAACATAATTTTTTAATAGTTGCTTTACTATTATAAAAATATTAGAGTTGTACAGACAAGATAAATGTGAATGTACTTATGATGATAAAACAAAAATAAGTATCAGGTCATGTTCAGGTAGAAAGTTACAAGAAATGTTACGAAATTATAATAATATTTCTATTTAAATTATGTATATTAAAAGTAATAAAGTTCTGAGTTTAGCACAGCCATCGATTTGCAAAATCGGTCGCTCTTGGGCTTATGTTTTGGGATGTTTTAACATAATATACTTATTACATACTAAAAACGTAAAACAATGCTTGGTTCCGAAAAATCATTATTTTATCAAAAAAAGGGAACTTTTATTTATATCACTTTTAGCTGGATGCATTTTTAAGAAGGCAAATCTCGAAACAGTTAAGAAATATCGAGGTTTTTTGAGCACCACGCAGTTGGAAAAAGGTGTTTTAACATCGTCAATTTAACTTACTAAGTTACTTTAAATAAGCGTTACGATGGCCTAAATTGAGAAACATGAAACTTACATATTTATCGTTCCGCAGCCAAATGCCAAAATTGGAGCCCCAGTAATTTATATATTGAACCAGTAATTTACTATATTGAATGACCCCGCCACAATTTTTTTTTTCATTTCTTTATAAATACCAAATAATCTTTGTGCCGCACGCTTGTCAATTTCTCAGTTGCTATTACGTAAATTTTGTCGCGCACCCCCTACCATTGACGACGAACGACAAACCCCTAGGGGTTCGCGAACCCTACTTTGAGTAACCCTGTCCTAGGAGATATGTATTATGTATTAAAAAAAAATGTTTGAAAGTGTGTAATATAATATAATAGTATAAGTTTAAAACATTACATAACATTTATGACTCGCGGCGTGTGTGTCGTTTTTAGGGTTCCGTAGCCGAATGGCAAAAAACGGAACCCTTATAAATTCGTCATGTCTGTCTGTCCGTCTGTCCGTCTGTCCGTCTGTCCGTCTGTCCGTCCGTATGTCACAGCCACTTTTTTCCGAAACTATAAGAGCTATACTGTTGAAACTTTGTAAGTAGATGTATTCTGTGAACCGCATTAAGGTTTTCACACAAAATTTAAAAAAAAGTAATAAATTTTGGGGGTGCCCCATACTTAGAACTGAAACTCAAAATATTTTTTTTCATCAAACCCATATGTGTGGGGTATCTATGGATAGGTCTTCAAAAATGATACTAAGGTTTCTAATATAATTTTTTTCTAAAATGAATAGCTTGCGCGAGAGACACTTCCAAAGTGGTAAAATGTGTGTCCCCCCCCCCCCCCCCCCCCTGTAACTTCTAAAATAAGAGTATGATAAAACTAAAAAAATATATGATGTACATTACTATGCAAACTTCCACCGAAAATTGGTTTGAACGAGATCTAATAAGTAGTTTTTTTGATATTTACAATAAACCTCTAAAAACAAAGTTTGTTTTGCGGTTCGAGAAAAGTGGTTTTTATGGTTTTATTCCTCCGGTTGTAGTACGGAACCCTCAGTGCGCGAGTCCGACTCGCACTTGACAGGTTTTTTTCTTGAATGCCACGTGCCTAGAATCTATTTATAATAAGGAAGTATTTAAATGTCTAATGAATTAAAAAAAGTATTAGTACCTAGGTTGGTGAATCGATATCGGAAACATTATTTTTTAAATAAATACTTTAAAATAAAGGTACTACAGGTAGGTATACTTGCATTTGCTAAACGTAATGCTGTAAAGAAAGAAATATATTTCAAAAACTTATGTTTTATATCCCACCCTTGTTAATTACAAAGGTTTCTAATTCTTTAAAATGTATATTATATTACTGTTATAAAAATGGTGATAATATAAACAAATAAAATATATGAGAAATTATTAAAATGATTATTATTCATTAGAACCTGCCAACGTGACCGAGCCAAAATGGTAAAAATGGAACCCTTATGGGCGACTTCATCCGTCCACTTGTGTGTCTATCACTCTTGATTATTTCAATAACTATTAAAACTATCGACATATTTTTATTAATTGTAGGTAAAAGTGCCCAACAACATTATTTAAAACGGGAGAAAAACCGGGACGTCGAAATTGTAAGATTACTATACTCGTAGCTTAGATATCAAGTCTTTACTAAGAGGAAGGCATGGCGATATGATTCTATATTTTTTCGAGTCATTTGGAGGTTTTGTTTCTCAACTGAAAATAAATACGCGACTTTCCACCAGGGTCTTCAGCGCATTCTGCTATTTCGGGCCACGGCGATAGCAGCATCGAGAGATTAATCCTGATTGGCAACGTGGAAGGCACAAGGCCACGAGGCAGATCCCCAACCCGGTGGTCAGACCAACAGAAGGAAACTGGCGCCCTTACATTTCACGAAGCAGTCCACGTGGCTGCAGACAGAACACGGTGGCTTTCCACCGTGTTCTGTCAGTTCATATATCGCAGGAATACTCCCCGTGATTGATAGTTACGATCCTCAGTCAGGCGGGACCGATCGAAGAGAGAGGGGGGGAAGTATTGTTTAGATTTATTTTGAAGGTTTTTGAAAATGGGTATTTTATGGATTTCATTGTATTTTTTGGAATTCAAACCTCCATTCGTATGTTTGCCACCATGTTTGAAAAGAATTTTCGCTAAAACAAAATTTTGAAAAGTAACTTAATTCTTATGTCTGTTTAAAAGCGAAACTAAAAATACACTTACTTCATTTTAATAGTAGCCTCAAGCCTGTTGAATATTTTATTTATGCATCTATGTTAAATGAGATCATAACATTCTTTTGCTTTTTAATCCGAGGTATTTCCTAGTAACTCCATTAGTTCGGCGTCCGTCTGACGGTCTCAACTTTCAATGTATTTTGAAGGACATCGTCCACTGCAGTATTACTCAAATACTCATCTGTGAAAAAATGTTTGTTGCAAAGAGATCATATTTTCCCTTGGGAAACATTGATGTACAATTGATTAGGTATTGATTGAATGATTATTATTTCACATAGGCTTAACTTACAGCCACTTATAAAATGTCTGATTTAACCGCTACGTCGCTTACAGCTGTTTTGAAATATGAATAACGGGCAAGAAAATGCGTTGTTTGTTTTATTGTAATTTTTATGTATGCCTATGTCCAGCAGTGGACGTTCATCGGTTGCAAACGACGGCGACGACGACGACGTAATCGGTAATCACCTACTTTTCAGTGTCTTTCCGAAAGTCACTACTAAACATTGAACTAGGAAACAATTATACTTACTCAATATCAGTGCAGACATTTCCGGTGATTACCTATTATTATACACCGAGGTAGGTACGTATATATTTTGTGATTTAAATTCCGCCTATTTTAGAAGGATAATACACATTAATGTATACCATTGTCGTTACATGCGAAATTTAAATTATTCTATGTTTATTATTTGTTGTTTTTGACGTTAAAACTGATATTAATGAATTAACTAAATAAATACTCAAAGGAAACGCATATAATAGGTATAGATATTCTGAAATATTTATTTAAGTACTTGTTATTAAAAGTTCCATATCAATTCGCGTTTGCTCGCAATCCGGTAATAGTAAACTTTTCTATTGCAGAGCAATTAGGGCTCGCGCCTATTTGTGAACGCAGCGATTTTGAATGAAGTTTTTTATTAATAAATTATAAAGACAATTACTTTTAATTTAAACATTATGTATTTAGAAAGTTCTCCCAAAAGTTGCTCCAAAATCGTAGGTTTCTAATTTTTATCGGAAACTACCAATAGATGTAATTGTAATTTTAGTTTTAATGTGTCGGTAATAATTATATCTAAAAACGCTTAGAGACAGATTTTTGATAATTGGCTTAGTTTTTGGGTAATTATAGATAATTTTCTGTTATATTCTTCCGCGACGCTGCAAGTCGCACCTACTAACGTATCCGTGACAGTGAAAAAGACAAAAATAAATTCAATAAATATAATAGGTAGGCGCCGATTGCAGCATCAGACCCGTTATATCTGTGACAGTGACAAAGACAAAAATAGATCCAATAAAGATAACCCAACAAAAACATTATCATGTATAATGTAGCCAGACGAGCATATGGCTCACACTGTCAAAAAGTTATCAGATCTCATGTAGGGCAAGACTTCTGATTTTATACACCCTTAAATACAAGCTCTAACTTCACAAACTCTACACTTTAGTTACAATAATGTCTTGACCGTTTGGCTACCGTCACATGGGCGTAAAGTGAAAAATGTATCCCACCAAAATCATTTTCCTGATTTCAAATTTTGATTTAACAGAACTTACAGAGTACTGAAAAGTGAATAAATTTTTGATTTTACGCCCAATGTAACGGTAGCCAAACGGTCAAGACATTATTGTAACTAAAGTGTAGAGTTTGTGAAGTTAGAGCTTGTATTTAAGGGTGTATAAAATCAGAAGTCTTGCCCTACATGAGATCTGATAACTTTTTGACAGTGTGAGCCATATGCTCGTCTGGCTACATTATACATGATAATGTTTTTGTTGGGATTTCATTTCTTTTTGTAAGTTTTTTAAAACAATGTTTTTTATTAACTTAATTTTTCTTTTTTTTGTGTATTTCTTGCACTTCAAGTGCGCATCTTTTCACAGCCCACTCTCTAATATGTTTGTATTACGAGTAGATACGAACTTTGCTTAGAAGTATATTCTGAAAATTTACAAAACTTATAGTGGATTTAAAGTTAGTAGTTTTGGCCTACCGAAAGTGAAACTAATTTTACATTTATCAAGATAAAATGATAATTAAACGTAATGTATAGATCCAAATTTCAATTTCTAACTTCAAATTTTACCTATTAAAACACAAAGTCACAAATGAAAGTTTGGATGTTTGTTACTCAATCACAACACAACCACTGAACTGATTTGGTTGAAATTTAAAATATAGACTGATTATATCCTGGACTAACACAGACTACTTGTTATCCATTACAAATCTACGGAAGGTATCGGTGAGATTTGTGTGTTTATTAGTTTTTAACTATTGTTTTATTTATACTTAGTCTTTATTTTCGTTGGGCGCTGAGGCGCTCTTGAAATTCAAATTTGACGCTTGACACGCTTGACAACTCATTTTGGTCACAGAGCACTGGACTCTGGGCAATGAACACGCGGAGCTCGGTACGGGAATTCAGGCTTGCCGCGTGTACTATGGTACTGGGCACACTGACGTTGGGGCGCTGTTAAAATCCACATAATTTACGCTTGGCATGCCCGACGGCTAACTGTGGGTACTGGGCACTGGACCTTGGGCACTCATCTCACCCTGGGCACTGGGAACTGAGAGCTGGGCTCGTTGGACGGGGCCTGTATGTAACTTGGGCTTGACGCGTCCGTTTGGGCACTGAGCAGGTATTAATGCGCTAAACGCTCTTCAAAATCAGAGAGATTTGACGCTTGGCACGTTCGACAGCTCAGCTGGGCACTAGGCACTCGGTTCAATGTGGATTCTTGTCATTGAGCGCTGGATCCTGGTCACTCGATATGCAGTGAAATTCGGCTTGTTAAACATGACATGCATGGAACTTGGGCTTGAAACGTGCGATATTACTGGGCACGGGGCACTGGGCACTTAGGCGCTTGGCCACTTGGGCACTGGAATCGCGCTTATAATTACCAAAAAAAATTACGTGTTTTTCCAGATGTATACTAGCAGATATCTAACATGAAATTAAGTTTGTACCTATCTATATACGTATGGGAAACCCCATACGAAATTCCAACCCCCTAATTTGATGGATGTGGGGTGATTTACTAAAAATCCTGAAACACGTATTTAATTGTTTATTACAAAGAGTCCCTATATCAATTATGAGACCTCTAGCATCAATATTTGCCGTAGTTTCATACAAACTTCCATCCCCCATACGAACTTTCAACCCCCTATTTTGATGGATGTGGGGTGATTTACTAAAAATCCTGAAACACGTATTTATTTTTTTATTACGAAGAGTCCCTATATCAATTTTGAGACCTCTAGCATCAATATTAGCTGTAGTTTCATACAAACTTCCATCCCCCCATACGAACTTCCAACCCCCTAATTTGATGGATGTGGGGTGATTTACTAAAAATCCTGAAACACGTATTTAATTGTTTATTACAAAGAGTCCCTATATCAATTTTGAGACCTCTAGCATCAATATTTGCCGTAGTTTCATACAAACTTCCATCCCCCCATACGAACTTCCAACCCCCTAATTTGATAGATGTGGGGTGATTTACTAAAAATCCTGAAACACGTATTTAATTGTTTATTACGAAGAGTCCCTACATCAATTTTGAGACCTCTAGCATCAATATTTGCCGTAGTTTCATACAAACTTCCATCCCCTATTTTAAGGGGTTGGGGGGTTAAATTCCCTACTTTTGGAATTTTTTTGTTGGTTGTGTACTAATTCTAGCTTATACACCAAATTTCAGTTTTCTAGGACTTCAGGAAGTACCTAGGAATTTTGATGATCATCAGTGAGTCAGTCAGTCAGTCAGTCAGTCAGTGACGAAAACTGGGTTTTTCAGATGTCAATAAAATCTAAAGTATAAGACCTGTGATATTGAAACTTTATACATTTAATAAGTTCACCGGCGACATCATTTTCCGAGAATTTTGATTATCTGGAATAATTCTGGCCTAAGTTATAAGGGTTTAAAAATACGGCGAAACACTTCGAGAAAAGATAGGTAGTGCCCTCGCGCTTCGCTTGACTCGTCTGGCGGGGACACTACCGTGTCCCCAGATCCCAACAAAAACATTTTCATGTAAAATGTTGCCAGACGAGCATATGGCTCAGCCCGCTCACACTGTCAAAAAGTTATCAGATCTCATGTAGGGCAAGACTTCTGACTTTATACACCCTTAAATACAATCTCTTACTTCACAAACTCTACACTTTAGTTACAATAATGTCTTGGCCGTTTGGCTACCGTCACATGGGCGTAAAGTGAAAAATGTATCCCACCAAAAACATTTGCCTGATTTCAAATTTTGATTTTACAGAACTTACAGAGTACTGAAAAGTGAATAAATTTTTGATTCGGCGTCTGACTTCAGATAGGTAGGTGCCGATTGCAGCATCGGACCCATGATCACGCACGTAAGTGCCAATTTTCGTTCTAGAAAATCGGGATTTCATCAAATATTGACTGAATTAGCACCCTACAATCTTTAATCTGTGACCCTATCTACCACTTAGGAGAATCACCGCAGTAAGTACCTAATGAAATTAAAGTTCCTGGGTCATTCATCTACAACATTATTGTTCCCTTATATTTTGGTATAATCGATTGACCAAAGTTAAGCCAAATCGGTTCAGAAGTGACAGAGAACAAACATACACTTACACATAAAAACTGTTACTTTTATATGTAGGTTTCATACAAATCTATATCATAATTTATAAGTAAGTAGGTACCTAATTCTTTGCAGTTTTTATTTGCGTATGAATCATACTAGTTACCAATGCAATTCGGGCGTCTCAATTCCACAACAAAGCTATAATAAGTGCCTACCTACATGAGGTCACCAATACGCTTGACAAAATTCTCAGTAGATTTCATGATGACCAAGTGGTCACACTGGAAAACATAATGAACATTGAAATATTTACTGATACAAATAAAATCCTTTTGAAGGATATGTGACTAAAAATGAAACACCCATCACTTCAAACGGCTCGTTTATTACTGAATCATATGTATTATCTATTTCATCATCATCATCATCATCATCATCTCAGCCTGCGGACGTCCACTGTTGAACATAGGCCTTCCCAAGCGCGCGCCACCACACCCTGTCCTCCGCCTTCCTCATCCAGCCGCTTCCCGCCACCCGCTTTATATCGTCGGTCCAGCGGGCTGGAGGTCACCCCACACTACGCTTACTCGTACGCGGTCTCCACTCCAGGACTTTCCGGCTCCAACGGCCATCGCCCCTGCGACAAGCATGACCTGCCCATTGCCACTTCAGCTTGCTAATGGTTTTGGCTATGTCGGTGACTTTGATTCTCCTGCGGATCTCATCATTTCTGATTCTATCACGCAGGGAAACCCCTAACATAGCCCTCTCCATAGCACGCTGAGCGACCTTGAATTTGTGAATCAGGCCACTTGTTAGTGTCCACGTTTCAGCGCCATAGGTGAGGACCGGCAGGACGCACTGGTTAAACACTTTCGTTTTCAGGCATTGAGGAATTGACGAAGAGAAGACCTGACTGAGTTTACCGAAAGCCGCCCAGCCCAGCCGTATTCTTCTGTTGGCTTCTTCGTCGAAATTGTTTCTACCCAATTGTACGGTCTGACCAAGATAAGTGTATTGGGAAACAATTTCGATGCCAACATTTTCGACTACCGGCCTCGGGACAACGTGTTGATTGAACATAACTTTAGTTTTGTCAACATTTATCCCGAGGCCGACCCGTCTGGAAGAACGACTAAGGCTTATCTATTTACTGAATGTAAAAATGGTAGTAGGTAAGTAGTACAATAAACTACTTAAGTACTACTAGTAGGTACTTATAGAAAACGGAATAGGAATACGCTACGTACATATCACCTTTACATTTTACATTCGTATAGGTACATCCCATAGCTCCTTTCCGCTTTATTGGCTCTCTTTTCCCCAGTCTGTATAAGTAAAATTACGGAGTTACGGGTAAGTATGTTAAAAGTAAAAGAGGCATTTTTAATTAGCAAAATAAGTGCAAGTGCCCTCTCTTGGTGCTGGTGAAAATCTGCTCGTTTGAAATAAGACTCACGGCCTTACCAACTCTCCAAAGTCCAAGTACTGTTTTGTGACCATACTTCGTAGTTCATTGCTATTTTGTCACTAGATGGCACTGTTATGAATGCTTCAGTAACTTGAATGTGCCTACTCGCCAACTGTTCAAATCTTTACAACAATGCACAATTATAATAATGCAGTTCTAGAGACTCATGTTCATTCCTATAAATCCCTACTAATATTATAAATGAGAATGTAAGTTTGTTAGTAACGCTTTCAAGCCTAAGTAAACTGAACCAATTTTGACGATATTTGGTACAGAATTAGTCTAAACTCTGGAGCTTGCGAAAGGACATACCTAGGCTACTTTTTACCCGTAAAAATCTATCATTCCCGCGTGAAATTCAAAAATGAATTTTCTACATCAATCCTTAGCGACAGCCGATAGCAACAGGTAGGTTGCTGTAGCAAACTTCTTTGAAAAGGTTGGAAATTGGAATAGGGAGATTCACAATAATTCCATCGAGATGTGTAGCACCTATGCATATAATTTTAGAAAAAAGAGTTGAAAACATGCGCCATTGTGGTCGATTCTGTTGTGCAAAATCTCGAAACTAAACTAATTTAAAATAGTGCTATCCTTTTCCATTGGGAACAGTTTGAAAAGGATAGCACTATTTAAACAACAACCGGATTATACTATTTTATGTTTCGTATTTTAGCGGCTTCACGCGCGATTCACGAGAGAATGCGAAGATGCCTTAACAATTTCTACACAGCATCGCGCCGATACGCTCAAACGCTTGGCGGTACGTCTTTACTGATAGGGTGGTAAATGGCCACGGCTGAAGCCTCCCACCAGACCAGACCAGAATCAAAGTAGAAATTATAATATTCTAAAATGGACCCAAGCGGGAATCGAACCCACAACCTCCCACTCGAATCTGAACTGCGCCAGGGAGATCGTCAAAATATAAAATAAAGGCGAAGATAAAGTATAGCTAAATGTTAACTTTAAAAGTCCATGCTACAGATTAGGTATGTCAGTTCTATATATACCTTAGTAGGTATATATAGAACTGACATACCTAATCTGTCCAAACCAAGTCGCGGGCATCAGCTAGTGCTGATGCCCGCGACTTCGTCCACGTGGGATAAAAACTATTCTATCTTTTAAGTTGGACCAAATGACAGATATTCACGAAGTTTGAACTAAATCGGTTCAGTAGTTTAGGAGTCCATCGCGGACAAACAACGTGACACGTGATTTATATATATTAAGATTACCTACCTTATTATTTTTTTATTTATATGCACTGTATTAGATTATTATAATTAAGAATAACCTATAGATTACTTTTGACTAGTTTAATTATAAAGTTTTAATTAAACGAGCCTAGAGTCATATTATTACTACTATAGATACAAGCAGATCTTGGTGTACATTGGTAAAGCAGTCCTGGGTTAGATAAAGAATATTATAAAAAAGCCATCAAACTTTACAAAAAAGGATTTACAAAGTTACAAACATTTAAATGGAGTAGGAACGTCTTCTATCCCTTTATCGCAAAACAAAAAATTGTGTAAGAAGCCACAATACGCTCGTTACAATTCAGCACAGCTCTTCCTATGATATTTAAATGCCTATAATTTTTATTGTTATTCGACCGATTTAATTAAGTAGTTTATTTTATTTTTCATCATTTTATTCGAAGGTTCATCCAGATTCTAAATTCAATTCAAAATGAACGAATTCAAAAACCAATAAAATCTGACTGGTGTGTCATACACAATTACCTACTCCTTAAATTAAAATCACATAAGCACTTATTTATAACAATCAAGACATCACATCCTTGATATCACCAAAGCATTGAAGGGCGCCGCCGACGCTGTTGCACCATCGACGTGGTCTAAGGACGGCAAGGACTCGCCGGGTGCTGGTAAAAACGTGAAGCGTTGCAGCATGGTTGTTATGAACATAAACATGTTGCATTTGGCCAACACGTCTCCCATACATCTGTGCTTGGATATTCCGAAAGGGAAGAAGGTGTCCGGCAAACAGAGCTTGCCGTCCACGATGAATCTGTCCGGCTTGAATCCATAGGGCTCGGGAAATAACTCCGGGTCCATCAATATGTTCGGGAAATTGCTGACCACCATTGTATCCTGGAAAGTTTAATTATTTTTCATCTATTAGTGTTCCAGGCACCGATAAGAAATCTGAGAATTTGGGCATCCGAACGATTTACGTAAACCTTTTTCGTACAAGAAACAGTAGCGCTATCAGTCAAAATTCTATATAGGTGACTTGCTGAGCGAACTAAATCGTGGCCTTATTGCTGGTAACAAAACAAGGATTTTTGGCACCGGTAAAAGGGCAACATTTTTTCGCACCGTCCGCCCTGTCCTTGGTATATGTCAATTGTTTCAGGCAAAGTTATCTACTGAAATAAAACGGCCAAGTGCGAGTCGGACTCGCCCACGGAGGGTTTCGACTTTCGTACCATTATCTATGAAAACGTCATAAAAATTACATTTGTTGTATGATAGCTCCGTTAAATATTTATTTCATTCTGATTTTGGATTTGTTGTTGTAGCGGCAACAGAACTACAAGTCATGAACAATCACGGTTCAACATATCACGGTTCAAGAGATACAGCCTAGTGACAGACGCTGTTTTTTACTCTTTGGGTATGGGGCCCTAAAAATCATTCTACTTATTACATAGGCAGACATTACATTACATACATTGACATGAGCAAAATTTTGTTGAAATTAAATTAAAATTAACGTCGGATGGTATTATTTGAAGTGTAAATTAAACGGACGCTATTTCAAAGGCAAGTAAACTTGTATAGATACGGTAGATCGATTGCGTTTTTAGGGTTCCATATCAAAATGGTAAAAATGGAAAACTTATAGTGTAGTATATTTGGAAAATTAACTATAACTATGGCCCAACATCATTTGAATTAACACAAATTGAAAATAATTTCTCTTTTAAGAAAAATAGGTTAGTTTATACTTACTTATTTTTCTTAAAAGAGAAATAGGCAGACTTGTCGCTAACGAGCGATCTCTGCCAGACAACCTCGAACGAAATGAAAAATTTTCTAGTAGGATCTGCATCATAGATTGTATAGACATAGCAGAAACGATAACATCGACCTCTTTTTGCGCCAAATCCTAGGCACGGGTTTCCTCTCAAAATGAGAGGGGGTTGACCCACCTCTGAGGCCTCTGAGGCTTAGGCTTCGTTACCTTTGAGAAATTTGAATGTTGATTGGTGAACTCTCAGGCATGCAGGTTTCCATTTTATTCTTCATCGCTAAGGATATTAATTAGTAGTACACAGAACATACTCTTAGTGGGAGATATGCACGTATTTAACTCACTTTAGGTATTTTGTATCCAGCCAAATTTGTGTTTCGTAAGGCTCTGTGTGGTACTCCGAAAGTTCTACCCATAAAATGCCGAATACTTTCGTGAACTATGGCTTCGTTGTATGGCATGCTGAAAAAGACAAATATACGTTAATTAATTAACAAAAATACCGACATCAACCCTCATCAAACTATTGTTGAATACCTCCTTTCCAATAAAAAATTTAAGACATATGGTTTTTTCGGGGATAACACTCAGAACTGGACTAAATTGAAATGGAACCAGACGGGAAGCGTCAGCTTTCTAATAAAAAATGAATCATCAAAGTCGATTCACCCAGTCAAAAGTTATGAGGTAACAAACAAAAAAACTCCTCTTTTTTTGAAGTCGTTTTAAAATACAGGAATAAGGAGTCTTTGAAACAATTCCATCAATTGAAAAAAAAATTAACATTTCATCCGAAAAATGGTCTCTTTGTTGACTGAATGTTATGTATTGAACTTACTTTGGGCGATCATCGAGGCAAGGCAATCGGTTTTTACCAACGACTCTGTCTATTTCTTCTTGAGCTTTTTTCTGTACTTCTTGTTCCCTTACAAGGTAACTGAAGCAAAAGCTCATACTCTTAGATGTAGTTTCTGTCCCAGCCATGAACATATCCATGCAAATCGCCACCAACTGTCCCTCGGAGTACGTGTTTACTTCCCCATGTTCATTTAAAACCCTTAGATAAACATCCATAAAATCTCGATCTTCATTTTTAGATTCGAATCGTAATTTGTGTCTCGTAATTTCGTCGCGGAGAAATTTCCAAATTCTTTTATGAGTCCTTACAAAGTCTGTGTAGCCCGAAGCTTTCGGAGCTATCAGACTTAGAACAGGGAAATGGCTGAAAACACATCCGACCATATCGATCGCTGCGAATAGCTCAAACAAAATGTTCTGCAACAGTATCATGTCAGGTTCACTCGGCCTGTAGCGTATACCAGCCATCATCGTCCACAGCGTGTTGAGGATATAAGTATTAAAAAAGCTGTGCATATTCGGAATAACTGCACTATTGTTATTTTTCATAATTTCAAGCACATCGTTAATCATGTGTCCAGCTTCAGAAAACGCTATCTCACTCATGCCTTTTCTACCAAAACCAAATTCCCTCAAATGTTTTATGAGAAATCTTCTCTGTTCCTTCCATAGTTCACCGTCAGTGAGCAGAATACCTCTTCTTTTACCCCAGGTCCTGGTTTGATAAAATATTCCTTTCGGACGTCCGTCTATGTCCTCGTTATATAGCATTTCTTTGTTTGCCTCGACAGTATTGACCATTACGATGCGGTCTTTTCCTATTTTAAGACCAATCAGCGGTCCACCTCCGCAATAAACGTTTGCTAACTCTTTTACACTTTTATAAAGATATCCTGTTTTTTCTCTCATTTTGTTAACTTCTATGGCACTCCCTACGATCGGTAACCATTTTGGACCAGGAGGAAATTTTTTGGGTTTGATAGTATCCAAATAGAGAAGGAGGCCGATAATTGCAACAACGACGAGTGCCGTTAACCACATCTGTAAAAAAACAGAGCAAATATATGATTAGTAAGGTAAATAAAATAATCAAAGACGAAAGTTTACATGTAAATGTTGTTCGTTTTTTTCACTAAACTATTACACCGATTTGGCTAAAATTTGGAAAGTAGATGATTATATCC
The DNA here is from genome assembly GCA_036785405.1 of Coenonympha arcania. Taxonomy (NCBI): domain Eukaryota; kingdom Metazoa; phylum Arthropoda; class Insecta; order Lepidoptera; family Nymphalidae; genus Coenonympha; species Coenonympha arcania. Next base: position 14,005,568 of record CM072082.1, read on the forward strand.
AGGATAGACGCATTGACTACCTTTTAAACCGGAAAAAACATACATTTAGGAGTAAAAATACGGAACTCAATCGAGTTAAGCCGTGTGCCACATCTAGTTTTATAAATAATACCTACTGTTATTTTACTCAAGAAAAACTACATTAAATTACAATGTTTGTTTATTTTATAGGAAAAGTGATCTTCAGAGTCTATCTTCAATATTCATAATTATCGGCAGGTAAATAATCCTAAGGCCCGGTTTCCACCAAAGCGGAGAATAAAGGAGACGAGAAAAGATAAGGAATGTAGCTAGCGGAGATGAGACATGAGCTGTGTATAGTCAGGCCAGTCTCACTTATCACGTGGCCGTCCCGGCTACAAGTACGGGTCCGGACCTCAATATTTCAGACGGGCCGAGTTGCACGCGCTAGTTCTGTACGGTCTATTTTACGCGCCGTCTGACTACGGCAGCCCTAGTACGTCGTAAGAGATAGTTAGGCGATAGAAAGAGACCACAACATTGCGTTTGTTGCGTGTCGATTTTGAGGGCGGGGCCAGGCGCTATTGTAAACTGAATTGCACTTTTTGTGTCAGCGCTAGAGTCGCTATTTCTTTAAATAATCGTGTAGAGTGGACCTTCTGGTACTATTTAGTGTTCTGTGGTATAGTGGAGATGTGAGCTCAGACGTTTTTATGGGTGCGAGACGCGGGGAAATGGCGGTGGAGAATAAAGCGCGCGAGCGCCAATAGACATCCCCGCTCTACCGCGCATCTTCATCCATAGTTTGGTTTTGATGAAAATGGATCAAGCGGTTTAATGGGGGAAAAACTAAATCAGTTTTTTGACGTGATAACGTTTAATAAATTGATGAACACCGCAACGCACATGAAAAATAGTAACGTTCCGCGTAACGTTCCACCTGAGCCTGTGCGTGCAAGCGAGAGCGCGCAACAAGCGATAGAGAGGCACGATAAAACAAACGATAGAGAGGCCAATTATGACGTTATCACGTAAATCTATCGTCCTTAAACCGACTTTACAGACAAACAATTTTTTTACTCTATACAAGTTAGTAATCGACGATCTCACCTGATGGTAAGTGACGATGCAGCCTAAGATGTTATTTGTCTAATAGTAGTAGTAAATAATAGATGTTATTGATGTCTAATTTGGAAGGGTAAGTAAATATACCCTAACGGTTTCTACAAGCATCGCACCGTAACGCTACATCGCTTGACGGTGCGTCTTTGCTGGGTGGTAGTACGATTCACGAAAGATGACCACAAATGGCGGGTCTTTTCTTCATGTACACTCATGAAGAAAAGATTTAAGCCAAAATAATTACCATATATTAGTTAAATAAGATCATATATATTATTAGTTAAAATAAATAAGACCATAATATTAGTTAGATAAGTCCAAAGATACCTAAAATAGGCCCGCCATTTGTGGTCATCTTTCGTGAATCGTACTTTATCTAGCCACGGCCGAAGCCAATTGAGAAACTATAAAAGTCCAAAGTGTTTGTTGAAAACACATCTCTCGTCTCGTCTCCTCTCCGCTTTGGTGGAAGCTAGGCTTTAGAGAAACAAGCTGCTTATTCATCGAGTTGTACCTTGTTAGTAAGAGTACAATATCTAATACGCATGCCTGGAGGGGAGCTCGTTAACATTCATTGAATTGCAGATTTATGTCAGGTATGAGTATCTATTTTGATATAGTAATATAATATTATGTAATAATTATTGATATTATTTAAGAAATTGTATATAATGACATTTTTTTGAAAAGAGCAAGTGCCGAGTTTCTTGCCAGTTCTTCTCGGCGCAAACCTGCTTTCCGAACCTGGCGGTAGAGTTTTGACTTTTCATAAGAGCTTTTTAATTGGGCCTATGTGAAAATAAAGATTTTTCATTTTCATTTTCATTTTCAATAAAGGTGCAATTTGACATGATAAGTTTTCTTTTCGCGTTTATAGAAAAACGTTCGTTCGTTCGAGTTCGTTTTTTCTGTTTATTTTTAGTTCAGTCATTAGTCAAAAGGCTCTGACTGAAAATCAGCGCTGTATGCTCCCATACTTATATGGGGCACACAGCACCATGCTGAGTTGGGGCCTTTTTCTGGGTTGTGACTTGTGCCACATGTGACAGACGGTATCTGGTGCTTCCGTCACTTGGGCGATTATTGTTTTTTGTTGCCCGAGTGGAGGAAGCGTCCAGGCATCGTTTTAGTACGTAAGTACGTATGAGTCTCTTTTGATCCATTTTATTCGAGAAGTTTATCCATCGGGCGAAGGCCACAATTAATATTTAAGTCGAAGATGAAATGGATTTTGTGTTCGTGTAGCACTCTGATTTTCACTTTCATAGCGATGAAATTATTAGCAATTCTAGTAAAATTATTTAAAACAACATAAAATACATTATGTATAACATATTTGCAGTTTACGCAATGCGTAGGTAAAAACTGCAGAGCAACTTTACTTACGACCATGAGAAGTGAAATTTTTTTTTACATAGACTTGATTTACAAGCTCTAATGAAAAGTCAAAACTATCACCAAGTTCGGAAGCAGGTTTGCACCGAGAAGAGCTGTCAAGAAACTCAACATTTTAAACGAGCAATCCTTATATGTATATAAATATATAGGTCTGAATAGTGAATACATACAATCATACATACAATCTGAATCTCGGAAACGGTCCAACGGTTTTCACGAAATTTAGTGTACAGTGGGTTTTGGAGGCGATTTATCGATCTAGATAGGATTGATTTTTAGAAAATGTCGTATTTACCAAAGGAAAAAAATACCGTCAGATATTATGCAACTTATATCCATAACATTCCAAAAACCCTTGTCATTGAGAAATTCTTCAATGATATCCGTATAGTGACCCTAACTTATTAAATGTTTTTAGGGTTCCGTACCCAAAGGGTAAAAACGGGACCCTATTACTAAGACAGCGACGTCCATCCGTCCGTCTGTCCCTCCATCGTTTAATAGATGATGTATTTCTGTTGCCACTATAACAAAAAATACCAAAAATAGAATAAAATAAATATTTAATTGGGCTCCCGTACAACAAACGTGATTATTTTGGTTGTTTTGCTCGACATTGATAATAACAACAGGCAGACGCTTAAAATATTCACAGAATATTTAGTTATAATATTCACTTTACAAATAAATAGTTGAATTACAATAAAAAAAATATTTAAGGGGGGGATTCCATACAAGGAACGTGATTTTTTTTTCTAATTGTACGGAATCCTAAGTATGTGAGCCCAACTCGCACTTGACCAATTATTTGCAGTTACTTTAAACCTACGCAAATGTAAGTTTAAATTCCGCACTCCGCACCGCACTCCGTGTGCAGCGAAGTGGAACTACGGAACTAGCACTGCACGTGGCAATACATGCACATGGCCGGATTTTTTACTAATCAACAATGAAATAAGTAAATTAGGATTTTAATTTTGCTAACGCTGAAACAGGTTTTCGTCAAGCATCAAAGCACAACTGTTAGTTTACCCAAGAATCGGCCCCAAGCAGCAAACCGGCTGATTATGTAAAGAATATGAGTAGAAGTATTGTATAACACAAGAATTGCACACTGGCTCGTTCGTAACTGTTTGCTAGCAAGCCTGGTGATGTGACATATTAAAGGTCGATTTATAAAACGCATTAAGTATAGCAGCAAAATATTATAATAGACATATCACATAATAATAATCCAGGACAGGGCGGACGACTCGAAAAAATGTCGCCAGTTTATCGGTGCCAAAAATGGACGTTTTGCTATCAACAGTAAGACCACGCTGTATGTCGCTCAGTAGGTACCTATAGAATTTAGACAGAAGACGCTACTGTTTGCTTGTATGGAAAAGGTTTGCTTGTATGAAAAAGGGTTACGTAAATCGTGCGGATGCCCATATCCTAAAGTTTCTTATCGGTGAGTAAAATTGTTAGAATGGAGGTTATACTTACATCATCATCACGTTATGTTCATTAATTTTTTACCCCGAGTTTTTCTAGGTCTAGCACATTAACTTAGAGTTAACACGCTAACCCCGGATTAAACTGTCAAAACTGTCCTATGGAAAACGTTGACTCTAGTTTAAAAATGTAAATATTATATATTTAACCCGCTGTTTGGCGCAAGACTGCCTTCTCTAGTTTAAAAATGTAAATATTCAAGACTGCCTTAGGCCCACTTGCATATTTGAAATTTCTTCGAACAACTCATTACTCATGGTTAGAGCGATAATAATCCGAGTAAGTAGGTATAGATATACCTATCAATTTTTGTAAGTTACATATCAAATTAAATCAAATGGGAAATCAAATATGGATTCTCAGGTTATTTTCCTACCAAGGATCCTTGCAGTAGGTACGTACTTTATGAGCAGTAATATTAATATCTGGGCGACCGTGGGATCGGTAATTTCTATTTGGTAAATACATTTCCTAAAAAATAATCCTATAGCTAGATCGTTTTATCGCCCCTGAAACCCGCTGTATACTAAATTTCATGAAAATCTTTGGAGCCGTTTCCAAGATCCAGATTATTTATTACATAAAATATACAAGAATTACTCGTTTAAAAAGGTAAACAATACACACATACTCATACACTTTCAGTAAAGATTTATTATATTTAGACATGTGAAGATACTCAACAAGATATTATTCTCATATTGATAGAAAATTTAGAAGTACCTTCGTTTTGTCCTCGATCCAACCGGGGTGCGAATAAATCTATACCCCTTGAAGAAATCCCCTGCACATCTTAGGGGACTGATCAAATAAAGAAACATGAGCATGAATTTAGTAAAATTGTATGTATATGTATTACCCACATCCTATCTAAATAAAATGTAAGTAACTACATAATTATATATAGGTACTAGCTGACCCGGCAAACTTTATTTTGCCATTAGGGATATAAAATATAGATAACGACCCGCTCCCAGACCTAGTGAACACTGAAAGTTTCATGACGATCGGTCGAGCCATTTCAGAGGAATTTGGTAACAAAGAAAAGCGAGAGAATTTTATAAACATATTGGATTCACAATTATTATCAGATTGTTTTGTTCACTTGTGCTCACACCGGACAGTTATAGCATAGATGATGACTTTTCGAGTAACGATAGATTTAAGTATTTAACTCTTTTCTATAAAGTAACTTTCTGCACCATTCACTCGACAGTGCCTTATAACAAGGCCTGTTATCTAAAGTTAAGTACGTCATTACATTCTTAAGGCTTAGCGGGGTTATAATGTAACTTGCACTGAAACCCATTAATCCTTTAATCCCGGCGCCCGTGACGTAATACATTGCATTACCATGCAAAATTATGAACTCTACAGTGATTCTGCACACTTTTTTATCACCCTATCTAATATGACTGGAAATAGTTATTTGTTAAGCAAGGCCGCAAAATGGATTCTTGGGCCGAGTGTCAAAGGACACGAGACCCAAAAAAATTTGCGGCCGTACATAACACAAATTTTTTCATCTCACCACATTACTAGAAGAACACTTGGATCGGCGAGCGAGTATGTAACATGTTGTCTTTAGTAATACTCTGCAATAACTTCACTCACCTAATTAAATCCACCTTAAATCATCACTCATCTTATTACAAAACAGTAATGAATAAAAACAAGATATTATTATTTATCAAGATTAGAAAAAAATGAGATGAATTCGGATGCGTTCAGAAATATGAATTTCTAAGAACCAACGATAAAAGAAGATTAAAAAAAATAACAATAATTTGATAAACAATAAGTAAATATTATGGATTTAATTAGATTTCATTTATAATTAATAAAACTAAATAGGAGTTATTATTTTTATTGATATTCTAAGAAAATGTAAAAACAAAAAAGTAATGTACCTATACAAACTTGAAGGTCGAACTTCGTTACTGACCGTATGCATTATTAAAAATAAAGAAGTCTTCAGCTTTAGACGCATTACGAGATTACGTCATATTCGAATTTAGAAATGCTTTGCAGCCCTAGGGCGAGAAAGGATTTTCATACTGCTTTCTCGCCCTAGGGAGAAATGAAAATTCTTTTGGGCCCTAGGGAAAATAATAGCATTTCCCGCCCGCAGTTTGGGCATTAAAAATCTCCTTTCCGAGCGGGTGAGATGAAAATGGAATTTATTTTTAACTTTCAGTAAATTACGTGTTTCCAGTAAAGTTTATTATTAGTTATGATGACATTGGCTAATTATTATTATTAATGTGTCGAAGGTACATTGTTTTTAATTATGATAATATATTAAGTAAAATATTATCACAATAATCAATTTGAATGATCTGTCTCAAACTGAAGCCGTGCTGGAAGAAAATACATTTGGAATAAGCGCTGCTATTGCACCGTAATTTATTGTGTGCAATAAAAAATAAATAATAATAATAATTTATTTGGGCGTATTTTACTCGTACCTACTTAATTATTAGTTTATCTACTCGTATGTTATTAGCGTTTTTATTATAAAAGTAAAAGGAAGGCAACGCTGTTGATTTAGATGATATATAAAAATAATAATACGAGATAATATATAATACGAGTATGATTTGATAAAGTATTTGTAGATTTGTGAATGTAAGTATAAATGACAATTGTTTGTAACGGCAGGGTCGATAACCGATATAAAACACTAAAATTATTTCCTTTTTTGTACTTAAACACATTATCATTAAATAAAGACATAATTGCGATTGTGTGTGGAGCTACAGAATATAGACAAAAAAAACTCATAAAAATCGGTCAAGCCGTCCCGGATGACCCATCCGTAACGTTCATCGTAACGATCATTTGTAACAAACACGGACACGGCAATTATACATAATATTAGAAAGAAAGATAGTGCCCTAGAGTGACGTTCTTAGTTCTTTGAATTTATCGATGCAGTCCCGAAAAATGACAAGTACGTAAATTAAATAGTGCTTCAACTCCACGAGCAAGATCATTGACTCGCAGTGTAACACTTTCAATACAAAACAACATGCAATTATCGCTCCATTACGTATACGAACATTAGTAAATAATACGTATAGTTTCCATGTTAATGTGGCGTGTTTTATTAAAATAAAGGTACAGATACATATGCTACGTAGAAGCACATAAACATGTGTACGAAGTGTTTGCTAGTAATAAATAAATAAGTAGTAAATAAATAAACATCAGGACATTACACACATAGCAATCTGGCCCCAAAGTAAGCGATAGCTTGTGTTATGGGTACTAGATAACTGATAAATATACATCCATACTATAAATATAACAAACATATATATAATAAATTGAAAAACACTCAGACACTGGAAAACACTCCTGCTCATCACACAAACATTTACCAGTAGTGGGAATCGAACCCACGAGCTCCAACGCATACGGCAGGTTCGCTACTGCTACGCCAATCGGTCGTCAAATAGAAATAAAATAAGCAAGCTTATTCCGCATACAAATCAAAATTAGTTATTTGTTATGCAAGGCCGCAAAATGGATATTTGGGCCGAGGGTCAAATTTGAATGTTGAGCGGCGAAGGATTCTAGGGTTGAACCCTGAGCGGGGTAGAATAGAATCCTGAGCATAGCGAGGCATTCAAAGGACACGAGACCCAAAAAAATTTGCGGCCGTACATAACACAAAATTTTTCATCTCACCACAGCGAGGAAAATTACTAGAAGAACACTGATCGGCATTGCGAGTATGTTGGATGTTGTCTTTAGTAATACTCTGCAATAACTTCACTCACTTAATTAAATCCACCTTAAATCATCACTCATCTAATATTACAAAACAGTAATAAATAAAAACAAGATATTATTATTACCTATCATATAACACGATAAAAAAAATTGAGAAACTTTTTTTTCTACTTTTTTTATGCTTTCAGAAATATCAATTTCTAAGAACCAAAGATAATAGAAGATTAAAAAAAAATAACAATAATTAGATAAACAATAAGTAAATATCATGGATTTAATAAGGTTTCCTTTATAATTAATAAAACTAAATAGGAGTTATTATTTTTATTGATATTCTAAGAAAATGGAAAAAACAAAAAAGTAATGTAACTATACAAACTCTAAGGTCGAACTTCGTTACTGACCGGTAGCGTTATTTAAAAAAAAAAGTCTTCAGCTTAAGACATTATAGATGCAATATGAGAGCACGTCATGTTCGAATTTGGAAATGCTTTGCGGCCCTAGGGCGGAAAGGGTTTTTCATACTACTTTCTCGCCCTAGGGAGAAATGAAAATTCTTTTGGGCCCTAGGGAATATAATAGCATTTTCCGCCCGCATTTTGGGCATTAAAAGTCCCCTATCCGAGCAGATGAGATGAAAAATAATTTGCTCTAATAGCAGGCTTTTTATAAGCACGTGTAATCTGTACCTTCATTATAAGCAAACCATTAGAAGTATACCTACCTAAGTATTTGGTACTCCTGATGACCATATTATTTACTAAACACGGCCACGCTCCAAATATATAAGGTAGCTAATTATAACGAAATTGTGAATAGAAATGTGATCATAATATAAAATTATGTTATGTATACCTATTTATATTCGTTTTATAATCATGTGTTGCAAAATGTCATACTTGTCACACTATTATATAAAATCAATTCAATTTGATTATGGAACTATTTCCCAGTAGGTTATTATTAAATCCCGACAAAAATTTAATATAAAAGTAACCCACGGCCACCGAACCATAAACGTACAGTAGCTACCCAGCGAACCATAAATTTATGAAAAATATATTATTATATATTAAATTACTTATTTAAACAACGCTTGGGTAGGCACTTATTTATTTTGCTCTATCACCATCTTAACTGAACACATCGAGTCAGTTAGATGATAGTTAAACTATTTCGATTTGTTTATTTTCTCTTTGACACATATATCAGATATAACAATAGCGAGGAACCAGAAAGAGACAACTTTACTTTTATCTTTCTTGTCCAACGCTACTGCCATATCTGTTTCATGACTGTGTCAAAGAGAAAATAAACCTGAGGTTTTAGAATATACAACTTTCGCCCTTTCAATATGAGACCTTCATATTGAGACAATATTGTTATCTCTATTTAAATTTGAACACCCCAGTTTTCTCCCCTTTTTAAATAAAAATAAAATCTATTTTATTTTTTTATGATTGCAATGACATTGGGCCACCATTATTTTTAGCTATCCGAAATTTCAGGTCGATAACTTTTAAAGTTACTGAAAAATTCAAGTGTGATAGACGGATGGACGGACGAACGGAAAAAGTGTCACTATCACTGTCAGTGTATTAGAATTGTCACGAAATAACCAATCAGATTTCGTCATTTCGACATGCACTCTCCCCTCAGTTTCGGAGATGTCAAAATAACAAAATCTGGTTGGTCAAACAAACACAGGTCCGCTCCGCTTTGGTGGGAACCGGGCCTAAGGGCTACGTTTTTACTATTTTGGTATGGAACTATAAAAATTATCGCTAAATGAACGCGAAATGGTCACGTGACACGCGAGCATCTTATAATTTTTTTGAATTTCATTCGAAAGCTATGCAAATATAAAAGGCATGAATGGCTAAAGCTCACCACGGGTCTGTTCACGAAATTGAAATTTTAGATTTTTTTCTAATTTTTAAGCTAATATTACACGATAGGCTGAAGGTTCATGGCAATAAAGTTGCAGAATAGTATAATAATAACCTATCATTTTCACATTTTCTACTATCACCTCCCACTTTAGGTTCAAAAGACCCCACTGCCAGGAGCCCAGGGCTCGAGATAAAAAATATCTTCCAACATTATTCTGACAAGGTATAATTTTTTTTACTCTATACAAATTAGTACTTGACTGCGATCTCATCTGATGGTAAGTGATGACGCAGCCTAACATGTTAACGTACTACAAATCAAATTTACGTCATTTTACGTTTAAGTCATACTTGACTGCGATCTCATCTGATGGTAAGTGATGACGCAGCCTAACATGTTAACGTACTACCTTGGAAGCGTAAGTAACTTTACCCCAACGGTTTCTACAAGCGTCGCACCGGAACGCTAAATCGCTGGGCGGTGTGTCTTTGCTGGTAGGGTGCTTACTAACCACGGTCGAAGCCTCCCACCAGACTAGACCTGAGCCAATTTAGGAATTATAAAATACCAAAAAGGCCCGTGGCGGGAATCGAACCCGCAACCTCCCACTCAAATCTGAGCGCGCCGCCACTGCGCCAGGGTGGTCATCAGAATTATTTCTCCACCGACTACTTAAACATCAAAATGGGAATTATTTAAAGAAATTCGCTATTTTAACTTTCGCTTGGCAGATAGGTACTGGTGAACATTCTATTGCGTAAAATCTCTAAACTTACAAGTATTCAAATAGTGCTAATTTTTCAAGATCTTCTTCATGGAAAAGGTTCAGAATACCAGAATTCACAACAGAATTGGTACCATAGTAAAGTTAAAAATAGGTAGTAGATCGTCTAATCCAAAAATGAATGCTTGTTTACGCTTACACTTTGAATAAATTGTGTAATGGAGGGACTGGTCGATTCTGTTGTGCAAAATCTCTAAACTAAACTAATTTATAATAGCGCTATCCGTTTCAAACTGCTTCCGATGGAAAAGGATGGCGCTATTTTAAATTAGTTTAGTTTAGAGATTTTGCACAACAGAATCGACCACATTAATTTTTAAATAAGACGACCTCTCAGCCTGTAAAACAAAATGCGTAGTGAAATTTAAAAAATATATATTAAGAAACGTATTTCTTAAAATCTCACTAGCGTATTTATTATGCACAAAAATATTTCTATTCAAAATTCTAAAACAATAAAAATAGTAAGTCGAGTGATAATATTGTGTTATTTTTACCTTATATGAGTGTTACAAAATATGTCCCAGCTTTCACCGTCTTCTCCAGTTGAGTAAGTTGTTGTAACATCAACAGTCCGCGGCTAAAGGCCGTTTGTAGGAGCTAATTAATTTTGTTTTGATATTATATCACCGCCTTTCCCTCTCGCGGTGAAGCAAAACTTGTACTGGGCTGGTTTGCTGTGTTCGACGGGGCCATCGAACGTCAGGTGGGGAAATTAAGGAGGGATCGCAAAATCCGGTCGCGAATTTGACCGGAGCAGTACGCATCTTGAGAAGTTATTCAGTAAAATGACACAAAAAAACCACAGCACCAGCGCCCTCTTATGGAGACTAGAGATTGCTTCAAAATGCTTGAGAATAGGTACAGCACATAGACATATACAACTATATCTATAGACCACTATAAACGTCTATATTTATATAGGTCACACGTCCGTCCGTCCTTCTGTCACCAGGCTGTATCTCTTGAACCGTGATAGCTAGGTACTGACTTGAAATTTTCACAGATGAAGTATGTATTTCTGTTGCCGCTATAACAACAAATAATAAAAACTTGGATAAAATAAATATTTAAGGGGGGATCGCATACAAAAAAACATGATTTTTTGCCTGTTTTTGCTCTATAGTGATTTCCCGACATTTGAAGCGTCAATCTCTTAAGACGCTTCAAATGTTCACGAACTATTTACTTATAAAGGATAATGACCATGGATTTATCGGTATCCCGTATCAAGCTGAATCAAACCCAAACTTTTTACTAGTATTGCCCGCGGACTCCAAATTGCAAAGAAAAGAAAGTAACTTTTTGTATGCAAAATTAAATTCCGGAGAATAACAAATTCCTAGATTCTATGGTTCTTAAAAACACTAGTTTATTTCCTAGATTATTTTGGTCTTGGTTCATGAGAAAACAACAAACTGAACTAAAAATTTAGTTTTTAGTTTTCAATTTGATTTTCACGGGCTACTTTGGCAGAAACGCCTAATTTATTCCTAACAGTAGGATTGCTAATTAATTTTTTCAGGCGAAGCGAGCGCCTTTGGAAGATATACTCGTGCAAGAGTTTTTATAGAGACTCTCATGTACCAGTACAGTTTAATGATATTACTTAGTACACCAGTGTCCTACTTTTAAAAGCGTTGAATTAAAAATCAAGGTCGCTTTTTTAACTGAAGTCATTTTCGAATATTTTAATTATAATCAACTCTAAGCGGGTGGCGGGAAGCGGCTGGATGAGGAAGGCGGAGGACAGGGTGTGGTGGCGCGCGCTTTGGAAGGCCTATGTTCAACAGTGGACGACCGCAGGCTGAGATGATGATGATGACGATGATGAATCAACTCTAGCCTCTGTTATATCAACTATTCCATAATTCACGTCGATAGCTTTAATAGTTATTGAAATAATCGACCGTGACAGACAGACAAATGGAGGGAGAAAGACGCGCTATAATTTGGTACGGAACCCTAAAATAATTGTATTCGTATACGTTGGTGGGCCTCAATTTTTCCAACGTTAAAATCTACTCTGACGTTTCACATCGACGAACTAGAAACATAAAACGATGGTCTTTGCATAATATATTAAAGAACATTTTCGCGCAACGTTAGAAGGGGATTAGAGGATAACGTTAGAACGTTTCAATGTGTTAGTATTGCCCCTTTGTACATAAATCCATATCGAACGATAGTAAAATTTATTATTTATAACTTATGCCATTATTTATGTACTGTGGAGTTTATATTATGTACATGCATTCGAGTACTCCAAAGTCTACAAAACAAAGCTGATTGCAGGTGTGTCAATCAAATGCCATCACCAACCATTTGAAATTGATCTCCACAGCCATTTTTTCGGATATTCCAGTCATAGATAAATATACTTATACCATGGACAGGGCGGACGGCGCGGAAAAATGTCGCCAGTTTATCGGTGCCAAAAATGCTTGTTTTGCCACAAGGTAGTTCGTTCAGCACCCACCAATAGAATTAAGACAGATGGTGCTACTGTTTGGTTGTACGAAAAACGTTTACGTAAATCGTTCGGATGCCCATATCCTATGAGTTTTATTATCAGAGCATAGATAATACCTAATCTCTATAAGGTTTCGCTTATAGGGAATAATGAGCCAATCTACATATTTTTAAGCGACTTCAAAAAAAGAAGGAGGTTCTGTATTCGACCCGTATGTATGTATGTATGTATGTATGTATGTATGTATGTATGGATGTATGTATGTTTGTCCGCGATTATTAATAAAAACTTTGCTCAAACATACGCAAAGCCGGCATTGTGTGCATTTGAATCATACCGATTGCCGGTGACATTATACAAGAATTAGGCTAAATTGTATTCAAGATGGGGCTTAGTTTCAAAAAATTTTTGTTTATTCTTATTAGTGTATAGATATTTTATTGAATATAATTGTGTTGGCGGCTGGTGTCACATTTTATTATTTTTAGTTGTAAGTAAGTAGGTATGTCTTAGAGCGTCTTGAAGCTTTTTCAACACGGCATCCTTCATTGCCACATTTTATTTACCTAGGAGCCATATTTTTCTGAGAGGAAAATATGGCTCCTACCTCGTTTTTGGGAGGAAATCAAATAGTTACAGTATTATGTATTTACTCAGACTATTTAAGAATGCACCGAAATTATTTTCCCAATTGTATATACTATTGTTATTGAATACTTTCCTATTAGATTAGCGTAAACGGTTATAATATCTTTAGTCTCTTTACATTCAGTTTTATACATAATATAGCTATTGGTCAGTAAGGTATCAACCTATATGCAAACCTAAAGCCGATAAACTGAACCGTTACTGATTCTACGTAGTAGGTCATGACCGATTAAGTATGGCCTATATAGGCATGGCAATAATCCATTATCGTTTTACGTAGGACCGTGAAATTGTATGCAAATATTTCTTTACCTTGCCTGGAACTGTTAGAGTACGAAATTGCCTTTACCTGCGTTTTATTTCTTGTGGACTCTATTGTAAGTATAGCTACTCTAATCCAGAACTTCTGATAAAATTACTGCCTAACTAGGTACTAGTTAATCATAGATATGATTGAGACAAAGATTAGCTGTATGTTCATATTTCGCTACATCTAATGGTTGTTAAATATAAAAAAAATATCCTTTGACCTAAAAAAATAAACAGCCAAAAAAGTAAAAAGCAAAAAGTACTCAGTTAAGTTACTCAGTTCAGTTTTTAGTTATAAGTAAGTAGTTTCGAGTCAGGGCCAAATGATCAATGAAAAAAGATTACTAAAATACCAAATAAACGACCTGAGGTATCTTTATACATTGCTAATTTGCCATTAATTATCCTATTCAATTAAAAAATATTATCAAAGTCCGAATAAAGTATATTTTTAGTGGATAATTAAATAATCAAAAATTAAACACAATTCTTTTCAAGATTCTGTGCGAAAACCTTTTTAGGGTTCCGTACCAAAATAGTAAAATGGAACCCTTATGGTGCGACTTTCTCCGTCTGTCTGTCTGTCCGTCTGTCTGTCCGTCACACTCGATTATTTCAGTAACTACCGGAGCTATCGATATGAAATTTGGAATCATCATCATCATCATCATCATTATTTTTGTTCTTATTTAAAAAGGGGGGAAAATCGGAGGGTTGAAATTTAAAAGTGAGATAACTGTACTGTGTGGTGTATCATATGAAAGGGTTTACTTTGTACATTCTAAAACCGATTTTTAATTATTTTTAGTCATGATAGTTTTTGATTTATCGGGGAAAATGTCTAAAAAAATACCGTTCCCCCCCCTTATCTCCGGAGTTTACCAATCGAAAAATCTCAAATAATTATGGTCAATAGTAATTTACGTATATTTTACAAGAAAACTATAGCCAATGCTCTAACTAGCATAGTTTTTTTGATATTAACAATAAACCTCTACAAACAAAGTTAGTTTTGCGGGTCATAAACAAAGGTAATTATTACCGTTTTACATCTTTGGTCGTTACAGTTTTGGTCGTGTTACATCTACATTAGTATGCCTGATTGTTTTGCTTCAGTACTTCTTGAGTACGGAACCCTCGGTGCGCGAGTCCGACTCGCACTTGGCCGGTTTTTTTAATCAGTCATATCTGACAGTGGAAAATTATTGTTTCCATGAATTCATTTCATGACTTATTTGACGTACTATACCTTACAATCGGTGAGTTTGCAATCAATCATCTCCTGTTTTCCCACCCTTGGGGTTGGCATTTTTTAAAGTTATATAAAACCACTCCCGGGGTATAATACCCTTCCTAATAAAAAAAAGAATTAATAACATCGGACTACTCTGTAAAAAGTTATGTGTGGTCATACATAAAAATTATACGCGTCGACTTGAGAACCTTCTCCGTTTTTGTTTTTTCGTTGGTTAAAAACTCAATAACTGTTGATTAGTACATAAACCTCGGGAATATGAAATTAATAGGTTAAAATTGATAAAGGGGTAAGTAAACCACCAAATCTTACTCGGTTGGACAGCAATCGAGAAGTTTCAAAGTGTAATCACGTATTAAATATTCCTCAGTACCTGCCTGACTGACTTAAGTTACTGTAGTGATAAAACAGCGTAACTATGTGTTACTAGTGCGGTCCCTGATTTAGATCTATATTACTCAATTGCCTCATTGGATACTCAATGTCAAGAACGCTCACAAAATTTGTTTGAAACCAAACTCGTTAGCCATTTCAGTAAGTAAAAAGTATTTTGGGAAAGCCTTAAGTTACCGTTTTTAGGGTTCCGTACCAAAATGGTAAAATGGAACCCTTATGGTGCGACTTTCTCCGTCTGTCTGTCCGTCTGTCTGTCTGTCCGTCACACTCGATTATTTCAGTAACTACCGGAGCTATCGATATGAAATTTGGAATAGTTATGTATATTAGTGGCCCAATGACACTGGAATAAAAAAAAATGGAAATTATTTTTGTTCTTATTTAAAAAGGGGGGAAAATCGGAGGGTTGAAATTTAAAAGTGAGATAACTGTACTGTGTGGGGTATCATATGAAAGGGTTTACTATGTACATTCCAAAACCGATTTTTAATTATTTTTAGTCATGATAGTTTTTGATTTATCGGGGAAAATGTCTAAAAAGAATACCGTTCCCCCCCCTTATTTCCGGAGTTTACCAATCGAAAAATCTCAAATAATTATGGTCAATAGGAATTTACGTATATTTTACAGGAAAACTATAGCCAATGCTCTAACTAGCATAGTTTTTTTGATATTAACAATAAACCTCTACAAACAAAGTTAGTTTTGCTGTTCATAAACAAAGGTAATTATTACTGTTTTACATCTTTGGTCGTTACAGTTTTGGTCGTGTTACATCTACATTAGTATGCCTGATTGTTTTGCTTCAGGACTTCTTGAGTACGGAACCCTCGGTGCGCGAGTCCGACTCGCACTTGGCCGGTTTTTTTGCTTCGTTTTACAATTACGTACACGTCTTTAATGTAATTTATAACATTAAGATAGGTATTATAAAATCTAGATATTAGGTAAGTATTGTAAAATATAATGTAGCCATGGTGGCCAATTTAATTTTAAAGAGAACACGTAGCAGAATAATATTACAGTTAACAAAAATAACATCTTTATGAACATACCAAAAACGTTTCAGGATCTGTCGCGACGGTTAGGAAATATAATTACCTATTCCTAAATACATAAAAAACAAATATTTGGCTGACCGGTTTCGAAGGCCATGCTTTTTTTCGAGTATAGGTAGATAACGAACTTTATTCAAACTTTGGAGGAACAAGCTTAATGACTCATCCCAAACCCAGCTAGGTACTCTAGCTGTCTATATCCTACCTCTTTAAAGTTTTTGGAAGAATTGTGTGATGTTGTGATATATAATATCGTTGGAGGTACTGTACAGATTCATCTAACATTCTACAACGACAAAATAATTACGAGGTTCATCGAAAGTTCGCTAGATTTTTTGCTAGGGATGCCAAAAAAAAGCTAAATGCTAGTTCTGAAAAACTAAAATTATTAACAATTTTTGTACAAATTATTTAACAAGGAAATTTATTATTTCGTAATCTATGGCTATAGGTATGTGTGACTTGCTACCAGATAATCTTGAGCCTCTGGTAGGTCATAACATACCAACCTTACTATACCACTTCGGTCTTAAAAGTTATGCTCAAAAAACCCTACAAATACTCAACTGAACTCCTTTACAAGGATAGCGGAGTACTATCAGTCCGTCAGCTCTTTATATTGAAAGCTTCATTATTGAAACATAAATGTGTCCTCAAATCTCCAAACGTGGAAGATATTTTTAAGAGAAGAGTGGTCAAAGTTAATCTGCCTGCTGTGAGAACAGCTTTCGCCAAACGATTTACTCCTTTTGTTGAGGCTAACCTCTATAACCATGTAGCAAAAAAATGTAACCTTAAATACTGTACAATAAAGCAGGCCAAAAGCAAAATTACAAACTGGTTAAAAACTTTAAATTATGCGGATACTGAGGATTTACTAGCGGGAAACAAATAATGATATCAATTATTATTATTTATTTATATATATATATATATATATATATATATATATATATATATATATATATATATATATATATATATATATATATATATATATATATATATATATATATATATATATATATATATATATATATATTTACAATATATAAAACATAAATAATAAATAATATATATATATATAAATTATTTATTATTTATGTTTTATATATTGTATCCATGTACTTATTTTTTACTTTGTATATGATGATGATGTTAATAGGTATAGTAGAAATGTAAAATAATAATCCTTTCAGGAATACATATTACATAGCCCTAGTATAATCTTAGATAGGTAAGCGTAATAAATGGTCTCCAAAATACAGGATCCCTAGTTTGGAGACCGCTAGAAATAATTGTGTTACATGTATTCTCATTTTGGTAAATAAAGATATTTTATTTATTTTTTTTATTTTATCCGTATCATAGTTTTAACGTGGTGTGATCCATAGTGACTATTTTCACGTAGTCTTAGGGGGCGCCGTAGTCCCGCGGGCATAGGGTCTTTCAGTGAACCGAAGTCAAAGTCCAGTTTTATTTTATTTTTATGTTACTGTATGTATAAACGCCGGTAAGAATACATACAAACAAAACACTGTAAACTGTTTACTCCCTCAGGCGTTAAGTTTCCAAAATTCTTGTGTTAACCGTCATTTAATTTAATTTTGACCACTAAATATTTCCTAATGCTTGCTGGTTATAGTCAGACGTCGATTTTCAAAGCAATCGGCCCAGTAACAAAAAAGTTCAAAATGGCGGCCAAAAAGTTCATCATTTTTTTTATCTTGACCACAAATTCCTTCTCTATGCTTGCTGCGATAGTCAGATATCGATTTTCAAAGCAATCGGCCAGTAACAAAAAAGTTCAAAATGGCGGCCAAAAAGATCAAAATTTTTAAATTTTGACCTCAAATTCCTTCTCTATGCTTGCTGCCATAGTCAGATATCGTTTTTCAAAGCAATCGGCCCAGTAACAAAAAAAGTTCAAAATGGCAGCCAAAAATCTCATAATTTTTTTTATTTTGACCACAAATTCCTTCTCTATGCTTGCTGCGATAGTCAAATATCAATTTTCACAGCAATCGGTCCAGTAACAAAAAAGTTCAAAATGGCGGCCAATAAGTTCAAAATTTTTAAATTTTGACCACAAGTTGCTTCTCTATGCTTGTTACCATAGTCAGATATCGTTATTCAAAGCAATCGGCCCAGTTACAAAAAAGTTCAAAATGGCGGCCAAAAAGTTTATTTTTTTAATTTTGACCACAAATTCCTTCTCTATGCATGCTGCCATAGTCAGACGTCGATTTTCAAAGCAATCGGCCCAGTAACAAAAAAGTTCAAAATGGCGGGCAAAAAGTTAATATTTTTTTTAATTTTGACCACAAATTCCTTATCTATGCTTGCTGCCATAGTCAAATATCGATTTTCGAAGCAATCGGTCCAGTAACAAAAAAGTTCAAAATGGCGGCCACTTTTTTAAATTTTGACCACAAATTCCTTCTCTAAGCTAGCTGCCATAGTCAAATATCGATTTTCAAAGCAATCGGCCCAGTAACAAAAAAGTTCAAAATGGCGGTCACTTTTTTTTAATTTTGACCAAAAATTCCTTCTCTATGCTTGCTGCCATAGTCAAATATCGATTTTCAAAGCAATCGGTCCAGTAACAAAAAAGTTCAAAATGGCGGCCACTTTTTTAAATTTTGACCACAAATTCCTTCTCTATGCCAGCTGCCATAGTCAAATATCGATTTTCAATGGAATCGGTCCAGTAACAAAAAAGTTCAAAATGGCGGCCACTTTTTAAAATTTTGACCACAAATTCCTTCTCTATGCTTACTGCCATAGTCAGATATCGATTTCCAAAGCAATCGGCCCAGTAACAAAAAAGTTCAAAATGGCGGCCACTTTTTTAAATATTGACCACAAATTCCTTCTCTATACTTACTGCCATAGTCAGATATCGATTTCCAAATAAATCGGCCCAGTAACAAAAAAAATCAAAATGGCGGCCACTTTTTTAAATTTTGACCACAATTTCCTTCTCTATGCCTGCTGCCATAGTCAAATATCGATTTTCAAAGCAATCGGCTCAGTAACAAAAAAGTTCAAAATGGCGGCCACTTTTTTAAATTTTGACCACAAATTCCTTTTCTATGCTTGCTGCCATAGTCAAATATCGATTTTCATAGCAATCGGTCCCGTAACAAAAAAGTTCAAAATGGCGGTCACTTTTTTAAATTTTGACCAAAAATTCCTTCTCTATGCTTGCTGCCATAGTCAAATATCGATTTCCAAAGCAATTGGCCCAGTAATAAAAAAGTTCAAAATGGCGGCCACTTTTTTAAATTTTGACCACAAATTCCTTCTCTATGCTTGCTGCCGTAGTCAAATATCGATTTTTAAAGCAATCGGCCCAGTAACAAAAAAGTTCAAAATGGCGGGCAAAAACTTCAAAATTTTTCTTCCTCAAAATTTGGATCTCGAAAATCCCTTTCTGAATACGAATTCATGATATAATTCCAACCTAGGTACCAAATTTCAGATCTCTACGACTTGTAGCTTTTCGGGAATTCCTGGAACAATGAGAAAAATTACACTTTTGTATGGAGAAATCCATAAAACCAACGGTTTTCACCCCTTAAAATTTGAATTTCTGGAATCCCCGTCTTAGTACGAATTCATGACCTAATATCAACCTAGGTACTAAATTTCAGATCTTTACAACTTGTAGCTTTTCGGGAATTCCTGGAACAACGAAAAAAATTTAACTTTTGTATGGGGAAATCCATAAAACCAACGGTTCTTACCCCTTAAAATTTGAATTTCTGGAATCCCCGTCTTAGTACGAATTCATGACCTAATATCAACCTAGTTACCAAATTTCAGATTACTACGGGCTGTAGCTTTTCGGGAATTCCTGGAACAACGAAAAAAATTTTACTTTTGTATGGGGAAATCCATAAAACCAACGGTTTTTACCCCTTAAAATTTGAATTTCTGGAATCCCCGTCTTAGTACGAATTCATGACCTAATATCTACCTAGGCACCAAATTTCAGATCCCTACGACTTGTAGCTTTTCGGGAATTCCTGGAACAACGAAAAAAAATTCACTTTTGTATGGGGAAATCCATAAAACCAACGGTTTTTACGCCTTAAAATTTGAATTTCTGAAATCCCCGTCTTACTACGAATTCATGACCTAATATCTACCTAAGTACCAAATTTCAGATCTCTACGACCTATAGTTTTGACGGAATCCGTGGAACAACCAAAATACCTCATTCTTTTATATATATAGATTTCACCTACCCTTTAGTACAAAGAGAGTTCTGTGTATATAGAAATTGAATAGATTCTAATTCTATCGAATCATAAGCTTACTGCTTACGTAATATTTTGCTCCTTCGTAATCAAGTTTGCTGGCATACAGAGTAAAGGAAAGTTATAAAGTTAAAAAACTGGTTTTTAATTTTCAAGGTTATTATTGAAATAAAGGAGTCATTGCCTCGATTAGGCATAATTTATTCGTTCACATCAGAATCAAATCAAATGTGGCTAACACTTAATTATGTGAATCTTTCCACAGATTGTATGATACCGATTGATGAACCCTAAATCCATTCGGACCTAAATAAGAAAAAAATCTTTAAACCGCAGAAATGATGACTCTTACGTAAAAAAAAATTAAGACGTTCTTTCTGGATCAAAGATCTGAATCTTATAAATTGCATGGGTTTTATGATGAAATTACAGTTTTTCCTGAAATTCACAAAAACCCCGATTTTGAACTAATGTAATTTTTTGTCTAGGATTCGGAATTTTACTCTAATTTTTGATCTATATTGACCGGATTAATATTATATTGGACACAATTAAAGTAATGGAAAGTATTGAATTTTGGTTTAGACATTGGACAGTGTAACATAGTTAAATAAATACGTACCACCAAGTAAATTAATCCAGCAAAACACCGAAGCAACAGAGCATGAATATGCGCAGCATTATGTTTTAGCTCTATGTTCATGTATTTGTTTCCATGATCAAAAAGTATTCAAGTAGGTTTTATGGACAATCCACTCATTCCGGATGTTTTTTTTTTCATCAAAGTAAAAAAAATATATAACTTATGATCACGCAAATGGATCAGCGGTTTTCATTTTATTTTATCAAAGATTTTTTAATGTAATTTAACAAATTTGATGGACAAAATAAAAGATTTATTAATATATTCCATATCCAATATTGTTCTAAAAAATTGAATTAATACTAAAAACATTTTTTATTTTACAAGGGGAATAGACGGGCAAAGCATGGGTAGCAGTGATCGATTAACAGTGACCCGATTTGCACGTTTCCTCGAAGAGCGCGAACAACGCGAACATTGATGTAACATGATAACTTTATCACCATTGATTGATGGGAAGCTCTTACTCAGTGTCTCTTCAAATGTTTTAAATTTTTTTACGTAACCCTGGATTTTTACCTAACTGCAAGGGAAGAGTTACGTTTTTCGCGCGTATCTTGTATGTTTGTTAATTGCTTCATTACCTACCTCGTATCTTTCAAACGGCTGAATGGATTTTGATATAGATTCGTCGAAACTCCCCGACTAAAGGAAAGTAAGAACTAAGAACCTATCAGTATAATTACAAACCCAAGAAAATCCGCCGGAGCTGCTGTGTTCTGCCTGTGACAGTGTTGATGGTGCTATTTACCAGTTGATGACTAATTCAATTTCTTGATTATTCTCATATATTTACCTACCGTCAGTTTATCAATACTTACTAATTGCATTAATTGATATTGGAAACTAAAATAACAATGGCAGCTCCGACGGATTTTCTTGGATTCCCTTCCCTACCTTCCCTTCCTCTAGTCTTGATGTTAACTATCGTGACATACCACAGAAAACAAAATATAAAGTTATTCCTTGCTCTGTGTGACATACTATAGGCTGTAGCGACATCTTTCTGACGGTTTTACGTCATTTTCCCCAGTCGTAAGCCACGTGATTAGTGTCCCGTTTAGTTTTACGTCTGCAGGGTCTCGTTGCCTCGATCATGCAAGTGACCACGCGATTGTTAGGTAAATGCTACTCACATTTTCTGAAACGTGAAATCTCGCTGAAAATTGGGAGGCACGCTCCACCAATATTAGATTTCCACAATACGGTATTATACTCTGTTTTTAGGGTTCCGTAGCCGAATGGCAAAAAACGGTCCGTCTGTCCGTCTGTCCGTCTGTCCGTCTGTCCATCTGTCCGTCTGTCCGTCTGTCCGTCTGTCCGTCTGTCCGTCTGTCCGTCTGTCCGTCTGTCCGTCCGTATGTCACAGCCACTTTTTTCCGAAACTATAAGAGCTATACTGTTGAAACTTGGTAAGTAGATGTATTCTGTGAACCGCATTAAGGTTTTCACACAAAATTTTAAAAAAAGTAATAAATTTTGGGGGTGCCCCATACTTAGAACTGAAACTCAAAAAATTTTTTTTCATCAAACCCATATGTGTGGGGTATCTATGGATAGGTCTTCAAAAATGATACTAAGGTTTCTAATATCATTTTTTTCTAAAATGAATAGCTTGCGCGAGAGACACTTCCAAAGTGGTAAAATGTGTGTCCCCCCCCCTGTAACTTCTAAAATAAGAGTATGATAAAACTAAAAAAAATATATGATTTACATTACCATGCAAACTTCCACCGAAAATTGGTTTGAACGAGATCTAATAAGTAGTTTTTTGATATTTACAATAAAACCTCTAAAAACAAAGTTAGTTTTGCGGTTCGATAAGAAAAGTGGTTTTTATGGTTTTATTCCTCCGGTTGAAGTACGGAACCTTCAGTGCGCGAGTCCGACTCGCACTTGACAGGTTTTTTATTGTTTTATTGTAAACTAGGTACAATATGCAGGAACCTACCTATAATACATAGTTAAACTTATTATTTAAACAAATTTTACTCTTGTATTTGACTCTTTTTAATTTATTTAAAATCTGTTTGCTAGTCGACAAAGGGCTCCTCCAACCTTTGCCATTCGTGTTTTTGAGCCACTCCATTCCACAACCCTCCTGCTCTTGTCTCATATCGTCATCCCACCTTTTAAGCTGTATACTTCTTTCCTTTTGCCTACTCTAGGGTCTCTAGGATACCATCGTGTCCAATTTTTAATCCATTCTTCTTGTCCTCTTATTAAGTGACGAGCCCATCTCCATTTGAGTCTTTTGATTTTTGATGTTATGTCTATGACCTTCTGATCACAATATGATTTCACCATGATTTATTTATTTATTACTCTATTTGCCTTTTTTGTCTTAACTCCTTTCCATTGCGCGCTGGCAGGTTGCAAGTTTGCTATTCATGTTTTGCATCGAAACCTAATTTGATATAATAAGGAAGAAGTAAGTAATGTGATGGTGTTATAATATTTTTTATTATTTTACATTTATGTGTAGATCTTAATCTACCATAACCTCTATTAAGCTCCAGTACAAGTATCTTCTCCATACATTGGTTATTCTTCTTTGTATTTCTCTGCGTATTAGGTCATTTTGTGTTATTAGCTGTCCTAGGTAATTTTTTCATCAATGTAATCAATTTGAGTGTTCCTATATTTATGGTGATTTTCTTCCCATTAGTTATTACTCTTGTTGTTTTTCTGGATTTAGTTTTAACCTTACTTTTTCACTTTCCGATGCTAGTTCATTTAGCATTTCATTTAAGACTTCTGGAATATCAGCAAATAAGACTATGTCGTCTGCAAATCTCAAGTTGATTAATTAATAGGTTTAATTAATAGGAGACCATTGATTCCAATACCGCCGTAATATTTTTGAAGATAGGGGGTCTCATTGTCTAACGCTAGTTGGATTCTTACTTTATCTAGTTGGGTTCTCGCAGTACTATGACTGTATAAATTCTTTGTTATGCGAATGTATTATAGAATTTTCATACGATACGTTTATAATTGAGTAGGAACTGATATGAACGCTGCAGCGTTTTAAGGCTGTATGTAGGGCAGTGATATTATTGTTGTTTCTCACCGACGCTATATTTTTCCACTCTACCGACCCCGGTAGCATTATTGTGTGTATAAATACAGATTGTAACGTGATGTTACGAGTTACGAGTATGAATGGAGTTTATCATGGCTGGCCGCGCACGCGCGTAACGGTCTCACCATCCGTCTGCATGCCATTTGACAGCGTTGCGCGGGATTTATAGTTTGCAGACTAAGCTAATCGCAGAGACTTACCCTGAGTTGCACGAAACAAATTCAAAAATTAAAGTGCTACTTTAACTAATTTAATCGTGAGAAATGCCAAAATTTCATACATTTTTTGACTTTGATTGCGATTAAATTAGTTTATGTACCATTTTTGAATTTGTTTCGTGCAACTGGGCTTTAGTCTTTTATATTGTTGTATACATGAATATTGTTTATGTGGAATAATCCTATCCCAAGTTATGAGGGTTCAAAAAATCTACGGTAAGTGTGCTCCTGCGAGCTGCTTGTCACATGACTTGGCTTTTCTTGGCGGGGCACTGCCGACAGTGATCCCAGATATTAAGTATTGAACCATACAATTAGCAGTGTTTGGCGCACAATATTGATCTTTCCAGTTTAGAGACCAAGTTCAGAATTTATGAGATACTGGAATAAGAATAGAACGCAGAAGCAGAGTTCAGAAGGAAGACATTATTAAAAATTTAGTGCAGGTAATGATCATCAAAATTACACAGCAAGAATGATGATGTTGCGAAATTTAACTACCTGTTGAGTGCAGGCCAGGCAC
The DNA here is from genome assembly GCA_036785405.1 of Coenonympha arcania. NCBI lineage: Eukaryota > Metazoa > Arthropoda > Insecta > Lepidoptera > Nymphalidae > Coenonympha > Coenonympha arcania. The sequence continues at coordinate 14,030,834 of CM072082.1, forward strand.
AGTTTTGTACTCGCCAATTTAGGTGTCGCCTGATCCACTTGAAATACACATGTCTCATGTTTAATTCCCAATAGTATTATAAATACAAATGTCTGGATCGAGCACCCGATGTGAGATAGACTCCTATCTTGTCATGAATTATTATTTTAGAAATAGTTGTTTCCAATTAATATTTGGTAGGTTAGGGCCTAAAAATTTGTATACACTTAAGTAAGAAGTTTTACATATTTTTTGTGGAAAACCACGTTTGTTGGTTCAGCTAGTCTAGTCAGCTATTTTATAATAACCAGTTTCAGTTGGAAAGGGCTCATTTAAACATTTAATATAAAAAAAACAGTTAGAGCAACCTCATCTACTTTATTTGAATAGAGTGCGCCCTAGTTACTTTTTTGTTAATAAATTCACAAAAAGAATAACCTCAATCTACTTAAATGAACTAAATTAATGCTCGGACGGGCGAATAACCCACTTTATGAATTTTGACTTATGAGAGGCAGGAGATTACCTGGGGAATTTAATATTATTTATCATAATATTACGTCCGTGTTGGAATTTGAAATCAAAATTATTCTGTAGTTCAATTTTAATTACTGGGTATGAGAGGAGAGTACTTTGGTAGCTAGGTACTTAAATTAATTTTCGTGTTATTAAGTGTAATGTAATTAGGTATTGAATCATTTTCAGCTAAATATTAACTGCTATTTTGTTGGTAAGGTTAATAAACCATACATTTATTATGTCTTTATTATCATTAACAAAATCATTCTCTTCATGATGAAGATGATCTTCATCAGCCGTAGTGCGTTGATTAATATATTAATACTGACTTTCTCGTATAGTACCTCATGGTATTCTGTGCTTTCGTTTATATAACCCGATTCTTCTTATGGAACAATATTAAACACAATATTTAAAGCCTTTTCAATCATGTTAAGTGACGAAGCAGCCGAAGATGTTATCGTACTAGGTAACTTGGAAGTGGTTTCTACACAGCATCGCGCCGGAACACTAAATCATGCATATTCATATTTCAGGAAGCGAATAATGCAAAAAACAATGAATTTCCGTAAATCAAATTTCATCGAAGAGAATCGTAACATGGTAGCGCTCCTGGAGGATTTGTTGCGGGAAGATCGGTCGGGACAACGTCCTGTAGGATCAAAGAGAGAGAGCTATCGCAGTCTCTGCTCGTCGGTAGTCTACGCTCGAGTGTCCTCGCGGGGGCGGCGGGGTACTCGGCGGTTGCTCTGTCCGTTACGATACGCGGACAAATCAGTCGTGCGCGTTGTGCCTCGCTCGGATTACGTGTGTTGTGCTCAAAAGTTCGGTCGGCGTCACATGTAAGCGCGATGGATGTTCTTCCTAGCGGTAACCTATTCCGCGAGCTGCAGGATGTCACGGATACCGGCTATTTTGAATGGAAGCTGTCGCTCGAGGATTACTGGCAACAGGTAAGTGTTGCTGCGCGATGACTGGGTAATGATGATGCCCCTAAACCCCTCTGGCATGCTATGCAACCGAAGCGAACGAGCTGGCATGGCTGGCGCATTATTGTTTAACATTTCGAGTCTCCGCCGTAGGATGCCGTCGCGCTTGCGTGAGGCCTCGCGGTCGATTTTCAACGGATCTTCAAACTAAACCCGAAGAACATCTTTTTGAAATGTTACGCTGGAGTAAAACTTTTCAATTTCTGTTTCAATTGCGCTGAAGGTTGTCGCTGCGGGATGTATATTGAACCGCTGTTCACAAGTTCTGGTCGTGCTTACGCCATTACTAAAAATATCCTAGCTGTATTAAAGAGGTTTGGATTTACGATTTTCCGTGGTAACCGACTTTTAAAACATTACGGATCGTATTTATATCAGGAGTATCACGACGCTAAGACTTAATTCTGTTTATAGATCAAAGCTTAGAAGTTTTAAAAGTTTTATAAGTACTTTCCCACATATTCAATTAAATTTTAACATTATCACTATCGTTATCACTATTATTATTTTGGTAAGGATTTGTTTGGTTCTCTGTTTGCTTGTCTGTTCATCTGTTCATATGTTTATCAATACTTTTCTTCAAATAATATAGGTACCTATTACCTGCCTATGTATTAAAATTTCGGTGATGTCATTGACCCTGTTTTACCACTGTGTGTCATAAGCTATAGATGCCATGGTTATGAGTTTATGGCTCATGACAGGCATTTGAATTTTTGGAGCAACTTTGTTTAGCTTAAGATACACTGAGTCTTCTTCTCTTGCAAGCAGCGTTGCAGAAGAATAATATATGTAGGTACTAACATAACGGAAAATCGACGTTTTACCAAATTACTTAAAAACAAAGCCAGTTATCAAAAATCCGTTTTGGAGCATTTTTGGATATTATTGTTAGGGAAACATTAAAAGAAAAATTGCAATTATACCTCTATAGAAGTTTTGGATAAAAATTAGAAAGATGGTTATATCGAAGCAACTTTTGGGAGAACTTTCTATCGAGAAAAAAGTATCTACATAATCGTGTTTCTGCTTCTGAGCGAATTGAGATTAAAGACCCAAAAGACGTTATTAAATTTGGAAGTAATTGTCTTTATAGTTTAAAAAAATACCTAACATAAAATATGTATATATACCTTTATATCACTTCTACTCGTACCTATCAATTAATATAACGATAAAAATCATGATGTAACCTGTTTATTGAGATAAAAATGTGTTATTGTGCCTACCTACACTCTTTTTTATTTTACTGATAATAATGCACTTTAGTTCATGCTAACTTGATATAGGCAGAATGTACTATACAAGTGCGTATACCTAGACCTACTCTTCTACGAATCGGGGTATATTTACCTTAATGAGTTACTATTTACTTCCAGAATGTTAAAACAATACAACCAAACTAAAAAAAAAATCTTGAATGATTAATATAATATTATTTTCAACATTATTCTATTACTAGCTGTTGTGAGCAGCTTCGCCCTCATCATTTTCGGGTTCAATATTATACCGTTATAAAGAGTCAACCCTAAAAGATACTTAAGTATATTCTTACTGCTCGATGCAGACAGTTAGAGAGTGAATGACTGAGTTTTGGTGAGTCAGTGTGAGAGTGAGTTAGTGAGTCAGTGAGTAGTAGTGAGTGAGTCAGTGAGTAGTAGTGAGTGAGTCAGTGAGTAGTAGTGAGTAAGTCAGTGTACTCACTGACTTACTCACTACTACTCACTGAGTATTGAGTATTGAGTGAGTTAGTGAGTTGTAGTGAGTGAGTCAGTGTTTAGTAGCGAATGAGTCAGTGAGTGCGTGTTTGAGTCAGTGAGTAGCAGTGAGTGAGTCAGTTAGTAGTAGTGAATGAGAAGGTGAGCAGTAGTGAGTGAGTCAATGAGAAGAAGTGGGTAAGTCAGTTAGTAGCAATGAGTAAGTGAGAAGAAGTGCGTGAGTCGGTTAGTAGCAATGAGTCAGTGAGTAGTAGTGAGTGAGTCAGTGAGTAGTAGTTAGTCAGTGAGTAGTAGTGAGCGAGTCAGTGAGTAGTAGTGAGTGAATCAGTGCATCACTGTGTGAGTGAGTCATTCAGTAAGTGAGTCAGTAAACCAGCGGTCGCAGTGGTGAGGAGGCTCCGACCCTATTGGTTATAGCGTAATTTTATATAGCCCCTTCCTCGATAAATGGACTATCCAACCATGTAATAGTTTTTCAATTCGGTATTGTAGTCCAGAGATTAGCGCATTCAAACATACAAAAAACAAACCAACAAACAAATATGTACTTCAGTGTTATAATATTAGTAAGTATAGATGGAGTTAAAAATACAATTTATTAAAACACCATCCTTAACAAATACTTTATTTTTGTCCTTATGGTAGTTGAAAATATCTACAAGAGCAGTGTTCCAAACAGACCAATCTATATTAATATTACTACAACCCATTGTGGACTCTAAACTCCTCGTCATATAACTTCTTTTACACATGATTCCTCTACGTATATAGTCTTATCTACCACCTACTTTGTTATGGGTGCTATCATGTCTTAGTCACAGTCGCTAGACGTCCGATCTTATATTATAGCAAGTATTAATAAATGTTTCACTTTAAACATCTTTTATATAAACGCCTATTTTCAATCACCACAGCTCTGAAAAAAATGTTTAGTGTCAAGTTATTCCTTCTGCGAATAAGGTGCGAAATACGTTTAGTGGCCTGTGGGCTAATTCTGTTTCTTGTAATCACTTAATAACTGAATTTAACCAGCTGCGTTCGATTTTAATCGATTCATGGTGAATATCGAGTAGCGAGTAGCGAGTCGTATGATTCATTACTAGTCTCGTCGCAATGACATCAATGACGAAGTACGCAACGCTAATTTAATCAATGAATGACATATGCTAAAACGGGTTTTTTAAAAGTTTACAACTATAATAGTGTATAGTGGATTACTACTTCATCAATACAATACTTCAAGAATATCACTATGTTCGCCTATAAGTAACAGGGTCTTGTTAGCTTGCTCCGTGTTCAATACATTAACAATACAGTCGCAGTCTTGGATCTAAATTATTGCGAAGGAACTAGGACTCTGTGAATGTTACCATGGTTAGAACAAGGTTAAGATTTCAGGATGGTCTCTTTGAATAAGCTAAGTAACTCTTAGCTTCATATGAGTGAGTGCCGAGTTTCTAGCCCGCTCCTCTCGCTGCAAAACAGCTTTCTGAACGTAGCGGTAGAGTTTGACATTTCATATTTCTGTATTAGAGCCAATTATTCAGAGTTGTATACTTGCTGAAAAAGTAAGCTAGAATCCTATAAATTATTATTAGGATTCCGTACCTCAAATGAAAAAAAAACGGAACCCTTATAGGATCACTTTTTTGTCCGTCTGTCTCACGACTTTTTTATGTGTATTAAAACTATCGCGCCCGGCGTTTGTACCCGTCTCTCCCAGCTATCGAGGCTGGGTTGACGAACGACGTTATGGAAGCGCATGCCTCCATGGGGATAATTAGATACGTATCCTATTCAGTTCTAAGGCAGAACTGAATTAGGTGGTTCACAGGTAGAATCGTACTAAACGTAGTACTGGGTGCCATTAAATCTAAGTGGCATAAAATAGTGTAGGTTGGACTACAGGGACTGCAGGAGACAGCAATGGACATTATAGTGTCTGAAACAAACGATGCTACAGTTTTCTGAAAATAAATCTCGATTTATTAGTATTATGTGTTTATTACAAAATCAGCTGTTGCTCTACATGACGTATTTTCATATGAATGTTATCAATGTAGAATTGGCGAAAGGTAAACTGATAACGTTGAACATTCATTTTGTTTCAAAGTATTGGAGGTGATAAGCATTTCGTACATAAACATATTTAGAAAACGTTGATAATACGAATAACTTGGTGTGTATAATGCCTATCTTTGTATATTATTTATATAGTAATATTAATTGTAATGTCATATATGTTAGCTATGCCAATACTACTAATTTTATCGCTTTTTAGCAATTTGCGTACACGGAGAAATGATTGTAAAAATAATGATAAATATATGAAAAGCAGTGTAGTAAGCTAATTAATTCATGAATTATTTGGTCGAATTTCGATCGAATGTCTAAATGTATGGGCAGAAAATCATTTTCTACACCTATACCAATTATGACCAATTGTTTATTGGTAGGTAGGTATAACAATTTCGTTTTATTTCTCCTGTGAAATATATATTAATCCCTATTAATTTCATTAATTATTTCAGATTTTAGAACTTCGGAGAATAGGGGGAGACAGGGGGGGACTGTATAGTGTATACCTATATCGACATTTGGCCCAATTCATCAAAAACTATCAGGCATAAAAAGTGAATAAAACTCTTTTTAGAATATCCAAGTAACGCCTTTTAATTATGATACCCAATATTATTATCCCATAGCCATAATTTTGACTAAAGTGTAGAGTTAGTGAAGTTAGGGCTTTTAGAGTTGGGCGCGTTAAGTTAGAAGTCTTGCTCTACATGAGATCTGATAACTTTTTGACAGTGTGAGCCATATTATGCTTTTTCTTGGCAACATTTCACATGAAAATATTTTTGGTGGGTAGTAGGCTTTTACACCATTAAATAATGCCAGAATTATACGCATAGTGAATTAAAACCACAAAGTCACAGAGTGTGTGTTTCTAAATTTGAATAAAAACATTAAAAAATCAGCGTTCTTAATTATAATATATGACCAGCCAGTAAATAGTGGGTTCAAATGAAACATATAAAGTGTATCTATTTATCTTTTAGCCAATCAAGTGTACCAACGAGTGTAGCGTAAGTATGGAAAGGTTTTGCAATACTTACCAAGATAAATACAAAAATATACATGCAATTAGTTATAATTGTTAGTTTTAAAAATATTCTCTCTGAATAAGCGTTCTTAGTTAAATGACAACAAATATGAAATATAACTAAAAAGCAAAATAAAATAAATATTTAGCAAACTCCTGTAAAACAAAAGTTTTTACCCTTCATACTCGAGTCTGATTCACACTTAGCCGTTTTTTTTCCTCTAACTAGGTAGTTAGAGCTGCTCGCGTTGGTGCTATTAGTTTCTGTCGAGTACAACCTGTGAGTTGCGAATGCACACGACAGGTTTTTAATTGTTAATTTAAAGTTTAGTTCTCCCTCAAAAAGCTGTATTCACTATGGAATAGAACATTTATATATTATACGAGTATACAGCCAGCATTAGTCTGTTAGCTCTGTGATAGTTAATGTCTCGAGTTTTAGCTTATTTCGTTAGTTTTAATTCAATTCATTTCAATTTAATTTTGTTTTTGTTTTAGATTTCTTAATATTTGTTTTTGTAAATAGGTCTTAGTTTTTAAAAATAATTATTTGTAATTTAATTTATAGTTAGAATCTTACAATAAACTTTTAATAGTATTTAAAATCAAATAAAACAAAATATTTAAAAACAAAAAAAAATCAATTCAATTCAAAATTCTTTATTGCGAACTTGGTTACACAAGATCTTCATACAAATTATAGGTACATTCAAGTTCCACCGCATGGCATGCAATATAACTTACAGACTAATGATATTTATTGAAAAAAAGACAATAAAAAAATTGAAATATAAACCTCATGCAACGACATTTTATTGGTCCTTTTAAAACTTTCCAATTTTAATGGGATGAATTCGTTACAAGCGTGTTTTTTTTTTAAACTATTTATTTATCTTTTTTGTATCACGCAGTGTTGTGACTACTTGTAAAGTGAATGCAGTCGCAATAATTAGGTTAGCATAATATTATATGAATGTTTATCAAAAAGTTGTCCACCTTTATAAAATTAACGTATCTCCCCTCAAGCAAAACCTAAATGTAGCAAAGAAATAGTTCCGGTCACGAAATAATATGCATGATTTAAATGTTGCCTGTGTCTCTCAAGCATCATTACACCTGTACGTATTCATTTAACTTAAAAACATCAATCTGTAAAAGCTAAGGTTTAATAGTGAAAAAGTTTTTTCATACAAAATCCGGGTGTCCCCACTCTACCCAGACCTTATAAAAGTGTTGAAAAAAATCATTTCAACTTTTACAAACAAACATTTATATCTAGTTTATACCTTAGTAATAACAGAGGCTATCTAAAAGTCTGTTACCTATAGCTTTAACTAGCTAGTTTATAATTGAAATTAAAAAACACTGTCCCCAAAATTTCGTGTAATTTCGTGACAATGTTTCTTGACGCCATACACCACCTAACAGCTGGGATACCTTTAGTTGATTTAATTTTACGCTTTGGGCAAAACAGCTTCATTTCACAAAAATGGCTTCAATACCGCTGCTATTGGTTTTTGCTTGTCAAACATCTAAAAACATCAAAAAAATAATAGGAGAATCTAGTGTGAATAAAAATATTTCCTAACGTGTTTTTAAGACAAAAAGTAATTTGAAACATACGAGTATGCCTTACAAAATCTGAAAAAACGTCATGTTTATTCCATAGTTAATTAGTTAACGTTTATCTGGCGATTGAAAATTACTTTTAATTTCACCGGAATGTGCTATTAGACCATCTACTGTTTAATTATTTCTTGACGAACCAATTTCGCGACGGGACAACTTTTTCAAAAACACTCATATAGTTAATTGAATTTTTTTTACATAATTTTAATGGTACCAATGTAAATAATTGTAATACTTTTCGTTATTTAGTTTTTCATGCGCTTCGAGTCTAACATTTTGTGAAAATATACTGTACACCTATACTTATTACTTACTTATTATATTAAAATACCTACTTTAGGTATTTTAAATAAATTAATGTTGTTGCTTTGTCCTTAGTCAAATTCAGTCAAGCATTGGTTTTCCTTAGAAAATAACTCTTTATGTTATTATATTGTTATAATATGTAGTTTCCCTAACTTTTATGACGAATAGGTAGTAGGTAAGTGTTTTAAAAACTAATAATATAACTATAATACTCGTTTGATACTGAAAATACTGTAAAATTATTATTTGTTAAGCAAGGCCGCAAAATAGATTTTCGGGCCGATGCTGAGCGGCCAAGGATTCTAGGGATCAAAGAATAGAATCCTGAGCATATCGAGGCATTAAAAGAACACGACACCCAAAAAAATTGAGGCCAAAAAAAATAACCCTATTTTATCTTTGTTATAAAATTAAGCTTATTATGGTATTATTATGCATCAACTAAGATCTTTGCTAAACGGTTCGTTGCGTTTTTGAATGATTCATCGCGCATTATAAAATACTATTATGACTCAATGTTTTATTGACTGAATGTGTTCAAAAGCGAACGTGATATCTGATGATATCGCCAAGTAGGTACCTACCTAAATAAAAAACAGAGTACTTATAAAAAAATAAACTCTAAGTACTACTCTTGTAGACTGAATTTATTGAACAAAGGTTTTCATTCAATATTTCAAACTCAATCCGGATGGAACATCCTTTGTACTCTGCATTTTATATTCAGAGAAGAAAATACATTTCAATTAGGTATAAAATGGAGCATATTTTAAAATTATTACTCCCAACAATCTTTGATAAATGCAACGCTAACAAAAAATAAATAACAGTTTGCTAATTTTATAAACGGAGGGAACGAATATTATCTATACCTAACAATCCTGTGAATCACTTACAAGGAAAACTGAATGTCAATTTATTATACGTATTTTAGTCATGTTTACGTGATTCATATATTTATTTTTATAATAACACCTCAATATATATGAAACTAGTAGGGCGCGTGAGTGCGCGGGCCACATGTGGCCCGCGTGCAGTCTTCCCGCCCATAAAAGTATCGCCGTCGTCTCTATCGCCAATTGGAATCCGATTGGCAGTGGGCTGAAAAAATTACCTAAGAGCACGGTCATGGTTTTAAAGATAGTTAACTACTGTTTGAACAAAAAAATACGCTGAACCTCATCGGATGAGGTTCAGCGTATTTTTTGTTCAAACAGTCCTTAACTATCTTTAAAACCATGACCGTGCTCCTCAATCATCAACCTAATCCTAGATCATTATCTCTTTTCACATTTTTCTCTGGCAATTCACCGAAAAACTGCATCAATGCTTTACATAGTTATTGTAGTCTCGATATATAAATTTTCTATGAAAAAAAATAACTTCCGCCATTTTGTTTTTTTCTACCCATCAAAAACACCTTCGGGTTCTGACTACCTTTTGCTAAGAAACCACTCTCTTATCTTTTAAACTTTCCGAGATAGAACAACACGACATTTGTATGGCGGCCATCTTGAATCCGCCATTTTGGATTTTTTTCAGCTCACTGCCAATTGCATGAGGTTCCGAGTATTTCTTGTTCGAGCAGTCCCCACCTAACTATAATACCTTGCCCGTGCTCCTCGACCGTCTTAGAAACTCTCAATCATCATCACATTCTATATTATTCTCTGGAAGTTCTCTGAAGCGCCACATCAAACACTTACAAAGTTTTCAACTTTTCGTCTCTTCAAAATTCCCCTACATTTTGTATGAAAAAAAAAATCCGCCATTTTGAATTTTTTTTCTATCCATGGTATAGACCTCCGTGTCCTGATCACTTCTTGTCGAGAAACCGTTCTTCCATCTTTTATACTTTCAGAGATGACGGCGAAATTCGTTTGGCGGCCATTTTGAATCCGCCATTTTGAAATTTTTTTTAGCTCACTGCCAATTGGATGACGTTTCAAATGACATTTGGTCGAGCACCCCTCACCTATTTTAAATACCCTGGCTGTGCTCTTCACTCGTCTTCGAAATCCTCAATCATCAGCTCTCTCCATATTTTTGTTCTTAATTATTTTTTCCCCTCTATATGACAGTATACGTCAAAAAAAATTTTTTCATACAAAATTGTTCAGGAGAGGTGATCAATCAGTCAGTGAGTGAGTGAATCAGCACAAGTAGCTATATATATAGTAACTAGTAGGCTGCGTGGGTGCGCGGGCCACGCGTGGCCCGCGTGCTGTCTTCCCGCCCATAAAAAATCCCTTCAAAATTCCCTATACATTTTCTATGAAAAAAAAATATTCCGCCATTTTGAATTTTTTTTTCTATCCATCGAATAGACCTTTGAGTGCTGATCAACTCTTGTCAAGAAACTGTTCTTCCATCTTTTATACTCTTCGAGATATCGACGGAATTCGAATGGCGGCCATTTTGAATCCGCCATTTTGAAAATTTTTTCAGCTCACTGCCAATTGGATGACGTTTCAAATGACATTTGGTAAAGCACCCCCCTCCTATCTGCGATACCCTTGGCTGTGCTCTTCACCCGTCTTCGAAATCCTCAATCATCAGCTCTCTCCATATTTTTGTTCTTAATCATTTTTTCCCTTCTATACGAAATGGTTATTGAAAAAAAAATTTTTCATACAAAATTGTTCAGGAGAGGTGATCAATGAGTCAGTCAGTGAATCAGCACGAGCAGCTATATATATATTAACTAGTTTTTCGCGTGGGGGCGCGGCCCGCTTAAGCGGACCGCGTAACTGCTTGTAGCAATTTACGTGGTCGCTCATACTCGGATTTAGCAAAAATGAGTAGGTAGGTACCCAATCGCCATACAATTTAGTATGAAAAAAAAATCCGCCATTTTGAATTTTTTTCTTTTCAATAAATAGACCTCTTCGTCCACATTATGTTTTGCTAAGAAACCACTTTTCTATCGTTCATACATTCTGAGATAGACATCGACGAAATTTGTATGGCGGCCATCTTTTTTTCGCCATTTTGAAATTTTTTTCAGTGCATTGGCAATTGCACAAGATTTCGAATGACATTTGGTCGAGCACCTCCAACCTATCTTCGATATTCTGGCTGAACCCTTCACCCGTCTCCGAAATCCTCAATCATCAGCTCTCTCCATACTGTCCCCGAAAGAAATAGTTCTCCTATTTACGAAAGTGTTTGTAAAAAAAATTTTTTCATACAAAATTTTACAGGAGAAAATTTTGCGAAAATCTCGGCCGCCATCTTGTTTTTCCAAAATTTTCCATTTTTTTTATTAATCGTTTCGTACTATCTACAATCGTTGCGAGTTTGAACGAAATCGGTCAGAAAATAAAAAAGTTACAGAAATCACGTCGGCCGCCATCTTGTTTTTCTGAAATGTCATAACTTTTCCCTACTCGAATCCCGCACCCGAACACATCCTCCATACATCATTATATCGTTTTCCGTCCCCTTCTAGGTCTCTTCCATACATTTTTATGAAAAAAAAAATTCCGCCATTTTGAATTTTTTTTCTAGTCACTAAATAGATATCCCCATTTCGATCATCTTTTGCTATGAAACCACTTTTCCAACTGTCATACCCTCCGAGATAGAGACCAACAAAATTTGTATGGCGGCCATGTTTTTTCCGCCATTTTGAATTTTTTTTCAGCTCATTGGTAATTGGACGAGGTTTCAAATGACATTTGGTCGAGCACCCCCCACGTATCTCCAATACCTTTAGCGTGCTCTTCACCCGTCTCCAAGATCCTCAATCATCAGCTCTCTCCATACTGTCCCCGAAAGAAATAAATCTCCTCTTTACGAAAGTGTTTGTGAAAAAAATTTTTTTCATACAAAATTTTACAGGAAAAAATTTTGCGAAAATCTCGGCCGCCATCTTGTTTTTCCAAAATTTTCCATTTTTTCTATTAATCGTTTACTAATATCTACAATCGTTGCGAGTTTGAACGAAATCGGTCGGAAAACAAAAAAGTTACAGAAATCACGTCGGCCGCCATCTTGTTTTTCGGAAATGTCAGATTTTTTCCATACTCGAATCCCCCACCCGAACACATCCCCCATACATCATTATATCGTTTTCAGTCTCCTTCTGGGAGAACAATTGTATCAATCAGTCAGTGAGTCAGTGAGTCAGTGGTAATCGAGCTATATATATTATAACTAGTTTTTCGCGTGGGGGCGCGGCCCGCTAAAGCGGACCGCGTTACTGCTTGTAGCAATTTACGTGGTCGCTCATACTCGGATTTAGCAAAAATTAGTAGGTAGGTACCCAATCGCCATACAAATTAGTATGAAAAAAAATCCGCCATTTTGATTTTTTTTCTTTTCAATAAATAGACCTCTTCGTCCAGATCATGTTTTGCTAAGAAACCACTTTTCTATCGTTCATACATTCTGAGATAGACATCGACGAAATTTGTATGGCGGCCATCTTTTTTTCGCCATTTTGAAATTTTTCTCAGCGCATTGGCAATTGCACGAGATTAAGAATGACATTTGGTCGAGCACCCCCCACCTATCTTCGATACCCTGGCTGAGCCCTTCACCCGTCTCAGAAATCCTCAATCATCAGGTCTCTCCATACTGTCCCCGAAAGAAATAGTTTTTCTCTTTACGAAAGTGTTTGTGAAAAAAAATTTTTTCATACAAAATTTTACAGGAGAAAATTTTGCGAAAATCTCGGCCGCCATCTTGTTTTTCCAAAAATTTCCATTTTTTCTATTAATAGTTTACTAATATCTACAATCGTTGCGAGTTTGAACGAAATCGGTCGGAAAACAAAAAAGTTACAGAAATCACGTCGGCCGCCATCTTGTTTTTCGGAAATGATATTTTTTCCCCCTACTCGAATCTCGTACTCAAACAAATCTCCCATACATCATTGTATCGTTTTCCGTCTCCTTCTAGGTCTCTCCATACATTTTTTATGAAAAAAAAATTCCGCCATTTTGAATTTTTTTTCTTGTCACTAAATATGTATCCCCATTTCGATCATCTTTTGCTATGAAACCACTTTTCCAACTGTCATACCCTCCGAGATAGAGACCAACAAAATTTGTATGGCGGCCATGTTTTTTCCGCCATTTTGAATTTTTTTTAGCTCATTGGTAATTGGACGAGGTTTCAAATGACATTTGGTCGAGCACCCCCCACCTATCTCCAATACCTTTAGCGTGCTCTTCACCCGTCTCCAAGATCCTCAATCATCAGCTCTCTCCATACTGTCCCCGAAAGAAATAGTTGTCCTCTTTACGAAAGTGTTTGTGAAAAAAAAAATTTTCATACAAAATTTTACAGGAGAAAATTTTGCGAAAATCTCGGCCGCCATCTTGTTTTTCCAAAATTTTCCATTTTTTCTATTAATCGTTTACTAATATCTACAATCGTTGCGAGTTTGAACGAAATCGGTCGGAAAACAAAAAAGTTACAGAAATCACGTCGGCCGCCATCTTGTTTTTCTAAAATGTCATAATTTTTCCCTACTCGACTCCCGCACCCAAACACATCCCCTATACATCATTATATCGTTTTCAGTCTCCTTCTGGGAGAACAATTATGTCAATGAGTCAGTCAGTCAGTGAGTGGTAATCGAGCTATATATAGTATAACTAGTTTTTCGCGTGGGGGCGCGGCCCGCTAAATCGGACCGCGTTACTGCTTGTAGCAATTTACGTGGTCGGTCATACTCGGATTTAGCAAAAATTAGTAGGTAGGTACCCAATCGCCATACAATTAAGTATGAAAAAAAAAATCCGCCATTTTGAATTTTTTTTCTTGTCACTAAATAGATATCCCCCTTCCGATCATCTTTTGCTATGAAACCACTTTTCCAACTGTCATACCCTCCGAGATAGAGACCAACAAAATTTGTATGGCGGCCATGTTTTTTCCGCCATTTTGAATTTTTTTTCAGCTCATTGGTAATTGGACGAGGTTTCGAATGACATTTGGTCGAGCACCCCCCACCTATCTCCAATACCTTTAGCGTGCTCTTCACCCGTCTCCAAGATCCTCAATCATCAGCTCTCTCCATACTGTCCCCAAAAGAAATAGTTCTCCTCTTTACGAAAGTGTTTGTGAAAAAAAATTTTTTCATACAAAATTTTACAGGAGAAAATTTTGCGAAAATCTCGGCCGCCATCTTGTTTTTCCAAAATTTTCCATTTTTTTTATTAATCGTTTACTATTATCTACAATCGTTGCGAGTTTGAACGAAATCGGTCAGAAAACAAAAAAGTTACAGAAATCACGTCGGCCGCCATCTTGTTTTTCGGAAATGTCAGATTTTTCCCATACTCGAATCCCCCACCCGAACACATCCCCCATACATCATTATCGTTTTCACTCTCCTTCTGGGAGAACAATTATGTCAATCAGTCAGTGAGTGAGTGGTAATCGAGCTATATATATTATAACTAGTTTTTCGCGTGGGGGCGCGGCCCGCTAAAGCGGACCGCGTAACTGCTTGTAGCAATTTACGTGGTCGCTCATAGTAGGATTTAGCAAAAATTAGTCAGAAGGTACCCAATCGCCATACAATGTAGTATAAAAAAATTTCCGCCATTTTGAATTTTTGTTCTTTTCGATAAATACAACTCTTCGTTCTGATCATCTCTTGCTAAGAAACCACTTTTCTATCGTTCATACATTCTGAGATAGACATCGACGAAATTTGTATGGCGGCCATCTTTTTTTCGCCATTTTGAAATTTTTTTCAGCGCATTGGCAATTGCACAAGATTTCGAATGACATTTGGTCGAGCACCCCCCACCTATCTTCGATACCCTGGCTGAGCCCTTCACCCGTCTCCGAAATCCTCAATCATCAGCTCTCTCCATACTGTCCCCGAAAGAAATTGTTTTTCTCTTTACGGAAGTGTTTGTGAAAAAAAATTTTTTCATACAAAATTTTACAGGAGAAAATTTTGCAAAAATCTCGGCTGCCATCTTGTTTTTCCAAAATTTTCCATTTTTTCTATTAATCGATTAATAATATCTACAACCGTTGCGAGTTTGAACGAAATTGATTGGAAAACATAAAAGTTACAGAAATCACGTCGGCCGCCATCTTGTTTTTCGGAAATGTTGTATTTTCCCCCTACTCGAATCCCGTACCCAAACACATCCCTTAAACATCAAATTATCGTTTTCCGTCTCCTTCTAGGTCTCTGCCATACATTTTTTATAAAAAAAAAAATCCGCCATTTTGAATTTTTTTTCTTGTCACTAAATAGATATCCTCATTTCGATCATCTTTTGCTTTGAAACCACTTTTCCAACTGTCATACCCTCCGAGATAGAGACCAACAAAATTTGTATGGCGGCCATGTTTTTTCCGCCATTTTGAATTTTTTTTCAGCTCATTGGTAATTGGACGAGGTTTCAAATGACATTTGGTCGAGCACCCCCCACCTATCTCCAATACCTTTAGCGTGCTCTTCACCCGTCTCCAAGATCCTCAATCATCAGCTCTCTCCATACTGTCCCCGAAAGAAATAGTTCTCCTCTTTACGAAAGTGTTAGTGAAAAAAAATTTTTTAATACAAAATTTTACAGGAGAAAATTTTGCGAAAATCTCGGCCGCCATCTTGTTTTTCCAAAATTTTCCATTTTTTCTATTAATCGTTTACTAATATCTACAATCGTTGCGAGTTTGAACGAAATCGGTCGGAAAACAAAAAAGTTACAGAAATCACGTCGGCCGCCATCTTGTTTTTCTGAAATGTCATAATTTTTCCCTACTCGAATCCCGCACCCGAACACATCCTCCATACATCATTATATCGTTTTCAGTCTCCTTCTGGGAGAACAATTATGTCAATGAGTGAGTCAGTGAGTGAGTGAGTCAGTGGTAATCGAGCTATATATATTATAATAACTAGTTTTTCGCGTGGGGGCGCGGCCCGCTAAAGCGGACCGCGTAACTGCTTGTAGCAATTTACGTGGTCGCTCATACTCGGATTTAGCAAAAATTAATAGGTAGGTACCCAAACGCTATACAATTTAGTATGAAAAAAAAAATTCCGCCATTTTGATTTTTTTTCTTATCACTAAATAGATATCCCCATTTCGATCATCTTTTGCTATGAAATCACTTTTCCAACTGTCATACCCTCCGAGATAGAGACCAACAAAATTTGTATGGCGGCCATCTTTTTTTTGCCATTTTGAAATTTTTTTCAGCGCATTGGCAATTGCACGAGGTTTCAAATGACATTTGGTCGAGCACCCCCCACCTAACTCCAATACCCTGGCTGTGCTCTTCACCCGTCTCCGAAATCCTCAATCATCAGCTCTCTCCATATTTTTCACCGAGTCATTTCTTGACTTCTATACGAAGCCACAAGTGAAAAAAAAATTGTTCATACAAAATTTTACAGGAGGACACTTTGGGGAAAATCTCGAAAACTACCCCAAATGTGGCAACACTGCTTTTTTACTTCAATACTGCCCATCGAGTTGCACAATCGGTCCATACATGTCGACTTTCCGAAATGTTGCCAAGTGCCTCAAAAACACGATCAAAATATTCAAAAAAATTCAATGAATACAAAATGGCCGCCACCGCATTTCACAGAAATATTTTACAATGTTTAGTACTTTTCCTAGTAACTACAGGATATACCGCTCATGATGACGTTTCAATTTTTCATCTCGCTCGCACCCAGGCGACATGATTGCCCCTGAAAAGTGACCATGTCGAAAATCACTTTTTCTTTGATAAATTCCAGTGTTGCCAATCCTCGGCGACAAAAATACCCAAATGTCATTAGTACGACTAAGACACGCGATCGCTCATACTCGGATTTCGCAAAAAGTCCGTATTTAGATTTTTTACTTTTTGGGGAAAATCTCGAAATTTCCCGAAAAATGGGGTAATTTTTTTTCCCCAATCAATACTTCGAGTCTGAACTCACGATCGCCCCATAGAAGTCGAAACGCTCCGATGTTGCCAAGTGTGTGAAATTTGAATTTTAAAATTGCGTTTTTACGTACCTCAGACTAATTGGCCACCAGAACAGCCGCCATCTTGGATTTTGAAAAATTACTTCCGTTTTGTCAAAATTCTGGATAATTGGGGGCGAAACAAGAAAAAATCATCATCCTCGAGTACCCCGTTTAGGATCTGTGGCGCCGCGGTTTGGGGTCGAAAAATGAAAAATTTTAAAAAACCACAGCTCGGCCGCCATCTTGTTTTTCCAAAATTTTCCATTTTTTCTATTAATCGTTTACTAATATCTACAATAGTTGCGAGTTTGAACGAAATCGGTCGAAAAACAAAAAAGTTACAGAAATCACGTCAGTCGCCATCTTGTTTTTCGGAAATGTCAGATTTTTCCCATACTCGAATCCCCTACCTGAACACATCCCCCATACATCATTATATCGTTTTCAGTCTCCTTCTGGGAGAACAATTGTATCAATCAGTCAGTCAGTCAGTGAGTGGTAATCGAGCTATATATAGTATAACTAGTTTTTCGCGTGGGGGCGCGGCCCGCTAAAGCGGACCGCGTAACTGCTTGTAGCAATTTACGTGGTCGCTCATACTCGGATTTAGTAAAAATTAGTAGGTAGGTACCCAATCGCCATACAATTTAGTATGAAAAAAAAAATCCGCCATTTTGTTTTTTTTTTTCTTTTCAATAAATATACCTCTTCGTCCAGATCATGTTTTGCTAAGAAACCACTTTTCTATCGTTCATACATTCTGAGATAGACATTGATGAAATTTGTATGGCGGCCATCTTTTTTTCGCCATTTCGAAATTTTTTTCAGCGCATTGGAAATTGCACGAGATTTCGAATGACATTTGGTCGAGCACCCCCCACCTATCTTCGATACCCTGGCTGAGCCCTTCACCCGTCTCCGAAATCCTCAATCATCAGCTCTCTCCATACTGTCCCCGAAAGAAATAGTTCTCCTCTTTACGAAAGTGTTTGTGAAAAAAAAATTTTTCATACAAAATTTTACAGGAGAAAATTTTGCGAATATCTCGGCCGCCATCTTGTTTTTCCACAATTTTCCATTTTTTCTATTAATCGTTTACTAATATCTACAATCGTTGCGAGTTTGAACGAAATTGATTGGAAAACAAAAAAGTAACAAAAATCACGTCGGCCGCCATCTTGTTTTTCGGAAATATTAT
Organism: Coenonympha arcania; assembly: GCA_036785405.1. Taxonomy (NCBI): domain Eukaryota; kingdom Metazoa; phylum Arthropoda; class Insecta; order Lepidoptera; family Nymphalidae; genus Coenonympha; species Coenonympha arcania. The sequence goes on from CM072082.1 coordinate 14,049,223, forward strand.
ATGTTCCCCCTACTCGAATCCCGTACCCAAATACATCCCATAATCATCATATTATCGTTTTCCGTCTCCTTCTAGGTCTCTCCATACATTTTTTATGAAAAAAAAATTCCGCCATTTTGAATTTTTTTTCTTGTCACTAAATAGATATCCTCATTTCGATCATCTTTTGCTATGAAACCACTTTTCCAACTATCATACCTTCCGAGATAGAGACCAACAAAATTTGTATGGCGGCCATGTTTTTTCCGCCATTTTGAATTTTTTTTCAGCTCATTGGTAATTGGACGAGGTTTCAAATGACATTTGGTCGAGCACCCCCCACCTATCTCCAATACCTTTAGCGTGCTCTTCACCCGTCTCCAAGATCCTCAATCATCAGCTCTCTGCATACTGTCCCCGAAAGAAATAGTTGTCCTCTTTACGAAAGTGTTTGTGAAAAAAAATTTTTTCATACAAAATTTTACAGGAGAAAATTTTGCGAAAATCTCGGCCGCCATCTTGTTTTTCCAAAATTTTCCATTTTTTCTATTAATCGTTTACTAATATCTACAATCGTTGCGAGTTTGAACGAAATCGGTCGGAAAACAAAAAAGTTACAGAAATCACGTCGGCCGCCATCTTGTTTTTCGGAAATGTCAGATTTTTTCCATACTCAAATCCCCCACCCGAACACATTCCCCATACATCATTATATCGTTTTCAGTCTCCTTCTGGGAGAACAATTGTATCAATCAGTCAGTGAGTCAGTGAGTCAGTGGTAATCGAGCTATATATATTATAATAACTAGTTTTTCGCGTGGTGGCGCGGCCCGCTAAAGCGGACCGCGTAACTGCTTGTAGCAATTTACGTGGTCGCTCATACTCGGATTTAGCAAAACTTTGGATTTTCTTACAGTAGGTACCCAATCGCCATACAATTTAGTATGAAAAAAAAAAAAATGTTCCGCCATTTTGAATTTTTTTTCTCTTCAATAAATAAACTCTTCGTCCTGATCGTCTCTTGCTAAAAAACCACTTTTCTATCTTTCATACTTTCTGAGATAGACACCCACGAAATTTGTATGGCGGCCATCTTTTTTTCGCCATTTTGAAATTTTTTTCAGCGCATTGGCAATTCCACGAGGTTTCGAATGACATTTGGTCGAGCACCCCTTACCTATCTTCAATACCCTGGCTGAGCCCTTCACCCGTCTCCGAAATCCTCAATCATCAGCTCTCTCCATTTATTTCACCGAGTCATTTCTTGACTTCTATACGAAGCCACAAGTGAAAAAAAAATTGTTCATACAAAATTTTACAGGAGGACATTTTGGGGAAAATCTCGAAAACTACCCCAAATGTGGCAACACTGATTTTTACTTCAATACTGCCTGTCGAGTTGCACAGTCGGTTCATACATGTCGACTTTCCGAAATGTTGCCAAGTGCCTCAAAAATACGATCAAAATATTCAAAAAAATTTAATGAATACAAAATGGCCGCCACCGCATTTCACAGAAATATTTTTCATAGTTTAGTGCTTTTCCTAGTAACTACAGGATATGCCGCTTCGTATTACATTTAAATTTTTCATCTCGCTCGCACCCAGGCGACATGATTGCCCCTGAAAAGTGACCATGTCGAAAATTACTTTTTCTTTGATAAATTCCAGTGTTGCCAATCCTCGGCAACAAAAATACCCAAATGTCATTTGTACGAGCAAGACACGTGATCGCTCATACTCGGATTTCGCAAAAAGTCCGTATTTCGATTTTTTACTTTTTGGGGAAAATCTCGAAATTTCCCGAGAAATGGGGTAAGTTTTTTTCCCCACTCAATACTTCGAGTCTGTACTCACGATCGCCCCATAGAAGTCGAAACGCTCCAATGTTGCCAAGTGTGTGAAATTAGAATTTTAAAATTGCGTTTTTTCGTACCTCAGACTGATTGGCCGCCAGAACAGCCGCCATCTTGGATTTTGAAAAACTACTCCCATTCTGTCAAAATTCAGGATAATTGGGGGCGAAACAAGAAAAAATCATCATCCTCGAGTACCCCGTTTAGGATCTGTGGCGCCACGGTTTGGGGTCGAAAAATGAAAAATTTTAAATTACCACAGCTCAGCCGCCATCTTGTTTTTCCAAAATTTTCTATTTTTTCTATTAATCGTTCACTAATATCTACAATCGTTGCGAGTTTGAACGAAATCGGTAGGAAAACAAAAAAGTAACAGAAATCACGTCGGCCGCCATCTTGTTTTTCGGAAATGTCAGATTTTTCCCATACTCGAATCTCCCACCCGAACACATCCCCCATACATCATTATATCGTTTTCAGTCTCCTTCTGGGAGAACAATTGTATCAATCAGTCAGTGAGTCAGTGAGTCAGTGGTAATCGAGCTATATATATTATAATGACATTAAAATGTTGGGTTTACAAATATTTGTTTACATTTATGTAAGGAAAAATGACCAAAGGTGGTATCAAGTTTTGTGATGAACCAAAACCAAAATATTCTAGGAAAATAAAGTAGCGTTTTTTAAGAACCATTGTCACTAGGATTTTTTTTCATGTCCGGAATTTAATGTTGCATACAAAAATTTACTTTCTTTTAATGCACTTTTCCTGTCATACAGATTTTATTGACGATGCTACTTAACAAAATGATAATTGTCTCTAAAGTCGGTTTACGGACGATAGATTTACGTGATAACGTCATAATTGGCCTCTCTACCGTTTGTTTTATCATGCCTCTCTATCGCTTGTTGCGCGCTCTCGCTTGCACGCACAGGCTCAGGTGGAACGTTACGCGGAACGTTACTATTTTTCATGTGCGTTGCTGGTGTTCATCAATTTATTAAACGTTATCACGTCAATAAAGTATGAATTTGAATCAGCTTGGTCGGGATTCCATAGTCCATACATCCATGGTTATTATCCTTTCGATCACTTGCAAGCATTTAAAATAACTTCAGAGTCCTTCGTAACCCGAATAGTTCAACAGAGTTAGATTGAAATATCTATACATATTAGTGTACATAAATTATATATACTCTTCCCAATATAAAAGGGTAGAAATATAACTGAAAATATTTCTAGTTGCATGACCTACTTAGTGGTTCTACGAGAAGGACATCTCAGTGGAGCACTCTGGTATCTATCGACATCCAACATTTTAATATTCAATCTCTAAAAACTGGTCAAGTGCGAGTCGGGCTCGCGCACTGAGGTTTCCGTACCATCAAGACCAATTCTCCAAAAAATAAACTAAACACCCCTGCCCAGTAAATACAAACACAAGCAAAAAAATCACGTTTGTTGTTTGGGAGCCCCCCTTAAATATTTTTCTTATTTTAATTTAACTATTTATTTTTAAAGCAAATATAAAATAAATAAATAAAAAATAAAATAAAAAAGCCTTTTATTTATCCTTACAAGTGTGATTACATTATTGAATTTTTCATAGCATGATCCATTATATAATAATTATGTATTATTAAATTATATTAAAAATTACAATTAAAAAAATTACAAATAAAATTTAGACATAATCATTTGTTAAAAATTTAAACAATAATCAAAACACAAATTATTATATAACTAACTAGCAAACGCCCGCGGCTTCGCTCACGTTAACTTCTGAGTTATGCTTTACTATGGTGGTTTAATTTCCAAAATTCCTGCACTACACACCATTTTGCCCACAAAATTTTCTCTTGCTTCCTGGTAATAGTCACATATTGATTTTGAAAAATTCGATCGTCACAAAAAAGTTAAATATGGTGGCCATTTTTAGGGTTCCGTACCCAAAGGGTAAAAGCTCTTACTAAGACTCCACCGTCCGTTCGTCCATCCGGCCGTGGTTGCTTGCTACCATGGTAAGACATATAAGTACAAAATTGTGGCCAATTCTTTTAAATTTTTACCAAAAATTCCTTTTCTATGCTCGCTGCGATAATCAGATATCAATTTTGAAAACAATCGGCCCAGTAACAAAAAAGTTCAAATTGGCGGCCACTTTTTAAAATGTTGACTACAAAATACAAATTCTTTCTCTATGCTTGCTGCCATAGTCAAATATCGATTTTCAAAGCAATCGGCCCAGTAACAAAAAAGTTCAAAATGGTGGCCAATTTTTTAAATTTTGACCACAAATTCCTTCTCGATGCTTGGTGAAATAATCAGATGTCGATTTTCAAAGCAATCGACCCAGTAACAAAAAATTTCAAAATGGAGGACACTTTTTTAAAATTTTGACCACAAATTCCTTCTCTATGCTTGCTGCCATAGTCAAATATCGATTTTCAAAGCAATCGGCCCAGTAACAAAAAAGTTCAAAATGGCGGCCACTTTTTTTAAATTTTGACCACAAATCCCTTCTCTATGCTTGCTGCCATAGTCAAATATCGATTTTCAAAGCAATCGGCCCGGTAACAAAAAAGTTCAAAATGGCGGCCACTTTTTTAAATTTTGACCACAAATTCCTTCTTTATGCTTGCTGCCATAGTCAAATATCGATTTTCAAAGCAATCGGCCCAGTATCAAAAAAGTTCAAAATGGCGGCCACTTTTTAAAATGTTGACTACAAATTCTTTCTCTATGCTTGCTGCCATTGTCAAATATCGATTTTCAAAGCAATCGGCCCAGTAACAAAAAAGTTCAAAATGGTGGCCAAAAAGTTCATCATTTTTTAATTTTGACTACAAATTCCTTCTCTATGCTTGCTGCCATAGTCAGACGTCGATTTTCAAAGCAATCGGCCCAGTAACAAAAAAGTTCAAAATGGCGGCCACCTTTTTTAAATTTTGACCACAAATTCCTTCTCTATGCTTGCTGCCATAGTCAAATATCGATTTTCAAAGCAATCGGCCCAGTAACAAAAAAGTTCAAAATGGCGGCCACTTTTTTAAATTTTGACCACAAATTCCTTCTCTATGCTTGCTGCCATAGTCAAATATTGATTTTCAAAGCAATCGGCCCAGTAACAAAAAATTTCAAAATGGCGGCCACTTTTTTAAATTTTGACCACAAATTCCTTCTCTATGCTTGCTGCCATAGTCAAATATCGAGTTTAAAAGCAATCTGCCCAGTAACAAAAAAGTTCAAAATGGCGGCCACTTTTTTAAATTTTGACCACAAATTCCTTCTCTATGCTTGCTGCCATAGTCAAATATCGATTTTCAAAGCAATCGGCCCAGTAACAAAAAAGTTCAAAATGGTGGCCAATTTTTTAAATTTTGACCACAAATTCCTTCTCGATGCTTGGTGAAATAATCAGATGTCGATTTTCAAAGCAATCGACCCAGTAACAAAAAATTTCAAAATGGAGGACACTTTTTTAAAATTTTGACCACAAATTCCTTCTCTATGCTTGCTGCCATAGTCAAATATCGATTTTCAAAGCAATCGGCCCAGTAACAAAAAAGTTCAAAATGGCGGCCACTTTTTTTAAATTTTGACCACAAATTCCTTCTCTATGCTTGCTGCCATAGTCAAATATCGATTTTCAAAGCAATCGGCCCGGTAACAAAAAAGTTCAAAATGGCGGCCACTTTTTTAAATTTTGACCACAAATTCCTTCTTTATGCTTGCTGCCATAGTCAAATATCGATTTTCAAAGCAATCGGCCCAGTATCAAAAAAGTTCAAAATGGCGGCCACTTTTTAAAATGTTGACTACAAATTCTTTCTCTATGCTTGCTGCCATTGTCAAATATCGATTTTCAAAGCAATCGGCCCAGTAACAAAAAAGTTCAAAATGGTGGCCAAAAAGTTCATCATTTTTTAATTTTGACTACAAATTCCTTCTCTATGCTTGCTGCCATAGTCAGACGTCGATTTTCAAAGCAATCGGCCCAGTAACAAAAAAGTTCAAAATGGCGGCCACCTTTTTTAAATTTTGACCACAAATTCCTTCTCTATGCTTGCTGCCATAGTCAAATATCGATTTTCAAAGCAATCGGCCCAGTAACAAAAAAGTTCAAAATGGCGGCCACTTTTTTAAATTTTGACCACAAATTCCTTCTCTATGCTTGCTGCCATAGTCAAATATTGATTTTCAAAGCAATCGGCCCAGTAACAAAAAATTTCAAAATGGCGGCCACTTTTTTAAATTTTGACCACAAATTCCTTCTCTATGCTTGCTGCCATAGTCAAATATCGAGTTTAAAAGCAATCTGCCCAGTAACAAAAAAGTTCAAAATGGCGGCCACTTTTTTAAATTTTGACCACAAATTCCTTCTCTATGCTTGCTGCCATAGTCAAATATCGATTTTCAAAGCAATCGGCCCAGTAACAAAAATGTTCAAAATGGCGGCCACTTTTTTAAATTTTGACCACAAATTCCTTCTCTATGCTTGCTGCCATAGTCAAATATCGATTTTCAAAGCAATCGGCCCAGTAACAAAAAAGTTCAAAATGGCGGCCACTTTTTTAAATTTTGACCACAAATTCCTTCTCTATGCTTGCTGCCATAGTCAAATATCGATTTTCAAAGCAATCTGCCCAGTAACAAAAAAGTTCAAAATGGCGGCCACTTTTTTAAATATTGACCACAAATTCCTTCTCTATGCTTGCTGCCATAGTCAAATATCGATTTTCAAAGCAATCGGCCCAGTAACAAAAAAGTTCAAAATGGCGGCCACTTTTTTAAAATTTTGACCACAAATTCCTTCTCTACGCTTGCTGCCATAGTCAAATATCGATTTTCAAAGCAATCGGCCTAGTAACAAAAAAGTTCAAAATGGCGGCCACTTTTTTAAATTTTGACCACAAATTCCTTCTCTATGCTTGCTGCCATAGTCAAATATCGATTTTCAAAGCAATCGGCCCCGTAACAAAAAAGTTCAAAATGGCGGCCACTTTTTTAAATTTTGACCACAAATTCCTTCTCTATGCTTGCTGCCATAGTCAAATATCGATTTTCAAAGCAATCTGCCCAGTAACAAAAAAGTTCAAAATGGCGGCCACTTTTTTAAATATTGACCACAAATTCCTTCTCTATGCTTGCTGCCATAGTCAAATATCGATTTTCAAAGCACTCGGCCCAGTAACAAAAAAGTTCAAAATGGCGGCCACTTTTTTAAATTTTGACCACAAATTCCTTCTCGATGCTTGGTGAAATAGTCAAATATTGATTTTCAAAGCAATCTGCCCAGTAACAAAAAAGTTCAAAATGGCGGCCACTTTTTTAAATTTTGACCACAAATTCCTTCTCTATGCTTGCTGCCATAGTCAAATATCCATTTTCAAAGCAATCGGCCCAGTAACAAAAAAGTTCAAAATGGCGGCCACTTTTTTAAATTTTGACCACAAATTTCTTCTCTATGCTTGCTGCCATAGTCAAATATCGATTTTCAAAGCAATCGGCCCAGTAACAAAAAAGTTCAAAATGGCGGCCACTTTTTTTAAATTTTGACCACAAATTCCTTCTCTATGCTTGCTGCCATAGTCAAATATCGATTTTCAAAGCAATCGGCCCGGTAACAAAAAAGTTCAAAATGGCGGCCTATTTTTTAAATTTTGACCACAAACTCTTTCTCTATGCTTCACTGTAAAATATCGATTTTCAAAGCAATCGGCCCAGTAACAAAAAAGTTCAAAATGGCGGCCATTTTTTTAAATTTTGACCACAAATTCCTTCTCTATGCTTGCTGCCATAGTCAAATATCGATTTTCAAAGCAATCGGCCCAGTTACAAAAAAGTTCAAAATGGCGGCCACTTTTTTAAATTTTGACCACAAATTCCTTCTCTATGCTTGCTGCCATAGTCAAATATCGATTTTCAAAGCAATCAGCCCAGTAACTAAAAAGTTCAAAATGGCGGCCTTTTTTTTAAATATTGACCACAAATTCCTTCTCTATGCTTGCTGCCATAGTTAAATATCGATTTTCAAAGCAATCGGCCCAGTAACAAAGAAGTTCAAAATGGCGGCCTATTTTTTAAATTTTGACCACAAATTCCGTCTCTATGCTTTCTGCCATAGTCAAATATCGATTTTCATAGCAATCGGCCCAGTAACAAAAAAGTTCAAAATGGCGGCCAAAAAATTCAAAATTTTTCCTCCTCAAAATTTGAATCTCGAAAATCCCTTTCTGAATACGAATTCATGATATACCTAATACCAACCTAGGTACCAAATTTCAGATCTCTACGACTTTTAATTTCGCTGGTTCCCTGGAACAACGCAAAAATTACACTTTTGTATGGGAAAATCCCTTAAAAGTAGGATTTTTATCCCTTCCAATTTGAATTTCTGGAATCCCCGTCTTAGTACGAATTCATGACCTAATATCAACCTAGGTACCAAATTTCAGATCTCTACGATTTGTAGTTTTCCGGGAATCCCTGGAACAACGAAATAAATTTCACTTTTGTATGGAGAAATCTTTAAAACCAACGGTTTTTACCCCTTAAAATTTGAATTTCTGGAATCCCCGTCTTAGTACGAATTCTTGACCTAATATCTACTTAGTTACCAATTTTCAGATCCCTACGACTTGTAGCTTTTCGGGAATTCCTGGAACAACGAAAAATATTTCACTTTTGTATGGGGAAATCCAAAAAACCAACGGTTTTTACCCCTTACAATTTGAATTTCTGGAATCCCCGTCTTAGTACGAATTCATGACCTAATATCTACCTAGGTACCAAATTTCAGATCCCTACGACTTGTAGCTTTTCGGGAATTCCTGGAACAACGAAAAAAATTTCACTTTTGTATGGGGAAATCCAAAAAACCAACGGTTTTTACCCCTTACAATTTGAATTTCTGGAATCCCCGTCTTAGTACGAATTCATGACCTAATATCTACCTAGGTACCAAATTTCAGATCTCTACGACCTATAGTTTTGGCGGAATCCTTGGAACAACCAAAATCACCAAAATGCCTCATTCTTTTATATATATAGATTATGACACACAAACCATTATAATTGTCAAGTAAAAAATAAAATTAAAACTAATAAAAAATATATTTAAGTTTATGGGATAGTTGCCTATTATTTCAATTAAAAAGTAAGGATCTCTCTCGAGTGAAGGCCTCTTCCAGATGATTCCAAGCTTTCCTATCTAGAGCCTTTTTTGTCCAGTTTTCACCCGCAGTTATTTTGATGTCATTACTCCAAGTCTCTACTGGCCTTCCTCTCTTTCTTTTGCCAACTGGCCCACACCACTCCGTTACTATTTTGGTCCATCTTTTATCACTATACCGGCTTAAATGGCCAGCCCATTTCCACTTTAGCTTCATGCAGTGTTTAAGAGCGTCGATAGCCTTTGTTGTTTTTCTTATCGTAGTATTTCGAGTTTTATGTATTTTTCGCAGACCAAGGATGCTCCGCTACATTGCTCTCTGTGTGGTTTGGATCCTATTTCTCGTATACTTATTGTATATCCAGGTTTGACTGGCATATGTAAGGCAAGGTAACAAACATGAGTCCAGTATTTTAGTTTTTAAGTTTATAGGTAGGTTTGACTTGAGTATGTACTTATAAGTCCAGAATTTGTTCCAAGTGACTTTTATGCGTCTCTCAAGTTCGTCTCGGTGTCTTGTTGTTTTAAATGATATCTGTTTGCCGAGATATATGTAGTCTTGTACATATTCGAGCAGAGTATTCTGAACATGTATAGGGTTTCTGTACGCTGTTAGTCATTACTTTAGTTTTCAAAGTATTTAACTCAAGGCCTATTTTTAGACTTGCCGAATTTAGCTCGTTTATCATTGTTTCAAGACCGTGTGCTGTTTCAGAAAAGAGAACAATGTCATCGGCGAATCTTAAGTTGCTTAAGTATGATCCATTAATGAATATTCCTTTTTTTGACCATTCTAAGTCTTTCATGATACTTTGCAGTACAATTATAAAAATCCTCGGCGAGATTGGATCGCCCTGACGCGCGCCTCTACATATTTTTATTTCTCCGCCTTGTCTTTCCAACTTGACTCTACTAATGCTCTTATCTACACTAATATTATAAAGAGGAAAGATTTGGATTTTTGTATTTTTGTATTTTTGTATGTAACGAATAAACTCAAAAAGTACTGGACCGATTTTAATAATTCTTTTTTCATTAGAAAGCTACATTATCACTGAGTAACATAGGCTATATTTAATACTAGATTACCATAGAAATCTTTAGAAATTCCTATTAAAACCAACCGAAGGTGTAAAAAAATTAGCCATAAAATGTCTTTCATCGCATACGCTGCGAAGAGTATTAATGATAGGACAAAAAAATGTTCTACAATATTATAGAATATATCAATATCTACAAAAAACTTCGCGAGACCATGTGTCTAACTATTGTAGTTACGTCACTATAACTACTTTTTTACATTTAACAAATTGAAAGAAATGCCGATCAAAATTAAACCGTGTTATCCATACCATTTATAAATTTTTATCCAAATTAATAATTTAATATTCAAGACTGTCTCAATACCTGATGATTACTTTTTGAATTATTGAAATCGGACATTCCATTCAAAAGATATCATGAAATAAAAATAAAAAGCCTATCGAGTAACTAACTCTTCGTGAGAGGGGCAGTGCGGGAGAAGGGGGTGCACCATTATGAACTAGGTAGCCGCGCGGCTCACTCGCGCGGTCGGCTCCTTACGCAGTGGACGCAAGCGATATTGAATATTTCGAGTTTTTTTAACACATTTTTATGCTTCACTTAAAAAGTTCTTTTCAGAGCTACTTAGTTTTAGTATTAGAAATCACACTTTTTCATAATATTTGTCAAAGTTCTTTTCAGAACTATCTCTTTGAACTTGAATAATTTCTTTTCTTCACTTAAAAAGTTCTTTTCAGAGCTACTTAGTTTTAGTATTAGAAATCACACTTTTTCATAATATTTGTCAAAGTTCTTTTCAGAACTATCTCTTTGAACTTGAATAATTTCTTTTTTATTATTATTATTATGAGTTTATTCTTAGTTATTAGTTTATTCTTAATTTCTCTGATTTAAAACAAATATCCTTCATAGAAATATGCCTAGAAAAAGAAGGTCGCAGCTATCTAAGAATAGTTCCCAAGCGAGATTAGCAAAAGTTCGTCGTATTGGAGAGTCTTCTTCTGAAAATGTTGATCGTCTGGAAAGTATGAGAGTGTACGCGTCCCAATCGCGAGCCAGAGAATCTAGCGTCGAACGTTCAGTTCGTCTTGCAGAACAAAATGCAAGATCGTCGCAGTTATACGAACGACAGTCAAGTGCTGAGCGCTCTCAGCGACTTGCTGAAAATAGGGCTAGGAACTCGCAAACACGGGCAAGAGAATGTAGCACTGATCGTTCACTTCGTCTTGCAGAGCAAAATGCGAGATCATCGCAGTTATACGAACGACAGTCAAGTGCTGAGCGCTCTCAGCGACTTGCTGAAAATAGGGCTAGAAACTCGCAAACACGGGCAAGAGAATGTAGCACTGATCGTTCACTTCGTCTTGCAGAGCAAAATGCGAGATCATCGCAGTTATACGAACGACAGTCAAGCGCCGAGCGCTCGCAGCGACTTGAAGAAAATAGAGCTAGGAAGTCGCGAACGCGTGCACGGGAATCTAGCACTGAACGCTCGCAACGGCTCCTGACACAGCGAGATAGACAACGGTCGTTAACAGCTAGGACGCGCAATAGAATTTTAGCTCATAGTAATAGGTCGGCATTTAGTTACGATCCTCAAATTGAATATGCTCATCAAAACAGCATCCAAATCGGAGCAATGAATAAGATTTGTCCTATATGTTTCGCTAAAAAATGGGCTGAGGAAGCGAAAGGTATGTGCTGTGCATCTGGAAAAGTTGTTCTCCCTAACATTGATGAGCCACCAGAACCAATTAAAAGTCTTTTGACAAATAGTCATACACTATCCGCGCATTTTTTGAATAACGTACGTAGATACAATAGCCTTTTTCAAATGACTTCCTTTGGGGCAAAAGAAATTAGGGAGGGACATTTTATGCCTACCTTTAAGGTGGAAGGACAAGTTTATCACCTCATAGGTAGCCTTTTACCTCCATCAGGACAAATTCCCCAATTTTTGCAGATATATTTTATTTCCGATGCTGATCAACTATCATTGCGAACAAACATGGCCCCCATGCTAAAACTAGATTTGATAAACGAATTGCAGACCATGTTGAATAGCCACAATGTTTACATACGAAGTTTTAAACATAGTATGGAACTCAATACCCCCGAGAGTTTGAAATTGATCATTTACTCTGATCGCACACCCCAGACAGAACACAGAGGAAGATATAACGCCCCTACAATAAATGAAGTGGCCGTTCTTTTGGTCGATGAAGACAAAGGGCCCAGGGATATAGTACTGCACGGTAGAGACGGACAACTAAAACGAGTGTCGGAATTACATCGTGCATATGATCCGCTACAATATCCGTTGATGTTTGCATCAGGAGACGATGGATATTATTTAACTATTCCTCAGCAGCATTCCTCAAGAAATAAAACTGTGTCATGTATGCAATATTATGCATACCGTTTAATGATTAGGGCCAACTGTTTTAATGCACTCCATTATTACAAAGATTTGTTTAACCAATATTGTGTGGATATGATGGCGAAGATGATTTCCGAAAGGTTAAATTTTATTTCCCGAAACCAAAAAAAGCTTAGAGCGGATGACTATATTCATTTAAGGGATGCTTTAAACCAAGACGCAAGCGTAATTGCAGCTAATATCGGACAGCATGTCATCTTGCCGTCATCATTTACTGGGTCTCCAAGGTATCTCCACGAAAAGACACAAGATGCAATGACATACGTGCGCAATTATGGAAGGCCAGATCTTTTCATAACTTTCACCTGTAATCCAGATTGGCAAGAAATAAAACAGGAACTTTTTCCCGGTCAGCGGTCTTTCGACCGGCATGACATCATAGCTCGAGTGTTTCACTTAAAAATGAAGAAAATGATAAAAATATTAACAAAAGACGCGATTTTTGGGCCGGTTAAATGTTATATGCTTACTGTTGAGTGGCAAAAAAGAGGATTGCCGCATTGTCATATGTTACTTTGGCTGGACTCAAAAATACAACCCGATGAAATTGATGAAATAATAGTTGCCGAACTACCTAATAAAGACGAAGATCCATTATTATTTGAGATAGTCACAAAGAATATGGTACATGGACCATGTGGACAAGAAAATTTGACTTCTCCGTGTATGAAAAATGGGATATGTACAAAAAAATATCCACGACGTTTCGTGACTGAAACCCAGACCGGTGAGGATGGGTATCCCGTTTATCGACGACGCAATATCAACAACGGAGGGCAGATTGCTACATTGAATGTCCGAGGGCGTACGGTTAATATAGACAACAGATGGATCGTTTCATATTCCCCAATACTATGTCGATCTTTTAATGCTCATATTAATGTTGAATACTGTCATTCCGTACAAGCCATAAAATACATATGTAAATACATTAACAAAGGATCAGATCAAGCAACTTTCAGTGTCAAAAATGCTTACGATGAAGTTGAAAATTATTTGAACGGCCGGTACATAAGTACATCTGAAGCAGTGTGGAGGATATTAGAGTTTCCTATACATGACAGACACCCTACCGTAGTACACCTAGCAGTACACCTAGAGAATGGACAACGAGTGTACTTCTCAGCGGAAAATATGCAAAATATAGCGCAAAATCCACCAAAAACGACACTTACGGCGTTTTTTGACCTATGCCACAGTGATGATTTTGCCAAAACACTACTCTATCACGAAGTTCCTCATTATTATACATGGGCTAACAATAAATTTTCTAGAAGGAAACGTGGCCAAGAAGTAGTTGGACATCCCGGTATAAAAAAAGATGCGGCACTGGGAAGAGTATACAGCGTTCATCCTTCCCAGTCAGAGTGTTTTTATCTCAGGATACTGCTTCATCATGTACGTGGCCCAACATCGTTCCAAGATTTAAAAACGGTTGACGGAGTTGTTAAAGAAACTTACCAAGCCGCTTGCCGAGATAGGGGTTTGCTAGAAGATGATAAGCAATGGGAAACCACTTTGAGAGAAGCTTCTATTTCTCAATGTCCGTTAAGGCTGAGAGAGTTGTTTGTGGTAATATTATTATTTTGTTTTCCCTCGGAACCTCTCAAATTATGGGACACGTTTAAAGATGATTTGTGTGAAGATATCAGACATATAGCCCAAGAACGAGGTTCCGATTATGATGTATATAACGAAGGTTTGATACAAATCGAAAACAAACTTTTAGAATTAAATGACAAAAGTTTAAGAGACTTTGGATTACCTTCTCCGAATCGCTCACAAAATGTAGTTGATGCCATACCGTGCCGTACATATGATGTTAACGAGTTGTCAGAATTTGTCAATTCCAATGTACCCAAGTTAGTGGCAGATCAAAAAATAGCGTATGATGCTATAATTGAAAGTGTAGAAAATAACAGTGGTCAACTATTTTTTTTGGACGCGCCCGGTGGCACGGGTAAAACCTTTCTTGCCAATTTAGTATTGTCAAAAGTACGATTATCCGGAAGAAAAGCACTGGCAGTAGCATCGTCAGGAATTGCTGCAACCCTATTAAATGATGGGAAAACGGCTCACTCTACGTTTAAATTACCGTTGGCTGTTTCTTTAGATCAACAGTCTGTATGTTCAATCCGTAAAAATGGTCCACTGGGAAAGCTCTTACAGGACACGTCGCTGATTATTTGGGATGAGTGCACCATGAGCCATAGAGCTCATGTAGAAGCAGTGGACCGCACATTAAAAGATATAAGAAACTCATGCAATATGATGGGTGGCGTAACTTTTGTTTTCGCTGGAGACTTTCGCCAAACTCTACCAGTTGTATCAAAAGGTACACGTGCCGACGTTATTAAAGCGTGCCTCAAATCATCACCTTTGTGGCTATCAATTAAAACTCTCAATTTGCGCACGAACATGAGAGCACATTTATGCAATAACCGCGGTGGTAATTTCTCAGAAAATTTACTTAAATTAGGAGACGGAAAATTTACTACTCCAACTGCAAACAGCTCCCAAGTACTGTTGGATATTGAATTGGCTCAAACTGTTCACAGTCTAGAAATCCTTATAGACACAATCTATCCCGACATCAACAATCTTACAGTAAGAAATTTCCGTTGGCTCTGTTCGAGAGCGATATTGTCACCCAGAAACGACTCAGTAAATGAGATAAACAAAATTATTATTGAAAAAGTACCAGGTGATTTTAAATGTTACAAATCTGTTGACACCGTGTGCAACATTGAAGATACAGTGCACTACCCACAGGAATTTTTAAATTCCCTCAATCCTGCTGGCTTGCCACCTCATGAACTAAAATTAAAAATAGGTACGCCTGTTATGCTTTTAAGAAATTTAAGCCCTCCCAATATGTGTAATGGTACAAGACTATTGATCAAAGAATTAAGAGATAATGTGATTGTAGCAACTATCATTACGGGTCCCGCGGCCGGTCAGCTCGCACATGTTCCGCGGATTCCGATGATACCAACTGATTTGCCCATATCTTTTAAAAGGTTACAGTTCCCTTTAAAAATATCCTTTGCCCTAACAATAAATAAATCCCAGGGACAAACTTTTTCCATAGTTGGTATCGACTTAAGGAAAGAGTGCTTTTCCCACGGGCAATTGTATGTGGCACTTTCTCGAGTAGGATCTCCTGAAAATCAATACGTTTTGTTGCCACCTACAAATACCACAGCCAACGTTGTGTACAGGGAGGCTTTAAAATAAGCATAAATTTTTTTTCTAATTTAGTGATTCATGGTCGTTTTAATTAGCATACTTATAACTTAAATATCTGTACCTATTTATGTCTACCCGTGCGAAGCCGGGATGGGCCGCTATAATATATAAAATTTCCATGTCACAAATCACAATGTTAGTTACCGCACTCCTCCAAAACGGCTTTACCGATTTTTACCAAATTTTATATACGTATTCAGGTCCGAGAATCGGCTACTACTGTTTTCCATACCCAGTGAAAAAAAAATTACAGGGCAAAACAACGTTTGCCGGGTCAGCTAGTCATAAATATCTTTAAGAAGATCTATGAGTTCTATAGGTGTATTTATTTCTTGTAGGGCCTTCAGTAAGTTTAAGCAAATATATAATCAAATATTCTGTGAACATTTAAAGCGTCTTCCTGTTACCGTTATTAATATGGAGCAAAAAAAACATTTTTAGCCTTCGGGTACAGAACCCTAAAGAGTAAAAATCTTCTAAAGATAAAAAGTTGTAGCCATATTTACGCTTATTTCAGAATGTGACTGTCTGATGGAGTATTTTACGTGAATGTGTGTAAAATATTATAATGGAATCTTAGATCACAAAGGTATCGATTGCTGTAATTAAGTAGTACTTATGTAGATTATGATATTAGCTGTGAACTGATTCTGTTTCGTTACTTAGAAACTCGCGCTTGGTTATTAACATAGAAAACACAGGCAACAATCATATTTTTGTACTAGTAACGGTTGGTTTGGTATCATGTCAACATATCATGCTAGTTGCTAACTTGTACAAAAATAGGATTTTTTGCAGTGCGAGTTGCTAACTAACGATGAAAATGAAAACGAAAATGAAAATATAGGCTCTTATAAAAGTTAAAACTCTACCGCCAGGTTCGGAAAGCAGGTTTGATGCAGATGCAGTATCAACCCACTGATTCTTCAAACGTTGTTTTGCCATAAAACTGATTTCTCACTTAGGAGTATGAAAATAGTATTCGCGTTATGCTCAGACTAACCGAATATACCTACACAAAAATACATAAAAATCGGTCAAGCCGTTTCGTAGAAGTTTGTTACAAAGATTGGTCCGTGACACAAGAATTTAATATATTGGGGAAAGAAAATTATTTAGCTGAATTATGAAACTGTATAGGTAAGATATCACCCGAATTTTTCTGAATTAATTATCTCCTACTACAGAAGTCTTAATGTTATTAATCGCTTTTTACATCATACCAAAAAAGGCCAAAATAATAGGAAAAATACTGCATGGAAACATAAATGCTTTGCACAACTTACTATACGTACCTACTATACGATAACCACAACGATATTTGGTTGGATATAGCATATTAATCTTGTGGTAAAGCATGAAATTACATATTATTTCTTGAAAATAATTTATCTATAAAATGGGAAGCTTTGACACGCTATTAACGTGAACTACGGGTTTTTTATTAGTCCAGTAACCATGCATTAATATGGGGTAAAAAGTATCCTAGGTATATCTATTTGCATTCTAACCGGTTGCAGCGTTTAGAAGTAAAAATTCCAAAACACACAATAGACCAGGGCCGATAATTTTTAAAACATAAAAAAATAATAGTAGGATGAAACCTATTACAAAAGGAGGAGAATATTATAAAAATTAAAGGAAAAATAATTTATGGTCGATCCGAGTTCGGGAACAGGGGGGGGAGGGGGGGTTAAAGTGTAAAAAATGGTTTTCCTTGATTTCCGGCAAAACTACAAGTCCTATGAAAAAAAGTTAAATGGCAAAGTTGTAGGTAATAAAAAGATCTACAACTTTTGTATTTTTACTTTTTTCACATAACCTCAAAATTTATGTGAAAAATTCAAAAAACCAAGTTTTTGGTTTTTTATTTTTATCTTTTACAAAAAAAAAAATTTTTTTTCACGAAATTTGGTGAAAATTTACCTTTTTATATCCCAAATACGCTGTAATTTATTTGACTAAAAATATTTATTTTTTTCACCTTATTTTGAATTAATATCGAAAAAGCACCCTCATGTTCAATCGAAAATTCACCCGTCAAAATATCAGCTTTTTTCAAACTTACATTAGGTAGTGAGTTATCGATGAAAAGAACTTGATACCTACTCAGAACTCAAAACGTTTACGGCCGAAAATAATATTCATTCCAATCTCATAAGTATCTGCGGATTTTCGATCAGAAATGTAATCCGGATTTTAAGTTAAGTGTGACAATAAACAATCTGTGAATCTAAATCGCAATCTCTAAAATCTGTATATTATCTGTGGGAGGACGGATCACAGATAAGCTACAGATAGACCTGGTTTTGCATATAACGGAATGGTCAAAGAGGGATAGAATATCTAAGGATATCTTGATATCTGCGGATATCTAACGATGGTTTATCACTTTTCGTTATTGGGACGCGGATAGGAGACCGATCCCTAGATAGGTTAATAACTGCGATCGATTTCTATCTTGGATATAATATTAATTTAGGCCGTAATCGACATGATGGCATGATGGGGGTTTTTACAGTAACTGTTTTTAGACTTCATTTAGTCTACGGGTTATCTCAAAATTGGCTTTTCGCAAAGAAGCTGGATAAACAACACTAAATTTTTTACTAATTTTCTCGTAAATATTGATTAGGGGGCTATTTTTTCCAAGGTTTACTTTTTTTTTTTTTTACTCTTTACAAGTTAGTACTTGACTGCGATCTCACCTGGTGGTAAGTGATGATGCAGCCTAAGATGTTATCGTACTAACTTGGGAGGGTAAGTAAATTTACCCCAACGGTTTCTACAAGCATCGCACCGGAACGCTAAATCGCTTGGCGGTGCGTCTTTGCTTGTAGGGTGGTAACTAGCCACGGCCAAAGCCTCCCACCAGACCAGACCTGAGCCAATTTAGAAATTATAAAATTCCAAAGTGGCCCGTGGCGGGAATCGAACCCGCGACCTCCCACTCGAATCAGAGCGCGCCGCCACTGCGCCAGGGAGGTGGTCAAAACTTGAACTCGGATCTTAGTGCGGGATGGACTACTTGCACATTAAGTTCGAGATTATAACTCCAAGAAATTATAACTGCCAGAGATGCATCAACGAATTATTCATGCCCTTAAATCCCTTCGGCATTATTCACTGAATTGCTTACAATTGAGTTACGAGAGTTAAGTTTGACCCCACTTAATAAACCCCGGCTTTTAACTGAATCAGCCCGTATTGGTCTTCATTTAGTCAGTTACGAGCTTGGTCATGGATATCTACAACGTGTAACGAAAAATGGAAATAATATTGAAGAGTATATACTTAAGGCGGTTCATGCGTTAGTATTATGCTTGAGTCAAAATTTACGATTTCCGAAGGAACATAAAATAGTTACGTGTTCAATTATAGATTAGATAATTGAATTCATATTATTTGGCATTTCATAATCTGGAACTTGGCTCAAAAATATTTTAAAATATGTGTATAACTTTCTCACTAGAACAGTTTTTGTATAGGCTGTTTGCTAAAATAGCGGTCGACGCTCTACGCAGATGCAAGATATTTGCCATGTTTCTTAATACAAACTTATAACAATGACATATTTAGAAAATTAATAACATTTACTAAAAAGTGTCTCAAAAAAAAACACGATTTTCCTAGATTTTCATTCAAAAACCATAAACCGAAAAGTGTCATTTTTAGCTTTTTTCGATAAATTAAACGTATTATTTTAGGATAAAATCCAAGATATTTTGTTATTTCTGAATTATAGTAATTTAATTCAATTAATATTCAATGTCACTGGTTATTTACTATTTTAATAAGTAGTATATTTATTTTACTATATTTTTTTGTAATAGCATTATCAGCGCAAATTTGCGTCAGCGCCAACCCAAAACCAATTTATTATGGCAAGAAACGCGATGCGCGTTGTTTTGCATAAACGCTCTTAAGTGTAGGTACTTGCTAACGAACGACCCTATAAAAATATTAATAGAAATATATAGTATATATAGGTATATAGGTAGCATATTTATTTTTCATAATATGATAATTGAAGTTTACAGTACTTACCTACAGTAAATATAAATATAAACCTATCACAAATGCACAAGGACGAAAAAAACAAATAAGTGTGTAGCAGCTCTTTTTAAATCTTATTTAAAACTAGTAAGCCATTTTTATGGTTCTATACCCGAAGGGTAAAAAAGGAACCCTATTAAGGAGACCTCGGTGTCCATCCGTCCGTCCGTCTGTCGACAGACTATCTCTTGAACCGTGATATCCAGTCTTGAAATTTTCACAGATGATGTATGTCTGTTGCTGCTATAACAACAAACACCAAAAAATATAATAAAATAAATATTTAAACAACATATACAACAAAACTGATGTTTTTGCTCGATATTGATAACAGTGAAGGGTAGACGCTTCAAATATGTTCGTATTTGAATTTGCTGGACAGGGGTGTTTAGTTTACTTTAATAATATTGAGAATTGGTCTTGACAGTACGGAACCCTCAGTGCGCGAGCCCGACTCGTACTTGACAATTTTTTATCAATATACTATAACATATAATATGTTTCTTTCTATTAAAATAAAACTCTCGTAATCATGTTGAATGTAATGTAATATAAAATCAAATTATCAAAAAAAAAATGTTTAATTCTCAAATCAAAATTATTAAAAATGTATTGATAAAAAATTTAAGTAATTGTAAAATTTAATATCGAAATTAATATCATTTAACAAAACATGTAAATCATCTACTAAACGGTTTAATGGTCACGTTTTTCAAACATTTGTTACAAACGGTTTTCAAATCAAAAGTCTTCCAAGACACTGTAATGCCCAGAGTCCGAATTTCCGGAGAACAATAATTGTTTCTTCTTTCTGCCTTGCCCGTAAACTAGTGTGTTTGAGTTATCATCCATGTGGACAATAAATGTATATTCCGGATATATTTGGCTCACGCAATGTAATTCGACATGGCCACCATATCTTCCGTCGACAGACATTATATTGTAATAATCTGTTCCATCTGGTACAGCCCCTCCGTATGAACTGTCGCCGATAATAAAATGTTTATATAGTTCCCAGTCCTTGACTATTCGGTCCACGACGTTTAGTCGAATTTCTCTATGCCATCGCTGCGTTCTAAATAAACAGTAGGAGACCGATCTGAAGAGACAGTTTCCGTCGCCTTGTATCGAGATAAGACGTCGAGACATTTTCTCTTTTCTTTACTCGTTCTAGCCTTATTCAATCCGTTTAATTTCTCGTAATCGCTTTCTCGTCGTTGGTGTCGATCGAAAAATTTTGTCTTCAATTATCACTGTATCGTATAACGCAGTAAATTTTCTCTATTAGCTATTTCACTGTTTGAAAAATTATGAAATCAATGTAGCGCGTAAAATAGAATAGGAATTAAATTAAGGCGCCAATTTGTGTCTTTTTTTTTCTTCTTTGGCTTTACACAGATAAGCCAATTTCCGGCGGATATAGGCTACCTCTATTATTTGTCTATTATATATCCAGAGACAAAGGTTGAAAATCATTTAATAAATTTTAAATGTAAAACTATACTTATAAATGTAATTAAATTAAAATAACTAAAACTAAGAATTATTAAAATACCTATATTAAAATACAATGTGGCATGTGTAATAAACAAATAATAGAGGTGGGGGAAATAGAATGTGCTTCTAGTCCATTGAAAAGTTACATTTGGGGTATTATATAGGTATTATATTGTGCAATGATTCGATTTTATTCAAAATTCAAAATATCTTTATTTCACATAGGCCTAACGTACAGGCTCTTGTAAAACGTCATATGATATTTGTCGCTTGTATGGTGATAACTATATTATGATGTATGATGATAACTATATTATGCTTACTCTTGCCATCTCCATACACTGCGACCGCAACCAGCTCAATACTAATTGATATTAGTAGCCGTGGTAACTAGCCACGGCTAAAGCCTCCCACCAGACCAGACCTGAGCCAATTTAGAAATGATAAAATTCCAAAGTGGCTCGTGGCGGGAATCGAACCCGCGACCTCCCACTCGAATACGAGCGCGCCGCCACTGCGCCAGTGGAGGTCGTCATAGATGTTATGGTTACACTTGCCAACTCCATACACTGCGACCGCAAGCAGCTCAATACTAATTAATATTAGTAGTTTGTGAAACGGATTCATTATGGGGGGTGTTAGGAGTGTAAGTAGTTTATTTAATAGTATCATACGAGTGTTTTAATACCTAATCATGTAGAGTTTCATTTACTACGTCATCTACGCTCATATAGTTCATTTTCATCATTCCTTGAATAATTCCTTGAATAATTATAATTTCAAAATTAAAGTTAGAAACTGGCTCCTTGAACAATCTTATATGATTACTGAAGGACTACTGGAGATTCTAGCTTAGTTCTATCATGACACTAACAGTAGTTACTATTAAACACACACACACACACACACACACACACATGCACGCTCAAACACTTGCATGCACACAATGATTTCGCACACTCACATGCTTTTATATTTTGTTTATAATGTTATTAAGTTAGTCTTGCGGCTCTGAGATGGAAGCCCTGTTTCCCGAGACACAGTCTTAACTAGTTCGGGAAACAGGTGTACCTTTTATTATGATTTAACTACTTAATTATATTGTGTTTGTAGTCACTGTTTAATTTACATAAGTGTGAAGTCAAATAAACGTTATTGTTGTTATTGTTATAATTATAAAAAAATATATATCAGTTCATTATACCCACTGTCTTTACGTGACTCATATTTTGAACTTGAACAAATTACAACAATAAATAATTTTGCACTCTTCATTTGTTTTTTTTTTTAGTTTATATGAAAAAGGTGTTGGCTCTTCATGTTGGGCCAACACCGAAACCATCGTCAACCCGCTCAGACCAATAAGTCAACCCGCGCGCCATCCGCCAAGCGAGCTGGGCCAGCGTGTTGGTGATGGAAGTCGAAATTTAAAAACAACCATTGCTCTTTGGTTGTCAAGTTTTGGACTACAATATCGTTCCATTTTTAAATTACGCGACATAATACGTCAATGTAATTTAAAAAATATATTATATGAGTTTATTATGTAATTGATACGACAACTAAACCACGGTAGAAATGGATTTTTATATAACTTTGCCAGTCGCTGATTGGCCGGTACAGCAAGGTCGATTTTATCTCGAAGAGGTTTGTCAAAAAAATGCTCAAATTTTTTTTAAAACATTTGCTCAAATAGTGGACTTTCCCATGTAATTATAGCGTGCGCAAAGTTTTTCTTTTCCGCACTAGTACTTTTTAGGGTTCCGTAGCCAAATGGCAAAAACGGAACCCTTATAGATAAGTCATGTCCGTCTATCTCTCTGTCTGTCTGTCCGTCCGTATGTCACAGCAACTTTTTTCTGAAACTATAAGTACTTTACTGTTGAAAGTTGGTAAGTAGATGAATTCCGTGAACCTCATTCAGATTTTCACCCAAGAATAGAAAAAAAACAATAAATTTTTAGGGTTCCCCATACTTAGAACGGAAACTCATTTTTTTTCCATCAAAGCCAGTATAGTTATTTATGGATAGGTCTCCAAAAATGATACGGAGGTGCCTCTCATCATTTTTTCTAAACTGAATATTATGCGCGAGAGACACTTCAGAAGTGATAAAATTTGTGCCCTAACTTCTAAAATAAGAGAATGATAAAACTAAAAATACATTACTACGCAAACTTCAATTGGAAATTGGTTTGAACGAGATCTATTAAGTAGTTTTTTGTTATTAACAATTAACCTCAAAAAACAAAGTTAAGTTTGCGGTTGGGTAAGAAAAGTGATTCATTGTTACAGCTATTCCGCAAAAATTAAAGTCAAAGAAATCTGAAATATGGTACTTAGGTTGACATTAAGTCAAGAAGGTGCACTAAGAACGGGATTTTCAAAATTCACATTTTAAACGGTAAATATCACAAAAGTAAGGAAATTGACATTAAGAAGGGGTGAAAATCATACATCTAAGGGATTTTGCTATACAAAAATGAAAATTTTTTCATTATTCCAACTAATCCGGAAAAATTAAAAGCCTGATATGAAAACTAAAGATATGATCTGTTTTGGTTGGTTTTTTGGTGCGGAACCCTGAGTGCGCGAGCCCTAGTCGCACTTGACCAACTTTTCCTTCTGCATATAAGATTCAAATATAAAGATATTCAAATATAAATTAAAAGGTTTGTAAAAAAACCTGTCAAGTGCGAGTCGGACTCGTGCAATGAGGGTTCCGTACTACAAACGGAGGAATAAAACCATAAAAACCACTTTTCTTATCGAACCGCAAAACTAACTTTGTTTGTAGAGGTTTTATTGTAAATATAAAAAAACTACTAATAAGATCTCGTTCAAATCAATTTTCCGTGGAAGTTTGCATGGTAATGTACATCATATATTTTTTTTAGTTTTACCATACTCTTATTTTAGAAGTTACAGGGGGGGGGGACACACATTTTACCACTTTGGAAGTGTCTCTCGCGCAAGCTATTCATTTTAGAAAAAAATGATATTAGAAACCTTAGTATCATTTTTGAAGACCTATCCATAGATACCCCACACATATGGGTTTGATGAAAAAAAATTTTTTGAGTTTCAGTTCTAAGTATGGGGCACCCCCAAAATTTATTACTTTTTTTAAGATTTTGTGTGAAAACCTTAATGCGGTTCACAGAATACATCTACTTACCAAGTTTCAACAGTATAGCTCTTATAGTTTCGGAAAAAAGTGACTGTGACATACGGACGGACAGACGGACAGACGGACAGACGGACAGACGGACAGACAGACATGACGAATTTATAAGGGTTCCGTTTTTTGCCATTCGGCTGCGGAACCCTAAAAATACTATTTAGCGTTAACACTATCAATGATTGAATTGAAAGACATTACTTTCAAAAATTGTTAAAGCTGAAATAAAAATATAATTTTTCAACAAAGTTTTATTCTTATTTGTTTCCAGGGTTACTTTTTTGTAAAATATTAGTATTATACTTGAATACCGGATACCCAGGTAATAGAGTGGATCAGTTGACCATAGATAATTCTTATCTACTTATTATTTTCTTTTTTTTGTGCGTGCGTGGTCTGAATTCATGGTAAATTGTATACCTTACACTATTAGTATTATATCTTTTTTTAGCCCCAAATTAATACCTTTGTTTGCTTGAGGTCATACTTTTCTTTATATTTTAATAAATTTGCGAAAATTTTATGAATTTATTACAAATTATTTTGATTTGATTTAATTCCAATTTCAATAATTCAATAGGTATACCTACGCGAGACTGTTCTATTTTTAAACTTATGTACAATACGCATTAATTCGGTTAAATAATAAAATCGCAAGCCGTGACATTAAAAAAACACCTGAAGTATAAAGTGCACGCTCTAAGTAATTCAAACGATTGCTGGCACGGGTCAGTTTAAGTATTTATAATTTCTAAGTTACGTGTGGTGTCCAATGGTAATTATTGTCGAGTGGAAGACATCGAGCGGTACCGGATTACCTCCCTACAGACAAACATGTACTTAGGTACATAGCTATATTTTCGCAAATGTATTAAAAAACGTCGTTCAATGCACGTGCGGAATTGTCATTTCCACTCGACTCTATTGACGCGCCTTCGGCTTGTGTCAAAAGACCGAGACTCATACTTTCCGCACATATATTGAAATGTACTATTTCATCACACTTGCTAGTAAATGAGACTAATTACATCGCTCTAAAATGCTAAAAAATATTATTATGTTCTCGTACACGCTCGACACTGGGGCATTAGCCATTGTACTTCAGTATATCTCGTTAATAAACAGTAACCGTAGGGACAGTATAACTCGGTGAAACTCCCAAACCTGTCATTGTTATGGTTGCATAATTTCAGATGTATGTATTTCACTGTTTATTTGTATTAAAACTAGACTATTTTGGAAGTAGGTATGTATTCAGAGTTTCCATAACAAAGCAATACTGCAATTTATTGGGGCGTGAAGGATAGGAAATTCTACAAAGTCCCTGACAACTAGCAGTGTCACACAAAGAGCTTTTGAATGGCTTCGTTGGTATATTGGTTGGCATGACCAACTGCATATGACTAGGTCTTCTGTTCCTCTCCTGATTTTCGGATCAAATTGATGTGGACCA
Organism: Coenonympha arcania; assembly: GCA_036785405.1. Classification (NCBI taxonomy): domain Eukaryota; kingdom Metazoa; phylum Arthropoda; class Insecta; order Lepidoptera; family Nymphalidae; genus Coenonympha; species Coenonympha arcania. The sequence goes on from CM072082.1 coordinate 14,075,153, forward strand.
CAAAAAAGGGTTGACGCTAGAAGGTAGTTACTTTTAGATGAATGTAGAGAAATGAATGTCCAGTCTGATGGAGTTGTAATGGGTGCTTATTATGTAATTTGTTCGGGTGGAATCTTGCAACTTGATTTTGATGCAGATATCTTCAACCGATTGAGCTGAAATTTTGTATAGACGTTTAGTTTAGATGACAATGCATGATAAGTAGTGTGACGTCATTCTAAATCCAATATGGCGGAACACTCTAGATAGCGGACTTTTTTACTATTAATTTATTTTTAGATTGAAGCGCTATGAGGAATTTTTTAAAGTAACAGCTCTGAGATTTGACAAAACTACAGTTGATGTTATCAGCCACTTTATGACAAATGCATTGAAAAAGTGATTAAACCATTAAAGCAACAGTTTCCGCTCAAAATATAACGAGTAGGGTGTGCAGTACCGCGTAGTTTTCGGAACAGCGGAGCGGAAGCGGTGACACGGTACGCCTGTCACACTCGTACTCAGCTGTGTCGACATACGTCGGCCTTCTATACCTGGGATGAGATGAATTAATCGAGAACATGCTCATGAACGGCCCGTAGTCTCACCGATTTGACCCACGGCTCGGGTCTACCTTTTTTACCCATGGTCGCGCTGGGTGCGTGATGCGGATATGCGGATAGTTTCAACACAAAGCGTCGACGGATTTACAATTACATCCATTTAATAAAAATCACAATTACATCCATTGTAGTTTCCGATAGAAACTAGAAAAACGGAGATTTTGAAGCAACTTTTGGAAGAACTTTCTATGGAGAAAATTATATCCAATCGTGTTTCTGCTTCTAAGCGATTTTAGATTAAAAACTCAAATACATGACATTTAAATTTGAAAGTAATTGTTTTACAGTTTTTAAATAAAACGTCATTCGAAATCGCTTTTATACGGCTTCTACGCCGTTAACGTGCTCTCCGAAGCACGGGAGAGATGCTCTCTGAGGCACGAGAGGTGAAACACCGCCAGTACCACCGATATGAATTCGAGGATGCGCCCATCAGAAAATTTTACGTAAACTTTCTTCATATTATACAAAAAAAGTAGCGTCATCTATCAAAATTCCCGCTTATACGCCACAATATGGCAAAAGCCATGGCTGGAAAAACGAGCGTGCACATTAAAAAGTGTAGTGATTTGACACCGATAAACTGGTGACATAGAAAAACTCAATATTTGCTGGGCATTTTATGGGCCCTTGGGGATCGAACTCCGACCCACGTAATCGGCAGTCGAACATGCTCACTACTAAACTAGCGAGACAATTGTAATTATGTAATATGCAATATGACATCATTGAGTGCTTTGCAGTTTGGTTTTATTGTCCGTCGTGAATTTATGCCTAGCACTAACTCAGATTTGTTCCAAGGTTATTCTAGATTCACGCGCTTCTTATTTTGTTATAAGAGTTATTTTTATACATTTAAGATGTTTGTATTCGATTTTGAGGGTACGCATTGATAAATTGTGTAAAGTAGTATTTACATTAGAAACGCCGCATCGAATCGCGATTCAGCACATCAATTTCATATGCATTAAAGTACCTAAAATAATTAAAAGCAATTAATATGAACTTTTAAAATGTCAACTTTTCATTTTCTTATTGCGTTAAAGTCGCATTAATTAACTTACACATACCGACATTAATACAAACGTTAGTTTTTCTATTTGTCCCTCAATCACACTACTACTACTGAACCGATTTGGCTCGGATTTGGGAATGTACATACATAGCAACTCTGGAGTCTGGTTTGACATTATACAACGTGTAATAGGTGAAATTATATTGAAGGGTACATAACTGTTCTTGATAAGGAATCACGCTGTAAAAATATTAAATAGAAATACCTAAGCAAATTTATGTATGAAAAAATTAAATAATCATATCTATTTTTCCATACATTATGGGAAAATAAATATGCTTATTTCTATTTAATATTTTTACAGGGTGATTCGTGATCAATTACACTTATGTACCCTTCAATATAATTTCAATTTTTCGTTACTTACACGTTGTATAGGCTACATGTCAGAAAAATCTACTGTTCCAATGGGCTCGTACAGCTAATGTAGGTCTAGTTACCCATTCGAATATGATACCTATTGAAAATTGGAAATACCCATTGAGATTGGAATAATGATCCCTTCATTAGCAGGAACGAGAACATGTAGAGGAATGGTATATTGTTCAATATCGGGATATGATTAATCCTAAATCCATGAGAGCGAAGCTGCTAGCAAACCTTGTTATGCAATAATGTATCCGACAAGTATACAAACAGAACTACCTTGTTGTTGGATACTATTGTTGTTGTATGCCAGCTAATTATTGTAGGTAGAGTATAAACAAAGACAATGTTGCCTTTATCTGAAATACCTAGTTGCCTCTCACATTCCAACTTTAAGCTGTTAGACGATTAGCTTCAATGAGGACACCTAACATATTTTAGTCACTTTGATGCACATAAGTAGTAGGTATGTTAGGAACTCAGATTAAGTATACCTAGTATGAGTTGAGTTATTCCGGCGTACGTTTCAGCCGTGTGTAATTTGTACACAAATTCGCTGTTTATATTCGGTTCGGTTTAAAGACATTTATTTCTAAAAAAAAAACACAATAGTTCACTCAATATTCTTGAGAAACTAAAGTTAACTTAATAGGTACTAAATGTACACGGCAGCGACGGGACCTGCCGCTATGGTGGCAGGTCGAGGCCTGGCGGTAGCGCGGTGAATACGCAAGTGAATCCCGTACTCCCGCCAACGTGGTCCGTCGTGGCAAAGCACAGGTTTTAGTGGGTGCAAGGCCTACAGAACCCCTTTTTTTTTCTTTTTTGTATCGACAGGAAATGCCTTACGCATACCCTTCCGTCAGGGGAAACGGAGGGGTTATACGGAGGGACCTATTCTCGTAACCTACCGAATGCAGACAAAAAATTTCATGTTAATCGGTCAATTCGTTTTGGAGGAGGTGGAAGGTTACGAACACTGTGAGTTGTGACACGAGAAATTTATATTTCAGAGAAGATACCAGTTACACTGTCAAGTGTTATCTAAATCAATCGCAAACATCCATAATAAGGCTACGGTTGGAAGGCCTTATTTCGAATTTCAGCCAAATTGGTTCAAGCAGTTGCGATGTGAATTGGGTATTGACTCCAATTTTTCATTAGTTACTTTATTATAAACTAGGATGAAGATAATGACGTGCACTGAAAAAACTAATTAAATCGATCAAGTAACAAAAAAGTTATAAGCAGTTAAATATTTCTGATTAGACAGAGATCTAAGCAATATAAAATTTTGGCGTCACACCTTACAAATGCCATAGTAACTTCGTGCGGCTTCATACATTCCGTCTTGCAGGAAAGGGATAGAAGATCCTCCCACTCCAAAATTAAAATGCCTGTAACTTTGTAAATCTTCGTTGGATTTTAATATTTTTTCAGTGAATGTCATTATTTTTATCCAAGTTTATAACGAAGTAAAATTTTTTTTCAAATTCAAAAATAGTGTAATACCCAATTCGAAAAAAACTTACTCACACATCTATATATATAAAAGAATGAGGCATTTTGGTGATTTTGGTTGTTCCAAGGATTCCGCCAAAACTATAGGTCCTAGAGATCTGAAATTTGGTACCTAGGTAGATATTAGGTCATGAATTCGTACTAAGACGGGGATTCCAGAAATTCAAATTTTTAGGGGTAAAAACCGTTGGTTTTTTGGATTTTCCCATACAAAAGTGAAATTTTTTTCGTTGTTCCAGGAATTCCCGAAAAGCTACAAGTCGTAGGGATCTGAAATTTGGTACCTAGGTAGATATTAGGTTAAGAATTCGTACTAAGACGGGAATTCCAGAAATTCAAATTTTAAGGGGTAAAAACCGTTGGTTTTTTGGATTTCCCCATACAAAAGTGAAATTTTTTTCGTTGTTCCAGGAATTCCCGAAAAGCTACAAGTCGTAGGGATCTGAAATTTGGTACCTAGGTAGATATTAGGTCATGAATTCGTACTAAGACGGGGATTCCAGAAATTCAAATTTTAAGGGGTAAAAACCGTTGGTTTTTTGGATTTCCCCATACAAAAGTGAAATTTTTTTCGTTGTTCCAGGAATTCCCGAAAAGCTACAAGTCGTAGGGATCTGAAATTTGGTACCTAGGTAGATATTAGGTCATGAATTCGTACTAAGACGGGAATTCCAGAAATTCAAATTTTAAGGGGTAAAAACCGTTGGTTTTTTGGATTTCCCCATACAAAAGTGAAATTTTTTTCGTTGTTCCAGGAATTCCCGAAAAGCTACAAGTCGTAGAGATCTGAAATTTGGTACCTAGGTTGATATTAGGTCATGAATTCGTACTAAGACGGGGATTCCAGAAATTCAAATTTTAAGGGGTAAAAACCGTTGGTTTTATGGATTTCCCCATACAAAAGGGAAATTTTTTTTCGTTGTTCCAGGAATTCCCGAAAAGCTACAAGTCGTAGGGATCTGAAATTTGGTACCTAGGTAGATATTAGGTTAAGAATTCGTACTAAGACGGGAATTCCAGAAATTCAAATTTTAAGGGGTAAAAACCGTTGGTTTTTTGGATTTCCCCATACAAAAGTGAAATTTTTTTCGTTGTTCCAGGAATTCCCGAAAAGCTACAAGTCGTAGGGATCTGAAATTTGGTACCTAGGTAGATATTAGGTCATGAATTCGTACTAAGACGGGGATTCCAGAAATTCAAATTTTAAGGGGTAAAAACCGTTGGTTTTTTGGATTTCCCCATACAAAAGTGAAATTTTTTTCGTTGTTCCAGGAATTCCCGAAAAGCTACAAGTCGTAGGGATCTGAAATTTGGTACCTAGGTAGATATTAGGTCATGAATTCGTACTAAGACGGGAATTCCAGAAATTCAAATTTTAAGGGGTAAAAACCGTTGGTTTTTTGGATTTCCCCATACAAAAGTGAAATTTTTTTCGTTGTTCCAGGAATTCCCGAAAAGCTACAAGTCGTAGAGATCTGAAATTTGGTACCTAGGTTGATATTAGGTCATGAATTCGTACTAAGACGGGGATTCCAGAAATTCAAATTTTAAGGGGTAAAAACCGTTGGTTTTATGGATTTCCCCATACAAAAGGGAAATTTTTTTTCGTTGTTCCAGGAATTCCCGAAAAGCTACAAGTCGTAGGGATCTGAAATTTGGTAACTAGGTTGATATTAGGTCATAAATTCGTACTAAGTCGGGGATTCCAGAAATTCAAATTTTAAGGGGTAAAAACCGTTGGTTTTATGGATTTCCACATACAAAAGGGAAATTTTTTTCGATGTTCCAGGAATTCCAGAAAAGCTACAAGTCGCAGAGATCTGAAATTTATTACCTAGGTTGGTGTTATATCATGAATTCGTATTCAGAAAGGGATTTTCGAGATCCAAATTTTGAGGAGGAAAAGGTTTGAACTTTTTGGCCGCCATTTTGAACTTTTTTGTTACTGGGCCGATTGCTTTGAAAATCGACTTTTGACTATGGCAGCAAGCATAGAGAAGGAATCTGTTGCCAAAATTAAAAAAAGTGGCCGCCATTTTGAACTTTTTTGTTAATGGGTCGATTGCTTTGAAAATCGATATTTGACTATGGCAGCAAGCATAGAGAAGGAATTTGTGGCCAAAATTTAAAAAAGTGGCCGCCATTTTGAACTTTTTTGTAAATGGGTCGATTGCTTTGAAAAACGATATTTGACTATGGCAGCAAGCATAGAGAAGGAATTTGTGGTCAAAATTTTAAAAAGTGACCGCCATTTTGAACTTTTTTGTTACTGGGCCGATTGCTTTGGAAATCGATATCTGACTACGGCAGTAAGCATAGAGAAGGAATTTGTGGTCAAAATTTAAAAAAGTGGCCGCCATTTTGAACTTTTTTGTTACTGGACCGATTGCTTTAAAAATCGATATTTGACTATGGCAGCAAGCATAGAGAAGGAATTTGTGGTCAAATTTAAAAAAGTGGCCGCCATTTCGAACTTTTTTGTTACTGGGCCGATTGCTTTGAAAATCGATATTTGACTATGGCAGCAAGCATAGAGAAGGAATTTGTGGTCAAATTTAAAAAAAGTGGCCGCCATTTTGAACTTTTTTGTTACTGGACCGATTGCTTTGAAATTCGATATTTGACTATGGCAGCTGGCATAGAGAAGGAATTTGTGATCAAAATTTAAAAAAAAGTGGCCGCCATTTTGAAATTTTTTGTTACTGGACCGATTGCTTTGAAAATCGATATTTGACTATGACAGTAAGCATAGAAAAGGAATTTGTGGTCAAAATTTAAAAAAGTGGCCGCCATTTTGAACTTTTTTGTTACTGGACCAATTGCTTTGAAAATCGATATTTGACTATAGCAGCTAGCTTAGAGAAGGAATTTGTGGTCAAAATTTAAAAAAGTGGCCGCCATTTTTAACTTTTTTGTTACTGGACCGATTACTTCGAAAATCGATATTTGACTATGGCAGCAAGCATAGAGAAGGAATTTGTGGTCAAAATTTTAAAAAAGTGGCCGCCATTTTGAATTTTTTTGTCAGTGGGCCGATTGCTTTGAAAATCGACGTCTGACTATGGCAGCAAGCATAGAGAAGGAATTTGTGGTCAGAATTAAAAAGTGGCCGCCATTTTGAATTTTTTTGTCAGTGGGCCGATCGCTTTGAAAATCGACGTCTGACTATGGCAGCGAGCATAGAGAAGGAATTCGTGGTCAGAATTATTAAAAAAAGTGGCCGCCATTTTGATTTTTTTTGTCAGTGGGCCGATTGCTTTGAAAATCGACGTCTGACTATGGCAGCAAGCATAGAGAAGGAATTTGTGGTCAGAATTAAAAAGTGGCCGCCATTTTGAATTTTTTTGTCAGTGGGCCGATCGCTTTGAAAATCGACATCTGACTATGGTAGCGAGCATAGAGAAGGAATTCGTGGTCAGAATTAAAAAAGTGGCCGCCATTTTGAACTTTTTTGTTACTGGACCGATTGCTTTAAAAATCGATATTTGACTATGGCAGCAAGCATAGAGAAGGAATTTGTGGTCAAATTTAAAAAAGTGGCCGCCATTTCGAACTTTTTTGTTACTGGGCCGATTGCTTTGAAAATCGATATTTGACTATGGCAGCAAGCATAGAGAAGGAATTTGTGGTCAAATTTAAAAAAAGTGGCCGCCATTTTGAACTTTTTTGTTACTGGACCGATTGCTTTCAAATTCGATATTTGACTATGGCAGCTGGCATAGAGAAGGAATTTGTGATCAAAATTTAAAAAAAAGTGGCCGCCATTTTGAAATTTTTTGTTACTGGACCGATTGCTTTGAAAATCGATATTTGACTATGACAGTAAGCATAGAAAAGGAATTTGTGGTCAAAATTGAAAAAAGTGGCCGCCATTTTGAACTTTTTTGTTACTGGACCGATTGCTTTGAAAATCGATATTTGACTATAATAGCTAGCTTAGAGAAGGAATTTGTGGTCAAAATTTAAAAAAGTGGCCGCCATTTTGAACTTTTTTGTTACTGGACCGATTGCTTCGAAAATCGATATTTGTGTATGGCAGCAAGCATAGAGAAGGAATTTGTGGTCAAAATTTTAAAAAAGTGGCCGCCATTTTGAACTTTTTTGTTACTGGACCGATTGCTTCGAAAATCGATATTTGTGTATGGCAGCAAGCATAGAGAAGGAATTTGTGGTCAAAATTTTAAAAAAGTGGCCGCCATTTTGAATTTTTTTGTCAGTGGCCCGATTGCTTTGAAAATCGACGTCTGACTATGGCAGCAAGCATAGAGAAGGAATTCGTGGTCAGAATTAAAAAAGTGGCCGCCATTTTGAACTTTTTTGTTACTGGGTTGATTGCTTTAAAAAACGATATCTGACTATGGCACCAAGCATAGAGAAGGAATTTGTGGTGAAAATTTAAAAAATTTGACCTTTTTGGCCGCCATTTTGAACTTTTTTGTTACTGGGCCGATTGCTTTGAAAATCGATATCTGACTATCGCAGCAAGCGTAGAGAAGGAATTTGCGGTCAAGATAAAAAAATGATGAACTTTTTGGCTGCCATTTTGAACTTTTTTGTTACTGGGCCGATTGCTTTGATAATCGACGTCTGACTATAACCAGCAAGCATTAGGAAATATTTAGTGGTCAAAATTAAATTAAATGACGGTTAATACAAGAATTTTGGAAACTTAACGCCTGAGGGAGTAAAGCAAAAGATCAACGTGAGCGAAGCCGCGGGCGTTTGCTAGTAATTTATACAAGTATCGACTTTATTATATTAGCATAGGGACATAAATGGATGCGAAAAACCCAGCCTATAAATATAAGCAAACGAAAACACGGTAAACAGGTACAGTGTGAACCCAGAAAATCGATCCTTGACCCCTTTACTAACACTCCCCTACCCTAAGTTGACGTACATTTTATACCCTGTGGTATAGAAACCCGTAGTGACGGGAAAAAGGAATTACACTCCGAGACCCTGTTAAGGAATGTATACCTTATTCTGTTTAATTTACATTCGAATTTCGTTTGAAGTTGGCTCCCGTTGGCTTTCAATCGGTAATAGGAAAGAATGTTTTTGAAACATTATGAACAAATAGTGAACATGCTGAACACAACTAAAATTTAGTTTGATGTCCCTCAAATATCACAGTTATTAGTTTATCGTCACTACTGCGGGGCTAGACAAAGTAACAGTCGTTTGGCGTTAACGACAGTAGACAAAAATGTATGGACAAACCACGTGACGAATGAAACCAAATGAAAGCAGAATCTAGGTACTTTATGCTTAGCGTTGTTCACTGTCAGCTGTCAATTGTCACGCGAAGTACGCTTAAGTTATTTACAAGGTCTGCGAGAACGCCAGGGAGCGTTCAAATTGTCGTACCTACTCGAATTTCAAAAAAAGCGTGTTTCCTTCTATACGGTCACGTGGTTTTTCTACACTTGTTTTGTCCATACATTTTTATCTACTGTCGTCAACGCTGAACGACTGTTACTTTGTCTAGCCCCGCTGGTAAACATTGACTATAAATAGGAGTAAGTCCGTCCATCTGTCTGACTTACAGATTTTTGGAATTCTATAGATTTCCTAGGAATTGAATATAAGTTCTGATTTCACACATTTCATGTATAATTATATTCTTTCTTCTAATATTAAATTTCTCGTGCCAATTTTTGTCATACCAACCCCCAAGACGGCTCGATCGATTTTTATGAAACTTGATAGTAGTCGAAAGCTATTTTTTATATCTATAATGGCAAAACAACGTTTCTCGGTTCAATTAGTACATACTCGTATAATGGGTATATTTTCAGATCAATCGGTTGAAGATGTCGCTTCAAAATTGCGTTTCAGGATATCTCCCGAACCATTGTAAGGTTGTTGAATATCGCTCCGTAAATAAATCTGCTCTCCTGTAAATATTTCAAATTAAGTTTGCTCAGTATAAGTGGGTTCTAGCAATTTTATACCCTTCGAGCCCATCTTTCATTAGATTAGAAGAGCGGTGTCACCTTCGTACTAGCGGCATCAATTAGCGGGAATGTGTCACTCTGAAGTGTCCTCTTGAGCGTTTCACCTAAGTGACGAACTCATGACCTTTTAAGAGATCCGATATAATTATTCAATGGGTCGTCATTTCTTGCCTTATCCATTTTTAAGCGCCTTTATTCTAAGATTATAGGTTCACCTTCGCATTAAATTCAATAAATGGGTAAGTATTTGATGTAAACTGAAAAAACCAAAAAGGTTTTTGGCATTAAATATTTCTGATTAGACAAAGCAGCATTGAATTTTGAATTCACACCTTACTAATGCTATAGTAGCTTCGTGAGGCTTCAAATAAATTTTTGTTTCGCTAGAAAGGATATAAGGACCCTCCCACTCCAAAATTAAAATGCCTTTAACTTGAATTTTAATATATATTTCGGTGTAAATGGTTATTTTTATCCTTGTTTACAATAAAGTATTTTTTTTATCAAAATTAAGTGTATTGTTATACCCAATTACCGTATAACCTCATAAATAAAGACAGCGTTAAAAAAATTATGTTACGATTACATGTTATGTTCTGGAATTAAAAATATACCGAACTCAAATATTATGCAATTATTTGAATACTCTTATTATTTAAGATAGGAATAATATAATAGTACTTAATACATATTTATTTTATTCGTGCATACCATAATTACTAGACTCAACCTGGCTTTGACGGAGTTATTCAACGTGAAACGAAAGGTTGAAATAATATACCTAAGTGTATTTGATAACGTATCACCCTATAAAAATATTAAACAGAAATAAGCATATTTATTTTTGCATACTGTATGGAAAAATGGATATGCTTATTTTATTTTTTCATACATTATGGAAAAATAAAAATGTGAATTCATAACGAATCAACCTGATATATAAATATCAGGTTGATTCGTTATGAATTCGCTTCTGTACCCTTCAATATCATTTCAACTTTTGGTTACACGTTGTATATTTATTTTTCACGTATCAGCTCTAATACACATTATCTAGTAAAAATTACTGTAACCGCATATTTTAAAAGAAATCTACGCAAGCAAAGAATTGGGGAAAAAATAGTTTAATAAAATGTGACAATAATTGAGATAAAGTTTATCAACCGATAACACTTATCGGTGGACGGTTATTTACGGTTTATTGAGTTTACAAATAATTGGGTATTTATTAAAAAAATCTCTAATATATAAAATTCTCGTGCAATTCTTTGTTACCAAACTCGGAGGAAACGGTTGGACTGATTGTTATCATATTTTCTGTGTATGATCGGTGAGTCTGAGAGCAGGTTGTTATCTATTTTTTTATATCCCTAATGGCAAAACCACGTTTGCTGGGTCAGCTAGTAGTATATGAATAATGGCGTACATTTCAATAATAGTATGGAAAGTTCCGCACGTGCATTAACGAAGTTTTTTGAAACATTAGCGTAAAAATAAAACATTAAAAAAAACATTGAAAATTAAAAAAATAAAACAGAACAAGCTTTACGTCAAGCAAAATATGAATTTATCTGTACTCTTTTCAGCAAATCCTATCATTTGATACCCATATTGTAGAAGTGTGTTAAAATAACCAGTCCGCCATTTTAGGTGAACACTTGAAATCCATTGCCATGCCGTGACCAGTATGCGGCCAGCCAGGGAGTAATATCAGCAGTATTATGGTTGTGTGACTGTATACTTACACTAAACACCGCTGCCCACCACATTAAAAAACGAGCAAAAAAAACCTTTTTGACGTGATAACGTTTAATAAATTGATGAACACCAGCAACGCACATGAAAAATAGTAACGTTCCGCGTAACGTTCCACCTGAGCCTGTGCGTGCAAGCGAGAGCGCGCAACAAGCGATAGAGAGGCACGATAAAACGATAGAGAGGCCAATTATGACGTTATCACGTAAATCTATCGTCCGTAAACCGACTTTACAGACAACCAATTTTATTTTTATTTTTAGTATTTGTTATAGCGGCAACAGAATTGCATCATCTGTGAAAATTTCAAGTCTGTAGCTATTACGATTCAGATATACGGCCTGGTGACAGACGGACTGACCGACGGACTGGCGGACGGATGGATGGATGGACGGCGAAGTCTTAGAAAAAGGGTCCCATTTTTACCCTTCGGGTATGGAACCCTAAAGACTTCTAAAAAAGGTGTCTTGAAATTCTTCCCATACATACAAAGTCGACGTACCAAAGACGCGTACGAAGCGGTTTGATTCCTCGTTCTAGACACGCACTGCAAAGGCCTGGAATACCCTCCCAGGCAGTGTCTTTCCTGCCACTTACAATCCGGGCGCCTTCAAATCAAGAGTGAATAGGCATCTTCTAGGTAAGCGCGTTCCACCTTAGACTGTATCATCACTTTCCATCAGGTGTGATCACAGTCAAGCGCTAGCCTATATAATATAAAAAAATAAATTGAAAAGGAATTAGATATTTATGATGATGATGTCCTCCATGACGTATCCGTCAACGGCGACACCTATCTTCTTCTTAATATATATATGTATATAAATCTCGTGTCACAATGTTTGTCCGCGATGGACTCCTAAACTACTGAACCGATTTAGTTCAAACTTCGTGAATATCTGTCATTTGGTCCAACTTAAAAGATAGAATAGTTTTTATCCCACGTGGACGAAGTCGCGGGCATCAGCTAGTAGACTTTAAGTTTTTAACAACCTATTGAGATCTGAATTCATATCGTGATTGTATTCATATTATGTTACTTGACATTTCTTTTTGTACTTGAAATGCCATTAAAATGCTTTTGACTTCATAATTAGGAAGACAATGAAAAGGCTTGCGCAGAGAACAATACCCTTTTTTCATAATTCAATCTGATTAATTCTCGGCTATTATGCGGTTATTTTTGTTTTACAACATTTTGCCCGCGATTTTGCTTGCGAGTATTTCTTAAATTGGTCAAGTGCGAGTCGGGTTCGCGCACTGAGGGTTCCGTACTACTACAATTACCAATTCCAATCAAATCACCTTCACCCACTAAATTCAAAAACAAGCAAAAAATCACGTCACCCATTGTTAATGTCACTCTTAATTTTTTTTTTAAATTAATATACAAACTATGGTCAGTTAGGGTAAGAGGAACACAGGGGAAAGAGGAACACTAACATATAACTTATTAACTATAGCTTTACTACGTTCCTCTTTCCCCTGTGTTCCTCTTACCCTAATTGACGGGTAAGAGGAACACAGGGGAAAGAGGAACACTAACATATAACTTATTATCTATAGCTTTACTACGTTCCTCTTTCCCCTGTGTTCCTCTTACCCTAACTGACCTTAAATATTCTGTGAATATTTTAACCCCCTTATTCACAAACGTTAAATAATGCTGTAATCGTTATTGTATGTTTTGTTTTTGTTTGTCAACAGTAATTTGATATTCGGAGGAAGGAAATAAAATAGAGAATAACTTACAATAGGTATTTCACTTTATAAGTACCTCTTACCGTTATCAATATCGAGCAAAAATAAGCAAAATTGTCATGTTTGTCCCCTAAAATATTTCTTTGATACTATTTTTTTATTGTATTTGTTGTTAGTATAGCGGCTACAGAAATACATCACTTGTGAAATATCATGTGTCTTACTATCACGGTTCAAGATATACTGCCAGGTGACAGACGGACGGACGGACAGCGGAGTGTTACTAATAGAGTCCCGTGGTAGGTACCCTTTGGGCACAGAGCCCTAAAAATGACCTGTTTGTTAACCCAGGATGAAATATATCTCCATATCACTGCCTTCTCGAATCGGTTCGGTAACAGGCACACACAAACACGTGTGTCGGACACACACACGCACACATACCACATACACACACAAACGAGCGACTTTTTATTGAAACGGTGATGTGATTATTACCTCAAGAGATTATTGAATCATGAATCATGCGTAATATGTCTTCGCGAGGAATTAAGTATTAACTAGTCGGTCAGCTGGAGATGTTACGACATCTGACCGTCAATTGGACTTAATAAGATCGGTCGGGGACTTTGTCGAAGTTCACAGAATTTAAGCGGTCACAAGTCACAACTCATGAGCCGTGAGTCAAGTTTTTAATTGCTTTGGACCGGATTTTGCGAAATTTGGGAAAGCACTCGGAAAGTAGGTAGTGCAAACTTCAAGCAGAGTTAGGCGGGTCGGTGCACACAAATGTTCGCGTTTCATTTTTAGGGTTCCGTAAGAAAATGTCGTCTAACCAATTAATTCGTCCATAAATCTGTCACAGCCGAATATTTTAATAACTATTGCAGCTATCGACATGATTTTTTAAATTATAGTTATTTATAACGATTAAAAATTGGGGTGGGGTGGAAGGAGGTTCTCACATCGAGATTCCAAAAAAAACCCAAATTGAATATTTTGTTATAGGGCTTTTGTACCTGTTAAATAACAGATCCTCCATAGCACCGAAGTTAATGAATCGAAAATCAGAAATTATTAAGGTCAACAAAAGTTTACCTCTTACATAATAATAAAACTAATCAGTTTATTTGGTACCTACTCTACACCTACAAACAAAGTTATGCGTTTCGTATGCGTTATAAGTAAATCTTATACTAGGTATCTTTTTTAAATTCTATACAAGTTAGTATTTGACTGCGATCTCACCTGATGGTAAGTGATGATGAAGCCTAAGATGTTATCGTACTAACTTGGAAGGGTAAGTAATTTTACCCCAACGGTTTCTATACGCAGCATCGCACCGGAACGTTAAATGGCTTGGCGGTGCGTCTTTACTGGTAGGGTGGTAACTAGCTACGGCCTCCCACCAGACCAGGCCTGAACCAATTTAGAAATTATAAAACTCCAAAGTGGCCCGTGTCGGGAATCGAACCCGCGACCTCCCTCTCGAATCCGAGCGCGCCGCCGCTGCGCCAGGGAGGTCGTCGGGGTCTTCTTAATATTCTGTACTGTTTCGCTTGGTTATTTTGGTTTCTAAATGGCTTCAGACGTAAGTAGTTTGATGGCGGGAGGCTTCGGCGGCGGCAGGTTAGTTTACCATCGTACCTTCAACATCGTATTGCTAATCGATTTAGCGTTTCGGTGCGAAAGTCGAATAACTGGTAATCTTATACTTTATACCTACAAACTTGTATATGTATACATAATATAATTATTATATAATCTGAATCTCGGAAACGGCTCCAATGTTTTTCATGAAATTTAGTATACAGGGAGTTTCGGATGCGATAAATCGATCTAGCTAGGATTCATTTAAAAAAAATGTCGTATTTACTGTTGGTCACCCAGGTATTGAATATAATATCTCATAAATACATGTTAGAGAGGTAACGTTCATAAGTATAATATTTCAGGGCAATGGTCGATTAATGTTGATGTTGTAGCGAAATTTTATAAAACTATAGGTAAACCGCTATAAACTTGACCCTCCTGAATCCTGATGGTCTGCGGGACGCGGGGCGGATGATGCGATTGGCTATAATGATACAATAGACAGTGACGCAGACTACTTGATTGGTTGAGCGCTCCCGCTCCGCGTCCCGCAGACCATCAGGAGGATCAAGTTTATAGAGGTTTACCTATATAAGGTTCTGCTCGCGTATCTGTCCTTCTTTCCGTCGATTTCGGTTTTTTTCCCAAACCCACGGGAACTATTTATGATTTTTTTTTCGGGACAAAAAGTGTATAATCCAGGGTATAATCACTAGCCAACCACCATCCCTCAAACTATCTGTCGCCCGCGACTCCACCCGCGTGATTTTTGTATTTCTAATCCCGTGGGAACGATGGATTTTTCTTAGATAAAAAGCTATTGCTATAGCCTATGTAATAATCCGGGTTATAATCTATCTATGTTCTAAATTTCAGCCAAATCGGTTCAGTTGTTGCTGCGTGAAAGAGTAACAAAGATCCATCCATCCATACTTACAAACTTTCGCGTTTGTAAAAGGATAAGTTTGGAAATTACGATGAGAAGGGTAAAACAAACACACAAACGTACAAACTTTCACCTTTATAATAAGGTATACTCGAAAGTGTGGTTATTTATTAATAAAGTTCATTAATCATTCTCATTTCATATACATGATTGGTCATGTTTATTGCAATTGGCAGATAAATTGTAATACAATTCAAATAATTGGCTAATATAATGGCATAAGTTAATTATTAACCGAGAGGTAATCAACAGTGATCCTATTTAATCATTATTTCATATTAAATACATCGTAGAGAATAATTGATTCACGGAAAACTGTGAAAATTGACAAAGTATGCTTGTATAGAGAAGGATTGCAGAAACTGAAAGGTACCATTTTATTAATAAAACGTATTAAATTAATATTATTTTTTTGTTTCAGGTATTCTTAAAGCTTAGAATAAAATTAATTATGTCACATCAGAAAGGAAGTAAGTGGAAATCTATATTCGTTAGTAAAAGAAAATTCTTGGCTTGTTCGCCCAGAGAGCTGTTATTTTGCATATACTTATAATTATATTATCTACATACCTAATATTTATTATACAATGTGTAACGAAAAGTTCAATCACCCTGTAAAATATGAAATAGAAATAAGCATATTTATTTTTCCATAATGTAAGGAAAAATGCATGTGCTTATTTTTCATACATTATGGAAAAATAAATAAATACGCTTATTTCTATTTAATATTTTTACAGGGTGATTTATTAAAAAGTCGGAGTATAAGTAATTTTGAGGAGGCGCCGATCAATCAATGAATATTTTTCTTAAGGTAGGTAATTAGTGATCTAGATTCCTCAATTGACGTTTTTGGAATTGTAATTATATTGATCATAGGTTCTTACGTTCTTTTAGTCGGCGAGTTTTAAAAGGAAATAATTAATCCTTTTTCAATTACAAGCCTACAAAGGTGGGTGTTTTCAAAAATATTTAATTTTGGACTTTATTCCTATCGGCTTAGAGAAACGGCGCGAAAATCGCAGAAATTCGTGTTCGGAAAATGCGGGATGAATTTCCGAAGCGATTGCACCGGACATCCTTCGTCCGGTAGCAGTTTCCAGCGACTATTGTTTCCTCCCGGTGTCGCTTATCGTAAGAAATAAATATTTGTACAATTTAAACGTCATAACTTATAACTGCCTCAATGCGATGGCAAGAATAAATCATAAACCGGCTAACGAATTGCAGATATCACTAGTTACAAAGGTACTGATTTCTGTAAGTAGTTATTTTGATTCAACAAACAATTACTGTAATTGTTACAGTTACACGCGAAACGAAAACGAATTAAATTACTATAATCCGTTCGCAGAAGATTTGCCGATGACTTCCCCTCCCACTTCATACTACCGCGGCCCGCATTCGTCTGATAACGGACGAACGCAGGTCGCGGTAGTATGAAGAGGGAGGGGAAGTCACCGGCGGCATAATACCTGCCTGGAGGGAAACTTACACTGGTATATTATAGTCCCAACTTTAAGGTTATATTATAGTCCCAACTTTAAGGTTATTTTATACGTCTGTCTGTCCGTCACACTCGATTATTTCAGTAACTACCGGAGCTATCGATATGAAATTTGGAATAGTTGTGTATATTAGTGGCCCAATGACACTGGAATAAAAAAAAAATGGAAATTATTTTTGTTCTAATTTAAAAAGGGGGGAAAATCGGAGGGTTGAAATTTAAAAGTGAGATAACTGTACTGTGTGGGGTATCATATGAAAGGGTTTACTTTGTACATTCTAAAACCGATTTTTAATTATTTTTAGTCATGATAGTTTTTGATTTATCGGGGAAAATGTCTAAAAAAATACCGTTCCCCCCCTTATCTCCGGAGTTTACCAATCGAAAAATCTCAAATAATTATGGTCAATAGGAATTTACGTATATTTTACAGGAAAACTATAGTCAATACTCTAACTAGCATAGTTTTTTTGATATTAACAATAAACCTCTACAAACAAAGTTAGTTTTGCGGTTCATTAACAAAGGTAATTATTACCGTTTTACATCTTTGGTCGTTACAGTTTTGGTCGTGTTACATCTACATTGAGTTTTTTTTCAAGCCACATTTCATTCCTGAAATATGGCTTCGGGTGATAACGTTGTTACCCCCCCCCCCCCCATGTTTACTAAATTGGAAAATTTTGGTGTCATTACATTCAATATACCTTAATCTAGGCTCGCACGTTTTATATTTTTAGGATTTTATTTAGTTTATTTATATTAAAAAAAAATTCAAATACTCGAGCAAGTTGTCGGTCAAAAATGTGGATATTTAGACTCAAATAACTTTTAACGTAAGCAATATTTCTTCAAAAGTAAAACGTACAAGCATAGTACTTCATAGTATCTGCAACATATCCAAAAATGATGAAAATCGGACTACACAATTACGGGTAGGGAAACGTTATCGCTTTTTGTATGAAAGCTTACAGGTATACAATCCTCTTAACTCAGGAAATCTATTTAAAGCCCATCGCACTTTACTGAAAATAGCGCGACCACATTATTATAATATAATGGACATGGGGATTTAATTAAAACCTATTTTAATCATATTTCGTGCTTTTAACGCACAATGTAATGTTTGTTGAGGTAAACATGGCCTACCGCATATTGATCATATTGAATGTTGTGTATTTGCCTGAGGCTGATTGCAGAGCGCTGCTACTGGCGTGATGTACGGGAAACTCAATCTAGACAGTTATAATAATCCAAATTTAATACTATTTTTTCATGAAATGTAATAATAAAACTTATTACTCGCTTATTCTGGTTTTGCCCGCGTGGAATGGTGCCAAGAATACTGGCTGCATTTCCGCGTCTAATAGCTAGGCTGATACGTTGCGCAAAAAATGAGCCAGCCCTTCTGTCACCAGTTGAGGCTATTAACCGCGTGGAAAGAACGAAGGATTTTTTGGCACTATGACTCCATGGCTCCAGGGTCTCCACGGCAAACGGACAAATTTGTATCTCTCCAATAGAGAGGCATACTTTCGACATAATAACTATGCGATATAAAATTTTATTACAAAGGTGTGGCAGCTACTTAAAAACGCATGTTATATTAATACGTTAATGGTTTCATTAATCTTAGTGTTCGTTAATGACTGTAGGTAAAGGCATGACATATTAGAGTATCGTGTAGGTACTAATTATGACCTAAACTCTCTTTCAATTAAAGCCAGGACATTTTTTCAATACAATCAATATTACTACTAATACTAAACCTTTATTGGAAAGTTAACTGTATTGTTCAACTTATTAGTTATCTATCGATTTGTGCGTAATTGACTGTACTTATGCGACGTACATTCACGGGATGAAAAGGTTCGTCGATTTTCAAATTGATTCGTTTGCACTGATCGATTGCACTGATATGTTGATATAATGGACTCTTGCTGTACTAGTGCAAGCGAAAACCGACACTAAGGTGACGAACCTTTTCATCCTGTGACTATACTCTTTATATTTATTCCTTTCCTACGGAATAACTCGGTTGATACAAAATGCTCAAAATAATATTATCAAAAATTGAAAGAAAATTCAAGATTTATAAGTCGGCATTCGCTTTAAAAAAATATCAATTAACACTACAGATAAAATTAATCTTGAAAATATGATGAGCACATGTTCTTTTAATATTGCTTTGTAATCCACATTTTTAATGGAAGATATTCTGTTAAAAATTAAACTATTTTATGTTAAAAATAAAACTATGCAAGAACATTATATAAAATACTTAAAATAAAAATTTTAACTAATAAAATATAATCCAACTTTAAAAAAAGGTGAAAAAAAAATATTACATAAAATATAATTTGGCTGAAATATTGTTGTTGGATTTTACGGACTTTTCAAATTAAATATTCGTTAAAAGGGTATACATTTAATAATACACCATCGTAAGACAACAGACAAAAATTTTTGATGAAAAATTAATGATACGCAAAAACACACACACTGTATATATATATATAGTGTGAGTGTGTGCGTGTGGGTGTGTGTGTTCGTTTCTCTGTGTGTGTACTGTAGAAAAATGATATTTATTCTAATATTGTAAGTATATTTTTTCTGTTTCTGCATAACTTGATTCTAATAACCATTTATTGATGTTTTTTTTACATTCAAAACGGGACATTTTTACTATTTTTAGGGCTCTGTTGACCTTGGTATAAAGGAATGTTCCAGCAAACAGGTAAGATCTACGTCCAAACTTCGTTTTCAAAAAAAGGGAACTCCCACCTTTGAAGGCGAGAGCGAGTAATAACTGTCAGGGCTGCGGACTTCTGGAATCGAAGTATTACGGATTTTAAGTATAACTGTCTCACGCGCAAAATTGACACTAATATAATCGACGTGAAAGAATTCATTAGTGCGATACACGAGCTGTTGAATAAGCACGTGCACGTAATAAAAACAAACACGAAATTCCATGAAAAGATCAGAGCCCCTTGTTGAAGCGGATTCAGTTTAACAAAGAAACATAATTGAGCTTATTTATGAAGTAATTACCGAGCAGGGTATTATGAAATATTGCCTCGAAATTTAAAGGAATACCTACATTGTTTTATTAAAGGCATTCTAATTACTAATCGATGAAAATTTGAATATTTTTAATGAGGAAAAAATATATGATTTAAATAAAAAAAAAACGGTTATCAGAATGAAAGGATTGAAACGATGGGGCGCTGAGGGTTATGGAGGAAATTTTCGAAAAAATAAAGCGTAATTTTCAGGAATGATCAAATGATGCACTAATATATTTTTGTTGAAAATTGTGCTTTTTTTATATAAATACTTATCAAAACAAAAATAGTGTTATTATACCTACTTAATACAAAAAAACAAGTCTTTTTTTATTTTTACACAAAAGGGATGAAAATGTCGTATGATACGCTTATGCAAATTAATAGTCACACTCCCGGCGACTCGCGCTTATAATACCAGATCAAGTGTTGTGACTTTGCATACTTGTAATATAACGTACCAATAACAAATAATTAACTTTTAATGAATAATTTACTGTCGAGCTTCATGTCCTTTTGAATAATTCATCAATACGATCCCTGTGCGAAATAGATCAATAGCTCTCAGTAGGCCTAGCGAGGTCAATGCGAGGAAATTAATTGAGGTGCATTCATCAATGTTATAATACTCATCGTATATTATATACCTATCAATATATATAATATCGATATATTATTATATATTAGTATCAATATGTTATAGTTCTTCATTATATTATAGACGCCAAGCGATTTAGCGTTCCGGTGCAATGCTGTGTAGGGCCGTAGGGGTAAATTTACTTACCCTTCCAAGTAAGTATGATAACATCTTAGGCTGCATCATCACTTACCATCAGGTGAGATCGCAGTTAAGTATTAACTTGTATAGAATTAAAAAAAAAACTCATTACATCATGCAGGTTGCTTGTTCGTACGTTGGTTCGTTAATGTGTATGTTGGTTGGTTATGTGTGGAGGAAGCGGTTTGATTCCTCGTTCCTGATACGCACTGCAAAGGCCTGGAATACTCTCCCGGGCAGTGTCTTTCCTGCCACTTACAACCCGGGTGCCTTCAAATCAAGAGTGAATAGGCATCTTTTAGGCAAGCGCGTTTCATCTTAGACTGTATCATCACTTTCCATCAGGTGTGATCACAGTCAAGCGCTAGCCTATAAGTATAAAAAAAAAAGAATTTTACTCTTCCCGACGAAATTTTACATTTTAAAACTCTTACAAGTAATAAATGATCGGCCAAGTACGAATCGGACTCGCGTTCTAAGGGTTCCGTATCTATATAATAAGAACGTCATCTACAAAAACGGCAAAAATCACGTTCGCTGTATGAGAACCAAACTTTAATATTTGTTTTATTTTAATTTTATTATTTATTTTCAAAGTGAATAAATAAACAAATATGTGAATATTTCAAGCGTCTACCAATTGCCATTATCAATATGGAGCAAAAACCAACAAAAAAATTTGATTTTTTACCCCTTTATATTTATTTGCTGTTATAGCGGCAACAGAAATACGTCATCATCTATGAAAATTTCAACTGTCTAACTATTACTGTTCAAGAGTAGAAAAGCCTGGTGACAGACGGACCGACGGCGAAGTCTTAGTACCTAATAGGGCCCCGTTTTACTCTTTGGGTACGGAACCATAATAATGCAAAGATGAAAATGGGTTGTCAAGTTTATAGAGCAAAGAAGGTAGGTACCGAAGTTAATTTCGGTAAGTAATTGATTAACGCTCCGTTACCGATTTCAGTGCAGATCAAGAATCAAAGCGTGGTTCACAATTATATTAAACATAGTTATAAGTTTCAATCAGTAGTGAATTTGATCACAAAATCGAAATTTGAGTGGATTAATGAATACGTAAATCACTGGAACGATTGCAAATGGCAGCCTGAATTTGACGGATAGCATGCATAACAACCATCGAAATAGGTACGTAGATAGTAGATACCTAAGCATGGACTTAATATACTTATTTCTACCACTCAAACATGACCCCATTAAAACTCCACCTTATGCTATAGATAAACCTTTATAAACTTGACCCTCCTGATGGTCTGCGGGACGCGGGGTGGAAGCCGCTCAACCAATCAGCAAGTCTGCCGCTGTCAGCCGGCAGCGCTGATGTATCGTTATAGCCAATTGCGTCACCCGCCCCGCGTCCCGCAGACCTTTAGGAGGGTCAAGCCGGTTTACCTATAATTTTATTATGGTCAGTGGTTGGTCGATCCGAACGGCTAACAAACTTAACTGCTTCAATCGGCCAATCATAGCTGGCACGCCACACAGCATGATCCAATCGTAAGGGTTTTGGTGGTTTAAGTTGACATGTCGCTTCCATAATTTAGTATTTCGATTTCAGCGAAGTTCCAGGCTAAATCTAGGTATTCGATACAATTCTTTAGCGATTTTAATGACTCTCAAGTGTAAGTCTTATAGTTGTACATGTAACTACATCTCACGGTTGAGTCATTGTCTTCACACAATGGATTGAAATGAATCGGTGTGACGCCAAAACATTCCATCCAAGTATCCACAATCAATGGTATTGTGTGTTAACGTGACTAGACTCCAAACAAGCAGTTAGACGAAATTGACCCTTACGAATACCTGATAGATAACGAACCCCAAATACTTTTTTGGATAGCGCGATGGTATTGCAAATTGTAACTTGCAATACATTGTAATCGTCGTCGTTTCGTCATTGGCGCTTGTATTTGTCATTTGTCATCAGTCACAGAAAAATTGTCAATGTCGTGTCCGAAAAGCTGGTTCACGCGTCACTGTCAGGTGACCAACGAGCTGGCTTTTAATTCGCTCAACGGCTAAGCATGGCTATACAGCGAGGCAATAGCGCCAGTGTTTTGGGCACCATGCCATTAAGCGAGCATTTAGACGCTGTATACATTTTGTAAATATTTTTAACTTAAGAGCTTAGTTGTATATTATTTTAGAATTAATAACTATTGATATGGTTGCAAGAGTAAAGAATATACATATCTAGAGCACTTTACAAGATTCCGTTAGCGCTCTAATTAGTAAATGACAACATAAAATTGGATAACATTAAAGTCTCTCAACCAATCCTTTCTTAGAGATCATTATTTTTTAAAGTACTAGTCATTGTATTTAAAGGTTCGTTACTGGGTTTTACGGCCTATATCAATATTCCCGTGTGTTTGTCGACTTTTGTACGCGAACTTGTATTGCGGCATTCCAGCAGAATAATATTACGTCATGTAACGGCCATCGTCCTTAGGTTTACAATCGCTTAGCAAGACTATAATCGAGGTGGTATTTCAACGATACCTGTAGGCTCGATATTAACCGTCATATCCATCAGTTTTCAAGCGTTGTACCTACTTACTTATAGCCGAAATTAATAACCTATTCTATCCGGATTTGCCATATCTGAGACAGAAATTGTAGGAAACTAATGTCAAATTTCAATCTTGGATGCGGCCACAGATTAAGGGGCGAATCCGGACAAGATAGATTATTAATTTCGGCCGTAAAAGATGCTCTATGCACACATCCACTGCTTATATCCGTTCAAAAATGTTTCTAAATTGAATTGATGCAACCTCAGGACTTGGATCAACCGAAATTGTTTGAATTTCAAAGGATTCATCTCAATTTCACTTCCATGAAAAAGCATTGCATAACTTATTCGATGTAGTAATCAATAATAAGTTTTACTTAACATTAAATGTATACCTACTTATTACCTTATTATATCTTACCTTGTTATCGAAGATTATAATGTCTTATAATACCTATTTATTAATTATTCCTTCATTTAGTTTATTTTATTATCGTCGTTAATGTATCTCCTGGCATGTGAAATTTTAATCATGTGAATCAACAATCTTTATTTGCGAATTTGTGTATTGGTGTGTGAAGGAAAGCATTATGTGCTCAAATGATTTAATGTACGATTAGTATGCTCAAATTGTTCCCATATTAATCATTAATATTCAACGCGATGAATGGTTATTTGTTGCACGATTTGCAATGCATAGAAAGTATAGACTGCATTGTTAGTTGAGGGACTACCTACCAAGCGGTTCTATGGAATTTCTAAAAGCACACTTAACGGCAAGCCGTATTTAAGCGATTTTGAATGACGTTTTATATAAAAACTATAACGACAGTTACTTTCAAATTCAAACGTCATGTATTTTGGGTCTTTAATCTAAAATCGCTTACAAGCAGAAACACGATTGGATAAAATTTTCTCGATAGAAATTTCTACCAACTCTCAGTTTTTCTAATTTTATCGGAAACTACAATGGATGTAATTGTAATTTTTGGTGGGTTTAATATGTCGGTAATAATAATATCGTAAAATGCTTAGAAACCGATTTTTGATAACTGGCTTAGTTTTTGAGTAGCTTGAACTTCGGGTGCTACATATTATCGCTTTACAATGAGTCAATCTTAAAAGATAGACATAGTATGGTGTCGCGGACAATCTTTTGGAACTTATAATGGAGAACACATAATTTTTGTGGCAGCGCACGCAACCAACAATCTACAAAGGGAACATTTTTTCCCGTTTTTTCAACATTTTTATTTGTTGCTCCGCTTCTATCGGTTATAGCCTGATATTAGCGATAGCTGAGGATAGCCTCCTCGATAAATGGACTATCCAACACAAATAGAATTTTTCCATTCGTACCTGTAGTTCGCGAGATTAGCACGTTCAAAAAACAAACATACAAACACTTCAGCTTTATAAGATTTAGTTCGTAGAATGATAATATGATATTATTATAATGTAGAAATTCAAATTCTCTCTTGCCACAGGAGCGCCGGTAGGCTTTTTCGGCATGGTTCCCTCAATGATGTTATAAAAAGAGCTCTTGCCACCATTGATATTCCTGCCCTATTGGAGCCAGCAGGAATTAGTCGTGATGATGGCAAGAGACCTGATGGATTGACGCTGGTTCCCTGGGAACGGGGTCGGGCGCTGATGTGGGACGCAACATGCGTTGACACATTGGCTTCGATTCATATCAGGGAGACAGAATCAAAGCCGGGAGCCGCAGCTGAAACTGCTGAAGCAGGTAAGCGTCGCAAATATGCCTCTCTATTAGAGAGTTACATATTTGTCCCGTTTGCCGTGGAGACCCTGGGGCCATGGAGTCATAGTGCCAAAAAATTCATTCGAGAGCTTTCCCCGCGTTTAATAACCTCAACTGGTGACAGAAGGGCTGGCTCATTTTTTGCGCAACGTATCAGCCTAGCTGTTCAACGCGGAAATGCAGCCAGTATTCTTGCCACCATTCCACGCGGGCAAGACTTGTATAGTAATTAGAATAAGCTAGTGATAAGTTTTATTGTAAATATATAATAAAAGTTAAATTATAGTCATGTAGAAATGCATTTTCTGAATTGAACACAGTAAGCGCGACAAACCCGTGCGTATTTGCGTTAGTATCAGCATTATGCAGTCTCCTACTGAATACAGAAACGGAAATACGAAGTTGGGTAAAAAATTAAAGGTGACGTTGAATAAGAATTAAAATTATTATCTTTGATGCTCAGATTTAATAATTTCGGGAATTAAACAACTATTTTATTTATAATTTTTTTTAATGGTCAACACACGAGATCTGAATTACTCGCTATAACAGGCCAAAGTATATAAGTTAACTATACGGATATCAGGCGCAGCATCCATTTAGCAACGTTGCGTCTAGACATTTTTTGAATATATATAGTTATAGTACTTATTATTCGTTTACCATAACATTTTCGACGTACCAACCATCAGCATTTTCAGTAACACAGCTGGTAAAAATTCTCTCGCTCGGGTAGAACTTTATAGCTTCTTTCAAAACGAAAATTATTATTAATTATTATTGGTAAGTGTTGAAAACGGTGCAATGTTATTCTTTGGTCTATGATAATTATTATGTTCCCTCTGTGGTTACTATTTTAAAAGTGCGTGCCATCGGGAATATTTTTTTAATAGACCGAATCCATTCTGAAATTTTCGAACTGATATCGTACCGGACTATTGCAGTAAGAAATCTGTGGTAAAAATTTAGAAAATGCCTGTCGTTTTTCATTCACTAGTAAGCATTTACTCGTACATGCTACGGCTCGGCTACTCATATTTCTTCTTAACACACGTGTCTGTTAATGGAAACAAAGAATCTTTTGTGGCAAAAGTGATGCCTTTGTCTACCGATCGTGGAAAAACTACTTACCTACCTACTACGGAAAGTAAATGAAAACAGCAGCTGTGCTAATTACCGACACAGCAGCGTAGCTTTCCCTTGTTCAAGCTCAGACGATAGTATAGCTATATCCAGATAGGTACCTAGACTGCCTAGTAGGTACCTAAAGCTTACTCTGGCCGCCTGGCGCCCACAGAAAGGCATTTTTGCTTTCTTTTACTTAAATCTCTTTTTGTATTCTCTTTCTGTAAGTAAGTAACTGAAATATTAAGCCACCGTAAGTAAATATTAAGGAGAATTTTATATATTAGAAAAAGAAGAAGAAGATTGTACCTTCTGCTATTCAGGCAAGTCTACTGCCATAAGCGTTCGCTATAATATGTCTTATTTATTAGCTTAACAAATGCGAAAAACTAAATATTTGAATGTCTCGACAACTGTAGTTACCCCCTTCACACACGGCTCGTAAGCGTAAGCGTAGCGTAATTCTCGCGTATGACGAGAGCAGTACGAGCACGAACATTTTAGTAGACGTAGTAGACGAAGCGCTGTTGCAGCGAATCGTAGGAGGCATTATGATACGCTTACGAGCCGTGTGCGAAGGAGGTTAGTCTTCAGAAGTAGTGCCCACTGCCCATTCCTTTCCAACCGTACCTATAGATAGTAAATACCTATAGGCTAGTTCATGTAACTTATAAGGCTACGCTTGCAGCGAGATTGCAATGATTATAGCCTATTATTCTCAGTATTAAGGTATCATTGTACGAACCACTGACCCCGACATTGAATTGCAAATTGGCAAATTAGGTGTCCGCATGTTACTCCTAATTGTCCGAGTCAAAGGCTAATTTGCACTGAGTTATATTCATATAAAATGCATGAAGAACTATTGTATAGTTCTTCATGCATTTTAAATGAAACTTTTGATCAGAATCTGCAATGGGATTCCAATTATAAATTAGGTACAATATAACTCAGTGCAAATTAGCTATTGGTACGTGCATAGTGCCAAATGCCTATAACTACTGTAAATATAGTCCTTAGTTTCTTAAACTTATCGTAGTTTCCTTCATTTACAAGTCAATGACCATCGTTTCGTTCGTTTTCAGCCGAAGGACGTCCACTGCTGGACAAAGGCCTCCTGCAATGCTTTCCAGCCGGCACGGTCCTGCGCCATTTGTATCCAGCGCCTTCCCGCGACTCTTTTAATGTCGTCAGTCCACCTGGTCGGAGGTCTGCCAACACTGCGCTTTCCCGTGCGGGGTCGCCATTCCAGCACTTTGGGTTCCCAACGTCCGTCGGTTCTACGAGCTATGTGCCCCGCCCATTGCCACTTCAGCTTTGCGATACGTTGAGCTATGTCGGTGACTCGTGGTTCGTCTACGGATCTCCTCATTTCTGATTTGATCACGCAGAGAAACTCCGAGCTATCCGAGCTAGAGAGAGCTATCTCTCCATCGCTCGCTCAGTGACTCTGAGCCTTCTTATGTGGCCCATAGTAAAATACCAAGTCTCGGATCCATATGAAATCACTGGTAACACGCACTGTTCGAAGACCTTAGTCTTCAGGCACTGAGGGATATTGGACGAGAAGACATCACGAAGCTTCCCGAACGCTGCCCAACCGAGGTGGATTCGGCGGTTCACCTCTTTCTCGAAATTGGACCTACCTAGCTGGACCGTATGTCCCAGGTATATTGTATTCGTCCACAATTTCGAGTGCAGAGTTCTCAACCACTACCGGGTGGAGCGGAACGTGACCATAGATGTATAGAATCCCATGATCCGAAGCCTATCAGTACCAACAACAAGGACTACCAGGCTGAATAAAAATCCAAACTTTGTTTTCATAAACTACCATCTCCACATTAACTCCTACCCTACATAATAATAATTATTGAAAGTAATGAGCAAATAAATAAGTACTTCTTATTAACATCTTTATCACAGGAAATGAACAGGCAAAAGAAAGTAACTTTTTGTTCATAAAACATTCCGGATTAAAAACAAATTCCTACTGGTATTTATGGTTCTCGAACAATATTTTTGTCGTATAATATTCTGGTTTCGGTTCCTATTTTGGTACAAAACATATTGATTGAAAAGAATATTATCAAGAACTTTAACAAAGATCTTTACTTCATAAGTTATAAGTATTTTTATGAAATAGTGTGATCTTTGTTACAAAAAAATAAGTATCTTTCAGATACAAAGTAACAAACAACATATGCACTGTTGCCGGTTAAATACGTGAACTTTGATAACTCAGCGGCTGATTTCGTAACCCCAACAATAAACCCTTGTAAGTTGTTTTTAGTGCAGTACCTACAAAGTAATCGTTAAAAACAATTTTAGCGCCGCCGCATTCCATTCATACTGGTACGATGAATAGAACACTGTAAATAGCCCCAGCAATTATCGTGGAACTACGATACGGAACAAAAACTATGTTGTAATAATATACGTATGTTCATCGTTGCGCTTCAGACTACATCGAGATATAAAATTAACGGCGGGGCGCTGTAA
Organism: Coenonympha arcania; assembly: GCA_036785405.1. Classification (NCBI taxonomy): domain Eukaryota; kingdom Metazoa; phylum Arthropoda; class Insecta; order Lepidoptera; family Nymphalidae; genus Coenonympha; species Coenonympha arcania. The sequence goes on from CM072082.1 coordinate 14,103,959, forward strand.
CTTTTGTTTATTAAGTTACCAATTATACTTCGTGTATGGTTCGTGATTTTTGACGTGATAACGTTTAATAAATTGATGAACACCAGCAACCAACATGAAAAATAGTAACGTTCCGCGTAACGTTCCACCTGAGCCTGTGCGTGCAAGCGAGAGCGCGCAACAAGCGATAGAGAGGCATGATAATGACGTTATCACGTGAATCTAGCGTCCGTAAACCGACTTTACAGACAACCAATTTTTTTATTTTATTAAATTGACTCATGTCTGGTCTGGTGGAAGGCTTCGGCCGTGGTAGGCTACCCTACCTACAAAAGGCGCATCGCCAATTTTGCATTCTGGCCCAATGTTGTGTAGGAACCTTTAAGGGTAAGTTACTTACCCCTTTCAAGTTGGTATAATAACATCTTCGGCTGCATTATAAATTTACCACGTGAGATCGTAGTTAAGAACTAACTTGTAGAGGATAAAATTTTAATACTTCCTTAACTTTATATTCTAACATGATTAATTACTATTGCTCCACTATGGCGTCGTATAAGCCCTGATTAGTGTTATAATGTTATTATAAAACACGCCATTCGTAGGTACCTAAGTTAATGCTTTACTAACATTAAACATAGCAAGGCAACTGGATGTTTACCCTAATACATTAGAGAGGTCGATGAATAACGCATGACTCATAGTACGCTAGATAACGAGAGCAAACATAAACCATAGACTAGCCGCTGAATGGATGCTACTCGTAGTAATATTGCCCTACTGTACACGGTTGAGAGCGTGACCAAAAGCCTGACTGTCTATCCATGTCCATGAAATAGATCACTCTTATTATTTTAAATATACGTTTACTATTTTTCTCGCATTTATTTTTATTTCAATTTTATAATATTTAATAAAAAAATTAAACTAACAAGCGGCCTGACCCACAAATTCAAGGTCGCTCAGCGTGCTATGGAGAGGGCTATGTTAGGGGTTTCCCTGCGTGATAGAATCAGAAATGAGGAGATCCGCAGGAGAAGAACCAAAGTCACCGACATAACCAAAACCATTAGCAAGCTGAAGTGGCAATGGGCAGGTCATGCTTGTCGCAGTGGCGATGGCCGTTGGAGCCGGAAAGTCCTGGAGTGGAGACCGCGTACGAGTAAGCGTAGTGTGGGACGACCTCCAGCCCGCTGGACCGACGATTTAGAGCGGGTGGCGGGAAGTGGCTGGATGAGGAAGGCGGAGGACAGGGTGTGGTGGCGCGCGCTTGGGAAGGCCTATGTTCAACAGTGGACGTCCGCAGGCTGAGATGATGATGAAAAAAAATTAAAATAAATGAGTGAAAAATAGTAAACGAATATTATTAAATAAATATTCGTTTTATTGTTACTAAGCGGGATGGATAACATCCGGGCACTAAAATTCAGATTTTATTTAGTTTTTCGTTAATATTGGGCTAATTATAACTATACATCGAAGGTTTATGGCAATGAGTTTCGCCGGCACAATAATTATGCATATACATGTTTAATAAAAACTTAATTAATTTAATAAAAACTTAAAATTTTAATAAAAACTTAATAAAAACCCTGCTCATTTTGCAATTATTTACTTCATATTGGTTCCCGATAGCTCGAAATCCGGGAAACTGTAAAAACATTTTGCCGGAACCAATATGAGGTGAGTGCGAAATTTCGAGCAAAGTTTCTATTTAAAACATGTAGATGCACAAATATTACTCCCGCAAAAATCATTCCCATAAAGCATACAATGTTTTCTAATATTTGCGAAAAACTAAATTTAATTTTAATTTTGCGGGCTAGTAGTGACCTTAAAGTGAAATTTTATTTTAATAAGAATGGTCTATCAAGTCAATTGCATAGTAATTTTATAGCAACATCTCTAAAATTCATGTGGTTAATTTTTGTTTTACAAACTTTTACTGTCACACCTAATAAATAATCCCCCATTGTTATAAAGGAATACCTCAATTTCATACACGAATATTTTAATGGTACTTCTGTTATTTTATAAATTATTCTGTGATAAACAGTATGCCACGATTATCGTATAGGAGTTATACTATAACTAACATGATTAGGTATTATGATTTTTAGTTTAAAACGAAGTCCAGGAGTCGGTCGTGTAGTTGATAAAGCATGCTGGCTATTTTTAACACGTTTTTGGTACTATGATATGGAAATACCCGATAAAATTAGAGGTCAGTGCATTCACGAACATCATGACAGCTTAGTAGGTATATTATAAACAGCTACCAGAAACCATTGTTTGAGAAAGCGAATTTTAATTATCCATTACTTAGGGTGCTCTCTCAAAGAACTGAATATTACAGAGTAAATATGTACGTAAATACTCGTAGGTGTATATTGTGATTTCCAAGGCCCTGGTGAGGTAAAGATAAGGTTATGTCGGTCAAACTATCGAGTTGATGGGTCGCTCCAATGTAAAGCGATGAAAAAAAACAGTCAAGTGCGTTTCAGTCTTGTAGTTGGTTCCATACTGCAAAACAAGTAAAACGTTAAGAATTCCTTTTTGTGACACCCCACAGGGTTTATAGTCATCGCAAATTGAAAGTTCGAGCCCCTGTTTTCCCTTTTTTAGGGTTCCGTACCAAAATGGTAAAATGGAACCCTTATGGTGCGACTTTCTCCGTCTGTCTGTCCGTCTGTCTGTCCGTCTGTCTGTCTGTCCGTCACACTCGATTATTTCAGTAACTATCGGAGCTATCAATATGAAATTTGGAATAGTTTTGTATATTAGTGGCCCGATGCCACTGGAATAAAAAAAATGGAAATTATTTTTGTTCTTATTTAAAAGGGGGGAAAATCGGAGGGTTGAAATTTAAAAGTGAGATAACTGTACTGTGTGGGGTATCATATCAAAGGGTTAACTTTGTACATTCTAAAACCGATTTTTTATTATTTTTAGTTATGATAGTTTTTGATTTATCGGGGAAAATGTCTAAAAAAATACCGTTAATAATTATGGTCAATAGGAATTTACGTATATTTTACAGGAAAACTATAGCCAATGCTCTAACTAGCATAGTTTTTTTGATATTAACAATAAACCTCTACAAACAAAGTTAGTTTTGCGGTTCATTAACAAAGGTAATTATTACCGTTTTACATCTTTGGTCGTTACAGTTTTGGTCGTGTTACATCTACATTAGTACGAACGAATCTTAAAAGTACCTAGCTATAACTACCTAAGCTTATTTCTAAATACTTTTCAGTCATCATAAGCAATTGTGGCTAAGATTTTAAATGAAAATCCCTCATACTTATAGGGTTAAACGCAAGTTCTTCTAAGTACTCGTCGTCAAATAAACATATTGGTTTTTGCCTGATTGTTTTGCTGCTTTGTTTTTGTTTTCTTGAGTACGGAACCCTCGGTGCGCGAGTCCGACTTGCACTTGGCCGGTTTTTTATTTTAACATAAAATAAGTTTAACTTTCAATCTTATTTTTATTTCAATGATGTTGAGCTGGTAATACATTTACAGGGTTATATAACAAAAATACCATATCGCTCTCGGCTTGTAGTTGTTCATTTTGGTCCTAACAACTTTTGTTCTACGACTTTTTTTAACACGATATTTTGAGAAATATAAAATATACTCTAATTGTTACTACTCTGTAACGTAACAGCGGCAACGGCGACAGCGCGCGAACTCGCGGCGGTTGGTTTCATAGTGTAATGTCTCGTTTGAGAAATAACATGATTTTCTTGTTTGAAATAAATCAATACTGAATTTTGAAAAGTCGTAGAAGTAAAGTTAGTTTTAATTTAAACAACTACAGGCCGAAAGTGATTTGATACTTTTTATGTGACCCTGTATACAAATATGCCAAACATGTCGATATCACAGCACACTAATACAACTAAAGTGTGTGTGTGTATGTTTGTTACTCCTTCACGCCGCATCTACTGAACCGATTTGGCTGAAAATGGAATGAAAATAGAATATGTGCTGAGTTAAAACATAGGTTACTTTTTATTCCGGAAAAATCCACGGTTTCCGTGGGTTTTGTGAAAAACCGATATTCATGCGAGCGGAGCTTCGGGCTTTAATAGATAGCTACTGTATTATGTCCATTCGACCGACGGACGGATCAATGAAGTCGGCTATACAAAAATGGTAAAAATAGAAAGCTTCAGAATTTAAGCAATGTTAAACCTAAAAACTTCATTTATTTTAGTGTTTTCAGAGAAATCTCATCATAAAACTTTAATTACAATTCATGCTTTTCCAAACCATCTGTTGGGAACGCCTTATTGCGAGAGATATCTAATCCATTCCATTTCCGCTTCCAATGTTTGTATTTAAATAGCGAGGCGTAAATTACGGAGAAGCGGGAATGAGTAGTGACCGAATTACCGCGAGAGATATTCCGCAAAAGACTTTGAGCTTTCAATGCGGTCCGGGAATGTAGAACACTGTGATTGCATTTGCACGCTTTCAAACCAGCACAAAAACCATACACACTGACCATATTTATTGCAGGCACAATAAGACTGGTGTCTTCTAGTTAACCTTGTTTGTGTTCAGAGTATTTAAAATTTGCTTTTCTAGGTATTTAAGCTTTAAATTGACAGTTAAAGCACACTAAAAATATCAAAAGTGTTAAGTACCTAGTAATAACTGAAATGTTTGCAAAGTATTAAGTTGGTTAATGTCTTTTCTTTTAAAAGGAAATAAGCACACACCTTTCCAATAGTGACTTTGGGACAAAATAAAATATTAACTCATTATTAAAAGTACTATCTCATTTTTACCTAGAGGCTACCTAGAGGACCGTTAACATGTTTACACTTTTTATCCTATTTAGCCTTGAGACTGAATGATGTCTACGCTAATACCTGTCTTCTGTGATAGATGTAGAATAGCTTTCGAAAACAAAATCCAGTACAATATTGAACTAATAATATATTATTACTCAATACAATATGTCATGGAAATGGCATCTCAATGAGTATTGAAATTGAATACTAATTAATCCATTACCACAGATGATGTACAATAGGATGAGGCAATTATCCCGGGCTACTGGATTCGCATCAATTTAATGATACAGGTTGTGACATATTATTGAGGTAATCTATCTGAGGGTAATCTATTCTAGATTGTGTAAAATTTAGAAATGACGTTTAAACCTAATTATTCAAACTACATTGATCCGTTTTTGTCAGCATCTACAGATACTAAGAAGAACTTTTTTGGAGCAAGCTCCGAAGAATTTAAAAGCGCAGCTTTTTATTAGAAAACTATAGGTAGGAAAATTGGAAGACGAAAGAATACACGTTACATAGAATGACGATATTTGAGCTTAATTAAGTACAGTCGCGGAACGAAAAGGTTCGTCGATTTTCAAATTGATTCGTTCAACGTATCACGAGCACATATTACGTTTTGAAACTGTGTTACAGAATAGACTCTAGTTAGAGAAAATAAAGTTTAACTGTTCGTTTGTAAAGTTCAAAATTGTTCAGATCAAGGTAGTTTGACTATTTATCTTGTCAACAAGATTATTATGGATAAACTGCAACCTTCTTGTTAATTCAACCTGACATTATTATTTCTGTTAAAACTATTGTCAATCAGTCAATGTCATAATTTCAAAATATCATAATTTCTCCTAAATAACTAAGGTTTTAGTGAGGTTTTAATACATTTTGGTATTATATTTGGTTTAATACATTGATGGGATAGAAAAAACAAGCAAAACCTTATTCGATAGCAAACGTCATATTTATTCAAATGTTAGCAGCGCTGTTTCTTGCACTGGAATGTTGGCATAATGGACTCTTGCAGTACTAGAGTACTAGTGCAAACGAATATCGACACTAAGGTGACGAACCTTTTCATTCCGCGACTGTACATGCATGCGCGATCGTTAAAAACTAAAATGATGAAGAGAAATCAAATACAAATTTATTTTAAATTTAACAATAGTAATTAAATAGAGATAGACTTCTGAATCAAAATACATCAATAAAGTTGGCATTGCCAATATCATTTTGTTAATGAATAATGAAAATGAGAATATTAAAATCATTCTTGAACATTGATTCCTCGGTTTGATTCCTCGTTCCTGATACGCACTGCAAAGGCCTGGAATACCCTCCCAGGCAGTGTCTTTCCTGCCACTTACAACCCGGGTGCCTTCAAATCAAGAGTGAATAGGCATCTTCTAGGCAAGCGTGTTCCACCTTAGACTGTATCATCACTTTCCATCAGGTGTGATCACAGTCAAGCGCTAAAAAAAACATTATATACCTACCTACATTCTATATTCGTTTCTTTCAGTTACAGTTTAGGAACCTGGTGAAAAAATAGATTGGGATAGAAAAGTATCTACCCGATAATGCTGTTTGTATGTAGACCTAATTGAAGTTGATCGATCGTTTCTTTTCTATTTTATTACTCTGTCTATATGGAAGGCTCTAAAAGAAAATGCAACAGACAACTCTTACCGATAAATCTATTTAATGGTTATTCCGCAAGTCTATTAGCATCAAATAGGATCCGGAAACGGGAAGCGCTGATCGAGTAATGGTTTGCTAGTTCACGCTGCGCTGAAATGGGCGGTGAACCCGTCCTGGATAGAAATCGGACTATGTTGAAAATTAGTGTGAATACTGTCTACGATAAAAATATAATATTTTCCAACGGGTTATATTGAAGCACGAAACAAAGTCGCGGACTTCTACTGGGACGTATATTACTATTTTTGACTGAGACTTGAGTCTAATTTGCTAGGAACTAGGGCGTAAAGATGTAACAAACATGATATACACACACACAAACAAACTAACTTCTTTGTTAATATTTTATAAGATGTGAACAAAGTAATCTTTTCTTACTTTATACGAACTATCACTGAAGTTCGAAATTGATAAACCTACCCATCCATATTTGCTCTACAGATAGAGACAGAAAGATGTGCCTTGCACGGAGTTTATGTCGAACAATTTTCGATAGGGCAAACCTTGAGAGAATATCGGCCGTAGCATTCGTTTTCGCATAATGCTTACCATGAAAATGTTTTGAAAGGGATTTGTAACTCTGAAACCTCACAAGTGAAACGTATTTTTTGCTGTCGCCAAAAATTTTTTATATAACATTTGCTTCTGAGGTTGTGTCGGCATTATCGAAGATAGGCTGCTGTAGTGTGGCTTCAAAAGTACCACCATCGAGTCACCATAAAAGTACACGTGTATCATAATCAAAAAACGAAAAAAGGTTGTGTAAGTCAGGTAGGTAGTTATGCTTACATGGGTAACGAGTTGCTTTTTTGGTTAGCTGGAGTAAGGGAATTGTGAGATAGTGGAGACTGGAGAGAGAACTAATAATCTCTGTGGTGCTTTAAAAAATATGCTTTTTGTTTCCCCTTTTGCAATGTTCTTGGAAATAAGAATAGTAAATACGTATTGTCTGTTTGCGCCACAGGACAGAGATGACACTAGCGTGATGTTATATAACCTACTAGTAGGGCGCGTGGAGGCGCGGGCCACATGTGGCCCGCGTGCTGTCTTCCCCCTATTTGCCTTACAACTTTAGTCTCAACATTTCCCATACATTGTCTATGAAAAAAAAATTCCGCCATTTTGAATTTTTTTTCGGTCCATTGAATAGACCTTAAAATCCTGATCACCTCTTGTCAAGAAACCGTTCTTCCATCTTTTATACTTTCCGAGATATTGGCGAAATTCGTTTGGCGGCCATTTTGAATCCGCCATTTTGAAATTTTTTTCGACTCACTGCCAATTGGATGACGTTTCGAATGACATTTGGTCGAGCACCCCCCACCTATCTGCAATACCCTTGGCTGTGCTCTTCACCTGTCTCCGAAATCCTCACTCATCAGCTCTCTCCGTATTTTTCCTCCGAATGAATTTTTTTCTTTTATACGACACCATCCTTGAAAAAATTTTTTTTCATACAAAATTGTTCAGGAGAGGTGATCAATCAGTGAGTCAGTCAGTGAATCAGCACGAGTAGCTATATATATAGTAATAATCCTTCCTCGATAAATGGACTATCTAACATAAAAAAAATATTCAATTCAGACTAGTCGTTCCAGAGACTAACGCGTTCGAAAAAACAAAAAACTTAATAGTATAGATAATAATAATTTCTTGCTATTATTTTTATTATAAGTTATAAAAAATGTCATCGTATTAAATGTTGTTTTGGCTAGTTTATTAACCTTCCAAAATTTTTTGTTTCAGGTAATGCCGCGCAGTGACAGGAGCTGCATTCAGCCCCAGAGGAAGCTTGCCAAACATAAAAAAACCGGCCAAGTGCGAGTCGGACTCGCGCACCGAGGGTTCCGTACTCAAGAAGTACTGAAGCAAAACAATCAGGCATACTAATGTAGATGTAACACGACCAAAACTGTAACGACCAAAGATGTAAAACGGTAATAATTACCTTTGTTAATGAACCGCAAAACTAACTTTGTTTGTAGAGGTTTATTGTTAATATCAAAAAAACTATGCTAGTTAGAGCATTGGCTATAGTTTTCCTGTAAAATATACGTAAATTCCTATTGACCATAATTATTTGAGATTTTTCGATTGGTAAACTCCGGAGATAAGGGGGGGGGGAACGGTATTTTTTTAGACATTTTCCCCGATAAATCAAAAACTATCATGACTAAAAATAATTAAAAATCGGTTTTAGAATGTACAAAGTAAACCCTTTCATATGATACCACACACAGTACAGTTATCTCACTTTTAAATTTCAACCCTCCGATTTTCCCCCCTTTTTAAATGAGAACAAAAATAATTTCCATTTTTTTTTATTCCAGTGTCATTGGGCCACTAATATACACAACTATTCCAAATTTCATATCGATAACTCCGGTAGTTACTGAAATAATCGAGTGTGACGGACAGACAGACGGACAGACGGACAGACGGAGAAAGTCGCACCATAAGGGTTCCATTTTACCATTTTGGTACGGAACCCTAAAAATGGGATGCTACGAGTAGTTCATTCTATTCTGTACATAATATCATTTGTTGCCGTTTCATTTGATAGTTGTCCAGAAATATAAAACTCAATATGTAATAAATGCTTATGCTGCTATATAATATACCATAAATAAAATTACCAGATTTTAGGGTAGGGTTGAAGTCAAAAGTAGATTTTAGTAAATTAGCCTTTAGCTGGTAGTAAGAGAAACGTGGAAATTGCTAAATTATAAGAGGTGTGTTGAGGATTTTTTTTCCATTATGAGTTTTAATTAATTCATATTTTACAATTGACTGTTTTGTTACCTATATATACATGAATTAATCTCTATGTGAAAGATTTTGAAGAAAAACAAACACGCTTGTACGATGTTTTGGCACGATGCCTGTTTATAAATCAAAGGTTGCGTATTTCCTGATTACGAGAAGCAATATTTTTCTCTTCGGTAATGGTTCCAATGATGACTTCTCTAAGAAGATATATTTATCTTGTTCACTGAATAACCCAGATTTGTTTTATGTTCTTAGAACAAATATGCATTAAAAAAATATAATAACACTTTATTTATACTTAACTAAATTAGATTTTCTTTAAAACGAGTGAATCAGAGTTATTATATTAATTGATATTCTGAGAATCTAAACAGTGTAAACAAATAACTTTTATATTTGTAAACTCTAAGGTCGAATTTCGTTAGTGAATGTTTCACTGTAATATTTTTTAAAAGAAAGTCTTCAGCTTCAGATAGTTCGTCACGTTTTAATTTCGAAATACTTTTCCAGCCTAGGGATTAGGCCCGGTGTACACCAAAGCGGAGCGGAGCGGAGTTGTGTTTAAGTGACCAATCAGATTTCGTCATTTTGACATCTCAGAAAGTGAAGGCAGAGGAGATCTCATTGCCTCGGGTTTCATAGCCATAACGTTAGTTGTCCAGTCAGCTATACTGGTCAAAGAGCCGGCCATACGTCGCACTTCACCGAGCTGTTAACTACCTTTTATACCCGCTTGCTAGGTAGTGGGGTCAAGAAATTAGTAGGCAGTACCTAGGCATATTCTTTATATTGTTTACTTTCGATAAGGATGGCATTCGACGTATTAACAGACCGGTGGGAAATTGAAAAAAAAATATTCATTAATTTAACATAGCTGGGTCAGGATTTTTCCAGGTATGGTATATAATATCTCCGTGTTCACCTGTTAATAAAATTTTATAAAAAATATGCTTCATCTAGTTAACAGTTCAGTGAAGGTCGATGTGTAGCCGGTTCTCCTACCATAGTATGTGTATCTTTAAAGATTCATTTGTAAACCTACCTATTTACAACAATTTATTTAAAAAAATCATATAAAAATACTACAAACATCTTTACACGTTTTATATTTAATTTTTTTGCACCTGTAGTTATCGATAAAGATTTTGTTGGTCGCAAAATACCGGTTATTCTGATGACGTACTATCCCAGTATTTCGATCGAAGATTGCAATATTTCAGAGGGCATGCCATCATTTTGCAATCAGAGGAGAGTGTGACTAATTTTGCAAGTCATCGTCGACGTAAAAAGTCAGACACTGTATGCCAAAAGTTGGTACTTATATTACGAATGTGTGAAATAAAAATAATTAGACATACTAGCGTATGTAGCATTCGGAGATGTTTTAAATTAGGGTTGCATAAGCCGTACGTTACGTTACACCTTTGTCCAACGTGCCTACTTATAACTAGAAGAAGATCGTGACAAAATAGTAGTTTATGTAACGGTTACATAATGGGGGGTATTAAAACACGAGTGTGAGTTTAAAAAACGAGCCGCAGGCGAGTTTTTTAATAGTATCACACGAGTGTTTTAATACCTAATTATGTAGAGTTTCATACACTACTTTATCTACGCTCATATTATTATCATAAATCCAAATCATAAAATCATGCTAACGTTTGTCGTAAATCATTGCAACTACTAAGATGTCAGGTGGAGTGAAATTTTCTTTAGTAGGTTTCACTGCTAGACATTTTTCAGCGCAAAGTTTTGACTAAGTAACAAAAAAAATCGTTATCGTAATCGTAATCGTAGTCATAATCGTAATCGTAATCACAGGCCTAGGTGGAACGTTACGCGGAACGTGTCTAACGTGTAAAATTGTGTTGTTGTCTATGGTCAATCATGGCCCATCCATACTCTCGGCAATGACTACCAACTATATGTTGTCTGTGGATTCACTTAAAAAAATATTACATAAAAAATATTACCCCAGATACAAATACAGGAATCCAGAGCCGTGTATCGTTATGGATTTTATACAACTTTATTTAAATATTTCCATAGTAGAGCGATGTTATTATGAATAACTTTTTAATAATTATAGAAGTCTGTGAATAAAGTAGGTAATTATTTGACACATTTCGATTTCATAATTCGAACTTTAAGCAATGAGCGTAGATAAAGATATATTTCTTTATAAATAAGTTATTATACAATGCCTTACACGAGTTTGGTAGCGAGTTAGAGACATTGTAAAAAATCACTTTAGACTCAAGGATTTATTTACTTACATTAGATATACAAATGACATGGTTTAGAGCAACATCTGTACTTATAATAAAACTGTAACGGGTCGAATTCTGTACATTATCGATATTTGTTTTGATATTGCTCTGATTCTGTCTCTTTTAAGAGGATCGTCTAGCTGTACGAGCCTAGGTTAAGGTGTACTAAATCTATTGAGTATAATAGACCAATTCGTTAAACCTTCGGGGGGAGAGGAAGGGATGTGGGGGTGTAAAACAATATCACCTGAAGTGATATTTCAAGAACAAGATGTAGGCCTAGCTCTGGATTTGCATCTCTCTGTATAATACCTAATCGCGGCGTGCTTCGTCACTAGACGATAATCTTAAATAAGAATGCATTGATACAAAGTTCCACTTGTAGTGGTTTTTGTCACATGAAACATAGCGGCAGCCTTGTCTGGCTACGTAAGTGGGTGACATCCCACTGTAAAGGCGATGACAGACAGACGGTGCATCCGCTCAAACTCTATCAACTCCTTTTGTTTTACTTAAGGGGATTTATTGATTTTTTTTGTCATTCTCACTCTCACGAAGATTTGGTAGGTGCGATATGCAGCGTCGCGGAAGAATATAACAGAAAAACAACCTTTTACGTACTTACTCAAAAACTAAGCTGGTTATCTAAAATCTGTTTCGTAGCGTTTTTGGATATTATTATTACCGACACTTTAAAACAAAAATTACAATCCGCTCAAACTCTATCAACTCCTTTTGTTTTACTTAAGGGGATTTATTGATTTTTTTTTTGTCATTCTCACTCTCACGGAGATTTGGTAGGTGCGACATGCAGCGTCGCGGAAGAATATAACAGAAAAACAACCTTTTACGTACTTACTCAAAAACTAAGCTGGTTATCAAAAATCTGTTTCGTAGCGTTTTTGGATATTATTATTACCGACACTTTAAAACAAAAATTACAATTACATTCAATGTAGTGTCCGATAAAAACTAGAAAACCTGAAATTTTGGAGCAACTTTTGGGAGAACTTTCTATGGAGAAAATTTTATCCAATCGTGTTTCTGCTTCTTAGCGATTTTAGATTTAAGACCCAAAATACATGACGTGTAAATTTGAAAGTAATTGTCTTTATAGTTTTTGCATAAAACTTCATTCAAAATCGCTTAAATACGGCTTATACACCGTTAAGTAAGTTTACAAGTTTTATTTTCATTTAAACAATGCTTATGTACTAGGAGTATGTTACATAAAGTGTTTTGAAGAACAAAAAAATAATAGGCAGGAGGGATATATATTTCAAAGTATATTATATAGGTATTTCAAATTTCAATCCACGACGTCGCGCTCCGCTCTGTCAAAATCGCTTATTTTTCTTTCGATTCGTATGGAGTTTGACAGAGTGGAGCGCGCCGTCGAAAAAAAAAATCAAATTCAAAATTATATTGGTCTCCAAGCTCTACATTATAAACTGTTTCTGCTCGATGATAAGAAACATTTTTTATTTAATTTATTGAACAGTGGTACAAATTAAGTGATGAATCGTTGGTTGTTTGGACTAAAAACAACGACGCGAGCTTGATAACTTCTGCTGATATTACTGTGAACTGTCTTACACACTTCTTTCTTTGTATTCGATAAAAAGGAAAGCTCTTCGTCTGTGCTGACTTTATTGTCAGTAAATGTTGCGTGTATTATTATCATACTATCATACCCTACACCATTGAGTTAAATACATTTATATCAATGCCCTACCTACCCCCCCTCCGCCTGTGACCATTCGCGCCGCTGAGGGTTGTCAGTCCTCTCGTTTTTGGACGATACACGCCCCAAAGAATACACAAATTAGCACAAATAGAAATAAACAAATAACACATGAAAAATGGTCAAGTGCGAGTCGGGCTCGCACACTGAGGGTTCCGTTCTATCAAAAATAATTCACAATAGCATTAAACTAAACTAAATTACCCGGCCTACCAAATTCAAAAAACGAGCAAAAAATTACGTTTGTTGTATGGGCGAGTCCTTAAATATTTATTTTACGTTATTTTTAGTATTTGTTGTTATGGCGGAAACAGAAATACATCATCTGTGAAAATTTCAAATCTGTAGATGTTCGAGGGACTTGAAATTACCTGGTGACAGACAGACGGACGGATAGTAATAGGGTCCCGTTTTTGCCCATTGGTTGCGGAATCCTAAAAATTAACAAACAAACGGCCTCGCAGCCTGAACGCATACCTATACCCGTACTAATACTAATGAAATGATTTCAGGTGCCAATGTTTCTTTGTGTGTATTTCTTTATTCCGTCAAACTATCCGTTTTGGTTTTAACATGTATTTCATGCCTTTATCAGCTGCTATGTCAGGTTACCTATGGAATTGAAGAGTTTCTAAATGACAAATTCTTTGAAGGAAATACATTTGCAATATGAATCTGCCTCAAAGTTATATTAAAAAAATTGTAAGTCTTGACATTTTGAAAATAAAGTACCTACCGAATTTCTTGCCCAATCTTCTCAGAGCAATCTACTTTCCGAACGTAGTGGTAGAGTTTAACATGGTTGGTTAAACATTTCATGAGAGTATATCAAATACATAAACAAAGCGCACTAAGCATGCAACAACAGATTTGACAATAAATAATGTTTATTATTTCTTTAACACTGAAAGTCTCAACCCTATTAAAGGACCTACGAACCGGCATCGAATGAGTCACCGACAAAAATACCTTCAACAAAACGTAACTTATTTTATTATCATCCTTTTTTCAGCTACATTCCTTTACAAATTATACGTTGATATTATCTGTGAGCAGTAATAGCCCACTGGTTTAGCACTATGTCTCTTCATTTGGTTGTGGTTCCAATCCCGAACAAGCACTTTTAACTTTTCGAAGTTAGGTATACGGAAATTATGTATATATCATACAAGCCTACAAGGTGTATGACGCCCGCCAATCTATCTTGGCCAGCGTGGCCGTCCCTTTTAACATTCGGAAATTTTAGGTTGACTGCGAATCGTTCAATTTTACTTGCATTTGGCCAGTTATTTTTGACGTGACAACGTCTTATAATTCGATAGAGCCGGTTGCACGCACGAAAAAACTTGACTCATCCGGCGTTACCGGCGTTACCTCACTCATGCGGCGTTACCTCGCTCTGAGGCGTTCCATGTAAGGCTTGAAGTGCAAGCGAGAGCGCGGAACGAGCGACAAAGAAGACGTTGTCACGTTCAACTATCGTCAGTAAACCGACTTTACAGGCAACCAATTTTTTATCAGGTAATACCGACCCCCCCCTGGTAATAACGACGAAAAAAACGGAGATGGTAATCAAGTCACCGCGTTTATTTTTTCGTTATGTATACAACAAACCAACGTGGTTATAACCACGCCTTACTTTTTACAGACTATTTCGATATTTTTTTTTGATATTAAATGTGGCTTGATCTAGTGACAAATATATATTTTATTAAAATATTGTAATTATCCTATATATTCTATCGTGTAAGCATTTATTTTATTTTATTTTATTTTCTTTATTTACTGCAATCAACAGCGTTACAAACAATTATTAACAATTAACTTAGGCTATAAATAAGGCCAAATAAGATTACATTTTGATAAAATAATAAAAATAATAATAAAATATAAAGCATTGTCAGCAGATACATACTTAAACCTATTGCTGGTTATACTTTACTTTGAAAGGTATTTTTTTGTATAATCCAGCCATCAATGTTCCAGTGTAAAAGGCACAGTCATTAAAGAAACTGAGCATAACTGATCTAAACTGGCGTAGATCATGACTCATGAGAGATTGCAATTAAAGTCCAGGCCAAGCATTTAAACAACACCAATCCAGGAAACAATATGTGGACTGACCCCGTCTACAAAATTAGCGTGACTATTTTTGATCTGTCAAGTAGCGTATAAGATGGCGCCACATACGAACAACATTAACATTTGACAATAGCGTATAAGATGGCGTCCCATACGAACAACATGAACATTTGACAATAGCGTATAAGATGGCGTCCCATACGAACAACATGAACATTTGACAATAGCGTATAAGATGGCGTCCCATACGAACAACATGAACATTTGACAATAGCGTATAAGATGGCGTCCCATACGAACAACATGAACATTTGACAATAGCGTATAAGATGGCGTCCCATACGAACAACATGAACATTTGACAATAGCGTATAAGATGGCGTCCCATTCGAACAACATGAACATTTGACAATAGCGTATAAGATGGCGTCCCATACGAACAACATGAATATTTGACAATAAATCTTGGCGCTCATCATGGCGCCGTATTTCACGCAAGACTAGGCTAAAATGAATGAAAAGGCATCTCCATATTTTTGATATTTCTGTGAAAACAGTGCATGCCTATGATGCTTGGCTCCCCCACACAGGCGCGTTATTATCGGTCGATAATATCGCAAGCCTATTGCGATATCTGTTTTCAGTACATTTTGTATTAGGATGGGCATGTAGTTACTCACTGCTGCGATAATAACGCCGCAATGGAAGTAGGAGTAATTATCGCAATAACGCATGCGATATTATCGACCGATAATAACGCCCCTGTGTGGGAGAGCTTTTTGTTTGATATTTGGCCATTGATAGTTTATACATATTGCATACCAGGAAAACGTCTGTCGAGTTAGCTAGATAGTGAGATATCAATTCCCAATACATAGTTCTGTCAACAGAACCGCTCAATGCTCAACACAACTACCTACTGGGAAACTAACTAGGTAATAGTTTTGTTACTTTATTCAACAACTAGCATTAGCTACCTTGAAGGCTTGACCTCTTTTTTGTCCACAATAATTTAACTATTTAAAACCGTTAACAACGGTGAAATCGCTGAAAGATTATTATTTTTTGCATCTATTAGTGTTGCTTGTTCTTTGAAACGAAGCGAAGTAAACGGCATTTGTGTCATAAACAAGGTTGAAGGCTCTAACTAAAAGATATACCGGGGAATAGGTATTGCTTCTTTGTTATTTTTTTGGGTTCACCTCATAAAAACGAAGCCTTATAGGATTCTTTCGTTGACCATCTGTCCTCTGTCCGTTACTATCTTAAGATCGAGTAAAAACCTCTCAACCTCTCAGTTAAATTAATGGACAAAATACTGAAGTCCCTAGAAGAAGTAAAAAAAAACATACCTAATCTTCTAAATTCCAAATTCCCTGTCAAAGTTAAATTTTGCGTTTCTGTGTAGTCGAAACCTATAGAGTATTTATAATGTACATACTTCACTTTGATCTTAGGGCGAAATGCAATTTCTCAAGGCGAAACTAAAGGAAAAAATTTGAAAGTTGGAATTTTTTTTTGTTTCTGTATGTAACAAGGCTGAATCTTACACAAGTAGGATAATAGGACGACCGAATGGCGCAGCGGTAGGTATCGTTAGCGGTGGTGGTTAAACCTTCTGCGACGAAGGTCGTGGGTTCGATTCTCACAGGTGGAAATTGTTTGTTTGATGAGCATGAATGTTTTCCACTGTGTGTGTTTTTCTATGTATTGTACCTGTGTAAGACTATCTAAATTGCCAATGTATATTAAAGCAAACTAACAAACGAACTATAAAGCTTTATAAATATACAATATAAGTATAGCTTATATTGTATAAATACCAGTTACCTTGATATTTCAATCCATGATGACGCGCCCCACTATGGCAAACTCCATACGAATCAATTGAAACATATTACCTAAGCGATTTTGACAGACTGGCGCGCATCTTCGTGGATTGCATAGATACATACATAGCTTACATACATACATACATAGCTTAAAGGCTATAATGCTGTGCAAATATCATAAACTGTTAACAATGTCAACCTTAAGTCGATGAACATTAGGTTCAAAATATTTTTATGTAATACACTCATGCAAGGGATCTTGTTTGCAAATTATATATCGAATTTTGATACTCATTGTCGTGATAGTGTATTGTGAAATTTTGACTAATCTGACGCTATAATGGTATTTATGTATGGGACAGAAACATGCGTTTTGATAAACAATGCGTTTGTCTCTGAGCGTGGAAAAGTGCGAGAAACCTGGTTGTGAAAGTCATTCACGCGCGACGGAAGACCGTGTAGGGTGGCCATGTTCATGTATCTGGGAACTGCGGTTTTACGTAAAATCCGTGGCTGACAACGTGCATGGGAATACACACGGCTATGGTTGTACAGATATACAAAATGCGGTCACGTCGATTATTCCACTGCTCGGTTATTTCGAAACTTGTTTTAAACAAATTTCAGCAGTCATGATAATTTGTAATTTATTTTTATTTTATTTTATTTCAAATTATACACCAACGGTCACTATATAATCATTAAAAATAATACACTGTTTATGTCAAGTACGAGTATATAACCTTTACAGGTGTACACAGCATTACATAATAATTTTTCCGCATAAAAAAAAATAGTTGTCTGTAAAGTCGGTTTACGGACGATAGATTTACGTGATAACGTATTGGCCTCTCTATCATTGTTATATCGTGCCTCTCTATCGCTTGTTGCGCGCTCTCGCTTGCACGCACAGGCTCAGGTGGAAAGTTACGCGGAACGTTACTATTTTTCATGTGCGTTGCTGGTGTTCATCAATTTATTAAACGTTATCATGTCACAAAAAAAAAACTGTAATGAAATTAAATACAAAATATTTTAAGCTTATAACTAACTAGCTCGAGGGTAGATAATAAAAGATGAAGTGAGTAAAGGAAGGAGTGAGTGACTAACAATCATTCATTTCAGTCAATATCAGTAATTTCTTTTTTAATTATACCTAATATTATGCTTGGTTACTAATAATGCTGATGCGAATTGAATACTTTTATAATTAATTCATTACTCACATTTATGTTTAATTCTTTGTTTCCACGTTATTTTCGAGAAAAAATACAAAAACTTTAAAAATTTTCAATTATACCTACTCTAAGTAAGAAATTTCATTTAATTGACTTACTGCTCATTCGATTTTAGTGAAATGAATGTGTTAATTTGTCTTCAATATTAATCATTTAATTATTTATTTTACCAATTAGTTTTCAACTCCTGGCGTATTATATTGCTTTTGCGAATTGGATTTAAACACTACATAAATCCTGCGAAATTCATTACGACAAGCAAATTATTTGTTTATACATACCTACTACGAAATGAACTTTAATCCCATTTTTATTAAAGCTTTAATATTTAATGCGTAAAGTATTTTAATTATATATTTTTTGTAGCATTATGCGACTTCTTTGAGTTAATAATTACGAATGAATTTCAAAAAATAACTTTCTAAAATGTGTTGATAAAATATATTGTAAATGATGATAACAACTGCATATAGGTATATATTTTTTTATTTAAGTGAGTTAAGTATATATTTTTTTTAAACTATTAATAATATTAATAGATATTTCTGTCAAAATCGCTTATGTTTCAATGTCCTTCATCTGAGGTTTCAATCGATTTGTATGGTATTTGGCAGAGTAGGGTTCGTCATCGTGGATTGAAATATCTATACAAGCACCGAATTCTAAGCGGTTCTATCAGGACTCCTGTAGCGAGCCAGAAAGAGATAGAGGAAGATGAAATAACGCGACAAAAGAGAGCACAACGTTTAGGTTAATAACGGCGCACCTAGTTATAAGGCGCTATTGCGAACTGAATTGCACTTTATAGTGTCATTGCTAGAGCCGCTATTAATTTAAAACATTTTGCTAAGTGAATTTTCTGTAACGTCTGTACTGTAGTACTTACAAAACCTCTTCCCTTTTTCACCATCCACACATCCCGTGATCGTCTTTCAATGTGCCGTTATGACAACTCGTCATTTCCTATCATAATCGGCAAACTTGACGCACTCGAGTGTGTACACACTACACTGAGCATAAAATGTATTCTGTGCTCGTGTATAGTCAAGGAATGAAAAGGTTTGTCACCTCAGTGTCGGTTTTCGCTTGCACTAGCACTGCATGAGTCCATTATTTCAACATAACAGTGCAATCGACCAGTGCAAACGAAAAAATTTGAAAATCGGCGAACCTTTTCATTCCGTGACTGTACCCTGCTATGGCTATGTCGTCGCCTGATCGAATAATTGGCCAGACTGTGGTTTGCCTAGGCATTTGATAATAATACACCGCCATTTTATTATTTGCCTGGCTGTAACATGATGTTCAAAAAAAAGTCGAGGGGTCAACATGGTCAATATTAACGGCGTAGAAGCCGTATTTTAGCAATTTTGAATAAAGTTTTATGTAAAAACTTTAAAGCCAATTCTTCCTTACTTACTTACTTTCAAAATTAAACTTATGTATTTTGGGTTTTTAATCTAAAATCGCTTAGAAGCAGAAACGATTAGATAAAATTTTCTCGATAGAAAGTTCTCCTAAAAGTTGCCCCAAAATCTCAATTTTGCTAATTTTTATCGGAAACTACAATGAATGGAATTGTAATTTTTGTTTTAATGTGTCGGTAATAATAATATTCAAAAACGCTTGGAAACAGATTTTTGATAACTGGCTTAGTTTTTCAGTAATGCAGTAAAAGGTCGTTTTTCTGTTATATTCTTCCTCGACGCTACATGTCGCACCTACCAACGTATCAGTGAGAGTGAGAAAGACAAAAATAAATTCAGTAAATCCTCAACCGAGAAGCCAGCGTGGTTGTCTCCTTTGGGAACTAGTTTCGAGGGTACAGCCTTCTTACTAAAGGAATTTTGTCGTTTGATCTCGTAGGATCACTACCTTAAATCAAAGTTACGTTATTGACTTGGGGCCTAGTTAGAACTGTGTAGTATATAATTATATCGTGAAGTGGTGACCCTTTATAGCTCTATAAAAACCGTCCAATATATAGATATTTCAGTCAACGATGACGCGCCCCACTCTTTCAAACTCCATGCGAACCGAATGAAACATAAGCGATTTTGACTACAGCAATATGATATCTATTATTTATTAGTATATTTGTTGACAATTTTACAATAATACTCACTGATCCGGCAAACGTTGTTTTGCCATTAGGGATATGAAAAATTAGATAACGACCTAGAGAATATACACTGAAAATTTCATAACGATCGGTCCAGCCGTTTGGGAGGAGTTTGATAACAAAAAAAAGCGAAGAATTTTATATATTAGAGAGAGAAGATACTTATTGCTACACAGTTAGGCTGATTCGTTGCGCAAAAAATGAGCCAGCCCTTCTGTCACCAAATGTGACCATTAACTGCGGCGTTTTTTTGGCAACGTCTCCATGGCCCCAGGGTCTCCACGGCCGACGAGTTAAATATGTAAGAAATTCTCCTAATAAAGAGATACAGAGAAAGAGATGTGTCATAGGTACTTGCGACGCTTACCGGATTCCTATAATTTTATAACAAGTTCTCATTTCCGTTATCAGAATAGAATTATTATTGGTCTACATACGATATCGGATGTCTTGACCTAAAGCTCTCACTAGGTAGGTATATTTTATATTAAAGGTAGGTACGTATAATAAATAAAATAGGTACCACTGCTTAGAGAAAGTTTAGACTTAAGACCTAAGTACATTGTTTATTTATTTTAGTTGCCAAATCATCTTCAATGAATACCTACATAGCCTTTTTTTGTATCTCAGGAATCTACGGTTTCCGCAGGATATAAAAATTACTAATTGTTGAAGTCATAATTTCTTTGTTATACATTGCTTAGTGCTTGTGCGAATACTTACTTTAGTAGATACTTGCATTAATACGCAAACGAATGTGCGAACCTCGTAGACGATAATTATTTTTGAAGCTAATTTTTGGTCGGTGATGCAATAGCAGACGAGATAAAACCTGGTTTGCAGGAGGTTGCCTAGATTGTTTCAATCGACTTGATGTGGTATAATGAGTCGAATATTTGGGTACGTCCCACGCCTTGAGCGTCGACACCGGGTCTGATATCATTCTAAAGGTGAACGCGCACTTAGTATCCCCACACACGGGCCACTGGCCACAACCACGACCGAACGGCGTAGCGGTAGCGGTCGTGAGTTCGATTCCCACTACTGATAAATGTTTGTGTGATGAGCATGAATGTTTTTCAATGTCTGGGTGTTTTTCAATATGTATATAATATTTACGTATATATTAGTATGTACATATGTGTATTTATCTCTTATCGCTTGTGTTATGGGTACTAACCCATAACACAAGCTTGTCTGTGGCTGTGCCCAGCAGCCCGTGTGCGGCGACCCTTATTGTCTCATTTTGTCTCATGGTGTTGTGCAAAAGATTTAAATGTTTATGTTGTGACTGTAGGCTGAGTACACCGAACACTTTTTTCGGAGTTATATGCACTTTTATTGTATTCATCGTATTTTTTGACTATGGACATCATAGAAGTGCTTATCGGGCGATGAAGAGAGTTATGTATGGAGATTGGAGAATATCTACATGATCAAATTATGGAAATGAGAAGATCCGTAGACCGTCACCGACTTATAGGAGTGTTATTATGTCGCTGCAGACTAGGTCATATATCATCATCGGAATAGGGATGTGCGCTAGTTGCGCGCGCAAGGCCGTTATCGATAACTGAATCATCAAGGTTATGACCATGTTATGACCGTAAATATAAGAAAT
Organism: Coenonympha arcania; assembly: GCA_036785405.1. Taxonomy (NCBI): domain Eukaryota; kingdom Metazoa; phylum Arthropoda; class Insecta; order Lepidoptera; family Nymphalidae; genus Coenonympha; species Coenonympha arcania. The sequence goes on from CM072082.1 coordinate 14,126,128, forward strand.
ATATACCATTCATTAAGTATGCAGGGTAACTAATTGGTACTAATGTCTTTAACTAATTATTAAAAACTAATGTGTTTTTACGTTTTTTGTTATTTAAGAAGAGGGTTAGCAAATATATTTAGCCCATTTAGTATAACTACTTTAGTTGTGCTGTTATTCAGTATATTTAAATAGATATGAAGACTTGAGAAAAGCACATGTTGTAATTTTGTTGGTAATAAAAAAATCTAAAAAAATAAATAAACGTGTTTTCATTTCTATCACCCATTTATAAAGATACAAAAAAAACTATCGATATCACTCATCGACTGCACTAATGAACAGGAGCAGTGCCATAGGAAACAATAGACGAATGACGCCCGAATGGCGTAGCGGTAACAAACCTGTCGTCTGCGTCGGAGGTCGTGGGCTCGATTCCCACTACCGGTAAATGTTCGTGTGATGAGCATGAATGTTTTCCAGTGTCTGGGTGTTTTTCAATATATTATACATATTTATGTATATTAATATGTATATATAATTTTCAGATATCTAGTACTCTTACTTTGGGACTAGAATGCGATGTGTGTAATGTCCTGATATATTTATAATAGAATGATTTATGACCGAGTCTACAGTGAAATAAAAACACAACTATATTGTTCCACGTATTGCGAAGTTGAAGTGGTAATTGTCGGGGCACTTAGCTCAAAAGCGCAGTGTTGGCAGACCTCCGACCAGATTCATGTGGTTTGATTCATAATTAAAGTAAATAGCATTAATGAAAACACCGCATAATAGCGAATGGCGAATAAGGTTTTATTTTATTTAAGAATAATGTATAATATTTCATGTGTATCTCGGAAACCGGTCTACTGATTTGGATGATTTTTTTTTTCATTTTAATGGGGTTTCTCTTTTTAAATATACTTACGTGTTTGTATTTCTTATGTAAATGAAATTTCCAAAAAAAATCCACTTGGCAAAACTCAGTCGCCCAGGTTCTTTATAAAAGCTAACCAAAACACGAAATATGTAAGTGCACGCAACGATACAAACATGCATCTCGCTGATAAATATTCCAAGGAACCATTATGTTCCTTACTTACACTGTTTATACTTATAATATACGTTAGTTAATCGACAAAAAAACCGACTCGAACTCACATCATAATATGATCATACTACTGTTGAATACATCCTTTGCAATTAAAATTTAAGACTTATAATTATTATGGTATTCTCATGGATACCATTATTTGAAATGAGACCATAAAGGAAGCGTCAGCTTTCTAAAAAAAAAAGAATCATCAAAATCGATTCACCAAGCAAAAGTTATGAGGTAACAATCATAAAAAACATACCTACAGTTGAACTGAGATCCTCCTTTTTTGAATTCAGTTAACGATTAGGTACCTATTGTTGGCGGACGTCTAAACCCTTAACTATTAATTTTTCTAATATTTAACATTCACGTGCCAAGTTTTGTCACCAAACTCCTCCGAAACGGCTCGACCGATTGTTATGAAATTTTCTGTATATTATGTTCGGTAGGTCTGAAAGCAGGTCGTATGCTGTTTTTTCTATCTCTGATGGAAAAACAACGTTTGCCGGCTCAGCTAGTTTATAGCTTTTATTATATTATTGCCATTAGTTTCAATTAAAATTTTAATATAACGCTCTAATGAGTATCGCTCAAGACCACGAACCAGTAAAGGCGTGAAAGCTACCACGAAATTTTACCAATAACCAGGTCATGAATATCGCGACTTGGCATTTTTCAGAGCAAAGTTCGCCTTAAAAACTCTCTGAAAACATCTGAGTGCAATGAATCTAAAAAATATATTAAAAAAATTGCTGTTAATTTTAAAATACTTTAAGGGTTGTTGAATATACTTCGCTACAAGTTTTGAGTTCATTTTATTTTAACAACCGAACATACCGTTAAGTTTAGAGAGGCATGCGCCCTATACCTTCGTGTTCTAGCCTCGACTGGGGCCGTTGACCTTTGTAGTAAAACGTGGGTCTGGACTGTGATATAGTGGGAGGTATTGTGCATTGAGTAGGTAACGTATCTGTGGGTTTGAACTGATGCGAAGATGAACAAAAAGTTAAGGTCTTTTTCCTTGATTCAACACAATGACTGCTTCGTTATGGTTCTGGCTTCTTTGTTATTCAAGGTGTGACATAATTAACGCAGTCTGAAATTAGTTAATTGAATTCAAAATCTTTTCTTTGCCACGTAAACGAACGTAACGTTAATTAATCTGTAATTTTATTTTTGAGTAAATTTTTATGGTTCCGTATGTACCTACCTAGTTAATTGAATTCAAAATCTTTTCTATGACACGTAAACGAATGTAATGTTATCTACCCTGTAATTTTATTTTTGATTTATTTTTTATGGTACTGCACCCAAGAATCAAAGACCTATTACTGTTACTAAGACTCGACCGTCCGTCGGTCCGTCTGTCACCAGGCTGCACATCTTGCTAGTTAGACAGTTGAATTTCACAGGTATTTCATAGGTAGATATGTGTTTCTATTGCTGCTATAACTATAACAACAAATACTAAAAAGAAGAATAAAACAAATATTCTTCAATACAATAAACGTGATTTCTTGCCGTTTTTATAGATACTAGTATACATACCCTTCATGCGCGATTCAGACTCGAACTTTTCATGAAATAATCAACCGGTTTTCATGTTTTATTGCCTACTCAGCACCTTCCTACTGTTAATGTTGGAAAGTTGGAGTGCAACGTGAAATGCAAAATTTCTTTTCTAATTCTTCCAGACATGTTACGAAATGGAGAGGTATCTTCAAGAGGAGCCGCGGGGGAAACGCGCAGATCTAGATCAAGAGGAAGAGTGGGCCACCTCGTCTCCACCATCACCGCCGTCTCCTCCCTCCCCTAGGCCTCTCATCGTCACAGTCGTGAAGAGCGAACCTCCCAGTGACTCTGACGAACCAAGAGGTGAGTAAACCGGTGCAGCATCTAGAGTATAAAGATAAAAATTTAGAACAGTAGAGATATTTCAATCCTTGACGACGCGCCCCACTCTGTCAAGATCGCTTATGTTTCATTTGATTCGTATGGAGTGGGGCGCGTCGTCGTGGATTGAAATATCTATATATTTCTTTTTACACTCGACACGAAGATTCACGAGAATGAGACGAGCAAGACCAGGGCCCGTTCCACCATCTCTTTATGGAGAAATGTTACGTATTGTTATAATATTTTCATACTAACATAGTTTGAAGATGTCGAACAGTACTGTAACATTACTGCTTTCAGAGATATTGCTACGGCCCCTATTAGGCGGTTGTGTAAGAAAAACGTATTCATCGTGTTCGTAATTGTAAAAAAAAATATATCGCCTGATTAGTTGGAATAAATGTAAACAACAGATTCGGCCAATCACCTGACAGAATTTGTTTACTATTAAGATAGCACATAATAAGTTTTTCGTACCCAATTGCTCCTCTGATGTTATGTGATGCGCCTGCTCATGTCAGATAATGTATCTAAAACCATGCCTTGGCATTGCTATTTGCAATATTATACGAGTTACGACGCTATCTGAGCCTTCAGTACTTATAATTAGGTCTTCTTGTGCCCAGTAGTTACGTTACGCAAACTGTTGTTCGCGGCACATCTGCACACCTTCTCATAGATTTATATAAGTCCGTCGCTAGGGACTTCTATGATTTTACTATAAGAACTAGGGCATGCACCCGGGATTTCCCGGTTCTTAAAATCCCGGGAAATCCCGGGATTTTTAAGGTGTTAAAAGAACCGGTTCTGAATATGACTTCCCGGTTCTCCCGGTTCTTTAAAAAAATCCAATTATTACGTATTTTATCCAAAATTATTTTTTTGTTTGAAAGTATACTTTCCAGATGGTTTTATAGTCATCAAGTCAGGATCTGATGTTGGGATCCTGGAAAAATCGAGTGAATTCTTCAAATTTTATAAGAACACTTGAATGTTTCGTACAATCATAGTCCTTCCTAATACCTACTCCATGTGCGAAGTAAAGACGATAATATTATAAAAAATCGCCTGACGTCAAATTGGTATACATTAAAAATTATTTCACTCTTTGTAGTTGCATTTGAAGTCGGTTTTTTGGAAATAATTTTCTATTTCATGTTTACTACAAATCGTAGTAGCCCCTTTTGTAGGAATATTAAAAATAATGCTTTTAATTAAAATTTTAAAACTATTTTACCAAGAACCGGGAAATCCCGGGTACCCGGTTCTGAGCTCGGTGCAGAACCGGGAATTCAAAATTAAGAACCGGTACCGGTTCTGCATGCCCTAATAAGAACAGGTGCGTGACGTTTGATAAATATTGTGTGAGATATAAAATACTATGATACGGCACGTCTAGGTGCCCGCTCACCTTAACAATGAGCTATCCATATCCACTAACAATGGGTGCGCCTATTGGCTGAAATTGGAACATAATTCATTGATTAACCACTAGTTTTATAGATATGGCCACGGCATGCTTATCATGATTGATGTCATTGGCATTTACAGCACCACGAATCGACAGTTTATATCCTCCATCACATTATTAGATCCTCAGATGTAAAATGTATTTCTATCATATTATAGATAGGCTTGCGCTTGACGACATCCATTCCTCGTCATCTTCGTCCTTTTACCACATAATATGGAGTATCAGCTGTTAACGTCCAATCCACTCCTTTCTTACGCATATCGTCTTTCACGAAATCCATCTATCTCTTCTTTGAGACCTTCCTTCTCTTTTCGTCTCTACACATGCATTGCATACTCTACATTCCTGATGAAAAGATCTAGGGTGGAGTCCGTAAGACTACAAAATGCGTATTTACCCCTCCCTTGGTCTGTACCTAGATTATATTATTTGGCTAAGAACACGGAAACTTGAAGTGCCGTACCCTACCGGTCCGCTTTTCGTAATTTTTGGATGTCAATCACGTACGGATGACACCGTTTTCGATTTTGCCGTTCGGTAGGAACAAGGTTGTGAAGTTCCTAAGCTTACAGAAACCGTCTAGGTGCCTAAAGCATAGGCGAAATGATTAGAATTCTTAATATACCGCTTTTAAAATGTCTCGTAACCAACAAAAAACAAACTCTTAGTTTTTATAGGTGGTTGGTATTTTTTACGCGATATGTATCATTTTATATGCTGTACCTACTAGTGATTGTTATTTTAAAACACATGAAAAGTCCGAAAAAATAAAACGTTTCGCTGGTCACTTCCATAACAATTTTTTATTAAAATACAGAAATGCACATTCATGTAGTTTTTGTACCTTTCAATTTGTACAATAAAAATCAACACTCGTAGTAACTAACCATTTTGATCCCACCTAATCGAATCATACGTTGTTAAATGAAAATAGAATGGCTAGGCCTCGCTTTTATATTTTACTAGCCGACCTGACAAACGTTGTTTTTCTATAAGGGATTTAAAAAATAATAGCTTACGACCTATAAACTCTCAGACATTTTAAACACACAAAATTTCGCAACAATCGCGGTCGAGCGGTCTCGGAGGAGTTTCGTAACAAAAAAAGTTGCAAAGTGCTCATTTCAAGAATTTAGTTCGAGTATCGAGTTTGACGTGATTACTCACGATTTTTATGTAAGCTGACTCAGCAAACGTTGTTTTGCCATGTAATTTTTTTTCTCACTTATGAGTCATGAGTATGAAAAATTGCTCACGACCTCCTCCAAGACCTACCCAAGGTACACAGAAACTTTCATTACAATCGATCGAGAAGACCCTCACACTCCAAAATTAAAATGCCTGTAACTTTGTAAGTCTTCGTTGGATTTTAATATGTTTTTCAGTGTACTTCATTATTTTTGTCCTAGTTTATAATAAATAATTTTCATTAAACACAAAAGCAGTGTAAGTATACCTACCGATAAAAAAACCTCAGAATATGGTCATACAAACGATTTACGTAAACCTTTTTCGTACAAGCAAACAGTAGCGCCATCTGTCAAAATTCTAAATGCGGCTGCTGAGCGAACTACAGCGTGGGCTTACTGTTGGTGGCAAAACAAGCATTTATGCCACCGGTAAACTGGCGACATTTTTTCGCTCGGTCCACCCTTATACCTTATACAGGGTCATATTATAAAAAAAATTGGTTGTCTGTAAAGTCGGTTTACGGACGATAGATTTACATGATAACATCATAATCATTATTTTATGTTTGTATGATTATGATTTTTTTTAAATAATAATCATAATCATAGTCATAATCATAATCATTATTTTATGTAATTTTTATCGTGCCTCTCTCTCTATGGCTTGTTGCGCGCTCATGCTTGCACGCGCAGGCTCAGGTGGAAAGTTACGCGGAACGTAACTATTTTTCATGTGTGCTGCTGGTGTTCATCAATTTATAAAACGTTATCACGTTAAAAAACCAATCGCTCTCGGTTTGTAGTTGTTTACATTAACCCTGACAACTTTTGTTCTACGACTTTTCCAAATTCAGTTTTAATTTATTTCATACAAAAAATGTTATTTCTGTAAAGTGACCGTTGCGGTTTCGAGTCGCGAGTTCGCGCGCAGGCCGCCGCGCCGCGCGCCGCATCGTTGCTTCTTGCCGCTGTTACAAAAGAGTAAGAACAAGTAGAATATCTCTGTAATATATTGAAACCCTACTTCCCTATCCCTACTCCCTTACTAATATATAAATGTGAAAGTGAGTTTGTTGGTATGTTTGTTTTTCAATCACGTCGCAGCCACGCAACGGATCAACTTGTTTTTTTTGCATAGATATAGTTTAAGACACGGAGAGTGACATAGGCTACTTTTATCTCGGAAAAATAAACCTATACCTGTGGGATTACCTTTCAAAGCCTAATTTTTCATTCTTTCACAACATACATAATATACGTAACTTTACTAACAATATATTATGTTGAACCCTAGACTCCATTTACTCGAAACTGAAAATGGGTTATAAATACTTTAGACTCAATAGTCATACCACACATAGTACAATATAATACCATTCAAACCTAGAGTTACCTACCTAGAGTATTTATATCCAAAAAATTGGATATAAATACTCTAGAGTCCATATCGAGACTGAAAACAGTAAATAGGTCATGAAAATAATTTCCAATACTCAGTGTGTTTTTTTGCCTGACTGAATGTTTTTGGACCATTTGGACAAAATATACTCTGTACTTACAGTAGCTTACATCCAGGGCATCCAGGGAAAAGATCCTCATTTGTAGCGTTAAGATGTCCTTGTGTATGTCCTCTCTATGTTTGTGTCTTTATGTATCTTTATATATATGTACAGAATAAATAAATAAATAGCTTAGTAAAAACAGCAAGTATTCTATAAAATACGCGCTCAGTTTGCTAGCCACATAATATGTTACAAATTACCAGGATCTAATACAATTCTAACGTCTGTCGCTTTTAATCCAGCTCAGTTAATTTTTTCAATATTTATATTTTTCTAAAATCAAGCGGGCAAAGCCGCGGGTAAATGCTAGTATTTGATATTTCAAAATATCGAGTAAAAAAATCGTGGACCAGAAGTTGTTACTTTTAATTTTAATGTAAACAAATACAAGCCGAGAGTGATTTGGTAATTTTTATACAACGTGCAGGTTAATTGTCATAATTTGCAGAAAGCCATAAGTAGGGTACGATGTATAGATGCATGAAAAAATGTCACATAAAATCAAGCTCATATCCTAAGAGATCTACCTATATGGAGTTCAAAAATGTACCATAAATTTTAAGTGACATCCCTTAAAACAGCTCGTTAAATATAATTGAACTGGGAAGAATGAAAAGTGTATTACGCTGGGAATAATGAAAAGTGTACATCACAGTAAGGGTTGCTAAAAATGTTTTTTTTTTTCTGAATTAAATAATAAGTTTTGTATTGAAAATAGAATAAAATAATTGTGTCTTCTTATCTCCATTAATGTGTTTCTAGGATCAAGTAAAAAGGTTAGCTGCCGGCACACTATTCGAATTAGGGCCGATGTTTTAATCGCCAGATAAACTATCTGAGGAATAAATTTGAAATATATGCCATACAAAATCTGTCAAAACATCATATTTATTTCCCAGTAAACGTTTATCTGACGGTTGAAAAATCAGCCTTTAACCATGTATAAACCTTAACCTTAACCACAGAACACTAAATAGTACCAGAAGGTTCACTCCGCACGAAAATTTAAAGAAATAGCAACTCTAGCGCTGACACAAAAAGTGCAATTCAGTGCGCAATAGCGCCTGGCCCCGCCCTCAAAATCGACACGCAATGTTGTGGTCTCTTTCTATCGCCCAACTTTATCTCTTACGACGAACTAGGGCTGCCGTAGTCAGACGGCGTGTAAAATAGACCGTCAAGAACTAGCGCGTACAACTCGGCCGGCGAGCGGCAACCATCTGAAATATAGTAGTCCGAAACTCTACTTGTAGCCGGGACGGTCACGTGATAAGTGAGACTGGCCTGCCTTAACTTAACCCTGTATATTGTATGTTTCAGACGAGCCGCCCAGCCCCGCGCCGGTGCGCCGCCACATACCGCGCCACCACCCCCACGCGCACCCCGCGGACCCGAGGCGCCGCGTGCACCGCTGCGAGTTCCCCGCCTGCGACAAGGTCTACACGAAGAGCTCGCATCTCAAAGCGCACAAACGCACACACACAGGTGAAGCCATACTCCTCTTCTATGGAGGGTCATCATCATTTCAGCCTGCGGACGTCCACTGTTCGACAAAGGCCTTCCCAAGCGCGCGCCACCACACCCTGCCCTCAGCTTTGCTCATCCAGCCGCTTCCCGCCACCCGCGCCATATCGTCAGTTGACGAGCTGGTGGTCGTCCCACATTACGCTTACTTGTACGCGGTCTCCACTCAAAGACTTTCCGGCTCCAACGGCCATCGCCCCTGCGACAATACCCTGGAGGGTAGGACAGGAAAAAATTACCGTCAGAATCTGTTACAATGATAGCGCTAGCGTGCAATGAAAGAAAGCCCCTTCGCATATAGCGTCGCAGCGTAAACGTATCGTAATCCGCGCGAACTACGTGAGCAATACTGACAGAAAATCTATACTTATTTTAAGAAATATTTGAAATTGGACTTTCAAAAAAAAATTCATCCGCGGCACCATCTCTTCGTCCTTCAATTGATATGTTAACATTATCTTGATGAAAATGCCTCATATCATTGCTACCTTTAGTAATAGTATCTGCTCTTCTCTCTGCTCTATATATTGGGACGTAAAATGATTTGGATTATATGCAGAACGTAAACGTTTGTGTCTTGTGGCTTCAATTTTATATTAGAACTGTACAATTCTCGTTTCAGGTGAAAAGCCCTACAAGTGTTCATGGGAAGGCTGCGAATGGCGGTTTGCGCGGTCAGACGAGCTGACGAGACACTACCGCAAGCACACGGGGGCGAAGCCGTTCCGCTGCCGCCACTGCGAGCGCTGCTTCTCGCGCTCCGACCACCTGGCGCTCCACGCGAAGCGTCACGCGTAGCCCGAGATTCCACCGCCCCCTCCCAGGAAGAGGAACCGGAGCAAGCGCCCGCGAAAACTGTTAACGGTTCCCAGTGTGCGCTGAATACTGTCGCCAGTGAATCCCGGGCGCGCGTCTCCCCCTCGATATGTGTGGTTCCGTTTATAGATTCTGTGCGCGGTGGTCTCCAGTTGGACATTGTGATTGCGTCAGCGTTCGTTCCGCTTGGTGTATGTTCGCCGCGAGGCGCGCGCTTGTGGGGGTGGGTGTTTTCAAAGCGTTGCAAGCCAAAGAAATATCGCTGCGTACGAGCACGCGGCCGAGTCAACACTCATTGCACCTAATGATTTAAACTTATTTTTATTTGATCACATTGAACGATAAAATAGTAGTTTATGTAACGGTTACATAATGGGGGGTATTAAAACACGAGTGTGAGTTTAAAAAACGAGCCGCAGGCGAGTTTTTTAATAGTATCACACGAGTGTTTTAATACCTAATTATGTAGAGTTTCATACACTACTTTATCTACGCTCATATTATTACCCAAATCATAAAATCTTGCTAACGTTTGTCGTAAATCATTGCAACTACTAAGATGTCAGGTGGAGTGAAATTTTCTTTAGTAGGTTTCACTGCTATACATTTTTCAGCGCAAAGTTTTGATTAATTAACAAAAAAAATTGGTTGTCTGTAAAGTCGGTTTATGGACGATAGATTTACGAGATAACGTCATAATCGTAATCTTTATCGTAATCGTAATCGTAGTCGTAATCGTAATCGTAATCATAATCACAGGCCCAGGTGGAACGTTACGCGGAACGTTAGACATTGTGTTGTTGTCTATGGTCAATCATGGCCCATCCATACTCTCGGCAATGACTACCAACTATAAGTTGTCTGTGGATTCACTTAAAAAAATATTACATAAAAATATTACCCCATAGACATTGTGTTGTTGTCTATGGTCAATCATGGCCCATCCATACTCTCGGCAATGACTACCAACTATAAGTTGTCTGTGGATTCACTTAAAAAAATATTAGGTACATAAAAAAATATTACCCCATAGACATTGTGTTGTTGTCTATGGTCAATCATGGCCCATCCATACTCTCGGCAATAACTACCAACTATAAGTTGTCTGTGGATTCACTTAAAAAAATATTAAATAAAAAATATTACCCCATAGACATTGTGTTGTTGTCTATGGTCAATCATGGCCCATCCATACTCTCGGCAATGACTACCAACTATAAGTTGTCTGTGGATTCACTTAAAAAAATATTACATAAAAAATATTACCCCAGATACAAATACAGGAGTCCAGAGCCGTGTATCGTTATGGATTTTATACAACTTTCTTTAAATATTTCCATAGTAGAGCGATGTTATTATGAATAACTTTTTAATAATTATAGAAGTCCGTGAATAAAGTAGGTAATTATTTGACACATTTCGATTTCATAATTCGAACTTTAAGCAATGAGCGTAGATAAATGAATTTTACGTAAAATCTCTTTATATTTCGGCCTCTATCGTTATGGTTCTTTGTTGCATTAAGAGAACGTTTTATATGTGCCGTTGTTTATTGTGTAAAAGATTTTTTCTAAGCTTTGTGTACAGAGAGGTTTGATTTACACCGGCCGGTCGCCAAGCGGCCAGGCCGACAGTTGTGCCATCGTTGGCGGGCGCCCGCGCCGCCGTTGCGCAGGCGCTCCCGCGCGTCTTTCGTCAACCTGCATTTTGAAATTATGTGAAACATTATTTATTGATTAGCGGGATGTTCGGCAGATATTCCCACCGACGCCCAGCACAACCTTTTATTAGTCGTAAGCTTAGTAGGATGTGCGTCGCGCGTTACCTGATGTTGAGTTGATTTCTCAAAACAGTTGCTGTGAACTTTGTTATTTATCTTACGCATAATTACGTGTTAAAATATTATTTATGATTAAAACATACCTACACTTGGTAGGATAAGTGTCATATTCCTGAACGTTATTATTTCGATCATTAGCAATTGTTTTCAGAGATTGGCCCATGTTTTACTTTATATTTAATGTTTATTTTTAAGATACGCATACGCTGCGATATATTTACTTTTAAGCTTTTTCTTTAACTCTCTCATTCCGTTGGTATAAGATGAACCGTGTTTACGGTGTTGTGGGTGCCGTAAGAATGTTTTTTTTTGTATTGGTGAGAAATAATTATATTCAACACCTTTACACACTTAGTCTTCGCATTAATAATAACGAATAAACGCAACTTACTTAGGTAAATTATTAAATAATTTAAGAGACTTGCTAAGTGTGTAGAGGTGTGTTAATATCTATTAATTATTATAATTAAACAAGTTGATTCTTAAACACAGTCGCTATATTAGGTTATTTCTCTTGTGTATGCCCTCGTCTAGAAATGGGCGATACTATCGGCGATGCACGTCAGAATCGGTGACAAGTGATTTACATTTCATGCGATTTACAAACCACGTGCAGTGCAAGGAATTACCTTTTTTCAACAAGTTTTTTTGTTGCTAAAGTATTTATTTTATTTCATACGTAACATATTATATATTAGGTATGTATAAAACTAAACCAAAAAATTATAATATATTTTTATATTTGTAATTTTTATTAATCTTTTAATTTTATTTTTTAACCTTTACCAAATCACCGATCTGTGGAGCAGGCGTTATCTTCACTACGTACTTCATGAATACATCTAATCGCCCATTCGAAACGCCGATCACAGCGCCCGCCGGGCCAGTCAATTTTTTTGTGTTAGGTACCAGTCGTGTCGCGACGATTTAACGCTTCAGAGATTGCCATAAATAAAAGATTATTCGCTCCTACCTGCGATCAAAGAGTGAAGTTTACTTTACTGGGAATGCTTTTATCAAAATTTGGTGGGAGAGCTGATTTAAATTCGTAATTTCCGCAAAAATCGAAAAAAAACATCGATTTCCTGTGGACAGTAACATGTTTATAGTATCAGATTAATTCCTTGAACGAGCAAAAATACCTTTCGCTAATCTATTTAATTTCGTTTTGATTTATTTTCGGTATCAAAGCCTTTGAAACTTTGTTCAGAGTTTCCAAGGTTTTTATACTATATAATAAATTCAAAAAAAAATGAGTCATTAACTTCAGATATTGCTAGGAGTTGACTAAGGCTCGGTTGCTTGACTTGACTTTAATCGAAACGTTTTAGTTAAATATGGCGGCATGACTCTTATGTCTTTCGAAATAAGGGTCAGCCCGCCATACTTAACTATAACTTTTCGGTTAAAGTCAAGTCAAACAACGGGATCTAAATAAATCTTATAATTTCATTACAAAATTTAATTTTTATAATATTTTGAATAATATTATTTTTATAATGCTTTCAATTTTATTATATTAATTTTAATTGTCTTTTACACTTTTACAGCTCTTAAAAATGTCATCACAATAAAGACTTTTTGTCTGAAATTAAATATAGTTTTTATTTTTTATATACCTTATGTATAACTTAATAATCATGTGACGAAAAACGTAAACCTCAAAACAAATGCGGAAAGCTAAATAGAGACAGACGGATTTTTCAACCAATGGGCGCGAACTTAAGTTAAAATTAAATAATACTGCCTCAGCAAGAATAAACGTTTGATTTTATATTTTGTTTTGTTTAATTTTCATATTTTAATAATTTTCTTTAGTACATGAAAACAAATGTGAAGCAGTTATAATTATATTATTACAATTATAACTATGTTGGTTTTTTCTTGACTGTAGTCAAATTATATAATTGTTGGCATTTAATGATTTTTTTAACATTAGGTAGTAAATGATTATTGTAAGCTTATAGTATGAGCTTAAGATTTTATTCAAATATCTTAAGTTCAACATATCATGTGAAAGCTATATTATTGAGTAATTTTTCAACGTGCAGTAGTAAGTTTGACTTTTATAGTAACCATTCGGATTTCTGACGTTCAAAGTACACAGTTTTGTACACACGTTTGTAAACAATATTTAAGTATTCTTTTTTAACTCCTGTTTAAAAAAACTTGATAGGTACATAATATTTAGTATAATTATTATGTATTCATTAGTAAATCCATTGGTGTTATTTGTTAGAACTGTTATTGTAAACTAAAAGTAGGTAATCACTGTAATGGAATTGCTAAATATTTATGAATTTAATTGTGATTATTATCACATTAAAAATTAATAAGTAACTGAATATAACATAATATAGTTATGCCTGAGATTCGCTAATACATATATATTATTATATTACCTATGTAATCGGATTCATTTGATTTTATACATAAAGAAGACATATTTTGGGACTTGTAACAGAACACAACAAATACTTGTGACGGTTGATGACCTATTTTACATTTCTTCCTTTCAACCTGGATTTTTTAACATAAATACTAATATTCCAAACTTCGTCTAAGCTTAATGAAATCAGAACCTAAAATTTTGCAAGATCAAAGTAATGAAACCTTATTTTTTACAATTTTCATTAATATTTTTATGGATATGTTAAATAAGGATATTTCGCATTACAACTCTCATATATCAAAAGATCAATTTATAATCTTTATTCATTCAAGCAATTTATTCATATATAAGCATTTTACTAAATAATTAAAAAATGTTTCTTAAGCATACCTATAAAAAAATTATACACAATTTTACAAATTGTTCTACTTTTTGCTTAATTGAAACTTACTAAGAAAATATGACTTTTTTGGTAGGTACTTATTTTCCACAAAATATAATCTCCTGTATAAGTAAAACACTGTCCGATAATATATGGGTTACTGTGATTAATATAATTTAGTAAATCACAATATTAAAAAATATTGAACATAACCTAACCTGCATCACAATTCATTTTACAAGGGCATGTCTTTATAATAATAGTATATACAGTAAAAAGTTTTTGTCTTAGAATAATATCTCAGTGTTAATATATTAAAGAACGATATATGTATATATTACATACACAGCATAATGTGCATGTAACGCAAATTTTTTAGTAACAGTAGCTTTATATATTTATTTTGTGGGGGTTTTTTGCTCCTTGTGAATTTCGGACAGGTGTTTCACTCCCTACAGGCTACATCTATACCGAACTTACTCAGAACGGTATGTTTCAATATGTTCAAAATATTTTTGTCGAAATAAATTACATGAAATGTCACCATTTAAATTAATTGAACAAGAATGAAATAATTAAACATTTTTCTAGCTAATAGACTTAAGTATTACAAACCCAAAAATAAACATCACCGTGTTATGATAATGTAATTAAACAATGCAGGCTGTGGTAATTTATAATATAATATTAATGCATCGTATTTAGATTCATGATTATATAAAATAAAAATTGGATACTTAAGTTCGTATCCAACGGTATCCTTTTTTGGGATGCGTTTTAAATAACTTAGAAAAAATATAAGTACAACGACAGCAGAACAGTTTACTGCCATGACTTTAATATTATTATCAGCTAAGTATTCAAGGATATCGTATCTTTAAATATTGGAATTTGGAACTCCTTGTTTTTATTGTGAATATTCCTACGTGAAAGAACATCCCGGGGGCCAATGATGTAGTCTTCCCGAATTGAAAAGTGTGATTTTTATCTCGATGCGATCTCAAGAATAGTGTGTCACATTCTTAACACTTAATTAATCGCTTAGCCAATCTTTCTACAGTCTCCGATAAGCAGCACGAACTTATTGTAAATGTTAATATATTATATATTTAAGGGTTGGTATTACCTCAAATTGCTAAGCAAAATCCCTTTTCTACAGTCCGTCAAAAAAGTAATGAATTTAATTCACAGAAACAATAATTTTTCTCTGCCTGATGCGACTGATTAAAAAGTATGTAAATACAGAATATTAGAAAGAATTATTAGTATAATTTTTGATTACTTGACTATCCACTAAAAATGTACTTTACTCTGACTTTTTAATAATTGTCAACTCTATTTTATTTATTTCATGACTTTTTTGACAGACTATAATATGTCAAAACTTGTAATTTATATACGGCAAAGTTCGGGATTCTTAAGTCATCATTACTGTTAAGCACATTTTGGAACGAAGTTCCTTACGCGATAAGGAAAAAAGTTGCGAAAGGGGGCGAAGTTGCGAAAGACGGAAAAAATTAAGACGAAAAGTTTTAACGACACTTTTTGCTATAGTAAGCTATTGTAAGTCGTGCGGCGTGCGCGCATTTCTCTGTCTGTCTAACTCTTTCTCTCTCTCTAATACTAATTAATCGAAAGGAACTTCGTTCCATCCGGGTGTCCCTTGACACCTCACAAGTTTTTTTTTAAAGACAGGAAATGCCTGATGGAGTTAGGTACATGCTTGCCCGCGTGAGAGCGATATCGATGAAATTCAGATTCAGGCGACGCGGACGTTCGTCACTAACTTTTGTCTCGCGAAGGCCGTCATGGGGACCGGTTGAAGACAACATCTTCCTCTCTTGTTTCTTCACTTTAACAGGTTTCGGCCCAAGTAGCTGCGAAATTCAAAGTTTATTTAGTTTTTCGCAAATAGTAAGCTAAACATACATATTAGGCTTATCACAAAGAGTTATGCGAGCAAAAATTTATGCATCTACGCGTATTTTATCAAAACTTAGCTCAAAGTTCTCATTCAAGTTTATTTTTCTGCAGTTTCCCGGATTTGGAGCTATCAGGAACCAACATGAAGTAAATGAGTATTTTTGACCAAAGTTTTAACGCAAAACATGTAGATGCATAAACGTAATGCTCGAAAAACTCATTGCCTAGTAAGCTTAAGATCCATAATTAGTCCAATATTTGTGAAAAACTAAAAAAAGTCATTTCCGCTCACTTATTAGTATGTTACCCAAAATAAGTTTCCATCGCATCCTTGCAAGGGGTTTGTACTTCGGAACAGTGAAGTAAACAATTTTTTGAGGTATTACCTACATTCTTATAATTTATTACTTTTAAAATAAATTTAAATTAAAATTCATGAAAAAACTGTAAGTATTTGTTTCTAGAAAATACTTTACACCTCACAATAAGTACTGTTTTTTGTGTAAATGCAGTACAAATTCAAGTGCTTGTTGAGACTGCATTCAGAGGTTTTTAAAACTATGTATTTTGTTAAACACCTAAGTAAAACCTTAGATCTCAACAAAGTCGTGTTAGATCAATCGATGATAAAATAAATAAATTAGACCACATACAAAACGATATTTGCCAAATGTGTTGGATAAGTAATCTAGTATCTACTAAAATTAATATTATTAATTCCCTAATTTTCTACAAACTTTTCAACATATAGCTAGGTTTAGGAACTTTCAAATTACAATATTATCATACATACAATTTATAATAGCTTTCATCGTACATTTACAAAATCTTTGAAAAAATATTATTAGTTGGTTCATTTACGTATATCTATTTTAATATACTGTAATTAATAAAAAATAACCTAATAATAGATTCTGACTACTGGACTAACATATAATACGAACCTTTTCTAAATGAAATGTAAGTATTAGGTATACATACAAATACCTACACCTGATGAAGAATAGATACCTACTTGACTTAAATGATTACAAATTTATACTGGTATAAAATTTTGTGTACTGTTTTGTAACTTAAAATTATATAAATATTCTACATAGTATAATGATTACTATAAGTTTTTAAATAAAGAATACATAAAAGAAGAGTTAAGTAAAAATTTAGAGGTCGGAAATTTTGTACTTTTGGTTTTGGGTCAATAACAATCAATCAATCAATTAAATAATAGGTAATATACCGGGGTATTTCAAAATTTAAATCTAACAGGTAGGTATGGGGTGAAAACAATAGATTAAGGCGTCCTTTTTCTGCTACTACATAATATAATATCTGTTTAGCATAAAGTCAACTCTCATTTGTAGCGCTTTTATTTAACACCTTCTTTTCAAAAACAATATTGTATTTTTGATTCGACATACAGTTCAAATTTAGGGAACTTGTTAAAAAATATTTTCCTTTACCAATCCCACGTAAAGACCTAGTTAATTGTCCATCTTACTTTATGGACGGAATCAACAGGAAACTAAAATCCTTCGAGTATGAAACCTACGGGCATCAACATTCAACTAAAGTTATATGTAATTACATATTGCTCGTTTAACATTAGATTAATAAAGATCAATATGTCGATGTTTTAAATTTAGATGTTAAAATAATATTATTTGTAAGGAGTACATAAAAAATGTGATTCATTCGTTTATTCAGCATTAGCGACTTATTGTCTAATGTATCGTGTCATAGTAATGTATTGGAATGTTTGCGGTATAAAGATACCTGTGCTTAAAACGGTAAATTTTAGATGTGATTAGATATAATATAATTAATATTATGCACCATGGCTGGAATCTGCATATTAGTAGAAGCGTAGTAAAATATATAATGTGTGAGAATATGGATGTTATTTGGTATAAGTAAATTACCTACTTAAACTAAACTTAAATTTACAACTAAATTGTAGCGAATTATTATTGGAAAGGTAAAGTCGCGGCTGTGTATTTTTGAATCAACCTGTAGATAGGTTTTACACTATAGCTACATTCTACGAGTAAATGGACCTACTGATTATCAGAAGCACACTTATAACACTTTTAATTTGCTACAAGTAACTTATCTATAAAAGTAGATGTTCTGAGATAATTTTTTGTAACTTAACACAGGACGCAATAAAATATTTTTCATTTTTTTTCCAATAACAAATTATTCTACCTACTGGGCTTACTCGAAAACTAAGAACTGATTATAGCGAGAGGCCTAGTGCATTTTATCCACTACTTTGTATATTATTATGATTTATTTTATGTAATATATTTCTATCACATTCCAGTACTTCTCATTTCAGTGGGTTCATTCTTGAAATAATTAAACATCATTTGTAGTGCAATATAAACCTCAAATTTTTTAAAATTCATCAACACAATATATTTTGAAATAATTTTAACTATGTTTATCTGTTCCGTTTTTAAGTCCAATAAATTTAAGTGGGCTAGAGCCTTTACCCAACAGTAGGTTTAGGCTCTGGCTTATACTCGACAGAAAGTTTGGGCTCGGTTATAAAATTATACCGTGACTTAGTAGTATTGGCCTGAAAACCTGTCGGGAACTTTTTTTAAATAATGTGAAAGTTGTCACGGACTTATATGCAAGTATAATATTTGTTTAATATCAAGCAAGCAATTATTATTGATTTTTGTTAATGTATCTTTGAAGTTTATTATAATGTACGCCAATGTTGCTAAGCAAACTGTAAAATATTTTTTCAAAAATTAAGAAATTGCGTTTACTTGTGAAAAATAAATAAAATGCTCCTTGTTTTAACCACTTTAAAATATTTAAGAATCTGCAATTGCTATATTATATTGTCTGTTAATTAATAGTTACGTTGTCAATGTTTACCGCGCAAGTGTTCAAACTTATAAACATTACCGTTTCCTTCTTGGACAAGGCAAAGCTGAACATAGTAAGAAATAATCAGCTATGTACACATAATATACCTGTTTTTATGTCACAAATGGAACTCTAAATATTGATCTGTCTTTAAAATAATTAATCAGACAGGTATTAAATTGGTAACAATAATATTACACCGACATTTAAAATGGTAATAAGAATATTAGGTACACTTTCGTTAGGAACAATAAATAATTTGTGAACGAAGAATGTAATTCGTGTCAATCATGTAAACCAAAATCATAAAACATGCATTTTTTTGTATACTATTATGAATATTATGTTCCCACGCATGCGCTTAGATGTATAATATTATAATCATGTCTCCGTAAAATAAAAGACTTACATTTAAAAAAACGTTGCTCTTCGTATTTTTTGAATAATGTTCCGATTATATGTTCTTCCTAGCTATATCTACTTGTTGTAAGGAAGTTTTATGTCGATAACGTGAATATACAATTCGTCTCTATTTTTATCTGACAAAACGTAATGGATCAGAAAGACAGAGACTAATTTAAATCATAATACAGCTCTACATGTCATGAATCAAAAACATAGATGGCGCTGTTTCTTACGAAATACCGTACAATAATGGTTTCACCAAGTTTCACAGACTCGTGTAACTTAGACTATCAAGAATGATTGTAAAAGGCCAGTCCCATGGACCCATCAGACAGAGTCGCGTGTTGAACGGTTTGTTTTGAAAGAAATTACTTTTTTTCAAAACAAACTTCTATACTTTTTTCGTTCACTATGTAGAGCTCTTTATGTTTAGAAAAGCTAAATTATTATATTCCTTAATTTATGAGACACTCGGATAAAATACGAAGCAGCCATTTTTCATTTAATTACGCAACCATTGCATTATTGTGGTATTTTATTATAGAGACATAGATGACTGGTTTTGTCAACTACCCGCGTTTCTGGATCGATGTACATACCTGACAAATATTTAACCCGGTAATTTATAATACTAGTTATTATATATCTACCTATTTACACTTATTAAAAATAAGATGATAAAATGGAAATTAATATTATTTCCGTGATGATAATACATTTAAAGTGGGTACTGTTATTTTTTTCTGACTATAGACTTACTTAAAAATGTATTATGTACTTGTAAACCCATCAAAAGTGACGAGTTATGTAGTATAATATTGCATTTTATATTAATAAATTTTTCTTATATGTGGCTTGTGGTGTTTTCTTACTGTCGCCGCACACTTAATGGCCCCCAAACATAGCCACTTTTTTAACCCATGCACGCAATATCACAATGGTACTCTGACTAATAAGTTTTATGGCTGGTGTGTACCACAAGAAGCAAGCAGCGGCGCGGCGATGAGCAGCGGGTGGCGGCCATCAGCGTCACTGTTGCGGATAGTCCTTAATAAATATATGAGCAGGTGAAAATAATATGTATAAGGCGCGTTTCGTTGTGATGTTTTCTTACTATCGCTGCACACTTAATGGCCCCAAACATAGCCACTTTTTAACCCATGTACATTGTACATTAACACACACATTACCACAATGGAACTCTGACAAGAAGTGAGCAGAGGCGCTGCGATGGTGTGGCGGCCACCAGCCTCACCGTTTGCAGCTAGTTCATGATGTATGAAAACTACAGAAAATATGTTGCCGGCGTTTCGTGGTTGTGGCTTGTGGTTGTGGCTCATGTGCGTTGACACAACTCTCTACATGTACCTACCGATATTATTGTCCTTTGTAGCATGATGCGGGTGACAGGCGCGATATAATAATAGCATTAGCAAGTACACTGTACCCATTGTGTGTTCAACGATGAGACCTGTGACAGACTGAAACACTAGGTACTAAGTATGCAAATGACACCGCAGTCAGCCGCATTATGTTTCAATCACAGACAGAAACAAATATAGACATGCCCCCTCTACAAAATTAGCGTGACTATTTTTAATTTTTGAATCTGTTAAATGGCGCATAAGATGGCGTCACCTAGGGTACTTCACACAGTACATGAT
This sequence comes from Coenonympha arcania, assembly GCA_036785405.1. Lineage (NCBI taxonomy): Eukaryota > Metazoa > Arthropoda > Insecta > Lepidoptera > Nymphalidae > Coenonympha > Coenonympha arcania. The sequence continues at coordinate 14,147,163 of CM072082.1, forward strand.
AACATTTGACAATAAATCTTGGCACTCATCATGTCGCCGCGCCGCATGTCACGCAAGACTAGGCTAGAATGAATGAATGGGCCGTCTCCCTAGTTTTGTTATCCCTGTGGTTATAAAGGAGTAAGGACTCGTACTGATGAACTAAACCTAGCCTCCTCCCAGGCTAGGTTAAAGGCCTGGCTGTGGCTAGTAATACCCTACCAACAGAAACACACCGCCAAGTGATTCAGCGTTCCGGCGAGATTCTGTGTACAAACCGTTAGAGGTTGCTTACTCTATTTAGGTAGTAAGTACGATTAAATCTAAGTTAGTACGATTACATCTTCAGCTGCAACGTCATTTACCATCAGGTGAGATTGCAAGTAAGTCACCGATAAAAAACCTCAGGATATGGGATTCGAACGATTTACGTAAACCTTTTTCAATGAACTGAAGAAGAATTAGTATCCGTCAAAATTCTATTGGTCGCTGCTGAGCGAACTACAGCGTGGCCTTACTGTTGGTGGCATAACAAGCATTGGCACCGATAAACTGGCGACAATTTTTCTGGGTACATGTCTATTAGGAAAGTACAAACTTGTTGTGTCAAAAAAAACCTCATTAAGATTTGAAGGCACAAGAGGACGAACCAATAAATAATCAGAGGGATGACGAAATGAGTCCTGGCTCCTTACGCCTTTTGAATCTTAATAAATCAGCCCGATAAATTTAATCACATTTAGTTATTTGTATAATCTCAGAGTTGATCTCAATAAAGGGCTATTATTTATTAGTTATTTGTATCGTTATTTTTATATCAGAGCTGATCATAAAGGGCTATTTATTAGTTATTTGTAATGAAACAAAGGTGGCAATATGATTTGCATTAACCTCCTGTCGTTCTTCTAGTCCCTAAAGTTGAAATTTTTGAATAGAAATTTTTTATATTTTTGCTAGAAGCGCCCTCTAGCGAAAACGTACGAAACTTCTACTACACGTACGTGCGCGATACTGTTTTCCACTCGGATTCGGAATAAACCCATTGCAAGGTTTTAGTAGGGTTGGTTCGTTTAAAACTATATATGAACGCTTCCAGATGCCGCTATAGATTTTCCGGATATCTATAGGATAGGATAAAGGTGAGTGAAAAACGTATCCACGATAATTATAATGAAATAAATAATTTATCAGCTCTGATAAGAAAACTCAGGATACGGGCATCCGAAAAATTTACCTAAACCTTCTTCGTACAAGCAAACAGTAGCGCCTCTATATCTGTCAACATTCTATAGGTGGCTGCTGAGCGAACTAAAGCGTGGCCTTACTGTAGATATTATTGACACCAATAAAATGGCGACAGTTTTTCACGCCGTCCGCCCCCGTCCAGGGTTATTATATTATGTCTATTTTTTAATATAAATTCTTGCCAAATTCTTTAGGAAAGAGGAAGGTAAACTTCGGAGATAAGACGGGGTAGAGGACGGTATTTTTTTTACACATTTTGCCCAATAAATAAAATCGCAAGCTTTTAGTAAAATTTGTGTGAAATAATTAAATTATTTCTGATTGCTTCCAGGTGCCGTGGATATTCCGGATAAGAAAATGTAAAACAAAAAACTAATATAGGTACTTACCTATACATAGTCTAAGGTCGAACTTCGTTACTGACCGCAATTGGTCAAATGCAAGTCATTACCGCTCACCGTGGGTTCCGTACTATCAAGATCAATTATTTTTAATAATATTAAACTAAACTGAACAGCCCTGCCCATCAAATTAAAGCACCTCTTTTAATATTTATTCGATTCTATATTGTATTCGCTGTTATAGCGCCAACAGAACTAGATCATTGTGTGAAAATTTCAAGTCTGTAGCTATCACGGTTCAAGAGATACAGCCTGGTGACAAACGGGTGGTCTTGTAGGAAGTCTTAGTAAAAGGGTCCCGTTTTTACCCTTTCGAGTTTCGGTACGGAACCCTAAAAAAAGAAGTCTTCAGCTTTAGATATACGCAATACACTGACCTACCTGATATCTATTCAATGGATTTAACGTTCTATACGATTGACAGTTCATTTTTTGTGCCGATTTGAAGCGCTCGAAGGTCCACGGTACTAAATTGATCATCGATTTAAATTTCATTTTACTTTAGTTCCACGGACACTCACGCCATGTTACGCAACAATCGGCGCCAAAATAGCGAAAAACAAAAAGAAATTACGTCATGTTTGAATTTGGAAATGCTTTTCTGCCCTAGGGTCTAAAATGCTTTCACGCCCTAGGGAGAAATGAAAATGCTTGTGCGGCCTAGGGAATACAATAACATTTCCCGCCCGCGTTTTGGGCATTTAAATATCTGTTTTTCAAGCGGGTGACATGAAAAAGTTTTATATACTTAGTTAATAGTAAATATAAAGCCTTAAGATATACTTAGTAATCTGTTCCTATACCATGTATTTATATAAATAAATAAATTATTATTATTATCGTGACACAGTTCTAAACTGCTGGACTCTAATAACGATGATGCTGTAAATCTGAGTCATTTACTAAGAAGCCGAGCGCAGAGCTTTCACTTTATCTCTATTCCAGAAATGTAGAGAAAACGCGCGGATGTTGGAAGAGACGCTTATACTTACGAGTCCTAATACAAATGTTTCCTGGAATACAAAGGATATATTTTAACACCGCAAAAAGACTGTAGTGGATGACCGCATTTTCAAGAAAATAATAAAGTATCTAACAAGAAAGGAAAAAATAATTTGCTATTATCCGCCAATAGAAAAAATTCTGTATGGTCAAACATGCAGGTACCTACATGCACCGCTTACCGTCCCACCAAAGCATGAAAGCCAAGTTACCTAGCAAGCAATGCCACCACCACCACTTACATGCACCACCACACAATTTTTTTTTATATAACTCTCGACGCACGTTTCGCCCCGAAACTGGAGCATCATCAGGAATCTCCTCCTGAGCTAGCGGTGCTTAGCTTGTACCTGCATGTTTGACCATACATAATTTTTGATGAACTTCCGCAAAGTAATGCCTGCTTCTATCCAATAAAGTAACTAATTTCCAGAGGTCAGTTTTATCTTTATAAAGCTTTTTCTACTCTCTTCAGGGCCGATTTTTCAATCGCCAGATACACTACTGAGGAATAAATTTGAAACATTTGCCATACAAAAGCTGTCAAAACGTCATATTTATTACTCAGTTAACGTTTATCTGGCGATTGAAAAATCGGCCCTATGTTTTTTTAAAGATGTTGTAAAATAGTTTATTGATCTCTCATATAACATTGGTCTCTTAATCTTTCTCTAATATATAAAAATATTCTCAAGCCAATTTTTGTTAACGCTAACGTTTGGAGGCAAAACGGCTCGACCCATTGCTATGAAGTTTTCTGTGTATGTAGGTATGTAGGTTTGGGAGTAGGTCGTAAACTCGTAAGCTATATTTTTATATCCATAATAACAAAGCAAAGTTAGCAGGGTCAGCTAGTACCTCTCTTTGTACATTTTTCCAGATGTGTGTTCTTTGCCCCAAGAAATTGAATTTGGATTCGTGGTAAATATGCAGCCTCACTTTGGCATTTTGCCATCTAGGCTCTGACTTTATGATCTTAGTTTCGATTGCTTTCTTGTTATTATATCTTAGCGTTGTATAGTATAGTGAACATGTCGTTGCATAATTCTCTAATTTGACTGATATAATTCAGTTTTTTATTATATGAAATAACGAAAAATGTTTCTTATTCCTAATTGGGTACCTACTACAATACAAAAACTTCTATTTCTATGGCAGACTAAAATGTTATGCTCTCAAAACTTAAACTAGCAATTCTTTAATATATAAATAAATAATTAATAAATAAATAATTCTATATAAATCAATTTCACAGGTCTTGGAAACAGCTCCAACGATTTTGTTGAAATTTTGTATTTAGGATACGGGTTTTAGGGTTCCGTAGAAAAAAGGAACCCCTAACAGATCACTGCTAGCTAAACGGTGTTTATAGTGTACGTGAAAATGTAGTATTTATAGAGTTTTATAGAAATACTATCACAGCTAAGTAGGTTTCACAAATATAAGGAGTTATATCTGTTTTTGTGAAATTAATACGTAGGCGAGAATTATTAAGTGTTTTTTTTTTTGGAAAATTAGGCTTTTATGAGAACATTTTACTTAATTACATTTATCTCATAAAACTTTCCGAAAAAAAAAACAAGTAAACTCGGTCTCCAGGTATTTCTAATTCCAAGTTTTGGAGTATACCTACCTAAACATGTCAGCATCATCATCAAAACATTACAGCCCTGGGTCGGCGTTGGCGGGCTAAGCAAACTACAATGGAGGCAAGCAGGCGCAACATTTTCTCCCAGCAACTTTTTCGGGGTTCACTTTGACAAGCCTAAACAAATTATATTAAGATATACACCTATCATTTTAAGGACTATATCAGTGACACAAGCTCTTGGGAGTAATTGGTAATGATTATTGCTCTGTTGTCATCGACACTCTGGCTCTAGGACCTACGTGAGTACGTCTGTGCGTGAGTCCTCATGTGACTTTATATCCTAAATCATAGAAAGCGCAAAGCGCAAGTGCCGAGGTCCGAGGCCCGAGTTATATTGCTCGTTCTTCTCGAATCTCGGTGCAATTGTGCTATCATTGTACGCAATTTCTGAGTACAAGTGCACAGTTTGACATTTTAAAATTCGTCGTTTCTAATTTCAATACCATTCGATTGAACGAATACTTCTAACTGTTTATTTTTACCCACGACGGAACAGAGTACGGGTCACTCGGTAGAGAGTAGTATGTTCATTGGTACGGGTATATGCGTTTAGGGTGAGAGACCGTTTGTATAGTCTATTCCAAAACCACACGGAAAAAAGGACATTGACACAAAGTATTATGTTAGCATTCGAAATAAAACGGTAGGTATAAGATCCATACAATTCGCTGTCGATTACGTATCGTTACGCTCTAAACGTATCTCGTGGTACGGGGTTGGTGTGAGCGACGCGGTCATTCAGAGATAACAAACCTGTTTGGCATGAGTTGCGTTTGCGTGTGGAGAGTTTGAGATTTAAATTTTCGGTTATTGTTACGTTACCTACTTACATAATGTTAACGGGACAGCGACAATTTTAACTACTCTATTATTGATACATAAAAATATTTAAATAAATGTTAATTTGCTTTTTAATTCATATAAGTACAGGACAATCTCCTTCCTTCATAATATAACAATTACAGACACAGGGCCTGCGAAGGACTTCGTACTCTGCATTTAATCTTTCACTGATGATGTACAATGATACCTCAGAATACAGAACAATGATACAAAGATGAAAAAACAAAACCTGAAAAACAAAGGTTGACTACCCCTGTTATACCGTCAAAGTTCAATGTCTTTTTTCCGCCTGGTTTTGGAATAGACTATACACTACTTTATTAATGAGATTTTATGTTTGTTTGTATGTTAAATTGTTCACAAAAACCAATAATGCAAAAATGTTTTTGTTTGTTTGTTTGTGCAATTCAATGTTGCCATTTATTTCAAAAACGGCTTGACCGATTTTTTTTTAAATTATTACAAAGTTTTCAGTTTTCACACCAAACAATTTTTTTATCAATTAAAATATGGCAGTTTTTCAAGTCGCTAACCAAACGATAGAGGTATTTTAGTAATACTGGCTAATTTAAATTTTTACTCAATACTCAATCAAAATTAATGCGGGTGTTGAAAACATACGAGTGAGAGGTAAAAGTTAATTAGTAATTATCAAAATTTATTTATTCAATACTTCCTTAACTTAGGTTTTTTAGGGTTTTTTAAACTTGAATCGATTCATCGAGTAGCGAGTCGTATACCTAGTTCATTACTTGTCTCTTCGCGATGTCATATTGTGCCAAAAGGAACCTATTTTATTTTTACAACTATAAACGATGTGTTTTGTCCCATAGATCGTGATAAATAGTAGAGAATAGGAAACAAAAAATGTCGCTGGGACCAAATAATGACTGTTAGGGCGGGGGGCTTTCGATACGTCGAAGGCCTATACATATTGAAGGAGGGCTATGGTCGTGAGTACGCCGCGCGCCGAAGTAGTGGTACATACATACATACATTTGACGACCTCCCTGGTGCAATGGCGCACGCTCGGATGAGAGTGGGAAGTCCCGGGTTCAATTCTTACCACGAGCCTATTTAGAAGTTTTTGATTTCTAAAAGAATACCCACCTGAGTTTCATGTGGGCTTCTTCTCAGGGGCAAGTCGCGTTTATGAAGCCTCGTAAACTTAGTTTTAAGTCGTGAAATAGTTATCACCAAAGAGACAGTGTAAAATGAAATGACTTGCAACAAGAGTTTCTGTAAGCTAAGCTTGCATAAATATTTTATATTATATTCAATCCAAGGCTCAGTATGGGTAAAACATCAATAATATGATATTCTATCATTTTATTGATGTTTTTGAAGAGCCCTGTACGTTAGGCCTTAGTGATTAAAGACATTTTGAGTTTGTATTTCATGTTCTTGTGTCGTCAATGTGTACAGGATCACAATAACATAGCAAAAATATAGGCATTATATAACCTTCTAGCAACATTCAACAGTACGAAACACTACATCGCAGATGCAGAACTGATAGACAATTTGCGAGAACCAGATCTACGAACTACACTCGAAACAAGCAAATTGCGGCAGTAAATCCACATTAAGTACTGAGTCCGGCACATTTGTTCTGATTTAGACACCTCGTTAGGGCGGCTGACGACATACGCTCTTTCGGTAGGTACTTGTAATAAGTACGTAGTAGCCATTAAATATTTAAAATAGTTTAGGAAAAGGGGCCTCTTTTTAATGTATTCGGGGATTTGATAGTATCCATTAAGCGACCCTTTCATATACGACACTTCGACCACTCGACCTTCTTTAACGCACTTAAAAAGGTTTACCTACTTGTAGAACTCGAACCCTGTTTGTTGTGATCCTCAGATCACAACAAACAGGGTTCGAGTTCTACTACTTCGTTAGTTCGAGTACTAAGTGGAAACGCGGCTTTCGAATCTCAATTCGAAAGCCGCGTTTCCACTTAGTATTCAGTACAATTTAGAACGAGCAAATAAGACTGCTTGAAATTTGGTTGGTCTTGCTTTCCTCATTTATTAATTATGTAGAAACCAGCATCCCTCTTACAATAATATTCGTATGCTTCGAGACGTATCGACCGACTTCGAATTGGTGTACATTAAAATTATTTTAGCTCTTTGTATTGTCACTTAGAGTCGGTTTTTTGAAAAATATTTTTTTTATTGCACGAGAGCAAACTTCAGTACGAGCTTTCGTTTGTACCAGCGATTTGGTCACATTTAAACGATCGCTCAGTAGCGTAAATGAAACCGCAGCTATACTTAGTTCTGTTCGAAATCTACTGAGGTACATCGCAGAAATCCAATGTATGCGAAATAAAAAAAAATTCACTGAGCGGACTGTCTCTACTTAAAGACTGGCAGCTTGTATCTTATCAGTCAAGACGTATTTTACAACCGATCTTAATCAAACTACTGTCTGGGGCTACTGGATATGTCCGCCTTATGTGACCCATTTGAAATCGTTCTTTTCCTCATATGAGGAAAACAAATCCTTAAAGGGTCACTTTATAATGCGTCAGTCAGTGCATCTGTCCATCAGTGACGAACCATTTTTCAGAGTGGAATTTTTTCCTTCGGCATTCTTGTTTAAATAGGTATAAATAATTAATAATCATAAAATTGATTATTTTTGATGACCAAATGGCGTACCTGTAGGAAATCTGCCGTCATGTCGTGGGTTCGATTACCACTACTGTTAGATTTTTGTGTGATGAGCATGAATTTTTTTCCAGTGTCTGGGTGTTTTTCAATATATATTATGTTTATGTTTATTAGTATGTATGTATCGTCGTCGTCGTTTTAGCCGATGGACGTCCACTGCTGGACATAGGCCTCCTGAAATGACCGCCAAACACCACGATCTTGCGCCGCCTGGCGTCAGCGACTCCCCGCGACCCTCTTAATGTCGTCCGTCCACCTGGTGGGGGGTCGACCGACACTGCGCTTCCCGGTGCGTGGCCGCCATTCCAGCACCTTGGGTCCCCAACGTCCATCCGTCCAGCGAGCTATGTGCCCCGCCCAATGTATGTATATTTATCAGTTATCGAGTACCCCTAACACAAGCTATCGCTTACTTTGGGGCTAGATTGCGATGAGTGTAGTGTGCTGATATTTATTTATTTATTATCTGCGAAAAAACAGAAGACAAAATTCCTTAGTCGAGTGTTTCTTCTAGGATCATAGTTTATAGCGATTGGCGAAAGTAGTAATAGGGTCCGACGTAAAACATCGTGAAACGGAAGGAAGTAGGTACGTAACGTATATCTTGGTAAGACCAAGCCTCTTGGGACGCGTTTTTCTATTTCTTTATCGTTGTTGGAAAAGAACAACTTTTTCTATTTAAAATTTCCTCAAGAGAACAAATTAAACAAACTAGATGGGAAACTTATGAGAAAATATAATAAAGTAGGTACCTACCTAATACTTATGCGAACGTTTGTCCTTTAGTTTAGGAACGCACGTAGACATTCATATCACGAGAATGTGATCCCCGGGATTTATAGCGACTATCCCATGTCTGTTGACTATCCTAATACACAAAATCACAATTTAATAGTTATTAGGTATTTCCCAATATTATTTTTGATGAAAATAATCACACTACTTAACACTTTAAAGATGACGCAACACACTAAAAACTTTTGTAAATGTTATTACATTTTTATTTATTTTTTTAGGAAGCCAACGTGTATACCAACAACAATCTTCACAACGAGACACATTTAGTATTCTCTTTTGCAATGCTGTACACTCCACTTACTGGCGTACTCAACCTTGCTGTATACTGTCACGGAATGAAAAGGTTCGTCACCATAGTGTCGGTTTTCGCTTGCACTAGTACTGCAAGAGTCCCTTATGCCAACATAACTAATTGTTTCAACAAGCGGTACGTTGAACGATTCAATTTGAAAATCGGCGGACCTTTTCATTCTGTGAATGTACCTTGAGGACGTCGGAGCGCGAGCGACGAACTATTATAAATCGATAAAGAGAACATTATTTTGTTATAGTACATAACTAACAAAACTAGTAAAAGATTTACTAGATAGAGTACATAACAAAAGATTTTTTTGTTTTGATTATCTCATTTATTATCTTGGTATCTATTAAGAACAGCCAACATAGTAGAATAATTCATGGTCGTTGTCTATGAGAAGGCACAGGTCTGATCTAACTAATTATTACTGAATTAGTTCAAGTGCATAAGTCATTTGCCAAGTTAGCCCTAAACACTAACATCGACCGCCAGCACATTGCTGTGATATCTAGGAAATACCTAAGTATCAACTATCGTCGATTCTGAAATCGCTAGTATTCGTTTTTAGGCAAATTTCCATTGAAAGCAGTCAATGTAATATACACGAACCTAATAGTCCTTTAAACTTAGCATGATCGCCAGTTTTTTTGCTTGCGACTGTCAGATACTTAACATCGCAAACCATATATTTGGAATTCATTTAATTTTTTTTTATTATTAAACTCAACACAATTGACAAAAAACAATAACATGTGTAAAAGGTGCAAACATAACCTCTTATGAGTTTTTCCGTGCCATAATTGCCTAGCCGTTGACATAATTAGTTAGTAATTACAATACACAATTCACACAACAAGACATTTCATAACATACACAACATATTATTTTTGAAGTAATCAGTAATACTGATGATGGATAATCAGCAAAAACTCATAAAAATCTTTTGTTCACGTCTCCACTACTAAACCTCGTTCCGATTGTATACGGGCTGTTTTATTTTTGTTTTAGTTCGAGATTAAATATTTATGTGTATTTATTAATTATCTCTCGTATATAATATTGCTTTATTTTCATTTTATTTTCATTTCATTTAGATTATATCAGTTAATTAGCTCTTCGACTAGTGGCATCTATTTAACATGCCATTGATAAATCCTTGTCGTTTCAGGTGATGGACATCCATTGCGGGACTTAATGGATGTCCATCACCATGAAACAATACAATTGTAATACAATTGGTATATATGTTATCTATATTTCATTGCCAAGGTAGTATTAACGAATAGCTTTTCAATTTAGGTATAATATCCGCCTACAGGGATTTCCTAAATACAAATATGTTAATGCACCAATTAACAATGCAACAAGCTTTGCAACTATTTAGATTAATTGTATATTAACTATAAGAAAGATAATTTAGTAAAGAGTGAGTATGCTATCTTGCAAATAAATGGTGATGCAGCAGAAGCATAAGGTTCAGGCTGGCTTGTTACTAAAACTATTACGGGAGCTATTAATTAAACGATGACGGGCGTATATCAATTAACGTTCGGATTACTTCATCGAAGTAGGCTCTTCTGTTTATTAAAATATGTGAGGAAGTTGTTCGTAATATCGCTAATTTCAAGAAGGTACTTACCCGTATTTTGGTATACTGGCAAAGTGGCGGAGACATAATATAATACTACCAAGTAATAAACCGGAGGGGTGTTTTAAAAGTTCGTTGCACACGTTCCTCTTAACGACCATAGTTACAAAGTTTAGTGCGAGTCTGCTGATCATATTATAAGTTGCACTTTGGAGAGAAATTATTGCGTGAGGTGGCATGGTTTATTCTAATTTCGCTCCTTAGTACTGCTGCCGTAGTTACCTTCTTTCTTCGTTTTTGAAATCACGTACTTTTGAAAAACTCTTCAAACCTGGTCGGCGGTTCATGTAACGTTTTTAAACACAGTGTGATGTGAGTCAAGAAATAAAATAAGAAATTACCACTGAAAAATTAAATTTACGTTTATTGGTTTAAAGTGTAAAATTGAATGTATTTTAACATGGGACAATAATCCTTCAACCGTATCGCGCAAAGTAAATTTAATTTCACGATTCTCGACCATGTTGAGTGTTGAATTACATGCAATTTTACGCTCTATGTCAATAGTCGTAGAATTAATTTTTCAGTGTTCGCAAAAACAAACAGTTTTCAATATCGTCTGCTTATACGCGTAAATGTCATGACGTTTTTACACATTTCGCTCCAGTAAATGTAGCCGAAACGTTACGTGAATCGCCTACCCGAAAGCTTTATTGACAACAGTGCAGCAAATATTTTATTATACTGGATTACTCTTAATAGTAATTAAGTTAATAGGTAAACGAATTAAATATAGGACACGTATATGATCGTAGCTATAGACAAAGGTTATGTATTATTTAAATCGCAGGTAAAACTCATAAAATTACAAACTTAAAGAGCTTTAAATGAGAAATTGTTATTGTTTCTTTATTGGTTACTCTTGCAAATCTGAATCGCGTGAACCGTAACTGAATAGGTTTCTGGGAAGATGTAGTTTAAATTTTCCATTTCCAAGAAAAACCTTTTCCAAGAGATTTAGATATAAACCAAGACATACAGACATCAAATAGTAAATAGTAATTTAACTCTCAGGTAGAGGCCGGCTAAATTGCATCGTAGATTTAGTCCACGGATATCAATATGCCCGTTCAATTTCTACGTCAATAAATTAGAAATTTAATCGAAATTCGAGCGCCAGTGCTCATCTGTAGCTAATTAGTTTTTGATGCGATTACATTTATTACTAATTTATCATAAAATACGCACATCGAAATTATCAAATAATGTAATGTCAATAATATATCATCGTTTGATTCCAATGCTTCTTAATAAAATACCTAATAGTTATTTAGAACGATATTACTTTCTGAGGGTGATTAAGAGATAATTATTATAAATTTTGCAGTTAAATGCGTAATTAACTTTATTAGCTAGCTGGTTTGCTTGCATATCACATATTACAAGCAAGATAACTGAATTCATATTAGACAATATTAATTAATTATTATCGATTGGAAATTCTATTAGGTACTATTCTATTACACCATAACGCACAAGGAACTGGGCGTTAAATGTACATATATAATATTTATATTATATATATTATTATGGATTAATTTTAATTATATTTTGATTAATTATAATCGGCCGATTGTTATGAAATTTTCTGTGTATGGTAAAGGTATGTTCGGTAGGTCTGAGAGTAGATTGTAAGCTATTTTTATATCCCTAATGGAAAAAAACGTTTGCGGGGTCAGCTAGTACCTATGTAAAATCCTCATGTCACACACAGTATTTGTAGCAAAACTCATCAAAAACGGTTTGGCCGATTTTCATGAATTTTTTTGGTGTATATTCGGCAGGTCTGAAAATAGGACGTAAATAATTTTTATTACCTCTACTTATGAAATAAATGGAAAAACGGCGTTTGCCGCATTAGCTATATCCTATAATGTCATCCTTTAATTTACACGTGAAAACCGTAACCCTCTCTTTGTTGTCGGGTATATTTATGTTGATACAACCTCATTACATAAATAGATAGATAGATAGATAAACACTTTATTGCACACCACAGAATAAAAATATAAAAAAGAAGAAATAATGAATACATAAACTTAGGAGTACAACTTGGCGGCCTTATCGCTACATAGCGATTTCTTCCGAGCAACCAATGGCATGAAGGAATATTTTACATTGGATACGAGGTAGGTGGTGCCAGAATGAATAAATATAATAAACTACTTACAATAAATTACTTATACTAAATATAACAACGATAAAAATATTAAATATACTTGTACATATCTATAATATACATAATAAATATAAATAATAATATATAAATAATACATAAACAATAAAAATAATCCTCGAAATCAAAAGAAAGAGAAGATATAATAAATATTTGAATAAAATATTTATAGGTGACAGTAATTATTCATCAGCACCGCAACTGAGATATAAGTAGAACATTCCATATTTTGATAGCTTGAACCGTAAAGGACTTATAGTCCAGTCATTTTTACCCACGACGGAACGGAGTACGGGTATATGCGTTTAGGGTGAGAGACCGTTTGTACATTACTCTATTAAAAATATTTTATGTTTGATTGTATGTTAAATTGTTCACAAAAACCAATAATGCAAAAATATTTTTGTTTGTTTGTTTGTTTGTTTGTTTGTTTGTTTGTTTGTTTGTTTGTGTGTTCGTTTGTGCACATCAATGTTCCCATTTATTTCAAAGACGGCTTGACCGATTTAGATGCGGTTTTCTGTATAATGTTTGGTGTTCAGCGGCAATGGTTCTTAGATAGTTGTTACGAACATGGATCACCAGGGGGCGCCATAAAATACATTTATATTGCAAACGAATGTTCCCATTTATTTCAAAAACGGCTTGACCGATTTAGATGCAATTTTCTGTATAATGTTTGGTATTCATTGGCAATGGTTCTTAGATAGTTGTTACGAACATCGATCACCAGGGGGCGCCATAAAAACATTTATATTGCAAACGAATGTTCCCATTTATTTCAAAAACGGCTTGACCGATTTAGATGCAGTTTTCTGTATAATGTTTGGTATTCATTGGCAATGGTTTTTAGATAGTTGTTACGAACATCGATCACCAGGGGGCACCATAAAAAAACATTTACAGTGCAAACGAATGTTCCCAATAAAGTTGTACAGTTGGATACAGTTTTGTACAAAATACTAGTGAGCCATTGGCAATGGTTTGTAGATAATTGTTCTTGCGATTGAACAGCAGAGGGCGCCACAATAAACGTATCTGTATGACTTGGAAGGGAAATTCTCTGTTTTAATATATTTCTAGTAAATTCCTTGTGTTAGTGATTGGGTTTGTTTGAACTAGGCTCAAACATTAAATTTGGTGACGAGGGTCTGACGATGCAAGATGGGGCTGATTAGCGATGTATATTAATGGTAACTAGTAAATACCTCGAGTTTAGGCTCATTTGATTTGGTTAAACTATTCTAACACATTAGGCTTGGTGGCAGGATTAATGAATGAATATGGCGCATTTACCCGGCAAGAGGGCCATGGCCCAGGGCGTCAGCCTCCGAGGGGCGGCGCCAGCCGCACTTCGCTCAGTTTTTAGGGTTCCGTAGCCGAATGGCAAAAAAACGGAACCCTTATAAATTCGTCATGTCTGTCTGTCCGTCTGTCCGTCTGTCCGTCTGTCCGTCTGTCCGTCCGTATGTCACAGCCACTTTTTTCCGAAACTATAAGAGCTTTACTGTTGAAACTTGGTAAGTAGATGTATTATATAAACCGCATTAAGGTTTTCATACAAAATTTTAAAAAAAGTAATAAATTTTGGGGGTGCCCCATACTTAGAACTGAAACAGTTGTTAGTAGAGGTGGATAAAGGGCGACAGATCGATACCATCTACACGGACTTTAGTAGTGCATTTGATAAGGTTGATCACCAAATTCTTCTTAGCAAGCTCTCCCAGTACGGCATCGGACCACCTTTAATCAAATGGTTTGAATCATATCTGAACCAAAGATCCCAGACAGTAGTTGTGAACGGGTTTGAGTCAGAGAAGTATATTGCTCAATCTGGGGTGCCACAGGGTTCTCATTTAGGGCCTTTATTGTTCTTGGCATTCATAAATGATATTACTGCACAAGTAAGGCATTGCCAATGCTCTTTATTCGCTGATGACCTAAAAATCTACAAAACAATAAATTCAGTTGAAGATATCAAGCTAGTACAGGAGGACTTGAAAAGAATAATTAATTGGTGTAATCTCAATAATATGACTCTCAACGCTAACAAATGCTTCCACGTACAGTACTGTAGGAAGAAAAAACCGCTTGTCTCTAGTTATCATATTGAAAATGTGGTCTTGCAAGAGCTGCCCGAAATTAGAGACTTGGGAGTCACTATTGACAAAAAACTTAATTTTAAGTCGCACATCAACAACATCGTCAAAAAAGCTGCACAATCACTTGGCTTCATCAAACGTAACTCAAAGGGATTTTCCAACAATACCAAAATAGTATTATTTAATGTTTTTGTGAGGAGCTGTCTTGAGTTTGCCAGTGTCATCTGGAATCCTTCATACAACATTCACTCCCAACGAGTTGAGAGCATACAACGTGCTTTCACTAGATATCTTGCATTCTATGCCTCTGGTATATCACACAGACAGCCCTACAACCAAAGACTAGCTGAGTTTAAAATGTTATCTCTTCGCAGCAGACGTAAAATACTTGATTTGTGTTTTTTGCATAAAATAATTCACAACAAAGTAAAGTGCAGTAACCTACTCGAACGGATCTTTCTTTCAGTGCCAAGTAAATATCCCCGTTTCTGTACGAAGTCGACACGTAAAATCTTCCATATACCATCTGGTAGGACGCGACTCAGCAACCAAGCCCCTATAGCCCGCATATGTGCCGAATATAATGAAATTGCTAGAGCTTTACCTGGTATCGACATATTTCACAATACTTACCGTGTTTTTAAAAAAATGCTCACCGATTACCTATCGGTGAGCCTTCCTTCAAAATAAATTTTTAAGTAAATTGCCTAATTACGTATTTTATATATTTATAATAGTATCAGTATGTAATTTTTCTTCTTTTCTTTATTTTAAGTGTTTACATGTTTATTAATTGCCAATGTTGTGCTCACTATAGATGTACATGTAAGTGAAAGAGTTTGTTTAAAAAAATATGTTGTTTAACATGTAATACGTGTATATTGTTTGTGTTCTAAGTAAATAAATAAAAAAAATAAAATGAAACTCAAAAATTTTTTTTTCATCAAACCCATATGTGTGGGGTATTTATGGATAGGTCTTCAAAAATGATACTAAGGTTTCTAATATCATTTTTTTCTAAAATGAATAGCTTGCGCGAGAGACACTTCCAAAGTGGTAAAATGTGTGTCCCCCCCCTGTAACTTCTAAAATAAGAGTATGATAAAACTAAAAAAAATATATGATGTAGATTACCATGCAAACTTCCACCGATAATTGGTTTGAACGAGATCTAATAAGTAGTTTTTTTGATATTTACATTAAACCTCTAAAAACAAAGTTAGTTTTGCGGTTCGATAAGAAAAGTGGTTTTTATGGTTTTATTCCTCCGGTTGTAGTACTGAACCCTCAGTGCGCGAGTCCGTCTCGCACTTGACAGGTTTTTTCTTACTTTATTAGAGAAATTCCCTGTGTTTAATGTATTATCTTTCTATTAAACACGTATTGTGTATACAGTCTAATAGGCCCAAACCTTTAGATGTACATAGTACATCTAACCCTAGATGTATGTACATACATCTAGGGTTAGATGATGCCTTCAGACGCTGCATAGAGGAGTTAATGGCTAGTTTGAAGATTAATTTTAATTTTTTAATTATAATATCTTTTAAATTACATTAATATATTAATCGAAAAACTATAAAACAAGTGGAAAATTAAAAAATTTTAAAACACCCACGACTTTTGCAGACTTGTAATTGAAAAAGGGTTAAATAAATTTTTTTTAAACTCCCCGACTAAAGGAAAGTAAGAACTAAGAACCTATCAGTATAATAACAAATCCAAAAAAATCCGTCGGAGCTGCCATTGCTATTTTCGTTTCCAATATCAATTAATGAAATTAGTAAGCATTGATAAACTGCCGGTAGGTATATGAGAAGTATCAAGAAATTGAATTAGTCATCAACTGGTAAACAGCACCATCAACCGTCACAGGCAGGACACAGCAGCTCCGGCGGATTTTCTTGGATTTGTAATTATACTGATAGGTTCTTAGTTCTTACTTTCCTTTAGTCGGGGAGTTTAAAAAAAAATTATTTAACCCTTTTTCAATTACAAGTCTGCAAAAGTCGTGGGTGTTTTAAAATTTTTTAATTTTCCACTTGTAGACATTTGAAGTTACATTAATTCCCACCAAGCTGAAAATCGGTACGATTGTTTAAAATATTATTAAAAATAAAATTTGAAAGTTCCCCATATTTCCCCTGTAAGGAAAAAATTTTATTCAAGGTCAAAGGTCAAAAAAATGAGTTTTTCGCGATTTTCAGCAAAACGGTTAGTTTTATCATAAAAATACCTCAGACAAAAATTGTAGATCATAAAATTATCTACAAAAAATTAATTTATACTTTTTTTGTAAGAGCCACCGTTTTTGAGATATAACGATTCAAAAAGTTGTAAAAGATATGCACACGTTTCCTCGCCACCCGCCGGAAAAACCACGTTTCGGCGCGGAAAAACCACGTTTCGGGGCGGAAAAACTGCAGAACTCGATTTTTTTGCAACTACAAAAAGGGATGCAGTACTAAATGTGGTTGCAAAAAGTCGGACCGTTCCGTTCTCCGGCATGTAAACATTGTCAAGGCCAGTTGTGCTCTAATATTGAATCACCAACAGTTGAGGATCCGTTTGATTCCAACGAGGCAACATGCGATACATCGCTATTAACGCAGTTTACATGCACTCAGGATGAAGATGAAGAAAAACAAGAACAACAAGAACAAGACGAACAAGAACATGAAGATCAAGAAGAAGAATTTGAAAGTTGAACGACTCGGACGATTAAATTTCACTACTCTTTAGGGTTCCGTACCAAAATGGTAAAATGGAACCCTTATGGTGCGACTTTCTCCGTCTGTCTGTCCGTCTGTCCGTCTGTCTGTCTGTCCGTCACACTCGATTATTTCAGTAACTACCAGAGCTATCGATATGAAATTTGGAATAGTTGTGTATATTAGTGGCCCAATGACACTGGAATAAAAAATAAATGGAAATTATTTTTGTTCTTATTTAAAAGGGGGGAAACGTTACGTTAGCGCTACTGTGTCGCGAGATTGTTTTTTCCTATCTCAAAGATTTTTGCCTATATAAGTTTTCATTAATAAATTAACTGATTGCTGGATTCCAGGAACAACGCGTCCGAAGAGCGACTGCCGTGCCTGTGCAAGAAACATTACAAGAAATGCAAGTCGAAACGGTCGTGCAAGAACCCGCCAGCAAAACCGTGCAAGAACCAGAGTTACAAGAGCAAGTGCTGCAAGACATAACCAATGTGCACGTCACAGCCGCGCCGGCAGAGAAGGATATAGATATATCGATGTTGCCAACGCAAAAAATTTTGACCGTGTCGCAGGAAAATCGCAATCTTGAGAAGTCGGTAAGACACTTGTCACTTATTAACTAGCTAACCGGACAGACATTGTTTTGCGAATTTTGGGATATAAAAAATAGCTAACTATCTATCCTCAGATCTACCGAATGTAGACAAAAATTTCAGAAAAATCAGATGAACCATTTTGGAGGAGTTTGGTTACAAACACTGTGACAAGAGAGTTTTATATATTAAGATTATCTTGGTCATATATATGAATGCCTATCTATTTTTATTATACTTTGACTGACATCATATTTATTACGATCCATTTACTTTAGTATGTCCATGTTATATGTAGTAGTATTTTTGTGGTGCTGGAGACGTCTATTATGTATAAAGTGGACAGCACATCGCACAAACATCTCCATCCTCAAGGAGTTGAAAATTGACCAGAGGCTTTCGTCGCATGTACAATAGCGAATCCTCAAGTTTTTTGGCCATATATCAAGAGGGGCAGATACCATCGAACATCTGGTGGTTCAAGGGCGAGTGGAAGGCACGCGTCCACGTGGTCGATGCCCAGCGAGGTGGACAGATCTAACCCGGAGTGCTACAAGTTCCTCTATTATTGAGTGCTCTCGCAATGCCGCCATCAGTGTGCTGATTCCGAATTTTTTAAAATATGCTTACTTACTCGATCGTGAGAGAGTTATCGCCGATTTGTATGGGATTGGAATAGTTTACGAATTGTGTCAATAGATGTCGCTACAACAATCCTATACAAATTCGCGTTTACGCTTTCACTGTCGATTAATAACTAAGAATATGTCGATTAATAATTAAGAATAATTTTATTTGCTAATAATAGTATTTTATAATACATTTTTTTCATTATATTTTGCGTTTTACGTTTTTTTTAGTTTTGAGTGTAAAACAGTGTTTTTCAAAGATAAACATGGTAACCGATATTTTTAGTATTGGATAGAAGTATTGAGTTTCTCCGCAAACTGTATAATTAGCCATAAGGAAAAAATATTTTGCTTATAATCCACTAACAGAAAAAAACTTTAAGGTACAATATGCAATGCAAGCAACACCACCAATCAGCAACAAACCAAACTTCTAGTGCATCATATACGTTTCACTCCAAAGCATAAACTTGACATAATAAAACTTAATTTCTTCTGTTGATTGTTTATAGAAGAATAATTTTATTTGCTAATAATAGTATTTTATAATACATTTTTTTTCATTATATTTTGCGTTTTACGTTTTTACCTTGTGATCCTCCCGGCTTCAGCGGAATGACAACTTGCTTTCAAGCAAGGGTTCTGTATTTTTCCAAACAGCTCGTGAAGAACATTCGTGGGATGTTAAGCCCCTTCGCACGCGGCTCGTAAACGTAAGCGTAGCGTGATCTTCGTGTACGAGTACGAACATTTTCAAACATGTCTGCAGACGAAGCGTTGTTGCAGCGAATCGTAGGAGGCGTAATTGTCATATTGTTATGCGTAGCGTCTTATCGATACGCTTACGCTTACGAGCCGTGTGTGGAAGGGCGTTAGGAGTGTTAGGTATGTTTTTTGCGGAATTCGTCTAGGTAGGAACCACCGCAGATGTTTCGGTTTGAGGGGCACTGTACAATGTACGCTGAACACCAGGCGTTGCCAGATTTTTAAGTCGGGATTTTAGAACTTTTTGAGTGAAAAAAAGTGGGATTTTTTTCGTCGAAAGCGAGACAGTAAAAAAAGTATGTAAATCTAATCAGAAGTTTTTAAATATATATATTTGTTTAAATTCCAATTACCTTTTTTTTATCACACTTCAAGAATGATGACTATCTGAATTACCTGGAATTATCTGGATAGTAACACTTTTGTTTTCAAGGTGCGAACGGATGAATTTGGAAACGATAGAATGTAACAGAAACGTCAAGATATTTAGATATGAACAATTTATTTGAGTAATTTGTTTAATATTTAATAATGATATGATTTCTGTACATCTTTACAAGTCATCAATTACTAGATCGAAGTCAACTAGACAATTTTATGAGTATCTTATAGCAATTAGGGTGTGGCTTACACTTGACCGTAAACTTTACTCTGGAGTCTCAGGGTATATTCGGCCAATCACTAATGAAAGATGACGTAATATTACTAACCGACTAAAGGATAGTAATATCCCAAAGGGCCGGTTCAGCTGCAGACTCCGCACAAACGCTTAAGCGCCGCAAATACTCAGTCATTTGCAAAGACTACGATTTTGCGGCACTTGCGTTTGTAACGCTGGGCCCATGGTCATCGGATACTAAAAAATTCATCAATATAGTATCCCAAAAATTGGTCCAAGCGTCTGGTGACCCGAGAGCTGGCGCTTATTTAGCTCAACGGCTAAGTTTAGCCATACAAAGAGGAAACAGCGCCATTGGGCACTATGCCCATAAATGATCAGTTGGATGGTGTATATATTTTGTAAATATTATAATTTATTATTTTTAATCATGTATGTTGAGTTTAGTTTTGTTTTGGGTCCCTGTAATAAATATAATAAATAAAAAAAAAAAAAATAGAATCAAACTAACCGACTTCAAAGTAACATAGGCTATAGTTTATTTGGAAAAAGTGGTTTTACCACAGGCAGTCGTGTTTTTTAATTATTTACTTGTATCAGTCATTTTTAGGGTTCCGTACCAAAATGGTAAAATGGAACCCTTCTGGTGCGACTTTCTCCGTCTGTCTGTCCGTCACACTCGATTATTTCAGTAACTACCGGAGCTATCGATATGAAATTTGGAATAGTTGTGTATAGTAGTGGCCCAATGACACTGGAATAAAAAAAAAATCGAAATTATTTTTGTTCTTATTTAAAAAGGGGGGAAAATCGGAGGGTTGAAATTTTAAAGTGAGATAACTGTACTGTGTGGGTTATTATATGAATGGGATTACTTTGTACATTCTAAAACCGATTTTTAATTATTTTAGTCATGATAGTTTTTGATTTATCGGGGAAAATGTCTAAAAAAATACCGTTCCCCCCCCCTTATCTCCGGAGTTTACCAATCGAAAAATCTCAAATAATTATAGTCAATAGGAATTTACGTATATTTTACAGGAAAACTATAGCCAATGCTCTAACTAGCATAGTTTTTTTGATATTAACAATAAACCTCTACAAACAAAGTTAGTTTTGCGGTTCATTAACAAAGGTAATTAAAACGCAAGTTCTTCTAAGTACCTACTCGTCGTCAAATAAACATATTGGTTTTTGCCTGATTGTTTTGCTTCAGTACTTCTTAAGCACGGAACCCTCGGTGCGCGAGTCCGACTCGCACTTGGCCGGTTTTTATTTTTAACTTAAATTGCTTTTATCTTCTCAATCTCTGCTAATATCCATTATTTTTCAAAAGTTTCAAATTAAACAGGATCAAAACTGACCCGTGGGATAGGAATACTGGGGAAACCACGTTAAGGGGATTTATTTTTGTCTTTCTCACTCTCACGGAGATTTGGTAGGTGCGACATGCAGCGTCGCGGAAGAATATAGCAGAAAAACGACGTTTTACCTAATTACTCAAAAACTAAGCCAGTTATCAAAAATCTGTTCTAAGCGTTTTAGGATATTATTATTACCGATACATTAAAACAAAAATTACAATTACATCCCACAGATTACTACAGATCCAGCGCACAGTACTTCGGGAGTGAGGCACGCAATAGGGATACAAATAAAAAGCCGTATCCCATTTGAGTTCGTACATGGTTAGTACGTAGCGAACCGCTGACCGAGTCACTGCTGCGTTATTTGTATGTGACGTTCAGAACTGGCAATTGATTTAAATTCGAAACACCAAACCTCAGCGAGAGTCCATCAGTATGACCAGTCTACATTGAAATTATTTTCCCTAGATGTAAGGTATAAATTGTATGTTAGTAACAGGGCATTTGAGATTAAAAAAATACCTTAATGACTGGCCTCTTGTTGAAACAACGTTTCTTTTCGGACGATATCGCGTACGGGGCTTAGCGGAAAAAGTATAACAAATTATAAGACCCAAGATTAATCGGTCAAACATCTTGCTGCCCGCGATAAAATAAAATGAGAAACGGCGTCGCCTGTTGCTCTGCATATTGAATACGGTAATTTTCTTTGATGGTGAGTGACGTTCTTTCACTTGATTTGATATAGTATTAAAATTGAAAAATGTGGCCGCCATTTTGAACTTTTTTGTTATTGGACCGAATTGTTTCAAAATCGAAATCTGACCGTGGCAGCAAGCATTGAGTAAGAATCTGGTGTCAAAATTGAAAAAATTGACCGCCATTTTGAACTTTTTTGTTATTGGACCGAATTCTTTCAAAATCGAAATCTGACTGTGGCAGCAAGCATTGAGTAAGAATCTGGTGTCAAAATTGAAATCAAATTTTCAAAACACAGTACAGAATGGAAAGGATGTGCAGATTCCGGCGAAGTCGGATAGGTAACCAATTAAGGCGAGAACGAAATTGAGATATATGGTCATATTTGCGTAACCCAAATATGAAACTAATAACACAATTCTGGAGTCTCTCCATTGGTTAGCAATAGCATTGTAATGAATGTTCTATTCATCTACATTGTGCCTAATTGAGTTATACCAGACTCGTCCAACAGCGATCACTCCAATGCTA
Organism: Coenonympha arcania; assembly: GCA_036785405.1. Taxonomy (NCBI): domain Eukaryota; kingdom Metazoa; phylum Arthropoda; class Insecta; order Lepidoptera; family Nymphalidae; genus Coenonympha; species Coenonympha arcania. The sequence continues at coordinate 14,169,913 of CM072082.1, forward strand.
GCGAAATTATTCAATTTTAATGTTAGTCTGTCGCCCCGTATACATTAAAATCAGCTTACCAGGTATAGACTAGCATAATTGGTAGATAGGTACTGGCAGCCGAAATATAATTCGTGAATGCGGGGAAATCAACGTTGAAAATTGGCTTGTAATTGAATTGATATTGAACTGATATAGATACCTATTAAATTAATATGTTATTTTTATTAAAATTGAAAGTATAATAGTTTGTACGTTTCTTATCGCTTCACGCTAAAAATGCCTATAATATTATTTTATTAAAAAATGAAAATATGATAGATTTTATCCCGGATTAACACATAGTCTAATTTTATCCTGAAATAATAATTCACGGTCACCGCAAGTGACTTATATTCTACGTAGACAAATTCTGGGCAAGACCTATTTATTAATTAATTAAGGATAAACTATACTAATTATTATTGGTTTGGGAAGAGCACCCGTAGCCTATTCAGAGCAGCGGTATCCAAGGTTCAAATCGCTATGATGGTTGCCAACCTTCGATAGGAGACGGCACTATAAGAAGAAACTATGCTTATTAAGGCCAAGTCGTTGTCAAACAGTACATCATTTTGTGACTCCAAAATTGGCCCAAATCTAAACCTGGATGAAAGCGCTAACGTGACACATTTCAGTCAAAGGGAAAAATGATCAAAGCGCACTCACTATTGAAGAGTGCAATGCGGTTTGAAAAAAGTACACACGTATATATACGTAGTTACTTTGATTAAGTTCATCACCACAGTTTTTTTTAAATCAGATGAACCCGTAATAAAAATCTAATCTATCTAATTTATAATTATTGAATTTATTTTTGTCTTTCTCACTCTCACGGATACGTTGGTAGGTGCGACGAAAACCGAAGGAAAAACGACCTTTTACCAATTACTCAAAATCTAAACAAGTTATCAAAAATCTGTTTCTAAGCGTTCTTGGATATTATTATTACTGACAAATTAAAACTAAAACTACAATTAAATCCATTGTGGTTTCCGATAAAAAATAGAAAAAACTGAGATTTTGGAGCAACTTTTGGGAGAACTTTTGGGAGAAGGGATTTTAGATTAAAGACCCAAAATACATGACGTCTAGTTTTGAAAGTAATTGTCTTTATACTTTTTTTATAGCTTCATTCGAAATCGCTTAAATACGGCTTCTACGCCGTTAACGCCATTAGTCTTAACTCTCGCCCTTCGATATTATTTAAGTAATAATATAATATTTTATCGTTTAACGAAAGTAATTGCTTTTCTGTATTTACTCGTAATCGTATTAGATAGCTTCGACTCCGACGTATTGCTAGGAAGATTTACTGCAAGGGGAAATAATTTCCTGCTTATTTTCCGCGCTATTACCGCCCTGCTTAAACGTATCTAAGACTAAAGTTTTCGCGTGTTCATGTTTTCAGCATCATAATATTTATGTGGTCCGCACCCAACTTTTAATATTTTCCTGGCTAAATATAATATGAAAAAAGGTTTATAAAATATTATCATGTGGATTCTCGTATATGATATATATTAAATGAGAGTTGTCTGTTCATTCGAGGTTTTCTAGGTAGTAAGTTTTTAACTGTTTTCTACAATAGAAAAAATGACTGTTGACGGTATAACGTATAAGAAAGAAGGTAAAATAGATATAGTAGAGGGTTTTTCAAAAGTCACGGCATAATTGACAATATTTCAGCGAAATTAAGCATAATATATTATCAAATATCAATTGAATTATATAGTTAGTTTTATTTAATATATTTAATTAGTTTTATTTAATGGAACAGCTGTGCTATTCTGCCTAAAACAGCGACGAACTAAAACTTATTTTATAAAAAATAACTTAAATAAAATAATCCTTTTAAATAATCTGTAACTTATACTGAACTTATACCTATACTGCTTAAACTTTCACAAAGTAAAAATGAAAATTTAATTCAGTATGAATGTTATAAAATAATACTCGTATTACAATAATACTGCTATAAATTATGCCTAATTGGAAATTATGACGTAAGGACAAAGGAGTGTATACTTATTCCAATAATACCTACTAAAGACTCTCAAAAGGTATTGAAAGGGAGGAGGCCGCGGGTGATAAAAATAATTTAAGCACGTATTTGTATATAGCTGAAAACTACAAATATTCAAATTGAAGTACTTTAAAATCCGTACTCGATATAAACAAAATCATACTTATGCGTAATTTGCCGGACAAAAATCCCGAAGGCCTCGCGCGACAGACCCTCGTTAATCAATTTACCTTTAATAAATGAGAGCGCTGGGGAATTAAATTCCAAATTGATGTACATTTCTATATTTTCATTTTATTTGTTAACATTTTCTTGCAAGTAACTACTAAGTTAATAATAAGTTATACGATTTTATAGTGATGATCTCGGTAACAGCTCTAACATTTTGGATTTTTTTTTATTTAAATATGGTTTATTTTCATAAGTTTACCTATACCTACTTACTATAGTTTTTTCTCCTAAACAATGTGATTTATAAAAAAAAAAATAGTTTTATAGCGCCATCTCTAAAATCTACTTTAGTCATGTTAATTTGTGTGGTACTTTCATTGTTCTTATCAGTTGTCTAGTGATCAACTGTCGCCTCAAGTATTTTTTGAGGTGGCGCTGATGAGGTATATTTAGATCCTTTTTTTATTCATAATAACCACCTGGGTACTAGTGTTGTAGTGACAGCGATACAACAAAAGAAGAGTCAATTTTCTTGATATTTGTCTATCTTTAGTTGAGGTCTGTGGATCTTCATAAATAAACACTTGGATACATCTTAAACATTTATTATTCACTTTTATTAACTCAAATGGTACAAACAAAAAAACTTTTACTGCTTTACATAGTTCCGACATATCACCCATCACCACAGATCACTCTTGCATGACCATGACTTAAGACTACAGACTTCTTATACTTTTATTGATTTATAACATAGACAATGTAATAATTGCACTAACTCAACACGCCTCCTTGCAATTATTATATTGCATCTAAATTCAAAATTAACATTGTTCGGAATTTTGCAAACTTCACTCTACCCAAAGACTTCGTAAAAATATCAGCAACATTGTTATCAGTGTCTATTTTCATAATTTCAATTACACCACATAAATAATTTTCATGAATGATAATGAACTTCAATGTGTTTAGAATTTTTAGTAAAATTACCATACTTTGCAATACTTAAAGTTCCAGAATTGTCTTCATATAGGTATTTTAACAGGTTTAGTTATTTCTAAAAACACATCGTTAAGAATACTTATCAAAAACTTAATCTCAGTAACAGCTTCAGACAGAGCAATATATTCGGCAAATGTAGATGAATTAGTTACACAATCCTGTTTCTTGGATTTCCAATAAATAACATTACCAAACAATCTAACGCAGTATCCAGCCGTTGATTTCCGATCTACTACATCACCTGCCCAATCAGCATCAACAAAACAATCAGTTAAATCTACTTTTTTTATTTTTATAATACGTTAAACATAAATCTTTAGTTAAATACAAGTATTTCAGAACTCTCAAATTTCAGAAATCAGGCAGATTAAGATAGTTTTATAAGTACACGTTATACTTACAACTATCTTAATCTGTCAGTAGATTTAACAATTCTTTTGTAATGTTGGACGTTGCACTTATAGGCTTTTTCGTTTTCATTTTTCACTATGCACTCTCTCTCAGTCAAATAAAATCCTACTTTTGTACCTACAAGATCCAATTCCTTATTGAGCTTTATTGTGCTGAAGAGGTATAAGAACGGCCAATGAATTCAATAGTGGTAGGCGAGTTCATAGTGCAAATTCCAGCGAAGTTAAGAATGGTACATATCCTAGTATAGCTTTCAATTTGCAAAGAGTATTGTGTCGTAACTCGTATAGCAACAAAATGTTCCATATAAAAATGTGTTACAGGTTATTAAACAAAATAAGGTTCAAAAACATCAGAAAATTTAGGAGTAGGAACCTACGCCTTTTGTCACCTTTAGGTAGGTACAGAAATGCTTCCAGGGAGAAAAACAACACTCATTAAAATTGGCACAGAATTTGCGCAAACATCTGTAGGCGATGGATTTAGTTACAAAAAAAAAGGGAGGCGGGAAACTTGATCCCCTCCGGCGGAACGTGCCTAGAGCTGAAATGAAAAACACCGAGTCATTTCGGCTAATTACATTGGAACGGATCATTCTGGATGATTAAAAGGATTCTCATTAATTACTATTGCGTTAAGTGACCGGCAAGATTTTGAGGAAAAAATATCATTCAGCAAATTAACAGAAATGTTTTCGTACACTGTATTGTGTGAGTTATAATTGGTATGAAAAGGCAAATATGCACAGTTTTCCAGAACTCTCTTCAAGCCGAAAACGCAGAGGTATTTTTGGCAGTGTGCCGAAAATTATGTCACGAAAAGTTGCGTTCTACGTCGTTTGGTTTAGCAGGTGAAATAAAACGGAGGGAGCGAAGGCGCGGCCAGAAGTTACTGAAATGAATTCATTTACATCCGAGCCAAGGGTGATGGAGGGAGGGGGGAACAAGCGATCCCCCTGTATTGACGCCCTTGCAAAATAACACATAGCTCTTTGAGGTAAATGTTTTAGTAATAGAGTTTCCTAATAACATTTTATGATTGGTTTGACGACTTTTTGGCAGCTATCTAATTATCCTTTTACGAGAACATAAATCCTAAAAGTTTGTATATCTATACCTACGTTTGTCACTCAATCACGCCGCAATTATAGATATTTCCATCCATGACGTCACTCACGCCCCAATGGAAAAGAGGAGCCCAAAGTGGATTGAAATATTTATACTAGACAGATTTGAATGATTTGAAATGCAAAACTCTATGGTTTCTATGGGATTTGTAATAAATCCAAAACTCGGTCACTCGTCGGTGACTTAAGTTGAAGAGCACAGAATATATTATAAAAAGCGACCTCCCTCCCTGGCGCAGTGGCGGCGCGCTCGGATTCGAGTGAGAGGTCGCGGGTTCGATTCCCGCTACGGGCCACTTTGGAATTTTATAATTTATAAATTGGCTCAGGTCAGGTCTGGTGGGAGGCTTCGGCCGTGGCTAGTTACCACCCTACCAGCAAAGACGCTCCGCCAAGCGATTTAGCGTTCCGCTTGTAGAAACCGTTGGGGTAAATTTACTTACCCTTCCAAGTTAGTGCGCTAACATCTTAGGCTGCATCAGGTGAGATCGCAGTCAAGTACTAACTTGTACAAAAAAAACCAGCTGTTCGCTCGCATGACTTTCGGTATTTACATATCCTTTATAATGAGTTAATCTTAAAAGATAGACATTTCGTGTCACGGACTTTTTTTAGAACTTTTAAAGGAGAACAATCCCGTCATTCTTGATTTTTGGGTAACTTCCGCTTACACAGCATACGCAACGGAAGCTCTTTAAAAGAAACAATTTTTTTCGTTTTTCTAACATTTTTTTATCAATACTCTTCTCCTACTCGTCATAGCGCGATGCCTATAGCCTTCCTAAATCCTCGATAAATGGACTATCCAACACAATTCGACAGTAATTCCAGAGATAAGCGCGCTCAAACAAAAATAAAAATAATCAAACAAACTCTTTAACTTTATAATATTAATATAGATATCGTCCGTACATTAAGTATAATTGATGGTCTACCTATAGTTTAAGTAGTTCCAATTAAAATTGATACTCAATAATAATTAATGAACATATATGTAATTCCAGTTTACTCCAAATATTATGTATAATTAAATTTCTGTAATTAAAAATTATATTCTTCAATTTGAGAAACAAAGGCCGAGCGTCCTCGGCGAGACAAATAAACTTTTTAACTTTAAACGCAACAGCAGTAAAACGACGCCGCTCAAGTTTATAGCCCAAAGGTGTTCCGTTAGCCACAAGCTTTAATTGAACAAGGTTTTACAACACTTCAAGGCCCTGGAAATATAACCCGGATTTGGTGTCGTACTGTATACAACAAAAATATACGTATTTTATTTTTTAAGCGATATGTATTAGTTTCTTAGAGAAACTGCTTCATGTAACAGAAATACTTCGACATTGCGAGTATGGTTGGTCACTTACATAGAGTTATATGACCTCCGATACTAGCCAGAAAGTTTTAAGGCTTAAAATAAAAGTACGTAATTTTGACAATGAGTAATAGAGATGTTGTCGTGATGAATAAAATCGCGGCGGATTTGGCAAGACTTCTTGGATATGCTCCCGATTCTCGAACGAGCACACATCTTTTACTGCCTCATATCTTAATAAACCATTATATCTAAGCCTAGTATTTGTGTCGTTGTTTGAGAGTCGCTAATACAACGTAATTTAAGTACTTACCTAATAGGTATCGACGGAATATTCCAAGATGTTCGCTTCATCCTAAGATACTCAGCTCAATTTTCACTTAATAATATTAATCTTCAAGATTATCTTAAATCTTAATTAAACACGTATTATAAAAGGTTCCTTGCCATGAAGCGTTTCGAGGGGTGAAAAGCTATAGGTAGGTAGGTACTAATATTATAAAGCTGAAGAATTGTTTTAACGCACTAATCTCTGGAACTTCTATTAACTGGATAGTCCATTTATCGCGGAAGGCTATAAGTTATATACTTATAACATAACCAATAACAGCGGAGCACCAATGGAAAATCTTGAACAAACGGGAAAAATTGTTCCTTTTTGAAATCTTCCTCTGCGTGCGCTGCGTAAACGGTTAAAGTTACGAAAAAATTATACATGACGGAATTAGCTCCTTTAAAAGTTCTAAAAAAGTTTGCAACACCACATGTCTATTATTTAAGGTTGACTCATTATAGCGAGATATGTATGTAGAAACCGAAATTCATCCGACCGAAGCCGCGCGCAACAGATGAATCTTCTACTCATAGTAGGTAATAAGAATGAATTTACAAGTAGTTTAAAACTAAGTTAATATAATATTGTACGTCATGTTTTGAAACGTTTGAATAGAATAGATTTTAATGCAGAAACTTTAATTACGCTCCAGATGCGAAGTCCGGCGCATCTAATTAGGAAGGAAACATTTTGTTAATGACCCAAGTTTAACATGGCATGACGTTGTTGGGACGATCATTGTTTCACGAACAATTTATACCGACTTTAAAGATCTTTCATAATAATATTCTAATTCAACATTGATTAGGCTTTCATAGATTTTTCGACTACATTTTCACTACTTACTACTACTACATTTTCTTCCTGTAACACAAATATTCACATCTTACTAATGATCTTCACATGCACCTTTAACATTAAGTTAGTACTAATCCAGGGAAACAAAATTATCGGTTTTTCAAGACCCCGAGAACACTTGAAGATGTTGGGCTCATTAGAGGCCTAGACTATCATTATAATATTGATTATAAAAGCCCACTAACCTATAATGCAGCAGTGTGGAAAAATTTGCTCTAAAATTTGCAGCTCAATATCCTAGAGAGAGCGAGAGAGAGAGAGAAAGTTAGATCCAAATAATATAAATAATGACCTGAGGAATGAGCATGATGATTATGCTACTACAACATAACCATTTTGAAAAAAGTTGCATACGCAAATCCTTAATCATTTCGGATAATCCGCATCTGGGTATTACTAATTCAACATTAATAAAACTCCTGACGTAGTATTAATGACATCGTTAATTATCCCTGTGCCGACATCTGTGCGTGCAGGATTTTTACCTCAAGTGAAACTGGGTAATTCAATAAATAAGTGAGATTAAAGCTAGTGAGTTTGAATCTAAAAGTAGGACAGGAATTCGTCATTTTGTGAGTTTGTTGTTCTGAAAATTTTGTTATAGGAAAAATTACAATATTTAGGTATACCTTGATACATAGTTGGAGTTCTTTTTGCAAACAAGGCTTGAGAAATAGGTTACGGTTTTTAGGGTTAGGATAGACAAACGGACGGACATGGCAAACTACGTGACATAATGGTTCCTTTTTTACTACAGATCCCTAAAAGGGGCCTTTATCTTTACTTCCCTAGGGGTATATGAGTATATTATATTATGTCGTGAGTAGTTAAGTACCCAGTTATTACCACTAAAGTCCGGCAGTAAACGTAAGGCTCAAGGCGTTTTTGTATATTAGGTCCATGAGTACTTGATATGCGTTTAGATGGACGTATCTTGCAATTTAGTCAGTGATAATAAAATACAATTCTTAAGAGCAAGTGTCGGGTTTCTTGTCCGTTCTTATCGGTGCAAAACAGCTTTCCAAACGTGGCGGTAGTCATTAGGGTATTCCATAAGTGCCTATCTATAAGTTACTATCATAGAGGTCCCGCGATCGACGACGTTTATAAATCTATGGTAACGATATGTAAAAGAATAAGCTTTTTGAACACACCGGAATCCACTTCCCCTAGGGATAACATGCAGAAGTTTTATTCAGGAATTTACGACCATGGGAAGCAAAGAAATATTTATTCAATATACTCTGATTGCTCGGTATGTATTTAATCCGCTCCGATTCGGTTTTTCGCTCTAATCCCACAGGGACCGTAAACTTTTCCAAGATAAAAAGAACTCTTTGTAACTTTCCTGACTCAAAGCTCTTCAGTTAAATAATATCTAATCTAATGCTTATGTACCAATATGCCAAAAAAATCACGTAAGTAGGTATAGGTTTGTTGTCCGTTAATTATGCGTAATTGACAAAAAAAACTTGAATAATCCATGTTATGATTACCTATATATTTTTCCCGTTTTTAACCTTCTTTTCATAATAAAATTTGTTTAAACTAGGTATGTGAAGTGGGAGAAATTAATTTCATAATTTTATTCTTGGTTGTACAGCACGGTAGATACACGAACGCATTTATAAGCTTTTACTTGCGGAGTCTTTCACATGAAATTCGTCTTTTCTCTCTCTCCAAAATATAATATTCCAAATTTAAAGCATTGGTTCAGAAGTTACGGTGTAAAAGAGAAACATAACCACACAAAAACTCACACATACCTACCTAATTTCTCATTTAATTTTCCATCGAAAAATCTTTGGTTAAAACAGCTGTAATACACCAACACAATTTGGTATCCTGAACATCAAAAAACACTAAAATAAACTTACTATTATATTATTTATACCTTCATGTATATAGATAGCTTCCTTCAATAATACATTTCGTGTAGGCTTCGAATTGGCATCAGAACACACTCGTTAGATGGCAGGTCACGTGGGCAATCGATTTATCAATATTTCATGAGCTGCCCACTCGGCCTATAATCATGAAATGCTGCGTAATGTCGAAAACTGGCTTCACCGTCCAACAAAATAACTTCCTTTCCGCACCCTTGCTATAGCAATAAAAAAATGTCATAATTTCTACCTTTATTGTTGTTTATAGGTAATAGGTTTATATTTTTCGATGATTGTATAGTGTGTACCTTCTGTGTTAAATATCTTCACAACTATGGGAAACATCATATAATTTGAGATAAATAAATATAATTTGTTGTAGATAGGTTTGCAAATCTACTACAATATACTGCCTGAAGGAAACTGGAAAGCATAATGAAGTGTGGAGTGCGCTTGCCTAAGAAATGCCTATTCACTGTTTCTTGAAGGAACCCAGGTAGGTTGTAGTTGGCTGGGAACACGAAGCTTGAAGAGCGTTAAACACTTTAGCGGTTAACGGAGTCTACCAAAGCCTCTCTTAATTCAAGAATTTCAGCTCCACAGGCTTTAGAGCTAGAAATGTATGTATCCTAGACAGTGCTGTTGCCTGCATAACCAAAAATTCTCGGCTTCAGCAGATCCTTATTATGCCGCTAGAACAATGTTGCGCAGATAATAATAGATCCCTGAGGTACACCGGCATGGACGATCCATAAGTCCGAAGACTGGCCGTCCACGACCACTCGAAAAGACCATGAAATCATATATCCTTTTGGAAAAGTCGACGATTATCCCATATACCGGGAGTTTACTGAGGAGACTGCTATATCAGAAGCCCGGTTAAAATATTTAGAGTAATGGAATGAGACAGCTAGTGCCTCGCCGTGATTCCCTATGGCTTTGCTATAGGTATGCATTAGCGTAGTATTCATTAGAAGATTGTGAGTTGAGCAGTTGAATCTATGGCCATACTGAAGGTCTGACAGATAGTGAAATTTCTCAAATTATGCTATGAGATTACGATTATCTATCTACAAGTCGCATACCTACTTTTGCAAAAGTGTGGACGAGATGGGGATCGGTCTGCAATGAGCCGGATCTGAACGATAACATTTCTCGGGTACCTTTCTTGTTCGATGGGACTGGAGAGAGAGAGGTGAAACAACCGTGTTAATATGTTATACCTTCTGAGCCATTGGTTTTATGACTATTGCATTTAAGTTTGAATTTTAGGTGTTTATTTTTTTTCAATTGTTTAATTAAAGATTAAATGCCTCTATAATTCTTACGGAATTAGAAGTTCCTTGTAGCTTCATATCCATTATTACACCACATTAAACTTTTACAATGAACAGCGAAAATAAAATAGAAAAGGTAGGCCGTATTTCTTTTACAAACAATAAAGCACAAAGGAAAAGGTATAGTTGCAACTACGCACTACTTTTTCGGTTGCGTAGCGCGTACCTTATACCTGAAATGAAAAAAAATCTTATAATAGGACCACTTCGTTGTCCATCTATCCGCTACTTTCACTTATGGCTATAGGAACTGGAATAGCTAATATAACTAGGAACCGGTAGAATATGGTAAAGATATGAAGTTGATCTTTTGAACCGTGGACGCGTGGACGAACACTGTAGCCCATTAATCAACCCAATCAAAAGTTTTTTTTTTTTTTACTGTATACAAGTTAGTACTTGACTGCAATCTCACCTGATGGTAAGTGATGATGCAGCCTAAGATGTTATCGTACTAACTTGGGAGGGTAAGTAAATTTACCCCAGCGGTTTCTACAAACATCGCACCGGAACGCTAAATCGCTTGGCGGTGCGTCTTTGCTTGTGTAATGGTCTTTTTTTTATTTCGCCATTCGCATACTCAAAACCCTTCACGTTGGTGCCAGTTCTCGTTTTAAAAAGTCCAAAAATGAAACTATTTTGAGTAATATCAGATAAAAAATGAACAATTCAAAGAAAAGTTGCGTATTCTAAAACTTTCGGCCGTGTCCGACTCGTACTTGAGCAGTTTTTTTCATTTCATTCAGTCAGGAAAAGGATGTTTCTTTTATTTTGCAAACGTACGTACGTATTCCGCTAGTCTACATTAGTCATTTGCTTGACCACCAGTGATATTATATACTACACACCACCTTGTGCTATATTTTGTTAGGTATATTAAAAGTAGGCTAAGTATGCTATGATTTATGTTAAACGCAACTCAACGCAATTACTTGGTGTCCTTTAGATTTCTTGACTTATTAAAATCGAGCAATTCTATTGCATTTACAAACATATATTACTATAGCTCAGTAGCACATCTTTGGCGTACAAGCAGCTTTTTCATTTTATGGCATCAAGCTAACAAGACATTTCAGATCGTTTTATTATCATACATTTGTATATTTCCTGCGCTCAGTCGCAAGCCCTAATATAAATGCAAAACGTAACGAACTCATCAATATTCACTATTATTGAACTATACGTGAGTCGTGAGCTCATATCAGAAATCAAGTTTCGTCGCAACGCTGCAGTGGCAATGTCTCACATGTGGAGGAAAGATGGGTACTGGAGCCTATTGTGTTGAATGAACCCAAAAGCTGGTTATATTGATGATAGTTCTTCGATAGGATTTTCGATCAGAAATTTTAGGAAAAAGAAACATTCTGGTATATCTGTTATTTCATTTTAAAAAATCAAGAATTTTAACTAGGTGCTGATTTAAATCTGCTACGAATACAAATAAAAATACGGAAACTTACGTACCTATTATTAAAACTATCGATTTAGTCGAAGAAAACAAAATATTAGTACTAATTTGTTTTTTGAGGAACTTGAGTGCTCAAAAAACTAAATAATTTGCTAGTTTTTGTATGTGGAGTCCTTATTGACATTTTATCACTAAGTAAATCGATAGGTTCAATTGTTATACTTTGTTTTCACTCCTTATTTGTTCGATCTCGACTGAATTTCCTAAGAGTTTGAGGAATAAAGAATTTTTCCTTTGAGTCGATATACTCAGAACTGCTGCTTTTTCACCTCATCCCATTCGTTTTTCCTCGCCTGTATATCTTTATTAAGTATGTATCAAATAGGTATTATACTAATTATCCCTGTAAATTATTATCGAGAATGACTTTGCTTTTCTCGCGCCCCGTCATTTCTTTTAAGCCCCAGTTTCTGCCTCCACCATTATGAAAAACGTGTGATTAATGATTGTTCACGAACAATTTTCCCCTAATCAATAATAATTATTGCGTGAAAATTAATAGGCACACAACACAGTGCCTTGGTCGTTAAAGTTTTGAAATCGCAACTGAACGCTATGCAAATTTAAGCCGTCCATCTATACGTGATAGAAATATTCGAGTCACGTGCCTTATAGAAAATAGGGTCGACCTCATCTAGGAAAGAAGACGACATTTTTGTGCCTTTAAGTAGGTATTCAATATAAGTTAAGACTTGACTGAAATCTCATTTCATAGTTAGTTGTGATATCTAACATGTATCATTTAAAGCTTTGGAGGCTTATAGCACTTTTGAGGGTAGGTAAATCAGCCCTTAGGTGTCACTGTCACACACGTGCATACATACATTTTTATCTACTGTCGTGAACGCTAAACGACTGTTACTTTGTCTAGCCCCGCAGTAATGGTGGAAGCCTCTAATTAATTAGCAAATTATAAATTCTCAAACTTGAACGTATCTACCGTGTACTTCCCGCTTAAATCTGATGTCCTCGAGTTGGAATTTTAGAATTTGAGTTGATTGTATGATAACCTATTCAAAACTATAAAAACCGTCAGTATAATAACTTTAAAGTGTTATAAAAATGTTACAGACCAATTAATAACTATTATCAGCTCCCATTATGTGTTGCGATCGATTTAATCTTTTCAATCATCCTTGGCTTACGTTAATGGATCAATTTGGATAAGCGATGGTAAGCCGGATAACAGACCTATCGTTGTACAGTATACGGACGAACGATACAATATTATTGTGGTTAACTTAAAAAGTGGTAAATATATTATTGGATGCATGGACACATAATATTATATCTTATGTTGTTATTATGCTGTTCATGCTGATTGGCCACTGACTGATTGATCACCTCTCCTGAACAATTTTGTAAGAAAACAATTTTTTTGACGTATACTGTCATATACACGGAAAAAAATCATTAAGAACGCCATACGAATTTCGTCGGTATCGCGGAAAGTAGAAAAGATTTCTTGACAAGAGTTGATCAGCACTCGAAGGTCTATTCGATGGATAGAAAAAAATATCAAAATGGCGGAATATTTTTTTTCATAGAAAATGTATGGGGAATGTTGAAGAGACTAAAAGTTGGAAGGCAATTAGGTGGGAAGACAGCACGCAGGCCACATGTGGCCCGCGCGCCCACGCACCCTACTAGTTATCTATATTATATCTCAAACCATAAAATCTAACCACCATGAAAGTATCATGATGCTGCGGATAATAATGATGGTTTTTCTAAATACAGGGGTTAGTACAGGTTTTTGTACGAATTTCTAGTCAACTCGCATCGCACATACGAATCGAATGCCTCCATACATTTACAGCCAGCGGCATCTAGTGACAGGCGCGAGTCAGTGACTTTCCATTGATGGCGTTGGCTGTAAATGTATGGAGGAATTCAATTCGTTTGTGCGATGCGAGACGACTCGAAACTCGTACTAAAACCTGTACTGACCACATAGTTCAAGACTAATAACATAACCTATTTTAGAAATGGGAGTGGTGACGTATTATTCAGGATCATATAATATATTATTTTATTATCAGCAAATACAATAAATTCAACAACCGTTGTTGTTAATACATACCTTTACTAAAGAAAGGACAGTTAATCCATTGAGGTTTTCCTTTTACCTTTAGAAATAAACAAACATAAGTGTTTGTATTGAAAGGGCATTATTAATTTCAATGCGAAATGGAAAAATAAAATACGACAGTAAAAAAGGATCGATGTGCTTTTATTTCTCGGTAACCCAGCTTTGTTACATCAGATTCCATATTTCACATTCACAAAGGATTCATTAAAAAAAAATTAATCTACTCATTTTTTAAGGTTCCGTACCCAAGGGTAAAAACGGGACCCTATTATTAAGACTCCGCCGTCAGTCTGTCACCAGGCTGTATCTCTGGAACCGTGACAACTACTTGATTGAAATTTTCAAAGATGATGTATTTCTGTTGCCGCTGTAACAAAATATACTAAAAAATTGAATAAATTCAATATAAAAAAACACATTTGCTGAATGGGAATTCAGTAAATGTGATTTTTTGGGTTTTTGCTCGATGTTAAGAACGGTGAAAGGTATAGATGCTTCATCATCATAACGGACGGTACAAAAAGGTTTTGTATGATATAACCAAAATACCGTAAATTTATCGTTTACCAAAATAAATTTAATCAGTATCATTCGTGTGAGCTCTTGAGCGAAGTAAAACTAGAGCTACTTCCAATCTTTTTAAGCTCTTTCTTAGGTCTTTTGATGAACATGTTTTCACCGTGACTGTCAATAATTCATCGTTAATGAATAATGACTGATCAAACAACTCTTCAGAGTTCACATAGTATGGACATTCTTATTAAATTTCCGGGGATTCATTGCGTTTTAATGAGCAAGCGTGTCTATCACTCGACAATGCTAGATGAAGACGGGAAAACGGGATTTAAATGAAATATACTCGTATTCGTAGCATTATTAAAAAAATGTATAAACTACGAAAATTATTATCAATAATAACTTCACAGAAATGGAATTGATATAAACATGAACTTCCAATATACGTAATTGATACGAAGAGCTCAAATACAAACTGTACGTTTAAGGCTGACAGTATCAGTTAGTTGCGAGGGGCAGACAAAGCGGCACCGAGCTAATCGCTTCATTTACACTCATGTTCACTGTCAAAAGCAGTCAGCATCCGCGTTCTGCATCCATAGATAAATTCAGTTGGCTGCTTTTCCACCAGACATGTGTTTGTAACGTTGCTATTGATGCGTTTGATATCCACCAATCATATTCAGTGATGCACATACATAGTTTAGCACTGGTGGAAACGGATTCAACTAAGATACCTATGTTTTATTTTCAGTATCATTCATGTGAGCTCTTGAGCTACGTAAATGGAGAATGCGTGCTATGGATAAGTGCTATAATTGATGCCTGCTATGGCTGCTTTTCCACCAGAGATGAGCTAGGCTACGTTGCTATGGATGCGTTTGATATCCACCAATCACATTTATTGGTGCGCATACTTAGCTTAGCACGGATGGAAACTGATTCAACTAAGATATTATTATGTTTTTTGTATATGGAAGGATGCGTGCTATTGATGCCTGCACTGAATTGCATCGCATTACACAGGGATATTTTAAAGGCTTAAGTTAGTATGAATTTGTTTCATTATTATTTATCCTTCAAGACGCAACTACAGAGCCGATTTAACTGAAATTTTGAATGAATATACATATTGTATAGCCCGCTTTTTAGTCGTTTTAGTAAACATTTTTTGCCTTTTAATAGAGTGTGATGAAAGAATGTTTCTAATTTTTGTAAACTCAACCCTCATAGTATGGGTATCAAGCGGAGACTTTGGAATTTACTCAAGTGCGCCAGAATAACACAAAATAATATACAATAGAGTAAATGTGTGGCTATTGGCTACATTATCGAGCGGGTTTTCGTGTTGTGTTGTCACGTAAGAACATCGTGCTCATTTCTGTACGGGCTATCCGAAGTACTGCGACTAGAGAGATGTTTTCGTTTACATTTGCCATCAATTAGTTCGTCTTTTGATAGAAGTCCTTTGATTTGCGCCAGTACCAACATCAGTGCCGCAATAGCATTCTTATTCATACATTACGATTTGATGGTTTATTGGGGTGGGTCTTTGATGGTTTATTTATGGAAGAGGTTCTGTCACCGTAAAACAAGTTCAAAGTGAATCTATTAATATACATTGAAGATTATAGGTCTTCACGTAAGTACTTACGGTCAGCTATGACATTCTCGTAACGTTTATATACACACTCAGTGATGGAAACAAGAAAAAGAAAAAGTATTAACACTGAAAAATTTACATCATAGGAAATGCTCGACTTTGACGCGCTTAAGTAATTTCCATCTCATAATAAATAAATAAATAATAATAAATAAGCCTTTATTTCACTGAAGTTTACAATTAATAGACCTTATTTTACTTATATATTATTTCAAGTACATAGTTTCTCTTTCTTTAAAAACTAAAACAAAATTAAGGTTATAATTATAGGTTACTCATAAGTTAGGTAATAGGCAAAAAAATATTAGTGTTATTTTTACATTAGGTAAGTAAGGGATTAAAGTACTAAGTAAACACAATATGAATTATGATTAATAGGTTACATAGGTTAGGCTTTAATAAAACAATAACAAAATGTTTAAGTACATACCTATACATAATTTTGGTTATGATTTAGTAGGCAAACAGAATAAATATTATTATGGTTTTTACAAGTCCAGTTTCTTGATCTTGTGATTTGGTTTGATTTACAAGTAAGTAGATAATATTATTTTTAAGAATTGTTACGTACTGAAAAACATTTTCATATTATCTATTAATTTGTCTTATATAACATATTGCAATCAATTTTTTATACAAAATATTTCTTTGATATTGTAATATTTATCATAAACCTATACCTATAGGTATACTATATCTATATAATTTTTTTTTTTTTTTTTATTACAATCTATATATATAAAAGAATGAGGTATTTTGGTTGTTCCACGGATTCCGCCAAAACTATAGGTCGTAGAGATCTGAAATTTGGTACTTAGGTAGATATTAGGTCATGAATTCGTACTAAGACGGGGATTCCAGAAATTCCATGTTTAAGGGGTAAAAATCATACATTTAAGGGTATTTCCCATACAAAAGTAAAATTTTTTCGTTGTTCCAGGAATTCCCGAAAAACTAAAAGTCGTAGAGATCTCAAATTTGGTACCTAGGAAGATATTAGGTCATGAATTCGTACTAAGACGGGGATTCCAGAAATTCCATGTTTAAGGGGTAGAAATAGTACATTAAAGGGATTTCTCCATACAAAATTGTAATTTTTTCGTTGTTCCAGGCATTCCAGAAAAACTAAAAGTCGTAGAGATCTGAAATTTGGTATCTAGGTAGATATTAGGTCATGAATTCGTACTAAAACAGGGATTCCAGAAATTCCATGTTTAAGGGGTAGAAATAGTACATTAAAGGGATTTCTCCATACAAAATTGTAATTTTTTCGTTGTTCCAAGCATTCTAGAAGAACTAAAATTCGTAGAGATCTGAAATTTGGTATCTAGGTAGATATTAGGTCATGAATTCGTACTTAGACACGGGGATTCCAGAAATTCCATGTTTAAGGGGTAGAAATAGTACATTAAAGGGATTTCTCCATACAAAATTGTAATTTTTTCGTTGTTCCAGGCATTCCAGAAAAACTAAAAGTCGTAGAGATCTGAAATTTGGTATCTAGGTAGATATTAGGTCATGAATTCGTACTAAGACGGGGATTCCAGAAATTCCATGTTTAAGGGGTAAAAATAGTACATTAAAGGGATTTCTCCATACAAAATTGTTATTTTTTCGTTGTTCCAGGCATTCCAGAAAAACTAAAAGTCGTAGAGATCTGAAATTTGGTACCTACATTGACATTAGGTCATGAATTCGTACTAAGACGGGGATTCCAGAAATTCAAATTGAAAGGGATAAAAATCCTACTTTTAAGGGATTTTCCCATACAAAAGTGTAATTTTTGCGTTGTTCCAGGGATTCCAGCGAAATTAAAAGTCGTAGGGATCTGAAATTTGGTACCTTTTCGAGATTCAAATTTTGAGGAGGAAAAATTTTGAATTTTTTGCCCGCCATTTTGAACTTTTTTGTTACTGGGCCGATTGCTTTGAAAATCGATATTTTACTATGGCAGCAAGCATAGAGAAGGAATTTGTGGTCAAAATTTAAAAAATAGGCCGCCATTTTGAACTTTTTTGTTACTGGGCCGATTGCTTTGAAAATCGATATTTGACTATGGCAGCAATCATAGAGAAGGAATTTGTGGTCAATATTTAAAAAAGTGGCCGCCATTTTGAACTTTTTAGTTACTGGGCCGATTGCTTTGAAAATCAATATTTGACTATGGCAGCAAGCATAGAGAAGGAATTTGTGGTCAAAATTTAAAAAAGTGGCCGCCATTTTGAACTTTTTTGTTACTGGGCCGATTGCTTTGAAAATCGATATTTGACTATGGCAGCAAGCATAGAGAAGGAATTTGTGGTCAAAATTTAAAAAAGTGGCCGCCATTTTGAACTTTTTTGTTACTGGGCCGATTGCTTTGAAAATCGATATTTTACAGTGGCAGCAAGCATAGAGAAAGAGTTTGTGGTCAAAATTTAAAAAATAGGCCGCCATTTTGAACTTTTTTGTTACTGGGCCGATTGCTTTGAAAATCGATATTTGACTATGGCAGCAAGCATAAAGAAGGAATTTGTGGTCAAAATTAAAAAAAGTGGCCGCCATTTTGAACTTTTTTGTTACTGGGCCGATTGCTTTGAAAATCGATATTTGACTATGGCAGCAAGCATAGAGAAGGAATTTGTGGTCAAAATTTAAAAAAGTGGCCGCCATTTTGAACTTTTTTGTTACTGGGCCGATTGCTTTGAAAATCGATATTTGACTATGGCAGCAAGCATAGAGAAGGAATTTGTGGTAAAAATTTAAAAAAGTGGCCGCCATTTTGAACTTTTTTGTTACTGGGCCGATTGCTTTGAAAATCGATATTTTACAGTGGCAGCAAGCATAGAGAAAGAGTTTGTGGTCAAAATTTAAAAAATAGGCCGCCATTTTGAACTTTTTTGTTACTGGGCCGATTGCTTTGAAAATCGATATTTGACTATGGCAGCAAGCATAAAGAAGGAATTTGTGGTCAAAATTAAAAAAAGTGGCCGCCATTTTGAACTTTTTTGTTACTGGGCCGATTGCTTTGAAAATCGATATTTGACTATGGCAGCAAGCATAGAGAAGGAATTTGTGGTCAAAATTTAAAAAAGTGGCCGCCATTTTGAACTTTTTTGTTACTGGGCCGATTGCTTTGAAAATCGATATTTGACTATGGCAGCAAGCATAGAGAAAGAGTTTGTGGTCAAAATTTAAAAAATAGGCCGGCATTTTGAACTTTTTTGTTACTGGGCCGATTGCTTTGAAAATCGATATTTGACTATGGCAGCAAGCATAAAGAAGGAATTTGTGGTCAAAATTAAAAAAAGTGGCCGCCATTTTGAACTTTTTTGTTACTGGGCCGATTGCTTTGAAAATCGATATTTGACTATGGCAGCAAGCATAGAGAAGGAATTTGTGGTCAAAATTTAAAAAAGTGGCCGCCATTTTGAACTTTTTTGTTACTGGGCCGATTGCTTTGAAAATCGATATTTGACTATGGCAGCAAGCATAGAGAAGGAATTTGTGGTAAAAATTTAAAAAAGTGGCCGCCATTTTGAACTTTTTTGTTACTGGGCCGATTGCTTTGAAAATCGATATTTGACTATGGCAGCAAGCATATAGAAGGAATTTGTGGTCAAAATTTAAAAAAGTGGCCGCCATTTTGAACTTTTTTGTTACTTAACAATTTTGAAAACAATTGTTTTCAAAATTGATATCTGATTATCGCAGCGAGCATAGAAAAGGAATTTTTGGTAAAAATTTAAAAGAATTGGCCACAATTTTGTACTTATATGTCTTACCATGGTAGCAAGCAACCACGGCCGGATGGACGAACGGACGGTGGAGTCTTAGTAAGAGCTTTTACCCTTTGGGTACGGAACCCTAAAAATGGCCACCATATTTAACTTTTTTGTGACGATCGAATTTTTCAAAATCAATATGTAACTATTACCAGGAAGCAAGAGAAAATTTTGTGGGCAAAATGGTGTGTAAGGCAGGAATTTTGGAAATTAAACCACCATAGTAAAGCATAACTCAGAAGTTAACGTGAGCGAAGCCGCGGGCGTTTGCTAGTCAATAATATACTTAGGCACTTAAAACTTATGAATAGACTAGTAGGTAATGCACATGCATTTGAAAAAAAATAAATTACATACTTAGTGTTAAACATTGAACTTTATAATAGTTTTAACCACAAAGTGTAACTTTAATTTTGGCGAGTTTTACAAATGAAAGTGCGTAATATATCATTATTAGAAATAGTACATTAATACATTAACTGTATGTAGGTAAGTTAAATGTTTTCACCGCACATTATATAATTAAAAGTAACCGCTTTTAATTATTAACATTAAAAATAAGTAGTTTCTGGAGTTCTCATGCAATTTAGGTATATCTGTTAATTTTTTGTTTACACATTATTTTGGTGTTTATTAGTGTTTATCATGCTTACAATACCTAATTCTGAAACTGTTAGTTAAAATCAAATTAAAGTATATTTATGTATATATTTTATGTATATTTTGCATAATATTACAGTTATACCAAAGACTAGAAGAGGCCTTCGTCTCGTTAAGGCGTCCTGAAGTCTTTATAGTTTAGTACATAGATTAACTTTAATTTGATTTTAACTAACAGTTTCAGAATTAGGTATTTCCATCTCATAACTGTCGACAAATATGGCGTTTTAAACTACATTCAATTTTACGCTCTATGTCAATTGCATGAAAATTATTTTTTCAGTGTTCGCAAAAAATGTTTTGAATTCAATATCGTCGGCTTATGTACGTAAATGCCATCACCTTTTTAAACATTTCACATAACGAAATGTAGCCGACACGTATGTGAATAGCCCCCCTGGTGTAAAAAAACTTTCACGTACAGATGTGAGTGGATAATAAACGACGCCATTAGAACAACGACGGCTGTTGCATTTTTGTGGGGTCCATTTACTTTATTAAGGAACGTAAATAATAAATAATTTATTTTTCAAAAGCTTTTGTTTAACTTGCAACGTTTATACTGAGTCAAAAATTACAACTGAGTTTAGCTGATATAATTAATGACCCAAGATGGCTGATTAGTTATTTTTTGTGCAATCCTGCTTAGTGAAAATTTACAAAAAAAAATAGTAATACAATGACGTAGGTAGTAGTATTTAAAATCCTTGTTTTAAAAGATGTTTTAGAAATCAGTTCTATATATTTCAGTAGGTCATCTTAGAAATGTAAAGAAAATATTCACTTTTGACAAACCCAACAAAACTCAAATCTCTGTGAAAAATCTAAATCGTACTTTGGTACAATTTTCTGTGTACAGCAACTTCCAATTTCGAACCTGTTATTAATTACCTTCTCTCCTTTCCAAGCCAGCGAAATCAGAGACTACGTTTTAGCCAGCGGCAGCGCTGTTTGCCGACGGGCAGCGTTCGCACTAGGGCATGCAGAACCGGTTCCGGTTCTTAATTTTGAATTCCCGGTTCTGCATCGAGCTCAGAACCGGGTACCCGGGATTTCCCGGTTCTTGGTAAAAAAGTTTTAAAATTTTAATTAAAAGCATTATTTTTAATATTCCTACAAAGGGGCTATTACGATTTGTAGTAAACATGAAATAGAAAATTATTTCCAAAAAACCGACTTCAAATGCCACCACAAAGAGTGAAATTATTTTTAATGTATACCAATTTGAAGTCAGGCGATTTTTTATAATATTATCGTCTTTTATTCGCACATGGAGTAGGTATTAGGAAGGACTATAATTGTACGAAACATTCAAGTGTTCTTATAAAATTTGAAGTTCCCTCGATTTCTCCAGGATCCCAACATCAGATCCTGACTTGATGACTATGAAACCATCTGGAAAGTATACTCTTTCAAACAAAAAAATAATTTTCTATAAAATACGTAAAAATTGGATTTTTTTAAAGAACCGGGAGAACCGGGAAGTCTTATTCAGAACCGGTTCTTTTAACACCTTAAAAATCCCGGGATTTTAAGAACCGGGAAATCCCGGGTGCATGCCCTAGTTCGCACTATGTTTAAATTACTGTCGCCTTAATTCGTTTTCTGCCCTTTAACCGGTTTGATAGTAACGTGGCTGAAAAGGATAAATGGCTTGTGTCCATTTAAGAGGTGCTACGAGGTAAATACGCGTCAATTTTGAACAACAGACAGCAGTCAATTAGTGGCCATACCCACATATTCACATACAAGTACACTTACACAGACACACACACACCTACATTCTAGAACTTACCCCGAGTTGCACGAGATAAATTTAATATTAAATTAGTTTAAGGCTTTAAGAAGTGGCAAACTGGCTCTTTTTTCAATAATCGGTATTGACAAGAAAATAAATTTTCTCAAACCCTGTTTCAGAAAAAAATTGCCAAAAAGCATCTAAGTTTGTCATACTTTGAAAATTGACTGTAAAACGGCACAAGCTATTTAATTAATTCTTGCACACAAAAAAGTACCTACATAAAAATTACAACAACTTTGATTGACAGTTTTATTTTAAGGCCTTCTAACAATCGTGTAAAGTATAATTTCCTCAAAATTTAAGTAAATCAGTGTGAACGCGGCTGCTCCGTCCCCTGTAAACTGTCATTCGGCCTTCTTAAAGCCTTAAGTACCACTTAAATTTTTGAATTTGTTTCGTGCAACTCGGCAATAATCACTTTTTTTAAAAAGCATGAATCTAGTTTGTGCTACATATTTAAGTATATTCTCTTGATTGCTAACTTGTACAACTAACTGGAAGAAACTGACTCTCAAGACACGGTTCGTCTAGTTTGGGAGGCAGAGGTCAGAGCTCTAATTATTCTTTTAATTTTTATTGGCTAAATAAATTCTTGCACTTATATACTGACATAGATCTTGACTTTGTTCATAATGCCAATACTATTTGTATGGTATTTTCAAGCAATGGGTACTCAGTCGTTCCGACCTGCCTTTAAGCTGGGTGTTTGAGATTTAACCAAAATGTGATAAATCTATTATGCAGTTATTGTACTCACAAGCGTGGTTGAGTTGATGGACGACGACAATTGACAGGTGATTGTTTTTTTCTTCTCTTTGACCTCCGAGATGTCAATGTCAAAATTAAATGAAGTATTTAACATGATTTACGTCCAAAAAAATATAATATAATAAGTACATTTAACTGGTTCGTGCTAAATTTTCCAATATTTTCAAAGTAATGAAGACTGGGATTCGAAGTGTTATAATGCAAGTGTGACATACCTACCTATCACTGCATACTGACTTCGCCTTTATACTCGTTAAGTTATAAGGTGTGTGTAGCCTGCCAACACGTACTTGGAAATGGATGGTGTCCAGACTGTACCTACAATGTAGACAAGACACAATATGCCTCATTCCCACAAGTGATCGTAAAGGAAGATACGAGTTCCTACATTAAGGCTAAAATGCGTTTTCAGCTTCGCTCGACTAAATTAGATTTTATTATATAAACCCCGACGTCAAAATAGTGTTATAAGTTTGACATCGATGTCTGAGTGTGTCTGTCTGTGGCATCATATCTCTCAAAGCCAGTTTCCTAGCGGTGGTTCTTAGCTATGTTTGGTGAATATAGTCCAACAGTAAAAGAATATCAGCTCTTTTCCAATGTGATGTACCTAAGGCATTTTTGGCGTATGCCAAGCAAAGGGTTTTCTTTAATTTTGGTTATTTTATATAGCTATCTGTGTGCCAAATTTCATCATAATGCGTACAAAATGGGAATTGAATATATGGCTGGATGGATTAAACTACAAGTGGAAAATTAAAAAATTTTAAAACACCCACGACTTTTGCAGACTTGTATTTGAAAAAGGATTAAATAACTTTTTTGAAACTCCCCGACTAAAGGAAAGTAAGAACTAAGAACCTATCTTCTTCTTTCCTTTCTTTTTCTTACTTTCCTTTACTCTTAGGTTCTTAGTTCTTACTTTCCTTTAGTCGGGGAGTTTCAAAAAAGTTATTTAATCCTTTTTCAAATACAAGTCTGCAAAAGTCGTGGGTGTTTTTAATTTTTTTAATTTTCCACTTGTTTTATAGTTTTTCGATTAATATATTAATGTAATTAAAATTATATTATTATTAAAAAATGAAAATTAATCTTCAAACTAGCCATTAGCTCCTCTAGCAGCGTTTGAAGGCATCATCCCTTTCAAGTCATAAAGAGACGTTTATTGTGGCGCCCCCTGCTGTTCAATCACAAGAACAATTATCTACGAACCATTGCCAATAACTCACTAATATTTTATACAAAACTGTATCCAAATCGGTTCAGGCGTGTTTGTAATAATTGAGAACATTCGTTTGCACTGTAAATGTTTTAATGGCGCCCCCTGGTGATCGATGTTCGTAACAACTATCTAAGAACCATTGCCGCTGAACACCAAACATTATACAGAAAACTGCATCTAAATCGGTCCAGCCGTTTTTGAAATAAATGGGAACATCGATGTGCACAAACGAACACACAAACAAACAAACAAACAAACAAACAAAAATATTTTTGCATTATTGGTTTTTGTGAACAATTTAACAGACAAACAAACATAAAATCTTTTTAATAGAGTAATGTACAAACGGTCTCTCACCCTAAACGCATATACCCGTACTCCGTTCCGTCGTGGGTAAAAATGGAATGATTGGTTTGAGATATGCGTTGATAGAACAGTCAGTCAATCACTTTTCTCTTTTACCTTTTACCAACCTAAAAGTCGTAATCGAAGGTAAGTATTTTACGCATAATAAATAAAAATTACAAATATTATAACGGTTAATTGAAGTTTGGATGTACTCGTATAATGGATGTACAAGTGCTGAACCGATGTGGTTGAACTGGAAATTATACCCTGGATGAACATATAGGTAATTTTTTATCCTGGAAAATTCACTTCTCCTGTGGGAATCACAATTAATCACTGATTAATACTATTAAAACTAATAAAGTCAGAGCCGGCTCTCTTCCAGATTTGAATATTGGTTTCCGATATTGTCGAGTCACTCGTTAGTTGCAACTGCACAAATTTCAGGACAGCGGTTTTTAAAGGAAATTCCTACATGTAAAACTAGGAACGAAATAGTGAAATTAAAAAAGTTCGTACATAAATTTTACGCCAGGGGTCAGAACGCTACGGTGGTTTTTGTTAAACAATGTTTTGGCTTATTTAGCCAACCCTTTTGTTTAGTAAAGTGTAAATAAAGGGACAGTCATTTGTCAACACAGCGAATGTGAATATTACGCTTTTGTCACTGATAAGAAAACGCATCCGAACGATTCACGTAAACCTTTTTCGTACAAGCAAACAGTTGTGCAGTCTTTCAAAATTCTAAAGGTGACTGCTGAACGAACTATAGCGTGGCTTTACTATTGGTGGAAAAACAAGCATTTTTGACACCGATAAACTTGCGATATTTATATTAGTATTAAACTAATGGATAGATAAGTCATCAACAAGAGCTAATTTTCAGATTTTGGCAGCGCAAACGTAGTTTCGCTAACTTCCTCGATACTGCTAGACGTATGATTATATATTGTGAATCTTTTTATTATTCTTAGGTTTCCGTAACTGTCTCTCACTTACTATAGCTATTTAACTCAAGAAATTGACTTCATTATTATATATTATTTTTTTGTAGTTTTCAGGGTTGACTACACTGAAAACTGCAACGGTATTTCAAAGGTTTACATTTTCGGGCAAAAAATGTTGTCAGCAGTCAATATAAAAGATGTGGGTAAACCTTTGGGACGGGAAATTCCAGGATCGCTACTCTGACCGCTGTTGTATAGTAACGAGTATAAGTAAACGGTATTTTAGGAGACTGACGAAACCTTCTGTGAAGTATCGATCAGCATTTACAGGTTTTTTAAAAGAGACTTTGTGAAGAAGCTTTATGTCGTCAACCATAAAACTTTTATTTTATAATTTTTTTTCATTTTAGTGTTAATCTGATTTTTAGGGTTCCGTAAAGAAAAAAACGGAACCTTTATAAGATCACTTTGTTGTCCGTCTGTCTGTCTATTTGTGTGTCACGACCCTGTATTTCACAAACATTTAAAGATATCGATATGAAATTATGAATTGTTGTTACAGGCGACATTGGCCCGACACCAAATGAAAAATAATTTTTATTATTATTTAAAAAGAGGGGAAACCCGGGTCCACGGAATTTCAAAATGAGATAATAATATTGATTGGTGTATCATACTAAAGGAAGTTACTTGTATATTCCAAAGCTGATTTATTTTTATGTTTATGCCCGATAGTTTTTACCGTTATATAATACCGTTCCCTTAACTTAAATAAAATGAACTCTGTGTCTATTATATACTTTTTTGGTATTAGGTTAGTTACCTCAAAAATCAAAGTTAAGTTTGCGGTTCGGTAAAAAAGTGATTGGTTTTACTTTTTTTTTTCTAAATTAGTACGGAACCCTCGGTGCGCGAATCAAACTCGCACTTGGCTGGTTTTATTTTTGTATTTATTGTGATGCTTATAACAAAACTCTTCCGTAACAGCTTGACTGATTTCATGATTTTTTTGTGCACAATTAGGTCTGAGAATATAAGCTTTTTAGACCCCAAGTGAGAAATAATTTATTTGGTAAAACAACATTTGCCAGGTGAGCTAGTGTATTGTTTACTAGCAGTGCCCGCAGATTTTGTTCCGCGTTAGAAATATTTTTGTCCCGGCCGGTTTGTCCCGCGTATACCTATGGGCTTAATAAGTTTCACAATAATAATTATTTTTTAATCCACAATTTTAACACTAAAAGCAGTTATTCTGAGTTATCCGTAGGAGATAGCCATATCCTATCGCGGACTTCCGTACAGTTTTTGATACGTTCTTTAATATTTTAGTACATTGTTTTGTTCTATGTTCAATAGTTTCCGCAGCGCACGCGATGAAAGCAATTTTTTTACAACTTGGATTACATTATTAAAGTTTAAGTAAATATGTGTAATATTATATTATAGCCTAAAATTATAATAGCTTATAATACTCCACAATAACGTAGCTTTCTATTGGTGAAAATTTTTTGCAATTTGAGTAGATCCAGAGATTACCCCTTCCAACGTCACCATTCACAAACTCACAAACGTTACCTATTTATAATATTAGTATAGAATGATATTAAACCCTAAAAATCCGAATGTTCTTTTGTGTAGTTACATTTTGGTAAACCGGTGTTATTTAAATATAATCCGTCACAGGATTTTGTGTCGCTTTGAAAACGTGGAATGTTCCAGGTGCTATGTATGTAAATATACATTATCAAAGACTCGCTCGCTTCCACATCAAAGCAAATTGTCCAACAATAAAATACCTTTAGCAATATTTTTGCATCACAAAGTTCCCGTATTATACAGAGGCTCAAAGGTTTTATTTCACCTTTACTGACTGTGTTAAAAAGCATGTTTAGCTGTTGTTATGCCGCATCATCGCACCAAATATACAAACTTGCGTTTACCGACAAAATATACTGCGTCTCTAGAGAATAAACTGCTATACTTTGTAGTAACCTACATGAAAATTGCAATGTAGGTAACTTCTATTATATATATTATCCATTAAAGTTAAAGCGGTGCCTTATATAAAGTCTTTCTTTCCTGTATCATCACAGCGAGCAAAATCTGAAACCATTATTCCGAACAGTGAACAATATCTATCAATAGTCACAGACTAGACGTATAAATAACAAATTGTTCAAAACCTCCGTCTTTATTGTACCCGCTGCATTTTAAACGAGATAGTTGCATTGGAACTTTTAATTGGCCAACTCGACTTAGAAACTGTTTTCCAACCTACGTAATATCTATATTTTGGTAAATTGTCTATTAATATTATAATCATGTGAAAGTTTGTGGGTATATATTATGTTTTAATGTTTATATGATGTTTGGGTGTTTGGCTCAATTACGCCACAATTACAATAAATAAATGTATGAATGGTATACATAATATTGCGTAGGTACTTTTTTATGCCAGAAAAAATAACAGAAACCGCGAATTCTTCAGAAACCAAAATCAGCTTCATCAACCTAGTACCTAAGTATAGGTACAGCTATAAGAAGAGTTTTGTCGATAAATTATCTGACCTGAGAAACATTGTTTTGTCTTATAAATTGTTTCTCAATTAGGGGTATAAAAATAGCTTACGACCGAGGTATAAATATAATAGCTTACTCACCTTAGTTACACAGAAACTTTCGTAACAATCGGGTCATTTCGGAGAAGTTTGGTAACAAACTTTTTGGACCCGAGACACGAGAATATTATATATTAGAAAAGATACATTGAAAGAAGCTGTAAAGTCTGTTAATGAGGCACGGAAAGGAAAACTGGAAAAACACGATTCCCTCAGGATTTCTAAAAAAAAACGGAATTCACACGGGCGGAACGCGGGTAAAACCAAGTAGGTAGGTACTGTATAAGTAATAAAATAATTACAATGGATTAGCTAAGTTTAGATAGCCGCAAACATTGAATTTCAACAAAACGGAAAACATGGAAACAAAACAGTTGTAGCAGAAGTTAATTGGTTAGCTAATATCCTTTATTAGATACATTTAGGGCCTTTCTGTTGACTCCTAATAATAATTTAACTTCGTTAGCCTTGTACTCCTACCTCGTAATTGGCCGCAAAGTTTTGTTTTGTTGTTGCTTTGCGGTTTTTGTTATATTGGAATCAAACGAACGTACGTGTACCTACGACCGCAAAAGAGCAACGTTACCGGTGAACAGTGGATTTGGTGTCACCGTCTAAATTAATACGAGCGACAAGGATCTCGAACGGCAGTTTTTGTTCGAAAAAACAAGAAAATGTGAAATAAAAAAAACGGCCATTATCTTTGTCATAATAAAACACACAACAAAATTTAATTTCACAAAAATTAATGTAGATAACTATTTCTAAGAAAAATGCAAATTCATGTATTTGCAGAGGCAACTTTGGCATTTTCTTCTATAGAGCGAAGTTTACGAAATCGTGTTTCGGTATCAGCCACTATGTCAGAATACTTTCAACATTCACATATTTTTTTAACAGTGATCAGATTGATAGATTTTACATGAAACGATGCTATACGAACGCAATTAACTAAAGTTGACAAACTCGTCCCAACTACCCATTCATAATAAAAAGTTGACCAACGATTTCTAGAAATCGCTGAAGTTAAAACTATACAACGATCTCCTTTTCAACAATTGTTGTCAAAAATTACCTAGGTACATTAGTAATAGGGTCTCATTGTACCCTATGGCTACGAAACTCTACAAACCAAGTACACTGATTCTCGATTACTTTCCGTAAAACTTCTGTAACTATTTATAATTGGTACTTCCTACCAAACAAATGTCCCGTCAGTTGGCGAATAAGAGGTCTTTGAAAACACTTCCCTTTTTATAATTACATTTATGTTTGTACCTCATGATAACTACGGTTAAAATATACGTATACGGTAACGGTAAGTACTCTTGAGTTCGTGTGAATAATATAGACGTGGTAAAAGCAAATGAAATAACGTACTTACTTAAGAGATTAAGCATGGAGGGAAGTATATTATTTTTATGCTTTTATTTTCACTGTTCTCAGTAATTCTGTATTACTTTTGCTTTAGATCCGATCCGATTTTAATAATTTATAATTTAACCTTAGTGCTGTGTTATATATTATAAGTTCGATGTTTATTAGTATTACAGTTTAAGGAGGAATGTGTGAGGCAAACAAAATGTTAATTATATATTTTTATTTGATTGAATAAATAGATAAAATTAATTTAGATTCCAATCTTTCTTATCACCGATAAAATATATTAAATTAAAAAAGTTTTACTTGGCATGTTCACGTGTTGTCAAAATAACCGGTTTATTTGATCTATTTTAACGACCTCCCTGGCGCAGTGGCGGCGCGCTCGGATTCGAGGTCGCGGGTTCGATTCCCGCCACGGGCCACATAGGGATTTTATAATTTCTTAATTGGCTCAGGTCTGGTCTGGTGGGAGGCTTCGGCCGTGGCTAGTTACCACCCTACCAGCAAAGATCAACATTGACATTCTATGGTCTGTTTCAAACGCCAAAACGGGCCCATTATATTTTTTCAACTGCACCTAATAAATGATTAAAAAAAACGTAATATTAGTTAAAAGTTAACATCGTAATGGTTAAAAATTTGTACGCCGACGCTTCTAGTGTTAAATGGGCCATTTTTATGCGTTAGCTGCCTTTGTTCATTTGGGTTTAAATTTGGGAACAGCACAGGTCATTCCATTCGAATAATTTTTATATTGCCCGAGTGTGCCGGTGACTTATTAGGCGTAGGCATTGAATCATCGATGAGGGCTGACAAATAATACATTCGCAAAAACATTTCTGACTTACTTTTTTTTCAAATAGCGCTTGACGGTCGTCACACCCGATGGAAAGTGATAATACGGTCTAAGGTGGAAGTTTTAGGAGACACCTATTCACTCGCCTTGAAGGCGCCCAGTGGTGGGAAAGACAGTGCCTGGGAGGTTATTCCAGCCCTTTGCAGTGCGTATCAGGAACGAGAAATCAAACCACTTCGTACGCGTCTTTGGTACGTCGACTATAGATGGGTGGACTATGTTTCAATGTCTTGCCGTTCCATGATAAAAAGGTGACGGGGGGACTAAATTGAAATAGTTCCTGAGTACACTCTTCGAATCGATTATATAGAATACCTATGTTACGGGTTAAAAAGAATGCAAAAATTACATTGAAATACACCAAAACGATTGCGCCGCCATGAATGACTAAAGTGAATCGTACTTTGAAATTTTTTTTTTAATTAATACTTAACGATAAAATACAGTGAATTATATTATTAAAAGTTCTAAAAACGATGAAACCATAGTCACTTAACGAGGAAAAATATTTTCAAACTGTTGGTAGGTAACAATAAATTGTAAAAAATATTAAGCACCTACTAGATGGAAAAGATTTTTCTGAACGGAATAATAATTAATACGAAGCAAATCCTTTGCGAGTGAGGACTCCAGGCACTAGTAAATAATAATTATCTCGGTAATATTTCCAGCTTTTGAAGTGGTCCAAGCTTTTGTTCAATTAAAGTTAGTGCCTCAACAAACAGGAGTTGCGGGATCGGAAGTCAGAGTTGTCTTGTTTTATTGCAGTTCTTCTGAAGTTAAGGGTTTATTTTCATCAGTCAGTTTGTAATGTTTGACTTTACCACAAGTTAAAAAGGTCACGATGCTCAATATAAACTGATGCAAAATTAATTAAATACGGACCCCAATAAAAATGTTAAAATATTCACTTTTATACCTGCTTCTAAGTAAAAATTATTGCATTCAATAAAGGAATCATGTAACACTTACTTTAAATAAGTAATATTAACTGGTTAGATATAAACTAGCTTACTCAAACTATAATAGGTATATATTATGAATATGTTTTGGCAGACTAGACGTTCTAAATGTAAAATACTTTGTTTCCGTAGTGGAAAAACTCTAACAAAGGTCCTCTAATGAAAATGTTCCTTTGTATTTTTTTCTCGGTAGCTTGACGGCTTAAATGTAAACCTTTGCCTTTGTTTCGTGGCAACGTCAACAAAAAAGTAATTTTGCAGTACAAATAAAGTAGGTGTCTAAAAATATTATGTTACAGTACATTTTGTGTGAAGTACATAATAACTGACAGAGTGAAACGTGGTTTTAGAGTTGGCTTCGTGGGATTTGATCACGACGTCTGCCTGTCCGTCTGTCTATCTATCTGACTGACTTTATACTTCTGAATTAAGCAATAATATTACGTAAATTTGGGATAGATAAGGGTCGCAGTCAACGTAAAATTGGTCAAGTGCGAGTTGGGCCAAAAAAAATTTAAAAAACAAAAAGTTTTAAAAACAAGCAAAAAATCATGTTTGTTGCATGAGAGCCTTCCCAATATGTTTTTTATTTTATTTTAATGTCACTATTTATTTATAAAGTGAATATTATATAACTAAATACTTATTCTGTGAATATTTTAAGCGTCTACCTGTTGGTGATATCAATATCAAGCAGAAACAAGAAAAAAAATCACGTTTGTTGAGAGATTAAATATTTTTTTATTTTTTTTAGTTTTTTTATGCATTTGTGAATATTCCAACTGTCTAACTATCACAGTTCATGAGATATATTCTAGTGACAGACGGAAGGACAGCGGAGTCTTAGTATTACCACCGAATATACCTATACATATAATAATAGTACTAACGTAGTACTATAGGGTCCCGATTAACCCTTTGGGAACGAAACCCTAAAATTTATTCAGACGCAATTGAGATTATACATATTATACGTAGCCGTTTCCTAAAAAACATCTTTTGAGAACGGTTCCAAAGACCCAGAAGTTACATTTTATTGCCTATTTAAAAATTTAAAAAGAATCTTTTTGTTTTTTATATTTTTTTCAACGCCAGGTTACTGTATAGCTCCAAAGTACTCACAAACTCGATGGGGTTGTATCGCTTAATTACCGACTTCCCATCATTAGATCAGCTCCATGTCATAAATAATTTTACATTGTCATAAAATTTACACATGCATGCAAAATTTCAGCTCAATGTGTAGCCGGGAAGTTTATCAAATTTAACTTTCAATATTTGATTAAAGACATACAAACATCGGGACAGGTGGAACTAAATAAAAGCTTGTAATAAAATAAATCGTTACTCTCACGTAAATCGTTACTATAACTAAATTATAGGTAAACCGCTATAAACTTGACCCTCCTGATGGTCTGCGGGACGCGTGGCGGGTGATGTGATTGGCTATAATGATACGGCAGCGCTGTCTGCGGACAGTGACATACTAGCTGATTGGTTAAGCGACTCCGCCCCGCGTCCCGCAGACCATCAGGAGGGTCAAGTTTATAGCGGTTTATTCTGCTTTTATTTGTTTTCATTCAGTCACGTGGACTTGGTTTGTCCATACATTTTTATCTACTGTGGTCAACGCTACACAACTGTTTCTTTGTCTAGCCCCGCAGTTGTGACTGCACCTTTTTCGCTACGCTATATTTAACCGGAAGAAATAGTTAAGTACCTACTTCCATACTTTACCGTTCACTGGTTCCCTCTCGTACATACTCTATAGGTGAGATTTATTTCGCTTTCCTGGCTTTATTTGCGGAGATTGCTCTGGCAGGTTGTGAATACAAGCCAATCAATTTCCGTTTACAATCCTGAAACTAATTTAATCTCTCTCAATTATTTTTACCAGTGCCTATATCGTATGAAATTGGCGAATGAATGTTGAATGCATTTTCGAATACGCGGTTAAATAATATATTTTCGGTAAGTATATTTCTTAGGGCTGATTTTTCAATTGCCAGATAAACTATCTGAGGAATAAATTTGAAACATATGCCATACAAATACTGTCAAAACTTCATATTTATTATATTATCTGGCGATTGGAAAATCACCCTTAATCTTTTTAACAGGCTTTTATTCGCTTCAATACAAACTATACGGTCAATAGCCTTATTGACTGCACGGCTGCCAAATTTTTACACGAATGCCCAAAAAGAGGAGCGTAATGTTTTTAGACGTAACTTATTAAGCACGGACCAGACATACTACTGTGATTTGTACTTACTTGAGTACATGAACGTAAATGATTTGTTTATTACACTAGTGGCATAACACAAATAAAGTCACAAACAATCATTTCCGTAGCTACTGTGATACCCTAACAACAGTCTGGCAAAACAATGTGACTATTTAATTGAACCTCTAATTGGTAGTCATTTAAATGGAGACCGATTTATTCCACCCGCTTTAGATATTGGCAGTGCAGATAGCAGAGCCAATATCTAAAGTCTAAATAACACTATATAAGTCGAAACCATTCGATTAGAGTCAGTTATCGACAAGCCGGAGAGTTTCATTCCGGTCCATCTGATTGGATATTCAATATATTGGGTTTGCGGTTAGGGATAGCGGCCTTGTGTATTTTTGTGCTATTTTATTCATGCCGGCGGCCATCATTTGCATTTGAGCATTTGTTAGGACTGTATATAAAGAATATTAATAGAGTTCTTTCGTCATGAGTTTTGCTGTATGCTTACTCTTTACTCTTTTTGTGCTATTTTGTTTTCTCAACGTAATTTAAGAGGACATACGTACGAGTACTTGAGTTTATTTTTATCCTTCTCAATCTTACCAATACGTTGGTGGGTGCGACATGCAGCGTTGCGAAATAATTATAACAGACGTTTTAATAATTAATAAAAAACTAAGCCAGTTATCAAAAATCTGTTTAGCGACTTTGGATATTTATTATTACCGACACTAATTACCGACATTAATCTATACAATAGTTCCTATAAAAATGAAAAACAAAATAAAGATTTTGGAGTAACTTTTGGGAGAACTTTCTAATGAGAAAATTTTATTCAATCGTGTCTCTGACTTACAGCTAATTTTGAATTAAGTTCCAAAATACTTGACGTTTATATTTTATTTCAAATTAATATTTTTATAATTTTTAAACTGTAAGTCACTAAAAATCGCTTGCAACGACGGTTTACGCCGTTAATCATTACAGGTTTCAAATTCAAAGCGTATACCAGTGCCATAGTACTTAACTCTAAGATCCTCTTAACGTAGATAATCATAAATCGAAGATAATCAGTTTATCAACCCTATATAACCCTAGGAATGGTTTCCATCCATCGGGGTTTCCGACCTTTGGGTTTCGCATATTGCCACTGCAGAAATATGATTCTCGAACATTATTTATACCTCAATATTCCCAAAGCAATTGCGATTTTCTAATAATCTTGCTCCTTATTTCTGATGTAACGGAAAGATGCAGGCCTATTTTTTTTATTTAGATTATAACGCACACAACGCTGCTTTAAGAGTATATCCAGCTAAAGTTGTTTTCGTGTGATAAAGTGTTTCTAAAATGTCTGTTATCCTGCCCGTCATAGGGCGCCTACTGGCAAGGCCGAGTAGGTATATTGTCGTACTTTACTAAATTCTGGAACCAAAAACGTCCCATTCGAGGCGCCAGTGATAATCTAGCCCGTATAGGGAAATTAAAATAAGCAAACTTAGTTGTCTTGAAAGATCTATTCCTAATTAAACGTCAAAATTTATATTTCTAATTTTATTAATTTTTTCACGTAAATTACTCGATAGGGCAGTGTTAAAAAGAATTGCATGTTACATAATATTATTGCGTCATAGGTAGGTGGATAATATCACAGTGTGTATAATCGTAGCATATAAAATCAGTTATAGGCCTCTTAAGAAGGCGATGGAGAGAGCTTAACTCAGAGTAGAATCTTTGCGCGAGCGAATCAGAAATGATGAGTTGGGGACCAAAGGACCTGAAATGGCGGCCACGCACCGGTAAGCGCAGTGTTGGTCGACCCCCCACCAGGTGGATGGACGATAAAGAAAGTCGCGGGAATGCGCTGACGCCAAGCCGCGCCAGATCGTGGTGTTTGGCGGTCATCTCAGGAGGCCTATGTCCAGAACTGACTACGACGACGACTACGACGACGACAACGACGATAAAATCAGCAAGACTTTACCTAACGGTCTGTAGGTATAACATGCAAGAAATGTTACATTTGTGACGAATTTTCAGATCTCAGCGGCACATCTTTCATAATAGAATGATTTAATTAATAAAAAGGAGAGCGGAAAGCGACGCAGCAGCTTGCCTACTCCTGACACAACTAGGTTTAAGAGGACATTTTCGTACTTTCCAGGGATATATTATGAAATTAATAAAATATGCCAAAAATAACATGAAAAATAGTTAACGTCCTATGCTCAAGCCATTTTGGAGAAGCCTTGCTACAAACACTGCAACAAGAAAGTTCTATATTAGATTATAATCCCTACAGATTATACCCTATTTTAACAAATACCCCGCAAAAATCCATGTTTCTTAAAGTATAAAAAACCCGAAATTCATACCGGAACTGCTGCGGGCACGACACAATAGTTATATTATAAAATAAATATGGCAGCTCTCAATTATAGACAAACTCAATAATTCGTTTAGCCACTGTAAACTTACATAGCAAATACAGATTGACAAGTTATAAAAGCCGTTTGAATATTACAACATAACGGGTGCATTAATGCACTTTGTAGCGTAGTAGAACGATAGTGCAAGTCTGTTATCAAGCTTGCAGCTTAAAAGGCATTAGCCGTGTCGCAGCAAATTGGTACCTAAATTTTAACAGCTTGGTACAGGGACTTTAAAGTGTTGTGCGATGCCTAGCAACGAGCAATACGTTCACACTAGACAATAAAAAATAAGTCGTAATAATACCATAAAATGCGTAGATCTTCAATCGTAACTTGCTAACTATTTGACAGCTTTGCCCGCCACAATATTCAAGAGAATTGTAGATGCTCGTTTGAGGTTACAACCTTCTTGTTACCACTAAAACATTATTTGGTACAATTTCTATTTGTTTTCAACTTAAATTTACTTATCGAACACGTCCCGGGGCTTAGGGTTGTTCAGAATTCATTTCATTATTTGAACGAGACGAGAAAATATTTGAATACGCGATCCGTATTTGAGTATTGCGGCCAAGGCCTATTGTTTTTACACTTTGAAGAAATTTAGAACGCCGCCGTGTTTTTCCTGTAAACAATGTCATTGTGTGATACACAAAATAAAACATTCATTACAGCGCAACATTTTAATGTAATTTTAAATAAATACCAATTTATTCAATGTTTCTGAATTGTAAGTATTTGTTTAATATGCACCAAGCAGAGTTCGTGAAAATCAATCAATTATTTTGTAATCCACTCCAATGAAATTGCTACAATTACGGTAAGTACTTTTCAGATTCTATGAAAACCAATAATTAGTGAATTTATATCGTGCATGACGGATAAATCAATTCAATTTTTATTTTAAGCATGCATTTAACAAAGCTCGCTTCACGTAACAATTTGATAGAGTTTAAAATTTCAACTCCCAGCTCCTAAAACAATTTATAAACATACCTACTTTTTGAAATAACATTGTGATGAAATCTGACTGTAATAATAATAATAATCGATTGTAAATTATGATTAGCAATTAAGCAATTTTTGGCATAATCAAAGTTGTTGTAGTGTAAAAAATTTAAATTTTTTAAGTGTTAAATTTTTTTATTCATATATTTTTAATTATGTATGACCTATTTTCATAGTTAAAAAAGACCTTTAAAAAGTGTAAAAATACCTACCGTTGAATGAATATTATTTGATTTGGTTTGATTGATAAGCTTATCAAGACATTTATTGTAACATCGGAACCATTCTCTTCCCACTCAGAAAACAAAATCAGTAGGTATACTATCCTTGCTCAGAGTTCTACTATTGCCTCTTGAATTGTGACGCATGGTAAAATCGTGTGTGATATTCGCACCACACGGTATACGCCAGCAAAGCTAAGCCTGCCACACGAGTGTCGCATTAATTATACCTGACATTTGTAAATCCCCTGGCTCTGCCGGCGCCGTGTGGATTGCCGAATGCCGCCGCACCGCTGTGCTGTGCCATTTCTTATCTCCCTGGCAAGTTGGTTTACATTTTACAACTGATATATTGAGAGGTATTTTTTGCTATCAGTGGCCTTATTCTTTATCGTACAGTTAGTTAGTTAGTAACCCTCCATATAGTTAGTTAGTAATTATTGACCCTTTAGGGGTAATTGGCGAGATCAATAAATAAGTAAATTTGGATGACTAGAAGCATAATTATGACTAAGGTTTGAAATAATAAATACCTCTTGTAAATAAATAAAAAGCCATAAATAATACACTGGCTGGCACGGCGTGCGTTCTATTTACACAAGAGACACCTCAATAAAGAAATGTATTTTATCAAACTTATCGGTCTCGTTTATTTTTGCCCAGTTTCTCCTTTATTAAGACAAGAAAATTTATAACAAAGTTTGAAAGAAAATAATGGCATGAAATTTTTCCTCGCGCATCTAGAATATGATATCAAATAGAAAACATGAACAGCTTTCTCTTTTCTCTGCTTTGGTGTCGTCTGAAATTTTCCTGATCTCTATAATATGGATCTCACCCGAGTTGCACAAAATAAGTTTAAAAATGTAAGTGCTACTTAAACGAATTTAATCGCGTGAAATGTCAAAATTTCATATATTTTTTGACATTGATTGCGATTAAATTAGTTACTTTGTTACGTGCAACTCGACATCAGACTGTCAACGTAACAAGTGAAAAATTAAAAAATTTTAAAACACCCACGACTTTTCCAGACTTGTAATTGAAAAAGGATTAAATATTTTTTTTGAAACTCCCCGACTAAAGGAAAGTAAGAACTAAGAACCTATCAGTATAATTACAAATCCATGAAAATCCGCCGGAGCTGCTGTGTTTTGCCTATGACGGTCTTGATGGTGCTGTTTACCAGTTGACGACTAATTCAATTTCTTGATACTTCTCATATACCGGCAGTTTATCAATACTTACTAATTACATTAATTGATATTGGAAACGAAAATAGCAATGGCAGCTCCGACGGATTTTCTTGGATTTGTAATTATACTGATAGGTTCTTAGTTCTTACTTTCCTTTAGTCGGGGAGTTTCAAAAAAATTATTTAATCCTTTTTCAATTACAAGTCTGCAAAAGTCGTGGGTGTTTTAATTTTTTTTAATTTTCCACTTGTTTTATTGTTTTTCGATTAATATATTAATGTAATTTAAATTATATTATGAAAATTATTCTTCAAACTAGCCATTAGCTCCTCTAGCAGCGTTTGAAGGCATAAAGAGACGTTTATTGTGGCGTCCCCTGCTGTTCAATCACAAGAACAATTATCTACGAACCATTGCCAATGACTCACTAATATTTTATACAAAATTGTATCCAAATCGGTTCAGTCGTTTTTGTAATAATTGAGGACATTCATTTGCACTGTAAATGTTTTTAATGGCGCCCCCTGGTGATCGATGTTCGTAACAACTATCTAAGAACCATCGCCTATGAATATCAAACATTATACAGAAAACTGCATCTAAATCGGTCAAGCCGTTTTCGAAATAAATGGGAAAATTCGTTTGCAATATAAATATATTTTATGGCGCCCCCTGGTGATCGATGTTCGTAACAACTATCTAAGAACCATTGCCGCTGAACACCAAACATTATACAGAAAACCACATCTAAATCGGTCAAGCCATTTTAGAAATAAATGGGAACATTGATGTGCACACACAAACAAACAAACAAACACACAAACAAACAAACAAAAATATTTTTGCATTATTGGTTTTTGTGAACAATTTAACATACAAACAAACATAACATCTCTATAATAAAGTAATGTACAAACGGTCTCTCACCCTAAACGCATATACCCGTACTCCGTTCCGTCGTGGGTAAAAATGAAAACACTTGATTTCGAATTTTAGTGCTGATTGTTCCGTAACCTAGCGTGAGTGTCCATGAAACTAAAATAAAATGACATTCAAAACTGTAACCACTGATAAGAAAACTCAATAGGATATGGGCATCCGAACGATTTATGTAAACCTTTTTCGTACAAGCAAACTTCTGTAGGTGGCTGCTGAGCGAACTACGGTGTGGTCTTCCTATTGGTGGCAAAACAAGTATTTTAGCACCGATAAACTGGCGACATTTTTAGCGCCGTCCGCCCTGTCCAGGGTATATGCCTATTGTCCAAACAAATGTCAATTTAGTACCATGGACATTCAAGGTGGGCGCATCAAATCTGCACTAAAAATGATCTGTCAATTATAAAGAATGTTTAATCCATGGAATATAGATCAGTGAATATCAGCACGGCATTTAATAAATATTTGGTTGACGGGCGCACCGTTAAACGGTGATCGGTTGGATGTTTTCAGTGGCACCTTCGGCCGTTTAACTGCAGTTTTGATGACTGAAATTTTGACTGGTGACTTGATCAGATCAAAGAAAATATAAAATAGGGGTCGCATAACGCTAACATATAAAATAGGAAAGAATTAGAGCGTAATATTATGTACAATTTTACCTAAAATAAAGCTATGAAGCCATTGACTTACAATCATTTTACTTTCAGTACTTACTAGTATTATATATCTATGTATGAAGCACAAACGGCGACTCATAACCTGTTGCCGGTAACACGTAGAAGTAGATATTTCTGCTATAACAATACACAAAATAAGCCTGTATTATCCTTGCAAGTGTGATGAAAAACACAAATGATACGCGTATGTAAATTAATCAAAACAATCTCGCCTCATTTCTCGTGTTCGCATGCGGCTCGCGCTTATAATACTGACTCAAGTATTAGGTCCTTACATATGAAATTGGCGTTTTGTCGTACTGGCCACTTTGATCTCAAATATCTCTTCTTTGGTTAGAAATTCCAATTTCAAATTTATACAGCTATTTACTCATGCTTTTGTGTTTTGAAAATCGTAATTCGTTTGTTTTTTTCTCTTTTGGTTTTTTTTTTGCGCCACCTTGTTTACAAAATGGAAAACTTGAAATATCGCGTTATTTACGAGTACGAGTTCCATCGTGGCACCAGTGCTGCAGAAACGGCTCGAAGGATTAATGATGTGTACGGCGAGGGTGTCGCAAAAGAAAACACAGTGCGTTTTTGGTTCCAACGTTTTCGTTCTGGAAATTTCGACCTGCAGAAAAAGCCCCGTGGACGGCCGGAGACCAAAGTTGACAATGAAGAATTGAAGGTTATTGTGGAAGCGGATCCATCGCAAACCACGTCCGAGCTAGCTGCAGGCTGCGGTGTTAGTGATAAAACTGTTTTAGTTCACTTGAAGCAAATTGGGAAGGTGAAAAAGCTTGAAAGGTGGGTACCTCATGAATTGAGTGCAGCAAACCGAAAAACGCGCGTAGACTGCTGTGTTACATTACTCAACCGGCACAGTAATGAAGGGATTTTAAATCGAATCATTACCTGTGATGAAAAATGGATCCCGTATGATAATCGGAAACGCTCATCGCAATGGTTGAACCCTGGCGAACCAGCCAAATCCTGCCCCAAACGAAAATTGACTCAAAAAAAATTACTTGTGAGCGTTTGGTGGACTAGCGCTGGCGTCGTTCACTACAGCTTTCTTAAATCTGGCCAGACGATTACGGCGGATATCTATTGTCAGCAACTGCAATCCATGATGGAAAAGCTAGCTGCTAAACAACCGAGGCTGGTCAATCGTTCTAGGCCACTGCTGCTTCAGGACAACGCTAGACCACACACTGCACAACAGACGGCTACCAAATTAGAGGAGCTTCAATTGGAATACCTAAGACATCGACCTTACTCCCCGGACCTTGCTCCAACAGATTACCATTTTTTTCGAAATTTGGATAACTTCTTACAAGGGAAAAAATTTAACTCCGATGAGGCAGTCCAAAGCGCTTTCAAAGATTTTATTGATTCCCGTCCTAATGGCTTTTTTAGTAAAGGGATCAATGAACTACCTATAAGGTGGCAAAAGTGCATAGATAGCAATGGTACATACTTTGATTAAATATATATATTATATATAAAAAAAATCGACTTTATGTTCCTCCCATACAAAACGCCAATTTCATATGTAAGGACCTAATATTATTACTTACTTTTCATACTTGTAGCATAGTGGAATTTCTATTTCTCGCTGTGACTCTTTGCCCCCCGTTTCATAACCGAGATATTCGCAACTCTCTGATAGAGGAGCTCTCGATTGGGTTCCTGGATTTTCAGATGCGGCTTTGATATTGGATTTGGTTATTACCTAGTTTTGATTTGAAACTAGTTGTGAATATCTGACGTATTCCACAAAAGTAAAATATTTACCTATGGCTTTGATACTGTCATAGCCATTTGTTAACATTAGCCATATCCGGATATGAATGGATACGGCAGCTGTGTGATCCAAGACCCGTTCTCAGAAAACCAGCGTTAATCCATCCGGTCTCTTGTCATTATCAGGAATAATTCCTGTAGGTGCAATGAAAGCAGAAACTACAAAAATCGCAAGAACCTTTTTAATAAGTACACCCAAGAGAGAACTGCTGGAAAAGCTAACGGCGGTGATGCCTTTGGTGCATGATGGAATTTACTAATAAACTATTATGATCAACTGAATTACAAGATTCTTAGCATCAAATTAAGGCACAAGAAATTTATTTTTCTCTGTTTGAGAATACTTGGAAATTTGAGCATTATTTGACAACTTTTGGAATAAATAAAAATTTCTGAAATGGCCAGATAAATTACACAGCAAACTCATAATATCTGTTTTGCAATTTAAAATTGGGAAACTCTTTTGTACTCCAAAACATGATGAAGGAGGTCAATTAAAGGTTTTATTTAAAATTAAAACTGCTTTTCTAAAAGAAAGCTGACTAAAAAAAATTAACACATTGAACACGGGATAAGTATTGGTCATTGATATTGTAAAGTAATTTTATTAATAACCACGCATTATTTGAGAAAAGTACTATGTATGACCAAAACTAGGCATTGATGGACTCACGAATGTGTGCCTCAACTTCGCCTCATCCCATTCGTCCATCAATGCCACTTTTGGTGGCGTTACTATTTAGTTATTACCGTCTTTTGCAAAATGTCAATTAAATATGGTATAGGAGCTAGCAACGTTTTCGAGAAAGAATTTTAGATGAGCTGATTTTGTGATATGTCGTCCTTCTTGCACTTTCGGTTAGAGTCTGGGCTATCTGGCTGTTGGCAGCGGTTGCGTTCATCAGTGCGCATCCTACCTGTCCAGGTAATAATCCTGGATTTTAAAATCATTTTAGAAGGCGTAATTTTTAATTTTTTGTTTTTAAATAAGTCTACCTGACATACTTTTTTTATTGCCAGACATTTTCGACATTGCTAACTATGTGCCATACGCGATTTTTTATTTATTTTTTATAAAAATTTTAAAGTATTTTAGAATGTCTGTAATTTTAATATTATGTTATTTAAAGATAAGAAAAACTTAAAATAAATTTGCCAGACATGAATTCGATTGTTAAGTCTAAAATTAAAATGAAAAAGTCATGAAAAGTATTGCAGTATAATGTAAATTCGGCCCCATCATTTCGTAGCTGAACTTAAAAATGTGCAATTTAAAGAAGCTTTGATTAACTTTTTCATTGATAACTGGGGTAGTGAAGACATGTTGCCTTTTATTGGTAATAAAAACAGTTACGTAAGTTTCAATAAATGTTATTCATACAAAGTAATATATAAAAAAGTAATTAAAACTATTGAAGAATCATCATCGTGTGAAGAACACGAAGAAGCTGATTCTAGGATTATTTTTCATATTTGCCAAATCGATTTTGACGCATACGTTGTTATACGCTGTTCTGATTCTGATATTTTAATTATACTTCTGGGAAATA
Organism: Coenonympha arcania; assembly: GCA_036785405.1. Classification (NCBI taxonomy): domain Eukaryota; kingdom Metazoa; phylum Arthropoda; class Insecta; order Lepidoptera; family Nymphalidae; genus Coenonympha; species Coenonympha arcania. The sequence goes on from CM072082.1 coordinate 14,213,515, forward strand.
TGGATCACCTGAAAGCATCTTTGAAAATTTGGATAAATATGGGTGTTGGAAATCATCAGCGTTACATAAACATCAATGAATTACACCGAATTCTTGGTGACTCTTTATGCAAAGCTTTACCATGCTTCCATGCAATAACTGGATGTGATTACACGCCAGCTTTTTTTAGAAAAGGCATAGTTAAGCCTTTTAAAATATTAGAAATTTCTGAAGAATACCAGTTAGCTTTTAATAATATAATTACGGATGACGAAGAAGTACTTGAAACTACGTTTGTAACCCTGGAGAAATTTATTTGTCAAATGTATGGAGTTAAAAATTGTTCCAATGTTAATGATGTTCGATTTCATTTATTTTCAAGTACGTTTGAGTCAAAAAATCAGATAAGAACTTCGACAAAAAATTTCGAAACTTTGACTCATCCAGTTTGTGTTAAGTAGTTGATGGTAGTTTTAGCTGGTTAGTAGTCTAACTACCATCATTATTGCAATGAATCTTTTGATTTAAAGGAAAATAAATGGACATGGTTTTACTCAATTACGCACTAGTTTGCCACCCTGTAAAGCGGAATTGCAACAGCATATTTATTGAGGGTTCGTTACGTGACGAAAATTTGGAGAAATGCTCACTCAAAACATCCAACATCTGTATCTCCAATGGCTTCCGGTTGGACCATACAAATATGATTTTGTCTGGTTTTTGGGAGATCAATTACCATCCTCAGTTGCAGATATTATTGTTCAAAGTAAGTGTGAAATGGAATATTTATTAATAATAACTAAAATGTTTTATAACGAACAAGAAGAATTACACTGTTTATATTTTTTCTGTTGCAGATGATAGAGTTTTAGAAGATAACGAAAGTTCCCAAGAAGATGATATGAATGACACTGACAAAGACAGCGACGATGATGATGATGATTATGAAGATGCCTCTTTTTTGTGACGTCACTTTAGGCTGAAACATTATACTACAATTAACTATAGAATTAATTAAATAGCATTATACTGCAATACTTTTCATGACTTTTTCATTTTAATTTAAGACTTAACAATCGAATCAATGTCTGGCAAATTTATTTTAAGTTTTTCTTATCTTTAAATAACATAATATTAAAATTACAGACATTCTAAAATACTTTGAAATTTTTATAAAAAATAAATAAAAAATCGCGTATGGCACATAGTTAGCAATGACGAAAATGTCTGGCAATAAAAATAGTATGTCAGGTAGACTTATTTAAAAACAAAAAATTAAAAATTACGCCTTCTAAAATGATTTTAAAATCCAGGATTATTACCTGGACAGGTAGGATGCGCACTGATGAACGCAACCGCTGCCAACAGCCAGATAGGCCAGACTCTAACCGAAAGTGCAAGAAGGACGACATATCACAAAATCAGCTCACCTAAAATTCTTACTTTTCAAACGTTGCTAGCTCCCGTACCAATATGTTAATTGTCTTGTTAGCTAAGTGGATCTTATCATTTTACTATCAAGATTTGTCTCATCTACTAAAATTTTCATCAGAATTTCCAAGAGGGAGCTGTCATGTCAGCTGTCACCTGGATAGGCAGTTTTCTACCCAAAGACGCTTCTCATCATATCGTAAGCTCTTGTAATCGATACTTGTTATCCTTCCTGCAAAAAATAAATTGATAATTTTACCATTGTTTGAAATTCTTGTTTTTAATTTTGATGGATTTGTTGATCCCGGGTGATAAGGCAACCTTTCCCTTTTATGAATACAGATTGATGTTTGTTATGTTAATTGATCTTAAAAGACGAAGAAGAATTATGTGTGTTCTTTAAAATTGTGCCTTGCGATTTTCTGTGTTGGCATAATATGTTTCTGACATTTTAATTTTTTATTTTAAGTAGTTAATACTAATAAATAATTAATACTAATTAATATTAATTAATATTAATTAATACTAATAAATTAATTAAGTAGTTTATACTAATAAATAAATATTTTTAGCTTGTCTTAAAACTTTAAACTCGTCATATTATTGAATTTTGCTTTATTGTAACATTCATTATAAAAATACGTATAGGTACATATAAGTACCGTATCCATCGTCATAATTTCACTTTGTAGATCTCTCCAGTAAATCCGCAGAATGCCTTTCGCGAACAAGTTGTAAGTAATTACTATTGTAGTTCAGCAGTATGAGTTATTCGAACGACATACTAATGGCAGTGGCACGTACCGAATTTCGTATAATTAAGCAAGCTGTAATTAAGTTTTATTGGTGAACATGAGAAGTTCTTAGACAACTCCTCAGTAATAACAAGCGTAAGGCTTTAATTAATATTAACATTACTTTGGTTTCAATAATACTCGTATTTCCACCTACTTTATAGTTAAATTATAATTAACGACTATCATGAAGTTCTACTTACATACTTATGTAAGAACGTGTAAATTATCTGTAGGTGTAATATCTACTTACAGCCTACTCGTATGTTTTTAATGTAATGTAATGTAATGTAATGTAATGTAATGTAATGTAATGTAAAAATAATATATTAAAAGACTTTTTATAAAAATCTTTGGTTTAAAACGTTCATTAGCTAAACTGCTCAATACCTACGGCCTATAAACGCTTGCTTTATTCATAAAAATCCAACAAACCTCTCACAAATTAGTTTGTGTTTGGCTATAATTTGGAATAGAGATGTATTATAACCAAGGCTATCCTTTTGTACCGGAAACAATCCTAACCTTCGCTGATTTGACCAAATAACACTAACACGTCAATAACTGTCATACAGAACTTTTGTAAGTTTGCGCAGTGTGATAATGAAAATAAACAATAATTCGTTTAATTTTTCACGCAATGTGAAAAAAATGATCTAACTCAGACACAGTACGTATAGGTAGATACTTTTTACCAGAGCCTAAACGAAATGATTTTACAAACAAAGGAATTTCCAGGTCTGTGAATTTTCAGTGGCAAACATGAGATTCGGTAACAAAAGCCAGCTAATTGGATCCAACCAGCAGCACTGTACCTATGAACTAACGAAACTAACTAGTCATATGGGTTCCGTCAGAATACGGTATTTAGAATTCTGTTTTAAAAGTCCCTAGCGCGTCTAAAAATAATTGTACCCTTTCCTACAATTGTCTAACTGTTTGTCAATCTCGTTCTCGATTCAAAGTGGTGAATTATTCTTTTATTTAAATAAAAATAAATCGCCATAAACTATAAATGAGCGCAGTGCATACCTTAGAACCACTGCACTAAATTGTCAGGATAAGGTTTTTATAAACGATATTTATCAAAATACACAGTGAAAGTTACGGTCTTAATATATCATATCACATTAATCATGCTTACATCTCTCTCTACTAGATCTCGATTTTTCAATCGCCAGATAAACGCTAACTAAGGAATGTTTCAAATGACATGTGTTTCAAATTTATTCCTCAGATAGTGTATCTGACGATTGAAAAATCAGCCCTTAGTTTTAGACCGATTATTTGTGGACCATGAGTTTTAGATTGTAAAGTTTTTTCGCTTTCATTTTGTCGCGCAGCCGGTTGCGGCGTTGTTATTTTCAAACGACTTTAAATGACGCCGAACGTGTAATTATTATGACTTTACCACCTTCCCGTTACCACCAATATGAAAACAATTATATTTTTTTGCGTTCCTGATACGCACTGCAAAGGCCTGGAATACCCTCCCAGGCAGTGTCTTTCCTGCCACTTACAACCCGGGTGCCTTCAAATCAAGTGTGAATAGGCATCTTCTAGGCAAGCGCGTTCCACCTTAGACTGTATCATCACTTTCCATCAGGTGTGATCACAGTCAAGCGCTAGCCTATATAGGTACATAAAAAAAAAATTTTTGTTGAATTTTTGAGTTTTACCTACTTACTCTTCAGATCGTTGGCTTACCATTACCCTCCCATATTATGAGTTATAACCTAAAAAATATTTATAGTTAGCCATTGTGTGTGTGAATTTAGCACATACAATTTTTTGTGTGTCGGCATTAAAACAAAAGGTGAAACTGAGCTGAAAAAAAATATTATCCGGCAAACGAAAATAAAAAAGGCAATAAAGAATTGAAAACAAATAAAATTTTTGCGCATTCGTACTCAACTAAACAATTCGAATTTTCGTTTGATGTTCAAAACTCAGTTCACACGAATTGAACAAATATTTGGAGCCGCACCCGGCACGTTCGTGGTAAAAAGCCCTTTTATAAAAAATGTAATGGGTTTTTGTAATTCCAAAAAACATTTGCGAATAATAAAACTACTTCAATGATGTCCTCGGGAAAAACAAAGTTATAATATACCAATCCAAGAAATAATATCCCAAGCGTACCTATGTGGGTTATTTATTTATCATTAATTTGCTTGCCAATCAGCTCGTTTGCTAAAAATTTTACAGTGTGGGCCGATTCTGTATTGTTCAATGTGTTAGTAAACAACCAAGCGACTCACAAAACGAAGGCAAAAATCTTTTTTTATTTATTACGCCGAAGTTACCAACGGGGTTGACATGCTTTCATGTCCACATACCATGCTAGTTGGTAGCATGTGTATGTGAATACAAAAAGTCGGTTAAAATGTGACTTTTGCCTCCGTTTTATAAGTCACTAACACATTGAATGATACAGTATCAACCCACTTGATAATTGGGCAAACTTTCACATGCCAAATCATATTATAACAAACGTATGTTAAACCAACGAATTACAAAATATTCATATGACAACCGTACTGCAACCGTATTATAAGATAAACATATTTCTACCAAATATATAATTTGACAAATTGTGTACTTAGTAAGCGTTTCAGTTTTTTTTTTTTTTTTTTTTTTTTATTGTGGATAGGCTTGCGCTTGACGACAATCATGCCTGATGGAAAGCAATGATGAGGTCTAGGATGGAGCGCGCTTGCCTAGAAAATGCCTATTCACTCTTCTCTTGAAGGCACCTAGATTGTACTTGGCTGGAAACACGGAGGCTGGAAGGGCGTTCCACACCTTAGCGGTTCGTATCAGAAACGTGGAGGAAAAACGTTTCGTGCGAGTTTGTTGGACGTCAACCACATAAGGATGCCACCGCTCTCGGCGTCTTGCAGTCCTATGGTAGAAAGGTGAAGGAGGTACAAGGTTATGTAGTTCCTGAGCACACTCACCAAAGTATATCCTGTAAAAAACCGCTAAACAGGCAACGTTGCGCCGATGTTGTAAGCTGAGCAGTTTTGCCCGCGTTAGCGATTCCTTGCCGATTATTCTGCGAGCGCGGCGATCAACTGAGTCCAATGCATCGAGCTGATACTTGGCAGAACCATCCCAAAGGTGACTACAGTACTCCATGCCGGAACGCACCTGAGCCTCATATAGCGTCAGAAGCTGTTCGGGCGTGAAGTACCGCTTAACCTTGTTGAGGATTCCTAGTTTTTTAGCAGCTGTTTTTGCTTTAGCTTCGATGCATTTCCCAAAATTGAGATTGGGTGAGATGGTGATACCCAGAAGCTCGATGTAATCGGCAATCGGAACGGATATACTTTGGAAAGTGGGAGCCAAGGTGAAGGGGCTCTTTTTAGCAGTGAACAAACACGCCTGTGTTTTGGTAGCGTTAAACTTAACCAGATTAGCGTCACCCCACTCAGACACTTCTTTCAAAGTCAAGTTAACGCGATTTACCAATGCCTCTCTAAGCTCAAGGATCTCAGAACCGCTGGCTTTTGAACTGGACATGTACCTCTCCGAGACAGTGCTGTCGTCCGCATAACCAAAGATACCTGGTTTCAGCAGATCGTTGATATGCAGCAGGAACAATGTCGCGGAGAGAACAGACCCCTGGGGTACCCCGGCGTTGACAGCCATTAGGTCCGAAGAGTGGCCATCTACGACCACCCGGAAAGACCGTTCCCTCAGGAAATCAGATACCCAGTTGCAAAAGCCAGCGGGTATCCCATATGCCGGAAGTTTGCTAAGAAGGCTGCCGTGCCAGACTCGGTCAAAAGCCTTCGAGATGTCTAGTGAGACAGCAAGTGCCTCACCGTGCTTCTCAATGGCCTCGCCCCAAGTATGCGTAGCATACACTAGAAGATCGCCTGTAGAGCGGTTGGACCTAAATCCATACTGGCGGTCCGACAGAAGGTCATTTTCCTCTAGGTATGCCAGGAGCTTACGATTGAGAACCCGTTCCATACTTTTGCAAAGTATGGACGTGATGGCAATCGGTCTGTAATTAGCCGGATCAGCACGACAGCCTTTCTTAGGAACCGGCTGCACATTGGCAACCTTCCAGGAGAGTGGGACTTGAGCTGTCGAAAGAGAGAGGCGAAACAAGCGTGTTAGTACAGGAGACAACTCGGGAGCACAATTTCGTAGGACTATTGCTGGTATACCGTCTGGGCCACTGGCTTTACTCACATCGAGATCACGGAGTGTTTTGAGGACCTCGTGCTGGTGAATGCGAATCTCCGGCATAACAGAGTCGCAAGATGGAAGGATTGGTGGTGGAGTACTTCCAGCGTCAAGCCGTGAGTTTTCTGCAAACAGAGTTGCCAAAAGATTCGCTTTGTCTGTTGCAGCCACAGCCAGAGACCCATCAGGCTTCTGCAGAGGCGGCAGGGAAGGGCGGCTAAAGTTCATTTCAACCGACTTTGCGAGCGACCAAAAAGCTTTACTGCCACTGGGGTAGGTGGCGAGCTCACGGCCGAACCGATTAGTACGGCTGAAATGAGCCTTATTCAACACCCTCTTGTATGACTTGGCGGCAATATTGAAGTCTCTTTTCTTCTTTTGGACGTCCGGAGCTTTGCGAGTACGAGCGTCCGCCCATGCTAAAAACGCGTCCCGTTTTTGTGCCTCGGCAACCGCACATTCAGCGTTGTACCACGGGGGAGTCTTGCCGTCAGATGATACGTCAGAAAAAGGTATAAAATATTCCATTGCCTGACGTATCACCTGCGAAATGGCAGTCTCGCAGCTCGACGGGTCATTAGTAGAGAAACAAGCCTGCCGCCAAGGATAAGATGCAAAGAAATGACGCATCTCATCCCAATCCGCTGACCTGTATCGCCACACCCTCCTCTTAACACTGGGTTCAGAGGGGGGAGGGTAGAAGTTGGATACAGATTTCACCAGACAGTGGTCCGAGGTGCCCAAAGGTGGTGAGACAGACACCGAAAAACTGTCTGGATCTGTTGTCAGCAGAAGGTCCAAGCAATTGGGTGTGTGACCGTCCACATCCGGTATTCTTGTGGCTTCCTGAACCAACTGAGAGAGATCTAGCGAAAGTGCAAATTTGCGCGCCTCTCTCCCAGCATGGTCAGTTTTCTGGTATGGGAACAACCACTCCTGGTGGTGAGCATTGAAGTCCCCCAGAAATACTAGCCGAGCTAGAGGATACCGGCGTTGAACGGTGTCCGCCGTATCGCCGAGATAGTCAAACAACCGGGTTGTCTCCCGGTCACCACTATGTGAGCGGTATACGCAAGCGTACACTGTCTGCTCTAACCCTGTGTCTACCAGGCACCACAAGACTGAGAGGGAAGGTACCTCCAAATTACGTAGACGCTGGCAGCAGATGTTGTCTCGAGCGTACATACATACCCCAGCGCGAGGTTTGAAATTATGCTCAAGCGAGTATCCGGGGTACTGTAAGTACGCTACGTCGGCTGGACTATGAATTTGCGTCTCCGTAAGGAAGAGGATATGCGGCTTAGCGGTCTCAAGATGGTGGTGGACCGCTTTAAGATTTGAGTGTAAGCCTCGGATGTTAGCGAGGTGGACTGAGAATGAGAGGTGGTGCAGCCGCTGTTGAACCTTTTTCCTTTTTCTAATTTTCATGTTGGGAGAGAGTGAATAGGTGAGGGGAAATGGAAGTTGTACGAGATGCTGCACATGTGGACACCGTGACCTTCACCGCAGCGACGTTATTGGTAGACTCAACTGGAGACCGCGGGGACGCCCGAACCCCCCTGGGAATCGCCACCGGGACCTCTCTCCGGTCGCCAACCGGCACGGTGGAAGCCATCCCAGGATTTTTCGCGAGGTGGCGGGGCAGCCTTTCATAGGTGGCTGGCCTACTACTTGGGCCCCCTACTACCTGCGGTCGGCCAGCGGTGCACCGTGCTTCGGATCCCGCTGGTCTCCAAATTGAGCCGCCCGGCGCCGCTGCAGCTCCGGTCAGAACCTGTCACCATGTGCAGCACAACTGTACAGACCCATTCCCCCATAAATGGCTTCTACGTGCAACACACCGGAACACGACACACCTCATGACAAAAATTGCCTCAGAATGCGTCATTTGGCGGCGCGACTTTGCCCGTAGGGTGGTAAAGAAGCCGCGGCCGAAGCCTACCACCAATAGATTTGTTGCTCTTTAGCACCACCCAGGGGTCACGTGTAGGGTACTGAGGGTTGAGACCTGGCTTTGGTAAATCCCACGGACGCGAGCAACTTTGACCCCCAAACAGTTGACAAAATGTGTTCTATGCAACAAAATTTTTAACTCATTTTAACCTGAAACGTATGTTGATATTCTGGTTCATAATTATACTATTTATTTTAGCCAAATACAGGTACACATTTAAGCTTTCAAGGGTTCTGTATCCAAAGGGTAAAAAACGGGGTCCGCCGATACTTCGCCGTCCGTCCGTCCATTCGTCCGTCTTTCACTTGAAATTTTCACAGCTGATGATGTAGGTATTTCTGTATACTAAAAAATAATAAAATAAATATTAAAGGGGGCTCCCATACAAACCACGTGATTTTTTGCTCGATTTTAGTCGATGATAAAGAAACCCCACGCCCAACTTGTATAGTAGTATAGTGAGCTAATATTAGGGCTTCTGAAATATCATCTCGCTACGTTATGAGAAAATAGTACGGAACCTTTCATGCGCCAGTACGACTTGAACTTGGCTGATTTATAGCGATATTTATAAAAGTCTGAGTTTAGCTTAGCTCGGCCGGGCTAGTCAGCCTATGACCCCGACATGTTCGCGGCTCTCGGCTTTTACCATGCTCCAACTTTAATAGTTCATTTTATGATAAGTATTTTCATTCAAAAGTTTGTCAAAATGATCGTTGCCAAATGAATAGATTTTAAGGACATCAAACGGGAGTTGACAAATAAATGGACACTATTATAATAGGAAGTTGAGGCATTCCCGTGTGTGGAAATTATTCTGATATTCGTGGCTAATGTATGTCAGCATAAATGCTTAAATGACTCAGGATCAATAAAAAGATCAATTTGTTGAAAGGAACTAACTTCATCTTGTCTTGACAAGAGATCATACCTTCTCTGTGTCTGGTTTAAATCTGGAATCTAAACTTATATTATAAAGAGTAAAGAATTGTAATTTTGTGTGTATGTTTGTAATGAATAAACTCAAAAACTACTGTGCTGATTTCAATTTTTTTTCACCATTAGAAAGTTCCATTCACCCTGCGTAACATAGGCTATATTTTTTTGCTAGAAAAGATAAGTAATCCTTACTAAGTATATAAACTTTAATAATGTAGCCCAAAAATGCCATTAAAGTTCTTACGTCGCATCAGTTGTGGAAACTATTGATGATAGAATAAAAAGTATGCTTTACAAGAACATATCAATAACTACAAAAAAATATGTAAATAAAAAAATATAAAACAAATCAAGACCACCCGTGCGGAGCCGGGACGCGCCACTAGTGGTTGATAATTACAAACCAGGTACTTCCTACTTCTGTTGGTTTATAATACACAAAACGTTGTGAATTATCATTAAACCAGATATTTACTAATTGCTACTGAAACTCTGTTAAAGATACGTACACAAATGGGAATTGGAGTGCCATAATTTCCATTGATTACGAGTACATAATGATGATATTCATGTTATTGAAGACTCATGAATGATAATGGCCAGCCAGGGCTTTTGGTATGTATATGTATTCATTACTCGTATATCTCTCTAATATATAAAATTCTCTCGCCATTCTTTGTTACCAAACTCCTCCGAAACGGCTCGACCGATTGTTATGAAATTTTCAGGGTACGATCACTGGGATTGGGAGCAGGTTATTATCCATTTTTATATCAGCTATTAATATATTTTTTTTCCATTTGTTGGTACACCGTCACCTTGATTAACAACCGACTTCAAAAAAGGAAGTTCGAAGAAGTTCTCAATTCGACGATAAGTTTTAAAGCATTAAGTATGTGCCCGTAAATGGACGAATAACTCAATATTAATCATTTCCAGTAAATAATAACTCAGATTTATTTTTTACTGGAAATTAAGTATTCATAGGTAGTTTGTTGAGAGTTGAAGTCTTTTTTTTGTTTATTAACTAACATCTATTATTACTTGCGGTAAACACTCCTTTTTTGGGGCAGTCGTGTTAAAATACCTTGCATGTTGATTTCGTGACTTGTAGAGCTATTTGTAGCAGCGGTTATGATTTCCTTTTGACGAATGAGAAGTTTGTCTAGCAATAGTGAAAGGCGTTTTGATTCTGCAAAAATACTAATAACAGCGACGTATATAACATCTATGCGCTGATTGGTTAATGCTTGCATCAGTTGCGCAGCCAAAATGACATTTGGCTGGTGCTCATGATGGCTGCGTTGCTATGGTTACCGGCGATGGTTGGCCAATATAAAATTTTATATTATCGAGATTCATACCCCAGAGTTACAATGAAGCAGTATTATGCGAATGCAACTATTTAAACTTAATAATAACAAGGTATAAAACAGAAATTCGAGCAGTAGCGTTGATGCATGACATCGGTTATTATTCGGAGCTGTCATAGATTGGGGAAATTGATAGGGGAATAACAGATCCAATTTATGCAATCGCGCAATACGTCGAACGTCGACGTCACAGGCGATGTCTAAAAGAATATTTGATTTAATTTTTAACAGACTTCAAAAATACAATAAATAATTATTACTAGTAGTATTTTCATGTGTTTTTCCCCAATTTCTTCGACAGTCTAATGGGTATTTCTTCAGAAATGAAGGGGTTGAATTTTCAAAAAATCTCCCCTTCGCGGATAGTTTTGTTGAAAATTGTTATATCTATCTAATATCTATTTTTGCAACTGTAATTTAATAGATCAATTACTTAGTTATTTATTTGATAACACATTGCAAGAGTAATTTTAAAATATAGGCCATTAAAGTAATGGCAGGTGAGGAAAGTTTTGTAGCGCAGTGTCGAGGGATTTAGTTGAATGCAAGTTGAAATAAATGCGCTCTTGCGTCGTAGTGCCGTAGTGCCGTAGCAGCGTACAAGTAGCATCTATAGTCTATTCGCTTAGAAGTTGTCGCTACAAGTACAAGCGCACGGCGGCATCGTCGTTTGATGTCGTCAGTGTTCTCAAAGGAAATCAAACGATGCCGACCGTGTGCAATGTGCATGTACTTGTAACGAAAAATTCTAAGCGAATATACTATACACTAATTCGCCAGTGTTTGTCGTTAACGTATCTTGTGTGTTATGTCATACCTACTGAACGTTGTTTCTTTGATTCTTTATCTGCAAAATACTATTTTAGTGAATTGGAGATAGCTGATACTAATGATTAATAGGTTACATTTGTCCCGATAAAATTTTCGGTTCTCTACGATCGCCTCAATTAGTGAAATGTCAAAATCCATGTAACCGCGGGCAAAACTTAGTGCCTTCATAAAATAAGATGTTGCTATGATATAGTTTTTCTAAAATAAGTGATTATTGTTCTTATTAATATTAAATAATTATGTACATTATGCTTGCAAGATAGGAATGCTGTGATATGTTTCCTAATATAATATTACCTATACGGACATTTACATATTACATGTCAGATGCACATATTGAAAATTATAGATTTAATCCCAAAATCTATCTTGAAAATAAATAATGTCATGCTGGCATAAATAAATAACGCATTTAACAATGCAAAATCGTAAAGTAAATAAACAAAATGTTTAAAATTGGGTCACGTAAAATAGAATCGAAATGAGCTTAGGCTCTGACTTCACTGTTTAAATACAAACCCGGCCAAGTGCAATGCTTCACACACGCAGGGTTCCTTACCATAGAGCCAAAACAAAAGTCTCTACAATGCAGTCCCATTTTAATTTTAAATCTATAATTGCAGAGCCTTCAAATGAGACTAACCTATAAAAATATGTAATTCGATGATTGAAACATTGTTTTTATATGACTAAAATAATATTAGACCAGCAGGGCTAGACAATGTCACTTAAGCGTTTGGCGTTAACGCTAGTCGCTAGTCGACAAAAATGTATGGACAAAACAAATGACTGTAGAAAAACCACGACATTAATTAACTAAACACGCTGTGTTTGAATAATTAACTACGCTAACTTCAACGCTCGCTGGCGTTCTCGCGAAGCTTGTAGATAACTTTAGCGTACTTCGCTTGACAATTGACAGCCGACAGTATCAAACACAGCGTGTTTAGTTAATTAATGTCATAGTTTTTCTACAGTCATTTGTTTTGTCCATACATTTTTGTCGACTAGCGACTAGCGTTAACGCCAAACACTTAAGTGACAATGGTGCTTATTCTGTTGCCAATCTCTAAACTAAAAATCGCTAAAAATCGCCAAAATAAGACTTAGAGGGATGTGACATTCTGTTACACCCCTAAATGACAGCTCTAATCTAAAATATAATTTGACAGCGCTAAACTATTCAATTTAGAATTTAGAGAACAAAAGCTATTCCGTTGTACGCGTTAAATGTTTAAATTAAGAGATTTCAATCTAAAATTCTTTAAAATAAGAGAGGACCTCGGGATGTGCCGATTAAATTTAAGGTGTCTGCCTAACACTTGCCTATAGACAAATACACGAAATATTTTAATTATATCTTGGTTTTCTCTTATAGTAAATTATTAAATTTTTCGTTGGCTTCATCTTAAGATTTGAGTGCAAAAACGTGGTGATTTGCTTGTATTTATTGTAATTGAACATCATAATGGGATAACCTTAAAATTCGTTGTTGCGGCTGTGATTGATTCCAGCGAAAGGTAATTTTATAATATTCTTTATCTTATTCTAAGGTAAATAAGCACTATTCTCGTAGGTAAAGAAATGTTCGTAGTCTCCATAAGGCAAAAAGAGACACTAAAATTAATCCAACTAAGTAACAAAGTAGGTACTTAAGCTATGCTTATCTGTGTTTATTGAACTTATTTCAGAAACTATCAAGAACACAAGTGACCAACCATAACATGAGCATAGACTAATAGACAAATGATAATTGCTTGTTTGTCTATGCTTGCACATAGACAAATCAGACGATGAATTAAACATAATATCAACTTTCGTAATTTCTTAAGGTGATTGGACCAAAATAAATCAATTAAACTATTACCTTTTTATTTTATGTAACTAATTTCCATATATTTCGCAAAAAATATTTTTATTACAATTGGGGAAAATAAAAAACAACGTTTGTGGAGTTTTTGCTATCACAAATGGCAGCACTTACTATTCAACCCAAACGTCAGGTTTAGCGAGTCTTTGGAGACTCCAAATCATCTCCATATTTAGTTCGACGTGACTGCAGAATGCGTCATGAGTTTAGAAAAACTAAAATTGGCGAGTCTAAACTTAAACTCGCCAATTTTAAGTTAGAGATTTTGTACAACAGAATAAGCACCATTGTCTAGCCCTGCTGGAAACCTAAGAGAACTTAAAAATTTGCCTAGATATAATTTACCCTATTTCAGTAATACTGGGAAAAGGACTTGGGAATACATGCTCCCACTACTACTCAATGAACTGCCAACTGAGTTATTAAATAAAATTACACAAAATAGCTTAAACAAAAAATATGTTAAAAGAGTTCTTAAAGATTTCATGTATAAACGTAAAGGTTGATTTTGAAAACAAATTATATAAAATAATTATTATTGCATAATGTAATAACATAAATAACTTTTTAATATCGAGAAAAATGTAAAAAATTATCATATAAGTATGTTATTTAAAACAACACAAAATAAATGTAAGAAATTATGTCTCTGCGCAAAAACCCCAAGCGGTTTATGTGGGGACTACTCATGTAGTTGTAAAAATAGTTTTTTGTAATATCTTGAATACTAAATAAATAAAAAAAATATAGTTTTTATATTCCATTAGTATCAGATTAGTAAGAGTTTCAATATTTTTCTTCTTTTTAAACTGGCTGTTTAAGAAATATATCCATTGTTAGGAACGAGCAAAAAACTACGAAGAAATTCACAATGGTATGGTAAAATATACCAATTAGATTCATGATGTACAGCCCCATGCATAACATACAAACAGCGCAGGTTTAATTATATAGGGACCCGTTTTCATCCTTTGGATAAAGAACCCTAAAACAGGAATCTCGCTTGTTGGGACAAGCGTTCAAATATTATCCCTATCCCTAACCAGAACACAATTGTTAAAACTTTGATGCCTTCAAATCCTCGTTGCGGAATTTCCCAGTGATTTAGGGTTTCATCGGCCTACTTACTATTTATCCCCCCAAAACGGGTTAAAGATAAATTTTACTTATATTAAAAAAGCAGACTCGGAAAATGTTGTTTTGCCATAAAAACCATTCCGCACATAGGGTTTATGAAAAGTAATGTTGCCAAAACGAATTTACACAACACAAGATCATAAAAATCAAGCTGTTTTGGAGGAGTTTTGTTTACACTGACACGAGAATTTTATATTATGTTAGAGGTAAGATACATATTTATATAGTACCTTGAAAGTGCAAAAGTTGATTCTAAGTTACCGCAATCTAAAGTTAGCGCAATTACGGCTAGAGATAAGTTTGCCAGATGCCTTTTAATCCAAGTTACAGCTTTTTACAAGATAACATGCTGTTGCGGTGATCTTTGGTATATTTACATAAATTTTTCTGTTGAATAGTAAATAATAAATATAAAAAATCGGCCAAGTCCGAGTCGGACTCGCAAAAAAAATCATGTTTGTTGTATAGGAGCCCCGCCCCACCTTTAACCTTTATTTTATTTCAATTTTATTTTGACCACCTCCCTGGCGCAGTGGCTCGGATTCGAGTGGGAGGTCGCGGGTTCGATTCCCGCCACGGGCCACTATGGAATTTTAAAATTTCTAAATTGGGTCAGTTAAAAAATTACGTTTGTTCATTGTTGTATACGAGCCTCATTTAATATTTATTTTATTCTGTCTTTTAGTATATCTGTGAAAATTTCAATTGCCTATCACAGTTCAAAAGATACAGCCTGTTGACAGACGGACGGATGGACGGCGAAGGATTGGTAACGTGGTCACGTTTTGCCCTTTCGGTACGGAACCCTAATAACATTTCCATAAGGAAACCGGCGCAAAAGGTGTTGTGTTGTGTTTTTTTTTAATTGATAGGCTTGCGCTTGACTACAATCAAGTCTGATGAACAGAAATGATGAGGTCTAGGATGGAGCGCGCTTGCCTAGAAAATGCCTATTCACTCTTCTCTTGAAGGCACCCAGATTGTATTCGGCTGGGAACACAGAAGCTGGGTGTTCCACAGCTTAGCGGTTCGTATCAGACACGTAGAAGAAAAACGTTTCGTTTGAGTACGCTGGATATCAACCACATAAGGATGCCACTTCTCTCCTGTGTGTGTGTGAACCTTTTGCCACTACCATGTATGGTTAATAATATAGCCAGGCACACACAACATGATGTTGATGATGATGATTGTGATTATTTCCTGTGGCACCCGCTGCCTGATCTAAGTAATAAATGGTGTTACGTCGCGACGTATAGAAATGGCACGAAATTAAAAAAATGTCTGCAAACGAGTTGCAAACTATCGTTATTTTGACACGTGACACTGAACGTCAAATACTAATTTTTTTTTAATTTGGTTCCATTCCTATACGTGGTAACTGAACCTGAGAACTGAACGCTATTTGTCACTTGGCTTAGGGGGCTGATGATACGTCATTCTTCCATATAGATATTATAACCCTCGCTGTGGACTTACTCATAAGTGTGCTCGAGGTCCATCCGTCAGTCTTGAATTCGGCATCGAAAGACCGAATCCATGTGGCTTTTGGCCTCCGTTTTTACCCTTTTGGCTGCCATTTAAAAAAAAATTGTGAAACACCTGATATTCGTAAAACGTGGTCTTTCCACAATCAGTTCCGTTTCCTCAGCTTTATTGATCCTGGAGTAGGATCCTAACTCATAACTTTTGACTGGGTTAATTGATTTTGATGATTCTTTCTTTATTAGATAGCTGACGTTTCTCGTGTGGTCCTTTAATTTAGTCCAGTTCTGATAATGGTGTCCATGAGAAAAACCATATAAGTCTTAAATTTTTAACTGGAAAGGATGTATTTATCAATAGTTTGATGATAGTTGAAGTCGTTTTCTTGTTAATTAATTAACGTATATTATTGCCCCTTGAGTAGGGTCCTAATATAAGTGTTAAAAACCGTGTCAGGCCTAAAGATTACCAAAGATGTTACGTAGAGTCTTGTTTATGAAGACTTGCAGCTTTTGACCAGTTGTGTGGTGTATTTCAAATGCACAACATAATTTATGTAGTAACTAGTAAGACAAAAATACCTCTCATTAGAACAATATCTGATTTCCGAGTACGGTGATTAGCATTCGAGCGCTGCGATGCTGAATATCTCGTTAGGACGACGCGACGGCGGTGTTCATAATTAATTTTTGAATTATCGGCTTCATCATAAACGTGGATGTTTTCTACACACACAATGTTGTTTTAATTTCAAAATAATTGAGCTTCATTTGTAGACTTTTCTAACCCTTTGGGACCAAAACCCTAATATTAAGACAAATACAATAGAACTTTAATTAGTGTAAAAAAGCGATATTATATATTATAGACTTGAAACCTGATCCAAAATGATATATATAATGTGTATAAGTTGTTCTCTTGTATTATTCCATTTCAATTCCTTACAGGGTCCAGAAATCAGAATACATGAATACAAATAGAAATAAACGCGTACGAACTGATATAGTATTTCAATATCGATGTGGATACAAGCATAATATTTATACTATCCATCGTCTATGAGATATCTGATAGGCACTAGGCACGTCCTATCCAGTCGCACGGCACGTCCCGGGCAGTCGCAGGCAGTTATTCATTAAGCCGGACGTCCTCTGCTCGAAATCATCTACGTTGATTGCTTACTAGACTGCTCATAGAGGTACATACAGCACTGGAAACATTCTGGAGTAAAGCGTGGTAAAGCACTCCGCTTTGTATGTATGCAAATGTATTTATTGCTTCATTAGGATCCATTTGTAAGATTCATTCGCGATAGCTGACATGACTTGGATGGTTGTTTTCTACTAATAAAATAAAATAAATAAATGAAATAAAGTAGTTGATGCAATCCGTAACAATGTAGGCACAGTAGAAACTTGATTAACTGGACTATTTTGCATCTATGATGGAATCATAGAATGTATGAAGAAAAACGGGTTTGTGCATATTATGTACCTAGTTGTAGCACAAAATAAAGTACAGACTTTTTAACTTACCTACTTAACTTACTTATAAAAAGGACCCGTACGTTTGTTATTTTGTATTCTGAGGTTTGTATGTATGTTAGTATGCAATTATTTCGCAATTGGCTGAACCAATTTTGATGTGGATTTCAGGAAAGTATTTGTTATATTCTTGTTTTTAGTATTACATATTAAACAACTTCAAAAAAATAAGAAGTTCTCAGTTTGATCTCTATATTTGGTTTGAGCTTGTCCGCAATTATTATCTCAAGTTTAGTAAAACCGATTTTAATGATTCTTTTTTTCTTGAGTAGGACGTACGTCAGAAATGGTCTCATTTAAATTTGGTTAAGATCTAATGAGTATCTTTGGAGATGGAGAGTGGAACTCCTCAACGGATAAGAATAAATCTCTTGCGTCAGTATAATAGTTATTTAAACAGATTTTGACGATTAATATAACTTTAAAAGAACTACGTTCTTTCACACAAACTTTCAACCCTTGTTCTCAAAAAGAATAGAATTTTAAAAATCCTTTCCTACTGTAACTTTTTAGAACTCAAGGAATATTCTCTGAGAATTTCAAATTTCTACTTTTAGTTGATTAGGACTTTGTTTGTTAGTGAGTTATTTAGTGCAAAGCCTTTCTTAGTTATTGATAGGTAGCATTTTATACAAAAACAGAAATAAAGCGACATATTAATTGAAACAAAGTATTCTGCATTATTATAATCTACAACGAATAACGAAACACTGTCGGTATTCAAAAATAACAATTATACAATGTAACAAATGTACATAAGTCAACAAATATTGAAAAACTAACCTACTCAAAATTAGAAATATAAATAATTTACAAATATAAAACCTAAATTATAGAATACTAAGAAAACACTGTAGAAGGAAATTATTATTACTATTTATTTTATTTTATATTATTCTACATTATAATATTGTCACAAAGCTAAATTGGTATTATTTTAGCATTTCGATTATACATAAACAACATGTAACGAAAAAAAGAAATAATATTGTAGGCTATAATAATTATAAGTGGACATGATAAGGAAACATCCTATGAAAATATTAAATAGAAACGAGCATTTATGGAAAAATAAAATAAACATATCCATTTTTCTATACATTATTAGATAAAAAATAAATATGCCTTTTTCAATTTAATATTTTTACATGGCTATTCGTTTTTGAGTACACATAAGTACCCTTCAATATTATTTCAATATTTCTTTTCACGTTGTATATTTGTGAATATTAAATTGTTGCTAAGTATTCAAAATCATCTCAATTACGTTTTCTTATTATATTCTTCCGCATTTGTAATCGGGAAGATTGCTATCTCACAATTTAATGAGAAAGTCATGAAGCAAATACAGATAAAAGATATAATATCGTATTTACCATTAATTACTTGTGTGAGTTTGTTTACTATTTGTACAGAATTAATAAAAAACCAAGCTCATATTATGCGAGTCAGGCTCACGTACCTCGTGTTCTATAACATTACTAAGAACTTAAAAGTTTCTGATACAAACCACAGACTTTACAAGCCTATTCTATTTTTAGGACAACCACAACATAATTTCCTCTACTTCTGCCATAAACCAGGTTTTGCGTGTCTGAAAATAACATAAAATGTCTGCAACTTTAATTAGCTTGGCTTGAACTTTTCATACCATCAAGGGAGTATATCACCTTATTATTTCGATTTTATACGAGTAGTTCGACAAAGGTACCGAAAAACAAACTGAATGACGGACAAATGGACAAACGCACAGAAATACCACCTAACAACAAAATAATTCTATAACTTTAATAATATGCATTATTTGGTATCGTTGACGATATTATGATTGCTTCTGCAGCTAATCGCTAACTAAAGCTGCTTTTCCACCAGAGATGTGCTATGCTACGTTGCTATGGATGCGTTTGATATCCACCAATCATATTCATAGCTTAGCACCGGTGGAAACGTATTGAGCTAAGATATGTTTTTTATATGGAATGATGCATGCTATGTATGCGTGCTATGGAAGCTTGCTATGGGCAGTCGCGAGTGGTATAGCTATGTGCAGAGCAGAGTACCTACAGTATATCCCTGCTATCGGTACATCGCATAGCTCAAGCTGCACATCTTTCTCGCGCTGCTACTTTGCGGCGGCGAAACCGTCACATATTTTCGTAGCGTAGATTTCACATCTTCGTAGCATAGCTGCATAGCGCATCTCTGGTAAAAAGGCACCTTTATGTAGTAGTGTTATTATTTTTCTGTTATTATTTTTTTATGTTTGTTGTTCTGCAGTAATGTCAACTCAACAAAGAACAACAAAAGCGAAACACTTGAATGATTTATGACCGAGTCTGCAGCGAGATAATAACACTACTATAGTTAGTTATATTGTATGGCGTGGAACGCTAATAAGAAAGCTTAAAAGATGAATAAAGTTAACTGTTCAATTCTAGCGAAGAAAGTAGGCGCAACAGTAGGTTATCTATATTGACGGAATGAATAAAATGAATAATGTCTGGGTGACCGAGCTTTGCTCGGTAGTATTACAGCTACTCACCAATAGATGGCAGCAGGAGTTTACTGTAATAGTTTTACTTTATCGCCAATTTTTATATTTTTTTTGGTAAATTCGACATTTTCTAAAAATGAATCCTATAGTATTACAGCTATTCACCAATAGATGGCAGTAGGAGATTACTGTAATAGTTTTACTTTATCGCCAATTTATAAATATATTTTTTTTGGTAAATACGACATTTTCTAAAAATGAATCCTAGCTAGATCAATTTATCGCCCCCAAAACCCCTTGTATACTAAATTTCATGCAAATCGTTCGAGCCGTTTCCGAGATTCAGATTATATAGAAATATATAGTTATATACATATATACAAGAATTGCTCGTTTAGAGGTATAGGACAAAATAGGTCTACATCAGCCAAATAGTAATCGTAAAAAAATATTAGTACGATTGTACCTACTTGGGTAATCTGTGAAAAATTTGTATGGTTGCAAAACAAAATAGGTAATAAAAAGAATCCTTATTATTTGAATCTAACTGCCTGGTCATATAAATAACAGCCATTTCACATAAATAACAGCCATTTCACAAGAGGACTATTGGAGCATTGTGTTAGTGAAGACACTACAAAAATATCTTCTGCGACGTATCTGTTGTCGAAACTTGGCTGCCCTACTTTGGAACTTAAGTAATTACTAAAAGATATTTTCTCCTTGTAATTGAAAGGATTTCAAATATTACTCGCGATACGAAACTTGATTCATTAATATTAAACTCTGATAAAGTACCTATCCCAATAAGAACATTAAAGCGATGCAAAATGTCGTTAAGTCCCGCATCAGAACCTGTACAAGATGTAAAATATTAATCCGTCTGCTGAGGTCGTGGGTTCGATTCCCACTACTGGTAAAGCTTTGTGTGATGAGCATGAATGTTTTCCCAATATTCAAAAACACCCAGACACTGGGTATAAGTATAAGTATATTAGTATGTATGTATATATATTTATCAGTTAACTAGTACCCATAACACAAGGTATCGCTTACTTTGAGGCTAGATTGCGATGTGTGTAATGTCCTGATATAATTTTATTTATATATAAAAAAAACTAAAACATTAACGATAGGGTCAGGGCCAATACAAAGGATGAACATTTAACAAGTTTAATATTCGCCGATCAAGGAATTAAGATCCGGATGGGTGTTAAAAGTAATAAACTAATAATGAAGATGCAAGGGCTTAAAATACTTAAAGTTACTTCGAGAAAACTACGCTTCGGCTGCGCGGCTATTTACTAAGTTTGGCTTCACCGTCTTTTCCCCTTGGCCTCTGTAAACTATTTTATGATGAATACGTTATTCAGGTAAAAAATGTTATAATGCTGCTATCTTATCTATATGTTGAGGTTTGATAAATATCCTGCACAAGAGAAGCTGAAAGAATTTACTTTTATTTATATATTTAAACTAGCTGACCGGGCAAACTTCGTTTTGCCGTTTAGGGACATCAAATATAGATAACACAGATATCACACCCTGAAAGTTTCATAACGATCGGCCCAGCCGTTTCGGAGGAGTTTGGTTACAAAGGAAAGCGAGAGAATTTTATATATTAGAAGATGGAAACAGAAATTCCTTTGATAGATATACTGCATTGGGATCGTCATGGAAACAAACAGCAGATATAGACAATAATTCTCGCTTTTTATCGACAAAAACGTACTACTATCGACGTAGTTTTTTGTGTATCTGTTGCGAGAGCGAAAATACAAATGGCTGCGGCCTGTATTTTAGAAAAAAAATCTTTGTTCTTTTAAAACAAAGCGTAGTTGTCGCAGAACAAGATGGAGTTTTGTTTGAAGAGACAAACATGAGAATTTTAGATATTTTTTGGTCCGAGTTTTGTACTCTTGAGAAGATGTTCTGTGCCAGAAAACTAAACGTGTTTTCTAAATGATCTTAGAAGTACACAAATTAATATCATAGATCGATAATAATTGGACAAGTGCGAGTCGGGTTCGTGCACTCAGTGTTTCGTACTATCAAGACCAACTTTATTCAAAATTCCTTAACCTACCAAATTCAAAACGAGCACTAAATCACGTTTGTTGCATTTAGTTAAATTAAATTTTTTTAAATTTAAATTTAACTATTTATTTTTAAAATGAATTTATTTCTTAATATTCTGTGGATGTTTGAAGCATTTACTTGTTACGGTTATAGATATAGAGCAAAAACAAGCAACGTTTGTTGTAAGGCAGCTCCTATATTTTTTAATTTTAATCAATTTTTTAGTATTTGTTGTTATAGCGGCAAAAGAAATACATCATCAATGAAAATTTCAATTTTGTAACATTCGCGAATCCAGCTCCGAGGTTTCTAGATTCCAGTTCCAGTTCCAGACCACGAACGGACACGGACGGACAGCGAAGTCTTAGTGATAGGGTCCCGTTTTCCGTTACCCTTTGGGTACGAAAAAAAATGAAGTTTCATCCATGAAGATAATTGACAAAATACGTGTCAACTTATATTAAAGGAGCTTCAATGATTAATATTACAAAAGACTTACTAAAATTATAAACTGTAGCTCTATTATATCCCATACGAACTGTGAAGCTGATGTTAAAGGCCTCAGGTAAATGACGGCTCTATTGCATCTTCCTATAACTACATAATATTTGCATCAGCTATTTTCTACAAGCGAATTTTATTTCCCTTCCTACGTCTTGACTCAGGATTCTGATATAAGGCTGAGACAACTACGACACACAATGAGTAGCAAATTAAACTTATAGCAACATTCTTGAGGGTAAGGGTTGATTAAATCAAATGTTATGTACCTACCTATGTTAGTAGATAACATTTAAACCACATAGTTTCAAAGAGAGGTTCTAATACTCTTGAGGCTTATGTTTATCTACGTATAGAATATGTATATACTTGTTGAGTCGTAGGTTTCAAATATATTAAAGTTCGAAATCTATATCCTTCCTACTCATCCTATCCTACTTATGAGGATTGTATACCTGTAAGCGTTCATACAAATAGCGGTAACGTTTTCCTACCCGTAAATGTAGTCCGATTTTCATAATTTTCGATATGTTGCAGATACTATGAACTTACTCGTACGTTTTACTTTTTAAGAAATATTGCTTAAATCAAAAGTTATCTAAGTCTAAATAGCCACATTTTGGACCTAATAATTTACTCGAGTATTTTGATTATTTTAAATTTAAAAAAACTAAAATACTAAAAAAAATAAAAGGTACGAGCCTAGATTAAGGTGTACTGAATCTAATGATACCAAAATGTATCATTAGATTCAGTACACGGGATTAGCGAAAAACCGAAATTCACGCGTGTGGAACCGCGGGCAACAGCTAGTGAATAACAATCCCTCGTCACAATATCGTAAAGCGGACGTAACATTCAGGTATTGAAAAATGTTTTACTAGTCTTATATACAATTTTTTAAGTAACAATACAAGTAGCTTTGTGTAAAATTCTTGGTAGTAGCTACTCTTTAAAATACTTCTCTCTCTGTTCACTCATTATTGATTCGAGAGAACGATATTATCAAGCATCTTCTCCCCGGATTGAGGGCTATATATATGTTTAGTTCTTAGTATAACATATTATCCAACTTTGAGAATTTATGCTAGTAACAAGTCCTGCCGATTAATTCGGCCAACTTTCCCATCAAAGTTCAAGCTACGTTGCTGATAAATTGGACACAAAGTGATTGATGTTTGCTTTGTAAATGTATTAATAGGAAAACTGGGCGGTCTTGTGGTTACTGATAATAGTGGAGCGAACGTAAACTGACAGATTTTATTTCGAAAGCCCTTTCAGAGAACTTCAGTTTACACGCGAAATTGGCCAACATTCATACATCGCGTTTGCAGTCTGCAAATACGAATAGTCTTAATTAAAATTCTCTTCGTGGAAACAGCCCACAGTGCGTGCGAGCCAAGCCACCGTAAATGGCGTGCGAGGATCAAAAGAGAGTATTTTATTTATATTCTTCATATACACGCCATACTGCATACAAAGTGAAAAATTACCGTACAATAATTCTCAATTTTTAATGAAGATTCAACATTGAACAGTTTTAACGTTCGAATTTAGAATAAAAATGTTTTTAAAAATAGGTGTGGCAGCATCGAACTTTGTATTTTCTTAAATTAAAATCGCTACATCGGTTATCATGTACCTACTAAAGCATAAAATTAATTGATGGGTGCGAAACCAAAAGATGAGGGATTAGGATAAATAGGATGTTTTAGAAGAAATTAGATTTACTAATAATTCTTGCTTTAAGCAACAGGAAAAATCTTGATAGATAATTGGAACAATTAATACTTCCTATCAATGTTATGATTAATTAAATATTTTCTTTCATTTAGATTTGCCATGGTGGAGATCCCTGTGTTACTTTACTTAAGAAAACTTTAAATACAAATAAATTAATTCGTTTTCATGGTCCTAATTAGTAAATAGAAGTACGTAGGTACTAAATATTATCTGTCTGTTTATTCGCATTTTAGTTGTTTCGGAACCTGGCTCAGTTTGTAAATTATCGTATTTAAAATTATTTTACAAAATAAAATAAATTTGCTTTCTCTCCGAGTACCGTTCTTCCATGTTTATAAGGCTGCGGTAGATGATGGCCAAAATTACCAACCCATCGACTTGAACTTGGGCGGTTTTATTAAAAATTACAAATACTCGTGGCACTCAAATCATCTAAAGTGACACGTTTCCGCGATATTAAGGCCCGGTTTCCACCAAAGGTAAGAAGAGATGCGTTGTGGAACTGTGCCTAGCGGAGATTTGAGCTGTACGTAGCGTCAATCGAAAGATTTTTCGGGTGTGTAAGACGCGGGCAAAACGCGGCGGGGAAAAAGCCACGCGAGGGCCACCGAAGGCCACGGCGCGAGGCGGCATCGACAACCGCTCGAGTATAATAGATCTACTGAAGCCCGCACGGCTAGCTCTCTCTCCCCCCACAAAATTCTATAAAAGTTGAGACGTCTCCACTCCTCTCCGCTCGATCCATTTTCACCGAAGTAAAGCACAGAGAAGATGTGAAAATAACAAAATCAGATTGGTAAATCAAAACTCATCTCTTCTCTCCGCTTTGGTGGAAACCGAGCCTAACTAGATAGTTATCTACGTATTTATTTATTTAGGCAACAAGTTCTAATGTTACATTCAATTAAATTCTTACAAATACTAAATTGTAATTCTAATTATAACTCTAATATTGCACATAAAAATATATGTTTTGAAAAAAAATATTAGCTAACATGCGAGACGCATTAAAAACAACGCAATAAGACACTAAAAAATACAAAAAGAAAAATTAATATGTACTTATTTCTAATTGTTTATTTTACAGTTAAGTATTAGAAACAGAAACCTACTACTAGTAGAGATCTACTGCTGGCGTTATCAGTGAATGTTTCAGCTTTCCCAGTCAGTGAATAAGTATCTATCGTCTCTTTGAGTGGTTTGAATGGTTCGTAAATCATATGAAGTAAAAGTGGCAACGACGGTGTTGTCACGTAAAATTCACATTTCGCCGTCGTCTTTCTTGAGCCTTAATGCATATTTAGGACGATTTTAAGCCTTTTTTATAGCCAGTCAATGCCTAACGCATACCCATCCGTCAGGGAAAACGAAGAGGTTATGATGGGGCTTGCACCCGCTAAAACTGTCTGTCTACAACGGAACCGCTGGCAGGAGCATGGGATTCACTTTCATATTCACCGCATCCCCACCAGTAAAATAAGAGTGCCATAAGTCTTTGTCTGACTGTAAGATTATGGCTTTTAAATGGATGAACCAAATTTATTCTGTGAAATATTAACGTAGAAGTGAACTTAAACTTCACTTCTTCGTTTCTTCTTACAGAATGTTGCAGGACAAATGAGAACATTGTAAGAAACAGTATAGACAAAGTATATTAACTTAAGTAAAGACAGTTAAGTCTTTTACATACAATATAGTTTACGATCACAATACTAAACTTTTAAACCCAACGACGTTTTCCCTAATTACTGAAATCACAGAAGCACTTAATTGGCAATTATTACTCGCCATCCATTATCAATACACATTATTAATATGTTACAATTGACTATTTACAAATTCCTATACGATATAAGATGTTTGATTTAGTAATATAATATTATTCTTTATTTGTAAATATAATCTAGATAAATAAGTAGGTACAATAATTTTCAAGCGTTTCTATGAAACACTCGTACATTAAGTAGGTATAGAAAAGGTAATATTTACAGCGCGCGATGGAAAACTCATTTGAGCGATCACAGCCTGTAGCAATTTGATCTGTGATGTCGTATATATTATGTTTCCAGGCAAGCGACGCTCAGACATCGTCTTACAGAAAATATTACTTTCACATTTTTGTAACAAGATTCCAACAATCAAACTTGATACCACTTGGAAATAATAATTGAGGCACGAAATACGAGTGTTGTTAGTCAAGCTACCAAAATGTATATATAAGTAAAGATGATTAGATCTACGTAATAGCTAATTATGCCGGTACCTACTATTTTACTGGGAATAGACTGCTTTTCATCCTTAAAAAACTCACTGTCCCCGCGGGATAGGTGTAAAACCGAATTACGGTATTCCACTCATTTTATATTGCTTTATTGTAAACTAGGTTAGAAATAATGACATACATTGAAAATAAAATTATTTGGATAATCAAAAGTTACAAGCATTTGAATTTTTCTTCTGTCCCGTTCTCGCAAAACGAGTTACAGTTACTATGACATGAGTGATAGTAACGTCACTATCCGATATAGTGTCTAATCAGGATTATTAAGTTGCTTAAAATATCCTAGACAAGCAAAGTTAAATCCAGTTGAAGATCTAAATCACGAATCGATTGCAACGAATCTTATCAAACGTTTAATGATACGTCTTAGCTACTAAGCTGGTAACAAGCCATGGCTGAAGCGCTCTGCTGAAGACAAGAGGTAATAAACGGCATAGAAGCCGTATTTAAGGGGCTTTAAATGTTTTATTTAAAAAACAATTACTTTCATATTTAAGCGTCATATATTTTGGATCTTTAATCTATAATCGCTTAGAAGCAGAAACACGATTGGATAAAATTTTCTCGATAGAAAGTGCTCCCAAAAGTTGCTTCAAAATCTCAGTTTTTGTAATTTTTATCGGAAACTACAATGGATGTAATTGTAATTTTTATTTTAATATGTCGGTAAAAATAATATCCAAAAACGCTTGGAAAGCGGATTTTTGATAACTGGCTTAGTTTTAAGTAATTAAATAAAAGTTCGTTTTTCTGTTATATTTTTTCGCGACCCTGCATGTCGCACCTACCAACGTATCCGTGAGAACGAGAAAGACAAGAATAAATTCAATAAATCCTCTTAAGACATTATAAATCCTAATTTCGATAGTAACAACCCACAGGATATAACAGCAAACGTGCAGGTAATATGTCCCTAGGTTTATTATAGACGTCCATATTCAAATGCATATACAGATATATACCATTCACGCGTTCAACATTAAATTACATAGGTGCGTCGTTGTTGTAATATTATATTATATTGCAGGGCAAATGTGCCTCCCAGGGGTTTTTGGCCACGCTTTCAGTGCTCTAATTGGGTAGTGGAGATTAGACCTTAAACTCCTAGTGGGCTTTATCGCAAATAATATAATCATGTTTCAATTAGTTCGTACATAATGATTAGTTGCAAAAAGTTGCTTTTGTGAGGTATGTTATGACAGTATATTATAGTAAAAATAACGCAATATACGGACAATTAGTATCCGGTCTATATGTTATAACATATAGACCGGATACTAATTGTCCGATGGAAGTCCGATACGAAGCCAAAAAGTTCCAATTATTATTTATGAACGAGGACCAAATATAAACGTCGAGCCAATAAACAGAATTAATTCCTAAGATTTTCGTCATAATATTAGGTATAGGTACATCTAAAAGCCCACGCATAGCCCTGCTTCCTTGGACGGAAATGCTTAAGGGATTTACGTCGATAAACAGTGGTTGCTTTTGCTGCTTCCCACGTATTGGACGGTGTTCTTGTAAATCTTGAATTCGAGCAGGCTTCGCTGTGAAAGCTTACAAGTGAAATAAACAGACGTAATGTTTTCTTCCCCATTTCTACTAAAACAAGACTATCTATATTAACTTTACCCTCAGGCGATTTTATTCACAATGACTTAAATGTGTTAGTATAATATATTGTTTATTATGTTTTACATACATTCATGTGTTACATACAATGTATCTATTAGTTTATTTTGAATTAGTCGTGATGATGGCAAGAGACCTGATGGATTGACGCTGGTTCCCTGGGAACGGGTTCGGGCGCTGATGTGGGACGCAAGATGCGTTGAAACATTGGCTTCGATTCATATCAGGGAGACAGTATCAAAGCCGGGAGCCGCAGCTGAAACTGCTGAATCAGGTAATAAGCGTCGCAAATATGCCTCTCTATTAGAGAGTTACATATTTGTCCCGTTTTCCGTAGAGACCCTGGGGCCATGGAGTCATAGTGCCATAAAATTCCTTCGAGAGCTTTCCCCACGTTTAATTAGCCTCAACCGGTGACAGAAGATCTGGCTCATTTTTTGCGCAACGTGTCAGCCTAGCTGTTTAACGCAGAAATGCAGAAAGTATTCTTGCCACCATTCCACGCGGGCAAGACTTGTATAGTAATTATTCTAGTGATAAGTTTTATTGTAACATTTCAATAAAAAAATGTACCTATTTATTGCAGGTGATAAAAATATTAAAGTGTATGAAGCTCTTACTCAGATAAAATGAATACTGAATAATTCAAGCTTTATCCTGTAATTAAAATATGCAAGCTTTGTGTCCGAGGTTTTCAACCGTTGACAATTTTCTCTCGCGTGGAAGCATCAACCAACCCAAATGTCAGCCAATTTTGTTGAAAAGGAAGTTTTTGTTTCGGCTTGCATAATTTGATTAAATCATACCAATCTACTATGGGAGCCACTTATGTGGTTCATTTCAGCCCGAGAGCAGAATTTGCGAAAACATAATGCGCTCTCTTATAATTCACCAAGGGCCGATTTTTCAATCGCCAGATAGACTATCTAAGGAATTAATTTTAAACATATGCCATACAAAATTTATCAAAACGTCATATTTATTCCTCAGTTAACGTTTATGTGGCGATTGAAAAATCGGCCCTAACACTACTTTCTTAATAAACAAGTAATTATCTGTTAAAAGCTTGTCAACAGGGGTAAACAAAAAGTGGTTACGTAAGTTAACGGCCTACAAGCCGTATTTAGGTGATTTTGAATGAAGTTTTATGCAAAAACTATAAAGACAATTACTTTCAAATTTACACGTCATGTATTTTGGGTCTTTAGTCTAAAATCGCTTAGAAGCAGAAACACGATTGGATAAAATTTTCTCGATAGAAAGTTCTCCCAAAAGTTGCTCCAAAATCTCAGTTTTTCTATGTTTTATCGGAAACTATAATGGATGTAATTGTAATTTTTGTTTTAATGTATCGGTAATAATAATATCCTAAAACGCTTAGAACAGATTTTTGATAACTGGCTTAGTTTTTGAGTAATTAGGTAAAACGTCGTTTTTCTGCTATATTCTTCCGCGACGCTGCATGTCGCACCTACCAAATCTCCGTGAGAGTGAGAAAGACAAAAATAAATTCAATAAATCCCCATAAGGCTATACGCATACCACAAATACATTAGGTTAGTGAGGGTCGGCTCAGTTTAGTAAGCACTGAGTTCTATTGTTGTGCCCAATAAACTTAGAAGGGAAAAGAGGGTTGTACCTAACAGGTAATAATTAGCAGTATTAAGTTGCATAGGTTTTCATTAAAATAGTCAGCATCACCCAAATTGTTAACATTTATGACACAAGCAGTAGTCTAGGTGGATTACTTTAAATCATTTGTAATACGAGTAGCAAAATAAAAAAGGCTTGGCTAGGAAAGGAGATGTAACTCAAGCTAATTTTTATCCTGGAAAATCGATGGTTCCTAACTAATTTAAAATTTACGCGGGCAAAAACGTAGGAATCTGCTAGTATAAGTATATAGGTAGTAACAGATATTCTTTATTAAAACAGAGCAGCGGACTCTTGTGCCTGTTTTTGATACCTACCTACTTACATATTGATTCCTCTCCACCGGCGGCGGAAGCTATCGATGACCTTCCAATTTGTTTCTTCCGTTCCTGAGATACATTTCGAACTACAGAAATAAGATACTTAAAGATACTTATACAGAAGTAAAAGAAAAATGTATAATCAGCCTATTATAAACTAGGCTGAGACCCAATTTTGAGTAGAAACCAGTCACTTTAAAAATGTAAATTTCTCTTTATTATACGCTGGCTAAGTTTACATTCCCAGCATAATAAAGATGCCTGGCCTCTTTTTTATCAAAGTTCAAAAGCGTTCTTGACCTCGCTGAAGGAATTAAGATTTTACACATAGTAAGTATTATGATAAGTGTGTGATTAAGTTTAACAAATTCTGTTTTAGACCTAGAACCTAGAGTAGAGTTAGACACAAGTAGGCAGCTAGGTAATTTAGCACTTAATAAATCTCTTCCAAATTTCAGTTTGCACGGTTAATTAGCTAGGTACCGCGTAAAGGCGTCACAAACATACAAACATGAACTTTCAACTTCTTATTATACTAATGTTATGTTATCTTATTTTAATTGTTCCCAAATCCAGGGTATCTGGAAGAGATCCTCATTTCTAGTGATAAGATATTCTTGTGCATGTCCTCTCTATGTTTGTGTCTCTATGTATCTTTATGTCTATGTACAGAATAAATAAATAATGTTGAGAGCAATTGCAGTATTCATCGCCACATTTAATAGTCACATCACAACGAAGTATTTATTGTCATATTGCATCAAATATACCTATCATCTACATAGTACATACCGTACATCATTTAGTAAAGTTTACAATATTGGTAGCTACACCCTGAGACGTTTATTAAAAATTTCCAAGATACACGACGTAAGTAAAGAGTCGAACCAAATATAAACGGTATAAAAATATCTACAAACTCTTTAACTTCTCCAAGATAAAATGTCTTTGTATAAAATCAATTTCGTGTAAAGTACAGACATTGCTATATTTAAGTTGGCTCAAATAGTGACTGGGGTAAACCGCTGGGTGCCCGGAGCCCGCGTTCGTTTGCGGAAAGCGTGACTCAAAACAAAGAAAAGGCTTACAACACAACGATAACAATAGAAACTGCGCGGCCCTAATGTGATTACACAGTTATTTATTTACGTGTACACGTTTTAAGTTGCGACGTTTTACATTAATTTAACTCCGGTGAGATTTTGCGCTCAACGACTTTTACATTTTTTGGTACCCGGTACATATAAAAAATACCAAATCGCTCTCGGTCTGTAGTTATTTACATTAACACTAACGACTTTGGATTAACATCACGACTTTTCAAAATTCAGTATTGTGTTAGTGGTGGTGTGTAAGTGGTGTTGAAGCCGTATTTAAGCGATTTTGAAAGAAGTTTTATGCAAAAACTATAAAGACAATTACTTTCAAATTTACACGTCATGTACTTTGGGTCTTTAATCTAAAATCGCTATGAAGCAGAAACACGATTGAATAAAAATTTCTCGATAGAAAGTTCTCCCAGAAGTTGCTCCAAAATGTCAGTTTTTCTAGTTTTTATCGGACACTACATTGGATGTAATTGTAATTTTTGTTTTAAAGTGTCGGTAATAATAATATCCAAAAACGCTAAGAAACAGATTTTTGATAACCAGTTTTTGAGTAATTAGGTCAAAGGTCATTTTTCTGTTATATTCTTCCGCGACGCTGCATGCACCTACCAAATCTCCGTGAGAGGGAGAAAGACAAAAATAAATTCAATAAATCCCCTTAATTTATTTCATACAAAAACTTTACACTCTTACGGTTTCGGGCAGCGAGTTGCTACTTGCCAATGTTACATTACAGAGTAGGAACAAATGAATAAGTATTTGATATGTCTCAAAATGTTGAGTAAAAAAAAAGTCGTAGAACATAAGTTGTTAATTTTAATGCAAACAAAGACAGGCCGAGAGCGGTTTGGTTTTTTTTATAGAACCCGTATAAGTTAGCTTTCGTCCTTACGAGTTTTTCTGGGATAACGAGTTAGAATATAGAATGCCGGTTTCTAATTGACCCAAATAAATTCAGCAACGGGCATATTTTAAAAACTATTTCCAAATAACCTTTGGAAGTATTATATTTTCGCTTGATTTTATCAGCGTGAAATTTATTTTGTAATAAGTGATACAAAACGAAACTAACATATTTTAAATAAAAAAATAAAAAAAAATGTTATGCTACATACTTCGTTGAATGATGCCGACTATAAAATCCTTTGGCTGGAATTTGAGAAGAATGTGTACCTACTTTTTAATTACACTTCTAGAATTCTCGCAGGAATTAGCAAATCTTTCGTTATAAAGGTTTTCTTAATATTTGTAATAAGTACTTGTAAATTTTGTCAGGCGTTTCTTGGGTATTTTCACAAAATTAAAAGGACCAATAAAACGAAAACTAAATCGACTGGATCTATACTATTAATAGCTTTGTGCAAATATTCAAGAAACGCCGGACAGTCTCTTAGATCGGGGGCACATTGTATATAAGCTTACCTAAAAGGTCTGTGATTTAACTACAATGGCAGAGAGAGTTACAATGCTCTGAATTAGCATATAGATAGCATAGATCGTACGACTTGAGTCAGCTCAAATTGTCTCAGGAGTATCGTGATAGCGTAGAAATCTAAACTTTTAGGTCACACATGTTGCTGAAATTCGATACAAATGTTTTTAGGGTTTCGAGACCCCAAACAAAGTTTATTACAAGGACCCAAAATCTTTTTCCATCAGTCACAACCACTTATTTGCAATACGCATTATTAGGTATGTTTAGGATATTTAAATAGCGTTCATCAGATTTTTATACAATAAATTATTTTCCCATATTACACTCAAACAATATCCAACCGCCCAACTATTGTTGAGCTTCGTATTGAGCTGAATCTTCAAGATATTTTTTATAAACTACACAATTGTCTGTTTTGTATAATATCACTGGCTGACGGGGTTTTGCCGTTTAGTGATAAAAAAAAATACATAACAACTCGCTCCAAGACCCAGTGATCATACACTGAAAGTTTCATAACGATCGGTCTAGCCGTTTCAGAGGAGTTTGGTAACAAAGGTTGGCGAGAGAATTTTGTATATTAGACTAGCTGACGTAGCAAACGTTGTTTTGCCATATACATTTTTTCTCACTTAGGGACATAAAAAATAGATAACAACCTGCTCCCAGATCCATAGAATATACACTGAAAATTTCATAACCATCGGTGCAGCCGTTTCGGAGGAGTGAAAAAAGTGAATTTTATATAATAGAAAGAAAGATATCCTATTATATGTGTATCTGGATGTTTGTTACTCAATTAACCGTACGTACTTAACCGATTTAGCTCTATTTTGAACTATAAACAACTTATACTTTGGTGCTAATACATAGGTATATTTACTATTACGTATCACAAAAAAATCACGGTTTCAGTGGGACTTTGATAAATTAAAGCCATTTTTAGCTATAGTAGATATACACTATTACAGAAAACTTTTTTAAAGGTCAGAAAAGGGAGCGGGTAGAGGAAAAGAAATACTTTTTGTGCCGGAAAAATCCACGATACCTACGAATTGTGAGAAACATGCGGGTGGAACTACAGGCAAAATCTAGTCAAATATATTTTAGCCAACAAATCGGCGGAACCGCAGGCAAAATCTAGTCAAATATATTTAAGCCGACACAAACAAAATAATCTCTGAACATGAGTATTTATTATTTAATATCCTGAAACGTTCGCCATTTATCTTCGTGCAATACATCATTGTATTGACATGACAATGAGAAAAAGATTTTTCGAGACCGTTCGCTACAAATTGTCTTTCAAACGAAAAATCATCCTCGGGATTTTCAATATCCGGGTTCGGGAACCCAGCCGACGAGACATTTCACTGCGATTGAGTGCCGCATCTGGTGGCAAAAAGGCTGGTTTATTTTTGAGCACCGACTCAACTTGGCTGTTTACTGCGTACGTTCTCTTGCATTTATATCTTAGGTCATTTCGTAAGTATGTGTGCAGTGTGTGTATATGTTTGCGTTTGCGAGTATGCGCGCGATTGCGAGCGATGTTTACGTACTTGAATGCGTTCGTACAATAGCGCGTGAGTTCGTGTATGTGTGTCTGTGTGCAATGTGCATGCGTGCTTATGTGTCTGTGTGTGTAATGCGTGTACATAGGTCATATTGGACAGCATCGTTTTTCGTTCGTTCGTTTCAGCTGTGAGACGTTCACTGACAAAGGCCTCCTGCAATGATTCCACCCCGCACGATACTGCGAAACTTGTGCTGGACCTACCCGCGACGCTTTTAATGTCGTCTGTCCATCTGTACGGAGGTCTGCCTTTCCCGTGCGGGGTTACCATTCCAGCACTTTGTCCCCAACGCTAGTCGATTCCGAGCTATGTGCCCGACCCATTGCCACTTCAACTTGGCGATACGTTGAGCTATGTCGGTGACTCTAGTTCGTCTATAGATATCCTCGTTTATGATTTGATCATGTAGAGAAACTCCGAGCATAGTCTGAGTGGATTGGACTAGATCACACTGGATTAATGAATGTCAATTTTCTTAACGTTTTAAATGTTAAAATGGAAAATCGGGAAACAAAATAAAACAAATCACTAGTGACTATACAGCAATTGTGTTTATTAATGTTAGTGGTGTATGCAATACAGTATAAATAGCTTATAAAGTCAATTGGCTTTCATAATACGACAATATCAAGGATTAAACAATATACCTAAACGATTAATTGAGCCGTGAAATGTATGCACTACCACAATTTATTATTAACTTAAACACAAGCGCACGTTAGCTTTACAGTATTCTCAGCAAAGTAAACTCATCAAGTAAGTTTACTCTACTGACTGAGTGACTAGAAATAACCTAATAGATACCTATAATAGTTGGATGATATAGAGCGATAACTCTATTATTTGAACGATAATGGTGTATCCTTATGCAAATTTGTAAAAAAAACAATGCTCCAGAACCTAATTGTCCATTTTCGAAAAACATTCTATGGATCGAAAACGAAAAAATATATTAGCCACGATTAAAAAATTAAAAGGCTTATTTGCAAAAATGTTAATCAACCTACAATTATGTAACGGCGCTTGTGCAAAAAAATAACAATTATTTAGAAACAAAATAACAGCCAGATTTCAGACGTGATAGTTATGCTAATCGATACTTATAAAGGTTCGAAAAATTTTCAGTCGTAATAATTAGTAAATTTTACCCCAATATTTTAAATATAAGATTCACAGCTCAATGTCAAGATTGATTTAATTTCCACTTATTCCTTTTTTGACAAAAATATGACACCGAAGTTTTTCTGACATATTTTTCTGGAACGCAATTTGCAATGATTTGAATTTCGGCAAAATATTTACTCAAGTTATTGATAACAAAATAATTTATTATTTTCTGTATTGATTTTAGTTAGAAATAAAGGAATAAGTAGATATTTCAACCTCATGAAATATTTTATTGTCGTATAGACATAATAAACGTGTATATCAAAAATGTAATGAAAGTATGAAAATATACAGAAATTGTCTCTTTAAAACCACGTGTTTCGTGATTCATTGAATAAATTTGCAAGTATTTAACGTGTTGTAATGCTTCTTTATGAAAAATCAATTTTGAATAAAACTTTAGTTTTTT
This sequence comes from Coenonympha arcania, assembly GCA_036785405.1. Taxonomy (NCBI): domain Eukaryota; kingdom Metazoa; phylum Arthropoda; class Insecta; order Lepidoptera; family Nymphalidae; genus Coenonympha; species Coenonympha arcania. Next base: position 14,249,452 of record CM072082.1, read on the forward strand.
TTTGGATTTCTTTGGTGTTGCTTAGGAAATTAAATCTCTAAAGATGACCAGCGATACTGGATATATGATATTGCATTCGTATAAAAAAAATTAATATCGGGAGAAACAATTATGACAAATTAACAGAAATATTTTATTTAAAAGTATTCTTATATACTACAAAATTTTATACTAAAATACTATACTATTTTTAGATGCTTTGCAAAAGGTGATGTTTCCAATTGGACTAGGTCATGTAAGTTACCTTAAAAAATTAAGAAAAATCTGTTGTTCTTGGGAAAAACTAAATTATTTAGTTGAAACGAATATTTAAGTATTTTTTTTTATTATTCATTTATTTAGTACCACAATATGTACCTATGTTACATAAAGAATGAGAAAAGATGGTTGTGTACAAGGATGCACTTATCTCTATAAGAGATCTCTGCCAGTGACCCTAGCTAGTGGAAGAGGTGAAAGGGAAAAGGAGAATAGGTACTGTAACTATGATTGAAATATAAATATTATTAAAATATAACACTAACACTTTTCATTTTTAAGCATTTTTAAGTAAAATATATAGTTAAAACTGTTTTATGCAGTCTAGGCTATACACAAGTATTCTGTACAAGACCTAGTCCAGGGCTCAAACATTGTGAAAAATCTCCCTTGGCACATCTTCTTAAGATAATATTACTTTTTATTATTAACATAACTTTTATAAGTAATTCACATTACAAAACAATATTAAATTAAAGATTTTAAAAAGTTAACCATTAATTATTTAGATAAACACTGAAACTACATAGCAATATAATCTACTTACACATATCGAATATTAGTAAAGAGGCCAGTAAATAAAATTTTCTAAGATTTTTGTTGATTACCCTGACATTGATGACGTTGTTAATCTAGAATATAATTTAATTCACACAGTAAAACATAATAATTATTCAACTTAAATAAAAAATAGAAAAACGTGTCCGTTAGCAACTCTAAAATTTAATCGAATATAAATAAATATTTTTAAAATTGGAACGTTGATTTGTATAACGGTCAACGGTGTAGTTTAATAAATATATTGGATGTGACAATGTCTCATAATAAATAATTGTATTAACTGGCCTCTTTCATACACTATAGTTTATATATCTTATAATTATTTATCTAAGCGAAGAAACAAGAAAGAAGAACTAATCCAATGGCATCCGAATTTTGACTCTTGATTTTATTAAAATTTATTAAAACAACGTAATATTTTAATCATCCAATCGCTTCTCTTTTATCAATCCAATAGCTTCTCTTTAAATGGTTTACATAATTATTTTAAACATTGTTAAAAATTTATTCGCTACCTACATTGCTAAGTCGTACAATATTATTAATTTAAGAATACAAAATGTAAATAAAAATATTTTATCAATTTATTCATATTTCTTTCTTCCAATATAAATATTCATGTAATCTGTTTATTTATTTTTCTTAGTCTTTTTATCAGACCCAGTCAATAGACTCCACTATTATAATGATTTTATATATTTTAATTCCTAGGCTAATAGAAATTAAAGCTAAGTATTATAAAATAAAATTTATATAAAACTATTTTTAAATTCGATTTCTTAAAAGAATTTTCGGTAAAACGGAGCCATTTTGGAGGGTTTATTATGAATTAGAAGTAAATAGGGTGATATGTGACACAATAGATGACCAGTCACTAATATTTAAATATGAAGAAGTGCATTGACCACAGTTTACACCTACTATCCTTCTAATACACTGATTACATATAAATCAGAATCTCTAAATTACACGATAACAAATATAGTAGCATATTATCTAGCTATCTCATAGTAATTTCTGAATAGGAAGAAATAGCGAGGACATCTTGCTTGAGACAAACAAGAGCAAACGTTCAACGGAAGAAGTAATGAATAATTCAATTTCAGACATTTTCTTTTAATTTATGCATTTAAACTAAATTTCATCTTATTAAATGAAATTCAATTAAGTAATGAGATAGCTTTGACTTATTATCGTAGCCTAAATCAATTCGACACCCCGAAATAATTTCTAGGTCTCTCTTGATAACACGTTTATGAAAAAAAGACTCCAATATTCGGAAAATATCAAAGGGATACATTTAATAATTAATTTAATAGTTAATATCTGTCCATTTCGAATGCTGTTGTCATTTATATGAAGTAGGTAAATCGCAATACTTTTACATAACTGCCAAAAGTTCAGCCTAAACCCGTTTGTAGCTTTAAAATGTTTTACAGGAACTCTTGGCAAGTATATAAAGGCGTTATAATATAAAGTTTTAGACGTATTCAATATAGAATGCGTTGCTGGTACAATTGCCGTTATCGGTAGGTGAATCAGGGTGCTCCTCAGGTTCCACGCCATTTGTGCGCATGTCATCTCGGACCTAGACCATCAAAAACAAAAGAATAGTTAATTGTTATGCAAGGCCGCAAAATGGATTTTTGGGCCGAGTGTCAAATTTGAATGCTGAGCGGCGAAGGATTCTAGGGTTGAGCATATCGAGGCATTTAAAGGACACGAGACCCAAAAAAAATTTGCGGCCGTACATAACACAAAATTTTGCATCTCACCACAGCGAGGAAAATTACTAGCAGAACACTTGGATCGGCATTGCAAGTATGTTAGATGTTGTCTGCAATAACTTCACTCACTTAATTAAATCCACCTTAAATCATCACTCATCTTATTACTAAACAGTAATGAATATAAAAACAAGACATTATTATTATTTAACGCGATTAGAAAAAAAAAATTGAGAAACTTTTTTTCTACTTTTATTTTGGATGCGTTCAGAAACATCAACTTCTATGAACCAAAAATAATAGAAGATTTAAAAAAAATAACAATAATTAGATAAACAATAAGTAAATATCATGAATTTAATTAGATGATTTAATTAAAAAAACTAAATTGGAGTTATTATTTTATTGATATTCCAAGTAAATGTAAAAACAAAAAGTAATGTACCTATACAAACTCTAAGGTCGAACTTCTTTACTAAAAATTAGTATTGGTTACTAAAAATGCCGTATGCGGTATTAAAAAAAAGTCTTCAGCTTTTGACATTATAGACGCAATGCGAGAGTACCTACGTTATGTTCGAATTTGAAAATGCTTTGCGGCCCTAGGGCGAGAAGGGATTTTCATACTACTTTCTCGCCCTAGGGAGAAATGAAAATTCTTTTGGGCCCTAGGGAATATAATAGCATTTTCCGCCCGCATTTTAGGCAGGTTAGGTTAGGTTAACCTGTGTGGGCTGTGGCTGTTTTGTTGGCTTCATCTCGTAAACTTTACTTTAAATTGAGTCGTAGTTATCATCACATATATGTGATAAATATCTTATTGACGTTTTACAACAGCCTGGCATATGTGGAATAAAGATATTTTGAGTTTGAGTTCGAGTAATCCTTGGTACATGACTCTCCGAGTTGGATGTTTAAAAAATCTGAGTTTTTAAGTGCGCTTCTTCTCAGTTTAAGGTGTGGTAAACCTAGTTTTAAGCCGTAGAATAGTTGTCACCATTTAGTCTTATAACTTACTAAACCTAGGTCTGTATGAAAATAACATTCTGAATTTGAATTTGTATTTTCTGCATAGCAACTTGGCTGATAACTGCGTAAAGAATAACGACTTTAGATGGTCATTATTTATAACAGTTGAAGTATTGACTGAATTAATTGACGATGATAATCGATAATCACGTTACCTTTTCGACTTGTCTCATCACGCGAAGCAAGTTGAGGCCGGCGAGATTCTTCAACTCCTGCACACTCCACTGGCCACTGCGTAACAACTCCGCGAACAATTCAGGATACTTTGAAACATCTTCCAACCCACGTGGTACTCTATGAATAAGGAGCATTTTGTTGGTTGCGGAATAGGTAATATTTTATAGAGGAATGGTGAGACGAGCAGGATGTTCATTGTTCAGCTGATGTTATGCTAGGTTAGGTTAAGTTAGCCTCACCCACGTATATTGCACCTGCTTAATACTTATGTGAAAAATAGGACTTTGTATTGCAATCTCATAAATGACGCATCGCACTGCGCTTGTTCTTAGCGGGATATCAGTTTTTAGGTCTCACTATGCCCAGTTAGTTTTCCGACTACATAACAGTGCCCTTCAAACCGAAACACAAAACACCTTTACTTTGCTCATACTAATTTTAATCGACACAGGAGATTTATCGTAAAGAGAGACGTTCGATATGCGTGATGATACTAGACTCTTACCTGTTAACTCCATCGAAATCACCACCAATACCCACGTGGTCAGCGCCGATCATTCTCTTGAGGTAGTGAAAATGTTCTATAAAAGGCAAACAGTATAGAAATTCAGTTAGTTATTTTTAATATATTTTGTAATATGATACTAATGTCGTTTTTAATTTTCTGTAGGTAGACATCGAAACTTTCGAATCTATTTCTATCTAGAAAATCTACATATTAATCCCAACCAACATATCGAAATAAACCAATTAGCAAGGTTCTTAGTGAGCGTAAGTGGAACGTGCTTGATCAAAACTTACCGAATTGATTTAATTACAGCTTAGTTCGATAGAACCCTGCGGTTTTGAACTTCACAAATTGGTACAAGAGAATTGGTAAAGTAGAATATAATCAATCGAGTTTAGTCTCTAAAACTTTGGGGTAAGGAGCTACATATTATTATTATCTAGTGCATCTTCGTAAATTTTTTCATGCGCAATTCCCTGTCATGTATTTCCCAGAAATAATAAAATTAATTTACTGGGGTTAATTAATAGCATACAAATGCGATTGGGCCGTGATCAATTAAAGTAGGTACTATTCCTTTACATTCCTCTATAAGACAATTTCTACTTAAGGGACCAAGGGGTTTTTCAGTGTACTAAATAATATTAATATCGGAAGACAAAGTAAAATAAAGCGGAAGGAAAGTTATCATAAAATGAATAAATAAATAATTAATAACTTCCTTCAGATCGATCCGGCCACAGCTGCAATCTTTTCCGAAATTTTCCATCAACGTGGGTCATATTATCGTAAATACATTTGCATTTCCTATTCCCCCTCTGTCATAAACCGACGGGGCGAAAGGCAAAAGCTCCAAAACGATCGCTTAACGTGCTTAACGTGTTCTCCGAGGCGCTCGGGGGTGAAACATCGCTAATTTCCAAACTTCTGGCCATTGCTGAGAATGCCTTGATAAAAAAATACTGGCCCGACCCGGGGATCGAACCTCATGATTTGCAGTCGAAAGTGTTCACCACTAAAATAATGAAAAACAACCATTAACTCACCAGCAACATCGGAAAGTGTGGCGTTTGGAGCGCATTTAACGAAGTCCGGAAAGAAGTTCACCATAATGATGCCTCCGTTATCCTTCTACAAAAATGTTAAATAATAATAATATTTTCAGCGTAAATCGACAATACAATATGACTGAACTGCATACTCCAAAACAATGTGCTCCAAATAAATTGACTCTGAATACATCACTTATTGAAATGCACAAACTCCGTTAATCATGCAACATATTAGTAGCGCGTGATAAAATGCAGCCAAGTGCGACACGGACTTGCACACAGAAGCCTTCGTACTATCAAGCAAAAACAATTTTACTGTAAGATCCCATTGATTTTAGTAACTTTTATTTAGTTTCACCTGTCCCTATGTTTATTTATTTGTTTGTTTGCCTGTAATCAAATCTTGCAAGTTTAATGTGATCCAGTTCCCGACCTGATCGATTGATACCACAGATCAGGGAAAGAGTGGTCTGTGATTGATACAATACCAATTAATTTTGCATACATGTGTAAATAGCATGAATGCAAAACTATTATGACATGGAACTGATCTGATCAAGAAATCAGATGGTGGTCATAGGATTTAGGAACTCGGTTGTTAAACGACACCATCCCATCGAGTTTGGGCTCGTATAATTTGTCTTGACGAGTATTATGGTGCGTGATGGTAATCAGGCTCTGTTGTTGAGGAGAATACGGATTTAACGTATAAAAGCTTGTTTAACAAATTTTCTTACAAATTATACTTGTTTAAGTAACTAATATTTTCTCTAGTAAATAGTGCATTATTTACTATAACGTAACGTAATTAATTTGTCGATCGGATATGGCTAAGGGTGCTGTTAATTAAGACATGAATTATGATCGTTAGAGTCTTACACTAACGATGACCGTGGAGTGTGATTGAAGTGTTTCCAAACAGAGGTGTTTCAATACATGAAACTCTCAACGTCGAATAATATATTTTACCATTGACTGTATGATGTCATCGGGAACATTCCTCTTGTGAGGACACAGGCTGTAAACGGATGAGTGACTGAAGATAACTGGAGCCTTTGACAGCCTGATTGCCGCCCGAGTCGTGTTTTCACCGACGTGAGACAAATCTATCAGCATGCCGAGGCGATTCATCTCCCGCACGACTTTCTGTTGACAATAGTAACAGTTTTATTGGAATGGAACGGTTCTTTGACACGGCTTGCGGTGGGACTGAAGCCTTGTTCTCGCAATCATAACGCACAGCGCTGAGGTATAAATATTTCAATCCACAATTACGCGCCCCACTCTGTCAAACTCCATACGAATCGAATGAAACATAAACGATTTTTGAAGACTTAGTCGCATCGTCGTGGATTGAAAAATCTATACGCGGCATGCGGTGGCGGACACAAATGATAGAAAAGCGGTGGAGCTTAAGGTTAAGGGCTTAAGGGGATAAATTGAGTTTATTTTTGTCCTTCTCACTCTTAAAAATAAGTAGGTGGGTGCGACTTGCAGCGTTGCGGAAGAATATACCTAACGGTAACACAACTTAATACCAAATTACTATCTATAAACTAAGCTAGTTATCAAAAACGCGTTTGAGCGCTTTTGGATATTATTATTACCGACACATTTACACAAAAATTACGATTGCATCCATCATAGTTTTCGGTAAAAATAAGCAATATTGAGAATTCCAGAGCAAGTTTTGAGAGAACTTTCTATCGATAAAATTTTATACAATCGTGTTTCTGCTTCAAAGCGCATTAAGATTAAAGACCCAAAACTAATTCATGACGTATAAATTTAAAAGTAATTGTCTTTATAGTATTGAGGTCACCAAAAATCGCATAAATTACCGTCTACACAATTAAGGCCGCTTGTCTGCCACAGCTATCACTGCACCGTCACCGAGAAAAGGCCACAGTTGTGATATGACCGTAAGGGTCAGTTAGTTATCATCATACAGATATAGGTATAGGTCGCACAACGAAAGTTGAGGCGAACACGGCACTCACACTAACGTAATATTTGCATACAAGGTGTTTCATTTTTGTAAGATGTAAGACGGGACATCAGTTTATACAATTCAGTCATAATTACATTAGATCTGTCTTTTTCACGTTTTCTTTAAAATAATTGAACACATTAAACACAATTTCACGACTTTGTCGATGTTGTTTTTGCATCCAGTTGTAGAAGATGTTATAGTAATACCGCCACAAAATATTGTTACGTGCTGGGGTTTGAAGATTGGAATGAAAACACTTGATGACCATTTTATTTTGCACTTGTTGTGTACTGCACTACACTACTCTGTCACGTGTGTACTATATGCACACACTCGTATGTAATTATAACTTACCGCGTAATCGCGTGTTGCCGCACAGCGGCTCGAATGCAAAACTCCCGGAGCTACTTCGCAGCGCCTTATTTATAGTAGCTCAGTGGCGCTACCGAAACCTGTATTCTACATCTCAGTGGCGCCACTGTACATCTCAGTGGCGCCCCCAGAACCTGTATTCCACACTCGTGTATGACTACTTGCCACAGACTACGAGTGTACACTACATCCCTTCCTTTTCGTAATTTTTTTTTTAATGTCTTTATTGTGCTTACAGAATTCACTGATCGAATTTTAACTTGATTTAAATTGTTGGCTACTTATCCCTTCCCCTTTTTTAATTTAGTGGACGTTTTGTTAATTTAAAAACATCCATTTAAAAATAACTAAGGGCGGAGCTGTTGATGTATGTCAGTACCATTAGTGTCGGTCGATAACGACCGTTGAGTTTCAAAAAGATGCTTGAACCAGTTCCACAATTGATAAACCCATAAACCCACAGAGCAAGGAATGACTTTATATTAGAGAGTAAGCCACTAATGCAAAATGTTGACGCCTTGCGTACATGAGACTGAAAAGAGGGTTTTCCCTCACCAAACAAGTTAGTTTCATGAAATATAATATGGTACATGTATATTGCATCAGCTCAAAAAGCAGTAAATATAAATTTGTGGAAAGACATCCGTCGGTGAAGGCTACATTATTATATTATCAGCTTACCGTATCATGCCGCGAACTCCAACAATTACGCTAAACAGTACCATTTGAACTTACCTAACCGTAAGATAATTCTAAACCTAACTAAAATTAAATAATTCTACTGTTTACCTCATTGCCTTTGATATAATTTATAGCATTTTAATTGTGTCGCTAAATCTGATTTTATTAATCTATTATACTACAACTTATTATTACTTATTACTTATTATATTTTAAGTTTTACTTAATCCAGGAGACATACCTAAGTACTGTACGGATATTTCATTTTAAAATTGTGTTATATTAAAAATCAATAATGTTTTATATGTACAATAATTATATATTATGAATTTGGACTAGGCTATATTGATATTAAGGAGAAAATTGCAATTCACTAAAAATTAATGAATAAATATAAAAACACGTACGTACATAGGAAGACCTCCAATCCACTAGGCCGATGATGATGCCAGACGAACATTACCTTTTTCCTCCCAATAAGCATTAAAATTGCCTTAGAGACAATTAACGATAATACTGTTCAAATTCACTACCACACAAAAAACGCCACTTCATGAAAAGTCAATGTAATATTGATCTTATTTCATATTTCCCTTTGTTGCAATTTTTTGATTGTAAAGTTATTCTAGTTTAATTCTAGTTACATTAAAATGTGACAATAATGAATGATTGTGAAGTATAAGAAAGTAACAACTGTAATTTGGTTTTCATTAATACAATTTTATAACAAGAACTCATAATTAATTTTTACGACTAGCTTTATCATAATCATCATTGTAGAAATGAATGAATAAGATAAATAAATAAATATACATCTAGATATTTCACACAACCGAAATCCAGCCCCAAAGCAAGTGGCAGCCCGCGCCACGGATACCAGACGACGGACAACATACATAATATATTTTGATATATACATAAATACAATATATTGAAAAACTCTCAGACACCCGAAGACTCATCTTTGTACATTTCAAATCTCTTGAAGAAATCTTTGTACATTTTCAAGAATGCTGTCAAAAATCACTATTTGAGTACCTAGTTGATGCAAATGATTACTGTTATTTATTTAACTATTATCTTGTCCTTATAAGTGGACATTATATTATTATAATATTATTATATTGTATATATTAGTTTATAGTTTGATGATTATGTGTTGAATATCTTTGTTTATTTGTTTAACCTAGTTTATGTATTAGTTTGTACTTATTTGTATAAGTATATAGTTTATAAATCTACACCACCTGCAAGCTCTAGTTCCTTTGTTTTCCTTTTCTTAAGGTTGCCTGGCAGAGATCGCTGCTAAGTGATAAGGCCGCCTTTTGTGCCTAACTATTTTAATATGTATTTCTGTTTTGTGCAATTTCTTGTGTGGTGCAAATAAAGTGTATTTATTATTATTATAATTATTACTCATGTTCATCACACAGACACTTTCAGTCGTGGAAATCGAACCCACGACCCCTGACTCCCTCTCTAGTTTGTGACTTATCTTAATAATACCTATAAGTAATAAGCGAATTACAATCAACTTTTAGATGTTATTTATTATGGGAAAACACTAAACTTTTCAACGCTTAAACTAAGTATCGACTAGGAGTTGAACCCAGGACTAAAATCCTCGCGGCATTCTCACGATAGCTACTCATGTCCGTCCTCAATACGTGGGGACAACATGACGCTTGTAGGTCATGATAAGATGCTCAACTACAAGAACTTATTATTCTGTTAAGGGTGTAAAAATTCATTTGTTAAGGGTTTCCAATTTAATTTATCAATTTATTGGGGTTTATTTAGCTTTGCTCAGGTTTAATTAGTAAACTTAGGTTTACTTAAGTTTACTTAGGCTTATTTAGCTTAACTTAGGTAAACTGTAGGTTTAGTTTAGGGTTAATATTCACTTACTTTCACTTAATTTTACTCAGGTTTACTTAGCCTTACTTAGCTAACCTTAAGTTTAGTTTAGGTGTGGTTTAAGCTTAGTTTAGGTTTACTTAGCTTAATTGAAGATTTACTTTAGCTTAACTTTAGATTAACTTTAGATTAACTTTAGATTAACTTTAGATTAACTTTAGCTTAACTTTAGATTAACTTTAGATTAACTTTAGATTAACTTTAGATTAACTTAAGATTAACTTTAGATTAACTTTAGATTAACTTTAGATTAACTTTAGATTAACTTTAGATTAACTTTAGATTAACTTTAGATTAACTTTAGATTAACTTTAGATTAACTTTAGATTAACTTTAGATTAACTTTAGATTAACTTTAGATTAACTTTAGATTAACTTTAGATTAACTTTATATTAAGTTTACATTAACTTTAGGTTTACTTTAGGTTTACTTTAGGTTTACTTTAGGTTTACTTTATGTTTACTTTAGGTTTACTTTATGTTTACTTCAGGCTTACTTTAGGTTTACTTTAGGTTTACGGTCCAAGAGAGGGCTTACGCCCGTAAGCTCAGATTAATGATTCCGAGAGGGCTTTCGCCCGTAACCTTGGTAACTGTTTACGGTTCGAGAGAGTACAGCTCAGACTTATAATTCCGAGGGGGCTTACCCGTAAGCTCGACACCTTAGTTTACGGTCGGAGAAAGCTCGGCAGCTTAGTTTACAATCCGAGAAAGCTCGGCAGCTTAGTTTACGGTGGGAGAAAGCTCGGCACCTTCGAGCGGTTGACCATTGCAGGTCTCCCTTAACACTCGACATTACACTTAGCGATTTCAATATTTAGGGAGATTTCTATTCAACTCAGAGACAGGTTATTAACACACTAATACGTAACACTGACTTAATAGCAAATTTTATTTCAATCTCTTAAGTTATTTTTATTTTGTACGATTTCAAGTTTCACATCTCCAAAAGGATAACATAATCCAACCCCGTTACAGAGAAAGTATATTATTAATTCATCGTTCACTTTGTTATTATGGCAATAAAGTCCATCACAAACAACATTACATGTGCCACCAGAATTTTCGGAACCTTGCCATCAGGGACTCCTTCCTTTTAATATTTTTTAGTTTTTTAATTTAGATATACTTATATTTAGTTTTATACGTAGATTTTAATTTAGATTTAGTTTAATTTTATAACTAGTTTTTATTTTTAATTCAGTTAGCATAATATTCCTTCATGTCGATTAGAAATAAATATTTGTATTAATTTAAGAATCTATATTAACAATTCTCTAAAAATCACTGAACAGTAAATAATGGTAATAAACCATCACCATTTTTATCAAATTAAGTAGGTATTCCTTTCATTTATTTACTACGCAATATATTTTGTGGATAAATATTCCAAAATATAAATTATAAGTTACATGTTAATTATAAACAACCGAGGGTAGCATCGTTATTCAAAACATTTTATCGCACGCTTATTCTATTAATAAGTAAAAGCCTTGTCTTAGTCGTGTCGAGAGACACGTCATATTGAGTTGCGCCGTGTCAAAACTTGCCGCAAGTTTTCAATCCGTTTACATCCGGAATGTTTTCAGTCATTTTTGTTATAAAACCACTCGGGCACGCCCGCACACCGCTCAACTATCCGGTCAAACCCCTATTTCAAACCTGGATACAACAGTTAGGTTTATTACTACCCTCTGATGCGTTTATAAAAATTATCAAGCATAGTTGTGGAAATGAACTTTGTAATCACTAAATCAACAGACTATTACGAAGGAATGACATCTTAGATCACTTAAATATTAGTAAAATTAAAAATATGATAAATTACCCATAATTCTTACAATTACCTTACTTGTTTCTATGTTATTATTATTTGATTATTAAATTAAAACTATCTCCGCCATCCGCTGATGGTTTCAATGTTAAAATAAAACGGTCGTAAATCATGGAAGTACCTGCACATTTTACTTTTAGCTATCAGAAATTTACGAACACCATTTATCAAAAGGATTAATTTTAACTACAAATAGCAAATAACTACCTGCAAGTGAACTCCTAAGTTAAGGTACTACAAAATGGTATCCAATTTTATTGATGAAAATTAGCGAGTGCAAAATGAATGTAACTATTCACAGGTGGCCTCTTATTATAATTCACAGTAATGACTCTTATTTTATGTGCTTAATCACATTTACATGCACTATGTATCGCCTTCCTTTTCAAATAATTTAAAAAATTACTTACAACCTTTTGTTCTCGCTCGTCGCCAATGTTGTGTACTGCACTACACTACTCTGTCACGTGTGTACTATATGCACACACTCGTATGTAATTATAACTTACCGCGTAATCGCGTGTTGCCGCACAGCGGCTCGAATGCAAAACTCCCGGAGCTACTTCGCAGCGCCTTATTTATAGTAGCTCAGTGGCGCTACCGAAACCTGTATTCTACATCTCAGTGGCGCCACTGTACATCTCAGTGGCGCCCCCAGAACCTGTATTCCACACTCGTGTATGACTACTTGCCACAGACTACGAGTGTACACTACAGCACTTCTTATCCGAAATGTATCTCTTGATCGCTTGTAGTTTGATTGACATAATGACTTAGCGTAAGGTATAAATTATGGTATTCTGTGTCAATAGGTATAATACCTTTAATCTTGATCTCGGTGACTGGCAGAAATTGTCTCATTACAGAACAGTGCTGTGTTTTTACTGTCTATTTTCAAACTTAGAATGATTGTGTCTCTTCGGTAGACTACGTAGTAGGTACAGAACTCGTTCTAACGCTTCAGCTTGAGGTATAATTTGCTCGCGTTCGGTAGAACATATCTGAGTGGTTCAACATATCTATCGAGAACTTCAGCGACTGCAAGTAAAAATCAACTCTATTAGGCTGTATAAGTTGTCTGTAAGTTCGTTGCACATCGATGGTACTTTGACGACATTTTTAATATATTTTACAATGGAATTTCTTATTTAATATTATACCTTTAATATTCTTGCATTGCATAATATTTGATATTTTATGCATATACTAACAATTTCTAGTTAAAGTGTGTTTCCTAGTGATTCTCACCAACCTTGGTGTAACAGAACTAATGCTTATAAGGACCTCAGAACACATAAAGCCTGTTTGTGTGAGACACATTCCGAACTAAATCGTGATACTTGTAAAAATGAAAATTATAATATTTTTGCAATACTACTATCAAATGATAATCTACAAGATTTTAGGTTTTGTGTTTATTTAGATAAAATATTACAATTATTATATTGCGTATCAGTCGAGCTGTTTAACGCGAAAAAGGAGCCAGTATTCTTAGCATCATTCCACGCAGGTAAGACTTGTATAGTAATTAGAATAAGATAGTAGTAAGTATTATTGTGACATTTCAATGAAAATAAATATAAAAATGATTACATACAGGGTTATATAAAAATTATTAATTGCTTTCGGCTTGTACTTGTATACATCAAAACTAACAATTATTGTTCTATGACTTTTCAAAATTCAGTAATAATTTAATTCATACAAAAAATGTAATTATTTACATTAAACTGTGAAACTTATCGCCGCGGCTTCGACCCTCGAGTATGCGCGTTGTTACGTTACCTTATTGTTACAGAGTAGTAACAATAAGGGTAAGTATCTGTGTTTAATATTGAATATTTGATATTTCTCAAAATATCGAGTAAAAAAAGTTGTACAACAAAAGTTGTTAGTTTTAATGTAAACAGCTACAGGCCGAGAGCGATTAGGTATTTTTATATAACCCTGTATACGTCACGAATGGATTACCTCCGATTTTAAATGTTATAAAGCAGATTCATCCTTTGTTATAGAATTGTAACATAGAAAAGTAAAGGGTTCAACTAAAGCGTGTTGTTGGCAGACGCCCGCAGCTGCGCTCATGAACAATCTATTTTATTTTTTGCCTAGAGGTTATAATAAGTTAGAGCTTGATTTTCCGATGGTTTGCGCTGTGTAATCACCCGTCTTTTCCTATTATATAAAAAAATATTATTTTCATTAAATTACTAAGTTTCCCACAGTAATACTCTTATAACTAATATTTTAATAACATCTCAATTTTTTGTATCAATTACTCGTAAAGAAGTAGGTATACATAATTAATATTAAAATATAATATGATAATAAGGGTAGGTATTTGTTGTCTTTAAACGGATAACTTTTCCCCTCCTAAAGTATTATTCCATTTCTCCGTCATTCTATTTTATCCGAATCTGGGGGCCTAATGAATAATTATACCAGTGTTGTTCCTCGGCTGTTCCGGACCGAGAGATAAATCAATATTTATTTATGATGATCCGACTGAAGACTATTGTCATATCTAATGTTGGCACAACAGTGGGAATATAAAATTATTCAAGACCAATATCAAAATAAATAAAATAAATGTGTGTGAACATGCTACGTACTTCAAAAAACTAATATTTTGAGGCCTTTATTTGGCTGCGTAATATTTTAAGTAGATTTCTACTTTTATGTTATAGGTACCTACACGGAAATTGACTTTGAATAGGAAAACCACGTAGGTCTACCAGAGATCTTTGATTAAATATGCATCCAATAAAATCGCTTTATTTCTATTTGAGTTCATGATGATGAAAATTAAGCGTTTCTTTCAAAACACATTTTCGTTTGTGTCAAAACATAGCAAAATCACCGCAGCACGTGCTACAGACATAGTAGACAAGCACCTAATGGGACAACACCCTAATGCTTTCACTGATTCAAACCAGTACCAATGCAACGAGTTGCTTTTCATTTGTAGTCTCTATCTATAACTATAAAAGGCTTTGTCCTGAGTGACTGACTGACAGACAAGCTACAGCCCAAACGGCTGAACGTAGTGACTTGAAAATTTCAGGAAAGATTCTTTGTAAACCCAAACTGCTCGCTAAGAAAGGATTTTTTGAAATTCCACCCCTAAGGGGGTTAAATAAGGGATTTAGGTTTGTATGAAAGTCCGTTATTTTTCAAGTAAGATTCATGAAAATTAGTATATAGACTTCTGAATAAAAATAAGAGAATGGGTGTCCGAGGGATTTTGGAAATTTCACCCCTAACTCTCTAAAAAGGGGGTTGAAACTAGAAAACGCTTGGTCCCGGCTGGCTGGCTTTTGGACAAGCTACTGCCCAAACGGTTGAACGTAGAAACATGAAATTTTCAAAGAATATTCTCTTAACACCCTAGATGTGTACTAAGAAAGGATTTTATGAAATTCTACCGCTAAAGGTATTTAAATAAGGAATTTTATTTTACATATATGGGAATCCGTCAATTTTCAAGTTATGTTCATTAAAATCGGTAATTAGGATTTTGGATAAAAATAACAAAGTTCCTCGATTTTTTAATTCCACCCCTACTAACGAGACTACCTCCTAGGGGGGTGAAACAGGGGTCCAAAGATATTACGAAGAAATGCTTCTTCACGCCGCAGTTACTGATCGGAACTGGCTGAAATTTGAACAAGAGTGAAATTATATTCTGGATTAATAAAAAGACTACTTTTTATCCCGCAAAAATCTATGGTCCCCGCGAAATTTGTAAAAAATAGAAATACGCGCGGGGGAAATACTCCTACACGTCACAATTTCTGAATCGATTTGTCTGAAATTTGGGATAGAGGTAGATTATATCCCAGTTTCATACATAGGCTACTTTTTATCCCGAAAAATCCATGATTTCCGCGGGATGTGTGAAAAACCAAAATTCCTGCGGGAGAAAAACTCCCTTACGCCGCAACTACTGAAACGGTTAGGCAAAAATTTGAATAAGAGGTCCATTATATAATGATCTAGCACTTAGGTTACTTTTTATCTCGGAAAATTACGCGGTTTTTGCGGGATATTTGAAAAATCAAATTCCACGCCAGATTAAAACCGTTCACGCCGTAATTACTGAACCGACTTGACTGAAATGTGAAAAGGATATAGATTATATCCTGGATTAATAAATAGGCTACTTTTTATCCCGAAAAAATCAATGGTTTCCGCGAGATGTGTGAAAAACCAAAATTCACGCGGGAGAAAAACTCTTTTACGCCGTAACTACTGAAGCGATTTGTCAAAAGTTTGGATCAAAGGTAAATTATGTAATGATTTAGAACTAAGGTTACTTTCATCCCGGAAAAATCCATGGTTTAACGGGATTTTTGAAAAATCGATTTCCACGAAGGAGAAAAATCCTTTACGCTGCGATTACTGAACCGACTTGGTTGCAATTTGTAATGGAGATAGATTAATACATAGGCTACTTTTATCCCGGATATATCCATAGATTCCGAGAAATATGTGAAAATCCGTAATTTTCGCGGTAGAAATACCTTTATGCTGTAACTACAGAAATGATTTAGTAATATGGAGAGAAGATAGACGATATCCTGGATTATTATACAGTTTATCTTTTATTCTGGAAAATCCGTGTTTACCGCAAAATTTGTGTAAAAACGAAGTTCACGCGAGGGAAGTACTACTCCTCCACGCCATAACTACTGAACCGATTTGGCTGGAAATTTAAGTGGTGAAAGATTGTTACTTGGATTAATACAAACGCTACTTTTTGTCCCGGAATGATTGGCTGAAATTTGGAATGGAGATAGACGATAATTACCACATAAGCTACTTTCTAGAAAGTAAGTATAAAGGCTAAAGTTGATAAGGAAATTTAGGTTTTTGAAAAATCTGAATCTCTGGGTTTGTGAAAAATCGAAATCACCGCGGGCAAAGCCGCGCGCAAAAGCTAGTATATAATATCAGAGGTATCTAAGTTAATTTAGAGTGAACTCTGAATCTCCAACATTAGGACTTGGTCCTAAAGCTTTAGGTTTACCTCCTTACTAATAAACGTGGAATGGCAGTGGAACGAAATAGTTATAATTAGACTCTGGTTTGTCTTTCACTCTCGAATTATAGATGAGACAAAGCAGAGCAAAAGTATTCCACGATTAATGAAGGGCCTTTGTTCCAGGTACCCATAGACTACGACATAACTTTTCTTTTAATTGCCAATGTTAAAGTGTAACAGTATATTGTTTTAAGGTTTTGACAACCTCCCTCGCGCAGTGGTGGACTTGGACGGATGATTGCATGGTGAGTTGAGAGTTGGGAGGTTGGGGTCTGGGGTTTGATTCCCACCCTGAGCCACCTTATAAATTTATAATATCTATTGGATAACTTTTCCCCTCAGGTCTGGTAAGATGGGAGATTTGGGTCGTGGTTAGTTACCACCCTACTAACAAAGACGCACCGCCCAGCGATTTGTCGTGCGGGCGCAATGCTGTGTAGAAACAGTTGGTTGCTTACCCCGCTTATTAAACTGGTTACCCCGCTAAAATTAGTTATTCCAGTCATCAGAAAAACCTAGTTTATCACATATGTGAAATTCAGATATTCATACTTGAACTGCTGAAATTCACACATTTTCATACACACAATATACACTATCTTACATAATTAATCGATGTCTCTATATAAAAGAGACGTAGTTTGTATTAAAATTACTTATGAATAAGTATAACAAACTGAAAACGAGATTGCAATTACTGATTTAATAAACGTTCGCGGTTGCAATGTTTAATACAAATAAAACGCGTTATTGCTTACCTCTCCGAACTCCGTGAGACCATTTGCAGATGGTGGTTCGTTGGCAGAGTCAGCCCTATGGAACAACAAAAATAAATGTTACGATAAATCTACTAATATTATAAACGTGAAAGTTTGTAAGTATGGATGGATCTTTGGACTACTCTTTCACGCCGCCACTACTGAATCGATTTGGCTGAAATTTGGAACGTAGGTAGCTTATAACCCGCATTAACACAAAGGCTACTTTTTATCCCGGAAAATCCATTTTTTCCACTGGATTAGCGAAAAATCGAAATTCATGCGGGCGGAGCAAATAATCTTCATAGTGTGTCTCTACACAGTAGGTAATTATAAAAATTTCAATCCAAGATGTCGCGGCCTAATCTGTCAAAATCGCTTGTCAAAAAGTTTGACAGAGTGGGGCGCGCCGTCGTTGATTGAAATACCTATAATCAAGAGTAAAAAGAACAAAACGAAAATCACATTCGCATATCTATTCGCCTTGCATGATTTCATTATACTTAGATATAATGTATACTTAGTATAATGCAGGTATAAGATTATTATGTAATTCGCTTTTGCATTAATAAATAATCCTATCTATTGAAATCGAATGGATTCTATGGATTAATAAGATCTCATTTCTCTAATGATGATTGGTATTTTATCACAGGAGCGTCCCATGCAAATTATCACGCTTCTGTGAAAAAATACGGGAAATAATATTATTGACTTAACATATGTGTATAACATCAAAGACATTTCTGTCCATCTAATTCAAACAAAAACGAGCAAAAAAATTACGTTTGTTGTAAGTACGGGAGCCCCCATTTTTAATATTTGTTTTGTTTTTATTTAACTATTTATTTTTAAACTATAGATAAGTACATTTTCTGTGAATATTAAAAGCGTATACCTCTCGCCATTATCAATATCGAGCAAAAACAAGCCAAAAAATTACGTTTGTTGTATCGGAGAAATATTTATTTCATTCTATGTTTTAGTATTTGTTTTTATAGCGGTAACAGATGTGCATCGTGCAATATCATCTGTGAAAATTTCAAGTGTCTAAATATCAGGGCGCAAGAGATACAGTCTGGTGACAGACGGACAGATGGAAAGACGGACAGGCGGACGGCGGTTGATGACGGCATGAAAGTGCGGCCAAAGAACTAGAAGAAGATTAATATGTATTCCCTACATTAGCACTCCCAAATAGGTAGGGCCTAGAGGAGCTAGATTTTTCGATAAGATTGACTAGGGAATCTTGTCTAAGTAAATAGGACATGATAGTTTTTGGGTGAAGAAGGCTTACGATACGAGTAATTAATGTTTAACATTAATTCGTTCGTAGGACCACTTGATTCGACGTCAAAGCAATTGACCTATTTATTTGAGATACTACCGCTGAGGTTGAAATTCAAACTGCCCAATTAACTTCGACGAGAGTTAATAGGTTTCCGGGAAATCCCATCTATAAGGACGCGTGATAGGTCGCCCATTCACCATTAAATTGATAGCACATTGTTAGTTATACAAGGATGAAAAGAAGGGTAGTATACGAGTAAATAAACTATCCAGAATATGAAAACCCGAGCCGTCAGGCGGGGACAAACTATCGTTACGTGTTTGTGCTTAAATTAATTACCATTAATGTCCATATTAAACTAAAATAATATTATTTAAAACATTTATGTGAGAAAAGTTGTCATTTTGTCTCTCTGCCAAAACATTAACATAACTCGGCACGTACAGTAAGCAACTTAGGTTATAATTTTGGCACCAAAATACTACTTATTTTGATTTAGTTCCCATTAATAAAATCATGAGGGCGGTAGAGTGAACTTTCGAGATTCCAAAATTAATATTTATTTTTCTTTACAAGCAATAAATCTATAATCTTTTGTATTAAGTTGTTCGTTATAACACAAACACAAATGTTGGAGACCGTAAAAATGTAGAGAAATAACAAGAATTAGAATAAATTATAATATTTACAATAAGCAATAATTGGCAAGTTAATATGTCCTAATGCAACTCAAAATAACAAAAAGGCTATCAACCACCTGCCTACAGAGGATTCTGGAGTACTTCGGTCACATTGCCCGAAGGGAAGGTGGCAACCTGGAGAAGTTGGTTGTCACCGGCAAAGTGGAAGGAAAGAGACCTCAAGGACGGAGCCCGATGCGTTGGTCGGATCAAATCCGCACCGCACTCGACACGAACTTCCACGATGCTCTACACGTCGCAGCGAACAGGGCAACATGGCGCGACATCGTGTTAAAGAAAGTCGTCGGTGGAAGGGGTCACGACCCTCAGTAATGAGGAACACGACGGAAAGAGAGATGTCCTAATGATGCATCACAGTCAAGGCGAACGTTGAAGATCTCTGAATTTGAAGGAATTGTGTGACACCGTGGTCATTATGGTTCATTCATGTTAGGTACTGACTCAGATGGTACTGACTACAGCATG
This sequence comes from Coenonympha arcania, assembly GCA_036785405.1. Taxonomy (NCBI): domain Eukaryota; kingdom Metazoa; phylum Arthropoda; class Insecta; order Lepidoptera; family Nymphalidae; genus Coenonympha; species Coenonympha arcania. Next base: position 14,269,820 of record CM072082.1, read on the forward strand.
AGAATTTTGTGGGTTATCGATTACCGTGGAATCCGTATTAACATCGGTTTAAGTCCAGATTTTTTTAACACCTGCGTTGTACTGTGTATGCAATACTCTGAGCAGTTGCTATTCTCACTCTTACGAATATATAGAGTGGGTGCGACTGGGACGCATTGCGTGAGAAAACCCCAAAAAATAACAACCAATCGAAAAATCAAACGACATACTTCAAAATTTAATGGCCAACAAAAATATATTTGCACCTCCAAACCACAAATTTTCGTATGGCACGCTTTTAAATAGTAGTTTTCATATCGAGTGCGCGCACCGTTTATTTTTAGTTTAACAAACAATCATTCACACACGTGGTGTGAATAGATTTTTTATTCCTATTTTTGTATCTATTAAGTGGTACTCCAATATGTAAATATCATCCGGGTTGATTTTGAAGGAACGGATTATTTTAACACCATTCCATAGATTCCATATATTTTACTATATATAATGCTTTTAAGTAGAAAGTAGCGGGGACGAGTAGGTATATTAACTCTAATATGTTCTCGAATAGGTGCTACCCATCCATGCGTCGTGAAGATTGCTCTTGCATCGGTTGCGAATCAATTTTTTTAATAAAAAAAAAGTGGAGTCACGTGATCAATTTAGCGACCAATTTAAGATGGATTTGGGACGAAATGTATGATATTTTTGAATTTCGTTCCAAATCCATCTTTTTACCGCATCGCAATATATGTTATGCCGCATGTGTATCGCGTATGGCCAGAAGTGCTGGACTGAAGCTTAATTTTGCGGAATTAATCCACGCGGGTAAGTCTGGAAGCAAAAACTAGTCGGCTATAAAAGGCTACTTAGCGTCTTATGGACCAGTGAATTGGAAAGTTATTTACCATGGTGTGTTGCACGTATGAGTCAGCGTCATGTAACGCACGCCGAGCAGGTAGTAACTGCGGAGCACCCCCAGGGAGTTGGCGATAGAGTGGCCTCCTTCAATGCCGATGAGGGACGCGATTTTCCGTGGCCTGGCGCTGTGAGCCTCCAAAATATCTAGACGATACAGTTTAAACAGTTTTATATAAAAAAATACCACATCGCTCGCGGCCTGTATTTGACTAGCAACTTTAGTTCTACGTCTTTTCAAAATTCAGTATTAATTTATTTCATACAAAAAAAGTGACATTGCAGTGTTGCGGTTTCGCGCCCCCACCCCCACTTTAGTTCTACGTCTTTTCAAAATTCAGTATTAAATTATTTCATACAAAAAAATGTTATTTTTGTAAAGTGACATTGTGTTTGTGAGTGTTGCGGTTTCATGCCGGCCGCTGCGTCGCGCGCCGCTCCGATGTTACATTACAGAGTATAGCACGGTCGCTAACCACGAAGAATTCCGTACATCGACCTGTTACTACCTGTCTCTGTCACTCCCGCGTCAAAATAATGCGTCACTCTCGCACAGATGCCATGACCGCCGTCCTCAGAGATTTTAAACCTTTTACCTGCGAACGTAAAGTTTGTTTTTGTTTTTGTTATATTGTTTTGTTTGTTAGTTTTTAATACATTTGCTCAAAAATATGATATTTCCGGGTATTTTTAGCGTGTGCAAAGTTATTCTTTTCCGCACCAGAGCTTTTTGATTTTCCCCCTGCATGATGGATCCAAATCTATGAAGGAGGTTTTCAAGAAAAAAAGTTTTCGCTACAAAATTATTGTAAAAAATAACAGTAATGTAATTATTCTACTTTCTAACTACTATAAATACGTAAATTAAATTTAATATAAATTTATTACAATGATTTCCTTTCGTTTTCTATTTTTTTTTTGGAAATGTGTGGCTGCGGCTGTTATATTTAATCTGTGCTTTGAGTTCTTTTTATTGTCTATGATTCCTTGTTATTAATATTGATTTTTCAAATTCCATGCAAAACTTTTTTTCTCTTCAAATATTTCATCTAAACCGAATTAACAGAAAAATGTTTGTGACCACTGTCAGTAGGCAAAGAGGTCAATGTACAAAATTCTTCGTGGTTCGCGACCGTGCTATAGGAACAAATAGTGTACCTCTGTAAAACATTGAATATTTCATATTTCTCAAAATATTGAGTAAAAAATAAGTCGTAGAACTGAAATTGTTAGTTTTAATGTAAACAAATACAGGCCGAGAGCGATTTGGAATTGTTTTTTAATCACCCTATACTATAAGCTAGTGAAGTATAAAGTTGGTTCGGCAAAATTAGCCCGCCAAATAAAATTTCATTTATTAACTAATTCAATCATAAATTAAATATACACACTGTAACTATACACACTGTATATATAGGCTTATGGCAATGATTAAACTTTTCTCTAAAATCTACGTTTGCCTAATATTGGTTCCAGAACGATCATTTTGTGCCAGATTTGGAAACCAATATGTGAGTAAGGATTTGTGAGCAAAGCTTTTGATTAAAATGTAGATTAAAGATGTGTAACTGCTATTTGTGTGATCATCAAATATTAATTAGGTACCATAAATATTAAATATGTAAGTCAATCGACTATTTGTAAAATGCTAAAAAAAAATTAATTTGCTGGACCTAAGTATACCCATTTTCACTTGAATTCAAACAATCAAAAACTTATTGATTATAAAAAATACAAAGTGGTATCATTTCACTAAAATCCCTAAATAAAGATTTGAAACATAATAATTTGAAAAAAAAATCTGCATTTATGTGCATTAGTTTTTTTACTGAGTTCTCTTCCTTCCTACTGACAAATAATTTGAATCTTTATCTACTACTGATAGGTTAATTTATCTACTTTTGAAGTTGATTGAAATATTTCCAGGGATATAGCTACCTGTGACAGAAGTAGCGAGCTTCAGATATTGAGGATACTTGTCGACCAGACGTCGGATGACATCAATTTGCTCCAGGGTCAATTGGACCGCATCTTTATTCTGTGCAGCGCAAGGGACGAACGCCGACCAAAACTGTTAATGGAACAAACGTGCCCATATTAATTAATATCGTTCTCTCTTGCCACAACAGCCCCAGCATATGTTCGAAAAGTTATTATTAGTAGGACCCCAACCACCTACAACTCTCGGTACGGTCTTATCAAAACTATTAACGGTGAATAAAAACATCGTGAGAAAACCTACATGGATAAGAACTTAGCATTATTTTCTCAAAGGTGATAAAAGAACACCATTTGGCCCGCACTAGTCCACCATGAAATTTGGCTATGGCTTAACCCTCTCTCATCCCGTGAGGAAACCAGTTGCGGGTCTGAGGATTGTTGCGGATTTCGAGGTGATAATGATGACCATAAAACATTTAGAAACCTGCAGCAATAAACTTGTATTCTAACCATTTTCTAGCTCCTAGTTTGTATGCACTGTAGCCTTGTAAGTTTCAGCACAGAAAAGCTTATGTAACGACTCGCAGAACTCAGCTATGACATTTACTACGCTTACGCAATTCCACACATTTCCAGGAATGTACCAAAGACTACAAGGAGCATAAAATCCAGCTTCTATAGAAAATCGGAAACAATGAGAAGTATGCGAGACGCTTTACCTCAAATTTTCAAGGGACGTAAAAGACTTTCAACGCGAAACATTTCTGGAGTAAAAGCGAAAATGTCTTCAAAGAGAACTCTTTGAATAGACAGCAGTTGAAGGCAGCCACTTTCTTAAGATTTATTACGATTTATTAATAATCATTCAAGAGGAACCTTACAGTTTATGCTCCAATGGCAATAAGAAACAATTTATTAATTTAACTAAAAGTATTAAGTATGCAAGATTTTTAATTTATTTATTTATATAGGTTTATTGCACACACATATAGAAAAACACAGATAGGAAAACACACGTTTTAATCGTTTTTTAAATTGGTTAATGTTTAAATGCAATAATAATAAGCACGTCTTAGTAAATTAGAGATCGCGTTTTGCATCATAATATAGACATTTTTGCTAAACAGAAAGTACGTTTTTCAAGAACTTCGGAAGTAAAATCAACTATCTATTCCCTTTTATACAAAACACATGTCCAAGGAAAGTATTACGCAACAGTCTAGGTTTCAAAGATGACTGCAAAGAAATGGGCATATATCGATTGACTTTCTCTCTAGCCTATAGGAGGCTTAATGCCAGACACTCACGAAATTAGGTTACATTAACGAGTATGCGGCAGCTTTAAACAGTGCCAAGAAACTTCACTGCCCTCAAGTTAGTTATAGTTTCTAGTGGGGGACATAAATATTGTCTGGGTCGGTTCAGTAAATTTCCATGTAAATTGTTATGTTATGAAGTGTATAAATATTATAGCTAAGTATGTAAGTATGTACGAGTGTTGTAAGTGTTGCAATAGGTTTGTGGGTGTTGGAACTTGTCTTTGAGGTTGAGTGGAAGGGCGGGCAGTGCTTGGCTTGTTACTGCATTTTAGACCAAACAGATATTTTTCAGGTAGTAGACTATAGCAAAACAATTTAATCTTTCTTGCTTATTATGGCTTTCTACTCTACATAGGTCTGCTTATATTCAATATATTAACATTTTAAAGAGAATGATGTTTTTATTTATCATTGTCTGTATATATTTAAAAGCATGAATCACTTACTCATCATCGGCCCGTGACTCTTAAATATAAAGCCCTTAGATTTAAAAGCAGATAAAATTCGCATCAAGTTTCCTTTTATAATGGAGACAAGACATAAGAAAGGACTTTGTGAAATTTCCTCGGGATTACCCGAGTAAAGCGGGTCAAGGTTTAAGTATATTTATAGTGGCAGTACACGCCAACGCGTGTACACTTAATTACTTACGTCAGACGGCCAGACCTTACCCCCGATAGCATATGAAAAACGCATTCAATGCAATCGGAAATGAATTCTGATTGCAATTTCGTTGTTCACGTATTTTTTAAGCCAATCCAGAGATAGGCAGGGTAATTTGCTACTGATTAAAATCACGGTTATAATAAAAATATTTGTTCACATCAATCAAAAAACTTACAATAATTTACAATAGGTTCGCAATTCTGGCAAATTTTGCCATCTCTTCCTTTATAAAGATGATGTTTGAATGTATAAGTTGTGTCTGAGCGTTGGTGTATGTTTGTTAGGCATTCACATAAAAACTACAAGTATTATAGAAGCACGTAAGTCTAGCGCTAAACGAATCTGGACGGAGTGCGACGAGAGAGCCAATCAGCGCGGTGCGAACGACACGCATGTGCGCCCCGCGACCCGCTGACTATCCCATGCACAGAGCAAGGAATGACTTTTATATGTGTCTTTTGTTTTCTGTGATCCCATGATACCTTATTTTCGACTTCTGCTCAATAACGGTCACCACTAGACTTATTGCGACCAATACTTACTTTGACACATTTTCTGGGAATAATGATGGACTTCGGACTAACAAAAAGGTTACTTTTATCCTCCAGAGGAATGTATTAAAAACCATTAACCAATTAATGCTGATACTATAGTAGTGTTATTATCTCGCTGCAGACTCGGTCATAAATCATTCGAGTGTTTCGCTTTTGTTGTTCTTTGTTTGAGTTGTGCATTACTGCAGAACAACAAAAGCGAAACACACTACTATAATGAAATGATTTTTTCTGCAAACTTTACCTGAGCTCCAACCATTCCCTCCCGCAGCCGCGGTAAGTCAGTATGGGAGTATTTCGATTTGGACCACGGCTCCACTTGGGTGAGGTCGGTGTCCAGCTCGAACTCGTTGATTTGATTGCGAAGAAACTTCCTGATGTTCCATGGCAGATCGTTATGCCTGGTGAACAGAAAATATTTATTTGGATCTCAACTATGAGACATTCAAGACATGAGATTATATTCAAGGGGCGGATAAACAAACTTAAGAGCCGGCAAAGCATTTGCAGTTCCTCTGGTGCTGCAAATGTCCATGGACGGTGGTGATGGCTTACCATTAGGTGACCCGCACGCTCGTATGCTCGCGTTAATTATAAAAATAAAACAATTGGTCCTCTGACTCTCAAGGGTTTCGAATCCCGAACGCACACATATCTACCAGAAATGTTACAAACGCATCAATACAATTGCTTGATTTTGTAAATTATAAAAAACCAAGTGATTCTATAGAACACAAAATTTAGCAACATGTATCTCTAATGAAACAGCGTCGTGAAGAAAACATTAAAAGGAAACCTAGTGGTGTGCGAAGCCCACAAACGCGCATTTGGCTGGGTTGGGTCAAACCAATTTCCTTCTACGAGGACACTCATGGTCAGTACTGACATGAAAAAGTGGCTGACGATGAATGTGATTACCAATTTATTACACGTAAGGAAATACAACGTAAAAAATATACAACTACCCGCAACACGTGTATTTAATTCAGCCATGCACGTAATTGCTTTTGGGGTTCCTTGTCAAAGGGAGCGGTGTGTCACTCATGCATCTGTCTGTCATCGTGTCTGTCTCTTAGCCCTTCCGATTGTTATGAAGTACAGATAGTTGGGCTCATAAGCTAAAGGACTTTAGACGGAATTTGAACGCTTACTTTATTTTAGTGTTTGACATCACGCGGGTATTAATAAAATATCTATTACATTACATAATTGAAAGTCCCTATTTATCTATTATATAATACATATTTAAAAGTCCTTTGAAATATTATGTACCTTTAAACATTTTGTATGCCGTTTTGCTGCAAAACAAGAGCCTTTTCGGATATGCAAACAAAGCGAAGATAATAACAAGATTGCCTAAAATGGGATGTAGCTACCGGAGTAAATATTCTGCAAATACGTTCGGAATGAGAAACATTCATTCTATTCACAACTTCTGTAAGGCACCTGTAGTCATGTTACATAATCTTTCCTTTTTCTACGATTGCTCACATCGAAAATAAGGAGAATATAGAAATGATATTTCCGATCGATACATTTGCTAAATGACATAGATGACAAATATCATTCTTATATGCTTTATAAATTTTGATGCGAAGGCAATCTTAGAAATAGAATAGACAAGGTTATAAAGTTAAGGCTAAAGGTATTAAAGGGATCGTCTAGCTATAAGCTTTTATATAACCCCCCCAAGGGTTATCACCTGAAGCAATATTTCAAGAATAAAGTGTATGCCTAGATCTGAACTTGCAACTCTCTCTTAACGGGCATAGATATAATTTTCGAAAAACCTGTTCGCGTCACTCTTAATAACTGGACGTTATTATTAAATATATGTATTGCACAGGTACACACCCATCAGTGAGCGGTACTTCTTCAAGTATCTGCTTGGCGATCTCAAGGCGTTCTCGATCGTAGGAAGCAGCGGCGACTACCGCTGTAACCGCCAGGAGAACACAGGCCACGGCACGTCTTTCGTTTCGGTTCACCATCCTCGCTGTTGACAACAAATAGCTAGAGGTGTAGAAGGAAATGAGAGCGTAGATACCATAAAGAGACTAAGCTCTTTCGCACACGGCATCGTAAGCGTATCATAATCCGCGTGTACGACGAGAGTAATACTGACATGAAATGTTCAAACAAGTCCGTATACGAAGAGGTGTTGCAGCGAATCGTAGGAGGTGTTAATTGTTATAAAAATATTCGTAACTTATCTACTGGCGTAAAAACGCATTCGTAAAAAGTTAACTTTTCATTGTTTTCTTCAAAAAAAAACACCTGAATTTCTACAATTTTTCAGAACTACTCTTGTCTATTTATTTAATCATGCATTCAAGACATGATGTTACAGACAAGTCTTCGGCAAAAAAATCGTTAATAAAAATGAACTGGACAGGTAAAAATTCTCACATTACATTTTATGGGCCGTTGACGTCTGATTTTAACCTGATATTCAAAACGATACGTCTACGCGACGATTCATTTGTGCAACTCTCATACACGTAGCGTCGTAACGGTTACGCTTACCACCTGTGTGCGAAGGACCTAAATGTACTTTACACTATAAACAGGCCAAGCACACTCCGAATGTTATGAAAAGCTTTAAGTAGCAAATACGTATTGCGTCGACGGGTTAGCCAAATGTAGTCGGCAATATGTCGGAACAGAATATAGAGTTTAGCAATATCTTCCTGTTGCGTAACTCTATCTCTTCCCATACACTCAAGATGCAAGGTGTAAGATAATAAAAGTATAGTTATGAAGCGCTGTTGCGATCTGAATTGCACAGGAAGTTCTCGATTTACATAAATGATTTTACGAAGAGAATCTTTTATGTCTTTATTTGTATTTATTTTCTCTGCTTTAGACATTGTTGCTCATACCTTCCCACCTGAATAAATTCACAATTAATAAACCTATCTATTTAGATTTGGAACTAGAGAGCGAACTAGCGAGAAAAATAAAAAGCTATAATTGATATAGGTTCGAGTATGTTGATATGGTTGGTTGATGTCTTTCTATATCTAACAAAGAAAATTGAGATAAAGTGGACAAACAGGTTTATTAATTTCGTTCGATAATTCGCAAGATTTATCATAATTGAGACAAAACAAGCCAAACAGATCCAGAAGATTCTCAGTTAGGAGATTCTAACCTTAGTGTAAAAAAGCATGTAATTATACTACTAATGTTTAAAGTTCCTCATTTGTTGCAACTTCCTAATTCTTTAAATTTCGTTTAAGGTATATTGTAATCACAGATCTTGGGTCATAATATAATAGTTAGTTGAAATAGTAATTGCGGCAAATCCCTTTTTATTATTATTAACATAGATTAATGCTGGCTGGCACGGCAGTATTTGCGGTAAGCTCTACAGAAAACACACAAAAAGGGTAAGGGTTTTGTTGTTAGTAGACCGCATATTATTACATTATGACTTTTTGCTCAAGATTAAAATATGTGTATTAAAATTGGTCCAAGCGTCTGGTGACCCGAAAGCTGGCGCTAATTTAGATCAACGGCTAAGTTAAGCCATACAACGAGGTTAGCGCAAGCGTCTGGGGCACTATGCCCATAAATGATCTGTTGGATGATGTATATATTTTGTAAAAATATGAAAATTTAATATTATTAAATCATGTTTTTTTAGTTTAGATTTATTTTTAACTAATTAAATAAAGTAATATAAGCCCAAATATGTGAATTAGTTGATTTTTTGTACTACCAAGTATAAGTTTTAAACTGTGAAATACTCGTAGTTACCAACATTTATTAATCCAATATTAAACTGACTTCTGAATATTTGACTATTTAATGATTGAATATATCATTGAGTCTGGATATGATTGATTTCCGAGGTTCCTAAAACGAATTCCAATTTTTTAATAAAAAATTGGTTGCCTGTAAAGTCGGTTTACTGACGATAGTTGAATGTGACAACGTCTTCATTGTCGCTCGTTCCGCGCTCGCGAGGTAACGCCGGTAACGCCGCATGAGCGAGGTAACGCCGGATGAGTCATGTTTTTCGTGCGTGCAACCGGCTCTATCGATTTATAAGACGTTGTCACGTCAAAAAGGATAGCTATTTTAGAAAAAAAAATAACTTCGTTAAGTTAGTGTTAAGTCGACAAATAGTTATCACTATATTCATGCATCAAAAATTCGTAATACCCTTTCAAGTTTCATAATTGTATTTGAGTTTGAGTATTCAGTTTTTTTTTATGGAGTAAAGGGGATATCTGGGTCAAAGTAATGAGGTGCCCTGTTAAACAAACATTAGGTAGAGAAACTATAGTGGAGCTGAGAAAGATCCATCCGTTTTTATCAAAGCAGGGAAATTGTAATTCAATTAACCCGTATTACACGGAAGGGTGGGTAGTAGCCAATACGCCAACGATGATGGGGCGGTAACCCAGTTAAAATATTATAACACAAAGCTGTTAACTAGACCTAAATACAGATAGTATTTTAAGTTATTTTAGGTAAGTGTTTTAAAATATTTAAATTTTCATTTTATTTTAATATTTTATTGTATTTAATTGTATAATTTTATTGTAATTTTTTAACTGGGTCTATACCTTTTCATAAAGATTTTATTATTATTATATTACATGCAGTATTCTTATTAACGCTGTTTCTTGTCAGCAATTTAAATATGCTATGCCATTTAAAATGCTTTGGTTTTGATCCTACGCGATTTTTTGACGAGAGCCTTATTATTATAATGTAGGCATAGGGTACTATTAAGTGTTCTGTGGTATAGGCCTAAATCACATTATTACGCAGGTTTACATCCAAGGTATATTTTAAAAAGTATTTAGGTAAATGAATTATATCTGATTTTGTTTTTTTTTTTTTTTGGGTACAATACCTAAATCCAATCATATTTTTGTGAACTTCCATTCAATATTGTACATCAATTAGCTAAATATTAGAAGAAGACAATTATTATTAAATAAGAAATAAAAAAATACGTTTATTTTACCCCATCTTAACAAATATTCCATTTTTAACCGACTTCAAAAAAAAAGGAGGTTCTATATTCGACCCGTATGTTTGTATGTATGTATGTATATTGTATGTATGTATGTATGTTTGTCCGCGATTATTTCGCGTTTGGCTGAACCAATTTTGATGCGGTTTTCGGGAAAATGTTTGTTACATTCTGGAGAAGGTATATTAACCGACTTAAAAAAACAAGAGGTTCTTAGTTTGATAGATATATTTGTATTTAAGTTTGTTCACGATTATCTCGAGTTCGGCGAAACCGATTTTGATGATTCTTTTTTTATTAGGTAGGCCATACATTACAGGTAGACTCATTTCAATTTGGTCGAGATCTAATGAATATCTTCGGAGATGGAGAGCGGAACTCCTCAACGGAAAATCGCTTGCGATCGGTATAATTAGTTTACAGTGTAGATTTTAACAGACTTCAAAAGAGATAGTGATTCTCAAGTTGACCAAAAAAATATGTTTTAATTGACCGACTTCAAAAAAAGAGGTTCTCTGTTTAACCCCTATATTAGTATTTAGGTTTGTCCGTGATATCTCGCGTTTGGCTGGACCGATCTATTTGATCTATCGCGAAACAACATTCCTCGTCATTAGGCATACAGCAAATTAAATATAATAGTAGGTAAGTATGTCAAAGTCAGTATTACATGATATGATATGTTTTTAGTGGTAAGTATAGTTATCACTAAAAACCTATCACTAGAATAAATTGATAAGGTAGTATTAATTAGCCCAAAACCTACTTATCACTAAAAAGTATGAAATAAAAAAATAAATAAAAAAAAACCCATTTAAAACACATGATAATTCTATTTCTTTTTTAAAAAAAGGGAACCGCCTTCAAAAAACCAACCCACTGAAAAGCAAAAAAATAATTTTCTAATAAATCTGGGTATACTTACCTACCTACTTAGTTTTTGAAGTCGGTGCCAAATCAAAATTCGCAATTCCGTTTGAGTATGGCTAATGGCACCGACTTCAAAAACTAAGAAGGTAGGTAAGTATACCCAGATTTATTAGAAAATTATTTTTTTGCTTTTCAGTGGGTTGGTTTTTTGAAGGCGGTTCCCTTTTTTTAAAAAAGAAATAGAATTATCATGTGTTTTAAATGGGTTTTTTTTATTTATTTTTTTCTACATTTTCTTACCTCCAGTGCTGAATTTTGGTAACTTGATGATTTTCCTTGGGCTTTGACCTAAAAAGATACAAAAACAGTTAAACTAATAATTGATGAAAGTTAAAGTATTTATTAATTAATCTGTTTAACTTGTAATATAACAGTTAAATATTAAAAATAACAATGCAAATATCATACTTTTTACCGTTGCCTTCTATATATTATGTCATTTAAGTATAACAATAATTAATTATTAAGAAGGGCAATTTCTGTTTGTGTGTACATTTTCGAATCTATTGGAAGGAACTATTTATCCTGGGAAAACAACAGGTTTTCGAGGAAAGCATAATCGCCGCAAATAGGTAGGTAGGTGACCTCTCTAAAATTGGTAAGCCAATACCGTAGTATCGATAATACAAGGATATTTATCAATATAATACCTATATTATAATTTCGACCGCACCATTTAAAAACGACCTTTCGCGTAAACGTTGTTACGTAAACACGTTGAATTCGTTTCCAACCACTGAAACCATTCAAGAAAAAATGTTTGGTAAACCGCATCACATAATTGCACTGCAGGATGTTAAAATTTTGAAGTAATTTTTGTCATGTCATCTAATCAGAAATTTTCACATTCATATTTACATAACAACGAGCTTAGTATTCGGCAGAATCATGGCTATAACCCTGCACCTTTTTAAAGTTCAAAAGTTAGCTCTTGACTATAATCTCGCGCCTGATGGTAATTGATGGCAGCCGTAGATGTTACCGCGCCAACTTTTATGGCTATAGTAGTGTTATTATCTCCCTGCAGACTCGGTCATAAATCATTCGAGTGTTTCGCTTTTGTTGTTCTTTGTTAAGAACACTCAAATGATTTATGACTGAGTCTGCAGCGAGATAATAACACAAAGAACAACAAAAGCGAAACACTCGAATGATTTATGACCGAGTCTGCAGCGAGATAATAACACTACTATAGTAACTCACCTTAGGGGTAACCTGGCAGTGTAAAGACGGGAAGTAGATACTGTTTCACCTCCCCCGGATACCAAATTTCAAATTTACCACGTCATACGACTGGGTTTTAACAGTGAAAATAAATTATTTCTTATTGATCTAATTCAATAGATGTATGTACATAAGACCCAGCGGACCGCGCGAAAATATGTCACCACTTTATTGGTGTCAAAAATGTTTGTTTTGACACCAACAGCGCCAGCTGTAAGCCGACCGCAGAACGGTCTATAGAGCGCGGTCAACGCCACAGCAGAATAGTAAACTATTCTTACTTGTTATTAATCCCTACACGAGTTTCCACAGGGGCTATTTCCGCCATGTTCCGGCGTGGTGGACATTTTGACATGGCGCTACTTTTTAGGGTTCCGTACCAAAATGGTAAAATGGAACCCTTATGGTGCGACTTTCTCCGTCTGTCTGTCCGTCTGTCCGTCTGTCTGTCTGTCCGTCACACTCGATTATTTCAGTAACTACCGGAGCTATCGATATGAAATTTGGAATAGTTGTGTATATTAGTGGCCCAATGACACTGGAATAAAAAAAAATGGAAATTATTTTTGTTCTTATTTAAAAAGGGGGGAAAATCGGAGGGTTGAAATTTAAAAGTGAGATAACTGTACTGTGTGGGGTATCATATGAAAGGGTTTACTTTGTACATTTCAAAAACCGATTTTTAATTATTTTTAGTCATGATAGTTTTTGATTTATCGGGGAAAATGTCTAAAAAATACCGTCCCCCCCCCCTTATCTCCGGAGTTTACCAATCGAAAAATCTCAAATAATTATGGTCAATAGGAATTTACGTATATTTTACAGGAAAACTATAGCCAATGCTCTAACTAGCATAGTTTTTTTGATATTAACAATAAACCTCTACAAACAAAGTTAGTTTTGCGGTTCATAAACAAAGGTAATTATTACTGTTTTACATCTTTGGTCGTTACAGTTTTGGTCGTGTTACATCTACATTAGTATGCCTGATTGTTTTGCTTCTTGAGTACGGAACCCTCGGTGCGCGAGTCCGACTCGCACTTAGCCGGTTTTTTTCTTGTACCTAGGTATAAAGTGGACGCAGCACCTTCCGATCATGTCATTGACAATAATCGAACGCGTCAGATTTTTATGCAGATACTTTTATTTTACTTGATGTGCTTGTCGTCCTGACCCCATAATCTGACAATTATTTCGAGAAGTTTTCTTAATCATCTGGCATAATTGTCAGATCTCCTCGACATAATTGTCAGATTATGGGGTCAGGACGACAAGCACATCAAGATAACCATCGTGGGCATCTGTATAAAAATCTGACGTGCTCGAGAAAAAATTTAAAGGTCATGTTTTTTTATTGTTCCTCCACCACTGAAATAGCATAGGTACATGTTTTAACCTTTTTTTTTAGCACCTAATATCTATAGTGCTAAATCGGTCAAGTAACCATCAAAATCCCGCTCATGGGCTCCTGTACTATCAGATTCATATCGGTGTCTAATACTCGGTCTTTATTAGCAAGTATCAAACTGACGTATAAAATACAATCGAGTCTGCCACATTTGCAAGTTTACTCACGGTAAACTCAAACAGATAGTGTGGAAATGCATTACCTCATAAAGCAAAGTACTAATTGCAGAGGTGCAAAAGTTTTATGCAGACCACAGAAATTCCCTCACGAGCTGTTTCAGCAAACCTCTCAAGAGACTCTCACTAAAACAGACTAATTGAGCGACTTAACATTTCTGTCTGAAAGCCTCAGCATGAATATTCACACTGCGTAATAAATTTAATAAATACGTTATACTTAAAGTAGTTTTAGGGCGCCTTTAAATTTTCCGCAAAGTGCTGCGCGGTTGTACCGCGTCTGCAGCGCTGCAGCCGCACTGCTGTCTCTAGGTTTGAGAATCGTAGTGTAGTACTTACATAGTTTCATGATGACATCGATGTTTAGACATGTAGTATAAAATACGTGCGCGCAATCACTAGTCGATCGATAAACTGACGATGACTGAACGTTGTTTATTTACATAGATTTATTAAGTAGCGCGGCCGCAGCGCTGCAGACGCACTGCTTCCTCGTGATACTTTGCGGCGAAGGCACCCTTAATGTTATAAGTCGTATTGGTTCGTAAACTAACGTTCATAATTATTGCAAGTTTTCTTATTCATTTTAGACTTCCTCTTCTTCAAACAAAAAACGGTCAAGTGTGAGTAGGGCTTGTGCAATAAGATTTCGCTTCAGCTAACGATCAATACAATACTGTAAGCACTTATTCAAAAGTACCATTAAAACGAAACCTCTCACAATGAGAACTTAAGAGTTACTGAATATAATAAAGGCAGAAGACCCTTTGGTCCGTAAGTCTTGGAACAAAAGTTGTTAGTTTTAATGATATAAACTACAAGGCTGAGAGATATTTGGTATTTTTCATTTACCCTTTATTCATATTATAATCACAGTGATTGTATTAATCGTATTGACCTGAAAGTTAGGCCTATCCAAACTAATGCGAAAATAACGCTGTCTGTCTGTTACCCTTTCACATCTTAACCACTGAACCAATTTTGATGTCATTTTTTATGATTACTATTTAATCGACTTAAGTAAAACTAACCCCGAGTTGTTCGAAACAAATTAGTAACGCAATATGACAAATGGTATTTAGACTTATTTAACCACAAGAAAAGGCAAAAATGTATGGGAACATTCTATGTACATAAATATATTCAAGGAGTTAGGAATGTTATGCGATTAGATTAGTTTAAAGTAGGTACCAAATTTTCTTCAAAGAACTCAGGGATGTTTACGAGGTTTCCAACTTTTTGTCTTTTGCACTAGATAAAAGCTGAAGTACATATAGCTCATTTGTATATACTTCCTAGCTGACCCGGCAAACGTTGTTTTGCCATTCATTACCTTCCCTCAGACCTACTGAACATACCTACACAGTAAATTTCACAACAATTGGTCGAGCCGTTTCGGAGGAGTTTCGTAACAAAAATTGGCACTAGAATTGTGTATATATATAAGATATTACAACCTAAAACACGTCTATTTTGCCTTTTGAGTTTTGTATTACAATGTACGAGCGTGTACTCGTAGGCATCGAAAAGACGAATATGAAAGTGTGTAAATGCCCTATTAACAAGACTTGACGAATTCACCACAAAAATGAATACAAGGCCTGAAAGTATGAAAAATGGCTGCGAGCTGGGGATTACGGCGCGCAATTGAGGTCGCACAAATAAAAATGGAGGCAAAATGTGTTAAGTACCATTATAAATTAAAATCTTTTATATTGAGGCCAATTGGTAAGATTTGGTTTTCTGTTTTAAGTAAGACTTATGCATTTTTTATAAAAAATACGTCAGTAACCATAATACTGGAAATAATATTAATATAGTAGATTGTACTAAAAGAGCATAAAATAAGTTAATGATCGGCACACTCTGCTTTTCACCAGACGCGAGTTTTCGGGGTCAATGAAGTATTCAATTCCCGAGTTGAGCTGTACCCAAAGTATACAAAAAAAAAAATTGGTTGCCTGTAAAGTCGAAGTCGGATTACTGACGATAGTTGAACGTGACAACGTCTTCTTTGTCGCTCGTTCCGCGCTCTCGCTTGCACTTCAAGCCTTACATGGAACGCCTCAGAGCGAAGTAACGCCGCATGAGCGAGGTAACGCCGGTAACGCCGGATGAGTCATGTTTTTTCGTGCGTGCAACCGGCTCTATCGAATTATAAGACGTTGTCACGTCAAAATAAGCGACACTATTGTTGTTTAGTACCGTTACTGACATCTCTGAAAGAAGTGTTGAGAAAAAAAATCATTGTACTCGCGAAACTGTTACCGTTACCGATACCTCTGAATATAGAAGTTCTGGGATGGCAAAAGTCAAAAGTATTGGTAAAAGTATTGGTTGGATGGTATTTCATCTGCCTGTCTATCTTTCTGCTTTTGGATGGACAAATGAAGGTGAAACGTGCCTACTAAATTTCGATTATGAAAGGATAATGACCAAGTTTTCTCAGGAACCGAAACCAAAATATTTTAGGAAAATAAAATAGCGTTTTTAAAAACCATTGACACAAGGACTTTATTTTCCATATCTGGAATTTAATTTGATATACAAAAAGTTACTTTCTTTTCAATGCAAATTTCCCGTCATACAGATTTTATTGAGAAGTAGGTACAACTTGTTTGTTTGCCTAAAGCTTTGGAATCCGGATGTTAACTAAAAAATAATAATTGTAGGAGTTAATGTGAAGACCGTAGTCCATAAAAATAAAGTTTGAAGTTTATCCTTAACTTTTGATACAGCATGAAATTCTAAGACGAATCTCTCCGCACGACGTAGAGCAGAGATTAAACCGTTACAAAGAGTTTTTAATATACGTGAAACAATACTAAAACATTTCAGTGTGCGAAGACAAGGATTTTTCAGCACGCTCCAAGCTCGTTGTGTGTGCGCGTAGGTGTGGATATTCGTTTTACAATCCTCGTAATGAAAAGGAGTGTGCGATGTTTTAATCCAAGGCTCTTTCTAGCTCCGTTTCACATATAGTCCGAGAAGTGAGAAACTAACATTGTAAAGGGTTTATAAAGACTGATAATTAGACTTAAATATTCAAAAAATAGTCGTGACACAATTCCGTTGATCGTAGACCATTATTATCATTATTGTTTCTAAAATGCGGCATTCATATTTGCTAAAAATATTCTTATGGTTTAATTACAAATAAATTAAGATTAAAAATATTTACAATATTTTTAATATTTTTAATCCTTATTAATTTATTTGTATATGTATTTAATATTGTTTCCGACCTAGCCCATATGTTTACTAAATTTTTGCTGTAATTGAAAAAAAAAATTTTGATTATTTTACCCTAAATATAGACGGGCTCGAATTGAATTGAGTGAGCATTGTCCTTTTTGGAGACTGGTCACTAACGAACACGAAGAGTTTATGAGTCTCGTTCTTTCGTTTCAGCCGACGGACGGCCACTACTGGACTAAGATCTCCTTCATTTATTTCTAGCCCACTCTGTCCTGCGCTACTTGTATCCAGCGCCTTTCCGCTACTCTTTTAATGTCGTCTGTCAATCAGGTTGGAGGTCTGAAAACACTGCGCTTTCCCGTGCGGGGTTGCCATTGCAGCATTTTGGGTCCCCAACGTCCGTCGGTTCTTCGAGCTAAGTGCCCCGCCCATTGCCATTACCATTTATTAGTCCATGTAACATTTATTAGTTAACCAGATAAAGATTAGGTCTAACGAATTACATAACTTTAGTGGAGTAAAATTTTCCACATGCATGTGACTCATAGTTAGCTCACTGTGATTGTGTTTCTAGTTTCTCCGGGTTATATTATAATTAGTTCTCGCTAACCGTATACCTGGAATTGCACGAGCGCATTATAAAAGCTGGTTTAAAGTTAATTGAGAGGCATTAAAAGTTGTGTGCTCTGCATTCTATTCGTAACTTTTGTCCTTGTGAAGGCTTCTACAACCCACGTCACAGCAACTATAGAGCAGCCACTTCTCGCGAGCTTTGCTTAAGTTGTGTTCACATTGAATTCACTTTTGCTTCGAGCGTGTTTATGTAGATATGGTTCACGTTATTTGTTTAAGCTTTGACAATGTAATGTTTCAAACTGGTTTCAATGAAATGATAAACAATAAACATGGACGACAAAACTAAGCGTGAAATAGAAAGTTTCAATAGAAGTGCGGAAAGAATGTCAGGAAATGGTCTTTACGAATCTTGGTTTTTCGACCCAAGCCGATGCGCTGGTCAACTTTAGAGACGAATAGAAACGATTATATCCTAAGTATGTAAAACACTAACCAAGAAGATAATGAGTAGAAACGACTATTCCGCACGTGCATCAAACGACGATTTTCTAATTTTGCGAAAAAAAACAAGTTTTACGTGTTTGCCTGCTCGTGTTTGCGAGCCGTGCTCCGATATCGCGCTCCAGTGCAATACTCCAGTGCAGCCGCATCGCTGCCGCGCATGAGGGAAACAAAAAAGCACTAGTTCGAGAAAGAATAACTTTCCGCACGCAAAACACTCATGGAAATGTCTACTTTTTGAGCAAATGTATTAAAAATTCCTATGTAAGTCTGATAAAGTTATTCTTTGGTCTGTGATCCCACTGATAGGCACGGGTATGAGAAGAATGATAAGGGTATGGCGTAAAGGGCCATAGCCCATCACGCTGGCCAATGGCGGGCTGGTGAGATCAACACTTTTGGTTAAATATCAAAAACGAAGTAGGTACTCGTACATGAGATTATCGAAGAGTTTTTAAAAACAAAATCAATGAAGTCACGGCAACAAATAGTAGTAAATAGCATAATTGTAACTCGTTATCATGCAAAAATCTCTATAATATGAAACCAGACTCAATGAGCTGCTTTGTTGCGGATGCAATTAATTGCTGTACAAGAGCAAAATACTCACTATTAATTACATAATTATTATAGGTAAAAGCCATACCAAGATGTGAAGTGTTAATTTATAGCAAGTATTTAGTAGGTACTGTCTGTATTTAATATTGAGTCAAAAATCGGTGATAGTAATTTCTTAAGTTGTTCTCAAAGATTCGAAATACAAACATTTAATAAAATATCATATCAATCGAAATTTCATAAAATAGTCAGTCACAAAATGATAAATTCCAGAATCTGGTCCACGACATGGACATGGCTGAGTATCTTGCCGATTTAACTATTTCGGACAACGCACGAGGCAATAACTATTTTATACATAAATCTAATAAAATTCTCTCGATTTTCTTTGTAACCAAACTCCTCCGAGACGGCTGGACCGATCGTTATGAAATTTTCAGGGTATATTCTCTGGGTGTGGGAGCGGGTTGTTATCTATATTTGATTTCCCTAAACGGCAAAACGAAGTTTGCCCGGTCAGCTAGTAATAAATATTAATTTAGTATTTCCATTTTCAATTACGGCAATTTTTGAATGGATATCCCGCTTTCGATGCCCAACTTTCTATAACATCCGGTGACACGAGGTTGAGTGGTTTTCGAAAATCTGCTGCATTTCCTAGGACAGATTGAACTGGAAATAACCTTAACCTGTCATGTATTGCCGAGCCTTGGTGCGATTCGATCTAAAATACTATTAAATGTACGTTCGCAAAACACTTCTCAATTATACCATTTTATGTTCATATTATGTCTAATACCTACTAGATGATTATCTGTTTTGTATATTTGTGTGAGCGTGTGTTCGAAAGCGAGTCTTTAGTTTCAGATATTATAGTTCATCACGTTTGAACGAAACATAGCTTTTCCGAGCGGGGGGGTTGAAAAATATAATACTAAGGTACGTACCTATAGCTAAATGTTGAAAGTTAAGTTAAACCTTTCCAGAATTAAATACTCATTTCACTTTCCTAGTTTTGCTTCACACATTAAGTAGATGCTGAAAATTAATTTCCTACAAACATAATATTGTAATATGAAATTAAAATTATTTTGGGCACCACTATTTAGTTTAGTTTTAAAGATGCGATTCATGTCTTTAATACGAGTATATTGTGTGATTGAATTAACAAATATATTGGATAGGTACATAATCTCTTCTTATATGAGTAAATTAGATAATATAATTACGAACGTGTAATAGAAGCTGGAACTCAGTTGCAGAGAGAATAGCAATTTTGCAAGCCAAACTACATTAGCTTGGCTGTTACTGGAGAGATAATAGTTTGCGACGTCGTTAAATATTGATGTATTGAACATTCCCTCTCGGGGGAACATTGAAGAGAATCGAATCCCCTCTATATTGTTTTCGTCTTAATACAAAGACGTTTAAACGATCTAATGTTACGTCTTTATGTTCCTACAATTCCATTTCCGATGTAATACTGAACACCAGTAAGTAAATACTTATTTTGATTTGTATCTAGATAAGGTAAGTACCTTTTTTTTTTTATATTGATAGGCTTGCGCTTGACTACAATCAAGTCTGATGAACAGAAATGATGAGGTCTAGGATGGAGCGCGCTTGCCTAGACCTACTACTTGACAACCAAGAAATCAAGATAATATGCTACTAATTAAGTTTATGATGATTTAAATGGCAATACATTCTAATTACTCTTGCTGTAAAGGCTTCCAGGTGGTGCAGTTTCAAAAATAAACAGGATACATACGTACCTGAGGACACAAAGTTTAGGAATAAATGTAGTAGATTCAAAATTACTGGGCCCGATACTTTTACAGCTTTACTTAAAAGAATAAAACATAAGATTGACATGCTCTGTTATATCATATTAATATATCTAATAATTAATATATCATATTAAAATGCGTTGACACATTAGCTTCGATTCATATCAGGGAGACAGAATCAAAGCCGGGAGCCGCAGCTGAAACTGCTGAATCAGGTAAGCGTCGCAAATATGCCTCTCTATTAGAAAGTTACATATTTGTCCCGTTTGCCGTGGAGACCCTGGGGCCATGGAGTCATAGTGCCAAAAAATTCATTCGACAGCTTTCCCCGCGTTTAATAACCTCAACTGGTGACAGAAGGACTGGCTCATTTTTTGCGCAACGTATCAGCCTAGCTGTTCAACGCGGAAATGCAGCCAGTATTCTTGCCACCATTCCACGCGGGCAAGACTTGTATAGTAATTAGAATAAGCTAGTGATAAGTTTTATTGTAAATTTCTTAAAAAAAAAAATCTTATCTCCTATAGTCTGTTATATAAGTCAGTTTACTTTAATAATTTTGAGGAAATTCAAAAATCGCAATCGGGCAATATTCCTGTTTCTGTAGAATGTTGAACCTTGTCTGATACTTGATTATTACTTCATTTCTGTTTTTGTCAGTATATATTAATAATATTATGAATAGTATGTTAAAAGTTAATATTATTGAATTGAATGTAGGTATATAAATAAGTAAACAATAAAATTAAAACTAACACCGTGTGGTTTTATGAAATAATGAAACAAGACAAACTTTGCGATTCACGGGCTCTTATCTAATTTGGAGTTAAAAGGAAAGGAAAATTTGCAGAGAAAAAATAAAGAGGGAAAAGTAACAAATTTTAATTTTTGAGTGTATTTTGTAAGAAAAATCAGCAAGTAATTCTTATATGCAAATTATCAAAATTATTCGATCCGTCGATAATTATTTTACAGTGTTGCTCTATACCACTTTTCAACTACCTTTTAATTTACCCAAGTAAACTGACTTACTTAACAGACACCCTTTTTTCAAACTTTGAGCATACTAAGTACCTATATGTATAAAAAAGCGCTGTGTATATTTTTATATTTATTTATTTTTTTACTGTTCTTTATGAACAGTAAATAAATAAATAATTTAATATTAATACTATTAAATACTATAAATAAATGTAATAAATAAATACTATAAGAGCAATTCTTTCGAATATTTTTCCCAGAAGTTTTGAAAAAAACATTTATTTTATTAATGATTCGCAATTTTACACCAAAATGGTTACTATCAATAATTGAAAATAAATATAACGTTTCCCAGCGTTACAATTTCCAATAAAATAAAAATTCATTCCTAACTGTTTGCATATTATCAACTCGTTCGTAATGAATATTGCGTAGTAAATATAAAACGTTAATAATAATAAAAACAAAAGTGTAATTTACTGCGATTCTCGTAATATCATGTATTTATATTCACTAATATTTATAACCTGAAACAAAGATTTCGTGGAACACTCGTTTGGAACGAAGTTATTTTCGCAGTATATTAAATTTTATATTGCACGATATTTTATATCACGCGATTTAAATAGTCTTTCATCTGCGTTGGTTTAGAGGTTCGACTGCCAGGTAAATAAAATCTTTAAAGTCTTGAACCAAGGCGTTATGGATTTTGAATGAAGAAAAAGGTTGTCATCATCATCGCGAAAAAAACATGTCTTTGAAATTTTAATTTCAAAAAAAGCAAAACGAATCTACTAGTTTTACACAGGGAAGGACAAAATGCATAAATGATAGTATATTTGTCAAATTTCTTTGTGTGTTTGAGGGAGTTAGGTGAAAAAAACAGTTTTTTCTTTCTTCTTTCTTCATACCGTCTGAAAAGGAACTTCGCTCCAAAAAATACACAAAATTTTCTCGGAGCATGGTTCCTCTCAATTTTTCAATTTTATAATACTAACAACTTATGTTCGCCTAATTTTGACAAAACTAATTTAAAAAAAAATTGCAAAGAACTTGGCATATTCTTTAGCGTATTTCGTCATTGGGTATATTGCAATCCACGAAGACGCGCCACACTGTCAAAATCGCTTACGTTTCATTCGATTCGATTGGAGTTTGACAGAGTGGGGCGCGTCATCGTGGATTGAAATATCTATATATTTTAACTATTAATCCTTCCATCCTTCGAACTTAAGAGGTAAGAAAGAAAACAGTGGTTTTAATATTATTTTTTATGATTTTATGGCCATCAGGACAGGATATTACCATGGGACCCTTGTGAAATCGAAGGAACTCTTTAGATTTTATAAGCCAATTCAAGCGATTTAGTCATTTTTTACAATGCCTTGTGTACTTGTTGTTTTCCACCAAAAAGTAAATAAATTAGAAAATGGCAATGTTTCGTACAATCATAGTCCAACACCTTGTTTAATCAATGTGCAAAGAAACGACGATATTATAGACAATCGCCAGACTTGGAATTGAAATTTTTTCACTCTTTGTAGTGACATTTGAAGTCGGTTTTTGCAAAGAATTTTCCATTTTTTACCATTCTGAAACTCAAATAAATTGAATAGACATTTGTTAATATTCTTATAAAAGTCATGCAAACAATAATTCAATCCGTTCAGAATGAAATTCAATGCGTAATAAGGAACCCTATACGTTGCTGTGAGCACTTATAATGTTATGAAAACAAGTCAAGAGAGCATTCATAAAGCCATTGTTGCAGCTGTAATTACGTTTGTCACATGTTGCAACAATTTTTTTCCTGAAACGAATTTTAAACGCTTGAACAATGAAATTCATAGAAATAAGCATTTTATGGTGACTGATTTTTATTTTTTGTAATGTAAACGTCAATTCTAACCTCTACAACTTAAACACATAAGTACTTTAAATCTCTTAGGTACTTTAAATATAAAATGCAAAATTAAACATTAAAAAGAAAACTACGATGCAACTGTTGTAGCATTGTACCCAATTGGAAGATGATTATCTTTTTTTAATTCTCCGAATGAAAACAAGTAAGAACTTGAAGAAGAAGTCAGTATAATTCTACCTACCTTCGAAACCCAAGAAAATCCGTCAGGGCTGCGATGTCCTACCTGTGTCTAAACTCTAAGGATTTTCTGTATAGCAATTCGTGACCAATTAAACTTTTCGATGCTTCATAAATAGTTTATTATATATGGGATGGTATACGTAAACTATAATATAAATGATGTTGGTATCGGAAATTGTATTGGCAGCCTCGACCGGTGGTGGAGAAAGTTAAAAAATAATAATGTATTTAATTATAATAATATGGTGGCAGTGTGGAATGGTACAGCTGAAGGTCACTTCGACTTCGTCGAAGGTCAAGGTTCGAGAAGGTCGTTAATTTGGTGCTCACTTCATAAACAAAGGGTAACAAAAACATTGAAGAATTCCACTAGACACCATCAAAGAATTGCACTTTCTTCCTCTTGAAATCATCATCAAGTCACCACAATAGCAAAAAAAATATTACTTACATTGTTATCAGTATTACATATTACTACATTACATACATTAATACATGCATTAGTCAAGTTTCATATTTCATATCGATACGACTTATGAAAGTAGTATAAATTCAATAGCCAAGATTTGTTTACATAACTTAATGCGAAGCTAATCTGAAAGCGAGTTACAAATTAAAGCGGGTTATCTTTAACTATGAATGTATCGACATAATTGTATACGCTAGGTACAAATTTTAATAAATATTTGTTTTTAACGCACTTAATAAAGGAACAGATAAGATGCAGATTCTCTACACTGACCTTTGTCAAACCGATAATGTACGTAGGTACATTAATATCAGTGATATAATATTAATGTATTTTAAATCAACCGATATTAATTCTCTTGAACAAACTCTAAAAGGTTGGGCTAAATTAAACACATTTTATGCTGCACCGTAATCAAAATGGGTTAGAAATTAGGTAGGTCACAGCAACGTTGACAGGAATTAGATGTGATTAGCTAGGACACTGGATGCTTTGTAGCTGAGACTGGAATATTTTCAAAAACTAATTGAGCAAAGCTGCGTTTTTTATATGCTTTTATTTTATTGTAGATAGGCTTGTGCTTGACGACAATCATGTCTGATGGAAAGCAATGATGAGGTCTAGGATGGAGCGCACTTGCCTAGAAAATGCCTAGTCACTCTTCTCTTGAAGGCACTTAGATAGAACTTGGCTGGAACACGGAGGCTGAAAGATTCTGATACGAACCGGGACGCCGCCTTAGCAGTTCGTATCAGACACGTGGTGAGAAAAGAAAAGCTGCTGTACTCTTAGGTATAGTCTCTGTGAGACGGATATTAAGTATGGTAAAATAATATTACTCGTAAAATTGTATTAATTTTACACATTTATTTGCACAGATGACAAAATTGTCTACACTTTTGAATGGTTTGTTACATTTCCTCGCAATTGTATATTTTTTGTCATTTTTGGTAATATATTAAACATTCAGCGATTTTCAAAAAATACGTGCCAATCTTAAATATTGATAGCTAAGCCAAACTCCAGACTGCCCGCGAAATTTAAATTATATTTGGGTTTTCATATTTTACCAAATGCAAAAAAAATCTTGAAGTGAATGTAAAAGCGTAGAAAAATCATCTTCGAATTTTTATGAATAATAAAATTATGTTTATAGTATAATTATCTTAGCTAGAAGGTGTCCATGTTAAAATGTAGCCTGGGTATTGATTATGAAGTGAGTAACTCATAAATCTCGGACTAATTTCCTTTAAAGGGCAAGTATAATAATAAAGATTTTTATAAAAACACGTGGAAATGATGCCGTGGTTCCGCAATTTTAGTGTTTTAAGCCTACATTGGGTTATTAGCTTGAAAGCTGCAAAAAACGAAATTTCCGCGAGAAAACCCTTGTGTTGAACCTTAAATTAACCGACGACATGAAAAAACTAAAAAACCAATAAATAAGAACACTCACTATATGCCATAAATTGTTTTCGTGTCAAATTGATAAGGAATCTTCTTTTTAAAAGTTACTGATAAAGAAATTAAATAATTTACCAATCGATAACTGGTGCACAGCTCTGAACAGTTTGAGCGACTGAGAAACAAGTTTACAACAGAGATCGAATTATCCGAGATCACTACTGTATGAACTACAGACCAATCGTTAAACACGGAGGTGGCATTGTAGGTATATACGGAACCCCGATAACGTATCTTTCAATGTAAATATTTGAAAAGGTCAGAGTAAGGGGTGCTTGCCAATATTTATTTTATACATATTACTGGCAATGTAAGCAATCTGATATTCCAAAGAATTCCTAGTAATACAGACACAGCATTTTATAAGTTCAAAATAAGAAAAGAATGTCTTAACGCAACGTATAGGTACCTACTATGACAAATATTCGGTTGGCTATGTTTTTATTACTAGCTGATTTTATTTAAAAGATTCATATATTAAGTTTTGAGTTTACTCGAATTAACATCTATAGAGAATTAAATTTTAAAATAAAAAAAGTTATGCAGGTGATGGGATATTTAACCTCTACTTATCCCATTTCCTAAGTTAAGTCGGCGAGAATCGTATATGAACCCTTCAACATCCGGTAAATAGCATTCGGTTTGGGTGATTTAATTTCAAAAGCTCATGATAACTAACTAATATAAAACAGATACCAATCGAAATCAATAGTGCTAACAATGACAAAACCTGAGTACCAACCTCTGTCCCAACCACTTAAAAACAATACTGTTATCCCGCTTACCCCTGCACAATCGCATGAAACAAAGCGATTGTCAAGGAGTGGGACGCGTATTCGTTATTGAACTATCTATGTAACTACTTAGACAGAAAGCTCAAATGCTTTTGTATATTTCCCCGATTCCCCCTCCTCCCTGATTTATACGCCTTCCCTACGTTTGTTTATCTACTATATCCCATATCATACCACAATAAAATAAAATAGCCTTTTAATTTCTCGCATAGATTGAAATAATACAACCTAGTACATATTATATCACATACCACAATACCTAGTCATAATACAACGTGTCTTATTTGTTCACATTGCCGGTAGCACTTATAACAAGAACGTGGCTCGTTTATAGGGGATCCTGTAACGCAGGTGCGAAGGGGTTCCTTGGGGATAATAACACCTATTCATATTTTATTAGTTCCGCCAATGGGGTAAAATGTCGAAGGTTTTACGCAACTCTCTCATATTTTCATAGATTCCTAGAGTCATATAAAGGAAAAGAATGACTGACTGATCGACACCCTATTCAAAAACGAATGATAAGGATTTTGAAAACCCTTTGAAATTCAGTCCATAAGGGCAAAATGTGTAAGAATACAGGGGGGAAAATTCTTATTGGACCCAATTGATGCTAAACTTCTTTCAGCCAAGAAGTTGCTGCTGTTCCTGGCGGCAACAAGCATTGGCTGGGAACTAGATGGCGGCGTCACAATAGATCGGGGACGGTCAACGTGACACCAGGGACCATGGAAACCTGAAGCTGCAATGGTGTTATTCTCGAAAAAATAAAATTGTACAGCGGCCAACCATCGACGGTAACCATAGCAACGCAGCCATCAGCAGCCAATTGTCGCCTTGGCTGCATAACTGACGGAAGCATTAACTAATCAGCGCATAGCTGTTAGCTCGTCGCTGCTATAAGTATTTTTGCAGAATAGCACAGCAGAGGAAGAAAGACAAGAATACGGGGGGAAAACTTGAGCGAAATTTAATTATATCTAATGTGAATATAAATATGTATACTGTGAATGTATTATCACTAGGTGTTGCACGTGGCTTCGCCCGCAAGAATTTTGGTTTGTACACATCCCGTTATAAGTCAACCTTAAAAAATAAACATGTGGTATAGTAAAAGGAGAACAATCCCGTCATACATGATTTTGCATAACTTAGCATTTACGCAGCGCACCCAACGGAAGCTAGGAACATTTTTTTCCGTTTCTGCAATTTTCATTTATGCTCCACTCCTATTAGACATAGCGTGAAGTTTTCGATTAATAAACTATCCAACACAAAAAACTTCTTTAACTCTTACCAGTACCTACTTTCCGAGATTAGCGCCTTAACAAACAAACTCTTCAGCTTTTTCTTCAACATCAACATTCAACTTTGTTAAACAACAAGATATCTATAAGACACATATAGTTTAAAGTAATTTTAAACTAGAAAACAGTTTACACAGTCACAATAAAAGTTGAAAACCTAAGGCATAGTGCATTACGAACTTTGAAATAGTTTTAAAATTTAATTGTAAACGACATCCTATAACTTTATTGTACTTTCAGCAAACGTCTTACTTTACTGCAGGAAACTGTTTCAGGTATGTTATTTATAAAAAATATACTTTTCATTTTTTTCTTAAATTACTAAAAGTTTTTCCATGATAAAACATGAAAGCTCACTGAGTCTTTGTTTCAGCGCCTGATTTCAGCAGTTTTTAAATAAATAAAAATTAAATAAATTACGACATTTTATTATCAGATAAACACGTCTACATATAATGGCTTGCCTATCAAAATCCTGACCAGGCTATTTTAAATATAAAAACCGGCCAAGTGCGAGTCGGACTCGCGCACTGAGGGTTCCATACTATTAGAGAAGGAAAACGTTAAAATAATCACTTTTGTTCGTGAATTTACGAGTATTATAATTTACACGTAGGTAATTTTCTTGGCAAACCGCAAACCTAACTTTGTTTTTGGCGCTTTATTGTTATTATCAAAACAAGTAAGTACCTAGTTGATTTTATTTGACCTCTTAGAATAGAAGGTTCTTCTTTCTCCTATACGAGCAATTTTATATATATAGGTTGTCCCGGCTTCGTATGGGTGCTATTGTGACTATATAGTATCGCGAAGTTTTTGTAGTTATCTGAAAATATGTCCTTTAATTTTGTAGGTTCGTGCAATCTTCGAGAGTACATGTTAATTCAGTAAGGGTTTGATAAAATTGTAATATTTAATTAATGCTGATAATAATATTCTGAGAAAAAACGAGAAAATTCTTAGTTGTCCAGATTTAAAACAAATCAAATTATGGTAATGTTTCCAGAAACATCTCTTCTTCAAACTTTAGAAAAGTGATTGCTAAAGAACGTAGACAAAATATACGCTAGACATCTGTGAAGCGTGTCGCTGAGGAGGAAATCGAGAAATGATGAAAATCTATTTTTAAGTACAAGGTGTGGGTTAATTCGTGTAATGTGCCAGCAGCTAACCTTTTTACTTGATCGTAGAAACACATTAATGCAGATAAGAAGACCATTTATAAGATAAGATATATATATATATATACCAATAATAAGACAAAACACATTAATAAGATAAGATAAGACTTAATTTGTTTATTATTTAATTGAAAAAAAATATTTTTAGCAACCCTAACTGTGATGTTAACAAAGCGTAATACATTTTTCATTATTCCCAGTTCATTCCTATTGAAGAAGTGGCATCCTTATGTGGTTGATGTCCAGCGTACTCGGACGAAACGCTTTTCTTCTACGTTTCTGATACGAACCGCTAAGGTGTGGAAGACCCTTCCAGCTTCCGTGTTCCCAGCGAATACAATCTGGGTGCCTTCAAGAGAAGAGTGAATAGGCATTTTTTGGCAAGCGCGCTCCATCCTAGATCTCATCATTTCTGTTCATCAGACTTGATTGTAGTCAAGCGCAAGCCTATCAATTATTTAAAAAAAAAAAAAAAAACTCTGTCAAGATCACCAATATTTCATTCGATTCGTATGGAGTTTGACAGAGCGGGGCACGTTATCGTGGATTGAAATATCTATACACAGGATTATGGTATTCCGTAACACGGCAAACATTTTGGAATAGGATACCACTATTTTAAACGCGAGAAAAATAATTTTAGTTTAGAGCATTTTCACAACAAAAAGTCTAGTTTTTTTACTTTTTTACGTACCAAAACCCAAAACAAATCTTCAGTCTTTGCCATCAAAAAATACATAATAATTATAATAAATTAGATCGCCCATTCAATAGAACAACAACTAAGTACAGTACTGCGCTAGATGTTCTTCTCCTACTGTTAACGCAACAAAACTATTAAAAGGTCTATTTATAGAGGGCAACAGTCTGAGCGAGCTGTCCTCGCCCGCATACGAGTCAGTAGAAACCACTGACGTTCTCAAGTCATTCTTCATATTAGAATCCCGACTAAGGGACCTCATTCGCCCCGAGACGAGCTTAAGAAGTGTTACGCACGGGAGACCACGGTGCGTTTTTAGGGTTCCGTAGCCGAATGGCAAAAAACGGAACCCTTATAAATTCGTCATGTCTGTCTGTCCGTCTGTCCGTCCGTATGTCACAGCCACTTTTTTCCGAAACTATAAGAGCTATACTGTTGAAACTTGGTAAGTAGATGTATTCTGTGAACCGCATTAAGGTTTTCACACAAATTTTTAAAAAAAGTAATAAATTTTGGGGGTGCCCCATACTTAGAACTGAAACTCAAAATTTTTTTTTCATCAAACCCATATGTGTGGGGTATCTATGGATAGGTCTTCAAAAATGATACTAAGGTTTCTAATATCATTTTTTTCTAAAATGAATAGCTTGCGCGAGAGACACTTCCAAAGTGGTAAAAAGTGTGTCCCCCCCCTGTAACTTCTAAAATAAGAGTATGATAAAACTAAAAAAAATATATGATGTACATTATCATGCAAACTTCCACCGAAAATTGGTTTGAACGAGATCTGGTGAGTAGTTTTTTTAAAACGTGTTGAATTGACATTCAACAAGTCTAATATTTTGTTTAACTTTGATGCCGACAGATGGCGTTGCACGTATTTAACTCGCGGTGAAGTTATTTAATATAAGTATAGTAATTAGAATAAGATAGTGATAAGTTTTATTGTAAATAAAAAAAAAAATAAAAAAAAATATATTAAAAAAAAAAATTAATATTGAAATCTTATATCAAAACTGTCCGAAGTTATTACGTAAACGTGATTTTTTTGATAACGGCAACATGTAGACGCTTGAAATATTCACGGAATATTTAATCGTATTATAAGTATTCACTTTAAAAAACAAGTAGTTAAATTTAAAAAAATGATGGGTCTCATACAACAAACGTGTTTTTGTACGATTTTAAAGGTATTAAGGAGGTGTTTTGGTTGGAATTGGACTTGACAGTACGGAACCCTCAGTGCGCGAGACCGACTCGCACTTGACCAATTTTTTAAGAGATCCTGGCAATTTATGCAGAGGAGGCTTTAGTAAGTAAAAATCCCACATAACCCCTAATAAGTAGATTTCCCTCTTCTCCGTACAAAAATAAATGTCTAGCGTTCACTATGTCTACGCTGAAAAAACTGTCCATTATTTCTATAGGTACTATTATGTATTCTCTGCTTTTATTTTTCTAATATCTTTGATGGCCCCTCTGAATATTATTACGCTTTTAAAATTATAATACCTAGACATCATTATTATGTAATAGAACTAGATTCCTCAACTTTTTATTGAACATCAATCGTGTTGCCTCGGATTTTTCCTACCTACCACCACTTTTTGGATGGAACTTTTTGCTTATTAAAAATGTCTAGTATTGTGTGTTTGTGTGTGTGTGTGTGTGTGTGTGTGTGTGTGTGTGTGTGTGTGTGTGTGTGTGTGTGTGTGTGTGTGTGTGTGTGTGTGCGTGCGTGCGTGCGTGCGTGCGTGCGTGTGTGTGCGTGCGCACAGACCATTAGTAAAATTACATAGAATATAATAGTTTTGTGTTATCACGATTTAACAACAATAAGTATAAATATTAAGTAGGCTAGTAACAACCGAGCAACTTATTATCAATCACTTCCAAGAGCTTGTGTCGCTACTATATAGTCCTTAATATTGTAGTATGCCTTATTAATGAGTTTAGGCTTGACCAAACCCTTTGAATTCAAGTGACATTTCAGATACATGATATTGTCATAATTTGTTTAAAATTCTCTCGCTTTTCTTTGTTACCATACTCCTCCGAAACGGCTCGACCGATCGTTATGAAACTTTCAGTGTATGATCACTGGGTATGGGAGCAGGTTGTTATCTATATTTTATGTCGCTGAGTGAGAAAAAAAATTATATGGCAGAACAACGTTTGCCGGGTCAGCTAGTTTGTTATAAAAACTTATACAGTTCCATGCAAAGGATCCGCTTTGCTAATTTTAAATAATCTAGTGCTGTTTAACACGAGTTATGCCTGTAAGCGCTCGGTGGTGTTAAGTTATAAATACTTAGGTAACAAAAATAATATATATAATTAAGGCTGCCATAATTTGTCTCTAGACTCGTCAGAAAAACATCCAGTCGAGAGTTTAAAAATACAGAAGTACCAACACAGTAAGTAAAATGAGGACACAAAGAGGTTGGCAATACCGCCAACGTATCCAAGATTGGGATGCCACTCACTTTGAAAGTTTTGACAAGGCTTACGAATAGCCGTTTAGCTAGGAAAAAGTTTAAAGTAGGTATACCTATAAAGATACGTGAATCAAGTAAAGCAATTCGACGCCCAGGTTTTAATTGCGACAGTGGTTGGTGCACCGCCTGTAGGATACAACTTTTTGAAGTGAAGCTAAAATATGATTTGTAATTTTGGAGGACAAACGCTAAGACCAAAGACCACCAAGAAACTTCGAGGGCCGAGGCAGCGTCACCTCACCAGCAATGACTTGCGTGATGTTTAAGTAGTACCTTTTTTATATAATATAAATACGAAATAATAAATATAAAAAGTTAAATATTTGTATGGCATCAAAATTCAGTTACAGTTTATAATATTTTTTTTATACTAAAGATGTGTGTGAATAAAAATTAGGTCAAAGTCTGATACATTTTGATTTCATAATTAGGATTTGCTATAAACGTAGATAAATATACCTAATAAATTTTGCACTCCTCCGATTTATTTAAATTCTAGGAAAATTAAAGACCCAAAATGCGTAACATTTACAAGTAATTGTCTATACATATATAGTTTTCAATTGGCAGGTCACTAATAATCACTAAAATTACCGTTTAAGTTACCGGTAATTACATATTGTGTCTAACATCAAATGGTTAGATACAACATCGAATGGACGATACAAGAATTTACTCCACTGCCGGTTTTGTAAGAGTAAAATATAAAATTGCTCTTTTCGAGTTCCACAACAAACTTACAGTATTATTCTCTTCATGCGTCTGTCGCAATACAATAAGTCCACCGTTATAGTTGAAATTTTATAAGAAATTTCCAATACCTATTCAGGCACTATTGTGCAGACATCGACTCTGCTTTGGCTCCGAGTCTAAGCGGTTTTAGATTGCTTTTTTTGTACTAGTAAATTACAATTTTGTTTTATCAAAAACATTTACTGTCAAGTGTAAATTAAGTAAAAGATTTTAAATTATTAATTGGTTAAAGTAGCAAAATACCTAGGTACTTAATACTACTTAAGTTTTGTAGCAAAAATACCTTATAACTCATGTGTAACTATGTCTAATTTATATAATTCAGTTTAAAGTTATTCCATCGGGTATTCGTGAATAGGTACGATATAGAAATAATCGATAAACATGCATAAATATGTGAACTGTGTAGTTACTTAATAACTAAAGTAATAAATCATAAAATTATATTTGTCGGCCGTGACTGCATTTAATAACACGCCTAACACTTTTCTCTTTTTTTATCAAAAACTGTAAGCAGCTAAGCTGCTACATCGCTATAATAATAAAAATGTAAATACTGAAAAACTTTACGTATACCTATGTATTAGACAAACAAGAATACGCCTATATCATAGAATAAGAATCGATGGCATCAAACCGTACCTATCTAAGTAGGTAATATTATCATTATTTCAGTAGAAAACAAATTTTCAGCAACATTGTTTTAAAATTTCTATTGCATACGGAGCACAATAGACTATTGTTCATGCTTATAATAAGACCGACATGTGGGACACTGGCGAAATACAAATGAATTCTGAAGATAAACTATGTGTAGGTGCATACTAAATGGCTCACTCGTACTAAGGTAGCTGTATGACGTATGTTTAACAATAGCACTACATCAAATTATATGCACATACACGATATAGACTTCATTTATTTATTCAAAATACCTAGGTGCTTGGCAAAAACTAATAGGTTGCTGTTAAAATTAACGAAATAGTAGTTAATCCTGCAATTAATTAAGATATTTAATGATCTACTCGTAAAGTTATAAACAATTTATTCTTACGTATAAGAGACTAGTGACGTGGAGGTGGAAGATGCGGTCTGTTTGAAGCCACAAACCAACTTTGTGGAACCTGAAGCTCATGTGCCGGTATTAGAGGATGTCATTTGTCAAGATTCAGGAGATTTGGAGACGTTGGAGTTGGCTACGACAGAGATCATTGAGACGGAGACTAGTGACGTGGAGATGGTTGTTGGACTAGTGGTGAGCAATGAATGGCAAAATTTAAAACTTTTAAGCTCTTAATAGAATCTTTGAAAATTCCAGAATAGATTGCTTCTAAATATTAGGTAAAGTTTGGTACGATCCATAAAAATGGCAAAAAAAATTACGTTTGTATAGTACCTATGGAAGCCCCCCTTAAATATTTGTTTTATTTTAACTTCATCATTTTTTATTTAAAAGTGAATATACAAGGTTAGGTTAGGTTAGGTAAGGTTAGGTTATAAACAAATATTTTGTGAATATTTCAAACGTTTTCCTACTGCCATTATCAATATCGAGGAAAAAGAGTAAAAAAATCACCTTTGTTGTTGGGGAGGCCCCTTTCATAATTATATATTTTACATTGTTTTGTTACAGCAGCAATTAAAATACATCATTACTGAAAATACATCATTACCGTGGCGAAGATAAACGTCATAAAGAATTAAAGAGCCTAAAATCTTTAAATTCGTTTTCTTTTGCAGGACGTTCAATGAATCATAATTTATGAGCTCAATTAAATGCATTCATTTGCCAAATATTAAACTTTATTTCGCATTATATTTTTAATGAAGTTCTAACAATTATGAACTATTTGAAATACGTCTATTCTGTATTTGATTGCCAGCATCACAGTACCAGCCAAGTGCGCGTCGGGCCTCGCGCGGTGTAGGGTTCCGTAGTTACAAGTCACAATCATATCGCTGACTTAGAATGCTTTTATTCTAACTTTAAACAAAGAATTCTCATATATTGTCGCGGATCTCCGAAGATATTTGTATATGGATAAAGTTTTGCTTTATAAGTTTACCTTTTAGGTAACATTTCTCATAAAAACGCAATTTTCTAAAAAAAAAAAAAGACACTGAGCAATTCTCATTCGCTCAGGTACCTACTAACTCCATAAAGCAGATGTAATAACTTCTTAAATTGTGAACTCTACTTAGCCGTAATAGGTTTTCCATAATAGTAGTTTATGTAACGGTTACATAATGGGGGGTATTAAAATACGAGTGTGAGTTTAAAAAACGAGCCGCAGGCGAGTTTTTTAATAGTATCACACGAGTGTTTTAATACCTAATTATGTAGAGTTTCATACACTACTTTATCTACGCTCATATTATTATCATAAATCCAAATCATAAAATCTTGCTAACTTTTGTCGTAAATCATTGCAACTACTAAGATGTCAGGTGGAGTGAAATTTTCTTTAGTAGGTTTCACTACTAGACATTTTTCAGAGCAAAGTTTTGACTAAGTAACAAAAAAAATTGGTTGTCTGTAAAGTCGGTTTACGGACGATAGATTTACGAGATAACGTCATAATCGTAATCGTTATCGTAATCGTAATCGTAATCGTAGTCGTAATCGTAATCGTAATCATAATCATAATCACAGGCCCAGGTTGAACGTTACGCGGAACGTTAGACATTGTGTTGTTGTCTATGGTCAATCATGGCCCATCTATACTCTCGGCAATGACTATAACTATATGTTGTCTGTGGATTCACTTAAAAAAATATTACATAAAAAATATTACCTACATACCCCAGATAATTGTAACCGTTAACCGTTGTATTGCCGATAGCGGTACTGTAATCAATTCCTTCAAAACCCCAGATACAAATACAGGAATCTAGAGCCGTGTATCGTTATGGATATTAAACAACTTTCTTTAAATATTTCCATAGTAGAGCGATGTTATTATGAATAACTTTTTAATAATTATAGAAGTCTGTGAATAAAGTAGGTAATTATTTGACACATTTCGATTTCATAATTCGAACTTTAAGCAATGAGC
The DNA here is from genome assembly GCA_036785405.1 of Coenonympha arcania. Lineage (NCBI taxonomy): Eukaryota > Metazoa > Arthropoda > Insecta > Lepidoptera > Nymphalidae > Coenonympha > Coenonympha arcania. The sequence goes on from CM072082.1 coordinate 14,305,858, forward strand.
GTAGATAAAACTCTTAATATACCTACTTCTGTTATAATTTTTTTTCACGGAAGGGGCGTGGGGGAAGGTCTTAACTGTAACAAAAAGTATAACATTTCGCAAACGGATCCCTGAATCGATTTTTGAAGCTCCTATTCAACGACACCTCCTGCTATGGGAGAAACGAAAAAAGAATCATTTATTCATTTGCAATACGTTTAGGGGACACAAGTTTATTCCCACTATATGTAGGGTCGTAAAGAAATATATTTTCACAATTTTATTTCAGCACTTTGTTGTTCGCTCTCGTTTCAGCCCTTGGACGTCCGCTGCTGGACAAAGGCCTCCTGCAATGATTTCCAACCGACACGGTTCTGCGCTACTTGTATCCAGCGACTTCACGCGACGCTCAGTCCATACGCTCGGATGTCTGCCAACACTGCACTTTACCGTGCGGAGACGCCATTCCAGCTCTTTTTTGGCGTGATTAATATTAATATCCATCTTTATTTACAGATTTCTGTCTCAGATTAAAAACCGCTGGGCAACAACTCGAAAAATAAAATGACGTCACTCTAAATCTAACATGGCGGAACAACCAAGATGGCGGACAGGTTATTTTTAATGCACTCCTATAATAAGAGTATCAAATGAAAGCGCTTACTGAGAGTAAATCGAAAATTAAAAAAGTTGTCACTATAAATCTAACATGGCGGAACAACTATGATGGCGGATTAGTTATTTTTAATGCACACCTACAATATGGGTATCACATAAAAGAGCTTGCTGAGAGTAACACGAAAAATAAAATGACGTCACTCTAAATTCAACGTGGCCGAACAACCAAGATGGCGGACTGATTATTTTTAAAACACTCCAACGATAATATGGGTATCAAATGAAAGGGCTTGCTGCGAGTAACTTGAAAAAAAAAGAAGTAACTCTTAGTTCAGCATGGCGGAGCAACCAAGATGGCGGACTAGTAATTTCTAACACATTCCTGCAATATGGGTATCGAATGGAAGGACTTGCTGAGAGGAACTCGAAAAATTAAATGACGTCACTCTAAATCCAATATGGCGGAACAACCAAGATGGGTATCAAATGAATGGGCTTGCTGAGAGTAACTCGAAAAATAAAAAGACTTAACATGCGGGAACATTCAAAATGGCGGACTAGTTATTTTTATGCATACCTGCAATATAGGTATCGAATGGAAGGGCTTGCTGAGAGGAACTCGAAAAATAAATAAAGACGTCACCTAACTCTAAAATGGTGAAGCCGTTGAAAAGATGAATAGACTGGGGAACCTGTCTAGCGATAACTAAAAAACCATTTTAACGTAAGAAACTTTTAAAACAAAATATTTTATTTAAATGCGCTTAAATAATGAAATAAACTTTTCTTATAAAACTTTTACTATCAAAGTGTTGTTGTTACACAATTTATATATATATGATATTATAAAGGCTTGTCGCTGTATTTCTGAAAAAAAACCGGCCAAGTGCGAGTCGGACTCGCGCACCGAGGGTTCCGTACTCAAGAAGTACTGAAGCAAAATAAGCTTAGTTAGTTATAGCTAGGTACTTTTAAGATTCGTTCGTACTAATGTAGATGTCACACGACCAAAACTGTAACGACCAAAGATGTAAAACGGTAATAATTACCTTTGTTAATGAACCGCAAAACTAACTTTGTTTGAAGAGGTTTATTGTTAATATCAAAAAAATATGCTAGTTAGAGCATTGGCTATAGTTTTCCTGTAAAATATACCTAAATTCCTATTGACCATAATTATTTGAGATTTTTCGATTGGTAAACTCCGGAGATAAGGGGGGGGAACGGTATTTTTTTAGACATTTCCCCCGATAAATCAAAAACTATCATGACTAAAAATAATTAAAAATCGGTTTTAGAATGTACAAAGTAAACCCTTTCATATGATACCCCACACAGTACAGTTATCTCACTTTTGAATTTCAATCCTCCGATTTTCCCCCCTTTTTAAATAAGAACAAAAATAATTTCCATTTTTTTATTTCAGTGTCATTGGGCCACTAATATACAAACTATTCCAAATTTCACATCGATAGCTCTGGTAGTTACTGAAATAATCGAGTGTCACGGACAGACAGACAGACAGACGGAGAAAGTCGCACCATAAGGGTTCCATTTTACCATTTTGGTACGGAACCCTAAAAACAAATAAAATCTCGTGACAAGCTTTTACACATCCTATAAATCGTGTAACGACGTTACAAGTTGAAAGTAAAAGTTTTATAGGAAAAGTTTATTTTATTCTTTTTAGCGCATTTAAATAAAAGCTTTTGTTTTATAAGTTTTTTACTTTTAATTTATTTTTATTTACTCACCAAAAAACAAAATGTCATAGAAAACATAACGAAACATTATGTGCATAGGAAAGCTTATCTCTAAAAATCAAATGCCATATCACCATAACAAATTAATTATAAATATTTTGCGATTAGAAGTTAGAACCCTAAAACCAAACAAACGCCTACGCTTTCTGTAACTAAACGTACAATAACAGTACGATACGAAACATTAGCATTGTAAACAGTCGAAGTGTTTCAAGCGTGAACTACCAGCATTATTCAGCACTGAAAAAAAGCGTATAACATCTGAGGGTTGCTCCGGAATTTTCCGCGAATTTCCGTGATAGTTTTATGTTATGATTCTAAGTTAGTGTTTTACTTACCTGGGTCGTGTTTACGCCGAGCAGCGGCCGCGGCCGACATGGGGCTGTCGTCAGGCACGCACCGGTTGCGCGCGGACACTGCCAGCGTTGCTTACATCGCCGACTTTAGGCGGGATTCTCACTGTGCGAGTGATGTCCCGCAAAAAGGACCCAGCATCCAGCATATCATGCCGTATCGATAACGATTATGGTTGTTATCAAATTATATCGAAACATCAATTAAGCTCACTCAATCAAGTTTTTCTTCAAAAGTGAAATTGCGTTGTTTATTCAGTAAAGGTTTTCACGAAAATTTACGCTAATTTGTTAAAAAATCTAGGTCCTGCCATGGTGGTATAAATCTCTTAGCGTTTGTTCCCACGCTCCGTTGTTTTTTAAACAAAATGAGCACCAACACAGTCCTGCAAAAACACAAAGGATATATAATTGTTCAACTTAGCTGGTATGAATAATTTAATTAGTACTTTTAGGAAAATCTCTTTGAATTGTAAAGATTGAAACTGTAATTTAATTTCATGCATTAGTTGTTTCTAAGTCAGTATCTGTGATATAATTATAATAATATGTTTATTACTTTATACAAAATTACTTTTTTATATTCATGTTTGATTGTGATAAATATCCATTTTTTAAATGTCTGTATCTTTTTTATCCCATCTGCTGGACAAGGCCTCCTGCAATGATCACCAGCCCGCACGGTCTTGCGGCACTTGTATCCAGCACCTTCTCGCGACTTTTTTAATATCGTGAGTCCATCTGGTTGGAGGTCTGCCAATAATGCGCTTTCTCGTACGGGGCCGCTATTCTAACACTTCGGATCCCCAACGTCCTTACCGGTTACGGTACGACGGTTTTACCAGCTATGCTTACTGTCCATGCTATGTTCATGCCCATAATTTTTATTATCCCCACAAAAATATAAAGCTCTGAAACTGTAAGGCTTGAAAAAAAATCTTTGAAGAAATCAACGCTGTCTCATCCCTATCCGCCGGCGCATGCGTACAACGCTATGAAACGATTGCCGGGCAGACTCGCCATGTTGATTGATTCACGAAGTTGTGCGCAGGTTAACTCCCCGACACGTGCCTTAAGTAAAGCACTCCCAACCTCAAAGGTCCTCCTCCCTTGTCCCTAGAAAATTCGCATTTCTTACAGAAGCCCTCTACCCTGAAAAAACTGGTCAAGTTCGAGTCGGGCTCGCGCACTGAAGGTTCCGTACTATAAAAACTTCTCAATAGTATTAAAATAAACTAAACACCTCTGCCCACCAAATTCAAAAACGAGCAAATATCACGTTTGTTTTATGGGAACCCCCCTTAAATATTTGTCTTATTTTATTTTAACTATTTAGTTTCAAAATATATATTCCATATTTAAATATTCTGTGAGTATTTGAAGCGTCTACTTGTTGCCGTTATCAATATCGAGCAAAAAAAGCATCAAAATCACGTTTGATGTATGGGAGCCCCCTTTACTATTTATTTTATTTTATTTTTTAGAATTTGTTGTTATAGCGATAACAGAAATACATCATCTGTGAAAATTTCAAGTTTCTAATATCACGAGTTCACGAGATAAAGCCCGGTGACAGACGGTCGAACGGACAGCGAAATCTTAGTAATAGGGTCCCGTTTTAAGTCTTTGGGTACGTAAGCCTAAAAGCGTCCGCTTTGATACGTCATTTTAAAGAAACTGTTTGTGTTTACAAATCGAACGAACTATTTGAAACTTTTTAATTAAATAATTTCTCGGATACTTCTGTACGGTGCAACTACCAAAATGATTTGATAAATTTTTCATACAGCTCATATCTTAGTGCAACGTATAAGATAGAACAACTGTTATACCTTTCTTGACGACCAAATGGCGTAGTGGTAGCGATAAAAGCTTGTTAAATTAAACATCATTATTTTTCATGTGGTTGAAAACATTATCTATTTGGTTACAAAAGGTCAATATGAATAGGTATATTGTATATAAATTACGTTACATTATCGATACAGGGCGGCTTAGTTATCAACAATATATTACTTTGTCATAAAACACGAGTTGTTAAAACTTGAGTCAAGTCAACGGTCCCTACTCGAATTTACAAAAGGCCTTTACAAAACAGGCGGAAAATTTTGTGAAATTTACCAAATTCGTCTAAAACTTTAAGTAGGATATTATTTACAGTAGGTATAGGTACCCATAGCAAATAAATAGCATGCATCTAAAATTCTAAGGTAATAAACCATATACTTTACTAAAGCTGATTGTGAATTATTTCTGAAGGAAAAATTCTTCAGTTTAATATTTTGTCGCGCTAGAATTTTCATTTTGCGAATACTTCTAAGATATTAAATTTTAATGTTAATATTTAAAATGAACAATTCAGATATGAGAAGGTATTAAAAATATAGTGTTTCATAGTATTTTTATTTTTTACTTTTATATACCGCATCAAAATAAATTATTATATAGGTTGGGGAAAAGTCTTTTTTCATTAACTATATAGTATGTATGAACTTGAAATAAAATCTCTTTGGCTATACCATTTGTATCTGCCTGGTTTTGGTATCATTGAAAGTTTAAATTTAAAATAACATAATTTCAAATTCAAATTAGGAAAATGTGTGATTTTCATTTGTTTTTCGTACCGTCAAGATGAGTGAATCTAATGAAGAAATTCGATACATTTAAAAATTTTACTACAAAAAAGGTAAAAATGCAATGCAAGCCCCGAAAAAAAATTGCGATGTTTATGGACCTAGTGCAGTGTCTGTGAAAGTAGCACAAATTTGGTTTATGCGTTTTCAATCTGGAAATTTTGAAGTCAAAGATGCACGACGCACGTCGCTCTGGTCGCCCTGTTACGGATAAAATGGATGCCATCTTTGAAAAAGTGGAGCAAGATCGGCATATCAGTAGTTACGACGTAGCTGAAGAACTGGGAATTGACCACAAAACAGTTTTGGCGCATTTGAAAAAAACTGGGTACACAAAAAATCTCGATGTTTGGGTACCTCACGAGCTCACTGAAAGAAACCTAATGAACCGTGTACTCATTTGTGATTCTTTATTACGACGTAATGCAACCGAACCATTTTGGAAGAAGCTGATAACTAGTGATGAAAAGTGGATCACTAGTTAAGACAAGAATGTGCGAAAAAGGTCGTGGTCAAAGGCCGATCAGGCTTCACAGACTGTGGCGAAACCCGGGTTAACTCGCAACAAGGTGATGCTGTGTGTGTTGGGATTGGAAGGGCATTATTCATTATGAGCTGTTATCACCAGGCAGGACCATCGATTCTGAACTCTTCTGCGAACAACTGATGAGATAAAAGCAAGAAGATGAGAGAAAGCGGCCGGAATTAATCAACAGAAGGGGTGTGGTTTTTCATCATGATAACGCTAGACCTCACAGATCTTTGGAGACTCAGCAAAAATTAAGAGAGTTTGGCTGGGCGATGTTAACGCATCCGCCGTATAGTCCTGACCTTGCACCTTCAGATTTCCACCTGTTTCGGTCTCTTTAAATTTTTTTAGGCATGTCAGGTTAACATTATTAGAGGACTGCAAAACGCACTTGTCGCGGTATTATGATCAGAAGTCCCAAAATTTCTATAGCATTGGGATCATGTCCCTGCCTACAAGATGGCAAACAGTTATCGAACAAAATGGTACCTACATACTTTAGTTAAATGTAAATAAACTATACTAAAAATGTTTTGAATTTTCTAAAAAAATGCGAAAAGCGTTTTCCCCGACCTATTACAATAAAAAAACATATCAACAAACTAACGTACAAACGGTCTCTCACTCTAAACGCATATACCCGTAGGTACTCCGTTCCGTTGTGGGTAAAAATGAAGAATTAAGACCAACATCGCGAATTACGATGAAAGGTCTAAAACATCTCTAATGTCATATTTCTAAAGCTTGGCCACTAGCCAAGAGAAAACTATTTTGAAATTCAAATCTGATTTAAGGCCCTAAATACTTGATTATTAAATGTTTCCTCCTATTTCAACAAATCAAAATGCTCGGCGAGGCTTTTAAAAGATTCGATGTATTTTGTAAACCTGCTTTGAAATCAAATTCTAGTCATCAACAGAGAAATGTTAGGACACTTAAGTATAAAGGTCAAAGTTGATTGTGTGTGTGAATGTTAGTTACTCCTTCATGCTAAAACTGCCGAACTAATTTGGTTTAACTTAAAATCGAAAGAGACGATCCTTTGGATGCATAGCTACTTTTATACAGAAAATTAGCATCATCGTTCTTACGTATCTTTGGTATAAGCCATTTACGCGAGTGGAGCCGCGGATTATAGCTAGTAAGAAGCTTGTCTTGGTGTCACGATGAATGACGTCGTTTCTGACATACCAAAGAGTTTTTATTATATTATATCAGCGCAGGCTCATACTTGGTGAAGAATACTGTCAACATACCAACCAAAAACATGCTATGATATGCGGAAACTTAATATTATGATAATTAGTTGCAAAAATTCTCTAGCTGGCACGGCAAACGTTGTTTTTTCATATCCCCTATATGAAAAAAGACTATATGACACGACTTTTTCTCAGACCTACGGAATGTAGAGAAAAAACTGATAAAAAACGGTTAAGCTGTTTTGCAGGACTTTGGTTACAAATACTGTCACGAGAATTTTATACATAAGTATATTAAAAAAACAAGATAAAGATAGATTAGGATTGTATAGCTACTGAGTATCAAATGAAAAGGCTTAATTAGTAGATAAATTACAAAAACAAAGCCCTTAGGCTGCGAAGCCTAAGGGCTTGAGGTCTTTTTGAATTAATTGCGAAAAGGATTATCGATTCTACCGGTATTCAAAAGCTAGTAGCTCTCTTGGACAACGAAAAAGTTTAGCCATTTAAACGGCGAATTATGGCAGTGTCTTGGGTACCGAGTCGATAAAATGTCAGAGTAATTAAAGATTCGATTTTTGGGATTTTTTATCCGTTCTTATTTTTTACTTCTTAAAATATGGGTTAAATAGGATAGGTTGAATAGGATTTGAGCACAATTTTCAGTAGTTAGATTTTAATATTTAAATTTACTGTTCGTTTCACATAGTGATATCTGTTTTAATGCAAGTGTGGTTAATTCAAATATGTACACACCCAAATTTCACATGCACATACCGGCAAGTGCAGCATGGTTGATTCCTTTGTCCAATTATACACTGTGGGTTTGAACTAGAACTATAGATACGGGTATAAAACACAACCATTTTTATTTACACGGGCACCCGAATATATGGTTTAAAAAGTAATAACTACAATAATTATTATTTTAAAGATACTTATTTAAGAGTTTTGAAACATCTGTGCAGTTAGACACTTTTTTCAAACGATTTCTGTGAATCTAGAGGTCGATCTATAAAAGGAAGTAAGATAACAAAAAAACATAACTATATATTTTTAATAAAAGCCACTAGAGTGGATTAAAAATAGTAGGTCCATATACAAAATTTCATAATATGCATTACAATTAGTAGGTACAATATATTAAATTGCATATTATGCATTACAATTAGTAGATACAATATATAAAATTGCATATTACGCTATGAAATTAGTACGTACAATATATAAAATTGCATAATATGCAGCTTACGCACAGCATAAACCACAACTTCACGATTGTGAGCAGTTAATAGTAAACAAAATGACTAGTCAAATGAACAGAAAAACCGAAAACAAAACATAACAGCTTATTCTTTAACTAAAATATTTTCAACCAAAAGTATTCTGAACAGATATTGAAAAAACTACATTGAAAATACTCTATTTACTTAATATCACTGTATACCTTTATATTTTAAACAGTTTTTGATAAAAAACAATGTTATAACTTTTAAACGAAAAGTTTTCTATAAAATAAAACAACTGAGTATAATATTATAATAACAAGGGTCAACGCCTACGGTCACGGTGCCTTAAAATTGAGAATAACAAGTGATCCTGATAAATTTTCCACTCGCCTTAGGCGTCTGAGAAACGATAGCCGATGTTATTATCAAGATCATCGATAAGAAAGTATAAAAGAATAACAAGTGCTTTTTTATTTTTGCTTACCTTAAAATTATCAGCATAAAGCATTTATTTATTTTTTTTTTTTTTTCTCGGTGCTATAAACAAATAAGAATTTTGTACTTAGTTGACCTAATGCCTTCCAACCTCTGTTACTTAAGCTACGATAGTGTAAATGATGAACAAATTCAGATAAATCGACGTCTATATCCTTCTTCAGTCTTTATTACATACCTATCTTTACACATCTGCCTATATTTAGTGGCAATTTACTCTGTGGAACTATGTGGAACAATCCTAGTATTCCATGGTGAATGTAAACAGGCCAACTGTTGGCCATAAAAATGCTTACACTGTCACTAAATTGAAGTGCTATAGCCCCCAACCATATACGCATACTCGCTTATATATAATACAGTTGTATAAAGTAAAAGTCACGGAAATCAAAGCGCTGGCCTATATATAAATATACACGGGACATTTTACACATCGCAATCTAGGCCCAAAGTAAGCGATAGCTTGTGTTATGGGTAATAGATAACTGAAAAATGGAAAATAAAATGGAAAATTCTTTCCAAAAAACCAACTTCAAATGCCACTACAAATAATGAAATAATTTTTAATGTACACCAATTCGAAGTCGGGCAATGTTTTGTTCAATCATTAATAGTCCTTCTTATTATAAAACTTGATGTGCAAAGAAACGACAAAATTATCGACAATACGAAGGACTATTATTGAATGAACGAAACATTGCCCGACTTCGAATTGGTGTACATTAAAAATTATTTCATTCTTTGTAGTGGCATTTGAAGTTGGTTTTTTGGAAAGAATTTTCCATATTATTTTATACTTTTTAGTGCAAAACAACTAATGCGCAAGGCATTGGAAAAAATGCCCACACCGCTTGAAGTATGCTTCTAAAATCTGAAGAGTTCCCTCAATTTCTCCAAGATCCCATCATCAGATCCTGACTTGATGAATACAGTCATTACTTGATGACTGCAAGGAAATGCAATAGTAACTATAAAATACCTAAGTCGCTTCAAGTATACTAGCAAAATTTGAAGAGTTCCCTCGATTTTACCAAGATCATATCATCAGATCCCGACCTGATGACCATAAGACTACCAGGAAAAAATTACTCTTTCAAACAATACCCAAATCACTTAAAGTGTGCTTATAAAATTTGAAGAGTTCCCTCGATTTTACCAAGATCCCATCATCAGATCCCGACCTGATGACCATAAGACTACCAGGAAAAAATTACTCTTTCAAACAATACCCAAATCACTTCATGTGTGCTTATAAAATTTGAAGAGTTCCCTCGATTTCTCCAGGATCCCATCATCAGATCCTGACTTGATGACTATGGGACCATCTGTGAACTATACCCTATCAAACAAAAAAAGAATTTTCGAAATTGGTCTACGCATCTTCGAGTAATCGGGGAACATACATAAAAAAAAAAAAAAGATTCCGACGAATTGAGAACCTCCTTTTTTTTGAAGTCGGTTAAAAATATACATACACACTAATATATCAATCATATACATATAATAAATCTGTAGAAGTTGAATTTCTGTACAGTGAAAAAAAATGCTAAAAACCGAGTTAGGGGGATGTAAGAAGTGAAATAGAACCAATTTAGAATTTTTTCAATTTTTTTGTTTCTCTGTTTGTCTGTTTGTCTGTTTGTCTGTCTGTTTGTACGGGCTAATCTTTGGAACGGCTAGACCGATTCCAATGAAATTTTATGTGGTGGTAGCTTATGTCCCTGGTCAACATATAGGATACTTTTCATCCCGGTAAAATAAAGAGTTCCCGTGGGATAGTTAAAAAACTGCAATTAATTTAACAGCTTTGTAAACAACAACTAATGAACTTAATTTAGTAAAATTTGTTATGCTGATACCTTACGTTGCCTCTTTAACAAAATATATATATAGTTAAACTTATTTATCCAAATCGAGTTCCCGCGGGAACAATTGACGGCGATCTAAACGACACATTACGATATAGTACCCTGAATCAATGCAAGATTTGGTTACATCTATGGGTGGTCATTCTCTCCCTCAGTATGGTTTGCCTGCGCCGACATTAGAACATATTAATAGAGAATACGCTGCAGAAACAAACTATGATCCAGGAGAACTATCTGAAATTTTACGAACTGGGGTCCACAGTCTTACTGTAGAACAGAGAACTGTGTACGAACGTGTATGTCACAGTGTTGACAATGCTATGGGTGAAATTTTGTTTTTAGATGCACCCGGTGGGACGGGAAAAACCTTTCTTACTAAAATAATCTTGGCACAAATACGAACTCAAGGCAGAATAGCTCTTGCTGTAGCGTCGTCTGGAATAGCAGCCACTTTGTTGCCCGGTGGTAAAACTGCTCATACGATGTTTAAAATTCCCATAGATTTGGACATAAGTGAACACCCTGTATGCGGTATCTCTAGAAATTGTGATAAAGCAAAGATTATACGTGACTGCTGCTTAATAATATGGGACGAGTGCACTATGGCACACCGAAAAGCAGTAGAGGCGGTTGATAGAACCCTTAGAGATATTCGTCAAAATGACCAACTTATGGGCGGCGTAACGATGCTGTTTTGTGGAGATTTTAGACAAACGTTGCCTGTAGTACCACGAGGAACAATGGCCGAAGAGATTAGAGCATAGTTGAAGAGCTCAAGCCTGTGGCCACACATCACACGGATGCACTTAACAGAGAACATGAGGGCGCGAACAGGTGGAAACATAAATGCACAGGAGTTTTCCGATTTATTACTAAAAATTGGCGAAGGCACGTATCCGGAAGAAGAAGGGAAAATCGTTTTGCCTAATAATCTCTGCCGCACAGTTCATTCAGTTGTCCTAGGAACTTATCGATTCTGTTTATGGCGATCAAAGCCAAATAACAAATCATGAAAACTCATGGCTTTGTGAAAGAGCAATTTTGACTCCGCGAAATGACCAAGCCACAAGAATCAACTTGGATATGCTTGCCAATGTCGATGGAGAATTAGTCGAGTACACTTCTAATAACAGAGTAATGGAGCAAGATGACACTACCAACTATCCAGTTGAATTCCTTGATTCTCTGAGTGCCCCTGGAATTCCATCACATAAAATAAATTTAAAAAATTGCGTCCCTATTATTCTGTTACGAAATTTAAACCCCCCCAAATTATGCAATGGAACTAGATTAAAAGTAACGTCTCTGCAACGTAATATAAAAGAAGCGGAGATTTTGACAGGGTGTGGTGTCGGTGAGAGAGTTTTTAACCCCGAATTCCACTGATTCCAAACAATTATCCTTTCCGTTTTAAACGTGTTCAGTTCCCGGTTAGTTTGTGTTACGCTATAACGATAAACAAAGCACAAGGGCAGACGCTGCGTGTTGCGGGTGTGGACCTCAGCGTCAGCTGTTTCTCGCACGGCCAGCTCTATGTTGCTTTGTCCCGCGTAAGTCAGCCAACCAACCTATTTGTTCATGTTCCGAATCAGTTCACGTTGAATGTCGTTTATAAAGAAGCATTATTTAAGGTATTATCATATATTTTTATATATTTTTATTGAAGGAATATATTTGATAACTTGGTACTTTACTAATAAAGGTCCTGAACTAATAACTGTTTCGCTTCTATTATTGTAAAACCCCGAACTGCACGCGGGCGGAGCCGCGGGCAACAGCTAGTAGTAATGTAAATATAATATATTGAAAAACACCCAGACACTGGAAAACATTCATGCTCATCGCACAAACATTTACCAGTAGTAGTGTTGCCCAAAATCAGTCTTGGTCTTGTAGTCTTGGTCTTGTTCTTGCATTTTTGCAAGACCAAGACTGCCTCATTTTAGCAAGTCCAAGAACAAGACTGGCAGTGCAAGATTTGAGCAAGAACAAGACTAAGCCTGCGAGACTCTTGCGTCTTGCAGTTATCCTGAAATAGCACCCTCTGCCCGCGAAATTCAAATTTTATTTTGTTTTTCGCAATTATTTTACTAATCCAACGAAGTAGGCTTATGGAATTCATTTTGCGAAAATAAGAGTATTAATGAATGCCACGAGCCTAATGCATTTTAATCACACCGGAATGCTAAATCGCTTGGCAACACCTAAATCGCTAAATAGCGTTCCGACGCGATGCTGTGTAGAATCCGTTAGGGTTTGCTTACCCCGTCCAAGTTAGTACGATAACATCTTCGGCTGCATCGTCACTTACCATCAGGTGAATTCAAACGCGAGACTTGCGAGACTCTTGCTGCAAGGCCAAGACCAAGACCAAGACCAGATGTACTGGCGCAAGACCAAGACCAAGACTGGCTGAGTCTTGTCTTGTTCTTGCATTTTGGCAACACTAACCAGTAGTAGGAATCGAACCCTCGACCTCCGGCGCAGATGGCAGGTTCGCTACCACTACGCCATTCGGTTGTAGAAATCAGTGAAATAAATTGAAAAATTAAAACTAGTGGGATATTTGAGCACCCCTAGTAGGATTCTAGGGTTAGGTATCAGGAATATATGAGAACAGGAAATCTTTTATTTATTAGCCGAGCCACTGCTGCTAGTTAATCCTGAAAAGGATTTATTCGCGGCGAAAAACAGAGTTTAATTCACATAAAGATAGTCCACGGCATTGTGAAAAATGTGGCGATGTCATTTCTTTGAACCGATATTTATCGATGACTTAATATGCTTGATACACTTAAATGGTAACATTTCGATTGGATTGATTTATGATATTACTTGATCATCAAATATCAATATCTTATAATTGGAGGTATTGTGAGTGGAGACGAAGTAGTCTGGAAATCAGATTGAATAATGGATGAACATTACCCAACGCATAATAGGAAAGACGTCTCACTCGGTGACAAAAACGTGACAATATCTGTATTCTTGAGATTAACTCTCGATTATGTGCCTTCCGATCAGGACTGAGGCAGCATCGTAACCTTTTGATAAAACTCTTTGTATTCCGAGAAATTATACAGTATTGTGAGGTGGTGTTACGTTAAAGCCTAATGTGCGCTAGAAAAAATAGAAACAACGATATCATGATATGATAGATAATGTGCTAGCGCAAAGCGGTAAATCAAAGGTAACAATGGAGCTGCAAATGGGCTCTCATTGTGTGCCGCATGGAGGCCCATTAACTAGTTTCTTCACCTTCTTATGAACTATTATTGATTGCCAGGAGGCGGAGATAGAATAACGCCAGGGCGAGAATTTTGACGTATTTAGAAACGGTGTTTCACATAGGTACGTTAACTTTCAGAAGAGTACTTAAGAAAATGGGGAGGAGCTGCGTCATAACGTGAATAATTATTATTATTTATTAAGACTTTATTTATCCAAACACAGTTTACGATTAAAATATTTTAAAAATACAAGTACTTACGTAAGTAACGTGAATAATACGTGTAATTAATTATTTGATCCTTTAGCTATCGAGTGCTAAGGGTAATTAATTTTGGGTGTACGTAGATAATTAATGGATATTACTAGTATGTACATAACTACAACATAAAATAGACTTATTTATTGAATATATCTTCTGTAATCAAATTTTTTAAATTATAATTCACCACCCGTGCTTCTCCTCCTTACCAAAGATTGCCTGGAAGAGATTGCTCTAGCAATAAGGCCGCCTTTGCGCTCACTGTCCGTTGTATTATGTTTCTCTATCTGTGTTTTTCTGAATGTGCGTGCAATAAAGCTACATAAATAAAAAAAGTAAAATATATTTCCCGATTTTATTTTATGATGAATTGCTTCCAGCTCTGTAAGCAAATTTAAAGACGTATTCACGCCAAAAGCCCTCTTTGGCCTTTAATCACGGCAGCGAATTCCTGAGTGCTAAACAGCTTACCCGCTAAGCAGTTAAACAGAAAAGGCCAATTTAATTAACAGAGCGTTACTCCGTGCCTAGAAGCTGAAGAGCACGTTAAGTAATTAAGTTGATCTAAATTATTATTACAACAATAAACGTCATTATTGTTGTAATAAGAATTTCGTTCGACCTAAAAAGTAAGACCTAATAACCAAGACGAAACAGCGAACTTGGAAGGCCTCCAAAACGTCAAAATTATAAAAAAAAAACAATATCCCAAAAGTAAAGCTTCTTTTAAAATCTCTTGTCCCCATTTCTTCTACGATTATAAGCACCCCTCTTATTATTTTAGTATCAGACCTAAACTCAAACTCAAAATATCTTTATTTCACATAGACCTATAGTACAGGCTCTTGTAAAACGTCAATTTGACACATACACAGTGGTGGTCATATAATTAAGAAAGAATTGAAGTCGCAGAATTTTTTAACTAAATACTGTCATATGCAGTATATGTCCCTTTAGAATTAACTTATTATTTTATGAAACAGCCACATGAATAGAGCAAACGGGATAAGTAATGTGGAATAATTTTCCTTAGTATTTTTTTACAAATTTCATTTATTCTGTGAAGTAATAGTAACATATTCAAATACTAATGAGGCTGGAAAAATAATTAAGAACGATTTAATAAACCGCTCGAGAATTATTTTTTACGAAACATAAATTAAAGAAGTGACATTAGTCTGAAGTGCATAAGCTATTTTATACATTTTCTAAAAAAATTAATATTAAATAGCATGTCCATAGCTTTAATTACCTACTACTTTACACCTACGAGGTTTTGTTTATATCACGTTTACGTTTAGGTCTAGGCTGTTTACTACTGGCCAGTCTAAGACAGAAACTGACTGAGATGTGAGAAATTTATTGAGGGTGCGTGCAGTAACTTTTGGATTATTGGATAGAAGCAGGCGTTACTTTGCGGAAGTTTATGGTTAACAAGAAAGGAAAAAAATTATTTGCTATAATCCGCCAACAGAGAATTAATAAGCTCTGAAAAGTCAAAACTCTACCGCCAGGTTCGGAAAGCAGGTTTGCACCCCGATTTATTAGATGTTTCTTGACAGTGACTTTAAACATATGTAAAAGTTAGTCCAAAACAGACTTCGGGATCATATTGTAGAAGCGTACACTCAACCCCACAAAGGACTTCTGTACTTTACGCAAACGGTGTGGTACTACAACTAACTTGTGTCCGCCATTTCTCATTGGACAGTTACTTATATCCACACTATTTATGTGCTTATATCTATACGTTGCTTATAATTATCAATGTTTTGACGTACAAAGAGTAAGCAATTATAAATGTATTGAGATGCCATTGTAAGAACATCTATTTCTTTAAATTTTTGGCGAAGAGATTCGCGTGGCTTCATTTTGTCTATGGATCTAATTGCTCTCTTTCGCAATACAAATATAGTTTGAATATCAGCAGCTTTGCCCCATAGTAGAATGCCATAGGACATAACACTGTGAAAATAGGTACTAAGTCCGTATAATATGTTAAAGTGAGTGTAAACTTGAACTAAACAAGGTTCACGTTGTAGGTAATGGATTTTCTCCCATTTACTCATCATTGCTTCATTATTAAAAATACAAATTATATAAATCTATTCGGTACGCAACGAAATATAAGTTAACACCTTTAGACAAAAAAAATGTTATAGAACAATATTTTTAATGTTACATCCGCATATTTACTCAGGAGATGTCATACAATAGCAATCCATTAACCTTAATTAAGATAGATTTTCACGCCATAACTAAGAAGAATTTTAAAATGACTCCGAGTGGAGATGCCTCGCCAGCGGCGGTGGTCAGATTTACTACGATATTAAAGAATAAAAGACTTTCTTTTATTTCAGAATATTTAAGTAATTAACCCTTGTCATTCTCGTTTAAATGTAGAATGTGCGTTTCTTATAACTTTCCCTCGCTGATATTTTCAACTAGCCGACCAGCTAGGCTGATAACCCTATCCATCGCTATCGTAATCGTATAGATTGTCAACTGATTGGCTAGAAAAGGGATAATGACCATGGATGTTTGGAATCCCGTATCAAGGTGAATCAAATCCAAACTTTATTTTTATAGACTATGGTCTCCACATTAACTCCTACAATTAGTACTTTTATAATTAACATCCGGATTCTAAAGTTATAGGCAAACAAACAAGTTGTACTTCTTAGTAAAATCAGTATGACACGAAAAGTGCACGGAAAAGAAAGTAACGTTTTGTATGCAAAATTAATTCCGGATATGAAAAACAAATTCCTAGTGCCTATTATGGTTCTTTAAAAAATGCTATTTTATTTTTCTAGACCATTTTGTTTTTAGTTCATGAGAAAACTTGATACCACCTTTGATCATTTTCCTTTACACTGATTCTGGCGCAAATTAGCAGGCAGAATTTGTTGGTCATTATGATAGCGATGAAAACGTTAATTTTCTTACGCAATTTCCCGCACCTGTTTTGTTGTGGGTGACTTTGGGGTTATTAAAAAAAATCCTACCTTATCCTAAAAAAAATTCAAAAATTTACTTCCAAGGCCAGCTGAGCGACGATTGAGTCGTGAGTAAGTGAATGAATGAAAGAGTCTGTAGTCCTAATAAATGAATGAATTAACGGCGTAAAAGCCGTATTTATTTAAGCGATTATGAATGTTTTTTTACTTAAAAACTATAAAGACAATTACTTTCAAATTTAAACGTCAGGTATTTTGGGTCTTTAATCTAAAATCACTTAGAAGCAGAATACCGATTGTATTGAATTTTCTTAATAGGAAGTTCTCCCGAAAGTTGCTCAGAGATCTCAGTTTTCCTGTTTTTTGTCGGAAACTACAATAGATGTAATTGTAATTTTTGTTTTAATGTGTCGATAATAACAATATCCAAAAACGCTTAGAAATCGATTTTTGATAACTGGCTTAGTTTTTGAGTAATTAGGTAAAAGGTCGTTTTTCTGTTATATTCTTCCGCGACGCTGCATGTCGCACCTAGCAACGTATCCGTGAGAGTGAGAAAGACAAAAATAAATTCAATAAATCCCCTTAGTGAAAAAGTCTTAGTGCTTAAAAATACTTTGAGATGTTTCGTAGCGGTTTTCATTAACCTTATCAGGGTTGGCTGAATTTTAGCGCAACTAAGCAGCCTAGCTGTTTAGGGCGGAGATGCAGCCAGTATTCTTGGTATCATTCCACGCGGGCAAAACTTGTACAGTACTTAATGAGAATAAAGTAACAATAAGTTTTATTGTGACATTCTCAATAATAGAAAAAGACTTTGGAGTTAATTAATAAATAGAACATTACTGCCGCGGTCAGCTAAAGACCTTTTCCTTGGTTGCCATGTGTTGTAGTAAAAGTTTGTTATGTTCTTAAATTACGCGCAGATACGAGATTCCCATGTTATTTATTTGGCCGCTGCTTGACCACTGTACCAGTTTCGACTTATCTCAACGAAAGCTGTCAAAATAATGCTCAAATATCCAAGCATGTTTGAGAATTATTTATTTATACTATACACATACATACAGAACGTCACAACACTATACACCCAGCAGGGGTCGTAAATAAATGAAAATTGAAAATGAAAATCTTTATTTTTCACATAGGCCCAAATAATATAGACTCTTATGAAAAGTCAAAACTCTACCGTCAGGTTTGGAAAGCAGGTTTGCACCGAGAAGAACTGGCAAGAAACTCGGCACTTGCTCGTTTCAAAAATGTCATCATATGCAATTTATTAAATAATATCAATAAATATTACATAATTTTTAAGATATCTCATGAGGAGATGGAAATATATCCATATCACTCCAAACATTTTGTCATTGAAAAATAGTATAGTAACCCCGATTTATTAGATGTTTTTTGACAGTGACTTTAAACGTGAAAGGTCATGCACTGGCACTCGTGATAATAATTTTCCTTCTATCCTACCTTTATAGGTACCTTAATATGTATATCACCCACATAAAACTGTTCACCCGGGGATTTGTGGCTCTATTCACGTTTAAAGTCAAGAGTCAATTTCCAACAACGCTCCTCGATGTTCTCATGGCGGCTATTGATTCAATATACTCTATTGAGCACGTACGAGCAAGAGCAGCTTCACGTGGCTAACAAATGTTGTTTACATGAGTTATTATATCCATCTATAGCAAAGGCGAGGATAAATCCACTGGTACACTTACCGACCACACTTTGAGTGTACTAAGTTAGTCGTTTCAGCCAATGGATGCCCACTGCTGGACAAAGGTATTCTCCAATGACTTCCGGCCTACACCGTTCTGCACTACCTGTATCCAGCGCCTTCCCGCGACTCTTATAATATCGTCAGTCCATCTGGTTGTAAGTCTGCCAACACTGCGCTTTCTCGTGCGTGGTCGGCATTCCAGCACTTTGGGTCCCCAACGTCCGTCGGTGCCCCGCCCATTGCCATTTCATCTTCGCGATACGTAGAGCTATGTCGGCGACTCTATAGTTCGTCTACGGATCTCTTTATTTCTGATTTGATCACGCAGAGAAACTACGAGCATATACTTAGTCAATATTCGATAAAGAAATAATTAAAATTATCGTATTTTCGAATTTATTAAGTGAAAACTACCGTAGCCTATACCCATAGCCTATATCCATACCAGTAAGCCGGAGGGTTACGCTGACGCGACTCTTGTGAAGAGGCATGGAGAGAAACAGACTCCTTGTGAGACTGCCATGATGAAGACGACATTTTTAACGACCTCCATGGCACAGAGGCGAGGGCGCGGATTGAAATGGGTTCGATTTCCGTCATGGGATACTTGAGAATTTTATAATTACTAAATTGTCTAGTTACCTCCCTACCAGCAAAGATACGCCACAAAGCGATTTAGTAGCGTTCCGGCGCTATGCTGTGTAGAAATCAGTTTAGGTTTGCTTAATACTGTTCCAAGTTAGTACGATAAAATCTTCGGCTCCATCATCGTAAGTGATCGTAGGTGAGATCGTAGTCTGCGAAGAGTACCTATCGGTCCTCGGGGATGCGAACGGTCAAAGTGGGGGTCTGACCTTTTTATCGGTTTTTCCATCTTTGTGCAATTCTGGTTAGCAAATGATGCATGACCGCCAAAGACATGACCAATGTTTGCTATAGATTTATATTATATTCATGGAACTTGATATTATTTTCAATGTTTTTATTCACAGACATGATGAAATAACCGAATAGAACACGATTTTTATCCAAACGTTATCAACGCATGTAATCATGCGACGATCTGAGGTTAAAGCACGAGTGGGTACGTGGAATGGCAACCTTTACGAATAAACTTCAAACAAGAATATTATTTGCATTTTAAAAGCGTATACAACATTATACGTCTGCGTCTTAAATTACGGCTGAAAATATGAGGCGAGCACTGAAATGCGATGCTGCTCCCTGGAAATAATAAATCTTAATATGCAAACCTTCCTACTTGAATCGATTCCAAATTTCCTCATTTCGTTATGGCTGTTCACGTTTCACTCCCGAATCGATATCCGAATCGCCATGGTTGTGCCTATTTTCAACTTCATGTCCTTAGTATCTATACCTAGTTATATAGATTATATTTTAAAGGTTTTATTAATGCTCAACGCAAGAGTCTGTCCGTGAAATTCAAAACTTCTCGCAGTTTGTAAGCTCGTTGTAGGGATACGATAATAAAATGGCGGATTGGCAGGATTACCTACACTATTTACATAAGAATCTTAGCTTAGCACAAAAGTGTCCAACAAAGTAAACCATCATTATGAGATAGTAATTTCAAACGAAATACTCAGATAAATTTCTTACAAGTGGAAAATTAAAAAAAATTTAAAACACCCACGACTTTTGCAGATTTGTAATTGAAAAAGGATTAAATATTTTTTTTTGAAATCCCCGACTAAAGGAAAGTAAGAACTAAGAACCTATCAGTATAATTACAAATCCAAGAAAATCCGCCGGAGCTGCTGTGTCCTGCCTGTGACGGTGTTGATGGTGCTGTTGATGACTAATTCAATTTCTTGATACTTCTCATATACCGGCATTATCAATGCTTACTAATTTCATTAATTGATATTGGAAACGAAAATACCAATTGCAGCTCCGACGGATTTTCTTAGATTTATAATTATACTGAAAGGTTCTTAGTTCTTACTTTCCTTTAGTCAGGGATTTTAAAAAAAATTATTTAATCCTTTTTCAATTACAAGTCTGCAAAAGTCGTGTTTAATTTTCCACTTGTTTTATAGTTTTTCGATTACTATATTAATGTAGTCTAAATGATATTATTATTAAAAAATAAAAATTAATCTTCAAACTAGCGATTAGCTTCTCTAAGCAGCGCCTGAAGGCATCATCTGACCCATGCCACCAAATTTATTATTGGAGCCTAGTTAAACATACGAATCCCTAACACCTTGTGTACTAGAAAGATAACACATTAAACAGAGAATTTCTCTTAATAAAGTAAAAAAAGCTGAGCGAGGTGCGTCTAGCGCCGCCCTTATGAGGCTGACGCCCTGGGTCATGGCCCTCTTGCCCCTAGAGTAAACATTCATTCATTAAGGGGATTTATTGAATTTATTTTTGTCTTTCTCACTCTCACGGATTTAGCAGATGTTTGGTAGGAATGAAAGTCGCGGTTATCAGAAGGTATTGAATTGTATAATATTATATGCGATATGCGATATGCGATAATGTAACAATAATCTTAGCCTATCTTATTTAAATAATTAACAACAAATTAACAAGTATGGTAACGAGTAATATTTGGCGTCGACCAATAGCGTGCGTCGCGGTGAGGTCTGCGGGAGGAACATCGCCTGCGCATGATGTGACGTCATGGAGCACGGCGCGCGGCGTCTGCGCGCGCGGGGCGAGGTCGTATAAATATGCCCCACGTAAATAGCTCGCGGCGGCAGCTCCAAGCGGCAGTCGCAGGTTATCGGCGCACGGTGTGGACGTGAGGTGTTCTCCATGACGCGATGACAGTTGCTGAAGTATGTTGTGCCGTAGGTATTGTTACAGGCAGCTACATGACACCCTCTTTAGTGAAAACGTACCGGCAGTTTGCTTATGCGACCAGATCGAGTTGTTTTCAAAATTGATTTAGGTTGGTCGGCTTGCGGTACTTGGTTAGCGTCTTGCTTTTTCTTAGAAGTGGGTGTAGGTTAGCTTGATTTATCCGGTAGCAAGTTGTTATCTGAGATGTTCTCGTTGAGCGTGTAGGCAGGCTTCAATCGGTCGATCGAAATTACTGCCGAGCGTCTCTCTGGCAGCTGTAGTTTGAAAGTCTTGCTATCTCGTTCTAACACTCGATACGGTCCTTCATACCTTGGTTGAAGTGGTTTCTTTACGCTGTCGTTTCGTATGAAAACTTGCTCGCAGGTTTGTAGATCTTGAGGGACGAAAATAGGCCTGTTGTTCCCGTGTGGTGATATCTGGCTGGGTGTGACGGAATTGATGTTTTCCCGTAGTTTGTCAACGTAGTCGTAGTCGTAATTCTGTTCTGTCGATGTTGTTGTGAAGAAATCACACGGTAGCCGTAGGTTTTGTCCGTAAGCGAGTTCGGCAGCGCTGACGCCTGTGTCGGTACGCACTGCAGCGCGTAAACCCATCAGGACAGTAGGTAGCTCGTCTATCCACTTCGTATTGTTTGAAAGGCGAGTTTTCAGAGACGTCTTCAAATTGCGGTGCCAGCGTTCCAGTAAACCGTTCGACTGAGGATGGTAGGGAGTCGTACGTATTTTCTGCGATCCCATGGCGTTGAGTAGCTTGGCAAACAGACGTGAGTCCAGGTTTCTCCCCTGATCGGTCGTGACGAAGGTTGGGGAACCGAATCGTGTTACCCAAGACTCGTAGAAAATTTTCGCTACTGACTCAGCTGTGATGTTGTCGGTAGGTATAGCTTCAGGCCATCTGGTTGCTCTGTCGATCATCGTGACGAGATAATTATGTCCTTCGGGTGACGTTGGTAGTTTTCCGACGATGTCGATGTGGACATGCTGGAATCTTTCGCTGGGTGGAAATGCCGAAAGACTGCTCGATGTGTGCCGTTGTACTTTGCAGCGTTGACATTGTATGCAGTTTTTCGCCCATGTTCTGACATCGATGTTCATCGAAGGCCAGAAAAACTTCTGTGTGACGAGTTTGTGCGTAGTTCGTATTCCGGGATGGCTGATGTTATGTACGGCGTCGAAAGCGGCTCGTCGATACTCTGCAGGGATGTAAGGTCGAGCAAATGATGTTGAAGTTTCGCAGAATATCATAGTTTGCGTATTAGGTATAGCGATTTTCTTCAGTTGGATGTTTGAATTATTTTTCATGAGTTGTTCTATGCTATCTCTGTCTCTTTCTTGAGCTTGAGCAATTTTGTTGTAGTCGAGTGTCGATGGCACTGATATGCTCTCGATAGGTATGCGACTCAGTGCATCGGCTACGACATTGTCTTTTCCGCTGATGTGACGGATGTCAGTCGTGAATTCGCTGATGAATAGTAGTTGTCTTGCCCGTTGCGGTGTTTCAGACGGTGAAGGTGGTTTCTGAAGTACATAGGTAAGCGGTTTGTGATCGGTGAAGATAATGAGATTTCTTCCCTCGAATATCTTTCTGAAGTGCTTCACTGACAGGTAAATCGACGTGAGTTCTCTGTCGAATGTACTTTTTCTTCGCTGTACGTCTGAGAATTTCTTTGAGAAATAGCCAAGTGGTTGCCATTTTCCGTTGATGTATTGTTGAATTACGCTTCCTGCCGACATTTCTGAGGCGTCGGTGAATAGAGCTAGTTGAGCGTCGTGAGATGGGTGAGCGAGTAAAGTTGCGTTCTGAATCGCATTTTTACATGCTTCGAATGACTTCGTGGCTTCGTCTGTCCATTGTATAGAAGTGCGGTCTCTTTTCTTCGAGTTGTGAAGATAGGCGTGCAAAGGAGCTTGTATTTCGGCGGCCTTTGCGATATGTTCTCGATAGAAATTGATCATTCCGAGAAAGCGCCTGAGTTCTTCGATGGTTTTCGGTTTCGGATAGTTGGTAATTGCTGTGACTTTTTCGGCAGGCGGTTTGATGCCGTCTTGGCTTACAGTGTATCCAAGGAATTTGACTTCTGGCTGGCCGAAAATACATTTTGACGGATTTATAGTGATGCCGTTGTCTTCGAGTCTTCGTAGTACAGTTCGAAGATGTTTTTCGTGCGTTGCTTTGTCTGGACTTGCGACTAGGAGATCGTCTATGAATGCGTAGACAAAATCGAGACCTTGCAGAACTTCGTGAATGAACCGTTGGAATGTTTGACCTGCATTCCGTAGACCTGGTGTCATTCTTGGAAATTCGAAGAGTCCCATTGGAGTTATAATTGCCGTTTTCTGGATGTCTTCTTCGCGGACTTTGATTTGCTGATAAGCTCTGTTGAGATCGATCGTTGAGAATATGGTTTTGTCTGCGAGTTGATATGTGAAGTCCTTGATTCGCGGAATAGGGTAGCGATCGGGTATCGTGATGTTGTTCAGTCTTCTGTAGTCTCCGCAGACGCGAAGTTCGCCATTCTTCTTTGGAACGATGTGGAGTGGCGATGACCAAGGGCTTTTACTCGGACGACATAATCCTTGTTCCATCATGTTTTGGAATTCTTTCCGAACATGCTCGTAGCGATGGGGTGGTATTGGTCGTGCACGGCAGTTAAGTGGTGGGCCGGTTGTTTCGATGAAGTGTTCGACGTTGTTCTTCGGCGTGAGATTCATAGAAGTTAGTCTTGTTACTCCGGGATACTCGGCTAGGATGTTGTGGTAAGACTGCTGAACATCTATGCTTCTGATGGTAGGCACGTTGGTTGCACGGACGAACGATTGCGATTTTAAATTGGTTTTGCCGTCGATAAGCCTTCTGTTCTTGATGTCGACGATGAGTTGGTGGTGTTCGAGAAAATCAGCCCCGATTATTGGTTTGCTGACTTTCGCGATGATGAAAGTCCACTTGAAAGGTCGTCGTAGATTTAGATCGAGTTCCATCGTCTTCTCTCCATATGTTGGGATTACGGTGTTGTTTGCGGCGTACAGTTGGAAGTTGAGCGGCGTGGCAGTTTGGCCTTTTTGTGGCGGGACTACTGAAATGTTCGCGCCCGTGTCCACGAGAAAGGTAGTCTGCGTCTTCTTGTCCGTGACAAATAATCGGTACGATCTGTCTGATAATCCGGAACTCGCTTCATCCAACGCAGTTGTTGGCGTTGAACCTCGTGATCTGCTTCTTGAGTGCTCATGGTAGGTTGGATGATTTCGCCGAAATGATGGTCTTCTACTGGCATGGCATGCGTTGCAGTGAGCTGACTTGAGTGCGGCGAGTTCTTGCGACATTCTGCTGATCTGTTGTCTGAGGTATGGCATGACGGTGCTTGGCGTTAGCGCAGCGATCTCAGCTTGACCTGGGAGTCTTGAGTGAGCTGAAGTTCGATGCTCTTGATCCATTTTCAGTGATTCAGGAGTGCGAAAGGAAGTAATCTTTTTTCCTTGTTTTTTTTTTTGAGGTTTTGGAGGACTGATTTTTTTCCTCTTGGTTTTTTTTGATTGTTTGTTTTTTTTTTTTTTTTGCAAACTCCCGAGCACTGGCTTCGTTTTTCTTGTTGTGTTCGTCGCGGGTCACCACTTTAGCAGACTTTAGCAGATGTTTGGTAGGAATGAAAGTCGCGGTTATCAGAAGGTATTGAATTGTATAATATTATATGCGATATGCGATAATGTAACAATAATCTTAGCCTATCTTATTTAAATAATTAACAACAAATTAACAAGTATGGTAACGAGTAATATTTGGCGTCGACCAATAGCGTGCGTCGCGGTGAGGTCTGCGGGAGGAACATCGCCTGCGCATGATGTGACGTCATGGAGCACGGCGCGCGGCGTCTGCGCGCGCGGGGCGAGGTCGTATAAATATGCCCCACGTAAATAGCTCGCGGCGGCAGCTCCAAGCGGCAGTCGCAGGTTATCGGCGCACGGTGTGGACGTGAGGTGTTCTCCATGACGCGATGACAGTTGCTGAAGTATGTTGTGCCGTAGGTATTGTTACAGGCAGCTACACGGAGATTTGGTAGGTGCGACATGCAGCATCGCGGAAGAATATAACAGAAATACGACCTTTTACCTAATTACTCAAAAACTAAGCTGTTTATCAAAAATCTGTTTCTTAGCGTTTTTGGATATTATTATTATTACCGACACTATAAAATAAAAAATACAATTACATCCAATGTAGTGTCCGATAAAAACTCGAAAAACTGAGATTTTGGAGCAACTTTTGGGAAAACTTTCTATTGAGAAAATTTTATCCAGTCGTGTTTCTGCTTCTAAGCGATTTTAGATTAAAGACCCAAAATACATGACTTGTAAATTTGAAAGTAATTGTCTTTATAGTTTTTGCATAAAACTTCATTCAAAATCGCTTAAATACGGCTTTTACACCGTTAATCCTCGCCACCAAGCCTGTATTAAAATAGTTTAACCAAATCAAATGAGACTAAACTCGATTTATTTGCCAGTTACCATTATTAAGCATCGCTAATCAGGCCCATATTGCATCATCAGACCTCCGTCACCGAATTTAATGTTTGAGACTAGTTAAAACAAATCCAATCCCTAACACAACTAGAAATAACATTAAAACAGAGAATTTCCCTTCCAAGTCATAAAGATACGTTTATTGTGGCGCCCCCTGCTGTTCAATTACCAGAACAATTATCTACGAAGCATTGCCTTTTATACAAAACCGTATTCAAATCGGTTGAGTTGTTTTTGTAATAATTGGGAACATTCGTTTGCACCGTAAATGTTTTTTATGGCGCCCTCTAGTGATCAATGTTCGTAACAACTATCAAAGAACCATTGCCGTTGAATACCAAACATTATACAGAAAACTGCATCTAAATCGGTCAAGCCGTTTTTGAAATAAATGGGAACATCGATGTGCACAAACAAAAAAACAAACAAACAAACAAACACACAAACAAACAAAGAAACAAACAAAAATATTTTTGCATTATTGGTTTTTGTGAACAATTTAACATACAAACAAACATAAAATCTTTTTAATAGAGTAATGTACAAACGGTCTCTCACCCTAAACGCATATACCCGTACTCCGTTCCGTCGTGGGTAAAAATGGATGGTTTCAAGATATGATTTATAAACAAATGAAGTCCTGCAATTTTTGTATTTAGGTATTTACAGATCCCGCAAGAACCGTGACTTTTCAGGGAATAAAAAGCTAAATAGCTCATTCACTTTGTTATAATAATAATTTACCTTGAAGTGTGGTATACGACCTAGGCCATAAATAGTCCAAGCTCTGGGTTTCCAAATAGGTACTGTAATTTCCCTGAGACAGTGGGACGAGCTGCTCTGCAGATGTTTGAGAGAAAACGCCTTCTCTTAGGTGCTACGAGTGTTTCTCCGCATCGCTACATCTGTGGAGAGGCAGTCGATAAGCTAGGTCACCACGGTCACGCCATGCTAGCCATAATGACATCACCCGTCGTGTTCTTATCACCTCGACGTTCGAGTTGTTTTAGAACCAAATGGCTTGGCGCGCGACGATGGTAGGAGACCGGACTGGGATGTCATAGATGCCATGGAGGATGGGTTAGGCTTTGGTTTGAAAAACAAACCTTGAAAGTGAGCATAGCAATCTATAGCCACAGTTATAGGAAGCTACATTGAAAGTAATAAAGAACAGGATATTCACGATTCTAATTTGCGAAGAAATATCAACTGTGTGGTGTGGCCGGCGAAATTGCTGAGTATAACAAGATTTAACAACTGAAGCCGCAGGATGATGAATGGCAAAACTAGGAAACTGACGCACGAAAACCCTTACAAAGGTAAAAGCGCCATGCTCTGTTCCGAGTAAATATTAATTATTCAGCGGCCACTTAGTGAACTAGAGATGCACGAAATAAATTCAAAAAAAAATTAACCACCTAATTTTTTTTACTTAATTTTAACACGAAATTAAGTGGTACCAATGTAAAAAAATGTATGAAATTTTGTCATTTCTCGCGATTAAATTAGTTTAAGAAGCACTTCGAATTTGTTTCGTGCAACTGGGCAGGGCGGTTATTAAGTCTCAATTACTAGTACAATAATAAATGTAAAATTAAATATCTTGAGAAACCAACAGCGGTTAAAGTCTTGCAATTGAAAATGATTAGATATTTTTATAAGTTTTTGATTACATTAGATTATACACCCTGACTAAAAGAAAGCAATAATTGACTAAAAAGAAGTCATGCAAAATTCTTACCAATTTGTCGAAATTACGACGGTATTATTTCGACTAATTTAATAAGCTTATTTCTCTCATCTGTGAATCTCCAGATGATCGCCAGACGAGTCAAGCGAAGCGCGAGGGCACTACCTATCTTTTCTCGAAGTGTTTCGCCGTATTTTTAAACCCTTATAACTCAGGCCACAATTATTACAGATAATCAAAATTCTCGGGAAATGATGTCGCTGGTGAACTTATTAAACGTATAAAGTTTCAATATCACAGGTCTTATACTTTAGATTTTATTGACATCTGAAAAACCCAGATTTCGTCACTGACTCACTGATGATCATCAAAACCTCCTAGGTACTTCCGGAAGTCCTCGAAAGCTGAAATTTGGTATGTAAGCTAGAATTAGTACACAACCGACAAAAAATTCCAAAAGTTGAAAATTTAACCCCCCAACCCCTTAAAATAGGGGATGGAAGTTTGTATGAAAATACGGCAAATATTGATGCTAGAGGTCTCAAAACTGATATAGGGACTCTTTGTAATAAACAATTAAATACGTGTTTCAGGATTTTTAGTAAATCACCCCACATCCATCAAATTAGGGGGTTGAAAGTTCGTATGGAGGGATGAAAGTATGTATGAAACTACGGCAAATATTGATGCAAGAGGTCTCAAAAAGGATATAGGGACTCTTTGTAATAAACAATTAAATACGTGTTTCAGGACTTTTAGTAAATCACCCCACATCCATCAAATTAGGGGGTTGAAAGTTCGTATGGAGGGATGAAAGTATGTATGAAACTACGGCAAATATTGATGCTAGAGGTCTCAAAATGGATATAGGGACTCTTTGTAATAAACAATTAAATACGTTTTTCAGGATTTTAAGTAATTCATCCCACATCCATCAAATTAGGGGGTTGGAAGTTCAAATGGGGTTTCCCATACGTATATAGGTAAAAACTTAATTTCATGTTAGATATCTGCTAGTAAACATCTGGAAAAATACGTAATTTTTTTTTTGGTAATTATAAGCGCGATTCCAGTGCCCAAGTGGCCAAGCGCCCAAGTGCCCAGGGCCCCGTGCCCAGTAATATCGCACGTTTCAAGCCCAAGTTCCATGCATGTCATGTTTAACAAGCCGAGTTTCACTGCATGTCGAGTGACCAGGATCCAGCGCTCAATGACAAGAACCCACATTGAGCCGAGTGCCCAGTACCCAGCTTGAGCTGTCGAACGTGCCAAGCGTCAAATCTCTCAGATTTTGAATAGCGTTATAGCGCTTAAATAACTGCTCAGTGCCCAAACGGACGCGTCAAGCCCAAGTTACATACAGGCCCCGTCCAACGAGCCCAGCTCTCAGTTCCCAGTGCCCAGGGTGAGATGAGTGCCCAAGGCCCAGTGCCCAGTACCCACAGTTAGCCGTCGGGCATGCCAAGCGTCAATTATATGGAATTTAACAGCGCCCCAACATCAATGTGCCCAGTACCATAGTGCACGCGGCAAGCCCGAATTCTCGTACCGAGCTCCGCGTGTTCATTGCCCAGAGTCCAGTGCTCTGTGTCAGTCCAGTGTTTTTCACTTTACGCCCATGTGACGGTAGCGAAACGGCCAAGACATTATTGTAACTACAGTGTAGAGTTTGTGAAGTTAGAGCCTGTATTTTAGGGTGTATAAAGTCAGAAGCCTTGCCCTACATGAGATCTGATAACTTTTTGACAGTGTGAGCCATATCCTCGTCTGGCAACATTTTACATTAAAATGTTTTTGTTGGGATTTAATTGTCTGCATTCATTCACCGCATATTAATTTCTAGAAACAAACATAACATTAAAAAAGGAATATTTATGCCTGACTGATGTATCTTTGAATTATAGTGGGAAAAGATAATGATATTATAATCACAAAGCGTCGGCTAGTTGGTTTTATACTAATAAAATACTAGCTGATTAAGCAAACGTTGTTTTGCCATTAGGGATATAAATAATAGCAGATCTACCGAACATACAAAGTGGTTCCGCCAGATTAATTATTATCTGTCGTAAAAATGTAAATTATATTATTTTGGTGCAATCCCCTGTCCTTGTCTCCCAAACCTTAGAAAAGTACCTGCGCGAGCGAGACGTCACGTAAAAATGTGAAGTGAAGTGAGGACAATTAGTTGGCAATCGAACACTGCGCGCATCGCATATCGTCCTTGCGAATAATGTGAATTCAAACATATTAACGGTTGAGTGACTTTAAATAAAAGACTTAAAATAACGTAAAATCGAGATATCTCATAATATATACATAAACTATGCCATAACGGGACATTTGCACACAATAAATTTACAGTGAAGTGTTTTTATGTGTTGCGCCGACCAAAGGAGCTGTGGTGTGTCCGAGAAACGTGAGTAGGTACTTTCCTATTTTCTACTCAATTCCTTCCCCTTTTGTAAGATAGCACCAATTATTTAGCTTCTTCATAACCTAGAGATACAGTCCACGAAAGAAAAAAAAAAAAAGAAAATTACGATATAACATAACCTGGCGCAACCATAAAAGTGGTACCTTCTAACCGGATATTTTCAGTAGCTATTTCCTTGTTAGAATACTTCTATAGGCTCTAATAAGTGAAATAATATTCATTGCGAATATCCTAATACCTAATTTTAATTGTTAAATGTAGGAATTCGACAATTGCGTCATCAGTTCCTTTGTCTAAATACTGGCATAAAACGCATATTTGCATTTAGCTAGCGATTTCCCCAGTTAGGCAAACTAATTATCTACACGTATTTATGTATTTTTTGATAAATATTTGTGTATTTAAGTATAAATTAACAATTTAAAATATTATAAAACCATTCACTTTAATTCATATTACCCTCTTCTTAAAAAAGTTCGTAGTATCTTATATTCTACGACATAAGTTCGAGATTCGTTTGTATGGGACTCGAACACTGATAAATTCAATCGCTTCATAACTCGTTGAATCTATTCACCGGGCCGATATAACCCGACCGCGTGTGATTGTTCGCTCGCGTAGTCACTCGCCGTTCATATAACATACCTACTTAATTTATCCGTATATATTGTTTGGCTAACAGCGGCTAAATATTACATTGTTGTAACTTATAACATTTATTTACGTATCTTACATTATTTATACTATAACCCTTTTAATTGTTGATTAACTTTATTCAAAATGCCGCCTAAGAATGATCCTAAAGCTAGTGACATTCAAGATCCCAAGTTGTCTATATTACTTGCAAAACGTGAAGCTATATTTGGAATTATGCAAAATGTATACGATTTGTCACGTGACCATGACGTTTATACGAGTGCGGACAAAAGGGAACATTTTCTTGATGAATCCTCACAGATTGATTCATTGCGTGAGAAATACGAGTCAATTGTTGATGACTATAATTCTCGATTATTGAGTTTGGATGCCGATGCAAAACCTGATTACAACTGTCTGTACGCGTTTGAGACTTTATATAGTAGGGTGAAAAGAGTTTATGCGAAATGTTCAACTTCTGATTCATCACAAAATCAAAGCGCTAGCCCCGCGCTGCAAAAATGTAAGCCTAAATTAGCCCCTATATCAATTTTAGATTTTGACGGGGATATAAAATCCTTTCAGATGTTCTATACGACTTTTAAATCGGTAGTTGACGATAATCAGTTGTTATCAGACGCCGAGAAACTATTTTATCTATTACCGAAACTAAAAGGGAAGGCAAAGGCTGCAATCGCAGGGATTTCGCCATGTGCTGAAAATTATCAGCTGATTTTACAAACACTTGTCAATCGTTTTGATGACAAACGGATGTTGGCTTTCGCATATCTAAACGAATTATTTCGTTATAAAGGTTTCCAATCTCCCTCCGCGACTAATTTCGAATCTTTTATAGACCAGTTTGCTGGCGCTGTAAGCGCTTTAAAAAATCTTAAATTAGAGAATTTAGCTGATCTAATTATATTACATATAGCTACACAAAAGATAGACTCGGAAACTGTACGCGCTTTCGAAATTGATTGCGGAAAGAAAATACCTAACTTCGACGAGTTTGTGGAATTTATCACAACTCGCGCTAAGGTATTTGAGCGTACTAGTACGAACGTCACTAATACTTCAAATTCACGTCAAAATAAAAATATTAAACAGCCAAACAACGGAACTTCTGGCAGTGCGCCGAAGTATCAGGCTTATATGAGCACAGTCAATAAGCCTACTTCTTCTAAATGTCTGTGCAAAAATAGTTCACATACACATCTTTATATGTGTGCTGATTTTAATAAATTATTAACTCCTCAGGAACGTTTTCAATGTGTCAAAGAGAAGAATGCCTGTGTCAACTGCTTATCCATTGGGGTGCATAAAACCTCTCGGTGTCCTCTTCCTCCCCAGTGTTCTTGCAACTTAAGGCATAACTCAAAATTGCACTTTAACCAGAGTGAGGAACAGGCCCACGCGTCTCAGTCACATACAGAAGCGTCGTCTCAGCAAATACCTAAACCTGCTGTTACTGCATCGCCGCCCGTAGCGAGCGAACGTGTAGACGTAGCATTATGTACTACAAACGCATACTCGTCCACTAGCGCCGCGCAGATATACAATAGCAATTGCGCAGGCGACAGTCGATCTACTGTCTTATTAGCGACTGCGCAGGTTTTTGCATACGATGCTTGTGGTACGCGACAAATCATTCGCATCTTACTTGACAGTGCGTCTCAGGCAGACTTCATCTCGAGGAAATGTGCCGACCGTTTAGGCTTAAAAATCAATAACACAGAACGTACTATCGTGAAGGGGTTCGGTGGGATTGAAAAAGCTGTACAATCTAACACGGTTGACTTAAAAATTTATTCACGTTTTAATGATAACATAAACTTTAATATTTCGCCACTTATTGTTGACAAAGTGACGGATAAATTACCTACAGCTGTGGTAGATACGTCTGTCCTATCGCAATTGAACGGTATTCAACTTGCTGATGAAAGTTTCGGTGTACCTGATGAGATCGATGCACTGATAGGAGCTTCCCTATTCCCGCATTTGCTTCTCCCCGACGACATTCATACGTCACGTCGCGAGCCGTCGGTACCTATGAGACTGAATTCAGTCTTTGGTGTCGTGCTAATAGGCAAAGCGCCTACGATACCAATTATAAATACTCATTCGGCCTTGACATGTTGTTTCGTTCAAGAGCCTGCTATTGACTCCTTAGTCAAGCGCTTCTGGGAACTCGAAGAGCTGCCCTCCGCTTCTGTTCAACATCCTGATGATGAGGAATGTGAAGCCTTCTATACCACGGTCCGTGATCCTGTTACTGGCAGATACTTTGTCGGCCTGCCATTTAAAGGAAATTCTATGGACGTAGCTAAAAAACGTTACGCATGCCTTGAAAGAAAGCCTCGAGCTTCTCCAAAATTAAGGTCTGCATATAACGACGTTATAAAAGGTTATCTCGCGAAAGAGAATATTTCTCCCGCGCCTAATTATAATTGTCTAGACCTAAAATTGAGATTCGTGGATGATTCATGCCGCACCAACCCAGGAAAGGCATTAAACCATCTGCTATACTCTGGGAAAAATTTAAAAGGTCCGTTTAAAATAATTATAAATTTCCGCCTGTACACTATAGCACTGACATCTTATTGCCGCGACCAGTTTCTTCAAATCATAATGCGCGAAGCTGATCATCGCTATCAATGCTTTTTATATCGGTTCAATCTTCAAGACCCTTTCGTAATGTATCTGCTCAATCGAGTCTGCTTTGGCCTCACTTTGAGTCCATTCCATGCATTGCGCACGGTAAGACAACTCGTAGAAAAAAGCGCTAAATATCCACAAGCGAGTAGCATTGTGCTGCCTGCGCTTCATATAGATGACATTGCTTTCTCGCTTCCTGACGAAAAAGAAGCAATTATTACGTCGCAACAGATGATTGACCTCTTCAAAGGTGTACAGTGGGAATTGGTAAAACGGAATAATAATTTTCGCAAAGATTTAGATAGCCTTCCTGCGTCACACAAACTTCCTACTGAAGTAGAGTTTGTTATAGCCACGAACCATAAGATATTTGGTTTACATTGGTCCACTAAAAAAGACTTATTCTTTTTAAAAATTTCTGTGCCTCAAGATACGACGTGCAGTATACGCTTAATCTTATTGACGGTGGCACGTCTCCGGCACTTAATCAGATTCGTTTCGCCGACAATTGTTTATACCAAAATATTCATTAAAATGCTTTGGCAATTAAATCAAGATTGGGATACTGTAGCTCCACCACATATAATTAAAAAGCGGAAGCAACTCTGCGATGAGCTACCAGCTTTAAGATTGCTTCGCACAGTTCGTGACAATTACGATGAGCGCATCCCAATCAAGGCGAAATATGCATATCTCGGTTCCAAAAATGCTTTATATTGGGTAAAAGGCTCACCGCATAGATGGCAAACTTTTGTAGCGGATCGAGTTATTCAAATAACAGAGAACATCTCCCCTGATAATTTATATTACTCCCCAGGCATTGAGAACTCTGCTGATATTAAATCCAGAGTTATCATAGCTGAAAAATTTAGTTCACGCCCCCTGTGGCGTCTCCGCCCACCGTGGGCTTCTTTACCCACATCTCAGTGGCCTATCAAAACTCTAATTAGAGAGTCTATTAAAGACATATCTGATCAAAACATTTTGGCTCATACTGTTCAAACGCCCGTAGAGCAGTGTACTCTACATGAACTTGTTCTTCGTACTTCTTTAATAAACAAACTTCTATGTTTGATCCTATATATTTGCAGATTCGCAATTTTATTGCTCTATCGCAATATTTTAATATTAATTGCTCCTGATTTAAAATTTGTAGAGTTTTCAGCTCTTAAGCCAAGTCAAATCCTGCAGACAGGGCCTTTACTTTCCCTTTCTGCGACTGAAGTCAGTTTAGACAAAGTCAACTTACTTGGCACGCATTCGCTAATGGATGAAATAGTTAAACCTTTGGCAAACGTAGAGAATATGCATCTTCCGAAAGATAGCATTATCCGAGTAGCAACTGTAAGGATTTCAGGGAAAACTTACCTGCGTCCTGTTACTCGTTTATGTCCACTTTCGACTCAATAAATTATAAATATAGCTTCATAGTTTAACATAAATTTATACTATAATATATCTTATCCATACATATTATTATATTTTTCATATTTTGTATAATATTACTAACACTTATACGTATTGCGCGACTTCCTTTATGTAGAGACGTCTCTACTCTCTACCCTATGGGATTTTTTCTTAAAGGTACCCTTTAAGGGCGGGTGGAAATGGTTCCGCCAGATTAATTATTATCTGTCGTAAAAATGTAAATTATATTATTTTGGTGCAATCCCCTGTCCTTGTCTCCCAAACCTTAGAAAAGTACCTGCGCGAGCGAGACGTCACGTAAAAATGTGAAGTGAAGTGAGGACAATTAGTTGGCAATCGAACACTGCGCGCATCGCATATCGTCCTTGCGAATAATGTGAATTCAAACATATTAACGGTTGAGTGACTTTAAATAAAAGACTTAAAATAACGTAAAATCGAGATATCTCATAATATATACATAAACTATGCCATAACGGGACATTTGCACACAATAAATTTACAGTGAAGTGTTTTATGTGTTGTGTCGACAGAAGAACAGCTGAGGTGTCCGGGAAAACGTGAGTAGGTACTTTCCTATTTTCTACTCAATTCCTTCCCCTTTTGTTAGATAGCACCAATTATTAGCTTCTTTATAATATAACCTAAAGAGATACAGTCCACGAAAGAAAAAGAAATAACTATAACATAGCTTAACCTGGCGCAACCATAAAGAAAATTTCATAACAATCGGTCGAACCGTTTCGGAAGAGTTTGGTAACAAAAATTGGCACGAGAATTTCTTATATTACTAGCTGACCCGGCAAACGTTGTTTTACCATTAGGTATATAGATAACAACCTGCTCCCAGACCTAGCAATCATACACTGAAAATTCTATAACAATCAGTCAAGCCGTTTCGGAGGAGTTTGGTAACAAATAATGGCGAGAGGGTTAATAGGTAACACGTGGTTCAATAAGTCCCGAGACTAAGTACTAAAAAAAGGTCTTTTTTATAAAATTAATTTTTATTCATCAACATAGTCTCCTCCAAGAGCGATACAGTCCCTCCAACGCTTTTCTAACTTTTCTATCTCATGTGTGTAGAACGATTTGTCTTTGGCTTCAAAATAAGCTTCCGTTTCTGCGATAACTTCACTATTTGAGTCAAATTTCTTACCCTGAAGCATTTTTTTGAGGTCTGCAAACAGCCAGTAATCGCTGGGGGCCAAGTCTGGCGATTAAGGGGGATGAGGAAGCAATTCGAAGCCCAATTCGTTAATTTTGGCCACCGTTCTCACGGACTTGTGACAAGGCGCGTTGTCCTGGTGGAACACCACTTTCTTTATGTTACTGTTAGGCCGTTTATCCGCAATTTCGTACTTCAATCGCTCCAATAAGCACATGTAATAGTCACTATGTATATTTTGCCCCTTTTCAAGGTAGTCGATGAAAAGTATTCCATGCGCATTCCAAAATATAGACGCCATAACCTTACCAGCCGATTTCTGAGTCTTTGGACGCTTCGGGCGGCTTTCACCAGCCGCTTTCCACTCCGCTGCCTGCCGATTGGATTCCGGAGTGAAATGGTGTATCCAGGTTTCATCCATTGTTACATACCGACGTAAAAAATCCTTTTTATTATGATTCATCAACGCCAAACATCGCTCTGAATCATTGATACGTTGTTCCTTTTGATCAGTTGTAAGCAAACGCGGCACCCACTTAGAAAAAAGCTTTTTCATGGCCAAATTTTTATGTAAAATAGTGAAAACACTACCAGCTGAAATCTTCACTATCTCGGCTATCTCCCGCACTTTTACCTTCCGATCTTCCAATACGATTTTGAGGACTTGGTTAATATTTTGTTGAGTCACTGCTTCATTTGGACGACTTGAGCGTTCCCTATCATTGGTGTACATGTGACCGCGTTTGAAGTCGGCATACCACCGACAAATGGTTGCTTTAGAGGGAGCTGATCCTGCATAACATTTTATAAGCCATTGCTGTACTTCAACGCTATTTTTTCCCATTAAAAACAATGTTTTATCAACACGCAAAACTCGTTTTTTTCCATTGTATCGAAATTACAACCGTAGCGTCACTTAAATGTTTCAAAATCAATAATTTTATTGTTCCATTTTTTAAAATTTGACACATTCTTGTATTGATAGCCAGTACTTTTTAAAAATCAAAAGAGTTTTTAATATATGCGCCATTTCCAGGTTAGTCTCGAGACTTATTGAACGATCTAGTATGAAAAATAGCTTATGTCCTAGCAGGACCGTTTAATTTGTTTTGCTTTAACCCGCTATTAGAAAAGGACGAACGAACGAACCACTTTTTTCAAGAACTTCATCCATCTGGTTTCTTAAGTCACATTTTTTTTCTCACTTAGGGACATAAAAAATAGATAACAACCGGCAAAGAAAAGCGAGAGAATTTTATATATTAGATATTATAAAGATTTCAAACCACCAATATCCATTATAATTTATTATTATGAAGCCGTACATACTTCATTCTGTTTAGAAAAAAGTATACCCTATTAAACTTAAGCGGCGGAAATTATTCTCAAACGCAAAGAAGTCGTAAAAATATGAATAAAAGGCGTCAGTGAATTCGTTATAAGTACGTAAGCCCCTAAACGTACTCGACGCGCAATTGAGGTCGTGAAAAAGTAAAATAAAAAAAGGAAAAATGTGTTAAGTATCGTTTGAATATTAAAATACCTCTACATAGTTTTAAAGAAACTTTATTATATTTGTGATGTTTTTTAAAATCTAAAATAAAAGATAAATAAAACATTTTTAAAGCATCATTTAAAAGCACGTCAACTAACGGCATACACTTTTACTCTTTTACTAATTTCTCTGTGTGATAATTCATTAAAATCATGTAAGTTGATAATATCTTAAAGCTTGAAATTAGATTATGTTAGGCTTAAGGAGATTTATTGAATTCATTCTTGTCTTTCTCACTCTCACGGATACGTTGGAGGTAAGAAAAACGTAGCTAGTTTTCAAAAATTTGTTTCTAAGCGTTTTTGGATATTATTATTACTTTAAAATAAAAATTACAATAACATCCAATGTAGTTTCCGATAAAAACTAGAAATACTGAAATTTTGGAGCATCTTTTGGGAGAACTTTCTATCGAGAAAATTTTATCCAGTCGTGTTTCTGCTTCTAAGCGATTTTAGATTAAAGACCCAAAATACATGACGTGTAAATTTCAAAGTAATTGTCTTTATAGGTTTTGCATAAAACTTCATTCAAAATCGCTTAATTATGGCTTCTACGCCGTTAAGCTAAATGAAAATGTATTGTCATTCTGCATGAAGTGAACATAGAAACTTAGTTAAACCATCATTTTTTACCAACAGAAAAAACTAAAGGTTCTATATGACCTTTAATTTTTTCCAGATACAACTCTGTGAAGTTCTGTTTTTTCAGTTTTTAATCGACTTCAAAAAAAGGAGGAAGTTCTCAATTCGTCGGAATCTTTTTTTTGTGTATGTTCCCCGATACTCGAAGATGCGTGGACCAATTTAGAAAATATTTTTTTTGTTTGAATGGGTATACTGCACAAATGGTCCCATAGTCATCAAGTCTGGTTCTGATAATGGGATCCTGGAGATATCGACTGAGCTCATCAAATTTTATAAGCACACTTGAAGCGATTTGGGTATTTTTTATAGTTACTATTGCATTTGCTTGCAGTCATCAAGTAATGACTGTATTCATCAAGTCAGGATCTGATGATGGAATCTTGGAGAAATTGAGGGAACTCTTCAGATTTTAGAAGCATACTACTAGACTTCGAATTGGTGTACATTATAAATTATTTCACTCTTTGTAGTGGCATTTAAAGTTTAAATTTTATCTTAAATATTTCAAAAACTATGAAATTTAGCAAGAAAGTGTCAAGGACAAAAGTAATTTACGTTAAATCAACGCACGTGTGCTGCGCTGCCCGTGCGTTGTGTATTTACACAAGCAAATCATCTTTCCATCCTGAGCTTCCATCCAACGATAGACATCGTGACTGCTCTCAGACTACATTAATGCTATAAGGAATTATTTCTTTAGTGATGCTAATAATATGGTCTCCATTTCATTCCCATTTTCAGCCAAATCGCCAAAATGTCTAGAATGCCATTTCTTAATCCCTTGTCTGATGGTCCGGATGCAATACCGGAAACGTTGCTGAGTCCAAGGCGCCTGTTTTATTGCGCCATACAAAACTACACGTATACTTTGTCCATTTGTTTATTTTACCAGAGAGATACCACTTTACGTTTGTCTCTCTATGTTCTCTCGCTATTGACATCTATCTCATAAGTCAAAACGAACGGACAGTGTTTATTTGCGGAGGTTATACATTTCTTATACATATTTTTTGTATCTAGTTTTTGTATCTAGTTTACAAACTATAACTAACTAACTATAAATCCTTTATTTTTAACCGACTTCAAAAAAAGAAGGAGGTTCTGTATTCGACCAGTATGTTTGTTGTATGTATGTATGTATGTATGTTTGTCCGCGATTATTTCGCTTTGGGCGTTGGCCGATTTTGATGCGGTTTTCAGAAAAGT
Organism: Coenonympha arcania; assembly: GCA_036785405.1. NCBI lineage: Eukaryota > Metazoa > Arthropoda > Insecta > Lepidoptera > Nymphalidae > Coenonympha > Coenonympha arcania. Next base: position 14,345,483 of record CM072082.1, read on the forward strand.
ATTTGTTACATTCTGGAGAAGGTTTTAGTATATTAACCGACTTGAAAAAATAAGAGTTTCTTAGTTTAATCGATATTTTTGTATTTAAATTTGTCCACGATTATCTCGAGATCGGTGATACCGATTTTGACGGTTCTTTTTTTTTGATGAAATAAACTAGATAACTAGGATATGGAAGCAAAAACGTTGTTTGCACAAGGAAAATTTTATTGAAAGTAACATGACATAAGTCATTATTAAAAACACTCATTCGAATATCAATTAAAGAATGTCGTAAACTAAAAAGTTTCCACACTTCCCCTCAAACAACATCCATCATCAGATATCCTCACATCACACCACACCACACACACCCAAACTCAGATCGCGCACACATTTGGTAAATGCCACACGACCTAGTGGTTTTGTCAACACATCTGCTGGATTATCCTGCGTACACACATAGTCCAGACGTACAACATTTTTAGCAATGCAATCTCTAACATAGTGAGCCCTTATGTCTATATGTTTCGTCCTTCTAACCGCAGCCGCAATATCCGGGCGTGTGTTACAGACCAAATAGTTCAGCGACCCTATGAGCGCCTGATAACGACGATAGTCTTGGCAGGACAAGATCTTACCTCCTTCCCCTTCCGCCAAGGCTTTATAGAAATCCATTTCCATCGGAGTTTTCACTGGTTTGCAATCGCTCATACCATATTCATCCAAGATCTTCGAAATAAGCCTCTCTTGATTCAAATATATTCCGGTATCCGTCCGAGACAAAAGCATCCCCAAAACTTGTCTAGCTTCCCCTAAATCCTTCATCGTGAAATGCTTACGAAGATTGTTAAACTTCCAACACTTCCTTTTGCGCTCTGTCTTTGTAAAATAATAAAAAAATCATCAACGTACAAAGCGATATAAAAATTATTATTTTTGTAAAGACAGCTATCAAAGTCACAGCGCTTGAAGTTCAAAGACAGTAACACTTCATTCACTTTCAACCCGGTCTCAACCTCTACAGATGCTAGAAAAACTTTAAAATGATCCAAAACCTGATCTTTTATTTAAGGAAATGCAAAAGTTTTACGTGTAAAGTCATCTAAAATTACTAGCATGTACCGAGATCTACCGTACGACGGTTCAGACCACAGATATCTGCGTGAACCAGTTGCAGTCTCTCAATTGCCTTCTTAGCCTCACCAACTGGAAAAAGGTAAACGATGTGCCTTCCCTTAATACGAGCGACACAAGGCTCCATTACGCTCTTTCCAAAATCCACACCCGGAAGCTTACGTAAATCTCGCTCATTTACGTGTCCAAGCCGCCGGTGCCACAACATCAAAGGATTACCTGCTTTCACTGACGCCAACGCAGCCCCATCTACAACCGCCTGACAACCTTCAAGCTTGTAGATACCAGAGACTTCACTTGCGATAGCCAGAAGCTTTCCATTGAAATGGCCTGGAACCAAATGGTGAATTAGCTTGCAACCATCCCTGTCAAAAATCACCTTCCATCCTCTCTCTACTAACTGTGAAACTGATAACAGATTAACACGCAAACCAGGTACATACATGACATCCCTCCCGGCAAGCATTCTACCTTTCATACTCACCATGATGTCACCCTTACCCGCGCATTCTATCTTATCATTATTCGCACATGTCACGTTACTCATACTGACATTCATAACCAAATCTTTAAACCAATGTTTCTGGAAAGACATATGTGAAGATGCCCCGCTGTCGATGTACCACTCCGTCGGATTGAAGGAGTCCCCGGCACTTGATGAAGACAGGCTCACGACGTCTTTCATTTTGGAGGTCGAATCAGCTGCTTTCCTTCCTTCAGGACAGTCCGGCTTCTTATGCCCATGCTTTCCACATCTATAGCATTTCACTTTGGTCATATTCTTGTCTTTGTTCCCATTCCGTTTCCGACTCTTACTCACTGCCAATGCCGAGTCCGTTGAAGACGATGTACTGCAACCTTGACGTGAATCCTCCTGTAGTAACTTCTGTCGTACGTTCTCTGAAGTCAACTTCATCCCAGAGTGTTCCAGTGCCATACTCTTCAGGTAGTCCTCTCAGTAACACAACAGCTACAAGATCATCGTCAAATCCGGTGGCAATATCCTTCAACTTTTGAGATAGAGACATAATTGCAGAAACATAATCATGCATCGACGAGTGTCTCTCTAGCTTCTCATTCAGCAACGCGTTCATGAGGGTAATCCTGCGATTGACACCTTTATCCTCAAACGCTTTCGCTAAGCTATCCCAAGCATCTTTGGCATACTTTGAATCCTGTACATACGCATAGAGTGAAGTATCCACATGCAGACAGATCAAAACCAGTGCATCTTGGTCCTTCTCGATGGCGGTGGAGTCTTTGGAATCCGGGTACTTTGATGTATACGTGAACAACTTTTCTCGTATCAGAATCATTTTAATTGCGAATTTCCACGTAGAGTAGTCATCTAGGCCGCAGAGGTTTTTAATGGCGACTTTCGTGGATAGGGCCATAACCTTTTGATGAAATAAACTAGATAACTAGGATATGGAAGCAAAAACGTTGTTTGCACAAGGAAAATTTTATTGAAAGTAACATGACATAAGTCATTATTAAAAACACTCATTCGAATATCAATTAAAGAATGTCGTAAACTAAAAAGTTTCCACATTTTTTTGTTAGGTAGGCCATACATAATAGGTAGTCTCATTTCAATTTCATTGAGATGTAATGAATATCTTCGGAGATGGAGAGCGAAACTCCTCAACGGAAAAGAGTAAATCGCTTGCGATCAGTATAATGGTTTACAGTGTAGATTTTAACTGACTTTAAAGAAGAAGGAGATTCTCAAGTTGACAATAATATGTTATAACTGACTTCAAAACAAGAGGTTCTCAGTTTAATCCCTATGTTGGTATTTAGGCTTGGCCTCGATTATATCGGCTGAACCGATCTATTTGATCTATCGAGAAAGATAACATTCCTCATCCTCGTCATTAGGCATAGGTATGTTTTTTTAGTGATAAGTTTTAGGCTAGTACTAAGCCTAAGATTATCACTTAAAATCCTACCACTAAAACAAATTGATAAGGTTGTAATTAGCCAAAACCTAAGATAGATGAAGTACCTACTTATCACTAAAAAGTATGAAATAAAAAAGTAAAAAAAAAATCCCAATCAAAACACATGATATTTCAATTTCTTTTTTTAAAAAAGGGAACCGCCTTCAAAAAACAAACCCACTGAACAGCACAAAATAATATTTTTCTAATAAATCAGGGTAGATATATACCTAACTATTTAGTTTTTGAAGTCGGTGCCATACCCAACATTTTAGTTTAGTTTGAATTTGTATGGTTTGGTTGTCAGCATGCTCAAAATGATTTGCAACAACGAATTTGGCACCGACTTCAAAAACTAAATAGTTAGGTATATACCCTGATTTATTAGAAAAATATTATTTTGTGCTTTTCAGTGGGTTTGTTTTTTGAAGGCGGTTCCCTTTTTTAAAAAAAGAAATTGAAATATCATGTGTTTTGATTGCGATTTTTTACCATCAAATTTTTACAATGATATACGCTTGATCTTTTACATTTAGTAGGTGCTCATTGTATAACTTAAAATCATGAAGTATACTATTTGCAAGTTGGTTTGCAGAGAGTGAACGAGTCTCCTTGTAACTATGCATAATGAGTAGGTAAAATAAATATATATAGGGTAGAAAAAACAAACGAGACATGAAGGGGAGTAGAACATTTAATGTCGAAGCGTATTTCAAATTTTATTTGTTGTTTAGTTTGTCGTGAAATCGAATTTGACGACCGAATGGCGTATTGGTAGCGAACCTGCCGTCTGCATTGGAGGTCGTGGGCTCGATTCCCACTACCTGGTAAAGGTTTGTGTGATGATCATGAAAGTTTTCCAGTGTCTGGGTGTTTTTCAATAAATTATATTTGTGTATATTAGTATATATGTATATTTATCAGTTATCTAATACCCATAACACAAGCCATCCCTTAATTTTTAGACTAGATATCGGTGTGTGTTATTTTCTGATCAAAAAAACCTTCATAAAACCTCTGCGTACGGAATTAAGTATAAATAATTTTAACTAATTTAAAAGTTAGACATGCAAAAATGCAAAAAAAAAAAATATCGACAGGGCCGACGTTAGCTAAGTATGAAATCCCTCGAATAATTACAGATTTTAAAATACAATAGAAGTAGTAGAGTACAATAGAAATAAAAATAAGTCTATGTGTTTATCCAGGGAATCTATCTCCATGCCAAACAGGTAGATATAAGTCAAATCTGTTTAGTAGATGCGGCGCGAAGATGTAAGAAACATACATACTTACACACTTCCGTCGCGAACTTTCACCTTTAAATAATGTTTGTGCATCCAAAATATATGAGTATAGTATAATATGTAGGTTTATTCTATGTACATAAAAAATTAGCTAAAATTTGTATTAGGTATAAGTAGTATTTTTAGTATGAGTTCTATTCATAGTAGGTAAGTATTGTAGTTTTAGTTAGTACTAGCTTTTGCGCGCGGCTTTGCCCGCGGTAATTTCGATTTTTCACAAACCCAGAGATTCAGATTTTTCAAAAACCTAAATTTCCTTATCAACCTTAGCCTTTATAATACTTACTTTCTAGAAAATAGCTTATGTGGTAATTATGGGATATCGTCTATCTCCATTCCAAATTTCAGCCAATCATTCCGGGACAAAAAGTAGCCTTTGTATTAATCCAAGTAACAATCTTAAATTTCCAGCCAAATCTGTTCAGTAGTTATGGCGTGGAGGAGTAGTACTTCCCTCGCGTGAACTTCGTTTTTACACAAATTTTGCGGTAAACACGGATTTTCCAGAATAAAAGATAAGCTGTATAATAATCCAGGATATCGTCTATCTTCTCTCCATATTACTAAATCATTTCTGTAGTTACAGCATAAAGGTATTTCTATTGCGAAAATTACGGTTTTTTACATATTTCTCGGAATCTATGGATATATCAATGGTCAAGTAAAAATGCACAATATAAAGTACGACACACACTTGGTCAATACAAGAATAACGCTATCAAAAACTACAAATGTTACCATTTTGAACGCATTGATCGACTGTTTATAATTCCAAATTAATTCCAAACATATGACTTATATATATTTTTGTAATCTCCTTGTAATTCCCTTCATTTTGATACCCTACTCGATAGGTTTGGTTAAAATTATTTTAAAAATGACTGACAATTTTAGGCCCAAAATCCGCCATTTTGTTTTTTATTTTCAAAAACCTATCTAAGAACACTTGGGTTAATGAGACGAATCTAACGATACCATTAACGTCAAAATCCATGCAGCCGTTTGGAAGATACGTGGTCATAAAGAAATTTACATACATACATACATACAAGATACGCGCGAAAAACATTATATTTTTGTAATCTCCTTGTAATTCCCTTCATTTTGATACCCTACTCGATAGGTTTGGTTAAAATTATTTTAAAAATGACTGACAATTTTAGGCCCAAAATCCGCCATTTTGTTTTTTATTTTCAAAAACCTATCTAAGAACACTTGGGTTAATGAGACGAATCTAACGATACCATTAACGTCAAAATCCATGCAGCCGTTTGGAAGATACGTGGTCATAAAGAAATTTACATACATACATACATACATACAAGATACGCGCGAAAAACATAACCCTTCTTGCAGTCGGGTAAAAAGTAGTCAACCGATTTCGATAAAAATTTTATGGGACCAATTCGACACTAGTTCCTATCGATCTAATGTAGAACCATGAAAATCAGTTTCGCATTATCGGAGAAATTCGTGAACATACATACATAAAAAAAAATAAAAAAAACATACAGGCCGAATTGATAACCTCCTCCTTCTTTTGTTTTTCGAAGTCGGTTAAAAAGGGCGTCACCTGTGTATATTCTACAACAGATTTTTATTTGTTCTCATGCGTCATAGGTTTTTATTTATCGTGCAGAATGGTTAATGTATATTTTACAGAAACAGAAAGCAACAGTTAAACTATTATAGCTCTCGATTTAAAATAAATCTACAAACAAAGTTAGTTTTGTGGTTCGTTAATTTTTAGCGTTTTATAACCCTGGTTTTACCTCCTCTGTACTACGGAACCCTCGAATATTTTTGTAATCTCCTTGTAATTCCCTTCATTTTGATACCCTACTCGATAGGTTTGGTTAAAATTATTTTAAAAATGACTGACAATTTTAGGCCCAAAATCCGCCATTTTGTTTTTTATTTTCAAAAACCTATCTAAGAACACTTGGGTTAATGAGACGAATCTAACGATACCATTAACGTCAAAATCCATGCAGCCGTTTGGAAGATACGTGGTCATAAAGAAATTTACATACATACATACATACATACAAGATACGCGCGAAAAACATAACCCTTCTTGCAGTCGGGTAAAAAGTAGTCAACCGATTTCGATAAAAATTTTATGGGACCAATTCGACACTAGTTCCTATCGATCTAATGTAGAACCATGAAAATCAGTTTCGCATTATCGGAGAAATTCGTGAACATACATACATAAAAAAAAATAAAAAAAACATACAGGCCGAATTGATAACCTCCTCCTTCTTTTGTTTTTCGAAGTCGGTTAAAAAGGGCGTCACCTGTGTATATTCTACAACAGATTTTTATTTGTTCTCATGCGTCATAGGTTTTTATTTATCGTGCAGAATGGTTAATGTATATTTTACAGAAACAGAAAGCAACAGTTAAACTATTATAGCTCTCGATTTAAAATAAATCTACAAACAAAGTTAGTTTTGTGGTTCGTTAATTTTTAGCGTTTTATAACCCTGGTTTTACCTCCTCTGTACTACGGAACCCTCGATGCGAGAGTCCGACTCGCTTTTGTTCATCAATCGGATTAGGTACTGCGAAAAAGTTGAATTACCTACTGTATAACTAGGAGAGCCCACGGTGCTCAATCGGTAGCTAGGTACTAGGTCGTGAGGACCTATTGCATTGCAAATATTAGATGCATGAAATGAACAAGAGGTTATATGAAGTTTGCTATTTCAGTGGTGGGGGAAGCCAATAGTGGTTTTTAAAAGATTAAAAAAAAAATGTCCTTGAAATATACTCGAGCGCATCAGATTTTTATACAGATGCTTCTTCTTGATATGCTTGTCGCCCTGACCCATAATCAGACAAATGACAAGGAAATTAAAAATAAAATTTTGTAACCGGCAGATTAATAACACTCCTCCCATAATCTGACAATTATTGTTAGAGTATGGGGTCAGGACGACAAGCACATCAAGACAAAGCGTCTGTATAAAAATCTGCTGCGCACGGGAAAAAAGTCACGATTATTTTTTCATCCGCCACCACTGAAATAGCATATATATCTGCCACGCCCTGACAGAGCATTTTGACTGTATATATGGATTATGTAGTCACGTATGCAAAGAAATAAAGAAATATCTTAATACTAGCAAACGCCCGCGGCTTCGCTCACGTTGAACTTCTGCTTTACTCCCTCAGGCGTTACCAAAATTCTTGTATTAACCATTGTTATGCCATTTAATTTAATTTTGATCACTAAATATTTCCTTATGCTTGCTGGTTATAGTTATATATTGATTTTGAAAAAATCGATCGTCACATAAAAGCTCAATATGGTGGCCATTTTTTATTGTGGCCACAAATTCCTTCTCTATGCTTGCTGCGATAGTCAGATATCGATTTTTAAAGCAATCGGGCCAGTAACAAAAAAAGTTCAAAATGGCGGCCAAAAAGTTCATCATTTTTTAATTTTGACTACAAATTCCTTCTTTATGCTTGCTGCCATAGTCAGACGTCGATTTTCAAAGCAATCGGCCCAGTAACAAAAAAGTTCAAAATGGCGGCCAAAACGTTCATATATTTTTAATTTTGACCACAAATTCCTTCTCTATTCTTGCTGCCATAGTCAAACGTCGATTTTTAAAGCAATCGGCCCAGTAATAAAAAAGTTCAAAATGGCGGCCATTTTTTTATTTTGACCACAAATTCCTTCTCTATGCTTGCTGCAATAGTCAGACGTCGATTTTCAAAGCAATCAGCCCAGTAACAAAAAAGTTCAAAATGGCGGCTATAAAGTTCATCATTTTTTAATTTTGACCACAAATTCCTTCTCTATGCTTGCTGCCATAGTCAGACGTCGATTTTTAAAGCAATCGGCCCAGTAACAAAAAAGTTCAAAATGGCGGCCAAAACGTTCATATTTTTTTAATTTTGACCACAAATTCCTTCTCTATTCTTGCTGCCATAGTCAAACGTCGATTTTTAAAGCAATCGGCCCAATAATAATAGAGTTCAAAATGGCGGCCATTTTTTTATTTTGACCACAAATTCCTTCTCTATGCTTGCTGCCATAGTTAGACGTCGATTTTTAAAGCAATCGGCCCAGTAACAAAAAAGTTCAAAATGGCGGCCAAAACGTTCATATTTTTTTAATTTTGACCACAAATTCCTTCTCTATTCTTGCTGCCATAGTCAGACGTCGATTTTAAAAGCAATCGGCCCAGTAACAAAAAAGTTCAAAATGGCTGCCAAAAAGTTCATAATTTTTTTAAATTTTGACCACAAATTCCTTTTCTATGCTTGCTGCCATAGTCAGACGTCGATTTTCAAAGCAATCGCCCCAGTAACAAAAAAGTTCAAAATGGCGGCCAAAAAGTTCATCATTTTTTTAATTTTGACCACAAATTCCTCCTCTATGCTTGCTGCCATAGTCAAACGTCGATTTTTAAAGCAATCGGCCCAGTAACAAAAATGTTCAAAATGGCGGCCATTTTTTTATTTTGACCACAAATTCCTTCTCTATGCTTGCTGCCATAGTCAGATGTCGATTTTCAAAGCAATCGACCCAGTAAAAAAAAAGTTCAAAATGGCGGCCAAAAAGTTCATCATTTTTTTTATTTTGACCACTAATTCCTTCTCTATGCTTGCTGCCATAGTCAGACGTCGATTTTCAAAGCAATCGGCCCAGTAACAAAAAAGTTCGTAATTTTTCCTCCTCAAAATTTGAGTTCCAAATAATATGAATTCAATTATGTAATCTATAATTGAACACATAACTATTTTATGTTCCTTCGGAAATCGTAAATTTTGACTTAAGCATAATACTAACGCGTGAACCGTCTTAAGAGCGTTCATGCAAAACAGCGCGCCTCGCGTTTTGTACCATACTAAATTTGTATTCGTTGGCGCTGACGCAATGTAACATGACATTGTCACTCCGACAATGAGGCTTATTTGTTTTCATAGTATTTTCCACTACTTGTTATATTTCGGGGAAACCATCAAAATAAATTGTATTAAATTAAAAAGTCCCGACACATAGCTACCTCTTACCCGTTGGAATGCGTAGACAAGCATAGATGAAACCGAAGGATGTGCTCACTAATTTTTCGATCCAGGGAAGCTGGAATATGGGAAGTTAAGTCCTTGAAAGCAGTATACGTGCTGTGCGAGGCCGGTGGTGCCAAACTGGTGGTTTTCCACTGGTATATGGTGGGGTAATTAGGGAGTGTCATGCAAATGGTAAGCATTAGTTATTTTTTTTCTCTCTTGGTTATATCAGGGCTTCAGGTCGTAGCCAGCGTTTATGTACGGGTTTTTATTTTTCGTATTTCTCTCAAATTCTAGGTCGGGTTATTTTCTTTTGTCATGCGATCTCGGATGGGTTAACCCTATCTCGATAAACATCGACAGCCTTTCGGAAGAAGGCTAACAACATCGGGGGGCCTAGCAAGGTCTTGGTGGTATTCTATGGGAGACCTTCTGGCCGGGAGCAAGCGCCGGCGGTTTGAGCTGGCTGCAGCGGCGGCCGCTGAACTTCGCTTGGTGTGTCTTCGCGGAATGTTTCCCATAGGGTAGACATAATCGGAGGTACCTCATTTACTTTATTAATCCTGTAGGAAGCTCTCCAAAAATTCTGATACTGGATTGGATTGGATGGATTCTGGTCAAGGAACTAAACTTTAAATTACCTAAGCTTCAATGTACGATATACATATAGCCTATAATTATAATTAAGTGAACCTTACGGCTCCATCGACTGAGCGTATGTAATTTAGTTAAATCCTATACCTTTAAACGAGCAATTCTTGTATATATATATATTTCTATATAATCTGAATCTCGGAAACAGCTAGAACGATTTTCATGAAATTTAGTATACAGGGGGTTTTGGGGGCGATAAATCGATCTAGCTAGGATTCACTTTTAGAAAATGTCGAATTTACCAAAAAAAAAATATGAACCCTGCTGCCATCTATTGGCAACCGAGCAAAGCTCGGTCACCCAGATATTTTTAGTTAATAGTCATATCTTGTGTGCATTACCAAAAAAAAAATATGAACCCTGCTGCCATCTATTGGCAACCGAGCAAAGCTCGGTCACCCAGATATTTTTAGTTAATAGTCATATCTTGTGTGCATTGTTTTCTGAATTCCTATTATAGATATAATTTTACTTACTTTACTTTACTTAATTTCTGTGTTTCATTCCACTCCGATTCCACGTATAGGAAAAAATTCGTTGCGACGGGCATAAAACTCATTTATTTATTCATTAGCCGGAAAGATTCTAGTCAGGTTATTCACCCAGTTTTATACCCGTTACAGCAATTTTGCGCCGATAATGGTATTACAAAAAAATTTATAGTAAAATAAATATACAACTTATTAAAATAGTAAATAATCAGTGACATTGAATATTAATTGAATTAAATTACTATAATTCAGAAATAACAAAATATCTTGGATTTTATCCTAAAATAATACGTTTAATTTATTGAAAAATGCTAAAATTGACACTTTTCGGTTTATGGTTTTTGAATGAAAATCTAGGAAAATCGTGTTTTTTTTGAGACACTTTTTAGTAAATGTTATTAATTTTCTAAATATGTCATTGTTATAAATTTGTGTTATGGCAAATATCTTGCATCAAAATAGAGCTTCCACCGCTAAGTGGGTAATTAGCCTTTATCTTAAACTTTCTAATGAGAAAGTCATACACATATTTTCAAATATTTTTGAGACAAAAACTAGATTATGAAATGCCAAATAATATGATGGCAATTATCTAATCAAGAATTGAACACATGACACTCTTATGTTACGTCGAAAATTGACAATTTTGACTCAAGCATAATTCCAACGCATGAACGCTCTTAACGAGTAAAACCGCGCACATTTGCATGGGATAGCAATCATTACTTAAATCCACAATCCACACTTCCATTCGTACTACAAAAAAACAAATATTATTAAACGTGTACATTTGTGTAATATTAGGACAACAAAAAAACACCTTGAAATATGAACAATGCCAGTGATAATAAAGGACCCAGTAGGTACCTACTCGTAGTCGTACCTACTATGATTAAAACTAATTATGTTGTTAGGTAGTTAGTTACAATAAGTATCCTAAGTATTTATAGATATTTCAATCCACGAAGACGCGCCCCACTCTGCCAAATCGCTTATGTTTCATTCGATTCGCATAAAGTTTGACAGAGTGCAGGGGCGCTTCATCGTAGATTGAGATATCTACATAGCTATATAGCCCCAGAGAGAATTTCGGTATTTTTATGAAACCCTATTATTAATGTATGGTAAAATAAATCGATAGAAAAGTAATAACCTTTTTATGAATAAAATGAAGGAAAATAAATACGGCTTCAGGGCCGTAAACCTTCGTCATTCCACTTGACTTTGGATAACTATCAAAATGAAATCTTTGTCTGGTGCTACCAAGACTTCGGTCTTCTTGCTTCTAATTCGTAGGAAAGCTAAATCGTTGGTCGGGTCTAGATCTCTTACGACGGACTTTGCTTTGTCTACTAAGGCGCTCATGAGACCAGCGTACTGCACAGAAACTTGGTTCTCCAAAGTTGATTTTATGGGGATGCCCTCCCCGTTCACGACAATAACGCCGACTACGCCTTTATGCGTAGCGAGTTTGCGTACGGACTCCTCGGCTTCGTTTGCCATGTTCAATCTCTGTTGCTGGAAATTGAAAGGTTGCTAGGAACTGCTTACTAGAGGCTGGACAGAATTTTTCACCTTTGAATTAAATTTTCGTGGTTCAATATTTTGTTGTTTTGACGTTTGACATTTATAGACATCAAATCAAATCTGAGAATCAAATGTAGAATTGTCATCAAATGCAGCTGGAATTTTTGTAATAGCAACAAACAAAAGATGTCTGAAGCCTGAACGTGCTGAGGAACGTGCTCATACAATCCACGAGATCCACACGGACTATAGACACAGCCAGATCTTTACATTGTCGTAATCACAGATTAAATACATTTAAATAAGAAATATTTTTTTGTAAGAATTACAAAATTCTACAACCCATTTCATTACTCTACTAAGGTACTATTTCGTTTTTCTTCGACCAACAATATCTTTTTTACACAGAACTTTGGACTTACAGGATTTTTTAAATTAAGCTAAAACTGATAGTCCAAGATCCCAGGGCCGCCAGACGTTACGTATTTTCAGACGAACAAAATGTGCACGATTTAGTAGTGTTACTATGTACTAAGAGCGCAAGCCTACTTACTAGCCTGCTTAGTGGGCCAATTTTCAGGTATCAGGTGATCAAGGGACATAAAAACATTACTTACCTTACGTAAATTCTCCAAGCTGATTTTCACGTATATTTTAGGCAATACCCTCAAAAATAAGTCGCCAATACTCCCAGACACTTTCCGTGGGCCGTATTGCTTTACTGACGCTTTAAAGTTCACAAAATAATTACTTAACTTCACGTAAATTCTCATGCTCCATTTTTACATACAGTGTGAGTCTTCATAATGTGCACATATTGAAATGAGGGAAGCTATGCTTAATTTTATCGACGGAAAACGTATTAAAAAAAATCTAAAATTTTTTTTATATTTTTTTGGAATTTTTAAAAATTGCGTTCCCTACTGTGACTCTTGTGTAAACAAAACGGTGTAACTTTTAAACTAAATGGTCTATCACGATGAATCAAACTTATTAATGATTGGAAGTAATGGTCCGTTCTCATGAAATGAAAATTGTAGAAAAAAATTACCCTTAATGGAAAATACACGTGTTTTTAATAAAATTTCTGGTTTTTTTTTCACTAATTTTTACAATAATCGTAAAATTTCTCAATAAAATGTCCCTATTGTGTGCCTTTTTTATTACTTTAAATTATTCCCCATCGTATAAGCTACCTAATGGTAAAAATTGCATGCTTATAACTCAATTGTAACATTTCTTATCAAGTGTTAAAGAAAGGCCTAAGACACGGCTACGCACTAATTATTGAGATAGTAGATATCACGTAGAACCCTCCTTAGGAAAACAATAACTTGCGCGTTTGGAGTGCTATTTTTGAACAGTTAAAAAGAAATGTTATGATTAAGTTACAAACACACAATTTTCACCATTAGGTAGCTAATATGATGAGAAATAATTTAAAGTAATAAAAAAGGCACACAATGGGGGCATTTTATTGAGAAATTTTACGATTATTGTAAAAATTAGTGAAAAAGAACCAGAAATTTTATTAAAAACACGTGTATTTTCCATTGAGGGTAATTTTTTTCTACAATTTTCATTTCATGAGAACGGACCATTACTTCCAATCATTAATAAGTTTGATTCATCGTGATAGACCATTTAGTTTAAAAGTTACACCGTTTTGTTTACACAAGAGTCATAGTAGGGAACGCAATTTTTATAATTTCCAAAAAAATATAAAAAAAATTTTAGATTTTTTTTAATACGTTTTCCGTCGATAAAATTAAGCACAGTTTCCCTCATTTCAATATGTGCACATTATGAAGACTCACACTGTATGTAAAAATGGAGCATGAGAATTTACGTGAAGTTAAGTAATTATTTTGTGAACTTTAAAGCGTCTGTAAAGCAATACGGCCCACGGAAAGTGTCTGGGAGTATTGGCGACTTATTTTTGAGGGTATTGCCTAAAATATACGTGAAAATCAGCTTGGAGAATTTACGTAAGGCAAGTAATGTTTTTATGTCCCTTGATCACCTGATACCTGAAAATTGGCCCACTAAGCAGGCTAGTAAGTAGGCATGCGCTCTTAGTACATAGTAACACTACTCAATCGTGCACATTTTGTTCGTCAGAAAATACGTAACGTCTGGCGGCCCTGGGATCTTACTCTATGACGTAGAGGACTGAGATCTTGAAAGACTTATTTTATCGATAAAACTCATAAAATGACAGACTTTTATGCATACATTAATACTTATATTAAATTCCTAAGAGGGTTTAGTTATCACGAAATTAAAATTGAGTGCTAAAATAAAAGAATTTTATTTAGTAACATTTATTTTGGACTAGGCCTGCACTTAAGTTTAAAAATCATTTAAAATAATTATTAAATATCCTAATTATAAAAATTATACAAGAAAATAAATGAAGCAAAGCGAAATATAATTACAACCATGCTGCTATAGATTTTCTAAGTTTCATTTTTTACAATAATAATAATAGTAATAAGTAAGGAAAAACAATAATAATAGGATAGTAATAATAAGGATAAGAGCTCAAATGTCAGTGTCTATATTATATACAGGATTTTTCATGACAATCTATTTATAGTATGTAATATTAAGTAAGTGTGGCGCATTCGTACTTATTATAATCAATTTTACGGTAATTTTCTTTTGGCAGACCATGTTCTTCTGTTCAAATTATTGGCTCTTTAGTCTCTATGTACGCACAGAATAGATTTTTTGAAGATTATGTATCTCGTTTTCAATTTTTTATTCAATAACTTTAAATATGATATAAACCAATATTTATTCGATTAATGGACTAAAATAATTGTCTGATTGACTTCTAACTGTAGGGTCCAAGAAAATACGAATGCATCCTATTAATTATGTGTCATCTCTTTTAGCATAGTAAAAATAACTGTCAATTTCGTCGTTTCTCGCCATATTACTATTGGATATAATAATTAATCATTAAATAATAAATTAAGAGTTAAATTTAATTAATTTAAAATAATAATAATAATCATTACAATTATAATCATTACAATTATATCAATAATCATTAAAATAATAATCATTACAATTATAATAATAATAATCATTACAATTCATTTCTTACAATAATAATAATAATCGCTAGATGAGCCCTAAGTCTCCAAAAACATCCACGTCTTGTCTTGTGTGCGACACTCGTGCGACACATTGTCATCTTACGCACACAGCAGCAATCTGTCACACAATCGTCATTCCCCAAAAGAATTTTGTCAAACCGAAATAAAATACGGAGAGAGCTGATGAATGAGGATTTCGGAGACGGGTGAAGAGCGCAGCCGGGGTATTGAAGATAGGTGGGGGTGCTCGACCAAATGTCACTCGAAATATCATGCAATTGGCAGTGAGCTGAAAAAAAATTTTATTCCTAAAGGCCGCTATACGAATTTCGTCGATATCTCGGAAAGTATACAAGATGGAAGAACGGTTTCTTGACAAGATGTGATCAAGGTCTATTTGATGGACAGAAAAAAAAACAAAATGGCGGAATTTATATTTTCATAGAAAAATGTATGGCGAAAGTTGATGGTTGAAGTTGAAGAGACTAGGAAAGAATTAACGTACACAAGACAAAAACGTGGATGTTTTTGGAGGCTTAAGGTAAGCGTCCACTTATCGGCATCGCACGCATCGCATCATACTTAAATACATCATACATCGCTTGCCTTTAGGGCTCATCTAGTATTAAATTTTTTTCAATTATTTTTTTTTATATTGAAATTCAAATTTTCCACTTTTTTATTACTTCGTCCTTTTTATTATTATCCTTTTTGTCGCGAGCTCCGGAGCACAGAGGCCTCTGATCTGCAAATTGATAAGGTATATTAAATTCTCATATTATATCTTACATTATTGATTTTGAACATAGGGTCTAAGGGAAACTAAAGCAGCCATCCAACGTGATTTTTACACGACTGTCCAAAAAGAAGAGTGTATTGTTTTTAGGGTTCAAATAATATGTAATGTCAGTCTCTTTATTCCATTACTAGCATTGCCCGTGGACTCCGTTGCGCGTTTGAATAGTTATTTGTTATGCAAGGCCGCGGAATGGATTTTTGGGCCGAGTGTCAAATTTGAATGCTGAGCGGCGAAGGATTCTATTTCGAAGGATTCTAGAAGGACCCTGTGCGCAGCGAGGGGTTCAAAGAATAGAATCCTGAGCACAGCGAGGCATTCAAAGGACACGAGACCCAAAAAAAAACAATAGTTTTCATCTCACCACAGCGAGGAAAATTACTAGAACACTTGGATCGGCCTTGCGAGTATGTTACACGTTGTCTTGTAACAGGACTATTTTTTTTCTTTATAGTGGCATGTTAACATTGTTATCTCTCAAAAATACCAATTAAAATAGAATGTAGCAGGGCATTGTTATGCGAAGATAAGATTCGTTTTTTCTGTATAGGTACGCGTAAACATTGCTATCTCTCAAAAATACCAACCGAAATAGATAATTAATTTGCGACCTGAACCATTGTAATGCGACGGAAGCCCTTATCTATGGTCTTATCTAAAAAAGAGTTCCGCAGTGCCATGTTATAAACTACAAAACAAAAATAAAATTTTTGTCGATCACCACAGGAAAGCATCCTTTTATTGAGGCATTCATGCTTGAATGACCTGATATAAAAAGGAGATGCAAGAAATTAGGGTCTGTAAAAATACTTGATTTTCTGGACAAATTTGTAGGGGAATAGCTGTTGTTTGGAAATCCAAGGGGAGCCTACTAGGTTTGTCTTTTAGTTGATATATGGAATTCCTCGTTTCACCTCGTTTCAGATTCGTTTTCTTAAAAAGTAAAAAAGGTTTCATCTACGGAACCCGTTTGAAAGGCAGCCGGTTCTGACGTGGACGACCACTCGACCAGCGATGACTATAAATAGCTTGCACGAGAAGCTAGGATTATTATTTCGACTCCAGTCACAGAGAGAGTTTGCTGCTCATTAGATCAGTAGCTCGTCCTAATTTTTCGATCCAGATAATCTGGAATATGGGAGGTTGATTCCCAGGAGGCGGTACTTGTGCTGTACGAGGCCGGTGGTGCAACTGGTGGGTTTCCACTAGTATTTTGGTGGGAAAAATTGGGAGTGCCATAAAATAGTAAGCATTCGTTATTCTTTTTCTCTCTTGGGTACATCAGGGCACCGGGTCGTAGCCAGCGTCTTGTACGGGTTTTTAATTGTCGTATTTCTCTAAATTCCAGGTCGGGAAGATTAATTTCTTTGGTCTTGCAATCTTGGATGGGTTGGTCCTATCTGGATAGACATCGACAGCCTTTCGTGAGAAGGTTAACCACGGGAGGCCCTAGCCAGGTCTTCGTGGTTCTACGAGAGGTCTTCCGGCGACAGGCGCCAGCGGTTGCGCCGGCGGCAGCGGCGGCCGCTAGGCACCTCTTCGCTCCGCTCGGTGACTTCGCGTGGCGGCAGCGGGCTGATACTCTTCGCTCGGTGTGTCGCCGCGGAACGTTTCCCCATAGGGTAGACATGATCGGAGGTACCTCATTTACTTTATTAAGTCAATAGGAAACATAATATATTTAGGTCCAAATATTTTTTGATACTGGTATAGTCAGATAAAATTTTAATTAGGAACTTGGTACAGTCAGGGAAATAAACCTATAAATAATTCCTATAAATTTAAATACGAATCGTTACGTCCCACTAATAGATGACGCTAGTCCTGCCTAAAAGGACCTAATAATAAGAATCGAAATTTCACCGCAGTTGGATATGCTCGTATAGCTCAGTGGTAAGAGCACCCAGCCGCGAGAGATGGGGAGACGCGGGTTCAAATCCCTCTGCGAGTGAAAAATTTTGATTCGTATTTAAATTTATAGGAATTATTTCCGAAGTGTGTAAAACACTAATCAAAAAGATAATTAGCTATAAATAATTACGTTCAGTTTACGATAACCATTTGTTTATAATAATAATCTAGTGAACCTACGGCTCCATCGATTGAGCATATGTAATTTCTAAATATATATAGTATAGCTAGTTATAAAACCTAGAGAATAAGTGAGAAATTAAGTTAGCCAATTAGTTAAGTTGTAATTAATAGTTAAATTTTTGTGTGCATTGTTTTCCTGAATTTCTATTATAGTTGTAGCTTAATTTCTGTGTTTCATTCCATTCCAATTCCACGTGGTCCTTAGTATATGATAGCCTATACAATCGATAAAGTATCTATCCGATTGCGTTGCGTCCTGCGCTATAGAAGTATTACACGTGTGAAGTACTATTATGCGGAACAAACGGGCCGGGACAAAAATATTTCTAACGCGGAACGGAGTCCGCGGGCACTGCTAGTCTATTAGGTATATTCCAAGCACTGCGTTCGGTAAGCGTTCGAAAGTGGCATCTTTATGAAAAGGTGATCCGAGAGCCCAACACTCGCCCATGGATGGTGAGGTCCCGTATCTGCCTTGAATCCATAGGCGCCTCCCCAATGAGGGTTAGCCCTCCCCCTATAATATCATCTCTCATGAAAGACAATATTTCCTAGCCTCAGTAAATAGGAGTGGAGTTGTGGAGTTTTGTATTCTCCTTACTCGCCATGAGCCAAGAGCGGATATTCCATGAACATAGGTATAGGGTAGTTATATTCGTACTGCAGATGTTGATTGGCAACGCTTATCATTTAACACGAAGTGCTCGTTCGCTTACCATCTCTAGAAGAAATACTTGATGTAAGTAATAAAAGAAAGAGAGAAAACAATACTTACCAACCAATTTGGCTCTTTGTAGGACAGGCTTATTTGGTCGCTGCAAATGCAGTGGCTTAGCCATAAGGTCTTTCTTAAATGCTTTAAGTGACGGTTTAATGGGTGGGTTTAGTGGGGGTTTATGGGTCTGAAAAAGACAAATACAAAGCTTTTAATTCTGTTACCCATAAAATCATCAGAAGTGGCATAGATTGTTAAAAAAAACAGTCGAAAAATATCTGCTGTCAGTTTCAGTTTCAGTTTCAGTTTTTTATTTGCCATTTCACATAACACAACAACACAACATACAATGATGATAATGTACAATGAAATTGTAATGTGAATACCCAGGATGGGCGTAGCAAATTGTATATGGGATCAATTCTCCTGTATCTGGATCTGTCTGGAGGATCTCCCAAAATGCCTCTCCACGCTTCCCTGCGATCCCAAAATCAGACAACTTCTGTTTAAAGAACTCTTGATTATAATGATTCAAAAACCAGCATTTTTACCCACGATGGAACGGAGTACGGGTATATGCGTTTAGGGTGGGAGACCGTTTGTACATTACTTTATTGATGAGATTTTATGTTTGTTTGTATGGTAAATTGTGCACAAAAACCAATAATGCAAAAATATTTTTGTTTGTTTCTGTGTTTGAGTGTTCGTTTGTGCACATCAATGTTCCCATTTATATCAAAAATGTCTTGACCGATTTAGATGCAGTTTTCTGTATAATGGTTGGTATTCTTTGGCAATGGTTCTTAGATAGTTGTTACGAACATCGATCACCAGGGGGCGCCATAAAAAACATTTATATTGCAAACGAATGTTCCCAATTATTTCAAAAACGACTGAACCGATTTGGATACAGTTTTGTATTAAATATTAGTGAGTCATTGGCAATGGTTCGTAGATAATTGTTCTCGTGATTGAACAGCAGGGGGCGCCACAATAAACGTATCTTTATGTCTTGGAAGGGAAATTTTCTGTTTTAATATTATCTTTCTAGTAAATTCCTCGTGTTTAGGTATTGGGTTTGTTTTAACTAGTCTCAAACATTAAATTTGGTGAAGAAGGTCTGATGATGCAACATGGGCCTGATTAGCGATGCTTAATAATGGTAACTAGTAATTACCTCGAGTTTAGGCTCATTTGATTTGGTTAAACTACTCTAACACATTAGGCTTGGTGGCGAGGATTAATGAATGAATGTGGCATATTTAACCGAGGAGCAAGAGGGCCATGGACCAGGGCGTCAGCCTCAGCGCTCAGCTTTTTTACTTTAGTAGAGAAATTATCTGGTTTCAGTGTGTTATCTTTCTGGTAAACACAAGGTGTTAGGGATTCGTATGTTTTAACTAGGCTCCAATAATAAATTTGGTGACAAGGGTCAGACGATGCCTTCAGATGCTGCATAGAGGAGCTGATGGCTAGTTTGAAGATTAATTTATATTTTTTAATAATAATATAATTTAAATTAAATTCATAATATATTAATCGAAAAACTAAAAAAACAAGTGGAAAATTAAAAAAATTTAAAAACATCCACGACTTTTGCAGACTTGTAATTGAAAAGTGTTAAATAATTTTTTTGAACTCCCCGACTAAAGGAAAGTAAGAACTAAGAACCTATCAGTATAATTACAAATCCAAGAAAATCCGTCGGAGCTGCAATTGCTTTTTTCGTTTCCAATATCAATTAATGCAATTAGTAAGTATGGATAAACTGCCGGTACATGAGAAGTATCAAGAAATTGAATTAGTCATCAACTGGTAAACATCACCATCAACACTGACACAGGCAGAACACAGCAGCTCCGGCGGATTTTCTTGGATTTCTAATTATACTGATAGGTTCTTAGTTCTTACTTTCCTTTAGTCGGGGAGTTTCAAAAAATTATTTAACACTTTTTCAACTACTAGTCTGCAAAAGTCGTGGATGTTTTTAAATTTTTTGTTACGAACTTATAAAACTTGTAAGTTAGCTGTTTAAATAAAGATCACGAAAACAATTGAATCATCATTTTATCTCACACAGTAGGAAGGTATAACGGAGTAATGAGTGTGTAACGTGATGTTTCGAAAGTCAGCTTTAGAGTGTAACAAACCTTTGCAATGGGTGAGATATTAAACGACGGCAATGCTTCTCCTTCTAAAAGACGTATAGTTTGGTCTATTTCCTGCCGCATCGACGTCAATTTTTGTATCGCTAATTTTGTATTAGGGTTGCAGATTGGGCTGAAAATTAACAAGATAATAACTCGTAACGCAGAAAGTAGCATCTATCTAATGTAAAATTAGAATATGAAAACTATTTAAATGAAATTTAATAAACTTTTTTAATACATTTGCTTAAAAAGTTGACATTTCCATGTGTGTTTAGCGTGCGCAAAGTTATTCTTTTCCGAACTAGTGCTTTTTGTTTTCCCCCTGCATGTGGATCAAAATCCATGAAAGAGCTGTTTTAAGTAAAAAGTTTTCGCTATAAAATTATGGTATTAAATGACAATATAATTATCTTACAGTGTAAGTACCTACTATAAATACATAAATTAATTTCCTGATTTCCTTTAGTTTTTTTTTTGCAAATGTGCGGCTGCATAAATGCAAGCTAATTTATGGATGTATGTAATCTGTGCATATTTAATCTGTGCAATAATGGACATACTTTTTGTCTATGATTCTGTGTTATTATTATTTATTTTTCAAATTTCATGCAAAATCGTCCCTTTTTGCCATTTTATTTTATTATTCATAGCAATTTATTATTATGATATTTATTCTTAGTTCATTAGCAGTGATGCACACTTTCGTTTGTTGTTCGTGTAACGGTGAGAACACTCTATTGAATCCATTCTTGGTTCTAAGGTAATTGATTGATTTCACTTCTTTAAGCCATAACTTTATAAATATTTTTTCGCAAATGTATTAAAAAACGTCGTTCGATGCACGTGCGGAATAGTCATTTCTACTTGTTTCTATAGTTGACCCGTGCCTTTGGCTTGGGTCAACAACCCGGGACTCGAAAGAAATGACAAACTTTCCGCACTTATATCGAAATGTACTATTCTCGTATTTGCTTTGAGACTGGTTTTGGCACAAAAAAAGTCAGATTCGGTTTCTTACCTACTGCCTACAGGTAAGGTAAAAGAGCATGTAGAGAGACTTATATCTAAAAAACAATTGCAATTTAAAGCGTTATTTTTAATTTTCCTGTAAAATGTACAAAAAACCTCTATTAACCTAACACAGGTCAAGACGTACAGAGAAAGCTGAATCATAAAAGATATATTTTTAGTATAATAAAGGAAGAGGAACTCTAAAAGTAAAGCAGCAAATCGACTCGTTAATATAATGTAACTATATCATCGTCGTCGTCGTTTCAGCCGATGGACGTCCACTGCTGGACATAGGTCTCGTGAAATAACCGGCCAAATACCACGATCTTGCGGTGATCTTCTTTATGTCGTCCGTCCACCTGGTGGGGGGTCGACCGACACTGCGCTTCCCGGTACGTCTATTATAATGTTACCAGAACATGTAACGTGAATATATATAATGTAACATAGGGGTGAAAGACCACACGGTTCGCACGCGTCGCGCAAGTAGCCCAGGCCACCAGACCACACCTCTGACTTTTTGCAGTG
The DNA here is from genome assembly GCA_036785405.1 of Coenonympha arcania. Classification (NCBI taxonomy): domain Eukaryota; kingdom Metazoa; phylum Arthropoda; class Insecta; order Lepidoptera; family Nymphalidae; genus Coenonympha; species Coenonympha arcania. Next base: position 14,367,953 of record CM072082.1, read on the forward strand.
AATATCGCTTGCACACGAAGATATTCTAAAGATACGTTACGTTCATACTAAGTGACGTTCAGTTCTGAGCAATTCACAATTACTGTCATGTGTATATTAATTACATAAATCTTTTAGTAAAAAGTACAAAATAAAAATAAATAATAAATCACGTCTGCCCTGTTATAAAACAAAATAAAAAGTAAATACAAAGTATTTTAATTGATCTGCATAATATGGACCAAGTGAAAATTGTTCAAATTTATCATTGGTTAAAGTAAATAAATTCATATGGCAGTCGGGGGGGCTGTTCTGAGGAACACTTTCTATTCTGAGAGGTCCTCCGTCCATATGCAGATTTTATCTAAAGTTACTTGTTTTTACTTTCTAGTTCGTTTTATAACGTACTGATGCTAGGTACTGATGCTGAAAATATGTTATATATACCTGGAAGTTTTGGGTGCCTGGAGCTGAAACGGCACCTCCGGCTGCACCTGCCCAATGCATTCCATAAAATATAGTGCCTAATATATTTACATTTGAAATACCACTTTGCATATCTTCCACGATTACAATTAGACTAATTTTTATCTCGAACAAAAATTATCCTTGATTCCCCTTTTTTGATCCTGCGCAATCGCTAAACTCAATTTCCCTAGTTTGGTGACTGACGACGTGAAAACTTTCCTTTGGTAGCCGGCAGATGTCTATAGCCTGAGTACTATAGTAATGCTTCATATTCCACAAAGTTCCTGTATGACTAGCAGTCCCATCCCACGAAATGTTGAGGAGCACAATGCAATATTGTATGATGCATCTGATGGGCAGGCAAATCGCTTATAATAATCAGGACCAGCGGTGCTAGACAAAGTCACAAGCGTTTGGCGTTAACACTAGTCGACAAAAATGTATGGAAAAAACAAATGACTGTAGAAAAACCACGATAATAATGAACTAAACACGCTGTGTTTGAATAATTAACTACGACAACTTGAACGCTCGCTGGCGTTCTCGCGGACCTTGTAGATAACTTTAGCGTACTTCGCTTGACAATCGACAGCCGACAGTATCAAACACAGCGTGTTTAGTAATTATTATCGTGGTTTTTCTACAGTCATTTGTTTTATCCATACATTTTTGTCGACTAGCGTTAACGCCAAACGCTTGTGACTTTGTCTAGCCCCGCTGTACTGTTATGTATTCTATGCGGGGTGGTCGTCTAAGCCCCTTCGCACACGGCTTCGTAGCGTAAGCGTGAACATGTTCTAACAAGTCCACATACGAAGCGGTGTTGCAGCGAATCGTAGGAGGTGTTTACTGTCATTACGATAGTCGTAGCGAACGGGCGTAAAAATACAAGCGTTAAAAGTTATCTTTTCATTATTTTCATTAAAAAATACATGAATTTAAGTAAACTTCAATTCCTTATGACTTTCAATATCACTGAAGAAATTGTTGTATTAACTGGTTGAAGACTTAATCTTGTGTATATAACTGATATTCAAAACATACGTCTACGCGACAATTCCTTTTTGCAACACTGCAGGTCTCGTACGCGTAGCGTCGCAACGATACTTTTTCTATACGACTACGCTTACGACTCGTGTGCGAAGGGCCCTACTCGCCTCGTTCTTTGCTATAAACCAATGTGGCGATAATCAAAAGGAAGAATGGCTAGATACCTTCCCTAATTTGGCGGCTTGATCCAACTTCACCAGTGACTGGCACCTCGACACGCTTTCAGATTTCAGCTCCGAAGGCCTGTAATAGTGGATAAACGGTAAAGTGGAAACGTGTTTCACTTGTTTAAATCCAAAAAAGTCTTTAGATACATTCTTATTTTTACATTTTTCTGTTTTTAAAGCTTTTTTTAATCTATTATTAATGTTCAATTAATTAAAAGCTAGTACAATACAAAATAGTTTAAATTTCAATGTGCAAAATTTTAATATTAAAACTGATATAAATAAACAAATAAACTCTTTTGAGTTTGAACTTGAAACGTCTTTAAAATTTTAACTGTTATTATGTAAGTTATGTAACGTCAGTTTGGTTTCGATAGATGTAGAGGATCTGCTGCATTTTACTCATCTAAAGCTATCACACTAATATTATAAAAGCGAAAGTTTGTGTGTGTGTGTGTGTGTGTGTGCGTGTGTGTGTGTGTGTGTGTGTGTGTGTGTGTGTGTGTGTGTGTGTGTGTGTGTGTGTGTGTGTGTGCGTGTGTGTGTAAGTGTGTATGTTTGTTACTCCTTCACGCCGCAACTACTGAACCGATTTGGCTGGGAACATAGATATTTAGTTTATAACCCGGATTAAAACATAGGCTATTTTTATCCCGGGAAAATACATAGTTCCCATGGGAAATTAAAAATCCCCTTATTTTCAACAGTAATCTATAGCTACAGCTATAGGTTGATTACTTTGACAATTTTTCCTGAAAGTAGGTGTAAAGATCATTGAAAAGGAAATTCAATTTTTACTCGGGATTATAAAAAAATCGAATTTAACGCGGGCAGAGCCGCGGGCAAAAGTTAATATGACATAATATTTATAATGAAACAAATAAAACCATTTCGAAGCCTTTCTTATTTATGGAAGCTACGTTATTAGAACGAGACAGGCGGATTATGTTATTGCGCAAACGCGTTACGCTAATTTCAAATGGCGTCATACGATCTGTCTATTAAAGCTATTTTTCCAGAGCCAAAACATGGCGTATTTTGTTTTTCCGGTGTTGATTCTAATTTGATTTATGATTTTATTAAAATTGGGAACTGTTGTTTTTACCCACGACGGAACGGAGTACGGGTATATGCGTTTAGGGTGAGAGACCGTTTGTACTTTACTTTGTTAATGAGAGTTTATGTTTCTTTGTATGTTAAATTGTTCACAAAAACCAATAATGCAAAAATATTTTTGTTTGTTTGTTTGTGTGTTTGTTTGTTTGTTTGTTTGTTTGTGTGTGTGTGCACATCAATGTTCCCATTTATTTCAAAAACGACTTGACCGATTTAGATGCGGTTTTCTGTATAATGTTTGGTGTTCAGCGGCAATGGTTCTTACTTCTTAGATAGTTGTTACGAACATCGATTACCAGGCGGCGCCATAAAATACATTTATATTGCAAACGAATGTTCCCATTTATTTCAAAAACGGCTTGACCGATTTAGATGCAGTTTTCTGTATAATGTTTGGTATTCATTGGCGATGGTTCTTAGATAGTTGTTACGAACATCGATCACCAGGGAGCGCCATAAAAACATTTACAGTGCAAACGAATGCTCTCAATTATTACAAAAACGACTGAACCGATTTGGATACAGTTTTGTTTAAAATATTAGTGAGTTATTGGGGATGGTTCGGAGATAATTTTTCTTGTGATTGAACAGCAGGGAGCGCCACAATAAACGTATGTTTATGACTTGGAAGGGAAATTCTCTGTTTTAATGATATCTGTCTAATATATTCCTTGTGTTAGGGATTACGTTTGTTTTAACTAGTCTCAAACATTTAATTTGGTGACGAGGGTCTGATGATGCTACATGGGCCTGATTAGCGATGCTTTATAATGGTAACTAGTAAATAAATCGAGTTTAGTCTCATTTGATTTGGTTAAACTATTCTAACGCATTAGGCTTGGTGGCGAGGATTAATGAATGAATGTCGCGTGTTTACCAGAGGGGCAAGAGGGCCATGGCCCAGGGCGTCAGCCTCAAAAGGGCGGCGCTAGTCGCATCTCGCTCAGCTTTTTTTACTTTTTTAGAGAAATTCTCTGTTTAATGTGTTATCTTTTTAGTAAACACGTACTGTGTACAGTCTAGTTAACAGGGATTCGTATGTTTTAACTAGGCTCCAATCATAAATTTGGTGACAAGGGTTAGCTGATGCCTTCAGACGCTGCATAGAGGAGCTAATGGCTAGTTTGAAGATTAATTTTAATTTTTTAATATTAATATCATTTTAATAACATTAATATTGAAATCAAAAAAATATAAAACAAGTGGAAAATTTAAAAAAATTAAAACACCCACGACTTTTGCGGACTTGTAATTGAAAAAGGATTTAATAACTTTTTTTGAAACTCCCCGACTAAAGGAAAGTAAGAACTAAGAACCTATCAGTATAATTACAAATCCAAGAAAATCCGTCGGAGCTGCCATTGCTATTTTCATTTTCAATATCAATTAATGCAATTAGTAAGGATTGATAAACTGTCGGTATATGAGAAGTATCAAGAAATTGAATTAGTCATCAACTGGTAAACAGCAACATCAATACCGTTACAGGCACCGTTACAGCAGCTGAATAAAGAACCGTAATTTCATTTCACAGGAAAGTAATAAATTTTTCTAGTTTTTCTTTTTGTAGCGAGTATTTTACTTTTCTGCAATGAAGCTCAGCATAAATTCAAAACACTCAAATTTATACGTTATAATCAAAAACTTCCATAATTTTTCGAGTTTTTATTTAAATGTAAATATAGTTTTGGGATTGTATTTTGTACCAACAAATTAAATCTCAATAAAAATAAACGTTTTACTCGTACTGTTTGTCACGTTGAGGGTGGTTGAGGGGTAGAAAGAGTAACAGTAAGGGCTGTTTATTTAAATCATGTTGCCTTAGTTCGAATTATAGACGATTTTTGGGATAATCAGTAGGACGAGGGGGAACAACACACATCCTAATTCTTTCAAGCATTCAAAATCAATATTATAATAATGTTACTGACATAAATACTTAGACAATACTAACACACAATAGACAATAATATACAATATCTGGGTGACCGAGCATTGCTCGTTATTTTTTTTTTTTTGGTAAACACGACACTTTCTAAAAATGCTTCCTACCTAGTACCAGATAAATTTAGTTGACTAAAGATTAATTACGTCAATTAATCTTTAGTCAACTAAATTTATCTGTGAGGTAATCATATAAAGAATAGTATGCCTTATCATACAAATTTTTTTTAACTTATTTTTAAATATTGGAATTGCACTTATTGAGATTAACTATTTAAGTTATGGTAAATGATTATATAGAATAGGACCAGTGCAGAAAAAGCTCTTTGAGAAGTATGCAGTTTTGCTATACGGATGGCGCTTGTTTAAGCATGCGCCTGCTACTACTGCAATTGTCAAACAAATGTATGTTGATTTTAATCACAATAAAGTCATTCCTTGCTCTGTGATTTTAATGAACATGATGAATTTCAACGAAAGATTTTTATATTTATAAACATGTGAAGATGATACTTTTATGCCCACAATTTTCGCAAGCCTACATTATTTATGTATGTATAAACAAACTGCGAAAAACTCAATAAAATTAGAATTTTGCTGGCATACTTTTACTGTGAGCCTTTAAAAAAAAAATTAAATTAAAAATCATTTATTTCGACCAACTAGAATCATAAAAATGGTAAGTAAAAAAAACAAATAAAATAAATAAAACATCTTAACCTAAATGTTAGTAAGTACATTAATTATTAAAATCTTAAACAGCAGCTCGCCCCCCCTATTAACCCCTCCTGAGACAGGCTCGATTTGTCAGCACGAGCACCATACAGCAATGGCGCAAGTACTGACAGTCAAACCTGTCCGCCAATGCTCTCAGGACACTGTTAGAACTGGCCCGAACCCTACGCACCAGGGATGTGCACCGCTTGCGCATGGTGGTGTAAAAGCAATCCACCCGCGCCTCGGCAAACATACCTGAGGCGCTGCAGGAACGAGGCAGTCCCATCAGCATCCTGAATGCATTATTGTATTGGACACGCAGGGCATTGTACTGTCTCTGCGTATAATCGACCCACAAGTTACTCGTGTAAAACGAGGTACAGTAGGCCCTAAAAAGAGTCACCTTGACTGGAACAGTACAACGAGCAAACCTGCGGGCGATCATATTCGCTCTCACAGACAACGCCCTGCGCTCCCTCTCTATATCGGCATCGTCCTTCAGGTCAGCGGATATCACATGCCCGAGATATTTAAATTGAGAAATTTGCGTTAACGCGGTACCATACAATTTGATGGGCGGCACTGTAGCTGGCAGTGATTTTCCTTTGGCCCGAAAGACCATGCATTCGCTCTTTTTGAAGTTGTACACTAGGCCGTGATTTTGGGCGTAGTTTTCACAAATTCCCAACAATTTCGTCAATCCACAGACAGAAGCACTCAACAGCGCCATGTCGTCTGCGTAACTAATATTATTGAGACACACTCCGTCAATATGACAACCAACACGAGCGCTGCTCAGCTGCTCTATCAGTGAATCGACGTAGAGGTTGAAGAGCTTCGGAGACGTCAAACCCCCCTGTCTCACTCCACACTCCAACTTATACGGCTCAGAGTAAGATTCAGACCATCGTACGACATTGACCTGATTTCTGTACCAGAATTTGAAAATCCTGTTGACTTCTTCGGGTACACCAGAGTCTTTCAACTTCTGCCACAGGATGTCGTACTTAACCAGGTCAAATGCCTTGGAAAGATCCAGGAAACATGCATAAACAGGAGTACGTCTTTCTGAATAGTACTTGACCGTTTGCTTTAAACACAATATAGCAGACTCCGTCGACAGACCAGGTCTAAATCCAAACTGATTGTCATGCAGGTTAATGTAACTACCAAGCTGGGTATTAAGCAAACTGTCAAGCACTTTTGCGACTATGGTCGCAAGAGAAATCGGCCTATAGTTCGATTTATCACTTATATCGCCGGTTTTGTTTTTCACGATTGGCACCACCACAGTCCGCATCAGTGCAGCGGGCAGATACGAATGTGCTATACATAAATTATAGAACATAGCCAGCACTCGGGGTAGGTGAGGACCAGCATATTACTTTAAAAATAGTATTACTAAAAATAGTATTACTACTATCCGCCAATAGATGTCAGGAGTCATTTTTTTTGTAAATACGACATTTTCTAAAAATGAATCTTAGCTAGATCGATTTCTCGTCCCCAAAACCCCCTGTATACTAAATTTCATGAAAATCGTTCGAGCCGTTTCCGAGATTCAGATTATATAGAAATATATATATATATATATATATATATATATATATATATACAAGAATTGCATAATAAGATATACTGCACCTCTTGTCAGGAGTCAGCTCCACCATGCTGACGGACCTTCGGACGCTGCGCTTCTTGGTGCCCTCAGACTCACCGCCAGCATCCTTCAGCATCTTCGCGAGATGAAAATGGAAAAAAATGAAAAACTTATTTCAGAATCAGAGTTACATAAACATATTATAGTGGTTTGGGGCCAACCCAATAAGTACTTAGTTAAAACTAGAACTTGTGGCAGGCAGCCCCGCTCTTCCATAGCATACTATTTATTTTACATAATGAAAGTTAAATCTAAGAAAGTTAATCTTGAGTGTGTGTGTGTGTGTGTGTGTGTGAGAGAGAGTGTGTGTGTGTGTGTGTGTGTGTGTGTGTGTGTGTGTGTGAATGTTCTCATGCTTATTGTAACTATTTCTTATTATTCTTTTGAGTCCCTTAATACAGTATTATGTGTTATTCCTATAAAACTTATTGGGTTCCTACGCTTGTTGCATCAATTCTTCCGTTTCATGATAATTTAATTTAAGCAGCCATTCAAGGAGATTTTTTATTAAATTTTTGTCCAGCAAATTTGGTTTTACTTGGAATTGTGGGTAAGATTATACCTCTTCGCCTTTTCCTAAGTTTCCCAGCATCAAAAGGTTCCTTTTTATGCACTCTTAATAATGCAGATAATATGTAAAGTTTTCTCACCGTTACAAGATTTCAATGTTTGTATAAGTCTACTGTTGGGAATCTAAATGGATTAAAAAACATGGCTTTTAGTAAAGATCTTTGTCCTCGTTCCACCTCCAAAAATTTTGATTTAGAAGCTGCACCCCAAACTGAGATACAATACCCCAAAATCGATTGACCCAATGTAACATAAATCTGTGTTAGTATTTTTTTTGATGTTACATGTCTCAGTGTTTTAAAGATCCAAATAAGCTTTCTAATTCTTCCATTTACAAATTCTGCCTGGGAGTGCCATGAGAGTCGCTGGTCTAGTATTACGGCCAGATATTTGGTTGTAGTGACTTTATTCAGAACAGGACAGCTACAGTTAAAAATAAAAGTAAAATTACAAATTTTAAAAACCCCCGACACAAAAAATAAAATATAAAAAGTAACAAATAATATTTTAAACCTATTATAATAATTATTATCGTCACAATATAATATTAAGTATGTACAAATATTTTTTAATTCAAGCGTAGTCGCGTCGTCGCAGGACCGCTAAAGTTTATGAAGTATTTTTTCAACTAATATCTATGTCTTATTAATTATTACGAATTACATTAAGGTACGAGCGATCTTAGGCTTCATGCATAGTCTACGCTCTACGAAAATCGTTGCCACGCGCAGCGAGCTCGTTGTGCGGTATGCGGCGCGGGGGTGGCGTCACCAAGTATGTCGCCCCGATCGGGCAGGTTCTTGAGGGCAGGCGACGTTGACGGTTGTGTCGATTGTGCGAATTTTCCGGAGTATCTCTGTAACGGTCCCCCGACGATGCAACGACGCTTGAATTAAAAAAATATTTGAACGTACTTAATATTATATTGTGTCGATAATAATTATTATAATAGGTTTAAAATATTATTTGTTACTTTTTATATTTTATTTTTGTGTCGGGGGTTATTAAAATTTGTAATTTTTATTTTATTTTGTCTTTTTTAAAGTAGGTAATAAGGTATTAAATATAGGGAAGAAATTTCGAAACGATAGGACATATGGAAGGTAGTCAGATCCCCTCATCAACTATTAAAGAGCTGATGATCTTCAAACGGCAAATCAGGACATCGTTACCTTACCATACACTTTCAATATCATTGAAGTAACACTGTACCAAATTTAGAATCGATAGGATATATTTAAGGTAGTCAGATCCCCTCATCAACTATTAAAGAGCTGATCTTCTTCAAACGGCTGATCAGGTCATGATTACCTTACCATACGCTTTAAATATCATTGAAATAACACGTCGGTACCAAGTTTCGAAACGATACGACATATGGAAGGTAGTCAGATCCCCTTATCAACTATTAAAGAGCTGATGATCTTCAAACGGCAAATCAGGACATGGTGACCTTACTATATACTTTCAATATCATTGAAGTAACACTGTACCAAATTTAGAATCGATCGGATATATGGAAGGTAGTCAGATCCCCTCATCAATTATTAAAGAGCTGATGATCTTCAAACGGCAAATCAGGACATGGTTACCTTACCATATACTTTCAATATCATTGAAGTAACACTGTACCAAAAATAGAATCGATAGGATATATGGAAGGTAGTCAGATCCCCTCATCAACTATTAAAGAGCTGATCTTCTTTAAACGGCTGATCAGGTCATGATTACCTTACCATACGCTTTAAATATCATTGAAATAACACGGTACCAAGTTTCGAAACGATACGACATATGGAAGGTAGTCAGATCCCCTTATCAACTATTAAAGAGCTGATGATCTTCAAACGGCAAATCAGGACATGGTTACCTTACCATATACTTTCAATATCATTGAAGTAACACTGTACCAAATTTAGAATCGATAGGATATATGGAAGGTAGTCAGATCCCCTCATCAACTATAAAAGAGCTGATGATCTTCAAACGGCAAATCAGGTCATGGTTACCTTACCATATACTTTCAATGTCATTGAAGCTACACGGTACCAAATTTCGAATCGATCGGACATAAAGAAGTTAGCCAGATCCCCTCATCAACTAGAAAATAGCTGATAATCTTCAAACGGCTGAACAGATTTTCATGAAACATGGCTAAGAACACTCGAGATAAAATTACCTATGACAAAAAATAAATTTCATGAAAATCGGTCCATCCGTTTGGGAGCTACGCTACCACAGACAGATACACAGACACGTTAAACTTATAACACCCCTTTTGCGTCGGGGGTTAAAAAGTATTTATTGTATTGCATTTACGGATTCGAACTTGTAAATCAGTTTTAGGCTGTGTTTTGGAACTTATTGTAAAGCAAATTTAGTTAGATTTAGTAGTATTTAAAGTTAATAAGTTAGACGATAGCCAGAGAGCAATTTTCGAAAGGCCTGTTTCAGCCAACGTTTTGACCGAGTTCCACGATGTACTAGAGAAGACTACCGCCGTGTCGTCAGCAGAGAAGACATGAGCCAAGTTTTATATTGCATAAGTCATTAACATAAATAAGAAATAGCGTTGGTCCTAAAAACGCTTCCCTGAGGAACGCCGAAGGACAAGTTAGACTCTTCACTAACATAATTCCCTATTTTGACCCGCTGTGATCTACCATGTACAGAATCTTTAAGCAATTACTATGCCCTACCTCTTATACCAATTTTTTCAAGTTTCTTTATAAGAAGAGGAACAGATACAGTATCAAAGGTTTTTTTAATATCTAGGAATACCGTTAAACATTTTTTGCCTTTATCTACCTCTTCAGTAATTAGTGACGTTATTGCTAATACCGCGTCCTCAGTGGATTTCCCTTGTCGGAAACCATATTATTGTGAGTTAGAAAAGATATTAAATTTGCTTAGATAGTTAACTTTCGCTATGGATGGTAGAACAGATATAGGTCTGTAATTGTTAAAGTCTTCATTATCCCCACTCTTGAACACCGGTGTAATGATAGTTTGTTTCAGAATTGACGGGAATACTCCTAATTTAAAACAGAGATTGGCTAGATGACAAATTATTGGTGCAATTATATGTATGGCCATTTTAAGAAACTTGGTGGGAATACCGTCCCCTCCTGGCGCACTATCAGATTTGAGGTTCGTAACAATTTCCTGTAGATCCGTGTCCAAGAGAACCATTGAAAACAATTGGCTGTCAACAAATTTCAAGAGGTCAGCAGAAAATGGGGCGTTTAAAGCAACGTCTTCTGCAATTATATACTTACCTTTGTTAATTTACTTACTACAGTGTTATTGTTGTTGTATCTATGAAACTACCGAGTGCTAAACGACGAATGTCGGTGTACAGACAAATCCAATAGGGGTTTTGTTATACTGTTGAGTATTAAGTATAAGAAAATGTATTGTATTAATAAAATAATAATAATTTATATATATTCCATCTATTTCACCTGGATGGTTGGCAATCCACGACCACCCGGTATGCCAGATCTTTCCTTCCACGCACATGCAAACTATGGAACCAGCTACCAGCAACAGTGTTCCCTCAAAACTATAACATAGGGTTATTCGAGGGTAAATTTCTTAAGAGCTGGCAACGCATTTGCAGTTCCTCTGGTGCTGCAAATTTCCATAGGCGGCGGTGATCGCTTACCATCAGGTGACACGCCCGCTAAATTGCTCGCGTTGTGTATAAAAAAAATATTATGTTTTGTTATATTTTATTTATTTATTTTATTTTTCATGTACCAGATAATTGTGTTACATAGTATGATAAATCGAGTATACATAGGAAATACTTATCTCTATGAGAGATTTCTTCCAGCATCCCTGGCTGTGAGTAAGGCGTATTAATAAGTGGAATAGGTCTTACGGTACAAGAACTATAAAAAGTGTACCAAAATCCTTAGTTAAGAAATATATACAACAATATATTTAAAATAAACTACATAAATATCATAAAATAAATAGGTAGATAAAATATATATAATAGTAATATAATATAATAAATAAAAATATACATAATATAAGTACATAAAATATGAAAGAATATATTAAAGAAAATACTCTATATTAAGGACAGATAATACTGCTTCACTCTGTATTTAAATGAGTGTACTGAATGGCAGTTTACTCTGATATTTTCAGGAAGTGTGTTCCAAAGATGGGTAGCAAGTACGGTGAAAGATTTGTCGTAGCAAACTGTGTTGCAATGGGGAGTGACAAGAGGATTTTTTGAGACACAGGATCGCACAGGCCTAGTGGGAGGGAGGGATTGTTTAAATCGCTCTCGGAGATAACCAGGGGAAGAGGTATTCAGAACATTGTAGAGAACAGTCAAAATATGCAAATTCCGGCGAAAACGAATTGGGAGCCACTTTAATTGACGACGGTATTCGGAAATATGGTCGAATTTGCGCAGTCCGTATATAAAACGTATGCACAAATTCTGAAGCCGATCGAGTTTGTCAAGTAGCTCTTCGGTGGCATCTAAGTAGCAGACGTCAGCATAGTCGAGAATAGGTAGCAACAGAGATTGTGCTAGCATAATTTTGGTACGTAGCGGAAGGAAACTCTGCAGTCTCTTCAAAGAGTGGATCGAATAGTGCATACGTTTACTGATCTGATTTATATGAGCTGTCCACGCGAGGTTGCGATCCATAGTCAATCCTAGGTTTTTTGCTGTGGATGTGTAAGCAATGGGTATGCCATCATAGGAAACCGAAGGCAGATCATTGAAGTTAATGCGATTTCTTAGCGGTCTGCTTCCTATTACCATAACCTGTGATTTATTAGGGTTAACTAATAAGCCAAATGAATCAGCCCAATTTTTTATTGCATCTAGGTCTGCGTTCATTGCTGTTATCTCCGCCTCCAAGTCTGACAGTGTTGCATGCCTATAGAGCTGCAAATCGTCCGCATATAGGTGGTAGGTAGAAGTAAGAATTTTGGTGATTTCATTGATGAAAATTGAAAAAAGAAGAGGGGATAGTACACCGCCTTGAGGTACACCAGCAGAAAGGCAGGCCCAGTCAGAGTTAGTCTCTTCAGTACGAACCCTTTGCTGGCGACCATGAAGATAAGAGTGAAACCAATCAATTGCAGGAGGAGGACTTTTCATAAGAGCCTGTTATTTAGGCCTATGTGAAAAATAAATATTTTCATTTTCATTTTCATTTTCATTTTCATATGTTAAGAGATCTAAGGATACCAAGCAGGATATCAAAGTCAACTGAGTTAAAAGCGTTACTAAAATCCAGCAAGGCGATTATAGTTAGTTGTTTGTTATCCATGTACTAGTATAGTATTATATTATCTGTGTCCATGGCGTAACGAATATCATCAGTGACTTTGATTAACGCTGTAACAGTGCTGTGAGAGGATCGAAAACCTGATTGGAAGGGGCTCAAAAGATCATTCTTAAAAAGGAACGTGGAAAGTTGTTTGAAAACAGCATTTTCTATAATTTTTGACAGGACAGGTAAAATCGAAATGGGACGAAACTGTGAAAAGGAATTAGGATTAGTAGTTTTTGGTAGGGGAATGACATGAGCCATTTTCCAATCAGTAGGAAAGATCTTATGGGCCAAGGAGAAGTTTACAATGTGAGTAATAATAGGCACCATAAGATCTAAGACAAGTAATAACATTTCACGGCTCAGGCCATCACTACCAACAGCTTTAGTTGAAATTGAGAGGATGTACTTCTTAACATCTCCCTCTGCAACGTCTTGGAAATTGAAAGTTTCGCACAAAGGTGGGGTGATATTTGATAATTTACGAAGTGTTATAGATTTTTTAGCATCTGAAAGTGTAACAGGAGGCGTGGAAAAATGAGTGTTTAGTGCATTAATATCAATAGAAATAGTAGACGTATTAAGAAATTTGCCCACACCTAGGGATTTGAGGAATCTCCATTTTTCGGGAGTAGAGGCGTTCTCTATCGAGGAATAGATGAAGCGGCGCTTTGCATCTCTACACATCCTATTGCAGAGATTACGCAGTTTCTTGTAGGCTGCCACATTTTCGTCAGTCGGATATTTTTTACATTTGGTCTTGGCTTTGTTGCGTTTATTAATTAGCTTTTTGATTGTGTCAGTCAGCCAAGGCGCAGGTAAATGCCTTATCCTGACCGGTTTAATTGGAGCATGAGTATTATATAAGTTAGTAAGAATAACTGTGAAACGTTTTACTTTTTCATCAATATCTGTTGAATTATACACACCGGTCCAATCAATTTCCAGAGCATCTTTCCTTAAACAGTCTATATTAATATTTTTGAAATTAAGCTGCAGAATAACCTTATGCTTACGTTTAGGAGCGCGCACTTTATAACAAAGATATAGAAGGTCATGGTAGGAGAAGGGCGCAGTGAGCTGACCATGCGAAAAAACTTTGTGAGGATTCGACGTCATTATCAAGTCTAGAAGAGAGGGAACACAACTCGGAGCAAAGTGGGTTTCAGAGAGAGGAAGAATAGTCATATTAATGGAAGACACTAACGATTTTAATTTTTGCGATCTACTATCATTTTTGAAGAGGCATGTGTCTAAAGTCTCCCATTATAATAACGTCGGAATAGGAAGGAGTAAGATTTTCAAGAAGTTGTTCAAAAGTGTCAAAGTAGTTGATAGTAGACGATGGACTGTATACAACACCAATAAGAAATTTAGAGTGATGAGTACAGATTTCAAGGAAAAGATGTTCCAAACTACCAGAGTAGGCAGAAGGTGACTGACTAATTATTTTGAATGTTAAGTTGTTCCGAAGATATATGCACTCACCCCCTCCTCCTTTGTCTGTTCGGTCATTGCGGATAAGTGTAAAATCTGGTAGTCTGTAAAGATCCGAAGAGAGAGACGGTTTGAGCCAGGACTCAGAAACGAGAATACAATCGACTAGGACGCCACTAAAAGATGCCAGAAAATCAGAAAAATGTGCCGGAATGCTCTGTGCATTAATATGCACAAAATTAAGGTAGCGAGAGTCATCAGAGAATATGGAATTTAGTTTGTGTTCAAGAGAGTAGCTGCCGTCAGAGGATAAATTGCTACACACACTTTGGAATTCATCAGAGGAGGAGCATGAAAAAAATTCATCATCATGTATTAGTAATACATCAGACATAATTGAGTACTATAAAAACAATAATATAATAAATAAAAAATATATATATAAATAAATAGATACAAATATATAATAAATTAAATAGTATTATTAGAAATAATTATGTAGCAAGACTTAAATACAAACTTACCCACACTCACTGGCGGATTGACGAAAAAAATCATCAAATTACAAATAAGGTATGAAGTTAATAAAAACACTATTTAAGATACCTACACAGTCAGTCTGAATTTCTTTTGAAATTACAAAAAAAAATACTCATATAATGCAGTTAGGTAGGTATAAATTTAGTACTTAGTCTGTGTGTAATCGACACTTGACACTGACAAGTGACTTCAATGTTTACCTCAAATGTTTACGACATTGACAGTGACAGAATAATAACAGACGTTCAAAAGTTAAAAGTTTATCTACAGTCTTTACACCTTAAATTCATAAAAAAACTGCCGTACTAAGACTACTCAGTTAAAGTTACTATAAAGCGATAACCCGACAAAGTTAGAAATAGCTTATCACGAAAACAGTACCTATTACCAAATCAAACTATCACTTTGACGAAGACTTAGGATTACGACGACTTCTTGAGGTTTTCTGATCCAGTGAGGTTTGCACAGAAGGATATTTATCCATCAGCAAGTCCAGTTCCGACATAGAGACGACTTTGGCCCGACTTTTATCCGGCAATGCGATAATTATAATGCCGTCAGCCGTCCAGCAACTTCTTAACCCGAAGTGTTTTCTAGCCAAGACAAATATATCTTGCCTGGGTTTGGTCAAGAACTCCGTAATCGTTATGCCCGATCCTTTAAGAGCAGTCTTTGCGTTCCATACTGCATTCCTATGCTTTAAACCTGCAAAGCGAACAAGTATGGGTCTGGGCTTATCTTTTTTCACACCCAAACGATGGCATAAATCAATAAGTGAATGATCAACATCGGATAATTTTAATTGATCACTTAGTATTGAGCATATTTTGGTGTCCAACTGCTCATTGCTGTCTTCCGGGATCCCGTGGAATAAAAGAACTTTTCTCCGGGAGGCTGCCTCATGCTTGTCAAACCCGAGTACAAGTAATTGTAACTGCTTGTACAGCATAGCCAGTGTTGTACACACCATGGACTTGAACTCCGCATAGTCAGCGGCCAAAGAAGCAAGATCTCCAGAAGTGCTAGTGGATCCAGTGGTTTTTACTCCAGAATGTTGAGCCTGTGCCTTATCAAAGCGATTCATTCTTTCCTCCACCATTTTTGTGATGTCACCATGCCCTTCGCTAGTTGACTGTGTTGATCCATTATATTGTGGTAAATTGATGATACAAGTGGGTGAAAATATGTGTGCCAGATGAGGCAGGTAATTATTAACACATTTAAGACTAAATTATGTATTTAATGCACTAATAAATATTTAAAAATCGTAAAAAATTAGGGACACGTTTACTTTGACTGTTAACTTTTTGACCTACCCACACCAAAAAGTGGGAGTCCCCACATCATATAGTAGGAGAGCCGGACCTACATCAATCATCATCAAGCTGATGAGCTGCTGAGCTGAATGAGACCTATTTTATAATAAATTTAGTCTATTAGAAAATATATTAAAAATGGGTTTCCTGGAAAAATCCTGGACAGAATAATTTTAACTCTTTTTAAAAAATGATTTTCATAAAATCTTGCAATATTAACACTAAGAAAATTTTGCACTAGACTTGAAGTATGAAACATATAGAATGTGCGGATATAGGGTAGTCGATTAGACTTGAAGTATGTTTCATACTTCCGTCCGTCCGGGTTCTTTTGAAGTACAGAACCCTAGAAAATAGTGAAAAACCTATCATATTAGGGAGGCACTTTATATTTTGTTAATTAGTTATTCGATAAACAAATATCAAATGAATTATTACCTCATGTAATCCTGCGCCCACCATGCATGGATCTGGTAGGCTCAAACTTTTTGCAACCCCTTGCGCCACCAATGTGATTCGCCTATTATTGTGCTGTAAAGAATTCAACATAGTCCTAAGTTGCATTGTTATGCAAGGCCGCAAAGTGGATTTTTGGGCCGAGTGTCAAAGTTGAATGCTGAGCGGCGAAGGATCCTATAGTAGGGGAGGTCAAGAGGGGATTTTGTTAGTTACTCGAGCGTCGTGGGGACTTATTGGATTTTCAATATAACATGCTAAAAAACTCAGGTTATATGATGTATGCTATTTCAATGTGGGAGGATGAAAAAAAAATCGTGGCTGAATGTTTTTTCTCGTGCTCGTCAGATTTTCATATAGACGCTTCATCTTGATGTGCTTGTCGTCCTGACCCCATAATCTGACTATTATGTTGAGGAGTACTCTTAATCTATCGGTTTCAAAATTTTATTTTTAACCCGGCAAATTAAGGAAATTCCTTGTCGTATTTGTCTGAATATGGGTCAGGACGACAAGCATATCAAGAAGAAGCTTTGTTTAAACGCTCGAATATGTTTTTAAAAACATTTTTTTTTTTAATTTTTTGAAAACCTGTATAATTAGCTTCTCCCACCACTGAAATAGAAAACTTCATATAACCTCTTTTTCACTTTGGCACCTAATATTTGCAATGCAATAGGTCTTGACGACGCTCGGGTAAAGTTTACCGATTTATCATCGTGGGCTCCCCTACCACTTTCCTTTACACAGGTTTAAAGACACTGTGAAAAAACATCTGGGCTACTACTATTGAAGAATTTTTCAATGAGAAGGATTCTTGGAATTGGAATATTAAAAGAATTATAAGAAAAATTGTATATAATGACATTTTTGAGAAGAACAACTGCCGAGTTTGCTGCCAGTTCTTCTCGGTGCAAACCTGCTTTCCGAACCTGGCGGTAGAGTTTTTAGTTTAGAGTTTAGTTTAGAGTATTATTTATACCTATGTCAAAAATAAAGATTTTCATTTTACTATTTATATTATTCTTTTTTAAACGGCTAGACCGATTTTTATGGAATTTTCTGTGTATATTCGGTAGGTCTGAGATAGGCCGTAAGTTATTTTTTATATCCAAAAAACTTATGGTATGGCTTGTTATTATGTATTATTTTATGCAAAAAAAACTTACTTCGGCGTCGATAGTAACTGTAATATTATTTGCGCTTCGAGGGTGAGGGCCCCCCACCTCGTTTAAGGGCTCAACATTTATAACTTTATACCCTATGCCACCCAGCACCGTCAGTATTCTGTGCGGGGCCGATGTATCTTCCTGAAAATTTAAATAAGTAGTAAGTGACTGAGAGCCGTGAATTACCTCTCCATTCTGGAGAATGCAATTCACGGCTCCCCTTATTATTACGAGTATGTCAATAAAATGTGCTAGGTATTCTAATTATTTCGGGTATCCCCCTTCTCCCGCCTCACCCCTTCTCTGCCCCCTACTCCTGCCAAACGATACTAAATTTTATCAAAATCCGTTGCATAGTTTTAAAGATAGCATACAATAGGGATAGACAGCGGGAAGCGACTTTGTTTTACACTATAAAGTGATGCTTTAGGTATCCCAAACTTACGAAATGCGTAAGATACGTGGAGTTAAAGCGATGACTAACTTCCATCAAATAAATTCCACGTTGTGCATTCGATAAGAGAACGGGGCCTCTAGTCATTCGAGAGTTTTTTCTACTTTAACGTGGCCAAAGAAAAATAACAGTGCAAAACACAATCATACATACGCACAGTGTGTCGAGTTTTAGACAAAGGCGGAGAACGAACTCGAAACAAGTAACGATTTCTTGAAAACAAAGTATTAATTACCAAAAAACTTCTCAAAATGAACTTACCAGTTCCTGAGCATAGCTGAGAGGGATATTCTGCGACATTTTTGTACGGTTTTTTAAAATTGACAAAAAAACGTTTACCTACGGCCACGTCGACTTATTAAATGACCTGTGACAAATGACTTAAGGTCATAGACCACACTTTATATTGACAAATAAAGAGCATAGATAATACAGCTGGTCTCAACTTATTTTTAACTACCGTCATTTGAGATGTTTCCGTCAACCTAATTAAGGCACAATGCACACGGCGTATTTTAACGCGCTAATGACACAGGTTTTACAAACGCGCGTTCACAGCGTTGCGTATGAAAAGAAATCGGCCAAATGAGTGTTTGGTCAAGCGCAGTGTAGGGTTCCGTAGTTGCAAGTCACACCAATAGTAATGCATCTAGATAAACATTTTCTATGGAATTATTATGAAGTATTTAGATAGGTACCTTTTCAAGTATTTTTAGGGTTCCATACCTCAAAAACACGGAACCCTTATAAGATCTTTACTTTATTGTCCGTCTATCTGTCTGTCTGTCTGTCTGTGTGTGTGTCACGAAATCGACGTGAAATTTGGAACAGTTGTAGGTAATACCCGACGTCATTGCAATCATATAAAAATTGAAAATCGTTTATTTTAAAAGGGGTGAAAACCGCGTCGTCGGAATTTCAAAATGAGATAACAATATTGAGTGGGGTATCATATGAAAGGGCGTTATTCGTGTATTCTAAAATCGATATAAATTTATTTTTATACCTGATAGTTTTCGATATATTGGGCAAACAGTAGAAAAAATACCGTTAACCCACATATACTTTTATTTTGGTACTATCAATTAATCTCAAAAAACAAAGTTAAGTTTTCGGTTCGGGAAAAAAGTGATTCTTATGGTTTTACTTTCTCTAATGTACGAGCGCTTGGCCGTTTTTATTTTTCTATTTGTTGGACGAATTTTAGTTACTGGTCGTATTAGCACGAAATTCGACAGAGAGTGAAACTTTTCTTAGGGTTCCGTACCCAAAGGGTAAAAACGGGACCCGGATGGACAGCAAAGTCTTAGGTAATACTTAAGACTTTGCTGTCCATCCGTTCATCCGTTCCGTAAGTCCGCCTGTCACTAGGCTGTATCTCGTAAAACCTGATAGCTACAGACTTGAAATTTTCACAGAAATATATTTCTGTAGCCACTATAACTAAAAAATACAATAAATTAAATACTTAATGGGGCTCCCATACAACAAACGTGAATTTTTACTTGTTTCTGCTCGATATTATTCGAGCGTTCATGCGGCGCATGTGCCTCGCGTTTCGCTCCATACAAAATCGGAATTCGTTGGCGCTGACGCAATTAATTTTGCGTCGATTATGGTATTACAAAAAAATTTATAGTAAAATAAATATACAACTTATTAAAATAGTAAATAACCAGTGACATTGAATATTAATTGAATTAAATTACTATAATTAAAAAATCTTGGCAAATCGTGTTTTTTTTGAGACACTTTTTAGTAAATGTTATTAATTTTCTAAATATGTCATTGTTATAAGTTTGTGTTAAGAAACATGGCAAATATCTTGCATCTGCGTGGAGCATCGACCGCTATTTTAGCAAACAGCCTATACAAAAACTGTTCTAGTGAGAAAGTTATACACATATTTTAAAATATTTTTGAGACAAGTTCTAGATTATGAAATGCCAAATAATAATTATCTAATCTATAATTGAACACATAACTATTTTAACCTTCGGAAATCGTAAATTTTGACTCAAGCATAATACAAACGCGTGAACCGTCTTAATTAATAACGGTAACAGGTAGACGCTTCTAATGTTCACAGGATATTTAATTTTATTTATACTATATAATTAATATAATATAAATAAATATTTGAGGGGGGCTGGTTTTTGCTCGATATTGGTAACGGTAACAGGTAGACGCTTCAAATTTTCACGGTCAGTAAAGTTATTTATAATTTTTTAAAGTTAATAGTTCATTTAAAATAAAACAAATATTTAAGAGGGGAGATACAACAAAACGTGATTATGAATTTGTTAGGCAGGGGTGTTTAAAAATAAAATAAAAATCTGTGTTTGCAATACATATCGCGCGCATGTATTATAAATATAGAAATCTCTTCGTTTTCACAAGACAAGTATTGAAATGGTGTCTGAACATTAGAATACTGCACTAGTCGATCGAATCAACAGTGTTTCTTCGACATGCGACTGTCTGCCTACAGGTTGCATGTTCGTATAACGCACGTCTTTGATGCGTTAATAATACGCCGTGTGCATAGGCCCTTAAGTGAACAGAAAATTCCCGAATCAATTAAAGAGGGTAGTTAAGAAAAGTAGTGACAGCTGTATTATCTATGCTTCTCACCCAGACTATATAAACGATATCAGTGCTTTATGATAAGGTCTTTGAGTTTCAGTTTAAACGGCTCTAAGTTCTAGTCTTTTTCAGTTTTACTAATGAGTTAAAAAATCTTTTAAAGATCAGCTAAAGAGATTGGTTCCTTGAATACGATTCAGGTTGTTCAGGCAAGATTCAGGTATGTACAATACCTGAAGACATAAATGATACAAAACTTTTTAGAGATGGCTCATGATAGCCGAATGTTTTTAAATCTGCAGGTGTCAGCTTGAAAGCAGAATATATTGCCATAACTTCCTTCTATTCTATTCCATTCTCAACTAGGGATCATAGTCCGGTAAAGAAATCCTTTTATGCCTAACTTTTTGCAGCAGTCTCCAAAAATTATGATTGAGATGTCATCCAATATGCAAAATTTTCCTCTAATTTTAAATTTTAAAAAATCTTTGTTAGTTTGTGAGATATTTGCAAAAAACTTAACCTTTTTTATCATCATTGAGGTACTTTAGTTTTTTAATTAATGATTAAACGATTGATTAAACATATTGTATGAGAAGTTTTATCATAATTATAGGAGAGCCAAATCCAAAGACATTAGTAATACACATATTCACACTTAAAGTAACGCATAGTTGCCATCACTGCTGCACTAGGTTGAGAAGAAAGAATAATTTATTATTAAATATTTCCTTTTTGTGAGTAGTTATCGTCCATTTTTATTCTCAGGCTATTATTGCCCGTCATTTAGTTTAGAGAAGGAAATCCTGATATTCATTGATATATTTCCGAGACATTAATTGGGTACAAATTGTACTGAGCATTTGGGATTACTAATGTCTTTGGATTTAGTGCTCGTATAGTTATGATCCTGAACTTCACGTACAGGTGGATTCATACGGGTAGATACGGGTAGGCAATGAAACAACATCTAATTTTATCTCCTCTTATATATTATTAAGTTTTTTATTTATTAATCAAGTCTTAAAGTGGTTATGTTATAATTAACTAACTAAATCTTTTCCCACATTACCTGGTGCATATAAATTTCAATTCACTGTTCACTAAATAAGCAACCGTCAACATGGATGTGCACACACAACTACAGAAGAATATGGAGGGACTGGCTACAGTATTTGAAACTCCCATGCAGCGATTCAACTCTGACCTGTTGGCCCAAGCATCAGCATCTACGAGTAAGTCACCATCTTCTGGCTCCAGCAAGGATCTTGCAACACTTGCATCCGAGTTTAGCACTTTAAGGGACATCATGTGGAAGATGCTGACAATGCTTCGTGAGCAACTTCCGTTGCTCACAAGCGCTGTCGATGAACAGGAGATGCGGCCATGCCGGAAGGTGCTGCTGCTCCATGGTGTCCTAGAACAAAGCGATGAGCAAGTAATTAATTTGATTTATGGTCTGGTGCGCTGCAGTCGGCTGCAGCTCTCTAATTTCGAAAACTCCGACATCGACGTGGGTCATCATATTGGCACGAGAAAAGACAAGCCTAAACCCATCATGGTACGCTTTGCATCTCTACAAGCAAAGACCCAGGTATGGGCTTCAAAAACTCTGCATAAAGGAAGCCGCTTAACGATCTCAGAGTTTTTAACAAAACCTCGGCAGGAACTGTTTGTCGCTTTTTTTCCAGTGAAGATATCTGCGATCAGTCGACAGACTATAAGAAAATTTGTTAAAATTCAAAGTTTATACTTTATCAGAAGAGAAGACGGTACGGTCCTCAAGTCTGTACGGCATCGAGCACATTTGCCTGCTTCAGTGGTTTTCTCTGTTCCATGGTTAACAGGCTATTTGCCAGAGGATTTGGGTGCTTTGATAGGCGATCCCGGTGTTTCGCAATATGTTTATTAATTTCATCAATGACAGTGAGTATTCCTAAGTACTCGTGAATTTCGGTGTTGCGTGCAAAGCAAGGAGCATTAGCAATAGTTCTCAGCATGCTATTCTGGGCTCTTTGTATGACCAGAATGTTTTATTTGCTAGCGGTTCCCCATATTTGAATACCGTAAAGCCAAATGGGTTTTAAGATTGAACAGTACAACATTCTTTTATTATTCAGTGACAGAGTGGACTGTCTACACAGCATCCAGAGCAGGTTTTTAAAACGATTGTTGAGTTCCATGTAAGTCGTCGGTCCATATTATGGAATCGCAATTTGTCGCTGCGTGTAAACATTTTGGTATGAATAGCTGCTGGACCGCTGACGGAGTTATTTGCATCGCACTGCCGTCTGCCTGATAAGAGTCGAAAGATGATCACGAGCAGGGCCGAGCTACAGTCTTTAGTTACCAAGTTCCCTCAGGCAGGCAGTATCCAGGGTCAAGACCAGCCGAAGCCGCAGCCGCAGCAAGTTAAACCTCGTCGTGCAATTAAAACCTCGGCCAAATAATATTTTCGTCCTTCGTATGTGTTCTTTTTAAAAATAACAATCAAGGGTCACTTTTGCTTGCACTTAGTTTCAATAGAAATTCTATTACAAGTTTGTATTATAGGCGAAGTACACAAAACTTTGCAGGTAGGGAGTAAAGTTATAATAATTCTATGTCTGTAGTTTTACACACGTTTTTGTATTCAAACCATGGACATAAGTCAAATGTCAATTGTAAATTGTCAGCTGTCACATCCCTCATCAAAATCGATTAGTTTACATGACAGAGGACCGACCATAGATTGAGCTGCGTTCAGAAATAATTATAAGGCTGAGCACACAATACCTATAATATGTCTAAGCCTTTAGTTGCGACTTAATAGAATTCGATATAACCTGCACTGTTCGATAATGTGTTATAAATAGCTGCTTGTGCTGATTGGCCACTGACATGCCACTGACTCACTGGCTGATTGATCACCTCTCCTGAACAATTTTGTATGAAATTTTTTTTTTCACGGATCAGGTCGTATAGAAGAAAAAAATTAATTCGGAGGAAAAATACGGAGAAAGCTGATGATTGAGGATTTCGGAAACGGGTGAAGAGCACGACCAGGGTATCGAAGATAGGTTGGGGGGTGCTCGACCAAATGTCATTTGAAACGTCATCCGATTGGCAGTGAGCTGAAAAAAAATTCAAAATGGCGGATTCAAAATGGCCGCCATTCGAATTTCGTCAATATCTTGGAAAAGATGGAAGAACGGTTTCTTGACAAGAGTTGATCAGGATCCGAAGGTCTATACGATGGATAGAAAAAAAAATCAAAATGGCGGACTTTATTTTTTTTCATAGAAAATGTAAGACGAATGTTGAAAAGACTAATGAATATTGAAAAGTTGTGAAACATGTAGTACTTTGATGCAGTTTTTTGGAGGACTCTCAGAGAAAAATATGGAATGAGATGATGATTTAGGGTTTTGAAGACTGTCGAGGAGCACGGGCAAGGTATTATAGTTAGGTGGGGACTGATCAAACAAAAAATACTCAGAACCTCATACAAATGGCGGATTCAAGATGGCCGCCATACACATTTCGTGTTGTTCTATCTCGGAAAGTATAAAAGATAAGAGAGTGGTTTCTTAGCAAGAGGTGATCAGGATCTGAAGGTTTACGGGATAAATGGAAAAAATTCAAAGTGGCGGAATTTATTTTTCGATGGAACATGTACATGCCACAATAAGTAGAGAACTATGCAAGTCAATGACGTAGTTCTACGGAGAACCGCCAGAGAAAAATATGAGAAGAGATGATAATCTAGGATTTAGATGATGATTGTGGAGCACGGTCGTGGTTTTAAATATAGTTAAGGGCTGCTCGAACAAAAATACGCGGAATCCGCCATTTTGAATTTTTTTCAGCTCACTGCCAATTGGATGACGTTTCAAATGACAGGAGACTGAAAACGATTTATGTATGGGGGATGTGTTCGGGTGCGGGATTCGAGTATGGGAAAAATCTGACATTTCCGAAAAACAAGATGGCGGCCGACGTGATTTCTGTTACTTTTTTGTATTCCGACCTATTTGGTTCAAACTTGCAAGCATTATAAAAGTTGGTAAACGATTAACAAAAAAAGGAAAAAATTGGAAAAACAAAATGGCGGCCGAACTGTGGTTTTTCAAATTTTTCATTTTTCGACCCCAAACCGCGGCGCCACAGATCCTAAACGGGGTACTCGAGGATGATGATTTTTTCTTGTTTCGCCCACAATTATCCTGAATTTTGACAGAACGGGAGTAATGTTTCAAAATCCAAGATGGCGGCTGTTCTGGCGACCAATCAGTCTGAGGTATAGTCTGTTAAATAAGTCAGTATACTTTGATAATTTTGAGGAAATTCAAAAATCGCGATCGGGCAACATCTTCCTTCCATCAACTTCCTGTTTCTGTAGAGCGTTGAACCTTATTTGATACTTGATTATTACTTCATTTCTGTTTTTGTCAATACATATTATACTATATATTAGGTCCTTACATATGAAATTGGCGTTTTGTATGGGAGGAACATAAAGTCGATTTTTTAAAATATAATATATATATTTAATCAGAGTATGTACCATTGCTATCTATGCACTTTTGCCACCTTATAGGTAGTTCATTGATCCCTTTACTAAAAAAGCCATTCGGACGGGAATCAATAAAATCTTTGAAAGCGCTTTTTACTGCCTCATCGGAGTTAAATTTTTTCCCTTGTAAGAAGTTATCCAAATTTCGAAAAAAATGGTAATCTGTTGGAGCAAGGTCCGGGGAGTAAGGTGGATGTCTTAGGCATTCCAATTGAGCTCCTCTAATTTGGTAGCCGTCTGTTGTGCAGTGTGTGGTCTAGCGTTGTCCTGAAGCAGCAATGGCCTAGAACGATTGACCAGCCTCGGTTGTTTAGCAGCTAGCTTTTCCATCATGGATTGCAGTTGCTGACAATAGATATCTGCCGTAATCGTCTGGCCATATTTAAGAAAGCTGTAGTGAACGACGCCGGCGCTAGTCCACCAAACGCTCACAAGTAATTTTTTTGAGTCAATTTTCGTTTGGGGCAGGATTTGGCTGGTTCGCCAGGGTTCAACCATTGCGATGAGCGTTTCCGATTATCATACAGGATCCATTTTTCATCACAGGTAATAATTCGATTTAAAATCCCTTCATTACTGTGCCGGTTGAGTCATGTAACACAGCAGTCTACGCGCGTTTGTCGGTTTGCTGCACTCAATTCATGAGGTACCCACCTTTCAAGCTTTTTCACCTTCCCAATTTGCTTCAAGTGAACTAAAACAGTTTTATCACTAACACCGCAGCCTGCAGCTAGCTCGGACGTGGTTTGCGATGGATCCGCTTCCACAAAAACCTTCAATTCTTCATTGTCAACTTTGGTCTCCGGCCGTCCACGGGGCTTGTTCTGCAGGTCGAAATTTCCAGAACGAAAACGTTGGAACCAAAAACGCACTGTGTTTTCTTTTGCGACACCCTCGCCGTACACATCATTAATCCTTCGAGCCGTTTCTGCAGCACTGGTGCCACGATGGAACTCGTACTCGTAAATAACGCAATATTTCAAGTTTTCCATTTTGTAAACAGAGTGGCGCAAAAAAAAAACCAAAACAGAAAAAAACAAATGAATTACGATTTTCATAACACAAAAGCATGAGTAAATAGCTGTATAAATTTGAAATTGGAATTTCTAACCAAAGAAGAGATATTTGAGATCAAAGTGGCCAGTACGACAAAACGCCAATTTCATATGTAAGGACCTAATATTTATAATATTACTAGCTGATGCCCGCGACTTCGTCCACGTGGGATAAAAACTTTTCTATCTTTTAAGTTGGACCAAATGACAGATATTCACGAAGTTTGAACTAAATCGGTTCAGTAGTTTAGGAGTCCATCGCGGACAAACAACGTGACACGTGATTTATATATATTATGATGAATAGTAAGTTAAAAGTTAGAATAATTGAATTGAATGTATATAAATAAGTAAACAATACAAATAAAACTAACATTGTGGTTTTATGAAATAACGAAACAAGAGAAACTTTTCGAGTCACGGGCGCCATAAATCTAATTTGGAGTTTAAAAGAAAAGGAAATCTTGCAGAAAATAAAAGAGGGAAAAGTAAGAAATTAAAGGGGATTGAAACTTTCTGGCATAGCGACCTGGCAACCATTTTGATTTTTTTTCGAAATCGCGGCGCACGATTTAAGTGGTATGTATGGGTAGAGGACGCATAGACCAACAAATAATGTCATGTAACATAGTAGCCTAAAGTGTCACGTTATCACGTCATATTAGCCTAAAGATAGACATATGAGGACAACGACAATCATTAAAAATAGACTTATCCTCATATGTCTGTCTTTACCTTCAAATATCTCGGTAACGTGACACTTTGGGGTACTATGTTACTTGACATTATTTGTTTGTCTATGTGTCCTTTAACCATACATACCACTTAAATCGTGCGCCGCGATTTCGAAAAAAAAACAAAATGGCGGCCAGGTCGCTATGCCAGCTTCCATACAAAAAAGTTCAAACCCCTTTTTGAATTTATTTTGTAAGAAAAATTAGCAAGTAAATTTTTTATGCAAAGTATCAAAATTATTCGATCCATCGATAATTATTTTACAGTGTTGCTCTATACCACTTTTCAACTACCTTTTAATTTACCCAGGTACACTGACTTACTTAACAGACTATACGAAAAAACGCAATTTTAAAATTCAAATTTCACACACTTGGCAACATCGGAGCGTTTCGACTTCTATGGGGCGATCGTGAGTACAGACTCGAAGTATTGAGTGGGGAAAAAAATTACCCCATTTCTCGGGAAATTTCAAGATTTTCCCCAAAAAGTAAAAAATCAAAATACGGACTTTTTGCGAAATCCGAGTATGAGCGATCACGCGTCTTACTCGTACAAATGACATTTGGGTATTTTTGTCGCCCGGCACTGGCAGCATTGGAATCTATCAAAGTGAATTTCGACATGGTCACTTTTCAGGGGCAATCATGTCGCCTGGGTGCGAGCGAGATGAAAACTTGAAACGTCATCAGGAGCGGTATATCCTGTAATTACTGGGAAAAGTACTAAACTATGTAAAATATTTCTGTGAAATGCGATGGCGGCCATTTTGTATTCATATAATTTTTTTGAATATTTTGATCGTGTTTTTGAGGCACTTGGCAACATTTCGGAAAGTCGACATGTATAAACTGATTGGGCAGTATTGAAGTAAAAAAGCAGTGTTGCCACATTTGGGGTAGTTTTCGAGATATTCCCCAAAATGTCCTCCTGTAAAATTTTGTATGAACAATTTTTTTTTCACTTATGGCTTCGTATAGAAGTCAAGAAATGACTCGGTGGAAAATATGGAGAGAGCTGATGATTGAGGATTTCAGAGACGGGTGAAGAGCACGGCCAGGGTATTGAAGATAGGTAGGGTGTGCTCGAACAAATGTCATTCGAAACTTTATCCAATTGGCAATGAGCTGAAAACAATTTCAAAATGGCGAAAAAAGATGGCCGCCATACAAAATTCGTGGGTACTTTCTATCTCAGAAAGTATAAAAGATTATTCTGCCTATTGGATGACGTCTCGAGTGACATTTGGTCAAGCACCCCCCCCCCCTATCTTCGATACCCTGGCTGTGCTTTTCACCCGTCTCCGAAATCCTCAATCATCATTTCATCATTCCTGTATTTCTGGTAGTCCTCCGAAAAACCGCATCAAAATACTTCATGTTTCACAACTTGTGTTCCCTTCAAATTCGCCATACATTTTCTATGAAAAAATAAATTCCGCCATTTTGAATTTTTTTCTGTCCAGCGAATAGATTTCCGGGTCCTGAGCACTTCTTGTCAAGGAACCTTTCTTCCATCTTTTATACTTTCCGAGATGTGGGCGAAATTCGTTTGGCGGCCATTTTGAATCCGCCATTTTGAATTTTTTTCTGTCCATCGAATAGATCTTCGGGTCCTGAGCACTTCTTGTCAAGAAACCTTCTTCCATCTTTTATACTTTCCGAGATATGGGCGAAAATCATTTGGCGGCTATTTGGAATCCGCCATTTTTGTTCTACTCATTGCATGGAATTAATAAGTACTTCGTACAACGAAGTAGGTACTTATTAATTGGATGACGTTTCAAATGACATTTGGTCGAGAACCCCCATCTATCTCCAATACCCTGGCTGTGCTCTTCAACCGTCTTCGGAATCCTCAATCATCAGCTCTCTTCGAATTTTTCCTCCGAGTGAATTTTTTCCTTCTATACGACCTCATTCAAGAAAAAAAAATTTTCATACAAAATTGTTCAGGAGAGGTGATCAATCAGTCAGTGAGTCTGTCAGTGGCCAATCAGCACAAGCAGCTATATAGTAATACTAGTAGGGCGCGTGAAGGCGCGGGCCACATGTGGCCCGCGTGCTGTCTTCCCCCCTATTTGCCTTACAACTTTAGTCCCTTCAACATTCGTCATAAATTTTCTATGAAAAAAAAATAAAGTCCGCCATTTTTAATTTTTTTTCTATCCATCGTATAGACCTTCGGATCCTGATCAACTCTTGTCAAGAAACCGTTCTTCCATCTTTTATACTTTCCGAGATATTGGCGAAATTCGTTTGGCGGCCATTTTGAATCCGCCATTTTGAAATTTTTTTCAGCTCACTGCCAATTGGATGACGTTTCGAATGACATTTGGTCGAGCACCTCCCACCTAATCTTCGAAATCCTCAATCATCAGCTCTCTCCATATTTTTGTTCTTAATGATTTTTTCCCTTCTATACGAAATGGTCATTGAAAAAAAAATTTTTCATACAAAATTGTTCAGGAGAGGTGCTCAATGAGTCAGTGAGTGAATCAGCACAAAGAGCTATATATATATTATTAATATATTCTACATTGATACTAAAAAAAAATTTTACTCCATCTGACATTTTAAAAATTGAAACAGAAATAACCAGATTTGTGAGAATTAAAACAATTTTGACAGTCAAATATGTCTCTAACTCGTAATTCAAGGGCAATTGAACTGAATTACTGATTTAATTGTTATTATTTTAATGCCAAAATCTGAAAACAGAATCTTGTTACTCGAGAACCGAAGAGTCCAACAAACCATCCAGTCTTAATTTGCGAATTAAAATCATAAGTAGGTAGGTATATCTTTATATTGGACAGTCATGATTAATAAAATGCTTAAGACCATTTGGAATCAATTTGTTAGGAATTCATTTCATCGTTATAATACAATATGCACAGTTTCTGACTCCCATTTTATAAGAGACTTTCCAGCTACACATTGTACTATGCTAAACAGTGGTCTAATGGTCGCAACGGAAGAGAGAAGCAACCCTAATGTGACCTTGGGATTTTACATAGGCAGTGGATCTAGGTACGAAAGAGATGGAAGTAATGGTTTCACGCATTTTTTTGAACACATAGCTTTCAAAGGAACTTTAAGGAGAACCAAGGCAAGTCTCGAAAGTGATATATCAAATATTGGCGCAAATTTCAAATGCTTTACAACTCGTGAATTTACAGTCTATTACGTAGAATGCCTGACACGTGATTTACTCTGTGCAGCTGATATTTTATTTGATTGCGTCTTTAACAATGCGTTCGTCAACGATGAAACAGAATTCCAAAAGAATGTGGTGTTCCAAGAAATGTTGGAGCATGATGTATCCACGGTGAAAGTGTTGTATGATTATTTACATTCAACGGCCTATCAAGAAACTCCATTAGCACATACCATAATGGGCCCAAGCAGAAATCTATGCGGTTTGAACTCTTCTAAGTTATGTGATTTTGTCAAGAGAATGTTTATTCCCCAAAGAACTGTTTTGGTCGCTGTTGGCGGAATAACACATGATTCAATAGTAAGTTTGGGTGAACAATATTTGGGTAGTGCACCGACAGCACAAGCATTTGATCTAGGTCCGACGAGATATACTGGATCTGAGATCGTGTACAGAAATGATTCAATACCGTTAGCTCATGTGACTATCGCTGTTGAGGGTCCGTCATTCACCGACGAGCACAAACTTGTAATAGATCTGGTAACTTCATTGTTGGGTGGTTGGGATGCGTCCCAACCGAGTGGCTTTAATCATGGAACACGCATAGCTCTCTTCGCCGCTGCTGGAGGGCTCTGTGAATCATACAAAGCATTCAACATCCACTATCAAGACACTGGACTATGTGGCATCGAATTTATATCACCAAGACTTGAAACAGATGACATGGTTCTGGTTATTCAAGAAGAATGGATGAAATTATGCCATATGATAACGGAGGGTGAATTAGTGAAAGCAAAGAATGAACTGAAAGCCAATATTCTGAACAAAGTTCAATCCACCACTGGCGCTTTTCATGATATTGGTCGAAATGTTTTTTACGCTGCACATAGACCGTCTATTTGTGAGCAAATGAGGGCAATTGACAACATAACCGCAGAGACAATAAAAAGCGTCTGCTATAAGTATATCTACGACCAATGTCCGGCTATTGCAGCTATAGGGTCGACTGAAGCTTTATTACAATATTCTAGAATCAGAGATTGGATGTATTGGTTAAGAGTTTAACCGATGTTTTATCTATTTTATGTTCTATTATATAAAATTCTCATGACGTTGTTTGTTAGCAAACTCCCCGAAACGACTTGACCGATTTTTATGAAATTTTTTGTGTATGGTCGGAGAGTAGGTTGTAAGCTATTTTTATACCCATAATGGCAAAACAATGCTTACCTTACTATGCACGAGGGGTATGCACTTGTAGTACAGATGGAAACTCTAATCCTCTCTCTCATAGTCCGATGTAACTGCATCTCCAACAAATTAGGAGAAAGCTCTGGTCCGACATCTTTTTTGTCTTTACCTTCATGCTGCTCGAAGCTCAGTGGCGACACATCCGCCAATTTTCATACCCAAATACCATTTTGTGGCCCGCTCCACTGATTGAGCTCAGGATCTCGTAATCTGACGATTGGACGACCGAATGGCACGTCGTCACGTTGCGGTCGTGGGTTCAATTCAAACAATTGGAAAATATTAATTGTGTGATTCGAATGAATGAAAGACAACCATTTAATAAATAGGGAAAACGCGTTCTAACTTTTAGAATATGAATTCTTTGTTAAATAAATACTATCCAATTTTATCCATCCAAATCCAAAAATGCTGTCCATAAACTAACAAAACTAGGTTAATCAAATAAATAATGCATGTGTACGAAAGTATAATTTATTACTTCACATAGAGCTAATTTGACAAATATTAATAATAGATTAATAATGAGTATAAACGAGTATAAGGTTTCGAAAAAACAATAATAGGATACATCCATGACCCATGAAAACTTTGGAATGTACAGTGTAGTTATTGCCGATCTGCGTTAGTGAAAAATGTAATGACGATTTTAATGTTCCTATTATTGAATTCACATTTCCGAGAGTGGTAATTATAAAATGAAGTTAACCTATAGTTGTTCGAAACAAATTCAAGAAGTGTTACTTAAACAAATTTAATCCACAAGTCTCCATACATTTTTGACAGTTCTTGTGATCATATTAGTTGTTTGATTCAAACAACTCAGGATTAATTACTCAAGCACGTCACAAAATTAAATTACAATGATGAATTTGGGTCTCACAAAATGAAACCATTTAATGTATAGTTGTTAAGAGTGCGGAAATTTCTAGAATATTTTCCAGAACGAGAAATGTACCAAGTTTATTGCAAGGCTTATGGGATGATTCGTCTTCCCTGGTTTTACAGTAATATATTCATAAAAGTAAACTACAGATCGGCATAAAACACAAAAGATTTGTTTACAAAATGAGTTTCTGGTTATGTTCTATTAGTCCTATATATAATGTAAATTATGTATATAATCACAATAGTAGAGAGCATCACGAGAGAGTTTGTATTGCAGTGTGAGTCTTCATTAAGAGCACGTACTAAATAGGGCCGAACCTCGAACTTAACTCTATCAAAAAAAAAAAAAAGAAAAACTCATTCAAATTCTTCGTCACATAGAATAGTTATTTATTGGTTTGGAAAGCTAAAGTTTTGTCGTGTAGCGATCGGCATCAGGTCCTGGACTTTAACCTCCGTAGGGTACTGCCGACCGCAATAGAACAGATAAGTAACACCATCATTTTTGGTAAGGGATATTAAATTACTGGAACGATTGGTGATACCCGACTAGACAGGATCAGATTGATCTATCTATCCAGATACTTTTATCTCCGTAAGGAGGACTGATTAAATCTTTCAAAAACAATTTTTTTAATCAATATATATTGCAATTCGGGCTTCTGTTACCTCCATTTTATATATGTGTACTTTACGCAGACCTACACCGAGCTTAATAAAAAGAAAACATACAACCTAACATATACAACGTTTTTAAAAGCTACATCAAATGCACAGAAAAACAAAGGCTTACCGAAACTTCACTATCGTAAATGCAGTTTTCGAAGTCTCATATTTATATCAATTTTAATTATTTATTAAAAAGAGTTTATTGAATGATAACACAATATATTGTACGATATTCAATTATATAAATTTTCATTATCATTAAATTTCGATTTCATTATTCGTCATATATTTCTTTTTGTTCTATACTAATGTTATAGTATAAGAAAGATTAGATTAGCAAAATTAACAGGACTCCTGGAACATGTAATACAAAGTAGCCTTTTGGGCTCTGTCTGTCTGGACCCAAAAAAAATCCTGTTTAGCTTGCATTATAGTCAATTTCAACTTACATTTTATAATCGCATAAAAAAATTAAATATGATTATAATTTAACTTTCCGGCCTATGGCCGCTATACCTTTAATACCCTTAATTTCCCGACTGCTGATGCACTGTCTGTAAGTGTTGTAACATCAGTGGAATGTCTGCGATATCTCAGCAATTTTTATAATTTTTAAAGCAAAAACACCTCAATTTTATTGAATTTGTTTACACTTTATGTATGCATTTTTGTATTTTTTTTTTGACTGATGTTGATACAAGTCGACAGTTACCCCCTTACAAATAAACATAGAATGGAGATGGAATAGTTTTACTTTTTTCTTTTTCATTCAAATATGAAATTATTGTCGACGGAGGAGGACAAAACAGAGTATAACTGCTCTATCGCTATTCCACTTTTATTTGTTAGGCGGTTAGGGTTTAAAGTTAGATTATTTTAGTCTAACTGGGTAAAAGTGTTCAGTGTGTCAGTTTTAAAGAATATCATCTTACAATGCAATACAATGCAGTCATTATCTGCACCAATACAATTTATAAAAATCTCAAAAAATTACAAAACGTTTTCGAACAAGGATGCAGACAGGTAGCAATGTTATAAAACAAGCAAGTTTCTTTTTTTTGTAATTTATGACAGCCGTTGTTCTGCGCAGTGGCATGGATTAGAGATGTCTAAGATGAAATGACATAGATAGATACAGTTGAATTTAATTAACACTGAAAACTTTATCCAAATCATATCATCTTTTGGGCGTAATAACACATGGTACATACATTTCAGCCTCTTGTTTTATGCCATTACAACACAGCTGCCCTTATTGAAAAACGGTTTACAATGCATGGCCCAAATGACGCTAAATCTATCACATTTGACACAAAAGCAGCCTTTAGAAATACTAGAGATTCTATCTCTTTCAGGGACGTAATGTTTGTATCACTCCACCTTAGTTTAAACATCGATCTATAGAAATACTGGCCAATGGTTAATCAATCTTTATCAGGTAAAAGTTAAATAATAATGTGTAAACGTTACTGTTTTTCCAATTTGACGAAATAAAACTTTGTCAATGGAAATACAGTGAAAACATAAACATATCCCTTCAAAATATATTGCAAACCAAAATTTTTGTCAATATTACCTACCATACCATGATTAAATTTGAAATAATCTGATTATCGTGTATCTAGTCAAATTATTGTGATTATCTTAATTGCTAAACTTGTTAGAAATAGAATATATACAAACTACTTGACAGTTCCAATAGTAATATGGCGAGAAACGACGAAATTGACAGTTATTTTTACTATGTTAAAAGAGATTACACATATTTAATAGGACGCATTCGTATTTTTGGACCCTACAGTTAGAAGTCAATTAGATAATAATTTTAGTCCATTAATCAAATAAATAATGGTATCATATTTAAAGTTATTGAATGATGACGAGATACATAATCTTCAAAAAATCAATTCTGTGCGTACACAGAGACTAAAGAGCCAATAATTTGAACAGAAGAACATGGTCTGCCAAAAGAAAATTACCGTAAAATTGAATATAATAAGTACGAATGCGCCACTTACTTAATATTACATACTATAAATAGATTGTCATGAAAAATCCTGTATATAATATAGACACTGACATTTGAGCACTTATTCTTAATAATTAATTTATGTAATAAAATAAATCAATGCAAAAACTAAATGAGTATAAAATAGAAAATATGTACGTTTTTAATATATCATTTGCGTTGCTATAGAATAGCAAAAAGATTTGCTGAAAATTATTTTCCAAATTTCATTCTCATGTTAAAGAATTAAAATAACCTTATTGTACGGGGAAATCTTATTGTAATTACATAAAATGTGGATTTTTGTTAAAAGAAATTAGTTAAACAAAAAAGAAATTAAAACAACGCACATATTTCCTATAGTCAAAATCGTATTAAAAGTTACAATACCAATAAATAATGACGACAAAATTTTATTCTGAAACAATTGTTATTATTTGGTTATAGTCACAGAATGCAATCTGCAATATGTATGTATAAATTTATTTGATCATGACTAGTTACATAAATAATAAATATTTAAAAACATGATATAGTGTTATTGAATCAGTTTTAGAAGAATACACTAAAATCATCATTTATTATTATTAAAATAAACGAGTAACTGACTAATCCATTATTACGCACAATGAAAATAAAGATGAATCTTGATAAAATTGCCAATGAATAAATAATTGAACTTTATGGACATACAGATTGCAGGCTGCACAGTGTTAATTCGTTATGTGCAAAGTTGCAATTTACGACTAAACTACTTGGCCGTATTGAGTATTATAGCAAAAAAAAGAAATTACATTAACCTATGTATAAATGGCGCCAACTTTGAAACTAATTTGTTGAAGCTAGTTTCATGTAAGTTGAGACTGAATCTTAAAAGAAATTGGAATTTTCACCCTTTTAGGAGTAAATCCAAAACATACAAAAGAGCATTGGTATAAAAAAAATTTGGTAAAGATATCGCTACACAATATACGCTATTACAATAATAATACAGCTACCAAAATGGAATGTTACATGTACTCAATAATAATCTCCATGGAAAAAAATTAAACTTATTAACTCCACGAGTACATAGATATAATATATTTTAATATTTATTTATGTTAAAATACTTATACCTTATCAGGTAGATTATTCAGACTTAGCAACTAGTGGAATGTAAAGATATAAAAAAATCTTATCATCGAAATAAAGTGTTAGTTCTGTTACCCCTTAACTTTAATGGTTAGATCACCGAAACCACGATAATATAATGTCACTTTTAAAAATAATATAATAATGTTCTGAAGAAGGTTTCTTCTTATATATTTTTTTTATATAATCGTCCAAACACCAGCCACAGACAAGAGGTAAATATCGAGATATCTTATCCTACATATAGAAGTAATTTATACAGTCACAACAAAAATATTGAGCTTTTGTGAGGAAAACTTTTGAAAATGTTCCCACTGAAATAAACTTCTAACATAAAAAAGATGATAATAGATTTTGAGAATCCGTGTTGAATTGTGAAGTGACTAATTTAGGGACGGCATAAAGCAAGTCTCACCAGAAAATAAAGCTATGTTATAATCTGTAGTCAAGCTGTTACTTTTGTAATACACGTTAACACGTTTGAACTACAATTAATAAATCCGATTTTCAATTCTAAAACGATGGGATTAACTGTGATAAAATTAAAGCTTTGTTGAACGACGATTTAATATACATATCCTACTACACAAAAACCGGTTTTTTGTGTAGTAGGATATGTATATTAAATCGTCGTATGTGTATATGTATATTAATCTAAACAAAAACCGGAGTTTCAAAGCTTTTTGTTTTTATTTGACAAGCTGGCCTTATTCAATTGGAATGTATACGATACTACGATAATATTTGATGTCACATCTGTAGTTCACCAAATCACAACAGTAGTTTAAAGAATATCGTTCCACGCCCTAAATCGCATCGAAACGTCCGAACACAAAACAAAAAGCGTTCATTTTAAAATAATTGTACAGCTCCGCGTATACGCCACAGTATAATCATGTCGAAAAGGCTACCATTATCAAAATAAAAATACATACTAACATCAATGACTAATGACTTTCTTGTATGGAAATAAAATTCAATATTGGACATACACGGTTGATATCTAAATGTCTTGAATATCTACTTAATTTATCATTGACGACGTTTTCCTTAAACTCTCGTATATGATACTTTTTGATGGACGAAAACATAATAAAACTAAAGAAAGTTATATGAGGTACATCAAATTTGAATTAAATATACCTAAAACCCTTGTATAAAATTATAAAAAAGGTTAAATATGTCACCGCTAATGTGTAAATCAGGGTACCGTACGAAAATCAAATAGCATGTCGCCGTTTCATCCGCAGTTAGTTAAAGATAACCTATCTGCATCAGTTACAAAGCGGTTAATTGAATCTGTTGATTACAAATTTCGCATATTAGTGGTAACATACTTTTCAGACTAAAAATAATTGTACGTATGAAAAAGTTCAATAAAAAAAACTAATAATGTGATTCTTATAATAAAAATCTTAAAATTACTAAGTAAAGCATATCTTTTATAAATGATTAACATATACAATAATAAGGTATTTTGTACTGTAAGGTTATGCTTTTAAAATCGATTCTGCAATTCGTGTTAATTACAAAAAAATGGGTTTTAAGACAGAGTGGCTTACAGCGCCAATCGTCACCCTTAATCCAAAATTTAACCAAGTGGCATCGTACTTTAAAACCTATTTATATCGACAGTGTTTACCTAAGTGATAAAAATATAAAAAGTTCATTTTGTGCTAACTAATCTTATTGTATATGTAAGCTCCATATTGATTGTGCTGCAAACTTTACCAGTCATATCTG
This sequence comes from Coenonympha arcania, assembly GCA_036785405.1. Classification (NCBI taxonomy): domain Eukaryota; kingdom Metazoa; phylum Arthropoda; class Insecta; order Lepidoptera; family Nymphalidae; genus Coenonympha; species Coenonympha arcania. The sequence continues at coordinate 14,406,088 of CM072082.1, forward strand.
AAAACTCTATGCGATAAAATATCTAAAAATGTGTGGTTAATAAATTTTTAGAAATAAGCAATCAAGAAATGTTAATCACAGATTATAAATGTTAAAAACGTTTAATAAGCCTAACGTGAATGAGCTTCTAAGACCTAAGCATTTAACCCCACAGACGGAAACAATATGTGGACTGATCCCATCTACCAAATCAGCGTGACTATTTTTAATCTGTCAAGAAGATGGCGTCCCCGGTAGTAACAAAAAATTGAACATTATAGTAGTGTTATTATCTGGCTGCAGACTCGTTCATAAATGATTCGAGTGTTTCGCTTTTGTTGTTCTTTGTTGAGATGTGCATTACTTCAGAACAACAAAAGCGAAACACTCGAATGATTTATGACCGAGTCTGCAGCGAGATAATAACACTACTATAGACAGCAAATCTTGGCATTCACCATGTCACGCAAGTCTAGGCTAGAATGATACGGCACCCATAGCTCGTCCATAGTTTTGTTATCTCTGCGTATAACTTTAAGTGAATTCATTTTACTGCTGTCCATATTTGCCAGAAGACATATTATTACTCAAATTAAAAACGAACAGATACAAAGAATAAACCAAATTTACTTCAATTAACTATTTCAAAAAGAAGACACAAAACACTTATTTTAGATTTTTTGTTGATTTGTACCCCTTTACTTGTGCTAAATAAAAAAAATATACCCCATCTAAGCACAAAATGCCTTGTTACATTTTATGGCCACTTAAGTATTTTCCTAGGAATGTATCATGTGCGTCAATTATTTTGACGCAAATCTGTCGATACCGAGTCTTTAAACCCTGTTGATAATACCTTTGTACATTTTGTATTCGAAATGGCAACATCATACGTATTAAAAACTAATTAATCAAGCTGCCTTTTAAAAATATTTATAATTGTACTTTGAACAGCTCGTCAAACTTATCAGTACCTAACTTGTTTTAAACCTATGCGGCGTCTTAAATGCACTTTGGATTTGTATTGTTGTTACAACGTTACTGCAAACTTGTACAGCTGTGAGCAAGAACAATATTGCGTAAATAACGTTTAAGTAATCCAGTACAAGTAATTGTCCTTCAGTCCCGTACGCTTGAACATTCTAGCTACACTATTATTAACATAAAGCTGATTAAAACAACTACATCGGTTGAGGCGGCACAAAAACCGTTACTTATAAACTAAATACAGTTATGGATATTTCAATCCACGATGACGCGCCCCATACTGTCGAACGCCATACGAATCGAATGAAACATAAGCGATTTTGGCAGAGTGGGGCGCGTCTTCGTGGATTGTAATATTTATACAAGGTGCGTATCGAAACCCGGGTTATCTTTTTTGAAAAAATAATTTTAAAATTTTTGGAAGCTTGCTTCTTGGTCTGTTGGTTAAGAAAAAATTGGTAAAAATAAACAATAATATAAAAACAGCGTCATTCAAACGCACCCTGTGATTAATTCAAAATACATTTTGATTCTTGTGTTTAAAATTGTTGTTTCAGTCTTTGGAAATTATGTGGTGGAATGTTTTGTGAATAATATTCACCTCAACAACACTACTGTATACAAAGCTGAGCTGAATTATATGATAGAATCCAAAATGATTCAAATAAAAAAAGGTTTCAATGACTTAAAACTCAAGTCAAAGTATTTATAACTGCATCATAAAAATGACAAAAAATTTAATAATTTCCAAAAAAATAATAGGTGTAAATACATTAATAATAATAACTGAACAGGTTCCATATTTCATTTAAAGAACTCGTAAAACGGAAAAGAGATGTAAAAAATTTTTTAAGAACATAATATTATTTTATTCTTTCAACTACTTAATAATTAGTACCTCTTATTTGAAAAAAAAACATTGCGGACCCTTTCTCGATTGATTTTTATGATTTCATTCTCCTGTCATTACATAGAAAATTTTTGTGTATAAGTAAATAAAAACACAGTAAAACAAGCAGGGTACGGGAAAAAATATCGAAACTTCAAATAGAGAGTCAATAATATTGAGAAAGTAAAAAATGACCCTGTTTCAAAAATCCGAATTTACTTAGTAGGCGCCCTACGGTTGCGGCGTGCACGGCCGAAAACAAGCTTTGCATCCCAGCGGAGCTGTTGAGTGAATATACCAGCCAAGGCCAATGGATCCACGTAATCGTCATCAGCGATCGCAGGGTTAGGTGCTAATCTACAGTTACGGCCTGCACGGCCGAAAATAAGCTTTGCATCCCAGCGGAGCTGTTGAGTGAATATAGTAGCCAAGGTCAATGGATCCACGTAATCGTCATCAGCGACCGCAGGGTTAGGTGCTAATCATACTGCCTCGAGATTCGCTTCAACCTGCCGTTCTGGGAGCGCCGCCTCCGTCGGTACCGGCGACTGTGCGTCGGCCGGTGGTTGGTACTTCGTCTCCACGGGGCCTGACGCCGGGTAACTGTAATGTTAGCGATACACGTCTTAGTACGACAACCGAGTACACAGACAATTAAAGTCCCTTCGCACACGGCTCATAAGCGTAATCGTATCGTTATGACGCTACGCATAACAATATGACAATTACGCCTTCTACGATATGCTGCAATACCGCTTCGTCTGCGGACATGTTTGAACATGTTCGTGCTTGCACTGCTCTCGCCGTACGCGAGGATTACGATACACTTACGCTTACGAGCCGTGTGTGAAGGTGCAAACATCGACAAAACACCGACATACATCTACGACGATCGCATTAACAACAGATCAGCACATTAAGAACATTTATCAACAACATTGTTTTGCATTTGTGTTAAAAAAAATGCAGTAAAACATAGCATTTTGAAAATCTTGTTTTATTTTTAGGGTTCCATAGCCGAATGGCAAAAAACGGAACCCTTATAGATTCGTCATGTCTGTCTGTCCGTCTGTCCGTCTGTCCGTCTGTCCGTCCGTATGTCACAGCCACTTTTTTCCGAAACTATAAGAGCTATACTGTTGAAACTTGGTAAGTAGATGTATTCTGTGAACCGCATTAAGGTTTTCACACAAAATTAAAAAAAAAGTAATAAATTTTGGGGGTGCCCCATACTTAGAACTGAAACTCAAAAATTTTTTTTTCATCAAACCCATACGTGTGGGGTATCTATGGATAGGTCTTCAAAAATGATACTAAGGTTTCTAATATCATTTTTTTCTAAAATGAATAGCTTGCGCGAGAGACACTTCCAAAGTGGTAAAATGTGTGTCCCCCCCCCTGTAACTTCTAAAATAAGAGTATGATAAAACTAAAAAAAATACATGATGTACATTACCATGCAAACTTCCACCGAAAATTGGTTTGAACGAGATCTAATAAGTAGTTTTTTGATATTTACAATAAAACCTCTAAAATCAAAGTTGGTTTTGCGGTTCGATAAGAAAAGTGGTTTTTATGGTTTTATTCCTCCGGTTGTAGTACGGAACCCTCAGTGCGCGAGTCCGACTCGCACTTGACAGGTTTTTAATATTTAAATAATTACACTTATCATATTAATAACCGTATAAACATAATTTTATAAACGAAATTCTGTAAAGGCACTGTAATCTGATTAGTGGGAGACCGACTTATTGTGTGGATTGAGATATCCTGTTTGAGTTAATTTTATTTTATGTTCATAGAACCCTGTCCAATTTAAAAGCTGTCATTAGATTTGGTGTAAGGCGGGGATTAGATTAGCAATAAAACTTGCAGAAGTTGACTTCTGAAAGCAATGTAAACAATCACGCAAGTTACAAAACAAAGAAGGAATAGTTTGCAGAAGTCAACTCCTGCAAATTTTGTTGCGAATCTAAACCTCGCATAATATAAAATTTCACGTGATTGCCATAATGCAATCACTTAAAATTTAAATAACCTATCCCTTTCTATATTATACACGAAATGGAGCGGTCTGTCAGACCTGGCTCCAACAGCAGTCTTGCAAAAAATAACTGCACCAGTTTAACGTCAAAAACCCGAAATCACCGCGAACTAAACTTGAGTTAAGCCTAAAGAATAATTTACAAAAAAAAAGTAGCAAAATCTTACGCGTATAGTATTTTCGCATTAACACCATCGCAAAGCATTTTTGTGATTTAACGTAGTTAGTAACGCAGAAAATAGTGTTCGACACGATTGCCAATGCTAATTCCAGTTAACTATTCGACAGTTCAGATTCATGAACGCGTCAACAGTGCAGGTGCCAACTGATTGGCGCATTTCGGACCGCGCGGATCAATAATTGCATCCGAAATTTGATAAAAACCGCGGACACGAGATAAATTCAGACAAAAATGATCCCTACTGTGTTAACGTAAAGCCGTATTTGGCTGAGCAGATGTAAATCTGCGATCCAGACGAACCAACCCCTGGCTGCAAGCTAGGTTGCTAGGCAGCCGGAGAGGACACCGGCGCAGTTCGTATGCGCGGATCAATAAATGCACAATAATTATGAAATTGTACTTGTAATATTTAATGATGTTAGACTGTATTTATTACAGACTAGCAAACCCGGCGAACTCCGTTTCGCCACCAGGCTTCGTTTTATGTAACACTAGCTATTGCGCGCGGCTTCGCCCGCGTTAATTTCGATTTTTCAAAAACCCAGAGTTTCTGATTTTTCAAAAACCTAAATTTCCTTATCAACCTTAACCTTAATACTTACTTTCTAGAAAGTAGCTTATGTGGTAATTATAGGATATCGTCTATCTCCATTCCAACTTTCAGCCAATCATTTCCGGGACAAAAAGTAGCCTTTGTATTACAAGTAACAATCTTTCACCACTTAAATTTCCAGCCAAATCGGTTCAGTAGTTATGGCGTACTTCCCTCGGGTGAACTTCGTTTTTACACAAATTTTGCGGTAAACACGGATTTTCCAGAATATAAGATAAGCTGTATGATAATCCAGGATATAGTCTATCTTCTCTCCATATTTCAACTAAATCGTTTCTGTAGTTACAGCATAAAGGTATTTCTACCGCGATATTACGGTTTTTCACATATTTCTCGCAATCTATGGATATTTCCGGGATAAAAGTAGCCTATTTATTAATGCACGATGTAATCTACCTCCATTCCAAATTTCAGCTAGGTCGGTTCAGTAATCGCAGCGTAAAGGATTTTTCTCCTGCGTGGAAATCGATTTTTCAAAAATCCCGTTAAACCATGGATTTTTTCGGGATGAAAAGTAACCTTAGTTCTAAATCATTACGTAGTATACCTCTGATTCAAATTTTTGTCAAATCGCTTCAGTAGCTACGGCGTAAAAGAGTTTTTCTCCAGCGTGAATTTTGGGTTTTCACACATATCGCGGAAATCATTGATTTTTTCGGGATAAAAAGTAACCTATTCATTAATCCAGGATATAATCTATATCCTTTCTAAATTTCAGTCAAGTCGGTTCAGTAATTACGGCGTGAAGGATTTTAATCTGGCGTGGAATTCGAATTTTCAAATATCCCGCGAAAACCGTGTAATTTTCCGAAATAAAAAGTAACCTAAGTGCTAGATCATTATATAATGTACCTCTAATTCAAATTTTAGCCTAATTGTTTGAGTAGTTGCGGCTTTAGGGAGTTTTTCTCCCGCAGGAATTTTGGTTTTTACACACATCCCGCGGAAATCATGGATTTTTTCGGGATCAAAAGTAGCCTATGTATCAATCTCAAATTTCAGACAAATCGATTCAGAAATGGCGACGTGAAAGGAGCATTTCCCGCGCGCGTTTTTCTATTTTGTACAAATTTCGCGGGAACCATAGATTTTTGTGGGATAAAAAGAAGTCTATTTATTAATCCAGAATATGATTTAACTCTTTTTCAAATTTCAGCCAATTCCGATCAGTAACTGCGGCGTGAAGAAGCAACTCTTCGTAATATCTTTGGACCCCCGTTACACCCCCCTAGGAGGTAGTCTAATAAGTAGGGGTGGAATTAAAAAATCGAGGAACTTTGTTATTTTTATCCAAAAGCCTACTTACCGATTTTAATGGACACAACTTGAAAATTGACGGATTTCCATATATGTAAAATAAAATTCCTTATTTAACACCCTTAGCGGTAGAATTTCAAAAATTCCTTTCTTAGTACACATCTAGGGTGTTAAAAGAATATTCCCTGAAAATTTCATGTTTCTACGTTCAACCGTTTGGGCAGTAGCTTGTCCAAAAGCCAGCCAGCCGGGACCAAGCGTTTTCTAGTTTCAACCCCCTTTTTAGAGAGTTAGGGGTGAAATTTCCAAAATCCCTCGGACACCCATTCTCTTATTTTTATTCGAAAGTCTATATACCAATTTTCGTGAATCTAACTTGAAAAATGAAGGACTTTCATACAAACCTAAATCCCTTATTTCACCCCCTTAGGGGTAGAATTTCAAAAAACCCTTTCTTAGCGAGCGGTTGGGTTCACAAAGAATCTTCCCTGAAAATTTCAAGTTCTTGCGTTCAGCCGTTTGGGCTGTAGCTTGTCTGTCAGTCAGTCACTCAGGACAAAGCCTTTTATAGTTATAGATTTCGTTTGGTGATTAAAAGAAGAATTTTTTTTTTAATTTTTCCTGAATTTTCTTTGCTATAAACTTCACGGAGCCCAAGACCTTTCCAACGAATGCAAAACCGTGGAAATCGGTTATTTATTATTATATAGTAGTAGTAGCTTTAATATATATATAGCTACTCGTGCTGATTCACTCATTGATCACCTCTCCTGAACAATTTTGTATGAAAAATTTTTTTTTCAAGTATGATGTCGTATAGAGGGGAAAAATTCATGAAGAGGAAAAATACGGAGAGAGCTGATGATTGAGGATTTCGGAGACGGGTGAAGAGCACAGCCAGGGTATTAAAGATAGGTAGGGGGTGCTCGACCAAATGTCACTCGAAACGTCATCCAATTGGCAGTGAGCTGAAAAAATTTTCAAAATGGTGGATTCAAAATGGCCGCCAAACGAATTTCGCCAATATCTCGGAAAGTATAAAAGATAGAAGAACGGTTTCTTGACAAGAAGTGATCAGGGCCCGAAGGTCTTTTCGATGGAAAGAAAAAAAATTCAAAATGGCGGAATTTATTTTTTCATACAAAATGAAAGGGGAATTTTAAAGGGATTTTTTTATAGGCGGGAAGACAGCACGCGGGCCACATGTGGCCCGCGCCCCCACGCAACCTACTAGTTACTATATATATAGCTACTCGTGCTGATTGGCCACTGACTCACTCACTCACTGATTGATCACCTCTCCTGAACAATTTTGTATGAATAATTTTTTTTTCAAGTATGGTTTCGTATAAAAGAAAAAAAATCATTCGGAGGAAAAATACGGAGAGAGCTGATGATTGAGGATTTCGGAGACGGGTGAAGAGCACGGCCAGGGTATCGAAGATAGGTGGGGGGTGGTCGACCAAATGTCATTTGAAACGTCATCCAATTGGCAGTGAGCTGAAAAAAAATTCAAAATGGCGGATTCAAAATGGCCGCTGTCCGAATTTCGTCGATATCTCGGAAAGTATAAAAGATGGAAGAACGGTTTCTTGACAAGAAGTGATCAAGACTCGAAGGTCTATTTGATGGATAGAAAAAAAATTCAAAATGGCGGAAATTACTTTTTCATAGAAAATGTATGGGGAATGTTGAAGGGACTAACGTTGTAAGGCAAATAGGTGGGAAGACAGCACGCGGGCCACATGTGGCCCGCGCACCCACGCGACCTACTAGTTAATATATATATAGCTACTCGTGCTGATTCACTGACTCACTCATTGATCACCTCTCCTGAACAATTTTGTATGAAAAAAATTTTTTTCAAGGATGGTGTCGTATAAAAGAAAAAAATTAATTCGGAGGAAAAATACGGAGAGAGCTGATGAGTGAGGATTTCGGAGACAGGTGAAGAGCACGGGAAGGCTATTAAAGATAGGTGGGGGGTGCTCGACCAAATGTCATTCGAAACGTCATCCAATTGGCAGTGAGCTAAAAAAAAATTCAAAATGGCGGATTCAAAATGGCCGCCAAACGAATTTCGTCGATATCACGGAAAGTATAAAAGATGGAAAAACGGTTTCTTGACAATAAGTGATCAGGACTCGAAGGACTATTCGATGGACAGAAAAAAAATTCAAAATGGCGGAATTTATTTTTTCATAGAAAATGTATGGCGAAAATTAAAGTCTGTCGGCGATGATACTTTTATAGGGGGGATAACAGCACGCGGGCCACATGTGGCCCGCGCCCACACGCACCCTACTAGTATTTTTATATAGTAGATATGTCTATGTGCATATTATGTCGCCGTAAATATTAAGGTTACGTCGTAACATAGTACCTAATATTATAATTATGCAACTACATACTAGACTAGATTAATCATTAACTAAGTTAATTTATACAAGATTCATAAATTAATTATTTACAAGTATGTAGCAATGTAAAATAGTAAAGTCTGCAGTGTTTCTTAAAATTTTCTTAAACTTGCTTCAGATCTGCAGCCTCGTCAAAGAAACCTATCGACCGCTCATTCCATTATTATATGAAAAAAATAGTTTAAAAAATTTATGGGAATTATGTGATTAATTTGTGTTTGATGGAAGGAGACCGGACGGCATGTCATTGATGCCATGGAGGATGGGAAAGCCTTTAGTATGGGACGCAACTTGCGTGGACACCCTTGCGCCTTCTCATCTTCCTAGCACGATGGGTTGTGCGGGCGCCGCTGCTGCATCAGCAGAGACTCTCAAGCGACGCAAATATAGTAATCTCGTTGGACATTACGTATTTGAGCCGTTTGGGGTCGAGACGCTGGGTCCGTGGGGTCCAAGTACTCGCTTCTTTTTTAAAGAAATATCAAAGCGCTTAATCGACGCCTCTCGTGACCAGAGGGCTGGGCTATTTTTAGGTCAGAGGATAAGCATTGCCATCCAACGTGGCAATGCTGCCAGCCTTCTGGGCACTTTTCCAGTTGACACCGATTCGGAGGAATACTTTGACGCTTAAATTTTTTTTATTTTTATTTGTCACCTCTTTTTTGTTTTTTAGAATTAGATTATATATATTAGTTAAGATTTTATTTTTAGTTTTATACATATAATATTACGTATGAAATTAGTAATAATTTATAAATAAAAGTTTCATTTAAATTTGTTTCGATGAGTCATTGTTTACTTTTAAACATAACTTTTTCTGAAACAATTCGGACATATAATATATTCTTTTCAAAAATGTAATATTATGCATATTTCCTTATATTACTAGATTAGTCTAGTAAGATAGTAATATTACTATAATATATATTGCTAGTATCTTTATATTAGGACTATTTTCCAAATATATGTAAATATGTATATAATGTAAAGCGATTAAACATATAATCACGATTGCAATAGCCATTAATAAATGACATTGAAGAAGAAACAACTGCATTGGGCAAAGCTGCAGAAGCGACGGGAAGAAGTGGCGAAAGTCGCAAAGCTGCAATCCATTTATACGAATATACTCGTAGTACCGTGCTGTACATACACATTCAAATGACGAGTCTCAGTTTTAGATAGCACAACTTTTCGGCTGTACGTTTTTGTTACAATGTACTTCGTCTCAGACAGCTGTGACGATGCTGCGGGCCGTGCTTCTGCCTTAAGGATTCCTGACGTCTTTTTTACTCCGCTATTCTCAGAGTTTTTATTATTTTTACGACTACAATTAAAAGTACGATTATTCCAAACAACATTATAAAGGTGAAAATAAGCGTGTGAGTTTGTATATTCACTAATAAGTCATGCTAAATTCACTAAACCGATTTTCTTTAAAATTTGGAAGATAAATAAAATAGTTTGTATTCTGGATTAACATATAAGTTACTTTTTATCTCAAAACTTGCCAAATAAAATATAGCTATAGGTGAATTGCAGCAGTAAACTTAGTAAAAAAGTAGGTAAACATTTTGGGAAAGGGGTTTCTATAACATTTGTGACAAGCCGTAATTAACGCAAGAGAAGCCGCGGGCAAAATTAAATAAATTGTAAAAAGAACAAAAATAAAAGCAACATTTGCAATAAAATAATGACTAAGCGACAGCAAACATGAAATTTCTCGACTAACCCTATAGTATTGTTAAACATGGAGTTTGAATTTTTGTCCATGTTGGGTTTTACTCGCTTACGGCCGCTAATTCTGCGTACTGTTAAGTTCGGTATTTTAGACAGCCGCTTTAGGGCATTTTGCCATGACGAATTTTTAGACCTGCGGGTTTTAGGACAAGAATAAAAAAAAGACGTGTGGCACTCGGAGACTGCCGCGGTAAAGCTATTCCATAGCTGTTTTTATCACAATGCCACCTAGAGACGAGTTGCTGAACTAAAGAGACAAGCGTGATATTTCAAAAAGTCATTAAAAGTTCTGCTATTCATCGTTAGATGGCAAAACTAAAAAGTATCACCGCTGTGCCAATCAGAGTTGGGGGTGTTAGGTTATTTTCGTAACGGAATTTCTGGATACGGTCTCCACGCTCAAGGCCCGCGATAGAAGCTATGCAATAGCTTAATATTTAAAGATAGTTGCTAGTTAATTCTAGATTTTCAAGAAAAAGTTATCTAACAGTCCTATTCGAGCTCTATGGATAACACTATGATTTTTAAAATGTACTGTAATTTACAAATGGAAATGTAAATGCAATATTATATTGTCAGACATCAAAGGCCCATCCTTGATGACACATTAGTTTTTAATGGTTTACAATTGTATGGAGAAAGGTTTAAAGTACTGTAAACCACGTTTTAATAGATAACAGACACGAACAATATTGTTATTTGAACCGCCTTTAAAAAGTATAGCGTGTTTTAAAACTGTCTTATTTCTTTGGGGTTCTGTAGTACAATGATCTATTATGACAGTTTCGCAAAGTCTGTCTTCTTTCTGCGGTTAACTGAGATAGCTTTAGGATTCTCTAAAAGTATAGCCAATCAGCGAGCATGGCGTGGCTACGGCGCCGGCGAGGGCGTTTCAAGTAGTTGCCATGTACTAGATTTTATGAAACACGTTACACTACACACTCATGTATGCGGCGTTTTCCACAGATATAACCGATACGCCATGTTGGACGCGGCGGAATTGTTAAGCGTCTTACATATACACTAGTCACATTACAAGTTACATCTACTCAAATCGCGTCCCAGCGGTGCCGCACCCACGCCTCGCTGGCTGTTTGACAATACCTAAGAGGTTAAAAAATCCTTAGAATCGCTAAGTCAACCACTTAATAAATGGGTGAAAAAATATTTGTTATATTGAAACTGTTGATATATGGTACTAAGTTTACCCTAATACATTGATTACTTATCCAACAAGAGAGTAAACTATAGCAATAAAAATACTATAGGTAATTCGCGATGCAATAAAATTTTATGTCATACTCACTTTTCTCCATCTCTCGAGTCGGCATTTGAATCATAACGCCATTTATTTCCAACCATGTTCTGGAACGGTCCGCTGTAAAATACAGAAACATAAATTTGTATATTAGAACATTACAACCCTTGCAATCTAGTTCCAAAGTAAGCGATAGCTTGTAAGGGTACTAGAGAACTGCTAAATGTACATAAATACTTAAAATATTATATAGAAAAACGCCCAAAAATTTTACAAATCAGATCAACTGGACTGATCTGGTGAAGCGGTGATATGAGTATTTGTGTATAATATTCTAGTGGTTAGGATTAAATGCAAGAATCTGCTCACTCATTACAAAATTTTGTTTGGTCTGTCGTAATTTGCAAGCGAATAATCATACACATTGTACACTTATAACAATGAAATTGCAAGAGTGGCAGTATCATATTCATGTGATATTTAAAACCTTTGCTTGGGAGTGTCCAGGAAATTATTCCAAGAATCAACAATTATCTGAATAGAAGTGTCCAATGTTATACTCATATTTTAAAAAATTAACATTTTAATGCGATGATAACATAGATATATAATACTAAGGTGACGGGTCAGCTCTAAAAAGTGTCCGAACCAAAAGAGAGATAAAACGCGAAAAGGGAGACAATCGCACTATAGCTAGTTGCAAGTAAAATTAGGCTGTATAATAATGGTTTAAGACATAAATTACAATGTATTAGTTTGTTTATAAAAATACACATACTCTCGTTTATATATAGGTTTTCTCGGGACACTTTTTTTGTGAATTTTGTATTACACCCAGGGTCCTTAGATAGTAAGTCAATGGATGATAAACATGTGAACATGAGACTGCCAGTCCTGCAATTTTACTGATTCTAGTGTATATGTCTTATTAGATTACAAATTACGAAAAACCAAATAATGTTTAATTTTGGCGGGCAGTAACGTTTTTACTGAAAGGTCCTCGATTTTCAGGTACCTATGAATATTCAAAATAATTTTGGAATTAATTTAGAAGACTTAGCTCTTAGTTCATCTCAGCTTTGAGAGAAGCCAGTGGAAAACAGTAAGATTTTTTGTATTCTATTAATATATATATAGCTGGTCGTGCTGATTCACTGACTCATTGATCACCTCTCCTGAACAATTTTGTATGAAAAAATTTTTTTTGACGTATACTGTCATATACAATGGAAAAATTCATTAAGAACAAAAATATGGAGAGAGCTGATGATTGAGGATTTCGGAGACGGGTGAAGAGCACGGCCAAGGTATCGAAGATAGGTGGGGGGTGCTCGACCAAATGTCATTCGAAACGTCATCAAACGTCGTCAAAAAAAATCAAAATGGCGGATTCAAAATGGCCGCCATTTGAATTTCGTCGATATTTCGGAAAGTATAAAAGATGGAAGAACGGTTTCTTGACAAGAGTTTATTATGATCCGAAGGTCTATACGATGGATAGAAAAAAATTCAAAATGGCGGACTTTATTTTTTTCATAGAAAATGTATGACGAATGTTGAAGAGACTAAAGGTTGAAAGGCAAATAGGGGGAAGAGAGCACGCGGGCCACACGTGGCCCGCGCCGCCACGCGCCCTACTAGTTAATATATATATAGCTACTCGTGCTGATTGGCCACTGACTGACTGATTGATCACCTCTCCTGAACAATTTTGTATGAAAAATTTTTTTTTCAATTACCATTTCGTATAAAAGGGAAAAATTCATTCGGAGGAAAAATACGGAGAGAGCTGATGATTGAGGATTTCGAAGACGAGTGAAGAGCATAGCCAAGGGTATTGCAGATAGGTGGGGGGTGCTCGACCAAATGTCATTCGAAACGTCATCCAATTGGCAGTGAGCTGAAAAAAATTTCAAAATGGCGGATTCAAAATGGCCGCCAAACGAATTTCGCCAATTACTCGAAGAGTATAAAAGATGGAAGAACGGTGTCTTGACAAGAGGTGATCAGCACTCAAGGGTCTATTCGATGGATCGAAAAAAAAATCAAAATGGCGGAATTTTATTTTTCCATAGAAAATGTAAGGGGAATTTTAAAGGGATTTTTTTATAGGCGGGAAGACAGCACGCGGGCCACATGTGGCCCGCGCCTCCACGCGCTCTACTAGTTAATATATATATATAGCTACTCGTGCTGATTCACTCACTCATTGATCACCTCTCCTGAACAATTTTGTATGAAAAAAATTTTTTTGACGTATACTGTCATATAAAAGGGAAAAAATCATTAAGAACAAAAATATGGAGAGAGCTGATGGTTGAGGATTTGGGAGATGAGTGAAGAGCACGGGGAGGGTATCACAGATAGGTGGGGGGTGTTCGACCAAATGTCATTCGAAACGTCATCCAATTGGCAGTGAGCCTAAAAAAAATTTCAAAATGGCGGATTCAAAATGGCCGCCATTCGGATTTTGTCGATATCTCGGAAAGTATAAAAGATGGAAGAACGGTTTCTCGACAAGAAGTGATCAGGACACGAAGGTCTATTTTATGGATAGAAAAAAAAACAAAATGGCGGAAATTATTTTTCCATAGAAAATGTATGGCGAATATTGAAGAGACTAAAAGCTGGAAGGCAAATAGGGGGAAGACAGCACGCGGGCCACATGTGGCCCGCGCACTCACGCGCCCTACTAGTTACTATATATATAGCTACTCGTGCTGATTCACTGACTGACTGACTGATTGATCACCTCTCCTGAACAATTTTGTATGAAAAAAATTTTTTTCAATGACCATTTCGAATATAAGGGAAAAATTCATTCGGAGGAAAAATACGGAGAGAGCTGATGATTGAGGATTTCGAAGACGGGTGAAGAGCACAGCCAAGGGTATCGCAGATAGGGGGGTGCTCGACCAAATGTCATTTGAAACATCATCCAATTGGCGGTGAGCTAGAAAAATTTTCAAAATGGCGGATTCAAAATGGCCGCCAAACGAATTTCGCCAATATCTCGGAAAGTATAAAAGATGGAAGAACGGTTTCTTGACAAGTAGTGATCAAGACCCGAAGGTCTATTCGATGGATGAAAAAAAAATTCAAAATGGCGGAATTTATTTTTTTCCATAGAAAATGTACAGGGAATTTTGAAGGGATTTTTTATGGGCGGGAAGACAGCTCGCGGGCCACATGTGGCCCGCGCCCCACGCACCCTACTAGTTTCATATAGACTTAATACGTGATTAAGGTTTTTGGCCCTACCAGCCAGAGATATTTAAATTTTATTTAGATTTTCGCAAATATTAGACTAACTACACATTTAGGTTTATGGCAATGAATTATGCGGGCATAATATTTATGCATTTACAATCTACATGTTTTAATAGAAACTTTGCTCGAAAATTCCCACTCACCTCATATTGGTTCCCGAAAGATATTGGTTTCCCAGATTTTGAGTTATATCGGGAAGTAAAATGAACTAAATAAGTATTGTTGAACAAAGTTTTTATTAAAAACATTGTAGATTCATAAATGTTGTGCCCGCAAAACGCATTGCCATAAGCTTACAATGTGTTATTACTTTAGCTCACTATTAGGGAAAAACTAAATAAAATTTGAATTTTCGCGCCCGGATAATACCCATCTCTCTTAAAAGACATTTTTACGCAATGCGACGATCCTAATTGTTAGTTTTTCGACGATATTCCTACCTAATTATATAATTAGGTAGGAATATCGTCGTAATTAGGTAGGAATATCGTGGTCCTGTAGAGAGGTGGACCCGTGTAGAGACGTGCGAAGCTGGAGCAGTCAGAGACCCTTCTACTTTGTCTACCCTTCTTCTTCTTCTTCTTTTTAATTTCACTTCGCGGTTTGTCCGGCAAAACATTATTATCGTCGGTTTTTAAGATTACCTGCTATTTTGTTTAGATTTGCAAAGTTCTACAACTAGATTCCACGTATTCGCTAATTTAAAATTATCTTCACGATTGAAATTCCGGTGTTTTCAAATTTAAATTTATTCATTTATTATTAGTGTAAGCTAATGTACATTAACGGCCTACAAGCCGTATTTAGGTGATTTTGAATGAAGTTTTATGCAAAAACTATGAAGACAATTACTTTCAAATTTGCACGTCATGTATTTTGGGTCTTTAATCTAAAATCGCTAAGAAGCAGAAACACGATTGGATAAAATTTTCTCGATAGAAAGTTCTCCCAAAAGTTGCTCCAAAATCTCAGTTTTTCTATATTTTATCGGAAACTACAATGGATGTAATTGTAATTTTTGTTTTAATGTATCGGTAATAATAATATCCTAAAACGCTTAGAATAGATTTTTGATAACTGGCTTTGTTTTTGAGTAATTAGGTAAAACGTGGTTTTTCTGCTATATTCTTCGGCGACGCTGCATGTCGCACCTACCAAATCTCCGTGAGAGTGAGAAAGACAAAAATAAATTCAATAGATCCCCTTAAACAGTGGTTATACAAATAAATGAACGAAATTTAACAGCGTAAAATAGGGATTTCAAGCGGGCAGCGTAATGGTGTACTCACACGTGCATCATTTGGTCGCCTTGAGCACTCAGCTGCGCCAGATAGGCGGCCTGCTTGCGGTGGTGGTACATGTGGACGCGGAGACACGAGGGGTTGCGCATTCGCTTCTGGCAGATCTCACACTGCAGAGTCCCTTCTCTCGTGTCGTGTTTGTCTCGTATGTGTACTTTCAGGTTGTAACGATTCGCGAAAAATCGGTGACAAGACGGACACTTAACCCCGCCGGTTTTGCAGTTCCATCCTTTACATGAAATAATATACATAGTCATCAAAACAATTACATATTTAATCAATAGACACGTTTCAAAAGTTGGCACTCTCATTCGCGAATCGTACAGTGTGAAGGAAGCTGAACTTACCGGATTCTTTGGCTGAATCAGGCGAAACCAGGTTATGGAGCATATCGTTGTCAAAGTCGATCATTAATTCACTGTAAATTCGCAAACACAAAAACAAAATAAAACAACAAAAAATTAAAACAAAAAAAAATGTGCATACTGCATGTCATGTAGTTTAAGAAAAAGCATGATTAAAATAATGAAAAATTGTGATTACGAAAGAAATGAATACTAATTCCGAAATTAACGTGTCTACATCGAGGCTAAATTAATAAACTGTGAATTTATAACTATAAAAAAAGCAATATTGTTCAATTTATTAGAAAAATAATTGGTGAACGTTCATACCCGTCAGAAGCGTACTCTGTGTTTTCAGTAAGCGAAGGGCTGTTCTCGCCAACTGGTCGCGGCTTCTTTTTGATGTTATAGCTGTTCTTGGTTGTAGTGTTCTTCAGCAGCCTATGAAACAATAATAATCAAATTAATAACGATGAACAAATCTATTTTTCGAACCGGAATCTTGAACCTACTGTGTCGTGTCGGATCGTAAAACTTTTTCGACTTATTTGACAGGTTAAATGTGTTTTAACTGCAGGAGTATCCTACGCGAATTACAGATCGCGACTGCAGTTTATGATCCGAGAAATTGCAGGTAAATGAGGACCGAATAAATAAAATCGATCCTGTCTGGGCAGCGCTCCCCAGAGCAGACATATGATACCCCCTCTCCCCATTGCTATTCAGGGGTGTGCATTCAAATTGAAACTAACTTTTACCTGCAACATCGCAGGGAATTTGATTTATTTTTAAAACTGGTAAAACGCTTCGTTTCAAACAATCGTGCCGAGGAGGTGAGGGAGGCGCCCCCATTAATGGGGGATTTTTTGCTTGTAATCCCTGGACACAATACAAGTACTTCAATTCAATGAAATATTTACACCTACTACTAATACTACCTACATATCAGCAAATATTACAACTAATTTATTTAACATGAAATTTATATAAACTTTAATAGGAAAGCAACCAAAATCATGAAGGGCAATTCGTTTTTTGCTTCTGCTGAGACAGCGTTTGTGAATATCTATAATTAGTCTTTAAGAGCTATTGTGAAATGGTGATAACAAAACACAAAACCCGGCTGAGTTTGTTGTGGGATTTTTCTCAGTGCAGGGCGCGTTTGATCACCATAAACATAAGTCACAAATATCATATTGACCTTTACAAGACCCTGTAAGTCAGGCCCATGTGAATAAAGGTAATTTGGAACATTTTGGTGTTTTAGAATGAGGAAAGTTATTTGTCTGAGATCTCCTACACCACACACTATATAATTTGCAAAGTTGTCCAGTGTTTGTTGTGAGTCAAATCAATCCAATAAAATCACCTGTTTATCTTAATGTTGTACATTTACTCCCTTGCACATAATTGTGAAAAGCAAAGATTTGAACCTGAACATTAAGAAAAAAAATTTTTTATACATGCCTTTCAAGTATAACATACAGCTGCTAAACCAGGGCTCTTAACAAGGCCCACAGAGACATTTTAAAGAGGTGTTAAAGGGCAATGGAACAAAGTATGATAGGAGTTTGAAGAAGGGACAGAATCAGAAGCTCAAATATCAAAGAAAGAACCAGGGTAACAGACATACTTACCAGAATAGACCAGCTGAAGTGAAGGTGGACCGGGCATATGCTCCGGGATTGTCAAGGAAAATGGAGTAGTACCCAAGTGAAGCAATGGTACCCGCGCGAGAGTAAAAGCGGCAGACATCAAAGACAGTGCAAAGATGAAATAAAGCTAACAGCTGGTCCACATGGAATATAAGTTTTACTCTGTTTTGATTTTTTTCTTGTGCAAAAGTCAAATTATTCACAGAGGACAAAACAATATATAACTATTGAACCGCTATTCCAAATATAAGCAGTTAGAATAAACTTACCGTTTCAAAGGACTTCTTGCAGCTTCATCTTTGAGGTCTGGCGTACTTGCGGATTCCTGTGTGGTTTCAGGGGCGGGGGTTTCTTCGACTGATGGAACCCATTCAGGTAAGCTATCACCCACAGGTTCTGGTTGCACTTGTCTTGAGTTTATTGGATCATCTTCTGATGGTGCCGGGGGTGACTCGCTTCTCTGTTAAGCAACACAAAAACCAACTTTTTAATACAGAATATTACAAGTTGCTTTGAATACAGACAGACAGACAACAAAGTAGGCTGATACAGCTATATAAAACCTTTAATAGAACAACAACCTTTAATAGGACATATTTGTACCCCTCCTGTGACAAAACAAAATTTTTAAATAACATTTTCTCATATATTTGGTAGGTCTCGGAATAGGATGTAATTTTTCATACATAGTAAGAAAGAATAGGCATAAAAACATTTTCTGGGTCAGCTAGTTATCATATATATAGTTTTTTTTTTATGAAAAGGAGAATATTTAGTCAAACCAATGTCAGCCAAGCTAAACTTTTAAAAAAATTGGTCAGTTGGGCACGCACACTGAGGGCACTATCAAGACTAATTCTAATCAAAACACCTCTGCCGACCGAATTTAACAACAAGCGAAAAATCCAGTTTGTTAAATGGGAGCCCCCCTTAGAATTTTTTTTTTCTGTGAATAATTTAAGCTTCTACCTGTGCCATTATCAATGTCGAGCAAAAACAAGCAAAAAACCACATTTGCTGTATGTATGAGAGCTCCCTTAAGTACTTATTTTATTCTATTTTTTAGTATTTGTTGTTATATCAGCAACAGAAATACAACATCTATGAAAATTTCAAGTATCTATTTATCACAGTACAAGTGATACAGCTTGGTGAGGGATGACGGACGGAGGGCAAAGTCATAGTAATAGGATTTTTATCCTTTGGGTATGGCACCCTAAAAATTAAAAACTTCACAAATTACTTTTTTAAATTGTAAAAACCGCAAATATATTTTGAAAAACTAAACCCTAAAATCAATACACACCTAAGACTGCTTGCTCACTGGGCGTTATGCGAGCGTCAGCGTTTCTCCGTCTGTTTCTAAACGTCATTTGAGACTCTTAACATTGATGTCGCCGTCGCGTCGCTGCGCATTTATTTGAAGAAACGCTATGCTCGCATAACGCCAGTGGGATAGGGGCTTAGTCTGCAATCTGCTTCCTTGTTTACTTGCAAATATTATAAAAATATACACAATCAAGAACTGCATTCTTACCTCTCGACCACCAGTTAGCCCTTTAACTTGCAGTAGCTCGGCAGTATGCAGAAAGGCAGATAGCTCTTGTTGTCTGACGTGCACCTCACCGCTGTACATAAACTGAAGAAGCTGTCGCAACTCTTGGTGTGCCACATCCTTCAGGATCACTATTGGATGCTCACAGGGATTCATCTAACAAGGATAAAAGATGAAACAAAATTAATAATATTAATAGCAAAATAGTAAGTAACTATAATCGTAATAACTAAAGTCGGATTCTTAATTAGACGAAGTCAACTGACGTTTACTGTGTTGTCAGCTTTTGATGAAATAAAAATAGTGTTGTGACAAAGTGAATGATTGAAAAAACTCCTGAATGAATGAAATTGCCTCGATAGTCTAGTGAATAGTTTTTGTGCCGAACTGCAGATATCGGGTACGGTATTCGAATTTTAGTCGTGCTTTGTACATACCAACGAGTTTTCGACAACTATGTTCCTATATTATAGTATATATATCTATACTGAATATGTTTTAAACATTAAGGAAAACATAGCGAGGAAACTTCTTAGACTGTTCTATTTTCAGTACATCATGTAGTTGAAACCATTAAGTTTATAATATAATAATAATTATAGATTGGTAATGAAGATAAAAAAAACATCGCTTATTACATAATTTGTTTTTATTCATCATCAGATAAAAAATCATCGCTATCGCTTTCGGTGACATTAATTATAAATCTGTCTGAAACATTGTCGATCATGTGGTCGAGACCATACATTTTGTCTTCTTCTTTAATTATGTGAGACACGCAGCTACTCCATTTTTCAGGTGTGATACGTTGAAGTCCTTCTTCAAAAAGTTTTTTTACTTCTGTCATTTTGAATGTTTTGTTATTTCTTGCAACATATCCTTTAGCCTGCGCCCATACCAACTCAATGGGATTGAGCTCACAGTGGTATGGAGGCAGACGTAAAACAATTATTCCATGCTGCGCTGCCATCTCGACCACAACATACTTATCGGAATGTTCGTATTTATGCTGCTGTACAATGCCTATAAGAGTAGCTTTAACCATTGTAGCTTTGAATGAAATATTTTTGCTCATTAGCCATTCTTGTATTCTAGGTTTAGTCCAAGACATTTTAGGCAGCGATTCTAATTTCCTGGAGTGGTAAGGGGCATTATCCATCACTACTATGGAATTTGGTTTTAGTTTTGGCAAGACCCCCCTAAACCACTTCTCAAAGGAATCGGCATTCATCTCTTGATGATAATCTTCTTTATTTTTTTTGGCTTCAAATATTAATAAGCTGTCTTCTACGAATCCTTATTCCCCGCCTATATGGCCGATAATTAATCGTTTGCCTTTTCCTGAATGCTGTTTTAAGCCAGTGGTCAAGCCATCTAGGAAGGCCTGGCGGGACGATAACACTGTCTGGTCATTCCATGCCTTCTTCGATGTATGACCTTTAAGAAAGTGAAAAATATCAATTAATTATTTTTTTGAAAGTATAATTTAATGTTAAGAAAACAGAAGATTATAGTTACCTTCGTTGATCCAGGTTTCATCTTGGTAATAAATATACCTTCCTTCCCTTCGGTACCGTAGCCGTAAATAAAAACTGATTGTAGTTACTACTAGTAACTTATACCGGAACACTTTTATACAATTTTATTATAAAATAGAAATAATATTCTTTTATAGTTTGAAATGATTCACTATTCACACTCATTGTTCATTCATCTGATTGAACGAGAACTGAACACATCAATATATTACTTTAAGTATGGCAACATTATTTGACAAAGTGACATTAGCTTCTGTTAGTCGACTTCGTCTAATTAAGAATCCGACTTAAGATCTGGATTGCTTGAACCAGGTAGCTTTAGCAGAAAAGTTATTATTAAATATGATGGTCTGACCCTTATCTTGTTAAGGTAAGGTAATGCAACATAGTACTTGTTAAAATACCCGAATGTTATATACAGACCAAATTGATTGATTGTTTGTAAGTCTTTGTGAGTTTATGTGCGTCTTTTAACAAATATATACAAAGTTCCCTTTTGATATCAAAACAATAAAAAGGTCAGACACACATTTTGTTATTTTTTTAATATTATCATAATATGATTAACATAAATCTTTATTCAAAATCTTAATAATATATATAATAATAGTAAAAAATTTAGCTATGATACTGATATTTGATTACTTTATTGTTACAAAAGAATTTATTTAAATCTTAAATAAAATAGTATTTCTTTAACTTATAATTTATTCATGGCTTCTATCTTGTTCACTAATTTCATCATAGTATTATTTATGCTTATAACTTAATAATATTATCATACTAAGTAAATCCAACTTGTATTTGCTTCATTAGTTTACTTGTATACCTAATACAATAAACAAAACTACTTATCTATTATTAATAATAAAGAAATTGATCTACTTTACGAGCTATTCAATTTACAATCTATGTGTGTTTACAAAAGAAATCAAGTACACAAACAACTTCCTACTGTTATTGTACAGGTATATAAAACCATATAAACAACATCAAAACAAGTATTGATTTATATGGAAAATGTCTGCCTTTTGTAATAGGTACCTAACTATATTATGTACATATATGCAAGTGTTGAGGAAAACATTACTGACAAAGGCATATTTTATGAGTCATACCTTAAACAGCTCCTTGAAATAGGGACTGCAGATGGAGAGAATCAGCTTGTGTGCGTGAACATACTGTCCCCCGGCCGCCAGCGTGACGTCCACCAGGTCTTCGCCCTCCAGCAGCGCTTGGAACGACTGGGACAAGTTGGCGTGGAAGTCGTTCCAACGCAACGAAAACTGTTCCGGCATCGCCATCGCCTGAAATACGCCACCCGTCAACAGAGCGCACGACCACCGCGTACGCGACCCGACTTTCAGTGCCACTACGCGTCCCCACATACACAATGAGAAAGCCACTTACTGAAAACAAATCACTATACTACTGCCTACGTATGCATCTATACTAACTACACGAATGCACAACCTGTCTGGCTAAAATGCATGTTAGCGAAATTAACTCATGTATCAAATTCCCGTGTTTAGTCCTATGAAATCAATAGAAACAGGCACTTCGAAAATCTGACTGGCATGGCAATAGGCAATCAATACCGAACCACGGAAAAGTTTTGTATCAAAATGTCGCGCTATGCATATTATATTATACTCTGTGATGTTGCGTCTCGAATGCGATGCATAAGAACATAAAAAAGCACAATATTATTTAGTTTACTTTGGAACTTTTAAAGTGGATATATTATATTTTTTTTGAGGATAAAAGTAATGACATAATTATTTTTTTATTTTAATTAAAATTATATCCTTTTCAATAACCACAAACAAAATATTGTTAAAGATCTTTTTCAGTCAGCAACACTGTTTTAATTGACTTTGACGTGACTCTTTGTCGTTTGGTAACGTCAAATGACAAATAAAAGCAAGCGAGCACTAGCTCCTAGCTCTAAATGTTTGCCTATTGGCAATTAGTTTGGTTATTTATTATATTATTAGGTTTAATTTAAGTTTTAATATTTTTAATTAATATTTAATAATTGCTTCAGATCAGTGATGTGTACAGTCGTGAATTCAAATTACTTAGTCAAGGTTTTTTTGCCTGTATCGTATAACAAAGTTGAATGAACAAACCATTTACCATTTAACTGACCATGAAAACACATCAGTCGTGATAAAAACGACAGCATTTAAACTAATCGTGCCTTTATTAACAAACTATTGTGAAGTATGGTAACGTCGGAATTGATCATGTGAGTTAAAGACATCATTATAAAAGGTAAATTTTGTAAATTACACTGTGCTCTATTCTGGACACAAGCGCCGCAGAAACTCGGTCGCCGGCGATTTCGTCAGAAGGCCTATGTCCACCACCAGACCACCGCCTAGAAGTACCATATTATACACAAAGCCACCATGTCAGGACTCAATGCACTAGAGGAAGCAGAAGCTGATAGAGTACTGATGATAAAAAAGATCCTGAGTGCAGCGTTTTATGCACTTGCTTCGTTTATGATAACGGTGGTGAATAAAACTGTACTCACCTCTTATGCTTTCCCTTCGTATCAAGTTTTGGGCTTGGGACAAATGGTGGCCACTATTATTGTGCTGTGGGGTGGGCGATCAATGAACGTGGTTAAGTTCCCGCCCCTGGACAGTGGGGTCGCACGCCGTATCTGGCCTCTACCTCTGATATACATGGGTAACATGGCTACAGGTCTCGGTGGCACAAAAGAACTGAGTCTTCCAATGTTCACTGCACTGAGACGCTTCAGCATACTTATGACTATGATTGGCGAACGATTCGTGCTTGGCGTTAAAGCCTCCTGGCCTGTCCAGGTCAGTGTCCTGGCAATGGTTGGAGGAGCTCTGCTGGCGGCTGCTGATGACGTCACATTCTCCTGGTCAGGCTACACACTGGTGCTATTGAATGATGGTTTCACAGCTGCTAATGGAGTGTATATGAAGAAGAAACTGGATTCTAAAGAACTTGGCAAGTATGGACTGATGTATTACAATGCACTATTCATGGTGGTTCCGGCTGCCATAGTGGCTTGGTGTACAGGCGACCTGGAGCGCTCCGCTGCATATCCTAATTGGTCAGACATGCTCTTTTTCACCCAGTTTTTAATGTCTTGTGTCATGGGTTTTGTGCTATCCTACAGTGTTATGTTATGTACCCAGTACAATAGTGCATTGACAACAACTATAATTGGGTGCCTTAAAAATATTTTTGTCACTTATTTGGGCATGATTATAGGTGGGGATTATGTGTATTCGTGGCTTAACTTTGTTGGTTTAAATATAAGTGTGTTAGCTAGTTTGGGCTACACTTACGTTACATTTAAACGTAAACCAGCGGCATACATGTTGCTGAATGAAGCAAACAGTAAAGTTGATACCGTTTAGTGAATTTTACAATTATATTCAACCCAGTGGCTTACATTTTTGTATAGTAAAGGGGGTTGTTGCCAAAGAAATATGATTTAACATTGCCTGGTATCATTATGTTACTTTAAGTAATGTGATATCTCAATGAGAAAAATTGCAATCATATTTTGTTATAGTCTATGTTGCATTTATAAATATTTGGCTGATCAAATTATGTAAATTATAGAGGTCTGTGAACTTATTTATTGTAAGTTTTAATATTGTGATGGTAAACTATTTAATAATATTTATGTACTTTTTAAAGTACTGATATTTTATAGGAATTGAGTTATACATTTTTATCAAAATTTATAAGTCTTGTTAAGGATATTGAAAAATGAAATAAAATATGAAATCATTTTAAAATTTAATATAAACAGTTTATTTTCAAACACACATAAGTAGTACTTTACTTACGTTGTTTCTTATTATGACATTATGTTAAATACTGATAAAAGTATTATAAAAAATACAGTATTCAAATATTACATTAAGGCCTATTTTAATCAAATGATTGTAAATTATGTTATTAGTCACTCAAAAGCACCAGTTATATACTCATACTTGATACATCATTACCAAATCAAGTATTTTCTGAATAACTTACAAGACATTCTCTCACATAAACAATTTATTTATAATATCTAACTCCTACTCAGTTAAATAGAGTACCTTAATACCTAATGTATTATGATACAATATTATTGAAACCATGGTTCATATTGATTTGCAAGATGTTCCAGTTTTTCATTCTATTATTAGTTATGACAGTTTGTAATTTGACCAAATTACTTTTTATTTTACACATTATGAGCACGATATCAAATCCTACGTATACTGATGATCAATTAAAGGCACAAAGCTCTGCCCAAAAAATTCAAATTTTATTTGGTTTTTTGCAGTGTGGACGCTAATAACACACTATAGTCTTGCGATAGTAAAGTTGCGGAAATAGCACCATTACTCCAATAAATTTTTACGAATCAAAATTTCAACTCGCAGCGGGATTCGAATCCGCGTCCCCTGGATTTCGCGCCCAGATGCCTTTACCGCTTGGCCATACGAGTCTTATCCCACCGCGATGAAATTTAGATTCGTAATATTGAGGTCTTTTAGGCAGACCAGCAACATCTAGTGTGAAGTATTGCAACTTCAATCAAATTTCCGAAGGCCCATTATTGCAAATGGAGCAAGCTTCGAACAAGAGATGACATATTGCCGTATTTTACTAATTATTTTCCTTGATTAGTGTTCACACACTTTAGGATTATAATTCCTATAAATTTTTACGAATCAAAATTTCAACTTTATCGTCAATAGATGTCAGGTATAGATTTATATTTTTTTTTTTTGGTAAATACGACATTTTCTAAAAATGAATCCTAACTAGATCAATTTATCGCCCCCAAAAACCCTTTTATACTAAATTGTATGAAAATCGTTCGATCCGTTTCCGAGATTCAGATTATATAGAAATATTTAAACAAGAATTGCTCGTTTAAAGGTATAGGATATGTAACATAGCAATAGCATGATAGTGAAAATAGGCCTTAATGCATTATTTCAATTTACCTGATGAAAACCTGTATTTTTTGGTCTGTACATCAAAGAAGAATTTCATAAAATAGTTATGTTATAGTGACCTAAGACTTAAAAACCATGAATTATCATCTATTTCTGACGCTTCATTGATTTAAAAAGTTTACAATAACTATTTAGCGGAATATTATTACTAGCTTGTGCCCGTAGTTCCGTCCACGTAAGTTTCGGTATTTCATCAAAATCGCGAGATCAGTAAATTTTCCGGAATAAAAAGTAACCCGTATATGTTAATCCAGAATATAATGTATCTCCACTTTAAAACACTCAAATCAGTTCCGTACTTCCGGCGCAAATGAGTAATTAACATACATATTCACACATATATTAAAGTTTTCTCCTTTAAGATATTTTGATAAGATATTATTGAAACTGAAGATCGCCAAGTAAGGGAATAGTTTTTCTGTTTTGTTACGAGTTTTAATATATTAAAGTTTTTATTGAAACTGAAGATCGCCCATTAAATTGAAAAAGTAAGGGAATAGTTTTCCTGTTTTGTTGCTGTGGACACACCTTTAGAAAATAGCGGCTACTAATAAAAGGAGTGTTACATAATCATTCCCTTCGAGTACTAGCACAGCAAAAGTTAGCAATATTTTTTACCAAGAGATCGCAAAAATAGGTTGTCGAATTTGTTGTTGGTTTGACAAGCACATGTATACATGGTCAACAAGTTTAAAATACCGGAAACAGGCAACGTTTTGTGAGTCTCTCAATACAGACTTTCAAACAAAAAGATGACTTAACTATGAAACCTACTCGTCCTTAACTACGTCAACTCATGGTCATACCACAGTTGTTTTTTTTTCCAATTCGATTCGCTAGAAATCTCCGTCGGCGCGGCGTTCCGTTAGTTGTAATATTATCAAAGCTATGTACCTACATGTGCCCTTAAATTAACATGTTCATTACAACAGCATTTTGATAAAATACCAATGTATTTTTTACACAAAACGTAGTAAAGTAGATTAAACATAATCATGAATTACAGTAACATGATATTACCATTATCGTGTAACATTACCAAAAACCAACCCTTTTCCTTGAATTAGGTGAATTTCGTTACGATTAGGGTATTAGCATAAGGTTAATGAACCGCGTAAAATCGAAAGATCCCAACTGGTACTGTATTAAGGAAGTCACACAACACCTATTATATTACCTCCATACGGTATACTTGCTTTTTGCCTAAACTTAAAATGGCCCCTTTTTACAACTAATTTGCCATAATTTTAAAGTGAATAATGTCGCACTATGCTTACTTAACTTTATTTGAAATATTTCGTGCAAAAATATAAAGTCACAATAGTACGGTTTTCTCAAATGAACGTGTTATATTATAGAATTTGAGTGTTTCATACAACGAAGATTGAAGGCATACGTATGATCATCTGGTCAGCACTCAGCAGGGCGGCCATTTTGTACTTGTTATTTATCACACATTGTACACAATATTATAAAGGCATGTATGTCTGTTGTGTAGTTTTTATTACTACTTTTTTATTAGTACTTCACAACGCTAGCACCCAACTGATTTAGTTAGGAGTTAAAACCGACGATAAATAATTTATCTTTGATTATAACGAGATTAACATTAATAAATTAAGGCCACTGTGGGAAATGTTAAATACCGAAATACTCAGGCAAAAGCCACGGACATGAGCTAGTATTATGTAAACTTAACGCTACTAATCTACTATTCCCTTGTTTATCGGCAGTCGAAATGTACCTACTTATGAAGATAACTTCTTCAGTACGTTAAAGTACTAATATCTAAAATTGCATAATAAGTTATATTATTTATTCTCAAAATCCTGATTCATTATATTTGAAGAAAGGTTTTCAGTGATAAATTTTACTGACGTATATTTTGATGATGTTGTTTATCGACATTCGAACGTTACGTCTTCAGCACATTATGTTTTTCAAGTATCTGTACAAACTAATAATATGTAATAAGTAAAAGTACTTTATAAGCTATTTTATTTACTCTCAAAATCCTGCAAATGAATTAAAGAATGGTTTTTCAATGATATATTTTACGGACATTCGTTACAATGAACTTATTAAAGTATTGTTTTTGTTTTCATTTAAAAATCATCACATTTTACATTACGTTTTCTTTTATTGTACATTTTTAGTACATTATTAATTTATACATTAATGAAATAACAGTCTCGCATTTTTAACCGGCCATTTACTGACATTCGTGTAATAATTATATTTTCCAGTGTTTCAATATTATGACAGTTTCATAAACTATTATAACATAACTACTATACAATAAGTTACAAGTATGCAAAGTTAGTCATAACACTTGAGCCGGTATTATAAGCACGAGCGCGATAAAGGCGACTAGAGTGATAATGATTAATTTGCTTACGCGTATCACACTTGAAACATAAGAGCATTGACTTTTTTCATCACACTTGCGAGGAAAAACATACAAATAAATAATTAAATAATGCTTTGACTTTATACCAGTAACGGTGTGATATACAAACTTAATTTAATCGGGTTAGTTCCATAAAACACGAATGAAGTAATGTAAATTAAAAAAATACGAGCAAGTGCGATGAAATAGTACATTTCAATATAAGTGCGGAAAGTTTGTTATTTCTTTACGAGTCCCGGTTTGTTGACCCAAGCCGAAGGCGCGGGTAAACTATAGGGACGAATAAAAACGATAATTCCGCATGTGAATTGAACGACGTTTGCTAAAAAAATATTGGTTTTACGTGTTTGCCGTGCCGTGCTCGTGTTCGTGCGTCCGCTTCAGTGCCGCGCAGGAGGAAAATAAAAAAGGAGGAAAATAAAAAAGCACTAGTGAGGACAAGAATAGCTTTCCGCACGCAAAACATACATGGAAATGTCTACTTTTTGAGCAAATGTATATTAAAAATAATGTTGTGCCTATTTTATCTTTGAGTCAATGCTTACACCTTCGATCATTCTTTAAAGATTGTATGGCAATATAAAAGCGGTGTAACCGTGCAGGTTTTCTGTATGACGATATACATTGTTATCGATTTAAAACATTTTCATAGACAGTGCGTGTATTGTTAATATTGATCATTTTATCTTTAAAATAGGCTATGATGGCAGACTGTATGAAAATATTTTTAAATTTTAAAAGCAAGAGTCAATAAAGTAACAACAAGTAGTAGGAGTAGTAAGCAACTTTCTTTTAATTTTACTTACAGCGCAAACCAGAGAACCTGGTTTTTATACCAACGTAATCTTTAGTTTTAAGAAAAATAAAAATTGTATCTTATTAAATAAATTTTAATAATGTCAGCAATAAATTAGAAGTTTTTAACAATATTGATAAAATTAAACTTTGGTAGAGTGCTTCCCAATTTCCATCTAGGATCAAATGAACTAGGATAATTAATTTTAAAGAGCTATGTCGTTTTTTGCCTATACCTGAGGTTAATCCAAAGCCCTCGTTGTTGAGTTTTTAACTGATGACAGAAAGACAGATTGCGGAAATTTTAATGTGAATAATATTTTTTTCATATTTACTATTTTTTTTCAACTTACCACTATAGATATTAATAATAGTAAGTTCAATCCACGATGATGCGCCCCACTCTGTCAAACTCCATACAAATCGAATGAAACATAAGCGATTTTGACAGGGGGCGCGTCTTCGTGGATTGAAATATTTATACGTGTACATGTACATACAGCGAAGTAAAATATTAAATTGACATTGTTATCAAAACGGTTAAACTCGAGTTTTAACGAGTCTAGCATTTTAAATCAACTTACGAATTCCTCGTAGAATAGAAATAAATTTTTACTCTAAATGAGTTGCGAATATCGTTATAAGGAATTACACTTATATCATAGTAATAATGCTTTGTGCAATGTTCATATACAACTAATTATATATTATTATTCAAGGTTAAGTAGTTAATGTATTATGTAATATATTTTGTAAAACCTCAATAATCTCCGTAGAATAATAAAAGGAATGTAGAAAGCAATATATGTATATAAAAAATAATAATGATTGTGTAATTAAGTGTAAGAAACGAATATTGTAATTTATATTTCAGTATCTGCAATTTTATTATGTATTATAATGGTTATCTTAATATTTTGATAAGCGTTTAATTCAGCATGGCCATAAAATCTTAGTAATTGTAATGTGTGTCGTCTTTAGGTAAAAAAATGAATTTGTAGTATTTTAACGGTAAGAGATTAGGTCGTTACGGGCGTATTAGGACTACAATTGAGGCAGAAAGAAAAACTATAAATTAGGGTAAACATATACCTATTTAGCTAAACGCGAAAGGCTTTTTCAAATTATAAACCAATAACATACTCATAAAATATGAGGATCAAAGAGGAGAGTTTTTTTAGGTAGATATGAGGATAATGCCAGGGGAACTAAATCCTCAATAGTAATTAATAATTTTGAACTAAAATTCAAAAGTTTAGTTTCTCATAATTAGTTAACTTATTCGTAATTTTAGGCTAATAGCGGGAATGGGTGTATGATCTTTAATCTGATAACTAAAATTCCAAAACTCAAGCCCCGTATTTAAGTTACTTTCATGAAAAAAGATGAAATATTTTTAAACCTAAGAGTTATTTTAAAAAATACCCTTAGTTGTTGGATGAAGGGCACGCTTTGTTATTGGGATCCTCATTCTGGACCCAAGTTCTGTTCCTTAAAAAATTATATTTTTTTAAAATGTAATATAAATAAATTAATCAGTGAGAGTGTGTAATAAACTTTTAATTTTCTTTTAAGTATGGTTGTTAACTATATTACCTATCGATAATATATAACTATCTAACCCGTCATACGTTGTTTCGTCATATAAATTATATCTCACATAAGGTATGACTTACAGTTAATGTCCTATTGTCAGACCTAATAGAATATAGTAACAAAAACACTTAAAAATCGGACAAAATTCGGAGTAGTTTTGTCACAAACTCATATACTAGAGTGTTATATTAGAATAGTTGACCTGACAAACATTGTTTAGTCATCATACATCTTTTAATTTTATCAGGACATTACACACATCGAAATCTAGCCCCAAAGTAAGTAACATCATGTGTTATGGGTACTAGATAACTGATAAATCAATATACATAAATATAACATAATGTATTTAATAACACCCAGAAATCATTCATGCGCATTACACAAACATTTTCCTGTTGTGGGAATCGAACCCAGGACCTCTGACGCCAGCATCGCTACCGCTACGCCATTCGGTCAATTTATCAATTTTTAAAGGAGCAATTTTTGTGTATACATACTAAGTAGTACAATTTGACCCAAGACGTTGATTCGCATTCGACCAACCATTAGGGGTAATTCAACCAGATTAACGAGACAGCATTATTATAATTTTATTAAATTACAAGTAATTATACCTGCAATCTCAGTTAGTGGTAAATTACTACAAAATACAATAATTAATGTATATTAATTTTGACGACCGATTGGCGCAGTAGCTTTCCTGCCTTCTGCGTCCGAGGTCTTGGGTTCGTTTCCCTCAGCTGGGAAAGGTTCGTGTAATGAGCATGGATATTTTCCAGAGTCTGGGTGTTTTTGTGTATACAAAATAATTTGTATATTTATCTGTTATCTAGTACCCATAACACAAGCTAATGTGTGTAATGTCCTGATATAATTAATATGGCAATGGTATACCTAATTCTTATCGGTTGCTAGTTGCTACTCAGCATCGCACCGGTACTCTAGGGCACGGCTAACGGACATGTTGGATACCTTTATCTCGCAACCTCTATCTCTCGCCATGCAAAACAAACGCACGCTACTTAGGGAATGTCTAAACTCGCAAGATAATTTCGCTTACTGAATCATCTTAGTCCCGCTTGATCCATCTTAATGCATATTTGCGAGATCTAGCCGGCTGAAATTAACCTGTGATAACAAGAAGGCTCTTATAGATCTTATTGATTTGATGGTTTTAATTTTAATCCAAATAAAACAAATCTTTTTTCTAAATTTTAAATAGTTTATCTCACTAAAGAAAACACGCATAAAGATAAAACAATGAATTTTCATAGAACAAGATAAGATACAAGACATACTACTCTGTGTAAAAAGTATCGGGAATATGTCAATAAAAAGACCCGTGTAAAAGAGGTCGTTCTAATTTTTTTACTGCATGTTGGTAGCATTGTACTGATTTAGCGCGCAAAGTTTGAGCGGGATCTGTCATTTAATTTGTTTTAAACTACACTTTTTGTTGGTCATAGTTTTGAGTTCTCGGCGATTTTTACAATGGAAAATATTGTTGAACAAAGAGTGTGCCTTAAATTTTGTGTTTCGAATGATATTTCATGTGGCGAATCACTAAAAATGTTGCGAAATACCTACGGCGAATCGTGTATATCGAAAACAAGGACTTATGAATGGTATAAAGCTTTTAAAGAAGGCCGAGAATTAGTAGTAGACTTGCCTCGTTCTGGTAGACCTTCAACCGCTACGACCAAAGAAAACATCGACAGAATCAAGAAGCTAGAGCTCGAAAATCGACGTATGAGTCTGAGAGAGTTGGCTAGTGAGGTGAACATATCTTTTAAGTCCGTCCACAACATTCTCATTGACATTTTAGGCATGAAACGCGTCGCCGCTCGACTAGTTCCAAAAGAGCTCAATTTTGTTCAAAAAGCGCAGCGAAAGCATGTCGCTGAAGACATGGTTTCCCGAGCTTCTACGGATCCGACCTTTATGAAATGTATAATAACTGGCGACGAGACATGGGTTTATGACTACGACATGCAAACAAGCCAACAGTCTTCAGAATGTCGTCTCGAAAACGAGCCGAAACCCAAAATACCGCGGCAAAGTCGCTCTAAAATCAAGGCGATGCTGACAGTTTTTTTTGACTACCGTGGTGTGGTTCACTCCGAATTCCTTCCAGAGGGAGAAACAGTGAATAAAGAATATTATTTAGACGTCATGAAGCGTTTGCGTGAGAGTATCCGCCGAAAACGTCCAGATTTGTGGCAACACAACTCATGGATGCTGCACCATGATAATGCACCATCACACACAGCCATTATAGTGAAAGAGTTTTTAGCGAAAAATTCAACAAAAGTTCTCGACCAAGCACCGTATTCACCTGATATGGCTCCGTCTGACTTTTTTTTATTTCCCAAGTTAAAATTACCACTTCGAGGAAAACGTTTTGAGTCGATAGAAGCCATAAAAGAAAATTCGCTGAATGAGCTAAAGGCCATAGCGCAAATAGCCTATGAAAAATGTATGGAAGACTGGGTGAAGCGTTGGAGATGTTGTATTGCAAGCGATGGGGCCTACTTTCAAGGCGATAAAATAAATTTAGATGAATAATTTGTATTTTTTGTTTTATTGACAAATTCCCGATATTTAGTACACTGAATGTAAATTAATGGTTTAACAACATAAACATAAATTGACAATGGACATAATAACCTACAAACACAGCAAGTCCGTTTGTCCACTATAAAAGATAACCGATACTTCGTTTATAGGTAAGCGTTGTCGGCATAAGTTTGTCGTACCGATATCAGACCGATGAGTTCAGTAAGAGCGAAATGAAGATGATGTCATCACGTTCAGATGCGTTTTCTATACTGCGAGTAAGTCAAGTCGCACCATCAGTGTTGTGGGTCCGATTTATATATCAGTTCGGAAGATCAAATCAACTTAGATTTACCCGCGGGTATACTTAGTATCACCCAAGGCATTAAGGTAATATCCGAATAATAATATAAATAACTTTTAATTCTAACTTTACCCTCCCATTTAAGCACAAAGTAACTCACCTAGCCTCACCTCCAATGTTTACTGGGTAATGTTAGATTAGGGACCAGAGGCCGTGCCACCATCTCTGCAGTAATGCTGCGTTACTGTTTTGACATTTTCACACTATGTTTGTATGAAAATACTAAAACAATACTGCTTTAAGGGATGGTGGTATGGCCCCAGTTCGGATCGGTAACGTCTCTGGCGCTGCGGGTAATTCAGCCGCTTCGCCCTTGCGTAGCAAAGCACAGGCACCCGTGCGGGCCTGAGCGGGCGAAGCCGAGTTTGCTCCTCCTACCCTCTTCGGCTTATAGAAACACCTTAGGGGTAGGACAATCAAGACTGCTAGGTGTCGGGGTTAGGTAGTTCGGTTCTGTGACTATTTCGACCTAACAACCAACCTTGAAGTAATTTTGTCTTGTGACTTATCAAACATTATCTAGCCAGAATTGAGTAGACCTAGATGAGTATGGGTAAAGTCGGAATTTAAACTTATTTTCATTATTATACGGACGTTAAGCCTTAGGTAATACTAAGTCAACCCGAGTAAGGTTAATTTGGAAGATCAAATAAAATTAGGTATTTTATTTAAACTTCCAACCTTACCCGTGACATATCGATATCGACACAGCTAAATCATCGACGATCGTGACGGCTGTCGGATGTCGGTAAGGTGAACAAACTACCTATATCACGTACGATTCATGCTTTTCTATAATCCCGCCATTCCAGCGGGATGGCGCAATATTTTCGACCGAAATTACCCCTGCTAAATGTATACATGCACCTCTAGCCATATAGTTTTGCGATAAGCTAAAAAGCTAAATTGGTCACGAGACCTACGCGCATCTTCATACATTTTTTTGTTTTCGTATCCAGAGCGATGTAATAAAAATCTTAAAAAATTGGTTGCCTGTAAAGTCGGTTTACTGACGATAGTTGAACGTCACAACGTCTTATTTGTCGCTCCTTCCGCGCTCGCGAGGTAACCCCGGTAACGCCGCATGAGCGAGGAACGCCGGATGAGTCATGTTTTTTCGTGCGTGCAACCGGCTCTATCGATTTATAAGACGTTGTCACGTCAAAAATGCAATGATGGGACATTGGCTAGAGCTGCGGATCCCATTACCTATTTATTGCTAAGACATGCCGGCAGATGCCAATCGTAGTGTTTTAATCGGCCAAGGCGGTAGCCTCGCAACAGATTTATCCTAGAGAGGCGCCTAAAGTATAACAACAAAATTGATAAAAACTGGTAAAGAGCCAGTCGAGGTAGTGCCGCATATTTGGCAGTTGCAAAATGTACAGGATATGTAGGTACTTCCTGTTGACCTAGATTTAAAAGTCAATCAGGAATAATAAAGGGAAAACCAGCTAAGTAGTAACTATAGTCGGATTCGGGTTTTTGTGTTATTTGTATCTCGCTGTTCGAGACCCGTGCTTATCCAGTTTTTCGAATGAAATTTTAATTTAAAGTAGTGAATTATAATCTGAAATTCGCGTGAGCAATAAAAATAATAAAATTTAAGAAAAAAGCTAAATTTATACACTTTTATATTTATTCAAACTTACTTATAAGATTTATAAGCAATAATATAATAAAATCATCATAATACTTGATGTGCAATTTTTTTTTACCAATAAGAGTAAATAAATTTTTCACTTTTGATGACTAAAGTAAGGCATGGTTTTATCATTATTATCAATAAATAATTAACTATGTATTCTGCAGAATGTGTATATATAGTTATGAATAATTAGATTAGGTTAATTATAAATGATTATTTACATTTAAATGTAACACTATCATTTGACATTTAAAGCAATAAAATTATAATTATCTAAAAGTGTTTTATTTTTTTACACCCAAAAACATTTATATTATTATTGTATGTAACAAGAATAAGTACATTATGTTCCCAAATCATGAGGACTAGTATTGTAGAACTCTAGGGTGCATCGTAAAATGACTTCTATAGAACTACTAGCTGATCCGGCAAACTTTGTTTTGCCGTTGAGGGACATAAAAAAATAAATAACAACCTTCTCTCAGACCCAGTGATCATATACTATAACGCGACTCCAGTGCGTTATTGTATAAGAAAATAACTTATTCATCTCACCCGCGAACACACAGGCGAAGTATAAAATCAATATTATTTTATACTTCGCCTAGGCATTCTATAATATAATGCGCTGCCGGCTATGTGTGTAAAAGACAGGGGAGTGAAATATCAAAATCAGATGTATGACAACTCCAAAATAGGGACTAATTTGGATCTGTGACGTCTCCATGCGAATCAAAATTTTCACTCGCAGCGGGATTTGAACCCGCGTCCCCCAGCTTTCGCGGCTGGGTGCTCTGACCGCTGAGCTATACGAGCCATATCCCCCTGCGATGAAAATTCGATTCGTATTCTTAGGTCCTTAGGCAGGACTAAACTCCTCCGTCTTAAAAAACACTAGGGGTGAGACAAACAAGACAGCATAGTGTCGGGGTTAGGCAGTTCGGTTCTATGATTAGACCTAAGTCAATCCAATTCGATTTTGTGATCATAGGGGTCCTTTAAGGGACTATTTTAACCGAAATTAGTCTAATTTAAAACCATAATTTTACTTTACACATGGCGAGTGAACCAACGGATACTCTATACAATCCCCAGGACCCCTTGTAGCGACGGTTACGTATGCCGCGGCGTGCTGGGCCGAGAGGGCGTGCGTCGCTCTACGTCGTTCGGACTGCTCTGATTAGAACGCAGAGGCCCGCCTTGGTCCTTCTGACCAAGGCGTATAGATAAAATAATGCTGCCTCTCTCGCCGTGCTGGCGGGAGTGTTGCCGGCCGACCTGGAGGTGATCCGTGCTGCCAGGATAGATGCGGCGCGTAGGACCGCGGTCAAAGGTGAGTTGAGCAGACGCAAGCGTGAAATCGGGGCAGACATCGTCGCGGAATGGCAAGCGAGATGGGCCAGCGAAACGAAGGGCGGTGAGCTTCGTCGATTCTTTCCAGACGTGGCCGGGCGACTCGAGTCGACTTGGGTCGTCCCGGATTATCAGACCTCGCAGATGCTGACGGGGCACGGTCGCTTTCGGAAGCGCCTGCATGACATGTGTCTAGTCGAGAGTGGCGAGTGCTTCTGCGGACTGGCGGAGGAGAACCTCCACCATGTCTTGTGGGAGTGCTCCTTATACGAGGATCTCCGGTGCTTGCTGCTGGACGGGATCGTTCGCGAAGTTTCTGACCCAGTTTATTATCAGGATCTCGTGGGTTCGGCGACCAACTTCGGAAAGCTACGGGAGTTCGCGCACGCGTGGCATAAGAGGCGAAGCGGCTTGGAGTGACAGAGAATTTATGCTGTGGACAGCGACGGCGCGGCGAGTCCGTATTTTGTATCGTCCTGCCCCAGAATGGGGAGAGTGAGTTCATAGGGACAAGGAGCGAGAGAAAACAACTTGTATGGAGTCATGAAGGCGCCCCGGGAACACGCCAAGAGCAAGTACCGAACGGGCGCCCTCCCGCGTTTCGGCACCCATAACCGCGAGGTTGATTGGGCCATGGGTGGTGGAGGGTTGTCCCTAATCCCCAGGAATTGTATACAGTAGGTACCTAAGCTGAATATGATATCATAATATTTCACACATGGCCAGCACGCGCTCGTAATTGTATGCATTGCCTAGGTATTGTATACAATACCTGCAGTAAACAGATTGCCGATGACATATACGCATCATAGCTGTCATATAAATATATTTACAGTATAACTGCCATGCGATACTTGTTTCAGAAACTCACCCTTATAATTAAAGGTACCTATGCAGACCGTACTTATGTACGTAAAACGTCTGATGGAGTTACTCGTAATATGTATATTACTGTAGCCATAGCTCTCTACTTCACAAATTCTTTCCTTGTCTTTTTTTGGCTGGCACATGAAGTCCCTACGACGTAGTCTACTTGAATACCTGTACGACGCAAGTATACCTACATCGTGTAGAGAATAAGAGTGGGTTTTTAAGTTTCGTACCGTACCTAAGTAAAACTTTCAAAAAACTATGTCGGTAGGTTTTTAAAATTAGTATCTCAATTTTTGAATATGGGATAAGGATTGTCCTCTTTATTTAAGTGTTCTCAAAATCAAAATCTTTAACTTCACTAAAGAGGATTTTGAATTAATTAATGATGAGATACCTTATAATAGCTAGACACAAATTGAGAGTCATCTTTCAAGCCATTCCATCACAAGTTATTGGCAATTACAGTCTATATGAAATGTTCAATGCTTGTACACTTGCTTTGTTGATCAATTAAGTGAAGCCGACCATCATTGATTGGATTATTAAATTTAAATCGCCATAAACCTACAATGTGTAGTTAGTCTAATAAATAAATAAATATTTATTAGACTTACTACCTACACATATTATTAGTTGCGAAAAACTAAATAAAATTTGAATTTCGTGGGAAGGTAGGGACGGCCCGAAACACCTTAAAGGCGAGTATAACTTATGTAATTTGTGTGCCCGTAAGTATTTGTTAGAAGCTAAACGGCAGGTCTCAATCCTTCACCCGAGCGGCAGGTCACGTCGCTGCTGCAGACTCCTTCTGAAAGTTCTTGGGCCGTAACACCATCACTTATAGCCAGCAGTATTATTGTAATATTGTTTTAAAATTTTTATACTGACATTGGATGAAAATGTCAAAAATTATTACAGTAATAATGCTATAAGAGATGGTGGTACGGCCCCTTGCCTGTATCCTTACGACTCTTTGTTTCAGGAACTGGAAGAAGTACTTACTTGCTCGTACCCATTAATTTTTCCCTCTCAGCACAGAATAAAAATGATACAGAACCCTAGTGCCTTCTAGATGTTAAAAATTCTAGTCACAGTCAACGCATTAAATGTAAGAACAAAAAGATGTTTGTCTCGTCTCTCTGTCTCATGCTCGCCTGCGGCTCAATTAGAGATAACTAATAATTTCTCACTCTTGTCAATTAACTTAAAATTCACTGGTCGGTGGTAACAACGCAGAATGAACGTAACGTTTTTACACACTTAGTGATGTCAAACAAGAAAATGAAAAAAAAATTACCACTGAAAAATGAACTTAAGCATATTGGCTTAAAAGTGTAAAATTGAATGTATTTCATCATTGGAAATACAATGCTCGACTTTGACGCGCTTAAGTAATTTCAATCTCAGAATTGTCGACCAACATGACGTTTTGAACTACATTAAAATGTACGCTCTGTCAATAGCCTTAAAATGATTTTTTCTGTGTTCGCCAAAAATGATTTGATTTCAATATTGTCTGCTTATATACGTAAATGCCATCACCTTTTTACACGACTGCCCAAAAAAAGGAGTGTAATGTTTTTAGGGTTCATGTATGTATGTATGTATGTATGTATGTATGTATGTATGTATGTGAGTTTCTTTATTCCACCATAACTTTTGAATGGCTGAACCGATTTGGACAAATGGGGTATTGTTAGAATCCTTACATTATTCCGGGTAACATAGGCTATATTTTTTTTTGGAAAAAGTTAATATGGCGACCGTGAGGCGCCAATTTCAAAAGTGGAAATCAAAATATATCACAATATGGGTATCAAAATGAAGGTATTAGAGAGTAGTAACCGAATATATATATATATATATATATATATATATATATATATATATATATATTAAAAAAAAGTATAAAATAAAAATAAATAATTAAAAAATTAAAAAACACGACTGCCCTGTTTTAAAACGAACTAAAAAGTAAAAAACAAGTTATTTTAGTTCATCTGCATATTGACAAAGGGAAAAGTGGTCAACATATTATGGCAGTCGGGGGACCTCTTAGAATAGAAGGTGTTCCTCAGAACGGTCCCCCGACTGCCATAATATGAGTTTATCTGTTTTAATTAATGAGAAATTTGACCACTTTTCCCTTTGTCAATATGCAGATGAACTAAAATAACTTGTTTTTTACTTTTTAGTTCGTTTTAAAACAGGGCAGTCGTGTTTTTTAATTTTTTAATTATTTATTTTTATTAAACATTTCACATCACAAAATGTCGCTGACACGTAACGTGAATAGCCCCCCAAGAAGTGATATTGACAAGGTTCTGACTATAACTTTCGATGCAGTAAACTGACGTTTCGTTTTTATTAGCTTAAAATATTATAAAATAAGGCTTTCTAAACAAAATTATATTTATGTGAAATACTTGGATAAATATTTTATTTGTCTATTTAA
This sequence comes from Coenonympha arcania, assembly GCA_036785405.1. Lineage (NCBI taxonomy): Eukaryota > Metazoa > Arthropoda > Insecta > Lepidoptera > Nymphalidae > Coenonympha > Coenonympha arcania. The sequence goes on from CM072082.1 coordinate 14,446,184, forward strand.
TTTACTACTGACATTTAGAAACTTCATTTTACTGCATCGAATTAGAAGTCGGAGTATAGGCGTAATTTACTGATCCTGACCCTTTATTTACTGTAGTCTGAGATACTGACTTAAAAAAGTCTGGTCCAGTTTTGATGCGATAAGCGCGGTTTTCATAGTCATAAATAATAAAGACGTGGTATAAGTATCAATATTTATTACATAAATTATAGCCAAGCTTACACTTTCATCGATTGTATCTAATCCGATTTAAAAATTTAAACTGCCTAAGTTTTACTTTAACCATCAGAAACTATGCAGGGGCGTTATTATGGCTGTTTAATCTGGCATTATTCTCATTATTTCTTATGTAACAGAATTGATTTATAATCATTGATCAATTAATTGCTATATTTTATTGTAATAATGTATGAATATTCTAAAGAAATCAAAAATCATTCTTGTGAAAGGCGGCATAAAGTGCCCCTGCAGTAGCTCTATATATAAAAAAAAATCTTACAATAATTTTATCAATAAACTAAGTTCACTATGAATTACAAGTAAGTAATTAGGCTATGATTGGTGTTACTACTGTTCAACTATTAAATTTAATAATTAATATCAATAATGATTAGCTCTACGACAACTCTCGCATAAGCAATATTACACACTTAACTTTCATTTAGATCTGAGAATGGCTTTTACTCTTACAGTATCACATTAAAGTGCTCTTTCCTCATCGAACATATTATCATTGACATGTCAATATGTCAAAACACAAAACTCTAACAGCCACAACTAAATATCCATCCACGATTACCCCACTACAATTAATAGTAAATATTATATTTTGTTATACGTGAGTATGGCATGTTCATTTTCTATCAATTCACTTTTTTAGTAAGACAAATCGTGGATAGACAGGTTATTAATTTTGGCCGCATACTGTTGGACTTACATACATATTTTACTAGGCATAAAAACAAATAAATATCTCGCATTTGTCTGCATTGAAACAATAAAACGATGAGGAAAGATACTATACATACACTTACTATAACATTTATTTAATCTTGTACAAATGTGTCTTAAAACCTTCTAAGTGAGGCGAATTTATTGCTTTAGACGTTAAAATTATTATCGGGGACACAGTATACTATAGATTTTTAACAATATCTAACCCTACGTTTATAATAAACAAAAAAATGTAATGAAACAACCAAATAATATAATTATGGGCAACATTGACCAAGAAAATCCAGGTTCCGTTGTAGATTTCCATAAAAATACGTTTTAGGCAAATAAATACTATCTATTATAGATTTTGTATTCCAAAACAGTTTTTTTGTAATATTACTATATGGAAAAAATAATATGTATTTCAAAACTACACTAAGAACAAATTACAATACTGGACAAATAATTTTACTTAAGTAATAAATATCTAATTTTAATGTCCAGCGTATCAAAAATCGTATCATCTTTCTAATTTTTTTAAAAATAATCTAGGCCATAAATATGTGCCTTTGACCTATTAACATTACTATCAATATTAATTATTTCTACTTTGAATAGTGGATATGACAATAATTGGTGTTACATGACTGAGTTTGTTTGCAAGAAGGTACATTTCAATTACAATTTATTAAGTACGAGTATTTGAAATTCTGAACAACTCTTTTAAGCATGGATGGAAATAATACGTTTACAGAATAATACTCGTATTGTATGATAAATTAAAAGTGACAAAGAGAACTGGGCCGTACCACCATCTCTTATTTACAGACATTTTCATACAATGTCAGTAGGAAAATTTTAAAACCATATCATAATAATACTGCTATAAGAGATGGTAGTACGGCCGCTGAATTGTCTATTGAAAAGATTTTATTGTTATAAACCAATAAATGCGAATGGAAGACTATGTCCTAGGTGGTAAGCATAGAAATATCCCGTACCCTTTATAAATAACAAAATAAGCTGCAGGAATATTTGAGTTATTTTATATGATTGCATGGCGGATTATACGAATCTGACATGCTCTATGGGTGCTAACTAACAGGATGACCAATTAATATTTAGGTGTAATGTGCTTGTCAGTGTATTATGTTAAAAGTTAAATATTCCAATCACATTTTAACAAAGCCCACAGATCACTCAAAGAATAAGCAAAAGTTTACAACAATCGTATTAAAATATTATTGCTAAATATTATACATAAGATTAGGGGTGTTCTTTATGTTAATGCCTGGGAACTATAAATATAATGTTTTCCTTTCCTTACACGTGCTTACGAGAAACGATTTGTTGTATTAATCACCAACTTACTCGAACAATTGAAAGATAGTCTCAATAAAGATGAAAAATACTGTTAATTGCTGAGTGTTTAACATATTTTTTTAAGGTTTTTATGTAATTTTGTTGTTTACACTAAAAAAAATGCTGTATCTAGTTCTAGCTACGTACGTATTTATTGCGTCTACTGGAGTGGCGACTCTAGGGAATGTGTAGGCATATGCAAATATTAAGACAAAGGCTTGCAGTTTTTGGAAGAAACAAATACGAGTTGAAACAATAGTTTGGGGAAAAAGAAAGTTTCGGACAGGTGTATTTAAGTCTTCCTTTACAATTTCCAAATATTTCTTTGGACAAAGTCATTTACAAACCAAAAAAGAAACAATGTTACCTATATAGGGACAGAACTTTTTAGCATACTAAATTTTTAAGAATATTATCTAAATACTAATAATCTAAATAGACAACATTTTAATAATCTTCAGAATAATTTTTGAAGGTAAATTATGAAAAATATGTTTTGTCGGATTTCAATATTATAAAGCAACCGGTAAGCTAGTTGCGACGTCTAAAAGATAATGTACTTAACACAGGTAAGTTGTAAGCATACTATAAATAACGTGTTCTCAGGTCTATAAGCGCAGTTAAATCATTTTTAAAAATAAATACTCGCATGCTCATAAAATCTCGATCAATACGAAAACAAATGGGTTTCCGATTTAAATTATAAATATTTTTTTTATAAATCGAATACTACCAGACAAGTAAATAGGTAATCTGATCTTAATCTGAAAATGCATGAATATTCTCTCATACATAGACGTATCCACGAAAAACTTACGCCTGTATCAAGGACTTTTTCGCAATCATCAATAAATATTTGTCTTTTTTTTCGATTCCACAAAAGCGTTAAGGTCGGCGCACTGTGACGAGTGATTGTAAACCGCAGGTACGGTTGGTTAGTAAGTCTTAAAAGAAATTTGATACGACGTATGAGCTGATGCACTATGTCTGCTATATTGAAAACCCTTACATTGCATATTAATGTAACAATTTAGGCGCTGTATTGTCCTAAATTATGGCAGACAAACCCCGAGTTGTTTTACACAAATTCATAAATTAAGTGGTACTTGAGTACTTATTTGTAACACAGACGTAAAGTAACGTTTTTAACTGTCATTTGGTGTAAAAAAAATAAAAATATATATTCGTATAAATATTATTTTGCTTTGAAAGTCACTTCTCTTATTTTATAACATTTGAATTTATTCTGGTGAAATAAAGGAGGATAACTTAATGAAATTTATTAAAATACGAAACGTCATTTTATTGCTTCGAATTAATCAGAGGAATATAGAATAATTTAGTCATAAGCGAGGTCAAAAAATGTATAAGCATGACAGTTGTCTTGCGTATACAGAAATTATTATGAGCGTGTTATCTAAGTGCCGAGATTTATGCTTAACTATTCTTAATTTCATAAATAACCAAAACTCGAGCATTAAGATCCGGAGTGCGGGGGCTCGATGTCAAACCACGCACCTGTACCGCGAGGGGAGGGCTCACACGAATCCACTATACAATCTAATGCTTATTAGATCACAGAATTATTAAACGACAAAAGTATACACGACAAACGTAGAGTGAATACGAGCGGTATGTTAGATATCCACGGATCCAGTATTCGAAGTAATATGATAAAATTACTTACAATAAGATTACTACGCAAGGCTTCTAAACTCCAAAAAGTTAAAACATTTATATAAAGACGACTACAACTCGGAAAAAAAGCCAAAAACTCTGTCAAATTAAAAATAAAAGACATTGTTTTGTCAAATGGACACAAAACGTACCTACAGTAAAAACAGTACAAAAAAGTATCTTTACGTCTGGAAAAATATAACTATGTATTAGTTTTTTTCTGCAGAAAATAACAAAGAAACTTTTTTCGGTATAAATAGAACCTAAATTAAATTTAAATAAAAAATAAAAAATATATGTTTTGAGGCCCGTAAAATTCACTCTCTAATAATGCATGGCGTTCTCTGATCTGTTTGTAGAAAAAGAAATGGTAACTGGTACTTTAAACCACAGACAAAGCATGTATAATAATATGCATTTAGTCAAACCGATGATTAACTAAAATTCTTACGAATGTAGAATGTAGGCTGGCTCTTTATAGCACCGAAAAACGACAAAAAATATGGCAACAAACCAACGGAGTAAGAGCCGCGAGTAAAAATACGTATCTTCTAAGTTTACTAAAGTTGGATTGAATTGAATATGTGATAAAAAGTTTTATCACTAAATAATATAATGTTTTGATTATTATGACATGAGAGAACTATTTCAACACAAAACTATTGTCTGGACTGATGAAATATGAGCGAGGAATTTCAGTAACGTTTAATAGTTGGTCATCGAAATGAAAATTTAATTGAAGTACGTCGTAACTTAAAACGGATTGTACTCGATGCTTGACGAAACTTAATAAAATGTACGAAAGTACAGGATAAGAGCTCTTATGAAATCGCAATCAGCGTGATGGCCATACAATATATATACACATCATATATTATATATAAAAAATATATTTACAAAGAATATATTTACTTAGGACAGATAATATCCCCTTCAGATGACATGACAAAGGAAATAAACAGGCGAATAGCCCAAGGATGGAGAAAATACTGGTCATTGAAGGAAATTGTGAAAAGCAAGGATCTAGGCAATCACATAAAAAAGAAAACCTTCGAGACTTGTATTTTACCAGTTCTTACTTATGGTTGTGAAACTTGGTCAATAACACTCCACCACAGGGAAAGGCTAGCAAAATGCCAACGTGCAATGGAAAGAAGCATGCTAGGGTTAAAAATAAAAGACAGAGTCAGGAATGTAGACATAAGATCAAGAACAAAACTTACAGACATTCTTACTCGGATAGACATCCAAAAATGGAGATGGGGACATATGCTACGCCACCCCATTAACAAATGGAGCAAGCAAGTCACCCTCTGGCAGCCTAGAGACGGCAAAAGAAATAGGGGCCGTCAAATCAGAAGGTGGGAGGATGACTTGCGGCAGACAGCAGGACCATACTGGATAAGAGTGGCAAGAGACCGGATACATTGGAGAGAGCTGGAGGAGGCCTATGCCAAAAGGCACACCGAACTTAGGGACCTTTTGTAACCCTGAGTTTAGGAATAAAAGGCTATATTATTATATTATATATATATAAGTTGCTAAGCATATAAATACAAATTCACGAGTATCGCACAGCATTACAACACAATGCACCCATAACCCCTTATAAGCTGGGAAAAAAGAAAGCGCTTATCACTAATATTGGCAGTATTTATTTACCCTAAACTAATCTATGTTTTAAAAAGTTCTAAACAAGAAATAATTTTTAATGTAAAAGTATGAAAAAAGTTTCTTAATATTATTATCATTTTTTAATGGCAGCACTTTATTCTTGCTTCCTGTTTTGGGATTTTTTAGTCAGACATGGATTGTAGAAAAATTATTTGCTCAGTTTGACGCTAAGGCATGCCAATCTGTATGTATGAAGGCAGTGGCCAATGACAATTCAAATTAAATATTGGTTTGGCCACATAGTTTCAGGCTAATAGAACAGATTAACAAATAATTGTGTTAATCTTGTCAAAGTAGATTAACAAATAATTTTGTTTATCAAGGAAGCCTTGAGACTTTCATTTATGCACAAGATCAATTGTTAAATCATGGTTCAAGTAAAGTTTCAAAGTAAACTGTACTACCATCCATAATAGATTTCTTTGAAAACCTAGAAGACAATATAAAATTTTGATGCAATATTTATCATATTAAAGCAAGAATTTACACTTAATTACATACATAATATATTCCACATAGTGTGGTAATTTCAGCCTTATTTACATGCAGTCCAAACTTAAATAAATGCAATTATATTGTGGCAAGACAATAAATTAATTAAGTACTTGAATTTGATCACATTGGCAGTATAAATATAAAAATTAATTTGGGATAAATAAAATTATATGTCTGGTTAGACTTTTGAGTATTTCTCACATAATTTCTTATACAAAAACATTATCTTAATATTTAAAATTTTAAACTTTAATAAACACAATTTATATCAAAATTATTAGAGCAAATTTAGCTACCTACAATATACTTATTATTACATTCTTAGAAAGAACTTGTAACTATTCATTACTCGGAATGTTGCTATAAAAAGTTACCCTTATTTTTTCTTATTTCTTCAATTACAAAAAAAGACAGATATACTGAGTTATAACTAACTACTATACTATAGATTTAAAAAGGTTTTAAAACTTCCTCATTAATGCAAAAGATAGTTTTTAAAAACAGTAATACAATTTTGTTGGCAATAACTTCAATACAAATAAATATGTATTTAAATGCTAATAAATGTAGGTAAGTTAAATTTTTATTTAATATTATTATAAAATTAAGAATGTATGGCTCTCATTTCGTTGCACAGACTAGTTATAGGACAGTATTTTTGTAAAGCTATAATTTAATAAATAGTTAAAGGCAAACAATAAATTTGGAATTAGGCCATATATTACACAGAGCATTGCTTGTTTCTACACTTATTTTTGTAAGTAGATGCCAACATAACTATAGTTGCCATGAAAAATTATGTATAAATTAAACAATAATAATTATAGAAATTAAAATACAAATATCGCACATCACGATACACATCTAGATGATGGTGTTACTTATCAAAATCAGATGAATCTGTTATAAAGTTTGTGTGACAGTTAGTTTTTATAGAAAAATATACAACATGCATAATTTGTTTGTTTTATAAATCACTGTTCACTAATCACTTTACATGAGAGATCAATATCCAATGGTTTTCTTCTTTCTCACTTTCATTACACTAGAAAACCGTAAGGACCACTAACGCGTATTTGAGCACGCATACTTTGCACACTGTTCATAATCTTTTTTTGATGTCCAACGAGAGTCACTCCTAGTGAAGCCAGTTGGTGTACAGTGAGATCTACGACGGCGTTCATGTCAGTTATACCAGCGGCTCTAAACTTCTCAATGTACCGCGACATCTTAATGCACTCCAGCCACTCTTCAACAGTAGAGAACTGAATCAAATCAGGTGTGTCACCAGCAAGGGGATCTGCAGAACGATTTTGAGCTATTTTCCTCAATGTATCGGGACAACGAATGAGTTTATCTAAGGTCTTTACAATACTTGCAAACGTAGGTCTATGGGTTCTTTCTTTTTGCCAGCAATCTAGCATGAGCTGATAAACAGCTTCAGGGCAGTCCATTGGTGCTGGGAGCCGATATCCTTTTTCTATCGATTTTATTACATCCTGATTACTCCAATTCCAGTAAGGACGTTCACCGAAACTCATTACTTCCCAGCAAACTATCCCCATAGACCAGACATCACTTGCAGATGTAAACTTTCTAAATGCAATAGCTTCCGGTGCAGTCCAACGGACAGGTATTTTACCTCCTCGTGTAGTGTAGGCTCCATCTGCAGTAGATTCAATTTCCCTGGACAATCCAAAGTCTGCGATTTTACAAACAAGTTGCGAATTAACAAGAACATTACGCGCGGCTAAATCTCGGTGAATGTAATTCATTTCTGATAAATATTGCATGCCAGTTGCAATACCCCTCAACATTCCAACCAATTGCAAAACACGAAATTTGCCGTCATTCGCTCGTAGGAAAGTGTCTAAAGAGCCGTTTTCCATGAATTCAGTAATAATCATGATTGGATTACATTTTGTTACAACACCTTGCAAGAATATAACATTAGGGTGTTCAAATTGTCCCATGATAGATGCTTCAGCAAGGAAATCCCTTCTGGCTCTCTCTGTAGACCCAGGTTTTAGAGTTTTAATAGCCACATCTATTTCTTGTCCACAGCTAGCTGGTAACTTTAGTTTTCCTCTACACACATCTCCGAATTCTCCTCCACCAATTATTGCTTCTATTGTTATGCAAGAAGCATCTATTTCACGAGCAAATTCCCGGACAGCTTGATTAGGGTCTTCGTATGTGTGAGGGTCAATGTATGTTCTAGATCCTGTACCAGCGAAGAGTGGAGTTGTAGCATTGCTACTTGTTTTTGCCGGTCTGTCCGGACCTGTGTACACTTCACCATTACGGTAGTTCAGCGCATTGCAATCGTTAGGCTGTTTTTTATCACACTCATCATCAGCACGAGAACGCAAAAAGAAAACAGTAGCAATTATTGCAACTACTGAGATTAATACAACTGCAACCATGACTCCCGCAACTAATCTGACTTGTGCACCTTCTTCTTCACCAACAAATGAAGTTTCCAGCACAGATCCAGTTCTTCCATATACAATCCCACTCAATTCACCCCAGCCTCGCTTCATTTTAGCTCTTACCCTAATACCATATTCTGTATCTCGTTTTAAACCGGTGATTATAATGTGTGGTTCTTTAGTAATTCGAACTGTAGCATTTGCACTTTTCTCTAAGTTATCTTTTGGAAAACATTTAACTTCATAGCTCTCAATGGTATCGTCAGGGTCAGTTAAATCTATTGGTGGTGGATTCCATGCAATGGACAACTTATCACTTTCAGCACTAACAATTCTGAGTTTAGTGATGACACTCACAACAGATGCTTCAGTCACAGCAGTAATTTCTACTTTTTTAGGAGGTTCTCCTGTTAGATCGGTTACCCCATTTAGAGCATACACTTGAAACTTGTACTCTGTCACAGGGTCTAACCCCATTACAGTCACTCTAGTTGCATTGAGACCAGATGCTGCAGGTCTGTATTCCACACTGGGGCCGCAGTTAGAGCAATGAACTTTATATGTGACATCACTCCTGCCTCCAGTCTTATGAGGTGGTTGCCAGGCTAGTGATATTGAAAACTGGTCAGCAAAAGTAACTGTTAAATTGTCTGGTGCTGAAGGAGGCTGTGTACAAGGTGCAGTCTTGGGATCTTTCTTTGCTCTAAAAAATCCAGGTACACATTTACACTCATCTGAGGCATAAGCAGTAGATTCAGAGTAGTCTGGACATGGTATACAAAGATCATCCCCAGTGTGGGACTTAAATTTTCCTGGTGAACATTCATTACATATTTGGTTAGTATGATCAGGTTCATAGCCTGCACGACATTTGCATGAACCACTGGGTAGTGTCCACTTCCCATCACCTTTGCAAAGGTAAACCGGTGGTGCTTCCCCTGGAGCCGTTTCAGAATGTTCTACACATGTTCCATTGGCCTGTTCAATAACAGTTACCTCACGCCCTGTCGGAGTGGCAGGGAACTTTGCAAAGTTTATGGTCACTTCTGGACATGTAATGTAATACACCTTCACAGCCAAAATAGATATACATGCACCCTGATCTCTAAATGCAATATAGACTCCTCTTTTAGTCACAGCTATACTCTTCACTTCTGTATTTATATCTACTTCTGAATTGGTGTTGAATCTACCTTCACCAGCAGCGATACGGCCTACCAGCTTATAGCTTTCAGGCTCCCACGGGGGTTGCTCTCTAGTTGCCACATCAAACTCATAATACAAGAGGCTAAAGGTTTCCTTACAGCTCAAGGCATTACCTGGGAACAGTGAACAATCTCGGATGGTAAATTTGATTTCAATGTAAATGCGGTTAGCATTTCTTCTCTCTATGAAAGGTGTCCATAGCCAATTATTGACATTGTGATGCGCAACATCGCAAACGACGTACGAACGCCAGTTTATATGTTTCTCGAAATTCGTGTAGGACTCTTCAAGCCAGCCGGGAGTACTCGCCTGTGGACCGTACGGGTAGCGCGTCCAGCCGAGCGTCTGCTCCGTCGTGGTGTCGAGCAGCATTACTTGCTCGCCGCTCACGCTGAGAGCGGCGATCGCGGCGGCCGCCACCGCTGCGCAGACCCACATCATCTCGACGACATAACAATAACTAATCAAACTGGTAAACACTGTATTTATCAAAATAAACGGAATAAAACCACACTGTTCTCACTACATAGTGACACGAATGAATTCTCGCTATTATGGCCTAACACTTCACTTTGTCCAACATAAAGGATTGTCCCGTCATTTCTGTATGGCAATGCACTTCAAGTGTTCACGCTACGTTATGTTGAAGTTAGATATTTTTAGATCGAAATAACCACAGCAATGTCATATATGTTTAAACAGATGCGCCTTTATACAAATTCCAAAATATAATAGAGAGTCCACATTTTTAATTTCTATTGATCTTGTATTACCGAATCAAAATCTCGCAAATTTACTTGACATGGACGCGCAGTACTTAAAATGCACCTTTAGTGTTGCTAACCAAAATAATCCTTTTGATTTGGGCACAGAATACATATAAATGAGAATGTTATCTGAGGTCTCAATACTTTTCACTTTATCCAACAGCATAGACTACTAACTAAAACCTGAGACTAAAACTATAGTCCAGGAAGGCAATGATTATTTGTAGCTCAGCCGACTACAATATAGTTTTACACGTCGTATTTTGTATGGAGAAATTCAGAAAACTCTCCTTTCAGACATCTGAAAAAGATATTTGTTTCATTAAAGGTTTCATAGACATAGAAGCTGTACGCGTACGCGGTACACCAACCTGCAAGGCAACCCTTTGACCCTTAGAAGTTGGGATTACCCTGAGTACCATGTCGAAAGAAAGAAGACTAAAAATATAAGGCCTAAAGGCGTAGACCGCTGCTGCAAAAATTGCATGGTCGCTGTTTTTATAAATAATTTTGCAGAGGGAATTTTCTGTACCGTACGGTAGGTACGGTAAGGTACTACTTATATATTCTGTGGTGTCTTAGATTGTATGCAGGGCGATGTGGAGTGTAGCTTAGTGTAGCTTAGTTGTGTGTTGTGTTAGAGTGGAAACGCGGCCGTAGGTGGAGAGGTGGAGCATGGAGTTGCGAGCATCGAGTGATGGCGAATTGTCACTCAATGGCAAATACTCTGGTAATAATAGACCAATTAATAGACAAAATAATACACAGAAATAATAGTATACATCCTTTTTTAATCTGTGATCATCAGATTTTAAAAATATTGCTTGTAATAATAGTATTTGGATAGGATATTAATAATTATGCAAATGATTATTAATATCCTATCGCTAATATAGTGTAATTGCAGTAAGTAATCGTAATATTATTTTCATCATACAATTAAATTATTATATTGTAAATATTTCACAAATTGCGAAAAACTGAGGAAAAACCTAATTCACTTTTGAATTTGGCGGATAAGCCTCTTGTAACGCCAAAGATTTAATGTTAGGTGCTTATATAGAATTTCAATCCACCATGACGCGCCCCACTCTGTCAAACTCCATGCGAATTGAATGAAACATAAGTGATTTTGACAGAGTGGGGCGCGTCTTCGTGGATTGAAATCTCATGAAATATAAGATATATATTTTGATGACTGAAATGAGCACGGACGTACATTATTGAGATCATACTATCAACTGTCTAATAATTCTAAATAGTCCATTGTTAATCTGTTGCAGCCAAAGATGAACGAAGACAAGAATTCATTCATTGATCTGTTGCAACTACCTGTTATTCTGTGACACTGACATACTAAAGAAGATAATGGGTAAGTAAGTAAGTATTTACCATTGTTTATACTAAATAAACTAAAATGTTAAAAAATAAATTAAGACTAAAAATATTTACAAAATGTACACACCGTCCAAATGCTATAAAAGATAATTATTAATCTGTGGTGAAGTCAGCAGTGTTAGTAATCATATCTGTGATAACGCCAGTGATATATGAGTGATATAGTAATCTGTGTCTGTGATACCCTATTTTTTGTAGTGCTCTGTGCCCTATTTCAAAATTATAAAAACAAAAGTGAAGATTGGAGCATTATCTAATTTGCTAATTATTTATTTGTGATTGAATTAAATTTAACTAAAAATTAAAATGGTTTACGTAAAAGGAGGTAAATTAATATAAACCTTTGTAATAATAATAATATGTTAATTGTTATTTAGATGCTAGGCCACGTCATTTTTCACTAGGTCGTGCGTGGGTTTATCAACAGGAAACTAAAATTAAAAACTTAAATTATTATTATTATTTTAGAATGTCATCTTAATTACTATTTTCCAATTTAAATTTAATAAGGTCTGCAGATATTAACACTTAACAGCGCTTCAGAATCATCTTCGCTGATCTCAAAGTTGGAAAAAGAATCAAAGTCTGTTTCTTAGACCTTAGTTATATTTTTAAATTACTATACAGTGGACCCCTGAGTAACGGATTACTCAGCCAGAGGCCCCCTCTCAATTAAAATGCATATAATTGTTAAATATACAACATTTATTCTGGCAAATCTCACCTAGGTATTTATTGCATCATTGAACAGGTTGTAACTTGTATGCGCCACTACTGCATGCTATATCAAATGGCATCGTTTAGAATTTTTGTAAGATAAACTTATTCATTGTTATCATTTACAAATTCTACCCTATGACTGATTCCCTGGTTTATGTCAGCCAATTAGAGAGCAGAATTTGATAACAATTATTTACGATAACTATGAATACATTTTGCTTACACCCTCAGACACCTGACTGCTCAGTGTGAATTTGACTATATGTGTGATAGTGAAACAGCACATTTTACTAGATATTATACAACCTATACCCTTTCATTCGTTTATTTTCTTTTTGACACATGAAACAGATATAGCGATAACGAGGGATCAGAAAGAGACCACCTTACCTTTATCTCTCTCTGGCTCTGGTTTCAAGAAAATTTGCTGTATGATTCAGAGTGAGAAACATGTCATTTTGATCTGTAATTTGTTGGATTATAATGTAGTAATTATAATTTAATTATAATTTACTTTTACTTACATACGTCCTTTCCAAAAAAATCCAGACCATAGGCGTCTTGGCAATACCCTACAGGGCTACAATATTTAAGGAACTTCCCCTCATCACATTGCCATGGGATGGGACACAGGGCATCGCCGTGGGATGCATTGTATAAAACGACAAATTCAATAGTCCGACACTGAGCTGCAAAAAGTTTTCAGGGGTTCACTGTAACTATATTTAGTTCATGTGGTTGTAATTGTTTAACTTATAGAAAGCTAACAAGTGTTAAAATCCCTGGGGCCCTGTCTAACATAGAGATAATTGTCTAACATAAGGAGGATTTGTTTTTCTACTCTGGGAAAGAAAAAAATTATTGTAACATCCAGTTTTAGAATAAAATAATAATGGGTACTATATAATAATAATTATAGCCTGATATTATCTATTTCAGATGGTACAGTGGTCAACCAACACCCATTCAGCATTTTTGGTTGGTTTTGGGGCATTGTTAACTTTTGCTACTTACTGTAAGTTCTTTATGCATTTTTTATTTAGTAATCATTTATCAAGTTTAACTGTTGTTTTCTTAATATACTTCTGGTAACATAGCTGTTATACTATGGGTTGAACCTGTTTTACTTTGTAAAGCAAAATGTTTGTTTCTATTTTCAGTTTCCGGACCTTGATTGATCCAAACTACAACAAACATGGTGATAAATATGTGAGAGATTTCCGTCCTCCTGGCAGTGGGTAAATATCCTATAACATTTTTAATACCGTACCAATAAATAAATAAATATATATCAGGATATTACACACTTCCCAATCTAGCCCAAAAGTAAGTGATAGTTTAATGTGTTATGCGTACTAGATTACTGACAAATACACATGCATATACATAAATATAATTTATTGAAAAACACCCAGACACTTGAAAACATTCATGTTCATCACACAAACATTTACTAGTTGTGGGAATCGAACCCAAAACCTCCGACATAGACAGCAGGATCACTACCGCTACAACATTCGGTTGTCGATACTATTATATTAATATCACCAGTATGGGTCAACTATTTTTGGAGCATAGAAAACTTATACTGTGCAGCATCATAATGTTTTCCCTGCACGTAGATGAACTAGCCATATTTTAATTTTTAACCAACACAGGAAAACACAGGAAAAGGTGAATCATAACCATTTAGGCCCACTGATAGTATACTCATGGTGTCGAAATGACAGACCATAGTGACAGACCATCCTGTAGCACAGTCAATGTATGGTGAGGGGGAATAAGATCAATATATTCTGTTCACAGTGGAATGTGAACAAAATTAAAGAATAGGAGAGCTTATAAAGATGACCACATTAAAGTATTTCATTTAATTTTACAGACCACCAAAGCCACCATCGCGAAAGTTTGGAGGCTTCGGACCCTCCGGCAATGGACCATCTCCACCCCCCATGGGAGGCTGCGGGTGTGGCTAACCCTTCCACTTTACCACTAGGGTGGTTCGCGCTTGTATGGAGATTTTATTTTTGGGGCCGGGTGCGGAGAACATGCTCCGTGAGTAGACAATTAAAAGTTAGTATGACAGTAGTATGGTGATACATACTATTTTAAGGTCTTTCGCACAGGGCTCGTAAGCGCAAGCGTATCGTTATGACGCTACGCATAACAGTATGACTATTACGCCTCTTACGATACGCTGCATCACCGCTACGTTGGCGGACATGTTTGAACATGTTCCTGCTCGTACTGCTCTCGTTGTATGCGCGGATAACGCTATGTTTACGTTTACGAGTCGTGTGTGAAGGGGATAAGTGTAAGTGCTGCCCAAAGAAGGATGAAAATTAAAATAAAATGCCTGAATTTAGAGATGAGTCAGAACGTAATTTGTGATTGACTGTAGAAAAACCAAGTAACCCAATAGACGAAAACACGCTTTTTTTTAATTGACTACGATAATCTGAAGGCTCCCTGGCGTTCTCGCAGACCTTGTAGATAACTTTTAGCGTACTTCGCCAACAATTGTCGACAATTGACAGCCGACAGTGAACAACGCTACGCATACAGTAGATTCTGCTTTCATTTGTTTTCATTTGGTCACATGGTTTTTCTACAGCCTTGTGGTTTGTCCATACATTTTTATCTACTGTCGTGAACGATAAACTACTGTTACTTTGTGTAGTCCTGCTGTTCTGCATTTTATTAACCAAAAAGGCATGAATGTTGGATAAGAAATAAAGATTCAGATAGTATGATACCGGTGTTTAACAATAAAATGTACATGAGGACGTTTTTTATTTAGATTTTTTTCTTAATTTTTGTTACTATCTAACTCCGTTACTTGCATATAATCTATTCAGGCATTTTTTTTAAATTTTCAACCTTCTTAGGGCAGTACTTACACTTATAATATTACCATACTGACATATTAACTTCTTATTGTCTACTCCTAGAGCATCTTTTACGCATCCGGCCCTTAAAAATCCCAAAAAAAAATCGATCCACCCTATCATCACATCACATCCTACTTTAGCTTATAGAATCAATAAATTAAATACACTTCTCATTAAAAAAAAACACTTCCAAAAGTAAAGTATTCATGTTTTTACAAAAATGATTGTAGACATTCCTGATTACTTTTAAATAATTATTTTATTTTTCGTTTTGTATGAAAGTTATAAGAAAACATTTCAAAACAGTGTAGATAATTTGTAATTAGAAGAATATTAATATCATTGATACCCAATAGATTTTAGGGTAATTTATGGATTATTAAGTTCATCTAAAAGGTAAATTAAACGTAAATAAGGGAGAGAAATAAAAATTAATGAACTTATAATACCTTTAATTTCATTTGATCTTTCTTAAGTTTGTTTAGCTTAATTTAAGTTGCTAAAACTTTATGAATATCAGGATTTTCTCTGAAAGGGCATGTCTACTTATTTTTTTAAGTTTCTGCCAAAACTAACTGCGGTGTTACTAATACCGTAATATCGCTGGATATAAAGTGAATAGTGAATGGAAAAACCTAATAATACCTTGTTATAAACTACATCATTGTGTAAATGAGTCCCGCATGAGTCAGTCAACCTCAAAGAACAATTTGTAAGAAACAGCGTTTTATATGCTTTTTCACATAACTGCTGAAAACCAAAGTATATGAAACTCTGTGACGTTTGTTAACAGTCATGTAAAGTCTCAAGGTATCTATCCCGTTTTGCATATAATAAGTCATAGAGATAACAGAACTGTGGTGGCACTCTATTCATTCATTCTAGCATAGCCTTGTGTCATGTGTGACAATATGAGTCGCCATGATGAGCTCCAAGTTTTGTCAAATGTTCGTGTACAAAGTGCGACAAGGCTATCTTGGCGCGTGGCCAAATTCAGAACTAACGCAACTATCTTGTGACACTGTTTGTTAGTTCGCTCTGTCGGCATATTTGTTGGTATTATGCAAGTATTTTGCGTTGTTTTGGCTTATTATTAACTAAAATCGAGGAAATATAATTCGCTGGCGGCAATGACATTCAAGTGCCAAGAGAGCCTTGTCGCACTGAAATAGCCTTGTATATGAAACGCTGTGACGTAGGTTTATAAAGTCATGTAAAGTCTCAAGGCATCTATCCCGTTTTGCATGTAATAAGTCATAGAGATAACAGAACTGTGGAGGCACCCTATTCATTCATTCTAGCATAGCCTTGTATGACATGATGCGCCATTTTACAGATTAAAAATAGTAGTAATACAGAGTAATAATAGCAGATTATAAGTATTTCATATGCTTGTGATGATAAATTACAATTCATTTTAAGATCTTATATAAGTAATTATAAAGTTATACTGAAAATAATTATTTCTTATGTTATGTGCCAGTAACAGTTCACTTTAATAAATAATCAACGTAAATAACTGTTTGAATTCTGAAATGCTAATTATTTAGAAAACTAAGGTCGACTTGCGCGAAAGGGGGGTTAAATATTAACATTTTTAACCCTAGAGTCAACGTCTCTCATTGGACAATGTTGACAAATTTCTCTAGGTTAGCATGTTAACTCTGATTTAAAACACTCACCCGGGTTGACGCAAGGCCTAAATGATAATTATTATAAGTGTTAACCTCACAGGTGTTAACTAAATATTACATTGGAGTAAAAAAATAATATAGGTAACATAATAATATAAGTTAGAGTATTTGTTGAAAAAAACTGCATACATTGTGGAGCGTTACTGTGTTTACTTCAGTTTCATTGAAGTGCACTGTAGTCTATTATATTATTGGACACAATATTTGATGTCTCAGGGTGTCGAGAGCGCATTGCTGTGAAATGTATGGACATTCATTGCACTAAACAATTCTGCAGTCCTCTCTTTGATAAGAGAACTCGGGATATGAGCATCCGAGCCTTCTTCAAGGAACCAGTAGCGCTATCTGTCAAAATTCTATAAGTTAGCGTGGCGTTACTGTTGGTGGCAAATAAAGCATTTTTGTCACCGATAAACTGACGGCCTTTTTTCGCGCCGTCTGCCCTGTCCAGAGTATATGTCTATTAGCCAACTACGTCTGACAAGGGCAGGCATATCTTAACATTAGAAATAAACGTAATGCTCGCTTCGACATAAAAAAATTGAGTTAAAATGATATTAATTTTGATTATATTAAATTTTATTATTTGCTTAAATATCATTTATTAAATTGTAAAAATACAAAAATGTATATAATATACATTTTTGTATTGTTAAATAGAATTTGTGAAAATAAAGTAATGAGTTATTTATCAGCAATGCAGTTTCGATAATAGACACTTGGTATATTTTTATGTAAAATTAAACCGAGCATACTTTGATGATGGTTGGAGTATGCACGGTAACTATTTGTTAAAAGATTTGATTTGATTGATATTAGTCTATAATATGTTAATATAAATAACGTTGTATAAATTATTCATGTGTTTTATTTTCTACAAAAAATATTATGTTCCAAACATAGTTCATACATTTATAAAAAATCTGTCTTCGGACGTATTCGGCTTCGGCTTGCATGATACATCATCCCGCGCTCCATTCAATAATGTTCCGTTATATTGTGTCTATCTATATTATGTTCTGTATGTGTGTGTGTTTTTTATAATTGATTGCTTGGCTCGCGCTTGACTACAATCATGTCTGACGGGCAGTAACGATGTGGTCTAGGATGGAGCGTGCTTGCCTAGAACATGCCTATTCACTCTTCTCTCGTGTGTCGTCGTCGTCGTGGTCGTTTCAGCCGACGGACGTCCACTGCTGGACATAGGCCTCCTGAAATGACGGCAGCGACTCCCCGCGACCCTCTTTGTGTCGTCCGTCCACCGGGTGGGGGGTCGACCGACATAGCGCTTCCCGGTGCGTGGCCGCCATTCCAGCACCTTGGTTCCCCAACGTACTTCGGTCCTGCGAGCTATGTGCCCCGCCCATTGCCACTTCAGCTTTGCGACACGTTGAGCTATGTCGGTTACTTTGGTTCTTTTGCTGATCTCCTCATTTCTAATTCGATCGCGCAAAGATACTCCGAGCATAGCTCGAAGTATCTTTGCGTTATAAAGTGCAATAATCGAATAATCTCTCGTGTGTTCAATAAAGTTATTTGTAGAAAATAAAATATAAATAAATAAAATTGGTATTTTGCAGGCTAATTTTCCCCATCCAAATTCCCCATTTGTGGCAAATGAATACTTTATTTAGCGCTGAAGGAAAACCTCTTGAGGATACCTGCAGCAGCTGTATGCTTGTGAGTTCTTCATAATGTATGTGAAGCCTGCCAACCTGCGCGTTATCAGCGTGGCGTGGTGGGCTGTGGCCAAAATCTTATTCTGATGGAGGCTCATGCACAGTAGTGTGACCCGTAAAAATTGAAATGAAAAATAAAACAGAATTGGTAGGTACTATATTTATTTATTTTAATAAGTATATTTTTGTAAATCTTTATCTAGCTACCACATCGACTACTTAATAGAAAAATCTCTATTAAGATATCTAATATCAAGGTACTACAACACGGTGCACTAAAATCTAGGCTCTATTGTGAATAAAGATAATAATCATAATCGTCTACTCATTATACAAGTGCATAGACTGGAGAACTGATTTCGTTCACAAGTCTTTGTAGCAAAGCGTGTTATATGACCACATGGTCTTCAATGACAGACCATGTGGTCCACACAATTATTGTATACAAACTTTTACACGCAGCTCTATTGAACTATGATACTATCTACCAAATCGGTTTCAATTTCAGCCAAATCGGTTTAGTTGTAGTACGAAGCAGTAACAAAGGTACAGTTTATATTAATGCGTCTATAAAAAATATTATCACAATTTCCTACGCCTCAACTAGCCAAATCACAACATTATGCAAATCTATATGACTGTATCTAATTTAAAGAACGCAAAATATAGATAGAAAATATAATAATTTCAGTATATTTTTATTCGCTATCACAATTAATTATTTATTATTACTTAATTTTTAAACACACTTTACTAAATTATTAGATACTCGTACCTATGTTTAAAATAAAAAAGAGCTCTCGTTATCATGCTATAATATTTTTAGCAGTTACCATGCTTTAATACGTTATACTATTATAACAATTAATAAATTATAACTAGTAATTGTATCGCCAGGGAATATTAAGCCCATTTACTCGGCAAATTGTTACAGGCTTTCTTAACTAAAAAATCATAGGAAACACTCAACGAATATTCCAAATTATAACTACAAAATGCAAGTCTAAGATTTTTCTAACATAGAAAATCTTATAGGTAAAACGGCTACAGGTTCTGAAATGTTTGGTTTGTTGATATAAATACTCCAAGTCATCTTGTCCAACTCGAATAGACCTGCAAAATAAATAAAAATAAAATTAGTAAGTAACTACTATGTTTAGTACAATGGTTATTTTCATCTCACCCGCTCGGAAAAGAGATCTTTAATGCCAAAAATACGGGCGGGAAATGCTAATTTACTCCATAGGCCGCAAAAGCATTTTCAGTTATCCCTTGGGCAAAACAGCGTTTCCACATTGAAACATGACGTCACCTCATAATATAATAACTAGCTGAAGATACCCTTTTTTTTAAACAACACATAGGTACGTTCAGTTCGTCCTAGAATTTTTGTATGAAAAATGAATACTTAAATTACGTACAAAAAAGTAATTGTAGTAAGTAAGGCTTTATCGATAGAATAGAATGTCTAGCTTTTACATAACTCATACATAACTCATTTTCCGCCCCATAAAGTCCATAATCAAAGTAGTTATGATCAAAAATTGTAGCCAAAAATACCTGCTGCAATCGTCTTGATGATGGATTCTCTTTTTTCTTGAAACACTTGGAAGTCAGAGCCAGTCGTGTCGGACAAGATGTCTTTAATGTCTTTTTGACTTTGGGGTGGTTGGTGCGAATGAATGGCTTTCAGACGAGCCGTGCTGCTGTCTATGATGGGTCCTATTACTTCTTTCACTTTAATCCTTTGGTATCTATAAAAACATTTATTTATTTATTAATCCACAGATATAATATGCTTGTAGCTTGGTAGTTGGTAAGCTGCCGATAGAAACAATTTGTTGCTATATAAAAACTTGAATTTCAATAATTTAGGTTGGGAGCTAAAGATACTTTTTGGACTATGTATTTTGATTATATAATATTTAGTTTTTCGTAAGTCGTCAACTTCGTTTTAGACTTTGCATTGCACCACTTATGAAGTTGACGACCTCCCTGGCACTGTGGCGTGCGCTCGGGTTTGATTTGTAGATCGCGGGTTCGGGCCTCGCCACGGGCCACTTAAGAATTAAATAATTTTAAATTGGCTTAGGTCTAAGCACAGATAATATAGTCTAAGGCACCATCTATTGATAGCTGTATATCAGCGACTGTACATAGATGGCGCTGGCTGTAAATTAATGGAGGAATTCGATTAGTTTGTGTGATGCGAGTCAAATCGAAATTCGTACAAAAACCTATCTAACCCCTCTGGTCTGGTGGGGAGGTTTAAGTCGCTGCTACTTACCATGTTGTGTAGAAATCGGTAGGAGTTGCTTACCCCCTTCTACGTTAGTACCTACTTCATCGCCACTTACTCTCAGGTGAGATAACAATCAAGAGAGCAGACAAGGGTGTACGAACTTGTAGTGTATAAAAAGTAAAATCTGAGCTGGGCACTAGAACTCAACTGAGCGATTTTTTGTATGTAGGTATGTATGTGCAATAATCTATCTTACAAATAAAGGTGGAAATAGTGGTAGAGTTTTATATTCCATTACTATTCTTAATTATGTCTTTTTTCTTCGAATGACAAATTATTTATCACGATGAAGGACAAATCGGAGTATGTAACTATTCCATCGCTATTTAACGTTTGTTTAAGGGAGGAAAAAATAATAACTGCTAAACATGTGTCGGATTTTTGCTTTAGCATAATAACGACACAATATAACAATGTAATATAACGTATGTTATTACATTGCTCGTTCATAAGCAATGAAAATAAGTAAATGAAATAAATGCCTGTTGCGAGATTCCGACTCGGAAAACAGTTATTTCATTCGCTTACGATATTTCTCCTTGCCATTCGCTTCCCGTCGTGGTACTTACATGTTGGTATGCACCAACGGCTCATCAGCAAAGCCGTGTATATTAACTAGGGACCTGTCACCACTTAGGTCCGGTGCCACTTCAGCGTTGTATATCTTTCTATCGCCCGTCTTGTCGGTCCATATCATGTTGATGGAAAATCCATTTCCGATACCGAGTCCCTCATCGCGTAGGATCCTTTCGGCTTCGGCGAAGTTTTTGGCTCCCAATAGAGATCGTGTGATGAATGTTCTTGCTGGAAAAATAATGTTATCATAAAATAACCATGGTATTTTTTGGAAAGTTGGCCCGGTAAAACATAAACAATCAGGCATAAAAATAAATAGTGTTTTCGAATACCTATACAAATAACGTTCTCTCATAATATTATTTTGCTATCCCACTCAATATTGTATCATTTGCAAATTTCAACAGCCCGGTTTTTTAATAAAAATAAAACGATGATAAATTTTATATGAATGCTACGAGGTTGGGCTACTTTTACCTATAAAAATAGCAAACTTTATAAGTCGATAGCTTCAATAGTTACTGAATTAATCGAGTATAATAGACGGACGGACAGAGGAGAAAGCCTCACCATAATAATTCCTATTTTACCATTTATCCATGGTATGGAACCCTAAAAAGTTGTAATAATAATTGTATTTCCCAAACCCAAACCAGTATGGTGGATTATGACCAAACTCTTATAATTCTGAGAGGAACTGTAAAACAGAAGTTAGTATAAGCAAAATTTTTAAAGATAATACTCACGTGTATTCCCAGGTTTCAGTATCAATGGGCTTAGAGTATTGATGGAGAATACTAAACCATTTTCATTGTATCCCATTGTGTATCCCGGCATGTGCCCGGCGTAGCACAGCGATGCAAATCTCTCTTCAACGGCCTACAATTCATTCATAAGTATGACAAGCGTATTAAATAAAAAAACTTTTCTATTTCATTCAAGTTATTATTCCCTAATTCAAGTTCGTTAAACAAATACAAACCGTCATCACTTATTCATCAGGGACGATCTTTTTATGATCATCAGACTCGGTCGAATGCTAGTATAAACTATTAACATATTGCTAGTATAAACTACTATATGTTAATAGTTTATACTTGCTAGTATAAACTATTAACATATTTTAAACTACTTATTATCAATCCATTGAGTCCATTCTAATGAGCCCTAACACGATACCTCTGTCACTTTTTTTCGTATAAATGGATAGGCTGTTTGTCCACCCACCGCATCCGTCACCGAGTACGAGATTATTTCTGAGATTACAATGACGTGACATAGGTACATCCCCGTGACAGCTGCGGTGGACAAACGGCTTTACAGTACACACGACTTTACAACTAACTCTCCGTATTTATTGCATCGGGGTTAGCTCACTGATGTCTTAACTTTGGGAGAATTTCTGTAAAAATTCTGAGCTAATGGAAGTTTAGAAGTTGTATTATAATATACTACCTACCTACATCAACATATATTTACAATTCTTTTATTTTAGATGATCTCTAATTAACTTACCCCTCTTTCTCTATCTTCTTCCGTCGGTATGATATGAGCAGACATTATGTAAAAATGATTCAGAGTTTCACCAAAAGCGTCTTCTGTGTGACCCAGAACAGCCTGAAATAAAACAAAGAACAAATTTATAAAAGAGACTTTAGGGTACTATTATAGCTTTTCTTTTATGCTGCCTATTTACATCAGAGGGATGGATGTAGGTAAAAAGCTGATCAATGATCATGAAGATAGAATAACAAATACATATTATAGTAGGGAGAAAACTGCGGTTTGTAGATCATATCAGAGAGTCTTCGGAATTTTGAAAACCAGACTTATCTGGTCGATAAACAAGTTATAAATGTTAATGTTTTTTTAAAAACAGCAAGTGCGAAGTTTTTGTCATTTTTTTCCGGTAGTAGGTAGGTATAGTTTTAGTCTGTAGTAGTTCTGAATGCCTATAGTGAAAAAATCAAGGATTTAAAGATTTTTCTTCAAACTTCCAGCTTTGTACCAGCGCACGTTCTGTATTTGTAATTGTATAACTAGGTAATCGTGCAAACAAAAAGACTTGCAATTGATAAAACCATAGAGTTAGCATTTAGTTCTACCTAATAGTTAGAACTGCAGTAAGTTACAATTACGTATTTATTAGAGACGTCCGTCGTTATACGGTCCAAGTGTGGAGTTAATTGATTCTCCGATACGATAGTTGATTTCGCAGCACTTAAGTCATTAGTTTGACGAGTTTGTTTCTTTATTCGACTATCGAGACTGTATCAAAATCAATAGTACATTTCGAGTCGAGAGACAAGTAGAAATGACAATTCCGCACGTGCATTGAATGACACTTTTTAATACATTTGGGAAAAAAATACTGGTTTTATGTGTTTGCGTGCCGTGCTCCGGTGGCGCGTCCTGGTGCGCCCGCTCCGGTGCCGCGCAGGAGGAAAACAAAAAACCACTAGCTAGTAAAAGAATAACTTTCCGCACCATCGCACACATGGGAATGTCTAGTTTTTGAGCAAATGTATTAAAAATATCTTTATTTCATATAGGTATAACAGAAAGTTTTTTGCGCGCAGTTGAAATGAGTTTACTTACACTTTTTGGTGTTTTAATTGCCAGAGAACTGCACCCACCAGTATCATTCCGTGGCACATGATTATCGTTGATTGTTCCGATTATATCGTCCATTTGCAGGAGGAAAAGCTGAAAATAATAATTGGTGAAATTGCTTAGGTATACTATAATAGATTATAACACAGACATGTTAAACTAGTTAAAGGAATTAACATATTCAAATTAAAATTCTAATAAAAACTACCTTAAAGAAAGCTTTTTTTCGAAAATTGACATTTATATTTTTTTTTTCTCCAAGTTTAAATTTTTCCACAAGCAGAATGTCTCCAAATTAAATCACGTTTTTAACAAAAAAATAACTTAACATACATATTTACAACTATGACTATTTATAATAAACTGATACAAAAATTAAAGTTTAAGCATATTAATGAATACCTTCTTGTAAATATGTAAAGTTAGATTACTGAGAAAAAGGTTTTACAGCATTTCTATTAATACTTATAGCAAGGAGAGAGAGATTTTACCTTCCTAATGAAGTTTTACAGGCATGAAGGGAAAAAGACTACGCACCACCTAATTCAATAAGTCAGCCCGCCGCGTCTGGTTGAAAACTTAATTACTTGGAAACGCCCGACATAGTAACTAAATATGTTAGTAAAAAATAGTGTTATCTATTACTTTATAATATTTTCACCGCTTAAATGATAGGTACTCTACCGAATAAGAAGTTTTTTTTATTTAAACGATCGTACCTAAGTACTTTTTATATGCATGGCGAGTTAAAAATCAAGCGAAAATGCCGAAAAATCTCGTTCCTCATAATTTTTTTATTTAATTTATTGTTTAATATCTTAATATGAAACTATAAGTAAAAATAAACTTTTTATAATATTTGTTGTTATACCTACCGTTATACCGGCAACAATGCTTATCTGTAAAAAAACTACCTAAGATGTAATGATCAGTTCAGAAAATAATTATAGACACCGGAACCGCTATACCTTAGATATATACCTACTTCTTCCATTGGAATTTTTTTGAAATGAGAAGCATGGGCCTATTTGGATTCTAAAAAAGTACCTGATGAAACGGAACTTCGGCGCCATCGGCAACTCCCTGCATCTCCTTAATGTAGTATGGGAATCGCTGATTCATATTAGCAAGGGTCTTCTCATATGCATCTCGACCGGTGTCCGTCTTGTACTCCTTTTCGAAATCTCTCAAATTTTCATACGTCGCCAAGAAACTTTTGATGATAGACGAGAACGTCCGACCCTGGAAATAAATATCGAATAGATTTGATTGAATCATTATCTACATGCATCATTTTGAATTTAAATAAAATTATATTTTTTACGAAACGTCCAATCTCGTCGCCGTGATGGGGCGGTTAAATTGCCCATTAAATTGTATTTTACTAATTGCTAATAATAGGTACTCTAAATGGTTAGGAAATACTTATGTAGATACTATTTAGATAGGCCTCTTGAGTTCTGAGAGGTTTCCCTTGTATCGTTTTGAGTCGCAAGTAGGTATAACTATGTAATACCTACCGATCGAAATATATTATTAATGCACATATACAAAACAATTACGAAATATTTAGCGCTTGAAACTTTTTCCCAAAAGTTTTATAACAATTGATTGTATCATTCACGCTTAACATTTCTTGAGATACAAGCTAATCTACTCGTACTTTAGCTTCTAATGAATATAAAATAGAAAAATACCTATATTTAATTAATATATAGCTAGGATAGGAAATCATAAATACCGATTAAAAAATTAAATACACATTAGGTACATTCTTAGTTTTATAAATAAGTACCCAAGGTGGTTAGGAGAACTGAAATTAATTTGAATTTTTAACACTATACATTATTACCCGCGTATAAGGTACCTATTGTTATACCTACTTTCATTCATAAAATAATTGAATAAAACCTACCTAAAAAGGTACCTATAGAGATCATACTTCTGAGTCCTGAAAATTGAATTTAGAGATGATTTTTCAATCGCCAGATAATCGCGCTACGTTACATGACGATTTGACAGATTTTGTATGGAATATGTTTCAATTCCTCAGATTCAGAATTTTATGGATTTGAAATGTAACTTGTATTTGTGAACTAATATGGAAAGTGGAATTCTTCAATATTAAAAATTCGGGCCAATCTGTTTCTTGTATTGATTCATAATGACACAGATACACCATTCATAGATTAGGGACAAGGAAAATTTTCTTATGATTCCCATGGGGTATAGGCAGGTGAAGGTATGCTAGTATGATATTGTTTACTTACCACATCGTATCCTACATCGTAATGAGAACCTTGTACGTAAATCACGGGCACCGCTCGCCGCCTGCCGAGTGGCTTTTCACATATTGCTGTTCCTGAAACAAAATAAAATACTATTTACTTTACACAGTAATTTTATGCAAATAAATTCGTGTGTACCTAAAGTGTTTCTCGTGTGGTTTGAAATCATGCTGCTACGAAGTTATGGATCGAAATGATTTTTTGAGAACAACTTTTACAACAACAGTTATTATTGATTTACAGGCACACGATAGGAGGCATAAGATCATCTCTGCATGAGGGAACTACGATATTAGCTCAACTCGGCATGTTTATTGAGGTTTTAAAATATGTATGGCAGAAAGCTACACACGAGAAAGATAATTAGGTTCAACGGCTAAGGCTATGCATTACCACAGATAATATAATTCTATACGGATAGATTTTATTGTAATTTGAACATGAAATTTCATCATGGTGACAGGAGTAGTTCATCTTCAGCCGATACTGATGTAGGTACGCTAATGCGAGCCAGGCTGTCTCCACGGTCTAGTCGGTCTATAATGACAGTTTCCGTTGAACGATATCCATAGTAGGAACCTATGCTATATTAGCCGCCATAGCAGAGTCATTATACCATAGAGTACCAGACAAACAATGAACCAGCTATTGAAACTAACAACACATTTACTTTTCATGACCATGCATTTACTTAATAATACATATTTACGTAAGAAAAGATAAAATTTACATTTGTAGATAACTGAAAAGACAACTCAATACTGAAGTCGGGGTTGTCTTGATTCAGGCATAGCATATATACGAAACCAGATATTCGAAAGGAGTAATCATAGCTATAGCATATTCCCGTAGCTATCACTCGTAATTTCAGATTATCAAAATTAATAGTTCATGATAGAAGTCGTTTCAGCAGACGGACATCCACTGCTGGACAAAAGTCCTCATGCAATGAATGATTCGCAACCTCAATGGTCAGCTTGGATCTACTGACTTGGATGTCGTCATTCTATCTTTTCCGTGCGGTATAAACATTCAGCAAGCATCTTGGTTCACTCCTGTTACATTACTCACATTAACGTACCATTACTATCCTGATGTTACCTGTTTGTTTTATTTTGGAAACGACATAGTGACGTTATATTAATTAACGAAGCACAAAGTGACTTAAATGTATTTAGCCATAGATTTATTAACGTCATCGGTCGCGCTTGTACTTAGCAAATGGTTTTTTTACAAATCTACTTATAATTATCAGTAAAAAGACAGCTAGTTAATATAAAGTTATTCCTGGATCTGTGAAGACACCTAACATGATTTTTGCTACCAAAAATAAGAAAATTCGTGACTAAGTATGGCATTCTAAATAAAAAGTATTTGACAAATCAATTCAAAAATCTAATAATCAAAATCATCTAGGTCAGGGGCCTGGTTATAATGACATAATGATTGAGAATTCAATTCAGATCGGGATCTCATGATAAGAATTTTGCCCACCTATGCACAAAACTTTACGAAGCGTCCCAGCGGTCGTGACTAAATATTTTTTTTATTTAAACAATTTATTAAACAAAAAACTTACAAATGTGGCTTACTATCTAAGGTTACACTAATTAGATCACAATGGCTTGTAAATTAAACACAAATTTTGAACGCGCAGACTCTGCACTAAGAATAAACTTGTGTTGCAGAAGTCTGCACACCCTTCGGGGGATCAAGCAAAGCCAATGTACTTAGATAAAAACAAAAATAAGAAATTACATAGATATTTCTATTATATACGAGAGGAATATGAGTGTGCATCAATATGCATCAGCAAAAGATTGTAAGATAGATGTGAATAATATAACGAACGTGATAGTTAAGAATTATTTGCACACAGCTCTCTACAAATAAACACGAGATAATAAATGTTGATACAAAATGAGAAAAGTAATATTAATAATTTTTCTTTTATTAAATGTGTATAGCCTTTGTAACACATTTTGTAATACTTTTTTCGCAATCAAAGTAAAGTCAGTTTAATTGAACCTTGAGACTTATATTACCATTTTGCCTGAATATTTCGCATAAAACTGGGAAACACAGGAATACAACCTATTTTTTTCCGTAATGAAATGATATGTGAAAGTGTAGTTTTATACCTACTTATACTCGACTCAGGAATCAGAACTCGAATAAACATCTCAATAGCAGTTTGTATAGCTCGTGTTTAAATAATAGCACAATCTATTATTTAGCTATAATAATAATCGTTAAGATGATATGTTTATCAATGCATGTCGCATACTATCAAATGGGTAACAAGTGTCAAGTAGGTACCTACATACATAAGTACGCGTAGTTATTATAAACAGGAGCGCATTAGGGCCATTAGGTATAATTTTTTATTTATAATATCGTCACCTCCATAGTAAACTTACGAATCGTAAAATCGACATTTGAATGAAAGTGATTAATGTGTTTATTTGTAATCGTTATTATAAAATAATGTATTTTAAAAAGTAACATTTTGTAAATAAAATGTACCACTGTACATAGTACATACATTATATCGATTATTTAAATAATTGATTTAATGCTTTCAAAACGCTCTTCTGTAAAATACTTTTTTTGGAGATTCGTAAGTTTACAATGCGTGGTCATCACCTCTTCTTTTTGAAAAAGTGTAAACAGAAACGTCGAGACAATGAAGATCATCAAAAGAAGTCCATTAATTTAAGCCTAAGGCAACCCTTCCCGGACCATCCAAGTACAACGAATACGTGGCTTGCTGTTTCGTCAATCCTAGAAAAAGACTCATTGCGAAAAAAACCAGATAACGCCTGTATCGTCAATTGCGCGTTCAGGAAAAAAAATAGCGCGGCAATTTCATGAAACTTGTTCCAGGAAATACGTGAGTTTAAAAAAGCCTTACCAGTATGTGTAAATAATGTTTGTTATTTCGAATCATTATATTAGTTGTACGATGTTTGTATAGAGTTGTTTTTTTTATACTTTTACAATATGTGAGCTGAGCGAAACGACCAAAGTTTATGTAAAATTTCAGCAAGAATGAAGAGTTTTGGAGTTTGGTACTGAATTTGTTGCTAATAAAATTCAAGAAAAGTTTGTTAAACGTCATAATCGCGTACGAGCGCCCGAGCGGTTGTATGAAAAAATCAATTGTTATCAATAATGTGACCTAATTAACTAATTATATTTGTCATCTTTATGTAGGTTCTTGTGTTTACTGTATTAATTAATTTCGATGAATTTTGATGTTGGTAAGTTTATTTTGTTGCATTTTTAAAAATAAAAGTGATCACGCCGTTTCATCCCGTTACTTAATCCCGTTGACAGCATATTTATTAGGGTTCCATACCCAAAGGGAGAAACGGTACCCCATTACTAAGACGCCGCCGTCCGCCTGTTGGTCTATTCATCTGTCCGTCTATCATCAGGCTGTATCTCTTGAACCATCATAGAGAGTTGAAATTTTCACAGATGATGTTATATTGCCGCAATAACAACAAAGACTAAAAACAATAAAATAATGGTACATTGCAATACAAATGCGGCAAATTTGTCATTTCTACTCGTCCGTACAGTTGACCCGCGCCTTCGGCTTGGGTCAACAAACCGGGACTCGTAAAGAAATGGCATTTCCGCACGTGCTTGAACGACGTTTTTTAATCCATTTGCGAAAAAAAATATTGGTTTTACGTGTTTGCCTGCTCCGTGTTGCGTGCCGTGCTCGTGTTCGTCCGCGTCCCGGTGCGCTTGCTCCGGTGCCGCACAGGAGGAAAACAAAAATCACTAGTGCGGAAAAGAATAACTTTCCGCACGCAAAACACACATGGAAATATCTACTTTTTGAGCAAATGTATTAAAACAAATATTTAAGGGAGCTCCCATACAACAAATATGATTGGTTTCTCGTGTTTGTTGATAATGTTACGGATCCCCTTTGTGTGCTAATCCAACTCGCACTTGGCCGGTTCTTAAACTAAATATATGTTCTCCCTTCCGCGTACAAAATTAAAAACATACTCTGTTGCGTTAAATTATAACGATACCTGACTCGTTTTTCAAATAAAAAAAACAGTTTACGTACCTACCGGTGAACGTAAAGCTTACCACTTCTCACGGTTTCTCTCACTTCTCTTAATAATTAATTAATAAAATGTTTTGTTTTCAAGAATTCTATTATCTTTTAACTCCGAACAACATTGTTTAATATTTTTTGTGCCTATAATTATGACTTCATTATTATTTTCGAAAATAAGTGAAAGTATTAGGTAGAAGAATATTCAAATGAGGACATAGTAGACTTACCATTAAGCTCCTTCATTTCGCTATCAAGGTCGCTAGAAAATCTTGTTTTTTTTATTTATTATTTAGCGCACCATTTGCCGTCTCTCGGCAGAGTCACGATTGGCACTGCGCGGTGTTGATAATTCTCTGTGTATATTATACCTAGTAGTTATTATGTGCTTTGACCACAAAACGGCGCTAATCAGAAATATCACGTTTAGATTCTCTCAAAACTTTTTGATTTGGAAAAATACTCCAACCTCCTTCCATTTGTCTTATGCAAATTAAGTCATTTTATTTTATAAAATGTTAACTCAATAACTAGAATATCAGTGTTATAGTGTAATTAAGTTTTATTAAACTGTATCTATGTAAAATCACAGACCAAGGAATAACGTGTCTTTTTTCTGTGTGTAAAATATTGTTAAAATACTTTATTTCGTTATGCATAAAATTTCTTATTTTTTAGTTAACATATTAAATACTCAGCAAAATTTCAAAGTAGGTAGGAAGGTACGTCATAGGTTTTTTTTAAATTTAAGAATGTACATGTATAATTATTGTATTATTTAAATGTAAATTCAAAACCACTACCGTTAGTTCATAAACTGAAAACCATCAAACATTTTAAATGTTGTTATTGTTTTATTTTTTTCGGACCCAGCAAAGTACCTATACCTAAATGCTAAAGGCTTCAAAGCTTTTATAGATTGATGGTGTGTTTATAAATCGTCATAGCCTGAATACCTGACTTTTTAATTGCACTATTCAAAACAATTTTCAAATAATAAAAATATTTTACAATAAAAACTTATCACTAGGTTATTCTAATTACTATACAAGTCTTTCCCGCGTGGTGCCAAGAATACTGGCTGCATTTCCGCGTTGAACAGTTAGGCTGATACGTTGCGCAAAATATGCCAGCCCTTCTGTCACCAGTTGAGGCTATTTAACCGCGGGGAAAGCTCTCGAAGGAATTTTTAAATAATTTAAAAATTCTAAAATAAATAAATAATAAAAAAAATATTATGGTTTCTTTGGTACTAGGTACCTATTCTATATTTAGTTATTTCATAATGCAGTTTTTGCTGCATTTAAACTATCCAGGCAAACGAAATCCCTGGATCCAAATCTTGGCAGGGTTCGAGCATATCGTTTGCCTGAATTTTTGAAATTCATAATCCTTATTATTTCCGCGGGAAATTAATTCTGGATTTTTCTATTAAATCTACTTTGAAAATGTTACTTTGAAAAAATACTCAAAAAGATCACTTTCGGACTATTTAGTAGGTAATTCCTATCAATGATATGGAATTAAGTCAAGATGATTGACTAGTTCGTCCTTTGAGTTATAAATATATTAATATATGCAAGTATATTAAACGTAACAGCCGATAATCCCTTCAAAGCGTTTTGCAATGAGGGCAGACGTGTAAAGTAGCATTGAGAGGATTATCGAATGCTAAAGTGTATTTGCTATTTCTTTTTAGGGTACCGTTGTTAATTTCTCACCAGGTTAAAATTAATGCTATAAATTAATTATATACTTTTTTCATTTCTTTTCATGTTATTGTGTGATGTACAGACTCCACAAAATGAGGGAAAAGGCGGCGGTAAAAAAGGTGGCGGAGGAGAAGATAAAGTAATTTGTGTGATGGCTTTGACTATTCATAAGTTTTCCTTAAGAGGATACCTATATTGAATTTATATTTTTGTCTTTCTCACTCTTACGAATACGTTGGTGGGTACGACATGCAGCGTCGCGGAAGAATATAACAGAAAAACTACGTTTTTTTAGAGTTTTTACCGATACATTAATATTTTTTTGTTTGTCACCACTTTTTCGTTTTTAGAATTAGATTATACTCGTATATATTAGTTAAGTTTATACATATAATATAATGTTACGTATGAAATTAAATAAAAATTACAATTACATACATTGTAGTTTTTGATAAAAATTAGATAAACTAAGATTTTGGAGGACTTTCTATGGAGAAAATTTTAACCAATCGAGTTTCTGCTTCACAGCGATTTTACATTTAAATTTGAAAGTAGTTATCTATATAGTTTTGTAACTGCTGGTCATTAAAAATCGTTTAAATACGCCCTCTGCGCCGCTAAAGTGAGTAAGTGAAATAAATATTTTTTTTTAATTTTATATTTTTATTATTCGTAAGTTGGGTTTAGAACGAAGATTTTATTTTGTCTATTTTTCAGTCAGAAAACTGTGTAATTCACTTCGTTCAGAAACTTATATTTTTCATTTAGCTTCTTCGCTTTTTTTCAAGCGAAATATCCGAGTTAATTCATTGGTCAAATAAATAATCAATTAATGTATATAGGTAATAATCATTTCAAGAGGAAATCATCTAAGTGGACTGAATTATACGCGAACTGTATTATTTACTTTAATTTATTAACCGACTTCAAAAAAAAGGAGGAGGTTCTCAATTCGTCGGAATCTTTTTTTTTTTTTATTTTTTTTATTTTTTATGTATGTTCCCCGATTACTCGAAGATGCGTGGACCAATTTCGAAAATTTTTTTTTTGTTTGATAGGGTATAGTTCACAGATGGTCCCATTGTCATCAAGTCAGGATCTGATGATGGGATCCTGGAGAAATCGAGGGAACTCTTCAAATTTTATAGGCACACTTGAAGTGATTTGGGTATTGTTTGAAAGAGTAATTTTTTCCAGGTAGTCTTATGGTCATCACGTCGGGATCTGATGATGGGATGTTGGTAAAATCGAGGGAACTCTTCAAATTTTGCTAGTATACTTGAAGCGATTTAGGTATTTTTTATAGTTACGATTGCATTTCCTTGCAGTCATCAAGTAATGACTGTATTCATCAAGTCAGGATCTGATGATAGGATCTTGGAGAAATTGAGGGAACTCTTCAGATTTTAGAAGCATACTTCAAGCGATGTGGGCATTTTTCCCAATGCCTTGCGCATTAGTTGTTTTCCACTAAAAAGTATAAAATAAAATGGAAAATCCTTTCCAAAAAACCAACTTCAAATGCCACTACAAAGAATGAAATAATTTTTAATGTACACCAATTCGAAGTCGGGCAATGTTTCGTTCATTCAATAATAGTCCTTGGTATTGTCGATAATTTTGTCGTTTCTTTGCACATCAAGTTTTATAATAAGAAGGACTATTAATGATTGAACAAAACATTGCCCGACTTCGAATTGGTGTACATTAAAAATTATTTCATTCTTTGTAGTGGCATTTGAAGTTGGTTTTTTGGAAAGGATTTTCCATTTTTTCAATATTCTCTATAATAGAGTAGGTACTTAAGTAGGTTTTTTCAATGCTAACTAGCAGTTACTATTCATCCAGTAAAAGTAATTGATCAACAACAAATCAAATATTATACTAATATCTTAGATCTTTGCTAGGTATTTAAAGGCTCGATATAAGTGGAGTCAAGTACCAACTTCGGCATAATTTAGAAAGCTTTATCATTTATAAGAGTTATATTTTATAGGTAAGAGGCTTTATTATTTATAAGCGGTTTATCTTAGTAGCCTTTTCGCTACAGAATGTGTTGACCAAATGAAAGTCAAATTCGTGAGTACGTTTGTATATGGAACCCATAAAATCATTAAAAGTATTTGTAATTGGCTAAACTATGTTATTTGGCAGTTGAAGTAGGCTTTTGTTCTAACAGAGAAATGAAATAAATGGATTACCGTTGAATATTAGAGTAGGTACTCAGATATTATCAGTCTTGTTCAAGTCTAAATTCAATTGAGTTTGATGCTAAAAATAGAATCAAATTTAAATAATTTCAGAGCAAGAATAGAACAACCTTTCGCAATTGTATGCTAGGTTATGACTTGTGCTGATTACATACATCTGCACTTGCCGCACACGCTAGGTTTTAAATGACTTCTTTCATTATGTAACTGAGCCTTAGGCGAGATATTTTGAGGTATTATATAAACAAGGGCCAATTAATACCTTGAATCATTCATTGATATGACAGTATTATATACCTACACGGATTGTCATCTAATTTCAGGGATCTAATTCACTTGTGTTAATTATCTTCACTTGTGTTAAGTGTAATAATGCACTTGTGTTCGTACGAAACACCTGAGAACTTATAATTAACTTATTAATAAATAACTTATTAATGCTACTCCACTATCTAGTGCCTCCTTCACCTTTCTACCACAGAACCGCGAACTTAAAGCCCAGTGAACTTTTTTTTTAGTCTATACAAGTTAGTACTTGACTGCGATCTCATCTGATGGTAAGTGATGATGCAGCCGAAGATGTTATCATACTAACTTGGAAGGGGTTATTGTACTAGAACGAAACGTTTTTCTTCCACGTTTCTGATACTTAGCGCTAAGGTATGGTATTATATATATATTATATTATATATATTATATATATACTATATATATACGCTATACCCTTCCAGATTCTGTGTTCCCAGCGAAGTACAATCAAGGTGTCTTCAAGAGAAGAGTGACTATAATATAAATCGTTTAGTTTGAACTTTTAAAATTAATTTAAAATTGGTATTTCTTAAAAAAATCAACAATTATTGAGTGATATTAAAAGAATTTTGGATTTCCTCATAACGGAGGTTGTAAAGCAATACAATCAATTTACACTTCAATAGCAAAAATGCTCAGCATGAAAATAAAATAAATGTTTTTAACACTCTT
Organism: Coenonympha arcania; assembly: GCA_036785405.1. NCBI lineage: Eukaryota > Metazoa > Arthropoda > Insecta > Lepidoptera > Nymphalidae > Coenonympha > Coenonympha arcania. The sequence continues at coordinate 14,481,881 of CM072082.1, forward strand.
AATGTGTAGGTGAATTTATTTTGTTTATAAACATTTGGCCACATTAGACTATTTATAAACTGTGAAACTTTGGGCACTTTTTGAGTAAATGACTTTTTAAATACACCTATAGAGGTATGTATTAGCTTCTGTTTCAGTCACAGTCCCTTGGAGGTAATAAATACCCACATAAAAAGTCCAAAAAAGGTCACTGCCATATTTTATGTCGTTTACGCAATATCCAGATTTATGAGGTACCTACTGTTGTTCAAATAACTAGCGTTTTAAATTGACTGCATCACACAAAAAAACCCAAGCAGAACGAAAAACCCTAAATCAGAGACTACGGATTCGCGCACGAAGGGTTGCGTATCATCTACCTATATAAAGTAGCGAGATAATGATTCAGAAACCCCAAAAGTATCCTACTACAACACAAGTATGGTGATATTTTGGCTTCTAGATCATCGACAAAAATGAGTAAAAAATCATGTCTGTTGTATGGGAGCCCCCTTATATATTGATTTTATTATACTATTGTATAGCTTCTTTCACGGGCCTTGAGCGTGGAAACCGAATCCAGGAATTCCGTAACGAAAATAACCTTACACCCCCACTCTAACCGGCACAGCGGTGATAGCTTTTAGTTTTGCCATCTATCGATGAATAGTAGAACTTTTAATGATTTTTTGAAATATTACGCTTGTCTCTTTAGTTCAGCAACTCGTCTCTAGGAGGCATTGGTTGTATAGTTATAATTGCGTTGATAAAAACAGCTATGCAATAGCTTTACCGCGGCAGTCTCCGAGTGCCACACGTCTTTTTTAGTAGTATTTGTTAATGTTATAGCAGCAATGGAAATATGTACAATTGTACATGGTCTGTGAAAATTTCAATTGTGTAACTGTCACGGTTCAAGAGATACAGCCTGGTAACGGACGGACGGACAGCAAAGTCTCAGTTATAGGGTCCCGTTTTTGACGCTTTGGGTACGGAGCCCTAAAAAAGGACACAGTTTTGTGTTTGTCTCTAAGAAAGTATATTTCAGACGTAAGATTTCTGTGTCTCGTTCAAATAGGGCTTAAAGAATGAACGTTATAGTTATTTCAAACCACGACGACGCGTCCACTCTGCCAAAATCCGTACGAATCGAATGAAAAATAAGCAATTTTGACAGAGTGGGGCGCATCTTCGTGGATTGAAATATCTATCTATACCTTCATACCTGGCTCACCACAGACAGGGTCTGGTTTTTCTATAATAATTTCATCAGAATTTCCAGTACTGAAAGTTGCGTATATTCGTTTGTACCGTGCGTACTCTCATTACATGCCATTGCATTTGTTGCGGCAGTATAAATACAGCTTTAAAGCTATGACTAGCAGAGAAATATTTCATAGAGTTACGTTTGTATGTGTGTGTATATGTAGGTATTCGTGTATAAGTATTTTGTGAGCTATGTATTGTCTTTTAATGTCACTTATTTATATCGTATCGTAGCCTTTCATTTCCGCACAGCAGCTTTATTCAGGTTTTATTTAATTTTGAGTTTAACATTCCCATTTTGCACTTTGTAAATAAATAATAAATGTCTGTGGTCTACAATTTTCAATTTTAAAGAAGTTTTTCTTTTTCAAAATTAATTTATGATAATATTTCCTTTTTCAATCCTCCTTGAACTGTCTCAAAGTAAGTGGATATAAAGTAGTGGGTATCGTTTAATTTTTAGGGTTCTTTAGGTACTTCAAACGAGAAAATCTCGGACGGATTACTATATTTGACCTTCTATTCGCCACTTTGATATGGCTCTTTTCAGGAACGGTCACAGCTGTCAAGTTTAAATTCATATGAAAAAATACTGTGATATCTATAGTCCCTTGGAGGTAATTTAAAAAGTCAATGCCATTTATGTCATTTGCGCAATATCCAGCGTATGTATGTCCAATATCTTATGAGGTAGGTACTTCCCGTCGTTCAAATAACATGAAACACCCAGACACTGGAAAACATTCATGCTCATCACACAAACATTTACCAGTAGTGGGAATCGAGCCCACGACCTCCGACGCAGACGGCAGGTTCGCTACCACTACGCCACTCGGTCGTCAATTTATAATTTTATAAACAAAAATTATTCCTTTCCTAGCCCCCTTTTTAATGATCATGTGGATGTATTTTAGATACGGCCTCTATATCAACAAAAATAAATTATTTATGAATTGATTATACTGAACCCTTCAACGCGCGAGTCAGGCGTGCAGTTTGACTGGTTTACCTAATTTTTATTTCAAAAAGGCCGAGGCCGTAACAGGACATTTTAATTATTGCAATAACTTATTGTTCATAATAATATTATCTATATGCGTAGTTTTTAACAATACTCAATCTAGACTGATATTGAAAGCGTCAAACCATGTACGATTTCTATACTAACCTAGCAGTGGCAAAAGTGTCGCATTACAAGTGGTTTCTGCAGTGTATTTTTGCGTCTATAAAGGTACGATGTACCAAAAATAATAATATTAATACTTTAATAATAGGTAATTGAAAAGTACTTTTACTTATAAAAGTGTGCCTCCCGTATCGTAACAATTTTTTTTAAATTGATACGATACGAAAAAGAATTCTTTGTTTTATGAACAAATTGATATTCTCATCTTTCATTCGTTTTTGGATAGAGTTAAAAATATAAAACCAATGGGTAAATATTAGGTAATTTCGTCTTTAGTTTACTATTTATTCATAATTAACTTAATTATTGCCTCCCCAGTAATACAAGTACTGTATAATTGAATTCATGTAAGTAGTTAAATCTGTCGTTATGTCCTTTTCTAATGAGATCTGTAAAACCAGGATGTAATGAGTTCATTATGCATTACATGCTTATATTATTACAAAGTGTTATCTCTATTTTATTTTATAAAGATGTCTAGATAATGTTGTAATTATAAATTAATTCTTATCCATAATTTAGTACGCTAGCGTATGCATTTTCTTCTTACCGGTTCAAATACTTATCGGTGTCAATCTTTGGTTAGTTGAAATTTTACTGCGCCGAGAGCTAAGTCATTGCTACTTTTTCCCGCCTTTAACAAAAAAAAGTGAGTGGACATGCAAACATATCAATAACTAAAAAGAAGTTGAGACCAAATAAGAAAAGCATGAAAAGGTATTTTAATGCCTAAAATGCGGGCGGAAAATGCTATTATATTCCCCAGGGCCCAAAAGAATTTTCATTTCTCCATAGGGCGAGAAAGTAATATAAAAATCCTTTATCACCCTAGGGCCGCAAAGCATTTCCAAAATCAAACATAACTTACTCTCGTATTGCGTCTAATGTCTAAAGCTGAAAACTTTTTTTTAATAACGCATACGGTCAGTAACGAAGTTCGACCTTAGACTTTGTATAGGTACATTACTTTTTTGTTTTTACATTTACTTGGAAAATCAATAAAAATAGTAACTCCTATTTAGTTTTATTAATTAAATCATCTAATTAAATCCATGATATTTAATTATTGTTTATCTAATTATTGTTGCTTTTTTAAACTTCTATTATTTTTGGTTCTTAGAAGTTGATATTTCTGAACGCATCCAAAATAAAAGTAGAAAAAAAAGTTTCTCATTTTTTTTAATCTTGTTAAATAATAATGTCTTGTTTTTATTCATTACTGTTAAGTAATAAGATGAGTTATGATTTAAGGTGGATTTAATTAAGTGAGTAAATTTATTGCAGAGTATTATTGAAGATAACATCTCGCAATGCCGATCCAAGTGTTCTTCTAGTAATTTTCTTCGCTGTGGTGAGATGAAAAATTTTGTGTTATGTAAGGCCGCAAACTTTTTTGGGTCTCGTGTCCTTTGAATGCCTCGCTATGCTCAGGATTCTATTCTTTGAACCCCTCGCTTCGCCGCTCAGCATTCAAATTTGACATTTGGCCCAAAAATCCATTTTGCGGCCTTGCATAACAAATAACTATTTTCATCTCACCCGCTCGGAAAAGGGATTTTTAATGCCCAAAATGCGGGCGAAAAATGCTATTATATTCCCTAGGGCCCAAAAGAATTTTCATTTCTCCCTAGGGCGAGAAAGTAGCATAAAAATCCTTAATAAGTTATTATGGATTACTTTTTTTATAGTAATACGGAACCCTCGGTGCATGAGTCCGATTTTCACTTGGTCAATTCCTTTTGTACTGAATTTTGGGTCCACCATAACGCCGTAGGATTTAGCACTGTTAAATTTTATAACGGAGAAGGATACAATCACGTTCGATTTTCGCCCAATCAGTGCGGCAATACAAAGTATATTGCATTTTACATAATTTAAGGTCACTTGCGAGAATGTCCGAGAGCGAGAGACAAGTCCGAGGTGCTAATACTTGCGTTACTGTTAACGATTCAAAGTATTACTACATTCGAGTTATGCAGCACGCCGACTTCGTTCACGGTCTAGGTCAAGAATTTACTCTGTTCAAATTATACATGTAAGGAACCATACTGTAAAGTTTTGAAAGTAGTTCATATTACTGTTCATTTTGGTGTATAAATATTTTCGTCTCATAAACTTTTCATGTCCCACATACTGGGTACGGGCTCCTTTCAGATTAAGAGGGGTTTGACCATAGCCCACTAACGGTGGCCAAGTTCGGAGCAGTTTTCGCCTACCGAGAACATACACGTGAACTCTTAGTCATGCGGATTTTCTCACGATGTTTTCTTTCACCACTAAGCAAGTTTAGTGTACGTATCTATTTTCCTAAAACGCCCTGTATAAGTGTATAATATCTCTGAAAAGTCAGAGGTATACCCGGGATTTTGTGCAAATGTTTATGTGTGATTGAGTGTGTCCCAAGAAGGTTTATACTAACTGTTGGACTTGATACGAGTACATTGTATACGTAGTTCAATTTCACACAGATTTAATATCGTATCTTCTTCGATCTTTTAAACCGACTTCAAAAAAAACAATTCGACTTTATATTTTTTTTAATATTTGTTACCTCCTAACTTTTGACTGGTTGAATCCATTTTGATGATTTTTTGTAAGTCTAAAATTCTTAATTCAAGAATGTATTCAATAGTAATTTGATGAGAGTTGAAGTCGGTTTTTTCGTAATTAATTAACGTATTAAAGCATCGCGAATGGAGTGCAACGCGAAAACTGCAAAAATCTTCTTTAACTACTTAAATTACAAAGTTTATCATTAAGTAAATCTTTTAATTTTACAGCTAGGACAAAATCTTATAGGAAGCGATTAAAATAATTACTTGATCTTATTAAAGAATCCTTATAAATATAAATAAAAACAGTGTTAAATCCTTTAACAACACGGCCTTGTACACAGATTAAAATGTACCCATAGGAGTGGTAACTAAATTGTATTTATTAATATTATGTTTCCATTTAAAATTATTATCTGTAGCAAACTCTTCACCCCCCTCAAAAAAAAAATTGGTCGAGTGCGAGTCGGGCTCGCGCACTGAGGGTTCCGTACCATCAAGACCAATTCTCAATAGTATTAAAGTAAACTAAACACTACTGCCCCCAAATTAAAAAAAAGGATTAAAATCACGTTTGCTGTATGGTCCCCTTAAGTATTTTTTATTTTATTTTAAATTAACTATTTATTATTTAAGTGGATAAATGACTTAATAGTCTGTGAATATTTGAAGAGTCTACCTGTTGCCGTTATCAATATCGAGCAAAACAAGCAAAAAAAATCACGTTTATTGTATGGGAGCCCTTTTAAATATTTATTTTATATCTAAGTAGGTATTTGTTGTTATAGCGGTAACAAAAATACATCATCTGTGAAAATTTCAAGACTATAGCTATCATGGTTTAAAAGATACAGCCTGGTAACGGGCGGACGGACAGCGAAGTCTTAGTAGTAGGCTCCCGTTTTTACCCTTTGGGTACGGAACTCTAAAAACCAGCCAAGTGAGGTTTTTTTTCTGTCATTAATTCTCAATATTTTTTGAGACACAATTTTTTCCCCGGCGAATTTTCCACGGAAACTTTTTTAGACTTGATGTAACTAGGTACTAATATTAATAAAGGAGGGACAGAACAGTATTGTATGAGTGTTATGTTTTGTATACTCGTAATATAATTCAACAACTCGTATGTGCCCTTCTTTTGTCTCTTAAAATGATAATATGCTTATACGGAGAGGAAAAAAACAGTACCAACAGCTATGATTATCTTTATTATCGGTATTATATCTTTTTAATATTCTCATAGTGTTAATTATTAAACATCTCATCTAATGCTGTTGTTTTATTCCTCGTTATTACAATCTTAGCAAATTCAGTACAGAATCTCAGGAAAGGATCCCTGAGTTCAGTATTTTGAAATATGACGGGAAGAGCGCCCTTGCACAGGTTTAAACTTATCTCTTGTTGGAGGTTCTCGAGCGTGATAGTATGCTGTGGGCAGTCAAGCAAAAGACCAAGTGGGGGTTAGATTTGCATGTTTGTTATATATGTGTTGCACTCAAAGATCGAAAACGCTCATTGAGCGGAAAAATAGCTCACAACGCGATGTGGTCACAGTAAATTATCCACATAGTGAAATTCGTGTTATGGCTCTAATGAAAACGCGCACGATGCGTTGTGGCAATCAAAGAAAGACCAAATAGCGAAATTCGTGTCGTGGCTTACATGCTATTCGATCGCAACGCGTTGTGGCAATGAATAATTTTTTTTGCAATCCCTGACTAAAGGAAAGTAAGAACTAAGAACCTATCAGTATAATTACAAATCCAAGAAAATCCGCCGGAGCTGCTGTGTCCTGCCTGTGACGGTGTTGATGGTGCTGTTTACCAGTTGATGACTAATTCAATTTCTTGATACTTCTCATATACCGGCAGTTTATCAATACTTACTAATTTCATTAATTGATATTGGAAACGAAAATAGCAATTGCAGCTTTGACTATTTAATTTCACATTCTAAATATTATAGAAAAAATTTAAGTATTTGTTATTTAATGAGAAAAATAATAATGAAACGAAACTGTAAGTACCAATTTTCTTTTTTATATTTGAAGTTACAGAAAAACCACCTGAAATTCAAGTCAACAACATGTTTTTGTGCAATTTTTTTCAAAAAAAAAATTCAATTAGAAAAACGTAAAGCTAAGGCAGGGTCCGGAACAGTAGCTGGACATTTAGGGTTCTCGGCCCAATTAGCCTGCGAAATTCAAATTTTGTTTAGTTTTTCGCAAACTATACTGGTCAAACCGTATATAGTACAACGAACCTTACTATAAATATATATCTATAGTAAGGTTCGTCATACTATCTGTAATGCTCGCTAAAAACCATCCTCTGACGCTGCAGATTGGATCAGTTACTTAGAACTGTCCGTGTGTGGGCGTGGATTGGCATGAGAAGCATACCTGTTATGGACTATGGCAATCCAACACTTGAATGCCGATTTGACAATAGCTAGATAGATAGGAATAGATCATTTGGTGAGTGAGCTCAGGAACTACATAACCTAGTACCTCCTTCACCTTTCTACTTCATATAAGGACCGCAAGACGCCGAGAACGATGGCATCTTTATGTGATTGACGTCCAAACAAACTCGCACGAAACGATTTTCTTCCACGTTTCTGATACGAACCGCTAAGGTGTGGAACGCCCTTCCAGACCCCGTGTTTCAGCCATTTACAATCAGGGTGCCGTCAAGAGAAGAGTGAATAGGCATTTTCTAGCCAAGCGCGCTCCAACCTAGACGTCATCAGTGCTTTCCATAAGGCATGATTGTCGTCAAGCGCAAGCGTATCTTCAATAAAAAAGGAAGGATTGTGTTTGGCTGGCATTAGACCTGCATCATGACATTAAATGTAAGACCTTTAATTCAAGAGTAGAGATTTACCTACACCAAGCTATCGTTTGATTTGTTCTACTTTTCCCGTCTAGGAATTTTCCTGTTGGGCAATCTAAGGCCAACTTATTAATATAACCTAGACTTGTCAATGTGAGTTTATGACGTGAGAAATTAATCCCTTATCCCATTATTCATAAACGTTAGCTCCATTATTATTCATAAACGTGAAATAAGCGGAAAATTCCGACACCATATAATATTCTAATATCACATAGCACACTTTCAGCTATAATAATTATTGTGATTTCACCATCTTGTAGTTTTTGAGTTACGGGTTATGTCGTACACTGGTACCTATACCTACTTGTAATTGGCCAAGTTATAGTGTTTTAAAGGTAGACGCAAACTTGCAAAGGCGGCGCGCTCGGATTCGAGTAGGATCTCGCGGGTTCGATCCCGATCCCGATCACGATTGATCCCGCCATGGGCCACTTTGGAATTTTATAATTTCTAAATTGGCTCAGATCTGGTCTGGTGGGAGGCTTAAGCCGTGGCTAGTTACCACTCTACCAGCAAAGACGCACCGCCAAGCGATTTAGCGTTCCGGTGCGATGTTTGTAGAACCGTTGAGAGTGCAGTCACCTGATGGTATATATATTAGAGTATATATATATATATATATATATATATATATATATATATATATATATATATATATATATATATATATATATATATATATACTCTAATATATATACTCGTATATTCTCGTTTAATTTTAATCTCATATTCATATCGATAAACCTTTCAATTTAACCTCACGGATATAAGAATATTATTGTCACGAAGTAGGAAAATTATAATCGTCATTAAAAGTAATCTATCGGATCTGAAGATAGGCAGGTAACAACAATAAGGTTGAATAGAAAAAAAGGAGGAAAGCAATGTTAATTGCACTGTGCCCATTGTTTTGAATAATTGGAGAGCATAGATTAGAATTATATTTCATGTTTTGTATACAAAGGTATCGGTCGTTACTCGTTCCAGTATCTAATATTGCAATGTTAACCCTGAAAACGAGCTCGGAGGCGCCGTTGTCTCGTGACTTCAAGGTCTCACGCGAACCACGTTTCCGAGACGTTTCATAAAGACTGGTCTTTACCTATATTAAAGTTTTTTAGGTTTCCGTACCCAAAGGGTAAAAACGGGACCCTATTACTAAGACCGTATGTCTTGAACCGTAATACCTACAAACTTGAAATTTTCACAGATGATGGACTTATTTCTTTTGCCGCTACAACAACAAATCCTAAAAAATATAATAAAATAATTATTTAAGGCGGCCCTTCCCGGACCATCCAAGTACAACGAATACGTGGTTTACAGGCTTGCTGTTTAGTCTAATGGAATCCTAGAAAAGGCTCATTCCGAAAAAAACGAGATAACGCCTGTTTCGTCAATCGCGCGTTCAGGAAAAAAAAATAGCGCGGCAATTTAATGAAACTTGTTCCAGGATGTGATTTTGAAAAAGCCTTACAAGTATGTGTAAATAATGTTTATTATTTCAAATCTTTATTAGTTGTACGAGGTTTCTATAGAGTTGTTTTTTTACTTTTACAATATATGAGCTAAGCGAAACGACCAAAGTTTATGTAAAATTTCAGCAAGAATGCAGATTTTTGGAGGCTGGTACTTAATTTGTTGCTAATAAATTTTAATTTTTGTTTCTATGCAAACCTAGATATAGTATGCCAAGTACCTACTTGTTAAGAATATTTCAAGAAAAGTTTGTTAATACGTCATAATTGCGTAAGAGCGTTTGTAAGAAACAATCTACCGGGAAGGCCGCTCTTAAGAGTGTTTCCGTACAACAAACGTGATCTTTTGCTTTTTTTATACTACTAAACTAATTAAACACTATTGTAAGGCATAATATTATTATTTTCATCTCACCCGCTCGGAAATGAGAACTTTAATGCCCAATATGCGGGCGGAAAATGCTATTATATTCCCTAGGGCCCAAAAGAATTTTCATTTCTCCCTAGGGCGAGAAAGCAGTAGTAGTACTCAATAAATAAATCAGGTAGCCAGTCTATATGAAACTACTTCATTATGCGCCCATAAATGATTATTATGTTTTGCCATACTTCGGTTATTGTCAGGGACAAATGTTTAAACCAGGTGGCTTCTACTTCTTACTACTGTGGTTTAACTGGGTACAGAGGTTAAATTGATTTAAAATTTAAATAAAATATATTGCGTAGACCGAATCATCTACCTACTCGCTTAGTTCGTGTTCTATACTACCGAAATTATTCGACATGTAAACATAGCTGCCTAGCAAATAAAAGCATTACAAAAGATATTATCTTCAAAATCAAGTAAAATGAATAAATGAGTAATGAGTTCAAATTCTCATTTGAAAGAAAATGATGTATTTACCTAAATAAAATTTTTAAATCATTTGAAAGTAAATACATCATTTTCTTTCAAATGAGAATAATAATTAATTTATGTAGTGAAACTAGTATGTCAACTGTAATAAAAGCAGGCTCTAAAGTATAATATCAATCGAAATAGCGCAAAAAACAATGAAAAATCTCAAAAATATGCGTCTACTGACATTTACAAACGTTAAACGCGCAAAAAATACCACATTTTTTACCAGTATATTTTTAGGTTGACGCGCAATCAAATGATTGAGAATTTTAATACGCATTTTGAGATGCAAAAGGTACCTATTCTAAAAAGATGCTAAAGGTATATGTTTACTTAGAAGTTTTTTTTAAGAACACCATAACATTTTCAGCACGTAGGACTTTTTCGCAGCTCTGCTATGCCAGTCTTCCGTAAAGCAGTAACTGCGAAGCGTTATTGTGTTTCAGTTTGAAGAGCACTTTTAGTGGACGAAATTATGATTACAATACCACAATGCTGCGTTCGATTTTTGGACAACGCGAACTATTCCATTTAGATTTTTCAAAAACCAAGTAACTGTTTAAGCGTTGCAGTGGCTAAACAAAGCTCAATATTTAGTAGGTATCAAGTAGATAGTTGCATCGCTGAGAAAAATAGCCATAAGTGGCATACAGAAATACAGACAATGAACTCTTTTATGGATTCTGGTTTCCTTGTTTTAGGTAGGTACCGTAAAAATCAAGAGTAAATTTTTGTTTAAATGCAAATTGCTCCATGGAATTTTTTGAAAACCAGATTCTTCGCGCATGACGTCTTCTCAAGCTAATTTTAAATTACGAAAATGAAGATGACTACGTAACTACAGAACGCAGTAGGCAGCCTATAGACGTCCACTACTGGACAATGGACATGCCTTTCAATGAGCAAGCCACTATAGTTCGAGTTTATGACACGAATACCGTTGTCATAAACCACAGTCATAAACCCGCTACTAATGACTATCACAGAGTTGTAGCTTCAGCACAGGACAGCAGGTCTGTTATTGATAGCTGGGAAACGCATATGTATGCATACTGCCCCGGGCAGTGCAATGGGGAACTCGTTCGCCGATACGTGGCCAGAATATCCACTAAACCCCGAAGCAAAAGTGATACTGTGGCATACAGTATCACTTTTGCATGCTACCGTGACGGAAGGATAAATCATCCTAGTATATTCCCTTACACTATATTTATAGGTAGCTATATACCCATGTTGGAATTATTCATAAATTACTTACGAGAACTTGACTAATAATTTAAAAGAACTATACCTAATAACATATCTATCATGTAAATTTAAATACGAATCAAAATTTCCACTCGCAGCGGGATTTGAACCCGCGTCCCCCAGCTCTCGCGGCTGAGTGCTCTGACCACTGAGCTATACGAGCCATATCCATCCATATCTTTCATGTATTAACATAATATTTTACATGTAGGTATGATCAGGCAGGTATGAGGTTTTTAAATTCCCAGTTTACTTAGCTCACGGAGGGTTGTCGTAGTTCTTGTTATTTCCACTAATGGATAACAATTTTATTTCAGTAGGTAGCAATTTTATATTTTATTTGCACGAGTATTTGTTTTTATAAAAAGAATTTACTCAAAAATAATTAAAAGACCCTTTCTGCCTATTTTAGGAATCAGCTAATTAGTATTTTACATAGAACCTGTACTTAAATAACATTATTTTTTTACTCGAGCCTTCTTTGTGTTTAGGTAGTAAGTACCTACCTATAGGCAGACGATGTTCTTAAATTATCATGATTGTTCTTGTGGTTAAATTATAATAATTTACCTTATAAGTACTTATAAGTACAGGTATATAGGTTCATATTACCCACCTCACGAGTCACACCGGTTTAAATTGTTTTTTTTTTCGAATTTCCGTTTTACGTCGAGGTGTTTTTACGTGTAAAATACCTATAGCTACGGCTAGTTAATTTATATAATGAATAATGTATGTATGTCTATTTGTCACGGTCACGGACGGCCTTAAAATTCATACCTAGTAAATATCTGAAGAAACGAGTAGGAAGAATTACTGTAGGTACCTACATAAAATATTCGTATTTATAATACCTCCCGTAAGGGTATGGGATGTATTAGAAACACTAATATAGAGGCGAAAGTTTGTGTAAGTGTGTATGTTTGTAACCTCATTGCTAGAAATATGGAACCGGTTTGGTTGAAATTTGGAATAGTAAAAATCATTAATTAAGTAATCTCGCTCATTACTACATAACTTAATTTTACGCGAGCTGAATCACAGGCAAAAGCTAGTAGAAAGTACAAGTACATTAACTCTTCAGAGGTTTTAAAAAAAAAACGGAAGACCGCGCTCTCGTAGATTATGGTTTTTTACTGATCCCGCGGGAATCATGATTATTTCCAGGATAAAATATAATAATATAAATATAATATATCAGGACATTACACACATCGCAATCTAGCCCCAAGGTAAGCGTTAGCTTGTGTTATGGGTACTAGATAACTGATAAATATGCAGTCATCATATTAATATACATAAATATAATATATTGATAAAAAATAGCCTATGTTTTAATCCAGGGTACAATCTATCTATAATTACAGCAGAATCGGTTCAGTGGTTGTGGCGTGAATGAGTAATAAACATAAATACTTACACACGTAATTAAATACGTGTACTTTGTAGGTTTCTTTTAAGAATACAACACGATCAGATTATCAGAATCATAAACAAGTTTTGAATAAATTCAACAAATAAACATTGGTCTTTATCATAATGAACTTTGATTTATTGTGCGATATTCTGGAAATAGGTCAATAATTAATTAATTAAAAATAATGAATCAATTTAATGATAAATATATTTACTTATTTCATGACTATTATTTCCATAAAGAACACGTCTTTCGGACCCAAATGCCCAATGTTTTAGGTATGTTTCAAATTAGCAAACCAATCACCTCTTGTTTAGTGTTCCGCACCTCAAAAGGAATTAACCCACAGTTGCTTGTATAAACAACGATGTCTTGGCAAGTCACAATCTTATTATGATGTTCCAATGTCGCGGCGAAACGTAGGCAGGTATAAATAGAGAGATCTTAGTTTTTGGATGAACTGTGTAAAAGGTTAGGTGCGATTTTCATCCGAATGCGGCTACAGCAAAATAATTTTGTGATTTGTAGCTGCTATATACAACGTAGGCTCCCAAAAAAGAACCAAATTTAATTTTGCTCTCGCTATCCTCTGAAGTCAATTCTCGTTTTACTTGTTAAGTTGGTCCGATGAAAAATATATTGTGGTTTTGATGTTACGGAACCCTATTTGCGCGAAGCGGACCGACGCGTATTGGACCGGATTTTTTCATAAAATGATGTACAAAACAGTTGTTTGGCTGGTTTGCTTTTTGATATAGCTAATTATAATAAAACGGCCCCAAAAATGGTCACGTTATCAAATGGTAGATAAGTTAATTTGTAAATATACACAGTAGTAGGTTCCATTATATTTTATCATGAAGTTGTGTAACGGAAATTTTAAAAGGAGATGAAATTGAAATAAATATAACTTATGTTGTTATTTGTTGTTTTGCCAAATTAATTATTTCTGACTTAGAAGTATGAAAAATAGTTCACGTACTATTCTCATAATTACCGAATATTCTCAATTTTTTTTGTGTATATTTAATTTTGTTATAAACACTGTATGTGACACGATAATTTAATATACGTAGGGTTTTAATTTGAAAGTAATTATTCTCTTCTTAGTTTTTAAACTAAAGGTCAATAAAAGTCGCTAGGTACTAAAATAGGTACGCCGTCTACGCCGTTAAATTGGAGATACCGGCGTTTATAAAACCTATATTAAGATAAATATTCGAAACGACTTTTATCTCGCATATCTAGGTTCGATCACGTTTTGAAACACGTCTAATGGCTTTAGACAAAGATAAGTGTTGAGTATCATTAAAATTAAGATAGCGTCTCCATTCAGATCTACGGTAGTACCTACTAGTATCTACGGTATTTTTAGTTAACAATATAAAAAGAAACTTTTTTTATGACTTGAGACATTTTAAACTTATATATTTGAACTATCATTAGTATTAATGATTTTTTATTTCCTAGAATATTGAGCGATGCTGATACCTAAACAATGCAGGTAAACTGATAATTTAATTTGTTTTTTATTTGTATAAATTTGCATGCCAATAATATGATATGATATAGCGAGAACTTGTATTGTATTATATACCTTTATTGTAATAATATGTACCTATATCAGCAAATAAATAAATTGAATTAAATTGAATTGAATCATTGAATATGATTTAACCCACTAATGGCGGTTCCCAATAAACTATCTACCTACGATTTGCCCTACTAGAGATATCAATGTGATATAAGCTTCATACAAATTATGTCAAATCACTATCTCTAGTTGGGCAAACCATGGATAGAATATTCAGAAGCACTACATGCCTATAGCTCTTTAGGTTCGATTTGTCCTGGCATGAAAAACATTTTATAAAATATCACCAAATTCCGCTGCCATAATACTATCTTTTGATATACTAAATGTTTTTGAATGAAAATAAAATTTAAATAAAATTTGTTTAAGGACAATTCGCGCTGGACCAAAAAATACAATATGCCAAATATTTTCATTGTTTTTATTTTAAGGATAACAGTTGCCAAGAGACTCGGAACTACATAATATAATCTTGGTTTGAAACTTCCCCACATATCAGTTAAAAATAAAATAAACTGCAAACAATATGGAAACTATAACACTAACCATAACACTATAAACCTGTATAGACTAAAAATTTAGAAAAATTACGTGGAATAATTAATAAATCACCCGCATAGCAACCAACCTAACAATGCAAATAGTCTTTTGAATTCGCTGGTTGCTTAATTTTATTGATGAAATGAAAATACATGTAATGAAGTCAATGCTCTGTAAATCGGTAATTATTAGCAAACATTCTATACATTTCCAAGCCAAACAGCCTGGCTGATTCGTTGCTCAAAAAGTGAGCTAGCTAGAGGTCTATCATCAGATGAGGTTATTGATATAATAATAATTTATTTATTTGTGGCAACTATGGTCCAATATTATATACTCAGGCCGAATACGTTAAGGGTGAAAATAATAAATATCTTAGTTACAAAAGTAGTAATATAATATGAATACTAAATTAGGTATCATTGATTTATAATTTCAATTAAGAGTACCTACCATAACAATAACCATAAACAAAATATGTTTTTCTCATGTAATTTCATTGAGAAAATACATACTTGTGGTAGAATTAATCCGCAGACTTTATAGGCAAAATGGTAAAACCTTTAGTTCGCCAAATAGCTAGGCTAACTTTAGCTAGCTAGCAAGTAATCAATATTACCGTACAGAAGAGACCGCAAGAAACAAAAATTATAATGTGTGTTAAAATAATTAATGATTATACTTTTATATTAATTTTCCAAATAAAAGTAAGTGTATTTTATTCTTACCTAAATAAAATAAAACAACCACCACACTCCAAAAAATTAAATTTTTCATCACGTCACTATTTTTTTTATTTAAAACAATTTTTTTAATACTTTTACGTGATGATTGCGTATGTCGAATGAGCACGACACTGTAAACGCTCATAGCAGGAAGCCGTCTTTATAAGAAAGGTATGAGGTGAGGAAAATGATCGTTCTCCAAACGAACTACATCGTACATTGTACGAGTCTTTCAGTTTGTACTCATGGCTGTAAAGTAAACCGAGACTACGAGTATCTGAGAGCGCGTTGTACATATATTATTATTGTACGATAAAATCTGTATCTCAGACTTAAATTCGATGCGGAAAATGACGTTTCTAATCTATTTTAATAATTTTTAAGGTTTAGGATTTTATTGGGTTTGTAATTATACCTACTAATAGATTCTTACTTGCTTTTAGTCCGAGAGTTTTTCAAAAAAAAATAATCCTTTTTCAAATGCAAGGGTTTCAAAGTTTTTTCAAGCATCGCAGGTGTTTTTTTTTTTCAATTTTTTTAAATGTTATGTTTTATATTTACCGTTGCAAAGATAAGCATGGCAACTGTTTCGTAAGTAAGAGTTTATCTAAAGAGATACTCATCTAACATAAAAATAGTAGCAATACCGCTATGAAATATAATTGCCTCTGTTGTAACATTTTTATGTAAAGGAATTAGTTTTTTTTTAATAGAAGATTGGTACACTCCGGTAGTGCCTACAGAAGTGAAATTCAATTCACGTGGCCAAGACAAAAAATGAAAAAAAATTACGTGTGTATTTTTTTAATCGTCAGACACAGATAAATATATATAAAAGGTGTTGGTTACGGTAACGAGTCAATGATTTTTAATTTACATCCATCTCAAAAAAATTCCTTTCAAAAAGAACTTATGACAAGTGGAAAATTAAAAAATTTTAAAACACCCACGACTTTTGCAGACTTGTATTTGAAAAAGGATTAAATAACTTTTTTGAAACTCCCCGACTAAAGGAAAGTAAGAACTAAGAACCTATCAGTATAATTACAAATCCAAGAAAATCCGCCGGAGCTGCTGTGTTTTGCCTATGACGGTGTTGATGGTGCTGTTTACCAGTTGATGACTAATTCAATAATCAATTTCTTGATACTTCTCATATACCGGCAGTTTATCAATACTTACTAATTACCTACATTAATTGATATCGGAAACGAAAATAGCAATGGCAGCTCCGACGGATTTTCTTGGATTTAAATTTACTGATAGGTTCTTAGTTCTTACTTTCCTTTAGTCGGGGAGTTTCAAAAAAGTTATTTAATCCTTTTTCAAATACAAGTCTGCAAAAGTCGTGGGTGTTTTAAAATTTTTTAATTTTCCACTTGTTTTATAGTTTTTCGATTAATATATTAATGTAATTTAAATTATATTATTATTAAAAAATGAAAATTAATCTTCAAACTAGCCATTAGCTCCTCTAGCAGCGTTTGAAGGCATCATCCCTTTCAAGTAATAAAGAGACGTTTATTGTGGCGCCCCCTGCTGTTCAATCACAAGAACAATTATCTACGAACCATTGCCAATGACTCACTAATATTTTATACAAAACTGTATCCCAATCGGTTCAGTCGTTTTTGTAATAATTGAGAACATTCGTTTGCACTGTAAATGTTTTTAATGGCGCCCCCTGGTGATCGATGTTCGTAACAACTATCTAAGAACCATCGCCAATGAATACCAAACATTATACAGGAAACTGCATTTAAATCGGTCAAGCCGTTTTTGAAATAAATGGGAACATTCGTTTGCAATATAAATGTATTTTATGGCGCCCCCTGGTGATCGCTGTTCGTAACAACTATCTAAGAACCATTGCCGCTGAACACCAAACATTATACAGAAAACTGCATCTAAATCGGTCCAGCCGTTTTTGAAATAAATGGGAACATCGATGTGCACAAACGAACACACAAACAAACAAACAAACAAACAAACAAACAAACAAACAAACAAAAATATTTTTGCATTATTGGTTTTTGTGAACAATTTAACATACAAACAAACATAAAATATTTTTAATAGAGTAATGTACAAACGGTCTCTCACCCTAAACGCATATACCCGTACTCCGTTCCGTCGTGGGTAAAAATCTACTTGTGCTGTACGATCTTGTTTCTCGTCATTCTGTCACACTCGTCTCGCGACATTTGATCATATTATGCTCTAAGATTCGAACCTACATCGACCTTCACCGAGTTGATAATAGAATGAGACCTATTTTTTAATAAATTTAGTCTATTAGAAAAAATATTAAAAACGGGTTTGCTGAAAAAATCTTGGACAGAATATTTTTAATTATTTAAAAAAAAACGAATATAAATGATAACAATAATGCTGACTGAGCTACGTTAGAGGGTTGAAATTGAGCTTTGAAAGGGGTTAAAAGCTTATTATCAATTTTATTTGATAAGATGGTCCGTTCCTGAGGGGAAGACTCATAAGGTATATATAAGGCCACAGAGATAGATGGATCTGAGGGAGAGATGGACATACTGAAACCAAAATTATCCTACAAGGCTTCCGTTTTTCACGTTTTAAGTACCGAACCGTCAAAACTGAGTAAATTCTCGTCTGAATTTCGATAATTCTGAATGGA
Source organism: Coenonympha arcania (assembly GCA_036785405.1). Taxonomy (NCBI): domain Eukaryota; kingdom Metazoa; phylum Arthropoda; class Insecta; order Lepidoptera; family Nymphalidae; genus Coenonympha; species Coenonympha arcania. The sequence goes on from CM072082.1 coordinate 14,500,317, forward strand.
CGTACGTACTTCGTTCAAATAAACTAAGTGTGTGAGAAGTAAATATTGGTTTATTCATTTGTAGCACACGGCTGGTATGTAGGAACAAATTAGCAGCTATGTAAACGACATTTTTTATTGATAACGAATGATGTATATTGATTACTAGTAACAATAGAAAATTGTTAATTTCGTTAGTATGATATATGTTTGTAAATGTGCAAAAATAGACAATATCCTTAAAAATATTTAGTATTTATATACCTAAGGAAAATATTATAAAACCAGGCATGAAAAAACCGTGATGAAAAGTAGTTTTCTCTTGTCTAAAGGAATTAAAAGTTGCGATTAAATTATAAGTTAGCCTTTGTCTACGAATCCACGCTGAAACTACTAATGCTCATTTCCAATATTTTATCTATCTTTCACTTGCCCTACTAGGTATATCACTGTGACATAAGCTCCATGCAAGTTATCTCATATTTCTATCTTTAGTAAGGCATACCATGAATAGATAGAATATTGGGAAACGCCGTAAAGCGATATATTATATTATGGCTGAATTTTAGAACGGAAATAGAACACCTGAACGAATACATAGGCTAATATTTATCGCGTAAAAGTCCATTATTGAAAAAACTAGTTAACTTAGTTGGACCTGCGAGTCAAAACTGGTAATTCATAACAACATTTAGTTTCATTAGTGTGAACGAGCACAGAAATCTTATCCTAAACCGGTCTAATTCGAATTTCATCAGAGTACATTAACGTATACGGGTAGGTCTAAGTTATCGGCTGAAGAGGAAGAACTGAAGCACCAGCTACTATATTGATAAAGAGAAAGTCGGTCAAGTATAAAATTGATGGTGACGCTTATTTACACAACAACTGATAGAGCCATCAGCGCCCGCAGCTATTACCGTGTTTCCCTGACTATGACATTGATCAATTTGATTAATAAAATCTCTCTGAAATGATAGTTTTCCATCAGAGAGTGAGAGAGAGAGAGAGAGAGAGAGAGAGAGAGAGAATTATGCTCTCTAGATAGATAGTATTTTTGGACATTTTTAAATAGTTGGTCAAGTGCGAGTCGGGCTCGCGCACCGTACAAGATTCCAATCAAAGCACCTTTGCCCACCAAATTCGAAACGAGCAAAAATTCACGTATGTTATATGGGAGCCCCTTGAATATTTATTTTATTTTATATTTTAGTATTTGTTGGTATAACGGCAACACAAGTACATTATCTGTGAAAATTTCAAGTGCCTAAGTAACTATAATACGGCTCAAGAGATAGACACAGCCTGGTGACAGACGGATGGATGGACGAACGGACGGACGGACCGACAGTGAATTCTTAGTAGGTAATAGGGTCCCGTTTTTACACTTCGGGAACGGAAACCTAGAAATGAGCGAGATAAAGTAATGCGACAGAATGAGAGCACAAACGTTTACGTTGATAACGACGTAGATATAACGCGCTGTTGCTAAACGATTTGCACTTTATTATCTCTGAGCTAGAGTTGCTATTCATTTAGATAAATCATTTTGCGGAATGCCGTAATAATTATAACGGTACAGAAGTTCCGTAATAATTATTATGGCATTCTGTGGCCGAAGTTAGGTTTATTAATAGGGCCTAGAGTAAAACATATTTTTGACCACATGTTACAACTACGCTTTTAAATGCATTTGCGAGTTAAAATAAATATTGCAAGTATAGTAATAAAGCCATATAATTATCAGGACAGATTAATTCTTCCATTAATTCGCCTGCTTCCATTCAATATCATATAATTATGTCAACCAAAAGTAAAATGCAATAGTGTATATTTTGTATAGCAGTGGACTTTGAGTGGACTACATAAAGCTGCTTAAAATTTCTGGAAACGTAGATACTGTACCAGAAAGTGCATTGAAAAGGTATTTTCAAACGTACCACGGGCATGCAAACTTTAAGCTAACTCCATGTTACCCTAATTAAATCTCATGCAACATGGTTTAATGTCGTAGACCTGTGTCAATTTCGAAGTTTGTTATGCGAATCATCTGGGAATCGAAATTGGGGCCTCCTACAGCCTTAGCCATAAAACGTATCTACGATCGTCATAGAAAGCCGTCGATCGCTCATTTCATTATAATTAATTAATGAATTCCAGACCAGCCGTGGCAGTCCACGGGTTAGAGCTCAAGTTTAAAGTTATTATTCGATAATTTGGTCCAAAATATACGAATATTTGCCCGCCCTGAGTTTATCAATAAACTCCGGTCGGGCAATATGATAATAACGTCCTCATACCCTACCTCCTGAACTATACCAGTCACTTCGATCTTTACACATGAATAAATACGAAATTTGTCAACAGAATCTAGGCATATTTCATTAACATCTCTGGAGAGTCATGGGGGCCTGGTTGACACTTGGGAGATACACGTGGATCTTTAGAAAAGGTCAGGAGCTCCAGTCAAGTGGAATAACACGAGTATGAATAATTTGGCCGCCTACGTCCTACTTGCTTCGTAGCCATGACTACCTGGTACTTGCGTTTTTAACTGGGGAGATACGAAGGGCGCCTCTTCATTTTCTTCCTGTTTTCTCCTCGAATTTAATGATAATTTTAGATAATTTACTAGAACTGCGCAGATTATTTGGAGTTGGTACTAAGTACCATCGCAGTATTAGTTATTCTTCCTGGGTAGGTATTACTGTGCTTCGCATTGTAGGGCGAGACTCTGACCCTAAAGGCTGATATTTAAAGGATATCTCTTTATTTTTATGATTCATAGTTTTTGACGTATCGGTCAACGTTGAGAGTTTGTAATCGTAAATAAACAATGTATGACATTTTGAATCACTTTTAAAAGTTCGTCAAAATATGTAGTTTCCGATATTCGCCTCTAAATGTGCTATCAACAAACCTCATTACAAGCCGATTTGATCCTGTTCCATAGTGGTCCGGAATGTCCTCTTCCAACTCGGTGCTAAAATGTTCTTCGGTGAGCCCTCGCTAGGGCATCGCTGGTCAGACCAATCTCGTAATGCCAAAGATTTAAGTAATTGGATGCACCAAACTCCGGAAGCACGCCGCGCCGGTACGCCACGGGTTAGGCGCTCTGCCCACTGCACCGCGCCCCGTCGCGTAGCGCGGGATGGCAGATTTTACTTTGTATGAAAGTATGTCAATTTGTATAGAAATCACGCCTAGCACAACACACTGGTGACGCGAAACCGCGCGGGAAGGCGGCCGCTCGCAGTTTCTGCCAATCTGCGCGGGAGCGCGGGGCGTGCCGCGGGGTATGACACACCGGCTCCGCAGTCCCGGGCGTGATTTGATACTGTCCAAAATCTTCTATGAACGCAGTGTCTTTTAATTCTTGTATACAAAATACTTAAAATGACAATATAACTGCAACATCTTGAAATTGAATAAATTCGTCCATTCTCCACGTCGATCGACAACACAGTGAACATACGAGTTTATTTAGCGCGAGGCCGTCGCAATCAGCATCACCGCGCGGGGGAGCAGATTACACCGCTAAGTAAGGCAGATCTGCGCCTCCGTCACCGCGCGCGTTATCTGTCGCTCCGCGCACCGCGGCGGGACGCGTCTCCAGTGGGCAGAGCGCCTTAGGGTGGCGGTTTAGGAATTCCCTCTACAGTTTTTAAAACCAAGCTACTGCAAAATTCCTCTCACAAGTAATGTATGTTGTAATATTCCTGTTTTTAACAACTCAGTTTCTCATTTCACAATAGATTGTCACATAGTTTAAAAAATAATTGTATGCCTCAGATTTTAAAATATTTGCACACTATTGTTAGCAGTAGATTGCGAGGGTATTTTTATGTCATCTTGTTGTAACCCACCAATCACAATTGATGCAAATAAATAATTTTTTTTTAATAGTAAATTACCTCTCAGGTAAATAATATAATTGACAAAGGTAATCAACTGTCAAATTTTTTTTCAAATCATTTTGAATTCTATTTGTAGATATGTGTTGCGGTTTGTATTATGTAGGCACCACCCATTTTTAGGGTTCCGTAGCCGAATGGCAATAAACGGAACCCTTATAAATTCGTCATGTCTGTCTGTCCGTCTGTCCGGCTGTCCGTCTGTCCGTCCGTATGTCACAGCCACTTTTTTCCGAAACTATAAGAGCTATACTGTTGAAACTTGGTGAGTAGATGTATTCTGTGAACCGCATTAAGGTTTTTACACAAAATTTAAAAAAAAGTAATAAATTTTGGGGGTGCTCCATACTTAGAAGTGAAACTCAAATTTTTTTTTCATCAAACCCATATGTGTGGGGTATCTATGGATAGGTCTTCAAAAATGATACTAAGGTTTCTAATATCATTTTTTTCAAAAATGAATAGCTTGCGCGAGAGACACTTCCAAAGTGGTAAAATGTGTGTTCCCCCCCCTGTAACTTCTAAAATAAGAGTATGATAAAACTAAAAAAATATATGATGTACATTACCATGCAAACTTCCACCGAAAATTGGTTTGAACGAGATCTAATATATTTACAATAAACCGATACAATAAACCGATAAATACTATAGATATTTACAATAAACCTCTAAAAACAAAGTTAGTTTTGCGGTTCGATAAGAAAAGTGGTTTTTATGGTTTTATTCCTCCGGTTGTAGTACGGAACCCTCAGTGCGCGAGTCCGACTCGCACTTGACAGGTTATTAAGTCCTATTGGTTATTTGAAATGTTAGTTTTAAAACGCTAACCAATTAGAAATGTGGCATAAATTTTTAAAGTTCTGAAAGTCTGGATTGGTTACACTTTTCATTATTCATTCATTCACAGTTCATTGATATTGAATCAGCTGGTTTAGGGATGTTACTTAAAATTTGTGGTACATTTTTGGAATCCCTATAGTTCCCTAGGGATATGAGCTGCACAGCTTGTGATATTTTTTTGGCTAATTAGGGCAAGTAGTCTACACGTGTAGATATTCCGTCCGCTGTACCTACGCAGTACTTTCGGGAATATTCCACTTGTTTACCTCCGTGGATTATTCGAAAAGAAAATTGCCAGAAATCTTTTGTGTGAAGCTTATTGACAAGTTGTTCACGATTTACAAGCGGTGTATAAGGTTCATTCGTAATCATACCAATTAGGTTAATATTCTCATAAATGCGAGTTTTCTGATACGAATTACAACGTAGATAAGGAAACGACTACACGTCGTATAAATTTATTTACGGGAGATACAACATTGACCTAATTGGATATTATTATTTTAAATTTGATAAAAAATAGTACTTTCTTTTAAACTAGGATAAAAATAATAACGTATATTGAAAGAAATATGAAAAATCCAAAGAATATTTACAAATTTACAGGCGTTTTAATTTTTGAGTGGGAGGATCTTCTACCCCTTTCTCGCAAATCGAAAATTTGTATGAAGCCGCACGAAGCTACTATGGCATTCGTGAGGTGTGACGTCACAATTTAATTTTGCTATCTTGTCTAATCAGAAAAATTTAAACGCTTAGGTAGGTATATCTTTTTTGTTATTTGATCGATTTAAATAGTTTTTTCAGTGTACGTCATTATTTTTATACTAGTTTATAATAAAGTAATAAAAAAATAGAGTCAAATACCTAAATACCGCTATTGATGCCTTTGGTTTGAATTGTAAAGCAGTAATTTTTGTGCCAACTAGCTAATGAGATGTAAACAGCGCGAGGTTCCGCCTTTCTTATTGGCTTAACAAAAGTGCGCTGCGATCCTCGTAAATAAAATAATTGTACATCGTCCAAACATTGCCAGTAACAATAGCAACGCAACCAACATACGCCAATCGGTGCCTTGGCTGCACAACACATGTAACTCGTGCCTAAGCGGTAACCTATATCGGGGGATTACCATCCGCGCGCGAAAATTCAAATGTTATTTAGTTTTTGGCTAGTAAATAATGGGCCAATCGTAGGCTTAAAGCAACGAGTTTTGCGAGCACATTTATGCATCCAAATCTGGGAAACTGCAAAAATAATCTTTGGGGAACCAATATAAGGTGAATGGGAATTTTCAAGGAAAGTTTTATTTATTAAAAACATATTATATGTAAATAAATGCATATATATTATTATGTTCGTAAAACTCATTGCCATAAACCTACATTGTGTAGTAATAAGTGTCTAATAATTGCGAAAAACTAAATAAAATTTGAATTTCGAGGGCTAGTAGGGCCGAAACATCTTAACCAGTCGGTGTCCACGCGGCTTCACTTCAAGCTAAACCAATCCGTTCCCAGGTTGTATAGCCTTGTCGATGTTATAAATATTTTTGCGTAATTACACAGCTGAGTGAGAAGACAGAGGTAATTTCAGCACTCGAAAGACTGAAACTAAGTCCTCAAGGTTTATTTAGTACAGGTTTTTATATGAATTTCGAGTCGATTCGCATTGCACCAACCAATCGAATTCCTCCATACATTAACAGCCAGCAGCAGCGTGGTCTTCTCCGCAGGGAGCGAGTCTCTCCGGGGGTACGGGCCTCGAGGCTTGCCTCCTTACTCGAGCGATGTGTCGCGGAAGCGCAGCGCGCCTCCGGTGTCGTTCTTCTAGCCCCGGTAAGGGCTAAGCCACAACACGGCGTTGCAGCGTCGCATCGTAAAAAAACTACGACGCCGCAGAACGTATCGTAGGAAATTTCCGATGCGACGACGCATTGTAAAGAGTGCTATACGCAGCGACGCTCTGCCGTTTAGTCTGTGCCCAGACTTTTAATGACCTACTTCTACTTTCTTTTCTGTTTTTGACGTGACAACGTCTTATAAATCGATAGAGCCCGTTGCACGCACAAAAAAACATGACTCATCCGGCGTTACCGGCGTTACCTCGCTCATGCGGCGTTACCTCGCGAGTGCGGAACGAGCGACAAAGAAGACGTTGTCACGTTCAACTATCGTCAGTAAACCGACTTTACAGGCAACCAATTTTTTGACGTGACAACGTCTTATAAATCGATTGAGCCGGCTGCACGCACAACAAAACATGACTCATCCGGCGTTACCTCGCTCATGCGGCGTTACCGGCGTTACCTCGCGAGCGCGGAACGAGTGACAAAGAAGACGTTGTCACGTTCAACTATCGTCAGTAAACCGACTTTACAGGCAACCAATTTTTTTCTCTTAATTCGTCTTAACGCAAGCAGAAGTAGAACACGCGCAGTACGGTCCATGTCTCACTAGAAACTGAAACGTTGGTTAGCGTTTTATCGTACGATGTCCTATCCGATGAAATTTTTGCGTTGCGACATCGCATCGCATTTCTGTACGATGTTTGCGATACGACGCCACAACGCAGTTTTGTGGCCTGGCCCTAAGGGGCTAAGGCCTCGCCGTCATTCACAGCCGCATGTCAGCGACTTTCCATAGATGGCGTTGACTGTAAATTTATGGATGAATTTGATTTGTCTGTGCGATGCTAGTTGACTCGAAAATCGTACAAAACCTGTAACAACCCTACTGTGCAGTCATACTGTGCAGTCATTAGATAGGTGTGAGTTTATGCTGTATGATAAAAAGTTTGCAAGAATCGCTATCGCCTTGTTCCTGAGTAACAAAGTTATAAAATTATTTAGTATAGACAGTGTAAGACCTATCTGAGGACCTGTTTGGGTTCCGTGGCGTCTGCATCGTACCTCCACGGAAAATTACCACGATATGGTTACTGAAAAATATTACAAGGAAAACAAGTCCAGGAATAACAATTCTAAAATTCCACTTCATTATACAGAGTTCCTCGAAAAACATAGGCAATTATTCATTATTCACAAAAACATAAGTGTCCTGGGTCACTCAATAATAGCCTTATTTATACAAAATGTTCCACGTGTATAAAATGTAAGTACATACTTTAGATACTGTTCTCGAAAGTAAAGGATTAGGACGTATATTCTACGTTATGAGGGCGTAGGTTTAAATACTGTTCAGGAAAATAAAGTATTAGGACGTATATTCTACATATTATATTATTATGAGGACGTGAGTTGTTGTTTTCTTTGTTATTCGTGAAATAATTTCTATAATTTGTGAGAAAATAATTAAATTATTTTATATATCAAAAGAATTTAATTTACTTTGTTCCTATACGACCCTTTCAGGACAGGCAACCACACCACACACACACACACACACACACCAGATTACGTTCCAGCCAAACACCGGCCAAAGAAGCCTGAGAAATTCAAATTTTATTTAGTTTTTCGCAAGTTTTATTAAGGCTTTAAGAAGGCCGAATGACAGTTTACAGGGGGACGGAGCAGCCGCGTTCACACTGATTTACTTAGATACATTTCGGGGAAATTATTACTTTACACGATTGTTAGAAGGCCTAAAAATAAAACTGTCATTCAAAGTTAAATAGCTTGTGCCGTTTTACAGACAATTTTAATTTAAGTTTGACAAGATTAGATGCTTTTTGGGATTTTTTTCTGAAACAGGGTTTGAGAAAATTCATTTTCTTGTCAATACCGATTGTTTATAAAACCCTAATTTTCCGTTACATATTTTTTCTGTAAGGATTCGATGATCAGTTCTTTAAACAAAATGCCTTAAACATCGTAAAAAAGAGCCAGTTTTCCAGCTCTTAAAGCCTTAAGTTTAGTGAGCATGACGTTTATGCATCAGCATGTTTTTAATAAAAACGGCCAAGTGCGAGTTGGACTCGCGCACGAAGGGTTTCGTACCATTATTTAACTATATAACGTAGAGAGATGATGATGATGCAGAAGCCAGTAGGACCAATTATACTCTACTACTACTCTTCTATATAAGTAGAGTAATATTGGGTCTACTGGATCATAGACCAGAATTGAGCTAAAAATCACGTTTGTTGTATGGTTGTATTTTTTAGTATTTGTTGTTATCGCGGCAACGGAAATACATCATCAGTGAAAATTTCAAGTGCGTTACTATCACGGTTCAAAATAAACAGCCTGGTGACAGACGGACGGACGGACGGAGGGCGAAGTCTCAGTAATAGGGTCCGTTTTTAGGGTACCGTAGCGAAATGGCAAAAAGGAACATTTATAGATTCGTCATGTCTGTTTGTCTGTCTGTCTGTCCGTCCGTATGTCACAGCCACTTTTTTCCGAATCTATAAGAAATATACTGTTGAAACTTGCTAAGTACAAATACGCAATACATTTTACATTACACATTCCGCAACGGAATACATCTACTTATGAACCGTAATTATGAAAAACGGACTACATTTACGGTAGGAAAACGTTATCGCTTTTTCTATGAAAGCTTACAGGTATACAATCCTTATAAAGGGAAAAACGTTTCGGTTCGTAAATAAGTCCAATTATTATACATTTCTATAGGACGGCAAATCCTTCTGGGCCCGGGGCGCTGAATCTTAAAATACTCCACTGCTGTTAAGTATCAAATGAAAGGGCTTAAGTAGCACATTTTAAACATAAATTACGAGCTTTTTCTCGCTGCTTTGCTGACCGTGATTTTTACGCAGTCGAATATTTAAAGGGGGTCTCCCTTCAATATTTGTTTTGTTCAATACAACAAACGTATTTTTTTTGCTCGATTTTAAATTTGGCGGGCAGGGGTGCTTAGTTCACTTTAATACTATAGAAAATTGGTTTTGATAGTACGGAACCCTCAGTGCGCGAGACCGACTGCACTTGGCCAATTTTTGAATTTTATTGAATTTATGTTTGTCTTTCTCACTCTCACAGATACGTTGGTATAGGTGCGAACAGAAAATCGACCTTTTACCTAATTACTCAAAAACTAAGCCAGTTTTCAAAAATCTGTTTTGAAATGTTTTTGGATATTAAACTTTAAAACAAAAATTACAATTACATCCATTGTAGTTTCCGATAAAAAATAGAAAAACTGAGATTTTGGAGCAACTTTTCGGAGAACTTTCTATCGAGAAACTTATATCCAATCGTGTTTCTGCTTCTAAGCGATTCTAGATTATAGACCCAAAACAATTTGAAAGTAATTGTCTTTATAGTTTTTAAATAAAACGTCATTCAAAATCGCTTAAACAGCTTCTACACCGTTAATGAGCAGGGGTGTAAAGTTTAATTTAATACTACTGAGAATAGGTCTTGAACATACAAAACTGTGCGACTCGCACTTGACCAATTATTTACCCTTTGGGTACGGAACTCCAAAAAACTGCTCCAAAACTCTAGTAACATTATTTGCTATTTAATGCTCCTTTATTTTATTTTCGCAAATTTATAGACTAAAACATTTTGAAAATACAGACAGGACAATTTATGCTTTCATTTTGTAACTTCCATTATAATTTTATTTCTATCTCAGCGGAGAAACTCATTACGTTTGTGAAATCTGTACAATCAAGTTTCTTTTATAAAATCGAGGAAAGTATGAAGTGCTAGGATAGGGAGAGAGGAGTGTACCGTCTTTTATTACAAAATAACTGTTGGGGGTCAGAGAGTCTGAATGACTTTCAGCGAATCCTTGTTATATTAAAATTACGGTACAGGACTCTTACTTGTTTGCAGTTTGCACTTAAATAAACTAAAAAGAAACCTCAGGACATGGGCATTTACGTAAACCTTTATGGTACAAGCAAACAGTAGCGCCACCTGTCAAATTTCTATAGGTGGCTGCTGAACGGACTATAGAGTTTGCCACCAACAGTAAGCTGTTCTATTTCATATTTCAAACCTATTTTCGCTAATTGCATTCACATAACAGTCAGTAAGCTGTATTGCCATCAGAGAGGCGTCAAAGGAAAACTTTTTCGCTCCTTTCATGCTGTCCCGTCTGGCGTTAAAAAATCTGGGAGAAAATGCATGGATATCTTTCAGAACTAAATGGTAGCTGCCCTATGTGTTAAAAATTTAAGAACGATAAAATGACCTTGATTCACGAAAAAATAATTATGGTGTGTAAAAAAAAGTAAAAATAAATGTGACAATTGACACATTTGACAATATGAGTTGGACTCGTGTACTGATAGTTACTCAGATGGATAGTTCATTCGTACTACATAAAAATTAATACGGAACAATCAATTTTCAATCAATCGATCGATTTTTGACGACCGAATGGCGTAGTGGTAGCGAACCTGCCGTCTGCGCCAGAGGTCGTGGGTTCGATTCCCACTACTGGTAAATGTTTGTGTGATGAGCATGAATGTTTTCCAGTGTCTGGGTGTTTTTCAATATATTATATTTATGTCTATTAGTATGTATGTATATTAATCAGTCATCTAGTACACATAACACAAGCTATCGCTTACTTTGGGGCTAGATTGCGATGTGTAAAATGTCCCGTAAAAAAAAAAAAAAAAAATCAAAAATAAAAAGGATTTTCAATTCTGTATGATTGCAAGAACGTTTGGCTTACTTACAACCATTCCAAATAGGTCGACAGCTTTAATAGTTACTGAAATAAAGGGCCAGTCTCAGACCGCCAAACAGACAGACAGACAATAAAGTGACCCTACCTATACGGATTCCGTTTTTTCCTTTTAAGGGGATTTATTGAATTTATTTTTGTCTTTCTCACTCTCACGGATACGTTGGTAGGTGTGACATGCAGCTTCGCGGAAGAATATAACAGAAAAACGACCTTTACCTAATTACTCAAAAACTAAGCCAGTTATCAAAAATCTGTTTCTAAGCGTTTTTTGGATATTATTATTACCGACACCTTAAAACTAAAATTACAATTACATATATTCAATGTAGTATCCGACAAAAACTAGAAAAACTGAGATTTTGGAGCAACTTTTTGGGAGAACTTTCTGTCGAAAAATCTTAACCAATCGTGTGTCGTCTTCTAAGCGATTTTAGATTATAAACCTCATTCAAAATCGCTTAAATATGGCTTCTACACCGTTAAGGTTCAGAATCCTAAAAACGGCACATTTTAGTATACTGTAGGTACCACTACCTACTTATTGAGTACCAAAGCAGTACGGAAGTACGAAGAACAATTAAAATAGGCGTACCTAGCTTAAGTTGAGAATGGTTATGTTTTTGCTCATAACATTGCATTTATAACATAATGTTATGTAATTTCTGTATTTTTACGTTGCACATGTAATATAGATTTTTATACTATACAATTAACCTTGACAGAATGGTAATTAAATAACTTTGTTACAGTCGTTCCTTATAATTTTAAAACCGTATAATAATGGGCATATTGTGTGTATCAATTTTCATTATTTTTCTATTTACCGTTTTCCCCTCTAACCTTACAGGAAAATATACCGAGTAAACAACGTTATACGTGTCGTTGACGGAAATTTATTTATGAGTTATGACCTTCAAGCACCCTTCTGAATTTCAGCTATGAAAAAAATATGTCAAATGAATGTGAAGTGGCTTTTAAATATTGTAAGTCTATGAATTACAGGTTCAAGGGCAGGAGTTCCAAGTATGAGCATGGGACTATAATAACTAATTTTAATCTACATTACGTTTTACTCTTCACCAGGGCTTTTATAGGCATTCGTTCGAAAATACTGTTAATCAGCAGTAGCGAAGGATATTATATATTATAAAATCAAAATATACCTATACACATTTTACTTTCCATTAACTCTCAGAATAAATAATCAGAACTTAATTGATGCACAATCATCTGTATAAATATTAGTTACGATGATTAATTATCAATAACCTCAGAGAAAGGGTAACTAAGTAAAAATCTGAACTTAGGTAACAATTTTATTCGCAGGCGTCTAGTCTATAATTTTTCTAACATAAATTCGTTAAAAAATCGTATTTTAATAACTACGAATTATGAATTAATTTTATAACTACGCAATGCAAAAAAGGGGTAGGTATATATTCGGTTGGTGTGGGTATTATATGTTTAGATGTGTTTTTTATTCTACAATTACTCATTCAACTCATCAAACCGATTTCAGTAAGTGCGAATGTTCTAGAATGTACTCCTATAATACAGTGTAGTATTCAAAAATTATACAAAAACCAAAAATCAACTGGATTATGTTAGCAATAGAATCATTCTCTAAAATTTCATAACAAAGAAAATGCGTATATTAATATTCAGTTATTCTCAAATTATAATAATAATTTCAAATGTCTATGCTACCACAGTCATGCATTATATTAATCTTTCAAACAAATATTCTAATCAGTATGGTTTTTGAGCATAGGGTTTTTTGAATGTAACGAAAAACACATGACAAAGTGCTGGAAAGAAGTAAAAATACTCGCTCGTGTATAATTATCATTAAGGCGTTATCTTATCCTACTTCTCACCTTGTGCCATTATCTCGAATGCACGTCTCGAACTCAGCAAGGGATAATGCTATACTGGTGCTCGTACCCACAGAAACCTTACTAGCTCCTTTAATTGTATTAACCGCATTATCTATTTTTACAGCTCAGCAACATTTTGTTGACACGTGAGTGATACCTACTGCATATGCGTCTATGCTACTATGTATTTTATTACACTATTGTTTGTTTATAGTTCAATAGTTGCCACAATTGGCATGGTGTTGTATGGGCCATAGATTCGTTTAGCAGTGCCATTTACGTGGTTTAGTCAAAGACCTAGGAAACAATATTATGGTCTGGCTCCGTCTACAAAATCAGTCAAGTGTGACGTCACACGCCACGCCTAGGCTAGTAACTCGGTATATGAACATGTGACAACAAATCTTGGCACTTATAATGGCCCCGCATGTCACGCAAGGCTAGGCTAATTAATGAATGCGTCTCCATAATTTCGATATCTCATAGGGTTTAGTTTAGTTAGTACCTATTCCGGTATGCAGTGTTATGTAGTCATATGTAGCACACACATGGGGTTGTTCCATACCTAAATGCAGATTTGGACTCGTTGGTATAGTGGCTTGCATGTTTGGTTGCAGCTCATGAGTCGTGAGGTCCTGGTTCGGATCCTCGTGTCTGTACAGTAAATAGTATTAGGTTTTTCTGTCAAAAAAATCCCTTTACAAGCCCAAAAGAAATGGGCGGCGTTCGAATCATAGAGCACGTCAAACCGTCGTTTCAGCGCTTAATTTCTTTCTCTCTCTCCTATCATATCGTCCCATTGGTTATTAGAAAGTGTGAATACAGGATGAGTATACTTGTGTTGCGAATGCACTTCCTGTAGATCTATGTACAGTCGGGGTCAAAAATGCATACATAGCTTAAAGATTCTAACGGTATGCAAGTTACCGCGTATAACCGTAAACAGACTTTGATAGCCTTATCAAAATATTTCTATGTAATATACACTATGTTTACTGGCTGGCCGAGTGCATGCAAAGGTTTTTGTTTGAAAATTATACATGCACTTTTGACCCAACCGTACATATCGACCGTGGTGCAGATAATATATCAACACATCAACGTCGACATTTTAGCTTAATCCTTGCCATCCAGACGAATAAATACATAGCGAAGTGTTTACCCTTGTCGTGTTTACTCACGTACTGAAAGATTTATCATATTATGCGTTTTGAATTGTACAATAAAAAATGATACCTATTAACAACCTTTATGTAACATTGTATTTATCTGTTCAGTGGATTATTCCATAGCGGAAATAAGAACTTTAATACACAAATGGTCCCGAGTGTTATCGGTTTTCCAGGTTTGTTGCTATACCAATCATAGCGGATTTTCCGTAATCCAATAGGATAATCTTTCCAATTTTGCTGTTATTGTATTTCTCACGGCTATGTTTGATGAAGATAACAATAAATAATTTCAGGTAAAGTCCTTTGTTTTATTTTTCATACCTAATCATTAACTTGTTTCTAAAGTAATGTATTTTTATTAATGATAATTTTAACAAGCGTCCGACCATGATACTTTGGTTCTTTTGTTATCATGCACAAACCCGACAGCCGATTTTTCCGTTTTGACAGATTTTGTATGGCATATGTTTCAAATTAATTCCTCAGATAGTTTATTGACAAATTGGCGATTGAAAAATCGGCCCATAAGTGACATAGGTAAGTACTCACTATGTTTTTAACCGACTTCATGTAATCTTTTCTTTTACGATGTTTTGAAGATAAAAATAATATTTCTGTGTGGTATTTATATTCACTGTTGCCTTGAAATTACCTTTGATCACGATCTTATAACGTTCGCTACGATAAATGTGAGTAATTTTTAGGGTTTCATAGCCAAGTGGCAAAATGAAACCCGAATTAATTCACCCACTGTGGAATTTTTTCCACAGTTTGCCCAAAAAATTAAAAACTATCAGACATAAACATCTGTTTAAGAATATACCTACAAGTAACGCCCTTATTTATAAGAAAATTGTCTTGAAAAAAGACTCACCAAAAGGTTTCCATTTTTACCGAACATTTATAAAATTACTTAGGCGCATGTAACTGGATCGCTTTAGAGGTCTTACTTACATTCATAAATACCTCAGTGCAACCAGAGCCTAAAAAAACTCAACTAAAAATTAACAGTGACAAACCTTATACAAACTGACAGGCGAAACGTATTCGGTTGACTTTGACCGTACGCCAGTGCCTTACGCACATTGTTTATCATTGTTTACATAAAGTGTGTTATTTTTTGATAATTAATTATTCTCTGAAATGAAGGTAAGAAATATTATTTATATAGTAAGATAATCTTATGATGACTTTTAGATACAAACGTATAAGGCCGTATAGATATAAGTAAAATACACTTGGCTGTTGCTATCTGTGTTGTAAAGGAGCCCTATTTTGTTAGTTTTACTCTGAATCAATTGTAAAATACAATTGGCTACTTTACGACTTAAAACTAAGTTTACGAGGGTTCAGACGCGCCCTGAACTGAGAAGAATCCCACAACAAACTATTATTAAATAATTCGCATAAAATATACTAATAATATTGTATGTTTACTTAATTTCAACTCTTATAAACTACATCGTACCTACACACTTCAATATCGACAAAATTAAATAAAAGATAATGGGAGCGATCTGAATTGACCCTGAAACGGTAGGTACTACGATGAAATCTCGAAGGACGAGAATATTTGACATTCATGAAATAAAAAATTTATATTAACAATTTAGCGTCCAAATTCAATTTTTTTTTGTAAGAACATCTTCGTGGCATCTTTTTAATATACTTCCAATCAAATTAAGTATCACGTTTTTATTATCAACAGTAGGTAGGTATATTAACAATTTATACTTACTTATTATTTGGATTTATAATTGAAAATCAACGTGTAACTTGTCAATAAAAATAAATCTAAATTACAAAATAAATCTCATGGTGATATTTGTTATACCTTATCGTGAACATTACAGCCATTGAAAACCCAGTTAAAAGCGAGGCCTTTGCGTGAGTCTCCAAGAAGCTGCACATCAATTGGACTGAACAATCCGAAGTATCACGTTCTGCCCAAATTTTGGGGAAACCCAAAAAAGTCAAATCGCCACGAGATTGCTGAATGTTTTAAAATACCACTTGACGGCACTCCAGCTTCGGAATCGAATCTGTTAACTGTATGTACCATCATATATTATGAGATATTTATAAGAATAATTTCAAATAGTACCTACCTTTTAGAAGGAACTAAAAATAATTAATTGGTAAAAAGTAATGATTATTATCTGTATCTTATAACCTATTCATTGAGACAAATTCAAATGATTTCGGCGGAAGTACGGGAAGTGGGTCTAGGTAGGTATCCTGTATATTCCTGGTAGTATCTCTATTGTCAGCCATGGCTATTATATCCTCATAACATCGTGGATCGACAAGACTTCACGTGGCCTTACTGTTGGTGACAAAACAAGCATTTTTGGCACCGATAAACTGGCAACATTTTTTCGCACCATCCGCCCTTTCCAGGGTACAGGTCTATTTATTGTACACACTTATCATATGCTCTCACATGTCAAACTCACTGCTTACACCATCGTTTTAACGCAAGACATTGAAAATACCAATCATGAATTGCTTTTCTTAAAGATTCGAAAAAATGACAAAAATGAAGAGTTTACTCGCCTAGAAAACCATACGAGTATGTCATCAGCCCAGGGTGATGACAAGTTTGCTACGAAAGATAGAATGCAGTGTGCTTCACAGTGTCCCAAAAAATGTACTAAATCTGCATTAAAATTAAGAGAGCGCCATGACGATAAAAACTTAGCGGGGACTTGGAAAAATGATAAGTCTTTGAAACATGATGTTCATCCAAACATATCACAGGTAAGATACTGCACAGTTTTATTTAAAGTTGAAATATTAGAATTTATAACATCATAAATACTTCCGAGTACATCTAACTATTATTATTTCAATGATGATCAGATGAGGTGAAATATTTAAAGTTATGGGTGACATCGACATAATGATGTAGAGTTAAAAAGCTAAAAACGCCCCTTATATTCTAAGAAGTGATTATTTAACGTTGCAGTAGTCTATAGTAGATGCTTTGCTTAAATTATTATATTACCTATTCTTCCTTTACAGAATTCCAGATCATGTAAGTCTGTTTAAACTTTACTCAGTTTTGACGAGTCTTCTTGTATAATTGCATACAGTTCATAACAATAAAAGAGAAAATAGACTAACATTTCAATGTGCTTAGTCATGTAGCAATAATTAAACGAATTGAACGAACTGCGAAAACTGCGGAAAAATTAATTTAAAGTTATTGTAACTGAAGGTAAACGCTTCGAGGCAAATCTATTATTAACTTTTCAATATAGTTGCTAGAAATTTTATCGACTAGCTATTTGAATAGTTTTTTTTATTCCAAATTTGATCCTCCAATCGATTGAAATTAATGTGATATACCTAACTTTGCAACGATATAACATAGGTTCCATCATTACATTCAAGTTTCAACTTGAAAGTCGATTGAAAGAAAATTTCTTAATTATTACTAGGCATTTACATCATACTCATGCTTGCTCGCTTACTCTCGGTTATATTGTATGGACATTTGAATAATGCTCTTTTTCATCTCAGCGTCACCGTCTCAAAAAGACGTGGATGATCCGCTTACAAGGCAAATACGTGACATACATACAGAATTGCGAAAAAGTTCACGCACTATACGCGACTCGAAAGCACGATTGCTTGAAATGCAAAAGGTTTGAATAGATTCTTTAAAAAATTATAGTAAAACTTACTGAAATATAGTCATCACGAGTATCTCATCGGTTAATGAGGTTAACAATATGAGTGAAAAATTAAATAATAAGGTGACGTTTTACTTGTGGACTCGGAGTTCGTACGAGTAGGTATGTTTCCTTTTCCTCCAATGTAGAATTGCAGTGTCAGTTATTCTGCCGTGAAGCAATAATGTATGTGTAATTGTATTATAGATATTTCAATCCACGACGGCGTACCCTACTCTGTCAAAATCCCTACAAATCGAAAGAATCGTAAGCGATTTTGACTAAGTGGGGCGCGACGTCGTGGATTGAAATATCTATACTATGTTTCGGTTTAAAGGGCATACGTTGCTACGTGCTGACGTGAATACTGGACAAAATGGAACTTAAGGACTAATGCTTCAGGATGATGAGCGCAGTGTCAATATGTGGGTACGCAATGTTGTGGGGCTGAATCTGACATGGGCATTTGCCCGTCTCATCGTTCTTTGTTGTACATTTTAGAATTCTATTCTGACGGAGGCTGACGTGAAAGAACTGGGAGAACGGAATGAATTACTTCTCCGTGAGATGGAACGATTTGACCGACTTACGAAAAATATACAAAAGTTGGTTAGCGCAGAAATAATGAAGTTTAAAAACACCAACGACAACATCAGTCATCGAATGGAGTATGCACATATGAAGATGTATGGTAAGAAATAATTTTAAGAAATTTTGAACATGTAAATAATTACTACACGTAAATTAGCGTTTTATTGAACCACTCTAATCTCAAATAAGTGGTATTTGTATGTGTGTGTGTGTGTGTGTTTTTAATATCAGGACATTACACACATCGCAATCTAGCCCCAAAGTAGGCGATAGCTTGTGCTATGATATCTGTACCAAATGCGATTAAAATTGGTTCAGTGATTTCGTTGTAAAACTTCGATTCACATTTATAAATATTAGTAGGGACAGGAATTCGGTGGACATGTTTATAAATCAAGAAAGGCTGAGCTGAATTTTAAGATTTTTGATGTGATGGATTGGTCTTCCTAGGTTCGATCACTGTAATGAGCGTTTTTAATAATTGTCGTACAATATCTATTTCTCGTCACAAGTAAAGACATCATTCAAAATTATTATTATTATCGTTATTGTAACGGTTGAGTAATGTCACACAGAACTCAATGTGCTCATTTATATTATGGTCTGTTAATGTATTTGTTGGTGTGCTCAGAATTAATAACTGAATTTGATGACCGAATGGCGTTGCGGTAGCGAACCTGCCGTCTACGTCGAAGGTCGTGGGTTCGATTCCCACTGGTTGCTGCTGCTAGTTAATGTTTATGTGATGAGCATGAGACTTTTCCAGTGTCTGGGTGTTTTTCAATATATTATATCTATGTACATATATTAATATGTATGTATATTTATCAGTTATCTAGTACCCATATAGACTTGTGCTTGGAAAAAGACTCATGCTTCTTTTTACCCTGGAAAGTCGATATTTCCCGTGGTACATTTAAAAACCCCGAATTTTCCACAGTAATCTATAGCGACACCTATTAAGTATTGATTGCTGTAACAAACTTCATTTATAGTAGGTACACATAATGTTCGGGATAAGGAGCGGGAACGGCAACGGGAAATTCATGTTTCCATCGAGATTTGTGGGAAACTGAATATCACGCAAACTAGTGCATAATCTTGTTGACGGTGTAGCTCACAGAGCAAGGAATGACTTTATGTGTAGCTAGCCCAACTTTTTTATTTCAGTTATTTAAGAGTATTTTTATGCATGTTTTAGATTCAACACTGTATAACGAAATGAAAATGAACCATCCCACGGTGCTCCTCGCTAGACCGTACAGCAGTGCTTCTGGTGTGACCAGTGAACCCGTCCGAAGCAAGTCTGTACGTCTTTGCATTTCACGAAAAACATGATTTTACAACAGTACTCACTAAGCGCTTATGTACCATCACCAAGAGAGTAATTACACACTTTCCAAATATATCTCTAGTTTTTTTAACTATCGTTATTAATTTACTATTACTGTTTGTGAATTCTTTTTCTGTTAGGGCGGTAAAGCTATGGAATGAGCTGCCTTTTTCTGTTAGAGATAAAAAGTATTCTTAGTCGCTAGACGCATTTAAGAGTAATTCAAATTTAAATTTAATGATTAGGTACTTTTAGTATGTTGTGAAGTAGGTACGTATTGTATCCATATTGCGATTAGAAGATCGCTGCAAGCTATAAGGCCGCCTTTGTGCTATTTAATATTTTCTATTTTATCTACGCTCATTGCTTAAAGTTCGAATTATGAAATCGAAATGTGTCAAATAAATACCTACTTTATTCACAGACTTCTATAATTATTAAAAAGTTATTCATAATAACATCGCTCTACTATGGAAATATTTAAAGAAAGTTGTATAAAATCCATAACGATACACGGCTCTGGACTCCTGTATTTGTATCTGGGGTAATATTTTTTATGTAATATTTTTTAAGTGAATCCACAGACAACTTATAGTTGGTAGTCATTGCCGAGAGTATGGATGGGCCATGATTGACCATAGACAACAACACTATGTCTATGGGGTAATATTTTTTATGTAATATTTTTGTGAATCCACAGACAACTTATAGTTGGTAGTCATTGCCGAGAGTATGGATGGGCCATGATTGACCATAGACAACAACACTATGTCTATGGGGTAATATTTTTTATGTAATATTTTTGTGAATCGACAGACAACTTATAGTTGGTAGTCATTGCCGAGAGTATGGATGGGCCATGATTGACCATAGACAACAACACAATGTCTATGGGGTAATATTTTTTAGTTAATATTTTTTTAAGTGAATCCACAGACAACTTATAGTTGGTAGTCATTGCCGAGAGTATGGATGGGCCATGATTGACCATAGACAACAACTCAATGTCTAACGTTCCGCGTAACGTTCCACCTGGGCTTGTGATTATGATTACGATTACGATTACGACTACGATTATGATTACGATTACGATAACGATTATGATTACGATTACGATTACGATAACGATTACGATTATGACGTTATCTCGTAAATAAAGTAATAAAATAAATAAAAAATCTATCGTCCGTAAACCGACTTTACAGACAACCAATTTTTTTTGTTACTTAGTCAAAACTGCGCTGAAAAATGTCTAGCAGTGAAACCTACTAAAGAAAATTTCACTCCACCTGACATCTTAGTAGTTGCAAAGATTTACGACAAACGTTAGCAAGATATTATGATTTGGGTAATAATATGAGCGTAGATAAAGTAGTGTATGAAACTCTACATAATTAGGTATTACCCCCCATTATGTAACCGTTACATAAACTACTATTTTAGTATTTTATTTTGTTCGGTGCAATAAAGAATTTATCTATCTATAAACATAACGACAATCTGTAGGTATAAAATCAGCTGTTATTTTAAGTTCGGTTTCTGCTTTATATTTCGCATCCGTTCATATTATTATTATGATGCACGACATAACCGCTGCACGGATTTTAATTAAAATTTCCACAACTGCCAAAAGCTGAGGGCAAAAGTCTCGCTCAATATTATAGCTTATGACAGGAAAGGGGATGGAATAATATAAACTAAATAAATACGGGACTTTCAAAGGAGTGATTTCACCCGACCGAAAATAAAAATGCCGCAACGTTAGGTTTTCAGTAAAGTACTTATCCATACATTACCTACTTATAGGATGGGATAGGTTTGTTCAAACAACAAATCAGAGTAAGTTTATATTGGTTAAGACATCGGCCTCATAGTTGGCATTATAATAATGTGTCCAAGCTCCGGGCATGCTTGAGAATTCTCTAACGTTTTGAAATGTGTGAGGAGCCTGCGGGTGACACTACACGTTAGCTAAACCATTTTTCGGGTTTCGTACCTCAAAAGGAAAACTTTGTTGGCCGTCTGTCTGTCTGTCATGAAACTTAACTTAACTATTAGAGCCATCGACATGAAATTTGGAATATTTGTAGGCAATAGTGGTTTGATGTTATTGCAATCATAAATGCAGTACATATTTTTAATACAGAAAAAATAAAATCAACTCTCTATCTATTTTCAAAGAAAGTAACGATAAACCTCAAAGACAAAGTTAAGTTTGGAGTTTGTTTACAATAGTGATTCTCTTGGTTTTACTTTTTCTGTAATCCGTATTACAGAAAAAGTAAGCCTCGAAAAGTAAGTAAGCAAGGCCTCGGTCCGCGACTCCGACTCGCACTTCCTGCATACAATAGGCTACGCAAATCTTCGATACCCAACAATTTTGGTCTCTGTGACTACTGCAATAAAAATTCATAGGAAACCAGTCGTGGATCAGGAAAAAGCTTGAGACGACCTCAATATAATTCAAATAAATCATTTTTCTCTTATAAAATATCTATTATTTTTTTTTTTGAAAAATTGCTGTTATAAATTGTTATGCTGACACTAAGATATAATATTACTTTCACGTTACTCAATATAATTTTTGTTTCTTCAAGGAAATTGACTTAACGCGGAAATTGAACGAAAGTTACGATATGCAGGAGAAGCTGGTAGCGGATAATGCGGACTTAGAAGTGAAAAGGTGGGTGAATTTTATATTCAGGATCACTGGCTTAGTCAGAAAATATTTCTTTACATACAACATGAAACTCCCCACATAAACCACTTGGGATTTTCGCGCAGAGAAAATTTCTTACGATTTGATTAGTTGAGGTTGGTCCAGTGTATAATAATTCATAGTGGGATAGATGGAGGGAGAAATACCTACTACAATCTCTGGAGTAAATAATACTTTTTACCTATCAAACCTTCGCCTTAGCAACTTCAGAAAACTGTAAAAAAAAATCGAATGTCAACGTATCGTTGTCATGCCCAACTTGTTATCAAAGAGTCAAAGAGATTGTTATTATGATTTAAATCTTTGATTACAACAGTCGACCACACGATATTTTTTCAAAAACAATGCTCTACTAACCAACTCCGAAAATTCACGTCATGGTTTACACAAGGTAAGCGGCAACTTATTTATTTTAGGTACATTCTTTACAAGGAGTTGATGATGAAAGATCAAAATTTAGAGACGTGTCGTTCTCAAATCAAGAGGCTGCAAGCTGAACTAAAATTAATGAACAAAGAGAACTCGGCGCTTCACGAGAGATTAAACAGAAATAATCCCGAGGTAAAAGGTTTAATCGTTCCAATCTTCTCTAAAACTAGGACACTTTGATATTCACAGAAGGATTACATACATAAAACGGATAAATTATTAAAGATAAGTAGTAAACAAAAACAACTGAAAAATAATAGTGAAACTTTAATTTTTATTTTTAGGGTGATGCGACTACAGTAAAACTAGATCTCACATGTAACCAAGAAATAGAAATATATACTCGGGTATGAGTTAGTAATTTCACTTGCATCAATCTCGCTAAAAGTACATTCTTATTTACTCCATCCTTAATTTACAGGACGGCAAAAAAATCAATGTTACTAACGCTGAAGAATTACTGACGAAGCTGGATAGTTATAAAACTGCTATAAAGGATCTTGTAAGTAGCTCTTGTACAACAAGAAAAATATTCCAGGATTTCTTTTTTTAAAGTCCAATAAGATTTTTATTAAGGATTAATAGGATCTAATCGGTCCAGGGCCGTGCAGGTTGAAAATCTCAGGCTTTTATCTATTAGAGGACGTCCTTGGACTGAAATGAATTGGGACACAGCCGATTTATTGAAATAAAAGAAGAAGTAAGGTTTTAATTTGGCGCTTATGTGTTTTTAATGAATGACCACTGATTTTACGAGGTTTCAGAAATTATTTGCATTTTTTATCGAAAGAACTTAGCAGTGAAAAGTCACAATTTGTTTAGTGATGTTTACATTATTTTTAGGCGTTGTAAGTAATAGTAAATTTCTGACATCGGCAGCGTAGGCATAATACGAGTACATTTACCTCAACTACAGTCATTGGAAGAGTAGATATCTTTTTTTTAATGAGCCGAAATCGAAGCTACATTACTAATTGAGTCGGAAAATAATGTTTTATCTTATAAGATATAACTTTCACAACAATTATTTACTATTAGGAATTAGTAACAAGAAAATGGTTTTTTGTTTAGTCTACGCCTACACAAGCTTCGTGCTCCTGACATTTTTTTAATTAATTATTTTTATCAAGGTTAATTAAATGTCAATTCGGATATACAAAGTAAATTTTGTTACGAATAAAATAAAAATCTTTTTGAATATCGTATTAAAGTTGTAACTAAAAGTGGTAAAGTAGGTTCAGTACCTACTTGAGTACCTAAAAACGTCATACCGATACTGCGTAGGTAATAAGAAATATTCTATTGTTTTACTAAAATCTGATGACAGGTTAATGCTATTAATTGTAGAATTTCCTTGTGATCCCTACGTACATGTTCGGCTTAGTTAGTTGAACTACTGGGATTCCTTGTCTACCACACAGGACAGGCGCATTCCTGGCAGGGGCTTAACTGACTGCAAGCACAGATTATTTCACTTTATGGAGTACCTACCTAGATAACTTGCCGTTGCCCGATGCAATACGACCCAATCAGGGGTCGCATCACCATTTCTTGTAGCAGTATGTAATATTGTTTTAAAATTTTCATACTCACATTGTATGAAAATGCCAAAACAATATTACAATAATATAAGGGGTTGTGCAAAGGCCCCAGTACTGCAGCCATAGACACAAATGTCTATTCGAAAATACCAACTGACGTGGTCATTACCATACAATTTATGAATTATTTTTCATATGTTGAATCGTAGTAATAGAATTGACAAAGTAACATGGCTACAGATGCTGATAAATAATTTGATAGCAATTTTATGGAATTTAGTGAAAGTAGAAAATAGCCGGTCGTAATTAGTTCTAAAAACACGCAAAATTTTTCTGTTTAACTCAATAATTATTTTGTCAGTGATCTAATTTAAATTTACTAAGTAAAAAGAAAAGATTTTATGAGTAAAGATCTATTGAAATAATGGATGTTAAATATAATACTATTAAATACTGTCACTTTTACTAATACTATTAACATAAAAATTGCAAAAGAAAAAAGGGAAATTGTAATTAAAATGCGCTTGGATTCGACTGGGAGGTCGCGGGTTCGATTCCGTTAAGGGGCTATAATAGGGGTTAGAATTGTATAATTTCTAAATTGCTTTAGGTCAGGTCTAGTCAGAGGCTTGGCCGTAGCCAGTTACCTCCTTTTCAGCAAAGAGGAACCTTCGAGGGATTTAGCTTTCCGGCGCGATGCTGTATAGAAATCGTTAGGGGTGAGTTTTCTTATCCCTTCTTGGTTAGTAAGATAACATCTTAGCTTGCATCATCACTTGCCATCAGGTGAGACCACAGTCAAATACTACCTTGTAGAGTTAAAAAAAACTTTAAATAATCATAAGTAGGTACATTTAAGTAATTGTTTTATTTTACTAATTTGCATCACATACAATTTTCCCATCTTTGTTTGATGTAGGTAGGTAACAATAAAATAACAATTTAATTATATCCTTCATTGCCCGTTACAGGAAAATCAAGTTGAAAAGCTAGAGCATCAAGTGTGCGACATTCGTTTAGACATGGCTAACGTGAAAGCTGCCGGAAGCGCTTGCCGAAGTGGGGGAGGGAAAAACACTTGCTTTGAGCAACCGGTATTACACATAATTCTACTAGTATTATATCATAAATGCGAAAGTAGGTAAGAATGTACGGATGAGACACATTACTAAATATATTGCAAATACTGACTACATAATCGATTTTTGATGCAACCTTACGATAACATAGCTCAGACATCAGTATAAACAGTTGCACATTAATAATAATCATAATGTAAATTAACAAACCCTAGGTAAATTTAATATTGAGTAAGCTAAGGAAATAATACAGCAAAAATGAAATTTTGGTAAGCACACATTAAATGTTTGAATTTACTACCGTAAGACGATTATAAAGTCTGTAATAGAAAATCAGGCAGCGTCTTTTTAAATAACTAAGTACAATCACGATAAAAAACGGGATGGTGCAGCGCAGTTGGTGGGATGAGATTGGGAGGTCGCGGGTTCAATTTTCAAAATTGGCTCAGGTGTGGTCTGATGGGATTCTTCGAATTTGGCTAGATACCACCCTCCCAGCAAAGACGCACCGACAAACGTTTAGTCTTCCGGCGCGATGCGTGTTAAAACCGTTTGTGGTTTCTTACCCATTCCAAGTTTGTAAAATAACTCGTCACTTACCATCAGGTGAGACCGCAGTCAAGTACCTACTATCATTCAAATAATATGCAAAAAATACAACATCTTACGTGTGAGGGTAAAAAGCTTGCAAATCAAAAGGTTCTCTAATGAAAAGCAACCTAAGCACTCCTTATCATTTCAGTTCAATTTGTTTACAAAATTTCACATTTATTTATAGAAATAAAGGTGTCAGTTTTTTTTATATTAATTAAAAAATAAACTGACCTTGTTATTAAAAGCTGACATAAAAAGGCATATTTCGCATTGACAACAATTTCTTACTTACATTTCGATAGAGTTATCTACCTACTTCATGTGAAAATTTCTTATTGACCTATATTGCTACATTCATTCTGGCTTTTACATTCGGGATATCATGTAACTATTAGGTATAGATATTTCACTCTGTTAAACCATGCGAATCGAAAGAAACATTTACTATTTTGACAGAGTGGGGCGCGTCTTCGTGGATGTAAATATGTATAGATCCTGTTGCCACTTGAATAGGTTTGTTAACATTTCTTTTATTTTACAGCCTTATGGTCCACCAGTTCCGCCGATGACGAAAGCCGTTAGTATTTACATTATCACATTTTTTTTTATTTCATACTTTCATTCTAAATCAGACCCATCTTGATACGTCAGTCAGTTTTCCCTTTCGTACAATATAATATAATATGTAGAAACATATATTCCATTAAGGGAGATAACACAGATGACAAATAATGAAAATTCTAACACAATGAGGCCATTATGCGCATGCCCTATCCTTGTAGTTGACCGCCCGCAGGCTTTAATTACATATCAAAGCGATGAAAACCATTTAGTATTCGACTAGGTCCTACAGTTCGTATCATACTAATTATATTGAGCCTTATTAAGTAGTTTAAAAAATTAGTCAAGTGAGAGTCGAGCTCGCGCACTGATGGTTCCGTACCATCAAGATCAATTTTCAATAATGTAACCTAAACACCCCTGCCCAGTAAATTAAAAAACAACAAACGAGCAAAAAATCACGTTTGTTGTATGGAAGACCCCCTTAAATATTTGTTTTATTTTAATTGAACTATTTACTTGTAAAGTGAATATACAGGGTGGTCCAACTAGTGACGTCAATAAATTTTTTTTAGATTCTTCACACCTAGGGTTATCCGAAAATACCCCATGTATGTTCCGCGATTTTTTGTAGTTTTCGAGTTATAATTTTTTTTGTGTATTTTGTATCTTTTCCGCCAGCGAGGTTTCAAAAATTCATATCTTTTTTTGTAGTAGGTATATTTAGCAGTTTTTTTTTTCACATGATTGTCATAAATGTTGTTTTGATAAAAAAAATAATTCAGCTTACTAAAATTACTTAAACTTACTCAAAAAAGGCTTGAAAGTTAGAACTTTAGTTTTCAGTAGGATTTACTCAAACATTCAACTTCAATTTAAAAATAAAAATTGGTCAAGTGCGAGTCGGGCTCGCGCACTAAGGGTTCCGCACTATCAAGACCAATTCTCAATAGTATTAAAGTAAAATAACCAGTAAACAACGCTACCCATCAAATTCCGCGAGTTAAGTAAGTGCAACGCCATCTATCGTCGCCAAAGTTAAACAAAATATTAGACTTGTTGAATATCAAGTCAACACGAATTAAATAAAAACTACTCACTAGATCTCGTTCAAACCAATTATCGGTGGAAGTTTGCATGGTAATGTACATCATATATTTTTTTTAGTTTTATCATACTCTTATTTTAGAAGTTAGAGGGGGGGGGGGACACACATTTTACCACTTTGGAAGTGTCTCTCGCGCAAGCTATTCATTTTAGAAAAAAATGATATTAGAAACCTTAGTATCATTTTTGAAGACCTATCCATAGATACCCCACACATATGGGTTTGATGAAAAAAAATTTTTTGAGTTTCAGTTCTAAGTATGGGGCACCCCCAAAATTTATTACTTTTTTTTAAATTTTGTGTGAAAACCTTAATGCGGTTCACAGAATACATCTACTTACCAAGTTTCAACAGTATAGCTCTTATAGTTTCGGAAAAAAGTGGCTGTGACATACGGACGGACAGACGGACAGACGGACAGACGGACAGACGGACAGACGGACAGACAGACATGACGAATTTATAAGGGTTCCGTTTTTTGCCATTCGGCTACGGAACCCTAAAAATACAAAAAGGAGTTTCCATAGCTTCTAGCTAAGTTTAAAAACTTCGGAAAGTCCCAAGCTACCAAAATCATTAAAAAAAATATGGTACTTAATTGGTTTTTTTTTGTTGTAATCGGCCTTCTAAGGCGGATAGGCTAAACATCGTTAAAACATGATTAAGCATTAAAAAATCTTTTATCTACTTTTTATCATTCTTACGGTCAATTAAACTTAAAAATGTAATTTTAAATTTATTTTAATTGAAATTCCTGTAAAATAAAAATAAAATAATTTTTTTTTTAAATAAAAAAAATATTGTAATAAATAGTAATTTATCAGTAAATTGTGCCTTTTATTTGCTATCCAAAAACAGGTAATTTCATTACTAGCAATTTTGACAAATTAATGTCACATTTTGAATCAGTGGTCAGATTAAAATTATTGTAAATAATTATTGTATTGTAATTACACGAGCTACAGTTATTTTACATTAAAATTAATTTAAAATCACATCTTTAAGTTTAATTGACCGTAAATATGATAAAAAGTAGATAAAAGAATTTTTAATGCTTTAATCATGTTTTAACGATTTTTAGCCTATCCGCCTTAGAAGGCCGATTACAACAAAAAAAAGCCAATTAAGTACCATATTTTTTAAATGATTTTGGTAGCTTAGGACTCTCCGAAGTTTTTAAACTTAGCTAGAAGCTATGGAAACTCCTTTTTCTATTTTTAAATTGAAGTTGAATGTTTGAGTAAATCCTACTGAAAACTAAAGTTCTAACTTTCAAGCCTTTTTTGAGTAACTTTAAGTAATTTTAGTAAGCTGAATTTTTTTTTTATCAAAACAACATTTATGACAATCATGTCACAAAAAAAACTGCTAAATATACCTACTACAAAAAAAGATATGAATTTTTGAAACCTCGCTGGCGGAAAAGATTCAAAATACAAAAAAAAAAATTAGAACTCGAAAACTACAAAAAATCGCGGAACATACATGGGGTATTTTCGGATACCCCCAGGTGTGAGGAATCTAAAAAAAAATTATTGACGTCACTGTTAAACCACCCTGTATAGTAAATATTCTGTGAACATTTGAAGCGTCTACCTTTTACCGTTATTATTAAACCGTTATCTTCAAGCAAAAACAAGCAAAAAAAAAATAACGTTTGTTGTATGAGAGCCTTAAATATTCACTTTATTCTTTTTTAGTATTTGTTGTTATAGCGGCAACAGAAATACATCATCTGTGAAAATTTCAAGTCTTTAGCTATGACGGTTCAAGAGATACAGCCTGGTGACAGACAGACGGACGTACGGACGGACAGACGGACGGAAGGATAGCGAAGTCTCCGTAATAGGATTCGTTTTTTACCCTTCGGGTACGGAACCCTAGAAGGTAAACATGAATCTGCGTAATAAATGAAGTGAACCGACGTCCTCATTAATATTGTACTAAAAATGACTTTGATAGGTAATATGGTTCTTTATATACCTAACCCCTAACGTCCTTCTGAATGTACAGAGATTATCTAGCATGTCATTCTTTTCATACTTTGACAACTATTGTTAGAAACATGACGATGTTAGGAACTATAGGTATGCTAAGGTTTCCACAGCTCATTATGGTTCTTTTGTGTATAAAAATACTCGTAGTATTAAAAGCTTTAATAGAGTGTTGATCTAACTTAAACCCTGATCAATTTTTGCTTTGTTGCTAGGATAAGTTTACCTGCCTACCATAAGATATACTTGCATGAAGTTTTAGATTCTACTCACGGTAAAGATATTTGTTATTAATGTTTTGATATTTGAATATAATTTTGGCATGATTATTTCCAGTGTGGAGTCTGTCCACCTTGTCCAGCGCCATGTAACCCGAATGCCCCGCCGGTAAGGATATTGCCAAAAATTCCAATTATTAAATAAATTCGAATCCTATAGTATTGTTTACTAACTTAATTTGTATATGTAACTCTTGATGTTGATATTTTGATGATCTTGTATGAAAATCTAAAAAGACTTTTTTTTTCTTATTTCTGGTCTTCTTATTTTACGAAATTTCTTTTACATATACTTAAAACTAGTAAGTAGTTAGATAAGTTAGTGATTGAGTGAATACTTCTTTTTAAATATTATGTAGATAAATAAAATTCCTACTTTTTGCAGACCCCTGCAGAAAAAGAAGTACAAAAGCTTACTATACAGCTTCGTCAGACTGAAGAAAATTTTAAGACCAAAGTCACTGAAGTGAGTACACTTTAATACATGTAGCAATACAAAAATGTTGCTTTAAAAAATTGTAGTGTTTTTTATATCCGTGCTTTTTCGCTACAGTGCGCCATGTTACGTGCAGATTTGCTTAAAAAGAAAGAAGAATTGGAGAAAGAACGATGTCAGCATAGAGAGGTCCAGAATAAACTGCGCGAGCTGGAAATGAAGTTTGAAGGGTTGACAACTCAAACTAATATGGCGTTGGGCACAAAGGAACAGGCATTCGAGCAAGAGATCAACGTTAGAGCTCTAAAGCAATGCTACAGGGAAGCC
Organism: Coenonympha arcania; assembly: GCA_036785405.1. Lineage (NCBI taxonomy): Eukaryota > Metazoa > Arthropoda > Insecta > Lepidoptera > Nymphalidae > Coenonympha > Coenonympha arcania. The sequence goes on from CM072082.1 coordinate 14,531,407, forward strand.
AGGGAGGAAATTGATGAGCTGAGATTATTGATGAAGGAACAGAACAATCAATTGCAAGATTATCGCGTGAAGGTCTGTGATAACTGGCAATAAAAGGCTAAACAAATTAAGTTATAGAGGAAACTGTAGTTCGGCAAAAATGAACAGGAAAATGGCAGCGTCTATACACTCGATAGGATTTCAAACACCTAAGTAATTTAGACACTTGTAGGCACAGATTTTTTTATGCATTCTAAAATATTTAAACTTTGCGATAATCAGTATAAAAAGAACATTTTAAATGCAATTCGAATAAGCATAAAAAATTCCGTTCCACTACGTTTTTGCTAAAGTAATAAATAATTATTATAAAAGGTAAACAAACAGTTTTGAAACAATTCTATAATAATATGACTAACGATATTTGAAAAGCATAATATCGTTGAACATGACTTGTTCCCGTTTCTTCCCGGTGATGAATCTGGTAGACAAAAACAGAACTGCTTTATGCAGAATCCTCGCGCTTGAAAATTAAAGTAGTTGAACTAATGATGATAATGATTACATTATAGTTTGTTTTATTTTCAGTACCTTCAAGCTCAACAGTTGGTAGAAGAGCAGCGAAGGCAAATGGATATGATGGACATGGATAACACTAGGATCAGTGAACAGATTAATCTTGAGATACAACGGGTTAAGGTAATTTGAGTTCAATTGTGAAATAGTCTGACGACGCTTGTTCAACAGATATGAAGATGCTACGTTTGTGTGTCAAACGAACCGAATTATATGGATGCGAAGAAAATCAAGCAATTCTTTCAGTGCACTGCACTAACAGAATTGCTTGATATTAAATAGGACGTAGCAAAGCAACGTTGCACCTCTTTGGTCAAAGGTCAGAGCATGCTACAGTAAAGTCATATACATCGATGCGCCAATTTCGCATGTGCACTAAACAGCTCGAGAGGAAAATAGCATAAGCCTCAATTTGTCTCAACTAGATGACCACGACCGCACTGTCAAGAGCGAAACTGCGAAGAAAAAGCAATAATCAGCGCTTGCCAGGCTAATCTTGATAAACATCTAATCTTGACAAACAGCGCATTGCGTTGTAGAGATAGATGTCAATAGCCATACATTTTTTACTTGGATGTGCTTCGATTCTGCCGTTACATCAGTCTAGTCCACTGTTTTGTTCGCTCAATTGATTTTACTCCAATTTATTTTCTTACTTTGGGCTATAAATACGAAAATTGGTTCTTAAAGGGTACTGAGAGTAACTACTAATAAAATATCATTAATGCTTAGCTCAAATTCCAAGAGAAATTACAAGAGTTGGCTCCGATACCAGATCTCCTGAAAGCAACACAGATAAGACTGAAAGACGCGCAACAGTCACAGGCTATAGCTGAGCACAACGCGGAGCAATTAGCGAGAGAACTTAACTGTGCTAGAGAAAAGGTAACCATTAAGATAAGCATTTGATATATATAATCAAATAGTACATTATGCAGTTTGCATTTCTGATACAAAAATCAAAACTTTGATGTTCTGGGCAATCTTTCTCGTAAAGCGATAATAATTTATAGAAAACTATTATTATAGCGTCACACACAATATGCTTTGTCATTATGCGAGTACCTCTTTATCTAATCGGTTATATTAAGCGCGATTATTATATAATACAACTTTATCCAAGTTCAAAACTTATAAAGAAATATGTAGTGGATTACGTTTCAAAATAATATCAATAACAGTGTCTTCCATTTTATCAGAGCTCATTTTATACGGCATTTGTTTCCTAGACAATGGATAGATCTAAAATATTACAACAATAACCTCTGACTTTAGCAAATATAACTTTCTTATGCAGGCATTGTAATAAATACCACTTTGAGCTGCGTTATTCCTTGAAATTCTAGAATTTTAAACCGGATTTCAGGTCCATGCGCTTTTACATAACAGTCTAAAGCCACCTGAAAAAGGCCCCGAAAGAGGCGGCGATGAAAAACAAATCGCACTTCTTCAACAAAGGATTACGCAACTTTCTGAAACTAATATGTCTCTCAAGAGTGAAATAGAACGTCTTAAGTAAGTTTTTAAGTTAAACATTAAATACAATAATATGTTTGCTATGCTGTTTAAAAAACGATCATGATAAACAATTATTTGCCTTGACAGATTTTTATTAAGAGCATTGGAGCCCCTAAACTTACCCATGCTCTATCTCGAATAGAAATTCAATAAAACTGTCTTATCGGTTCATCAGCCTCAGTAATCTTAATATATATAAATCTCGTGTCACAATGTTTGTCCTCAATGGACTCCTAAGCTACTGAACCGATTTAGTTCAAACTTCGTGAATATCTGTCATTTGGTCCAACTTAGAAGATAGAATAGTTTTTATCCCACGTGGACGAAGTCGCGGGCATCAGCTAGTTTAGTTATAAAAACTATAATTTAGCTCAACAAATTCTAATAATTTGGTAAAAGACAAAATTATTAGTAATGAGGAAAAAAACGAACGTCCGATGTCAAATTGGTTACTATAATATTTTATTAATCAATCGACAGAGATCAATTATGAACCTTATGATCAAAAACAGTTCGAAAACGACTTAGCTTACTAAGTATTTGGGTTTTCAGAGTATTTTAGTTAAAACACTGACCAAAAAATAAATTCAATCAACATGAGCTCATTATTTATTGAGCTGAAAAATCTGAAAAATGATGAAACTTTTTTGCACGACTTGCACTAAGCCGTATAATTTTAATTCGGTTGTAAGATACCATTCATAATAGGTAAACCGCTATAAGCCCGACCCTCCTTATGGTCTGCGGGACGCGGGGCGATGTGTTTGCGCGAGTAACTATAGATGAAAATCAATAACTATTGTTAGCGTGGTAGTTAGGTAGCTGAGAACCTCCTTTTTTGAGGTAAAAAAAAATTTAAACTAAATAATTTCCATCATTATCAGAGCTAATGTAATACGAATGGAGGAGAGCGTACTTGCGAATGAAAAACGTCTGCAAGAGAAGATGCACGAATGTGCACAGCTGGGCGGCGAACTGGACAGGACCCGGGACGAAGCTGCTCGGGCGCTGCAGCGGTCCAACGAACGTACCGAAACTTTACGCAAGTGAGTAATGTAACACAATACATTATATCTAACGGTACAGAAGGTTCACTTCACAAGATGATTTTAAGAAACAGCGACTCTAGCAGTGACACAAAAAGCGCAATTCAGTTCACAATAGCGCCTGGCTCCGCCTTCGCTATGCATCTAAAGTTGTAGTCTCTTTCTATCACGTAACTTTATCTCTTTCGACGTACTAAAGTTGCCTCGTAATCGGGCGTACGCAGCGTCTGAAATAGATCGTACCAGAACTAGCTGTAGTTTCTTCGATAACGAAATGATAAGTGAACCTGGCCTGGTAAAGTATAAAATTAAATCTTGAAAATCTGATCACCAGAGGACGTAAAAAGCGTATCTGTCTACTTGTATATATTTTGTAGTTGTAAAAAATAATTAAAAATCAAACGAACTTACCAAGTGAAGTTCGATGATAATTATGCGAGCAGCTTCTTTCGATGCGATTTTGCTTTACTTATTGTATATGCGTCCCACGCATCAGCCTATCACACGGAATTTTAAAGTATATTTTTTTTTTTTTTTTTGCTGGCAACACTATCTCCCCACTGTTTACCTACTCCCACTATCCCTACTCCGATACCGACCCGACCCGAGCTGCGGGCGCACGAAGATTAACTCGTCATTTTGTTGATAGTTTATTCAAATTTTATATTTGTTTTGTGTATACATACATATATGTATAAATTTTAGGGTAGGGCATAATATTTAAATGTAAATTATATACAAGAAGTTTGTAAATCTATTTCTATTTATTTATTTTTATTTGAAAATGTTAGTCAAGTCAAGTCAATACATATTTACTTGACACAGGCCCAACTCACAAGGCACTTGTAAATTATATAATGGTAGTTTAATAGGGAGGGTGTGTATAAATCGCATCGAAAGAAGCTGCTCGCATAATTATCATCGAACTTCACTTGGTAAGTTCGTTTGATTTTTAATTATGCTGCGCAGCTTCTTTCTTAGCGATTTTGGTTTACTTATTGTATGATGTTTAGAGGTAACAAATATAAAATTTGTGACATTTGTTTTTTACATAAAACAAGCTTTTTTCTAAATCAATGATTTTTGTTAAATTAATGAGAGAATATTATTAGGTAATTTACACATAAGCTATTTAAATAGTTATTTAACATGTCATCTTATTATTTTGTACATTCTAGAATTGATTGCGTAAAGTCTATATAGAATTTAGCAATACTAGATGTAGTTTGGCTTCAACCTGTATTGTTAAATCACATCATTTTATTGACGTAATAATATTAAAATAACGAAAGGGGCTTTGAGACATAGACTTACAATATTGACGCCATAACAAGAAGAAAGTCGTAGAGAGACCACAGACTATAAGGAATATGAACAAATACTGTAACAGACACAATAATACATTTTGACAACAATATTATTGGCTTTAATTGTTGCATGGCGTTTACTATCAGCTTTGAATATACTTTTATCAAATACCGCTTCATTGTAAAGTTTTCTTTATCCAATGGCGCAATAGTTAGGATGACAACTTTGTAACAGTTCCTCATTTAATCAAATGTAATAAATGAATAATCGTTGTTAGTTTCATGAATGGAATTGTTATATCTTTAAGATATGTAACTAGACATACATGTTTGAAGGATGGCAATTTCAAAAAGTGTTATCAGTATTTATCACCATATACATATGTATATCATAACTATCGTATGGATCTTTTACAAGAGCCTGTGTGCTAGGTCGATGTAAAACAAAGATATCTTGAATTTAAACTTGAGTTTAGTTGAAACATGACTATTATATTTTGAACTTCAACGCCGTAAACGGTAATTTTAAGTGAATTTTAGTGACCTGCAGTTCAAGAACTATAAAGACTATCATTCCCAAATCCAAACGTCATGCGCTTCGGGTCCCCAATCCTAACTCGCTGAAAAGCAGAAACACGATAAGTAATTGAAATGAAATTATTGATATTGTTTAATTGTTTTATCTGCGAAAGGTTTGCACTTTATGAGCAGTTGCAGAATAATAGTCTCCTCCGAAAGAGTTTCCGGGTTGAGGTTCTCTTGTGGCCATTGTTTGGAAAAGTAACCTGGAACAATATCAATATCCCCAGCTCATAAAGTATTTCGGTTGAGCTGGCCTCGATATAAAAACTCATCTATTAAAAACTTCTTAATTCAAAAAACATCTAACATTATTATGAAAATAATAGCAATACTGAAGATTTGTGGGAATTAATTCTATCAAATAAATACTTGTGTAAGAAAGTTTAAGATCAGTGTGACATTTGTACCAAATAAGTACCTAATCATAATTATTTTGTTTTCAAAATTTTACTAGATTTTAATACAAATAGAAAGAAAGCGGAATAATTATCAACAGTTCTGTCTGATATAGGCATTTTTAAAAGCAAGTAACCTTTCAAGAAAGCCGATTGTCTTGTGGTTACGAAAAATCCTAAAAAGAAATGTAAACAAATTAATTTCAAGATCAAAATATATAAAATATATATATGCAGGTAAATTTTTAAAAATGCAAACCACGGCTGTGAGGACAAATATGGTACAACATTAAGCTGTTTGCTTTCAATACTTTTAAATCAAAAATCAATATAAATAGCGGAAACGCATAAAGGTTTAAATTTTTTCCAGGATACCGTCAAGGTATCAACGTTCCATACATCAAGATCAATCATTCATATGTATTAAAGTTAGATTAAAATTTTCAAAAGCATGTTCCGCGAATTCCTGCTCTTTATAAAATTATTGTAAAATTTAAAGGAATGTTATGTTTCGAGTTTTATACCATTGCCGGATTTCTCTGGTTATTTTATTAAAATGAGGGTACTTCATGCTTCATATTCGATTAATATAACAAATTGTATTGTGAAAATCCTTATGAAATGTTTATCCAATAAGGATGTTTTACAAATATATATTTAAGGCTAGAAAAGTATAGCCTTTCATTCTAAATCGAAAGACGCAAGATTAATTTTGTTACCAATGAGCGGATGCCTCAGTATTATTCTAAAAGGTGCGGCAACCAGATATATTTTCGTTAGAAATAAAAAATGTGTAATCAATTAATCAAATGTGCCGTGCCGTGCCCCCGCCAAGTCAAATTGATTAAATCATAAAGGTTACACTGTTAACATTATGAAACGACTAATAAATCAGAATTATTTATCAAATTACTGAAAAAACAACAACATATCAACATATCGTTCTAAGTTTGGGTTCTTATATTTTTTGTAACGTACAAATACTTTTGTTTGTAACAACGAATATTGAACAGCAGATTACGCAGATTATTAGTTCGATCTATCTAGTGCAATAGCGTAGTTTACGTTTTCGTTAATTTAAGTATGTAACTAAATAACTTTCTAATTTTTAGTAACTTAATTGTATTGTTATAAATATATTCATCAAAGGATTGTTCAAAACATAATATAAATAGTATGAATATCATATCTTAATTATATTAGTATTCTATAGCAAATTTACGTAATTTAGTATTTATACGTAAGGTGCTGTCCATAAAAGCAAATGAGGCAAGTAAATTCGTAAAATGTTTTTAGTGTAATGGCAATGTTGGGTGACAATTTGATATTAAAACGTAGTATATCCGTTGCGATTCAATGGCAATCACTAGACGCTGAGAATAGACGCTATGTCAGAACATATGTTTGGTGTTATTAATTAGATGCTTTACTTAAAGTAAGCCTCCATTTTAAAAGTATTAGGTTCAATAAAATTATACAAATTTTTTAAGTTTATGATAGATCTTCTGATGCCATTAGGCTAAAGGTTCTATAAAATATATACTAGATAAAAGTTTAGAGATCATGACGCGTAAACGAATCGCTTTATTTTCAAGTACTTAGTACTTAGTTTATTCTGGAAATCTAACACTTGTTGTGCTGATTTTGGACAAAAATTAGGACTGTGTATTTAAACAGGCGTATTGTCTCAAGGAATATTCCCTTGATCTGAGATAATATAGAGGAACCATTCGTAATAGAAGACCAAAACTTTTGAGAAAGAAACGTAATCGTCATGTGTACGATACCTCGTTTCGCGGTCTGGGTGGCGCTGGCGTGTAGTTCTTCAGTGCCACGCGGCAGCGATGGTGGCGGCGAGTGGTCGCGCGACGTCGGCGCGGCGCGACGCAGCTCGACTGCTGCAGGTAGCGGTGCGAAACAGACTGGCCCTTGTTTGACCGTCATCTTCTGATGCAGTTGTTTGAAGATTAATCAATCTTAATAACCGTTAAATTTTGTAAAACCTTTTTTTTTATAATGGTTTTGACAGATTCTTATAGCTTCGCCTGATATTTGAACAGGGCTTTCATTATCTAACATATTTCATGATACCAAGTTCTTATCGGTATTCATCGGTTGCTAGAAAAAGTGTCTTTAAAGATTATTGATCTACGACGGCTTTAGCTGCGAAGTTCTTGTGCAATCTGCTTCTGGGCCGAACAGTCTCATAATTTCGGTGTCAAATTGATTAGCAATCCGCGGTGACTTGGTAGCAGGTTACGGATGATCTGTGTCGAACGTGGCTTCGTTATCTTGAAATCTTCGAAGTATACTTAAACACTGTTCAAAATCGTTTCGACATTATGATTTCTAATGCTGCTGCTAACGCAGCTAAGGAGTTACCGAGTTGTTTCTGGCCATTGAAGTGGTTTCGCGGGTTTTGTCATGCAGAATTGTGAAGGTAAGAGCCCAAATTTTGGCAATTTCGCATCAAATTTAGTGATGGATACAACCCAGGATAATTAGTTGTTCGCATCGAGATTACAGTGATGGATACAACCCAGGTTATTAGTTGTTCGCATCGAGATTTTAGGGATGGATACAACCCAGGTTATTAGTTGTTCGCATCCAGATGCCAGCCGATGATAGTGTTCCGCAGGTTTTGTCATACAGAATTGTGAAGGTAAGAGCCCAGAGTTTGGCAATTACGCATCAACTTTAGTGATGGATACAACCCAGGATAATTAGTTGTTCGCATCGAGATTATAGTGATGGATACAACCCAGGTTATTAGTTGTTCGCATCGAGATTTTTGGGATGGATACAACCCAGGTTATTAGTTGTTCGCATCCAGATGCCAGCCGATGATAGTGTTCCGTCGCATGCCAACCGTCGAGATGTCTTTAGTAAAATAAATCCCATCAAAACATAAAATATGTGAAAGGAGAGCCAAGTACATACCATAGAATATTATGATAATATGTATATGCCTTGGTTGTTGACTTCAACTACAAAAGAAGTGATATCTTAATGGGTGCCAAGTTCAATGGTCAATCCTGAAATTTATTTATAACAACATAAAATACCATGTCTTCTTATAAATTAGGCTAATATATTGAAGCCTCAGGTCTGACTTGGCTAGTTCTCATATACGAATTATTAAGTTCGATGGCTAGTTTCTACCAGCAGGCCAAATTTTCGGATTATTAAAATAAAAACCGACAAGTAACAGGTTTAAAACTTGTGAAGGCTATATATATATAATTCGTATATGAAAACTAGCCAAGTCAGACCTGAGGCTTCAATATATTAGCCTAATTTATAAGAAGACATGGTATTTTATGTTGTTATAAATAAATTTCAGGATTGACCATTGAACTTGGCACCCATTAAGATATCACTTCTTTTGTAGTTGAAGTCAACAACCAAGGCATATACATATTATCATAATATTCTATGGTATGTACTTGGCTCTCCTTTCACATATTTTATGTTTTGATGGGATATCATTACTTTTTGTACATAAATTATTAGTAGGTACTTAATATTTCAGGATGCGCTTGTTTGTAACGCCGATTAGCATCACGTCGTTGTTCCGCACGGGATTTCTCAGACGTTTTAGGTCGACCTGGTTTACGCTTTTGTGGACGGCCCCTTTGTGACGAAAGTTCATTTTCCTTCAAGGACTCGTTTTCTTGAATTGTATCGGGAGAAATAGACACATTATTGATGTCATGTTTCACTGGAATACACACGTCATAATGGCCCGAAGAGAGATTTCCTGTAAAGAGCAAGCGTTTTGTAGGATAACCCTCTTCGCCGAACAAACCTAGCAGAACACCATCCTGATTATACACTTCGATCATAATATTATACAAATTTACGGCAGCCTTTAATTTGGAAGCAGCTCCATAAGTTGTCGAACAAAGCATGCTTGATCTATACTCCTCTACAGAGCAGTAAGGATCCCCGTTTGGAGCGCTAGTGTACAGACTTAAATCATCCCAGTTACGACAAACATACTCTACTATAGTCTCACGCAACCTGTTTGTTTGTTGTATATAACTATACTCAAACAAAAAATAGGCAATCGAATGGAATAGGCAGCTACCATCGGGAGGCATTGGAATAATTCGGTGTAAGGTAAGTGTGTCACCCACTCGTAATTCTATACATATACGACTCATTGTATAATATACGTAATAAAAAGATAATTATTTAAGAAAATTACGTAACAAATTACCAGTATTTTTTTTTGTTTTTTTTTTGTAATTTTTACCAATATTACCAATAGTAATAATATAACCACAAATATATAGGTATTATTTAAGAAAACCTAATATAACCTACTTATAATAGCATTATAATTAAACTAAAATTCTTCTCAATTTTTATTTCAACTATTGCCTATACCATACGTACTTACTAAAAGAATTATAGCTAGTAATAATATAACCACAAATACATAAGAATTATTTAAGAAAATCTATTGATTGAATGAAAGAAAAACCTATGAATTTCGTGGCATAAATCGCAACCTTATAGGTCAGATATCGAGAGACAACCGGACAGTAAGACGCCGCGCGCGCTTATGAGCGCGGCTGCCGAGTGCCGCCTGCCTCTCGCTCGAACAACCCGCACCGCGCACCGCGCGCCGCGCGCCGTGTAGGTACCGAAATCTTCCCCGCTTTAGGGATAGAATCAATTTATTGAAAAAGTATAAAATGATAAAAATTTACCAGTTTCTGATTTATTCCTTTAAATTCACGTAATTACTCACCTGTATGCCAAATTGAACTTTCTAGGTCATCTGGAACAGGCAGGCACTAAGTATAAGTTAAGAAATAGAAATAGAAATATCATTTATTTGCACAAAACACGTATAGGGTTATTACAATATTCGGTACATAATGTCTCAGTGCTTCGCCAATTTACAGGCATGCAAATATTAAAATAGTTTTAACAATATAAGTCAATATGATTAGTAGTAATTAATCCATAGTTATCAGATACATCCACCAAAAATTCAAAGTTACATAGTATAAAATGTCTAATATATTATGTCTTGCAATTTTAATAATTATTGATTTCATTCTAGTATTTATTGTCTAAATTAATTAAATTATGGTATTTATAATCATATGTCTATAACAGTCATAAATCATATGTAGAAAAAAAAAAAAAACAATACTCACATAAAAGGAAAAGAAACCAAATTCTGAATAATAATAAGTTCCTTTAAGTTTAATACAAGTACCTACATTGATATATTTAGATAAGCTTGCTTTATTTACACTTCTTATTTTGCATAAATTCCTCCACTGAGTAGAATACTTTATCTGTAAGCCATTCTTTAAGTTTATTTTTGAATTATAAGTGTTCCTAACAGAATCAATTAAGTGAAAAAGTATTATAAAATGATAAAAATTTACCAGTTTCTGATTTATTCCTTTGTATTCACGCAATTACCTATCTGCATACCAAATTTGAACTTTCTAGGTCATCTGGAACTAGGTTATAGTTTTGATCTATAGGTCAGTGATAAAAATGACGATTTTTGGACGTTAATATCTAAATAACTGCTTGAGATGTGTTTATGAAATTTGGAGCATATATGTATCTTGCAAGTCTCAATATATGAGCCAAATTTGACACGTTAATGTCAAATAGTTTTTGAGATATGAGGGTGTCAAAAGTGGCTCCAAATGGTTCGTGTAAAATTACACACGGTGCGCTTGCCAGTACTGTATACTTTGTCCTTGGCTTGACACGCTGACCGCGTGTCTTGATTTTTACTTACGATTTTTTAATTTCCTTAACTTTCTCCTGATCCTTTCCGTTTTTTCCTCTTCTTCCCCATGTTCGTAGCGATGATAAAGATTCGAGCGGGTTTCTGTGATGTGCGTAGGCTTTAGCACGGAAACACGCAATGACGAGTTAATCTTCGTGCGCCCGCAGCTCGGGTCGGGTCGGTATCGGAGTAGGGATAGTGGGAGTAGGTAAACAGTGGGGAGATAGTGTTGCCAGCAAAAAAAAAAAAATACTTTAAAATTCCGTGTGATAGGCTGATGCGTGGGACGCATATACAATAAGTAAACCAAAATCGCTAAGAAAGAAGCTGCGCAGCATAATAGGTCCGTTTTGGCGTTTGACATCAGAAAAAATTCGACAAAATTTTATCACGGTGCGCATCATAGACTTTGATCATATACATCATAGACCCACTAGACCTTCTTCAAAATTATCTCACAATTGTCGGTAACAAAGGAAATGTTCTTAAATTAACTACGTTGATTAATTGATGGTATTGTGGCGGATCATGTTTAGTTAATAGAGACTTCGGCCAAATTATCAAGCTGTCGAATCTAATGAAATGGGTTCCTTATTGAGCAGGTATAGCTGTGGTGGTTTGTAAACCAGTGACATCATAACGTTGACGCCTTTTTAAGTCAAAATTTGCTTTTGTCTAGCAAATATTACCTAAAAATAAAATGGAAAAACTCTTTGGTAATGTTTCGTTCAATCACTAGCAGTGCTTCGTATTATATACAACTTGATGTGCGAAGAAACGACAAAATTATAGACAATCGCCCGACTTCGAATTGGTGTACCTACATTAAAAATTTTTTCACTCCTTGTAGTCGTATTTAAAGTTAGTTTTTGGAAAGAATTTTCCATTTTATTTTTTACATTTTAGTGGAAAACAACTAATGCGCAAGGCATTGAAAAAAATACCAAAATCGCTTGAAGTGTGCTTCTAAAATCTGAAGAGTTCCAACGATTTCTCCAGGATCCCATCATTAGATCCTGACTTGATGACTATGGGACCATTCGGGATGTACAAACAAAAAAATCATTTTCTAAATTGGTCCACGCGTCTTCGAATAATCGGGGAACATAAATTAAAAAAAAAAAATTGGTTGTCTGTAAAGTCGGTTTACTGACGATAGTTGAACGTGACAACGTCTTCTTTGTCGCTCGTTCCGCGCTCGCGAGGTAACGCCGCATGAGCGAGGTAACGCCGGTAACGCCGGATGAGTCATGTTTTTTCGTGCGTGCAACCGGCTCTATCGAATTATAAGACGTTGTCACATCAAAAAATTCGACGAATTGAGAACCTCGTCCTTTTTTTGAAGTCAGTTAAAAATAAGGGAAAAATGCAGTGTTTGGTAAGATGTCTGAAAGTGATTATCTATGGCGAAAGAAAGAACTTACATAATTTCGTTTTTCGTTTGAGGGTTACGACATCAGGTGTTGCCGAGATTAAGTTCATCAAACTAGCTCTATCCCGCGTGTGGGACTATCTAGGACCATTCGGAAACCATCAATTCTTTGGGCCTACAGCGCTTTTGTTTGCTTCTCGCTACCACTCGGAAAGCTGATGGCCTGATGTTTATCTAACAGCGCGCCTAATTATATTTTCTCTGTTGAATTTGGTACAGACTAAAAATTTCTTAGCCTGGGTCCAAAGGCCTGTGTTCGAAACCGTATGAGGCCAAAATATGCTTCTGATTATTAATGAATGTAACAATTGCTAATACACAAAATAATATTATGTCAATTATCTTTTTAGGTGTATGCAAACTACTATAGCTGAATTAGAAAGGCAACTGGCAGCGTCAAGGGCACAAGTCAAGACTGCAGAAAAGGAAAGAGAGGAAGTAAGTAATTGTCTAAAAACAAGTATTTGTAATTGTAACAAACATAAATTTAATTTACTAGCTTTTGCCCGTGGATCCGCCCGCCAGTATCTTTTCACAAACTAGGTAGGTACGCGGAATTCACAGATTTGTGTGTAATTTTATATTCTAACACATTTTTCTGGTAAAAATAAACTGTATTAAACTATTCTTATTAATTATTATCAAATACATTGATACAGTAGTTTCGGCGTGAAGGAGTAACCAACATACAAATTTCACAGTGAAAAACAACCAAACTTTCACCTTTATAATATTAGAGTGATAAGTGAATTTTCATTTGATTTTATAGCTTCTGAAAATGCAGCCTAACATTTTAATTTCAAATAATGATCTAAAGCACAGTAGCTATCACCATATATATATGAGAAATATCATATTGACGTTTAAAAGAGCATGTACGTTAGGCCTATGTGGAATGAATATATTTTGGGTTTGAGCGCTTAACAGAAGTGTGATTTGATAGAAATTTGAGTGCTGTAGGCGCCGAAAGTAAATATCCTAAATATCACTGGACATGGCATGCCTTTGAGCTCACCAAATCCCTCTTACTAAACCCATCTAACACTGAGAGAAGACGACTGCCAGTGGCCAGAGAGTGCAGTGGGAAATAAAACGGAGTTTAGACGATAGGTACCTCATTATTCCCTTACACTACGTTCACAATTGTTTCAGGTACAAAGGCGAATGCAGTGCCAGATAAACAGGTTAAGTGAAAACTTCGAACAAGCACAGCTGCGTATACTTGGCCTGAACACCCAAGTGCACGCTTTGAGACACGCAGTTTCCAGCACTGGCGACGGAGAAGGTGACGCCGACGCACAAGAGTGTTCTTGCAAGACTTTCTTTGAGAATCCTTAGTTGAATTTAATTTTGTTCACTTGACAACACGCCAAAAACCTTTTTAGAACTTTTATCTGTGTACAATGATTTGTAAGATTTTACATTAAACTTTATTAACTTCTACAGTCTACAGCCTTTTGGTATTGAATATACTTGTAAAATCTTTTAGATTGCTAAAAATAATTCAAGTTTGTGGAATAAAATACTTTTACAACAAAAAAATGAGGCATCAAGAATATTGTGAAAAATAAAAAGGAAAATTAATATCCGCTAGTAAAATTTTCTTCTACTTACATCTCGTCAGTGTTAAATAATAGTTTTCTAAAATATCTAAATGTTAAATATTTACGTATAAATAAAAATTTGTATTCTGATATTCTCTCTGTTTTCTTGATATTTCCTCTTTGTTTAGTCTAATTACAATTATTGTTATACAGAACCTCAAAATAAAAATAAAAAAAGAACAAAGATTTATTAACAAAAATTATTTAATGAAATAAAATATAAGAAGAAAAAAACACAACGAATCATATGAAATGGTTAATCCAAAAAGTACATAGGTAATTGCATTCCGTTCCGATAAAGGTCTATTTATCTTTGGTTTCGCTATTAACAATGTATACGTTTCCTTCCGTCGCAAAGCACGATCTAAGCGACTCCTGCGCAATGTGCGTTTCTCTGTGCGGCGGTCGTGCTATATTATAAAACCTTTCCACGGCGTCCGATAATGTTTGTATAGCTTCTTTCGGAAGTTCACTTTCCATTTGTTTTGCACCTTCCTGGAAGTAAACAAATAATATAAATAGAAACGCGTCGAGCTTATAACGCACTATGACGACGACGACGGGCTACGAAAGGCTAGGGTAAAATTCAAAAATTCAAAATATATTTCTTTCACATAGGCCTAACTTACAAGGCACTTGTAAAACGTCAACAATAATTGTTACATAATATTATGTAGGGTGATAACTACAAGTCGACTTAAAACTAAGTTTACGAGGGTTCCAACGCGCCCTGCACTGAGAAGAAGCCCACAACAAACTCAGCCGGGTTTTGTTTTCGGTTATCACCACTTCACAAAAGCTCTTAAAAACTAGTTGAGCTAGTAAATTATAATACAGCAGTTCATTCACGCCCAAGGATTTGATTCATGTAAATAATCCTTAATACTATAGGGTAATGGCACCAGTGGTCAGCCTCATAACGACTTTTTGAAGTTTGGAAAGCTGGCATTTTTACAGGATTCGTCGGATAATGAAACGTAATACATGATTGGATTAATTGTTTATTATAGTTTTTAAACAACATATGTCAAAAACAATCTTTCTCTTTATAAAATATATATTTAAATTCAAACAAAAAATGACACTTTTTCCCAGTGGTCAGCCTCTAAAATCCAATAATCAGCCTCGATGAACCCAGTATTCAGCCCTTATAACTATAAATAAACATGAGATCAAAATGAGCATTATTCATATCAAAATCAACGATATTATTTAGGTCTATCTTATTTCTTATACCTAGAATTATCAAAACAAAAAAAATCTCACCTGACCGAAATATTATTGCAAGCAAACAACGAAAGGATTAGGTCTTCCGTCAGCCTTTACTATTGCTTGGACCGTATTCAATAAATTGTCAGCTTTTAAGGGAAACCCACATTTTGTTAATTTTTGACACCAATCCACCAGTGCAGCTTCTTCTGCTTTATTTAAAATGGAATCCGGACCCATTTTTCTTGGGCCTTCTGGGACACGTAGGTGAAGCCGATCTTGTAGTGTGCCTCGAGGAACTCCAAACGTTCTACTAGCCTCTCTTATCGGCATTCCGTGTCGTATGGCTTCCATGGCGGAAGAGTTTCTCTGGAGGATACGTTTGTCTTGGTGGCATTTTGGGCTGAAAAATATACAGATTTATTTATCAAAAATTATTTATATAGGTACTTTCTCAAGTACTGAAATACAAACTACCTAAATACATTTTATAACCAATTCAGTTAAAACTAAAATGTAGTTTACCGACATCCATAAAAATACTACCTAAATGGGTGAAATCGAAGACACTGTTAACTGTACATTAGCAAACGAAGATAAACCTTGTCGCAACGTATTAAAGTCTATGGGTGGTCAGTTAACAGTATCTTCGTTTGTACCCAGCTACATCGGGGCTGAATACTGGATCGGCAACACCTAGTGGCCAGCCGCGTTTAAATAAAATGTTTAATGCGGCTGACCACTGGGTTTTTTGAGGAATATGGAAGAACATGCCTTACTAAAATTAAAAATTTAAATTTAACGGTTCTAATGACCGCTTTTTCTCGCAATTTTAAAAATAATTCAAGAACCCAGTGAACAGCCCCGGGGGCCGACCACTGGATCTTTTATAAAAAAGTAGTACCCTATGGTCAGCCCCCACAATATTTACGTAAAGCAGCGATATTTTTATTCAAAATTAATATAATTCAATACATGAAGTAATACCAAAGCCAAATTTCATAAAAGACTCTCACATTTAATAGTAAAACATGTTTTTTCTTACCTTTTAAGAGAACACCACGCGAAGTAAAAAAAATGGCGGACATGACACAACTGCTCTTTTCAACCGCCGTCACCTGAATGAACGAGTTTATTTCTTCCCCCTTATCCCCTGCCGCACCTATCGTGTGACATATTGACCACTGAGGAATCAAAGTTTCTATTTAAGCACACGTGATTCGTTTATTCTTATTGTAGCGATATTTATGACCAATAAACGACGCAAAAGGCTGACCACTGGTTCCTGGCTGGCCACTGGTGCCTTTACCCTAGTAAGCTTTATTAACGAGCTTTCGTTTTACATGTAAATAATTTAAACATAATCCAGACAAGTCAACTATTATAAATACTATATCATCAATAGCACATGAATCACGTGCTACTAATTTTACACAGGCGCTTCACTGAATACGTAATAGACAAAACGTGTTGGCAAGACATGACGGTGAAGCCAAATCAAATTTTTGTTTGAGAATTGAGCTTAATTCCAGCAAAATTAGTCGGTCTTGTGTATTATGCTTCGCAGCTTCTTTCTAGCGATTTAGGTTTACTTATTGTATATGCGTCTCACGCATCAGCCTATCACACGGAATTTTTAAATTAATATATTATATATATTTTTTTTTGTGTGTTGCTGGCAACACTATCTCCCCACCGTTCACTCTCACTATCCCTACTCCGATCGCCGACCCGAACCGCGGGCGCCCGAACCAAAGACTATAAATACTGGCCCGAACGTTAACTCGTCATTACGTGTTTCCGTGCTGAAGCCTACGCACATCACAGAAACCCACTCAAATCTTAATCATCGCTACGAACATGGAGAAGAAAAGGAAAAACGGAAAGGAGCAGGAGAAAGTTAAGGAAATTGAATAAAATCGTAAGTAAAAATTTATTTTACTAAAGACATCTCGACGGCTGTCATTTGGATGCGAACAACTAATAACCTGGGTTGTATCCATCCCTAAATTTGATGCGTAGTTGCCAAATTCTGGGCTCTTACCTTCACAATTCTAAATGACAATACCTGCGTAAAAATCGCGATGCGAACAACTAATAACCTGGGTTGTATCCATCACTATAATCTCGATGCGAACAACTAATAACCTGGGTTGTATCCATCACTATAATCTCGATGCGAACAACTAATAACCTGGGTTGTATCCATCACTAAATTTGATGCGTTATTGCCAAATTCTGGGCTCTTACCTTCACAATTCTGTATGACAATACCTGCGTAACACTATCATCGGCTGGCATGGGTTGTATCCATCACTATAATCTCGATGCGAACAACTAATTAACCTGGGTTGTATCCATCACTAAAGTTGATGCGTAATTGCCAAAAATCTGGGCTTCTTACCTTCACAATTCTGTATCGCAAAACCCAGGGCCAGAAACAACTCGGTAACTCCTTAGCTGCGTTAGCACCAGCATTAGAAATCATAATGTCGAAACGTTTTTAACAGTGTCTAAGTATACTTCGAAGATCTCAAGATCATCCATAACCTGTTACCGAGTCACCGCGGATTGCCGATCAATTTGACACCGATATTGTGAGACTATTCGGCCCAGAACTAGATTGCACAAGAACTTCGCAGCTACGTAAAAAATGGCTACATATAATTAAGTAAGGGTGCACAACACGTGCAATTTTTTTGCTACATGCACCACGCTATAACCTAAATAACAAGGGCCGTAGATCAATAATTATTGTCTTTAAAGACATTTTTTCTAGCACGTATACCGATGTATACCGATAAGAACTTGGTGTCATGAAATAAGTCAGAAAATGGAAGCCCTGTACAAAGATCAGGAGAAGCTATAAGAATCTGTCAAAACCTACAACAAAAAGGGTTTTTCAAAATTTAACGGTTATTAAGATTGATTAATCTTCAAACAACTGCATCAGAAGATGATGGTCAAACAAGGGACAACGGCCAGCCAGTCTGTTTCGCACCGCTACCTGCAACAGTCGAGCTGCTTCGCACCGCGTCGACGGCGCGCGACCGCTCGCCACCACCGTCGCCGCCGCGTGGCACTGAAGAACCACACGCCCGTGCCACCCAGACCGCGAAACGAGGTATCGTACACATGACGATTACGTTTCTTTCTCAAAAGTTTTGGTCTTCTATTACGAATGGTTCCACTATATTATCTCAGATCAAGGGAATATTCCTTGAGACAACACGTCTGTTTAAATGCACAGTCCTAATTTTTGTCCAAAATCGCCACAAGAAGTGTTCGGTTTCCAGAATAAACTAAGTACTAAGTACTTGAAAATAAAGCGATTCGTTTCAAGCGAGCATTACTTCTCTTAATTTCCATCTAGTATATATTTTATACAACCTAGGCCTAATGGCATCAGAAGATTTAAATTTATTGAACCTAATAATTTAAAATGGAGGCTTACTTTAAGTAAAGCGTCTTCAATTAAATAATTAATTAAGTAATTGTAAGCAGCTTTAAGTAAATTAATTACACCAAATATATGTTCTGACTTGGCGTCTATTCTCAGCGTCTAGTGATCGCCATTGAATCGCAACGGATTTACTACGTTTTAATATCAAATTGTCATCCAACATTGCCATTACTCTAAATATTTACGAATATTTACAAATTTACTTGCCTCATTTGCATTTATGGACAGCACCTTACTTATAAATACTAAATTACGTAATTTTGTAATAGAATACCAACATAAGTAAGATATGATATTCATACTTCTATATTATGTTTTGGACAATCCTTTGAAGAATATATTTATTGCAATCCATATCTGTGATTGCAATAAAATTAAGTTACTAAAAATTAAAAAGCTATTTAGAAACATACTTAAATTAACAAAAATGTAAACTACGCTATTGCATTAGATAAATCGAACTAATAATTTCTGCTTACTCTGCTGTTCAATATTCGTTGTTATAAACAAAAGTATTTATACGTCACAAAAAATACCTTTGTTTACATAAAAATTAATCTTGCGTCTTGCGAGTTAGAATGAAAGACTACTTTTCTAGCCTTGAATACATATTTGTAAAACATCCTTATTGGATAAACATTCCATAAGGATTTTCACTATACAATTTCTTATATTAATCGAATGAAGCATGAAGTACCCTCATTTTATTAAAATAAATAGAGACTTAAAACAACGTTCCTTTAAATCTTACAATAATTGATAGTCAGGAAATATAAAAGCTATTATTTTACCAAGAATGTCGTTTCTTGGTAAAGTATTAGCGAAGTAAAAAATTTTAATGTAACTTTAATACATATGAATGATTGGTCTTGATGTATGGAACGTTGATACCTTAAAGGTATCCTGGAAAAAGTTTAAACCTTTATGCGTTTCCGCTATTTATATTGATTTTAAAAAATGATTTGAAAAAAGTATTTAAAGCAAATAGCTTAATGTTATATAGCCATATTAGTCCTCACAGCCGTGGTTTGCATTGTTTAAAAAATCTACCTGCTCATATATATTTGATATATTTTGATCTTCAAAGTAATTTGTTTACATTTCTTTTTAGGATTCCTCGTAACCACAAGACACTCGGCTTTCTTGAAAGGTTACTTGCTTTTAAAAATGCCTATATCAGACAGAACTGTTGATAAATATTCCGCTGTCTTGCTATTTGTATTAAGATCTAGTTACAATTTTGAAAACAAAGTAATTATGAGTAGGTACTTAATTGATACAAATGTCACTGTGATCTTAAACTTTCTTACACAAGTATTTATTTGATTAAGGTATAAAATGTGTGAGAATTGATTCGCACAAATCTGCAGTATTGCTATTATTTTCATAATAATATGTTAATGTTTTTTTGAATTAAGGGGTTTTTTTTTCATAGTTGAGTTATTAGGTTGAGGCCTACTCAACCGAAATACACTATGAGCTGGGGATATTGATATTGTTCCAGGTTACTTTTTCTGAACAATGGCCACATGAGAACCTCAACCCGGAAACTCTTTCGAAGGAGACTCTGTAACTGCTCATAAAGTGCAAACCTTTCACAGATAAAACAATTAAACAATTTCAATAATTTCAATCCAATTACTAATCGTGTTTTTGCTTTTCAGCAAGTTGGGATTGGGGATCCGAAGCGCATGACGTTTGGATTTGGAAGTGATATTCTTTATAGTTCTTGAACTGCAGGTTACAAGAATTCACTGGAAACGACAGTTTACGGCGTCAAAGTTCAAGATATAATGGAATTTTCGTCCTGACATGTTTCAACTAAATTCAAGTTTAAATTCAAGATGTCTTAATTTCACATCGACCTGACATGCAGGCTTTTGTGAAGGGTCCATACGATAGTTGTGAAACACATAATATATGTATATGGTGATAAATACTGATAACACTTTCTGAAATTGTCCTCCATACATGTATGTTCTGTTACATAATTATCTTAAAGATATACCAATTCCATTCATGAAACTAACAACTATTATTCATTTTTTAGATTTGATTAAATGAGGAACTGTTACAAAGTTGTCATCCCAACTATTAAGCCATTAGATATAGAAAATTTTACAATGAAGCAGTATTTGATAAAATTATATTCAAAGCTGATAGTAAACGCGATGCAACAATTAAAGCCAATAATATTGTTGTCAAAATGTATTATTGTGTCGGTTACAGTATTTGTTCATATTCCTTATAGTCTGTGGTCTCTCTACTAACTTTTTCTTGTTATGGCGTCCGTCGTCGACATACTCGTATAAAAATTATATATATATATATATATTTGAAGTATCATGTCTCAAAGTTCCTTTCGTTATTTTAATATTATCACGACCATAAAATGATGTGATTTAATACTACAGGTTGGAGCCAAACTCCATCAACTTTTGCTAAATTCTAAATAAACTTTACGAAATCCATTCTAGAATATTCAAAATAATAAAATGACATGTTAATTAACCATTTAAATAGCTTATGTGTAATTTACCTAATAATATTCTCTCATTAATTTAATAAAAATTATTGATTTAAAAATCAGCTTGTCTTATGTAACAAACAAGTGTCACAAATTTTATATTTGTTACCTCTAAACATCATACAATAAGTAAACCTAAATCGCTAGAAAGAAGCTGCGAAGCATAATGAAAAATCAAACGAACTTACCAAGTGAAGTTCGATGATAATTATGCGAGCAGCTTCTTTCGACGCGATTTATACACACCCTCCCTATTAAACTTTCATTATAAAATTTAAATATTATGCCCTACCCTAAAATATATACATATATATGTATGTATAATTGTATACACAAAACAAATATAAAATTTGAATAAACTATCAACAAAATGACGAGTTAACGTTCGGGCCAGTATTTATAGTCTTTGGTTCGGGCGCCCGCGGTTCGGGTCGGCGATCGGAGTAGGGATAGTGGGAGTGAACGGTGGGGAGATAGTGTTGCCAGCAACACACAAAAAAAAAAAATATAATATATTAATTTAAAAATTCCGTGTGATAGGCTGATGCGTGGGACGCATATACAATAAGTAAACCTAAATCGCGTCGAAAGAAGCTGCTCGCATAATTATCATCGAACTTCACTTGGTAAGTTCGTTTGATTTTTAATTTTACATTCTTTTGATCGCTTGTATAGTTTTTAACGCTATAAGTTGACCTACAATTAAAATGTTTCAAGGGTTTTGAAAACAAATGTAACTTTTACATTATATGCTTAATTTCCGGTCTAGGTAAATTGATTATTTAGGATCAAGAGTAATGATAAATGCAATCATTATTAAACGACCGTTAAATCTCATAAAGGAAAGTAATATAAATAAAGAAATCTTGTTAGAGCTATTATATTTTTTACGTTTCTCGATGAAATAGAAGACCGAAAAAAGTATTCGCATAAGTAACTATTTACCTGCCATAAGCATTTAGGCTGTGGATTATATTTCATTATTAATACAGGGATAATATAATATTACTACGCTTTTAGTAACATTTGAATAAAAAGTACTTACCTATAAGTGTTTCATAAAACGTTATAATATAACTTTACCTGGTATTCAGATAAGCATGTGTTGATGTCTTCCAAGTAGAATTTAAATACTTCTTTGTCAATCGAGGTTGAGCATTTTGGACATCTATTGGGCATATTTTTACCCGATCTAAATTTCCCCTGACAATTGTCATTTGGGCACCTGCAATGTTGTAATAATTTAGTTCTTACTCTCTATGCGTGTTCTATAAAGGTTATTCGTGGGTAGTGGATAGTGGACGTGCACCGAGGATCGGTTTGAGGGGATTCCACCTGCTACTTTCTCTGTGTTCACGGAGCGGATAAAAAAAAAACCGGCCAAGTGCGAGTCGGACTCGCGCACCGAGGGTTCCGTACTCAAGAAGTACTGAAGCAAAACAATCAGGCATACTAATGTAGATGTAACACGACCAAAACTGTAACGACCAAAGATGTAAAACAGTAATAATTACCTTTGTTTATGAATCGCAAAACTAACTTTGTTTGTAGAGGTTTATTGTTAATATCAAAAAAACTATGCTAGTTAGAGCATTGGCTATAGTTTTCCTGTAAAATATACGTAAATTCCTATTGACCATAATTATTTGAGATTTTTCGATTGGTAAACTCCGGAGATAAGGGGGGGGAACGGTATTTTTTTAGACATTTTCCCCGATAAATCAAAAACTATCATGACTAAAAATAATTAAAAATCGGTTTTGGAATGTACAAAGTAAACCCTTTCATATGATACTCCACACAGTACAGTTATCTCACTTTTTTAATTTCAACCCTCCGATTTTTCCCCCCTTTTTAAATAAGAACAAAAATAATTTCCATTTTTTTTTATTTCAGTGTCATTGGGCCACTAATATACACAACTATTCCAAATTTCATATCGATAGCTCCGGTAGTTACTGAAATAATCGAGTGTGACGGACGGACGGACAGACAGACGGAGAAAGTCGCACCATAAGGGTTCCATTTTACCATTTTGGTACGGAACCCTAAAAAACGAAAAAATCAAAAAATCAAAATCAAAATCAAATATTTTATTCACTGTAGGTATCATACATACACTTATTGAAAGTCAGTAGTTACAAATTTTACAAATGAAAGAAAGAAAAAAAAAAAATTTAACATTGTCAATTTATAATAATAAAATAAAAAAAAATGTTAATTGAGTATACCTACACGAAATTTCATATTGTAAAATAAAATAATAAACAACAAATCAGGAGTGTTGATTGTAGTAATTCATAATATGTAAAACGATTATGGAGCTGTCCAAGCGTCTTTATCAGTCATGTAATCGTCCAAGGTATAGTAACCTTTCTTCAAAAGGCTCTCTTTAATGTGGCGTTTAAACCGCCCTTCAGGTAGAGACAGCACATTGGAAGGAATTTTATTATAGTAGTGGATACAGTTTCCCAAAAATGACGTGCTAACTTTTGCTAGTCGAAATCTTTTCATAAATAGTTTATTTTTATTGCATGATCTCCTATTTGAGTCCCGTTTTTGAAAATTGTCTAAATTTTTGCGAACATGCATTATATTTTCATATATATATTGACTAGCTACTGTCATGATGTTACTTTCTTTGAATACTTGTCTTAATGACTCACGTGGACCTAGATTGTAGATGGCGCGGATTGCACGTTTTTGTAGGAGAAATATGATTTGAATGTCAGCTGCTCGGCCCCAAAGCAAAATGCCATAAGACATCACACTATGGAAATAACTGAAATAAACAATTTTTGCAGTGGCTACATCAGTAAGTTGTCTTAGTTTTCGAATAGCATAAGCAGCTGAACTTAATTTCTTGGCTAATTTACGGATATGACCACCCCACTGAAGCTTGTGGTCAATACCAATACCTAGAAATACAGTTTCGTCTACCATATTAAGTCTGTCTCCGCCTAGAAAAATTTCGCTATCTACCTGTCGTACATTAGGGAGGGTGAAATGAAAGAGCCGGCAACGCAATTTTGGAGCTCCAAAGCAGCAAATTCCGTGCGGCGGTGATCGCTTAACATCGGGTAACCGGCCTGCTCATTTGCTTATGTTCACTATAGAAAAATAAAGTTTTTTTATAGGTGAGCGCTTAACTGTTATCACACCACACCTGTCGTAAAGTGATGATACATATAGTCTATGTTGAAGGCCACCACTTAAACAGATCTGTCCCTTGATTCAACAAAAATACTTTTATCAAGGACGAGCTTATATAATTATGCAACTGCTTGGTGAATGCTTTCATCAATCAATCAATTAGCTTTATACGATTTCGAGTGTATGGAGTCGAGGGTTCTACACACAGAGCAAGGAATGACTTTATATTGGCTAATACATAATATTTTGTAAGTAAATTTACGTATATGTATATGTTGTGAAAGAGTGAGAAATTAGGCTTTAAATGGAATTCCACAGGAATAGGTTTATTGTTGCCGGAATAAAAAGTAACCTATGTCACTCTCTGGGTCTTGGCCTAGATATTTAGGTGCAAAAAATCAGGTCGATCCGTTGCGTGGCTGCGGCGTGATTGAAGGACAAACAGACCAACAAACTCACTTTCACATTTTATATAAATGTGAAAGTGAGTTTGTTGGTCTGTTTGTCTGTTAAAGTTGGGATCATTGATTAGCGAAGTCGCCATTTGGCTAGTGATGACTGCATTGCTATGGTTAGGTACCAGTGATGGTTGACCTATGTACAATTTTATATTTTAGAGTATCACACCCCTGATTTAACATCAAAGATGACAACTTGATGTTAATTTATATAAAAACTTATAGTTTGTTACCTTAAATATAGCATTGGCTCAGTTTCCATTTGCTTGAGTGTCGGCCAATTTTCCTTGCATGCAATACATTCACAACGGAACCAATATCGACAGGCCAACATTCGCTGACGTTCTGTAAGCCCTCGCATTAGGAAATGGGGTCCATAATTTTCTGAAACAGTCTCTCCGGGCCGCAAAGGTCGGATCGCGCGTAGTATTATATTTTGTTGGTCAAAGTACCTAAAAAAAATATTTCATGTTATATTTGTCTTGTGTTTACTATTTATTTCACTTAACTATACAAATCTATTATTAGTTGATTGTGATTTCAAGAATATTAGGCTACGCTACTTTTCACTTCGAATCCCGGTAGTATATTAATTACAAGATTTTATTGTGGAAATCTTGCAACTCAATTTTGAAGCAGATATCTTCAACCGATTGAGCTGAAATCTTGTGTACGTCTACCCATTTTAATTGTATGACAATGCATACTTAGCTTTGTGATGTCATTCTTAATCCAACATGGCGGAACATCCAAGATGGTGGTTTAGTTAATGTTAGTACTTTATCTTTAATGATATGGGTATTAAATAAAAGCGAGTTGCTGAAAACAAGACGGATAAATAGTGATGTATGAAATAGTACATTTCAATATAAGTGCGGAAAGTTTGTCATTTCTTTACGAGTCCCAGTTTGTTGACCCAAGCCGAAGGCGAGGGTCAACTGTAAGGACGAGTAAAAATGACAATTCCGCACGTGCATTGAACGACGTTTTTAATACATTTGCGAAAAAAAAATTTTGGTTTTACGTGTTTGCCTGCTCCGTGTTTGCATACCGTGTTCGTGTTCATGCGCTCCTGGTGCGCCCGCTCCGGTGCTGCGTAGGAGGAAAACACAAAAGCACTAGTGCGGAAAAGAATAACTTTGCGCACGCTAAACACACATGGAAATGTCAACTTTTTGAGCAAAGGTATTAAAAACTCGTTTTTCAAAGTATTTTTTGAATGAATTTTATCATTTTATTGTCTTAGTTATTAGAGAATTATCGTCTCTTTAATAAGTCTATATTACGATCTATTACTTAATAAATCCGAATAACTGCTATTTTAAGATACTTTTTGAAGTACTGGTAAGTGGTGCTTTAGCTATGGTTTGGTATTTACATGCAAGCTGTACTTACCGCGCCACTGCAGGACAGCATTCATGATTGAAGAGGGCCCCAGTGGGGTATATGCCCACTGCAATGTAAATTGTTTTAGCGCCGCTGAACTGATGATTGCCACGGACCGTTTCATATATTTCGTGTGCGTTAAACTGCAGCAATTGTAAATTACGTACGAGCAATTCGCAGGTGTTTTTTTCAGCTGCAACAAACATTATTCAATGGTGCTTATTTTGTTGTGTTAAATCCCTAAGCCTAACTAATTTGACGTGGGTAAAAATAGTAATATCCTTTTGCTCCCCATGAAAAAGGATAGCACTATATTTAGACTCGTCAAATTAGTGTTGAGATATTGTATAGAATTGGCACTAAAAATTCTAAGTAATTATAGTTATTTATAATTTATCAAGCAATAGTTAGATAGGTGCATAATAATATCTTGGCGTCTCGAAACTTATTTGAGTAAGTAACTTACTCCTTCATAGTAAGCTAAAATTCTGCACACAAGTATAAATAAAGTTTGAAGTTGAAGAAGTTGCAAATGCGAAATTCCATAGAGCATACTCCAGTCAAAGCGAGATGGGTCAGTTAAGGAACACAGAAAGAAAGTAAAGTCCTTATTCACTCACTCACCGATCATCTACGCGAACACTTAAAAATACCTACCGAAAAATCTTAAAACATCGCGAAAAGGTTCCTTTTATATAAGAAACAAGGATTACAGACGGATTTTACGAATAAATCGCGGACTTAGCTATACTTAAGAATTCAGAACACTAAAATAAAACTGGATAGGAATATAATTTGTTGGTTTAAAACTAAGTAATTGCGTTATTTTCAATAAACATAAATCATGTTAGGTTTAATAATTTTAAGCACTATAAGTAGGTAAAATCTCTTTTGTACCTTCCTAAATACGTCGTCGTTAAGCCCGTCGCGGTAAGCAGCCTTATATTGATTAGTGTTGCCCAAAATCAGTCTTGGTCTTGCAGTCTTGGTCTTGTTCTTGCATTTTTGCAAGACCAAGACCAAGACCAAGACTGCCTAATTTTAGCAAGACCAAGAACAAGACTGGCAGTGCAAGATTTGAGCAAGAACAAGACTAAGCCTGCGAGACTCTTGCGACTTGCAGTTAACGTGAAATCGCATCCTCTGCCTTTACTATAGGTAGCTTTTAGACGACCTCCTTGGCGCAGTGGCGCGCGCTCGGATTAGAGGGAGGTCGCGGGTTCGATTCCCGCCACAGGCCACTTTAGAATTGTACTTTTTATTTTCTAAGTTGGCTCAGGTCTGGTCTGGTGGGAGGCCGTGGCTAGTTTCTACCCAACCAGCAAAGACGCACCGCCAAGCGATTTAGTGTTCCGGCGCGATGCTGTGAAGATTCCGTTAGGGTTTGCTAACCCCGTCCAAGTTAGTACGATAACATCATATCATCTTCGGCTGCATCGTCACTTACCGTCAGGTGAGATCGCGGTCAACTTATAGTGAGTTAAAAAAAAGCTATGTTAATTCAAACTTAAAATGTATACTTACTCAAAATGTTACATTGTTCTGACATCTAAATTACCATTTAATAAATAGCAATAGGCTAATAGGTAATTGCAAGACTTGCGAGACTCTTGCTGCAAGACCAAGACCAAGACCAAGACTGGGAGTGCAAGACCAAGACCAAGACCAAGACCAGATGTACTGGCGCAAGACCAAGACCAAGACTGGCTGAGTCTCGTCTTGTTCTTGCATTTGGGCAACACTAATATTGATGAATTCTTAATCTTATCCTACGTAATATTATTATCAACGCAAAAGTTTGTAAGTATGGATGGATCTTTGTAACTCTTTCACGCCGCAACTACTAAACCGATTAGACTGGGAGCATAGATAGCTTATAACCTGGATTATAACTTTTTATCTCGGAAAAACCCATCGGTCCTACGAAATTAGCGAAAAATCGAAAATCACGCGGGTGGATCCGCGGGCACCAGCTAGTTCCTTATGAAGTCAAAGTCAAATAATATTATCAAAGTCGTCAATCTTAGATTTTGTAAGAATTTGTTTCACACCACTTCATTTTCTTAATATATTACCTTTGCGAATATTATCTTCACTACAATTTTTAAAATAGCCGCTTCTTTTTAAGCATTCTGTAAGAAACATTCCCATTACTATTCTCTTGAGATAATCTGCCCCTTTCCTCTGTTGAGAGTGTGAGCACAGGGAATAAATTTGTGCAGCTGCTAATTCCAGCTTTTCATGGTATGAGTAAGTCACCTTCTCATCAATTTTTGTATCCGATTCCTCAGTGTTTGATTCGAAGCTTTTTAGCGCCTTCTTTGTACGGTTGAGTCTTTCTTTTCTACTTTTCAGCTTGTTCTTCTTGGTCCCCTCTATGTCATTTAAAATAGAACTTTCGACGGTTTTTGGTTCGTTGCTTAAATATTTCGCATGTATTTGTTCACTTGTGTCTAACCCAGCTTGTGTTACCATTCGAAGTGCTATATAACTGAGCATGGACATTCCCGATCCTGCAATCAGATAAACATTCTAAAGTGGCGTGGTGGCCGGTAAATTGGTATGAGTTGGTTTTAGTACACGTAATACAATGTAATTCAGACCCCTGACCCTGACTCTTGTAAGGGGATTGAAATTGTGAATCCTGAGCACGGAAATCTGAATTTTCGGAGTGAAAATAAAAAAAAATAGTAAGTAAACACGCTCCGTTAGATTTCACCATAATGTTCTTAAAATTGCGCGAAACATACCTATTGCCACTTGGCTAAAGTACTGACTATGGCCAAAACCATTGGACATAAAAAGTGTTAAGTCATAGAGAGATAACTGTAGGTATTTATTATTTTCGGATGAGCGCGTAACTTATTCATAATTGTTCCTACTTACAATTTAAAAGAAGTGATAGTTACCTATAAATAGATCGAGAAACGGGCATTCATATAAATGGTACGTCGATACAGCGGCATCTCTACACTTTATGGAACAAAACGCAACTCCTGAACAATTTGGGCACCACACTGGAGCTCCATCGTCACAGTTTTCTAATCTATAACAAAACACGGTCACTATATTTCTCTTTCTAATCTCTTTTCTTTATTAATATATAAATTTTTCTTGCCAATTTTTGTTAGCAAACACCTCGAAAAATTCATGCATCCTGTCAACTTTTTATAAAATCCAACTCCTGTTATTATAATCTTAATGCGATAACTTTACTTAAGGGTTTAATTTTATAAAATTAGAAAATGAATTAATTCTTAGCCCACATATATTTCTAGATTTAAATTTAAAAACATACCTCTTGAAACAATGAAGACAGTGAGATCCATAATAGTCTGGAAGCAGACACGCTGCATAAGGTTTGTCAACTAATAAGATATCCCCGACTTTTATGTCATCGTCTGCAATCGCGAACCGCCCCTGGATAACGTAAAAAAATATTGAATTTATATTAAAAGCTTAGTGTCTTCAATTCACATTGTAGTAGCTTGGTTGTATTACAAAGTTCTAACGGCCCTCATACAATTAACAAGAGCAGTAATCGACTGTTGTCAGTGGTAACTGAAGATATTATAAAAACCCTAAAAACGATTGGTACAAGAAAACATTTAAAAATACGTATAATGATATGCGAAGGTAGTACGCATCATACAGAATTTCGCAGGCGTTTAGACACATAATTTGAAGGTACAGAACGACAACAAATAACAACGACAACAACAACAAATAAATCGGTTTGGTATTTAATCTCGTACTCATTGTTTATACGACACAAAGGCGTGGGAAATTTTCAAACTGGACACAAACACGCAATACCAAGTATCACCAAGCGTACCAAGTTTTCGAGATTGTATATTCGTAATTTTCTACGTACATTATTTCGAATATTATGAATTCTCGCAAACATACCTATAGATATAAAATAGGTACATTAACACACGAAGTTTCGCCTTTCATTAATGTATAATATCAAATAATATATTTTTATTTTCGATTGGATATTCACCTTGTTTGTCTCTTCTATAATTTTAACCTTCTTTGATAGTGCTGGCAAATTTTGTTTTCCACCCCCAGTCAGACATGTGCCTGAAAATTAAAAATGGGGAAGTTCCCAATCAGTATAGGCACATGTTTCAGTTAGTATATATCTACTTGTGTATTTGTAATAAATAATAATATAACTACTTGGCTTGTCCGGTGAATATTTAGGCTTATCTGAAAAATCCAGGGTTACAATATCCTTTGCCAGTTCAGTTTTAGCCTGTTCGTTGTTCCCCAGAAGTCTGCCAGCTAGTTCATAAGATACCTTAGCCCTAGTTGGTTCACCAGCACCTGAAAATCGTCATGAATTATTATCTATTTATCTTCACAAAATAAATTAAATTATTACCTATTGTTATTGAATAATTTTACTAGATCAAAATTGGGCAAAATTACGTTAAATTTCCCCTCCAATTCTAAATTTCCATTGATATTGCATTTGTGAAGCTAATATAGTACACGCAAATAAGAGTATAATTATAGAAGCTATGCAAGGCACCTAGTTATCATTAATTAATTCAAGCGAAATTAGTTTATACGCTCTCATACAACGATAACAATGAGCTTCATGAAATGTCTATAGGCATAATAAGTGAGACAGTAATTTTCCATAATTATATTACATTGAGATACAAATAAAGTATTTTGAAAGGTAGCGTAAATATTTTTAGTACATAAAGTATAAAAACTAATATTTGGGAATTTAATTTTTATTATAATATTTGGGTAGATATAAACACCAATTACAATATTGATTTTTGAAAATTAATTCTTTAAACAAGATCAACCTTTGAATAAAATGATCCAATCAGTAAATAAATTGATCAAATAACAAGAAAGTTATATGCGTTTAAATATTTCGGATTAGACAGAGATAGCTATCATTAATTCTGACGTTACGCGAAAATAACGCCATCGTGTAGCTTCATACAAATTTTCGTTTTGGGAGAAAGGGATAAAAATTTGCCTGTAACTTTGTAAATCTTTGTCGGTTACATTTGTTTTCAGTGTGTCATTATTTTAATCCTTGTTTATAACTAAGTTATAGTCCGTATTTCCTGAATATAGCCAAGCGTCTTTACGTATTTTATTATTTTTACCCACGACGGAACGGAGTACGGGTATATGCGTTTAGGGTGAGAGACCGTTTGTACATTACTCTATTAAAAATATTTTATGTTTGATTGTATGTTAAATTGTTCACAAAAACCAATAATGCAAAAATATTTTTGTTTGTTTGTTTGTTTGTTTGTTTGTTTGTTTGTTTGTTTGTTTGTTTGTGTGTTCGTTTGTGCACATCAATGTTCCCATTTATTTCAAAGACGGCTTGACCGATTTAGATGCGGTTTTCTGTATAATGTTTGGTGTTCAGCGGCAATGGTTCTTAGATAGTTGTTACGAACATCGATCACCAGGGGGCGCCATAAAATACATTTATATTGGAAACGAATGTTCCCATTTATTTCAAAAACGGCTTGACCGATTTAGATGCAGTTTTCTGTATAATGTTTGGTATTCATTGGCGATGGTTCTTAGATAGTTGTTATGAACATCGATCACCAGGGGGCGCCATAAAAACATTTATATTGCAAACGAATGTTCCCATTTATTTCAAAAACGGCTTGACCGATTTAGATGTAGTTTTCTGTATAATGTTTGGTATTCATTGGCAATGGTTCTTAAATAGTTGTTACGAACATCGATCACCAGGGGGCGCCATAAAAAACATTTACAGTGCAAACGAATGTTCCCAATACAGTTGTACAGTTGGATACAGTTTTGTACAAAATACTAGTGAGTCATTGCCAATGGTTTGTAGATAATTGTTCTTGTGATTGAACAGCAGAGGGCGCCATAATAAACGTATCTGTATGACTTGGAAGGGAAATTCTCTGTTTTAATATATTTCTAGTAAATTCCTTGTGTTAGTGATTGGGTTTGTTTGAACTAGTCTCAAACATTAAATTTGGTGACGAAGGTCTGACGATGCAACATGGGGCTGATTAGCGATGCATATTAATGGTAACTAGTAAATACCTTGAGTTTAGGCTAATTTGATTTGGTTAAACTATTCTAACACATTAGGCTTGGTGGCGAGGATTAATGAATGAATATGGCGCATTTACCCGGCAAGAGGGCCATGGCCCAGGGCGTCAGCCTCTGAGGGGCGGCGCCAGCCGCATCTCGCTCAGTTTTTCTTACTTTATTAGAGAAATTCCCTGTGTTTAATGTGTTATCTTTCTATTAAACACGTATTGTGTATACAGTCTAGTAAACAGGGATTCGTATGTTTTAACTAGGCTCCAAACCTTTAGATGTACATAGTACATCTAACCCTAGGTGTATGTATACATACATCTAGGGTTAGATGATGCCTTCAGACGCTGCATAGAGGAGCTAATGGCTTTTAATTTTTTAATAATAATATCTTTTAAATTACATTAATATGTATATTAATCGAAAAACTATAAAACAAGCGGAAAATTAAAAAATTTTAAAACACCCACGACTTTTGCAGACTTGTAATTGAAAAAGGATTAAATAATTTTTTTTTAAACTCCCCGACTAAAGGAAAGTAAGAACTAAGAACCTATCAGTATAATTACAAATCCAAGAAAATCCGTCGGAGCTGCTATTGCTATTTTCGTTTCCAATATCAATTAATGAAATTAGTAAGCATTGATAAACTGCCGGTAGGTATATGAGAAGTATCAAGAAATTGAATTAGTCATCAACTGGTAAACAGCACCATCAACCGTCACAGGCAGGACACAGCAGCTCCGGCGGATTTTCTTGGATTTGTAATTATACTGATAGGTTCTTAGTTCTTACTTTCCTTTAGTCGGGGAGTTTAAAAAAAAATTATTTAATCCTTTTTCAATTACAAGTCTGCAAAAGTCGTGGGTGTTTTAAATTTTTTTAATTTTCCGCTTGTATTTATTGGCTCGGTACGAGGTATCTATGCCCTGATATTAAAAAATAGAAAACAGTGATATTAATTAGGTATTAACCCATTTACCTTTGTAACAATGTCCCATCCTCCAATAATACTCGGATCTCATGCGAGCGGGTAGTCTTTCTTTCAAAGCCAATTTTAAATCTTCTAAGGCGGCTGTTGGACGATTGGAACGTAAAAGTATTTCCGAACGAAGCCACAGGGCGAGTGCTAAAGACACGCCATTGTCAATAATTTCCTCAGTCCCTGGAATGGTTTCACAAAATAATAATAAAATAATAATAAAACCCTTAAGAGGATTGTATACCTGTAAGCTTTTAAACAAAAAGCAAAAAACGTTTTCCTACCCGTAAATGTAGTCCGATTTTCATAATTTTTGGATATGTTGCAGATACTATGAAATACTATGCTTATATTAAAAGTTATTTCAGTCTAAATATCCACATTTTTAACCTAAAAACTTGCTCGAGTATTTTTTTAATTATATTTAAATTAATTAAAAAAACTAAAATACTAGAAAGATAAAACTTACGAGCCTAGATTAAGGTGTACTGAATCTAATGATACCAAAATTTTCTAATTTGGGAAGCGTTTGGGGGGGTAAATATGTTATCACCCAATGCCATATTTCAAAAATAAAATGTAGGCTCTGGACTTGCAACTCTCTGTAAACAGTTTTAGATATCATTTTTGAAAACACCTATTCGCGTTTCGCTAAGTCATTATACAATAGACCACTAGTGTGTGACACCGACTACATTATATTACTACAACGCAACGTAGTGATTTCATAACAACTAGGAACCTCGCTCGCATATTTTGATATCCAAGGTTTATTCTTCATCCTCACATAGGACACATTTTCGACTTTTTGGAGCAACTAACTCAAAAAGTGATTACACACAAAATAAGTTTTATTTTCTTAAATGGGCTAAAATACTTAACAGATAATCTATTTTCTTTCCGATTTTTCTTTTAAGAAACGTGATTGAAATTGGCAGGATAACTTGTTTTGGATGTTATTGAAGTAGTTGAAAAATCCGAAAATGCTCGCTTTAAAATGCTTAATTTTTTGTAAATATTTTTGTACGTCTTTCCGAAAGTGGCTATTATTTATTAAGAGCCTGTAAGTTAGGTCTAAGTAAAGGAATAAAGAGTTTTGGTTTCTTAGAATGTAATGTATGAAATTCATAAAATCTGCCAGAAAACATTTCGAATAGAGAGCCCACCAGAAAACGCCATGCAATGCAGATGTGACTGATAGTAGGTGTAGTTTTTGATTACCTGTCATTGGGGCCCTTAGAACAGCTTGACTAACCAATGCCAAGCTTTTAGTAAGATCTCCTTCCTTCAGACTAGCTTGTGCAGCCAACCGCTTGTCATGCGATACCCTCGCATCCTTCCCACGAAATAAAGGCTGGATTCTCGATAGCACTTCATTCAAAGCATTCATTACCTGCAGTTAAATTGCTTGTTCTAAATAAAATACTATTTGAGAATGTTTTAAAATAAATAATAATAATTCGTCAGGTTATCTATCATTCTTGTACATAAAATTATAAGCGTTAGTTTAAAGAGTTCCTGTGAAACAAACTTGTTATTAATACTAATTTCATTTCCAAATGCATTAGCTTTTTCAGTTCATGAAAGCTTTTAAACAAATTACCTTAAAGCAACTTCAGTAATGGAATCATATTACAAGTTCCTTTATGAATACTTCTTCCAAAGGAATTTAATCTCATAAGTCTCTATTTCACTACCGAGATTCAAAATTAGACATACTTTGATACTAATCATCATTTTTCTGTGGAGCTTCTCATTAAAATGCTTAGCAAAGTCAAGTAAAAGCAAAATTTACTTCAAATAATAACGTGAACGCGTGTACATGGGTTCATAAGAAATGACAAAACAATTATGAAAAAAAGGCCAAGTATGAGTCAGCTTGCGCACGTTCCGTATCCGTATCGTTATCTATAAAAACGGCAAAAAATCACGTTTGTTGTTTGGAAGCCCCCTTAACTATTTCTTTTGGCAACTTTTTATTGGCAATTTATTATGATGTCAA
The DNA here is from genome assembly GCA_036785405.1 of Coenonympha arcania. NCBI lineage: Eukaryota > Metazoa > Arthropoda > Insecta > Lepidoptera > Nymphalidae > Coenonympha > Coenonympha arcania. Next base: position 14,566,874 of record CM072082.1, read on the forward strand.
CAGAAATACATAGTGTTTGAAAATTTCAAGTGTATGACTATCATGGGTCAAGAGATACAGTTTGGTGACAGACAGACAGACGGACGGCGGAGTTTCAGCAAAAGGGTCCCGTTTTTACCCTTTGTTTTTCACGAATCCCGTGGGTGTCATTGATTTTTCCGGAAAAAAAAGTAGCTCTCCGTGTCACTCTCCGTGTTTTAACACTCATAAATATATTATCTTTGCAAACAAGTGACGTTGATCCGTATTCCATTGCTCCGTTGTAAAGTGTGATTAAAAGGCAAAGAAACCAACACATTCACATTGTTTAATTATTGGTAAGGATAACGTGTTAGAATAATAGAGGTCACCTGCAACTTTTTTAGTTACTTATATTTTTTGTTATTCTCCTTTTACTTGTATGTATCAGATATACATACCTACACATAAATAAATAATTGATACGCACTGTACTATTTTCCGTAACAGCAGTGACCTTTCTTTCATCTTCAGTAAGCTCAAATCTATGCAACCAACCGTCGTCTTCAGCCAAGGATACAATTTCCTCAGCTAGATTCTTGAAGAACCCTTTCTTATTGGAGTACACTGTTACATCGCTGCACAGAGAGGCGAAGGCTGGGTCGAACTCCTCGTAAACTCGAGACATTTTTCACCTTAAAGATTAAAAATAATTTTATGTTATTATATTATCAGTTCGGTTCAATTATTAACTTATATTGAATAAAAATTAAATTATTGTTTATATTGAATAAAAATTAAATTATTATTGATGATACGGCTCCAACCGTATATAAATTTGATCTTAGTATACCCTTATGTAATAAACACATCTGGTTCGTCTTTGCCTCTTAGTTTGCAATAGTAACCTTTGAAAACTTTTAAAGATCGCAATGGTGGTTTATATACGATAAATATATTTGCCAATTTCGAAATATGGTATAAATTCCACAAAATCATGTCATTCCTTCATAAAAGGGAACAACTCAAAATATTACTTTTTAGAACTTGAATACTTCGTAGCTTACAAGAACAAAAAAAAACACTTTTGTTGAAAATGTTCTAGTAAGGCATATCTCTATTATTATGAACATATTGCAATACTTTACAAGTTCTACTAACGGGGATGGTGGCGAAAATAATTATTATTATTTACTGATTATTTGCACTAAACAGAACCAGCCACTAATCATCACATTCTGTGATGATTAGTGGCTGTGTGTGAGTGTGGCTGGTTCTGTAAAAACTGTACATTATGTAAAAACTCCAACACTGTAAGCCACTCTGTGATGAGGCAATTAACCGCAGTAAAATTCTTATAGTACTACGAAAATGACACCACAGTCTCAGAGACAAACGAGCTAATAGAGGCACATATTAGCGACGCTTATCGGTTTGAAAAGTTTTGCGAAAGATCTATTGTGTTCGTCAACCCGCATTGAGTAGATTGTAGACTAAAAACTGTTTGATCCCGACTTTCAGCAGGCAAGAGGCATGCATCCGGCCATACGACGTTAATAGACATGACGATGTCCATAATAATGATCTTTGGCATAAAGTATTGATTGTGGTTTACCCTCGAGCAACATGAGACTCATGTTTATTTCATCAACCTTCCATCAAACACGAAATTGCAATTGAACGAGACGGAATATCGAACGTGCGATTTGGCTACCGCCCGGTTAAAATTAGCACTGAACGTTTCCAGTGATCAAAATGTCAAGAGTTACGAGTGCGTGGCGGTCCCTATCAAACATACCGATCTATGTTTTTCCAGCAGAATAATAGCGTACGTTAATAAGTACTTTAAATGTTTAATTTGTTCGTAATGTGTAATTGTTAAGGAGTAAAGTTGTCAACACGATTATGTATTGAATGGAAGCAGGCATTTTCTAGCGGAAATCCATAATAATTAGCAAAGCTAACACGATTATATTTTAAAATCTTTTAGGAGCAAACAGCTTTTCTATTGTAGCGGTATAGTCTGGCATTTTATAAGTGCCTAGAAGTTAAGCCTAGGTGAAAAATCAACAGAAGATTTTTGGTTTTGATAAAATTTCGATTTTTTTTATATTAATAATCTTTAATTGCAATCCAACATTAAAATGTTTCCATGTTTCAATGTTTGGTAGGTACTATAACAACATAATTTTATGAAAAATTTAACAAAACTGGGAAATTATGTCTTGTAACTTTGTAAGGTTGTTTATCAGTTCCCGTTGGATTTGTAAGAAACTGAAATTGACTCATGCGAAGCTCAAATTACCTTAGAACTACTTAAATACTGCTTGTAATTACCTTAGTTAAAATCATATAATATAACCAACTGACCCAGCAATCGATTTATTGCCATTAGGGATATAAAGAATAGCTTACGACCTACTCCCTGACCTACCGAACGTACCTACACCGAAAACTACATAACAATCGGTCGAGCCGTTTCGGAGGAGTTTGGTAACAAAGATTGACACAAGAATTTTATAATGGACTAGCTGATTCGGCTAGCGTTATTTTGCCATGATCTAACTTAAAAGCTGGAATATCTCAAATCTCAATTTATCTATTTTTTTATATATCCCTTATGGCAAAACAACGTTTGCCGGGTCAGCTACTTGTAATATAAATTTTACCTTTCCTCTTTGAATTTCCGCTCTTTATGAAACTAAAATAACTTCATCATCTCGCCGCCGTTCTGCAGAATATTCCGGTTAGTACAGAATTCCACAAGAAAAAAGCGAATACTTTTTCCTTATTTGCAGTCTATATGTATATTTGTATTTTTTCAAGTGACTGAAGCTATTTAAATTGAGCTCAAACTCAATCCAAAGAATAAATTTATATCTGGTGCAGTCAAATCTAGAATTTGAAGCACTGAGTACTGTAAATTTTAGCATAATTATTTTATGTGGGTACTGCAGATATCTTACAAAGTAAACTCTATTTGAATATAAGACATAATTATAAAACCGGATATAATGCTATGAGTTGGACTCACCCTCTGACGATTCCGTAGTACGTACATACTATTATCTAATTAAAGGGTAACTAACCCCTAAAATTCTTTAAGGGTTTTAAATAAGCGTGGATTTTTTTAACGAATATACATATTTCGTTATATATATATATATATATATATAAGCTAGGTAATAGCAATATTTTCAATGATCTAATTAAATAATTTAATAAATATTATAAATGTGATGCTAGGAATTTCTGAGTTTGATATAAGTTTATGAGTTTGGATGTAGTACATAGAGATTGATATATACGTTCTGAACGTTTATTTGTAAGTACCGCTAATGATAAGTTGAGCTTTGGGATATAGGATAATAATACTTACTATAATACACATGAAAATGGGCACCTAGGTATATAGGTTTTATTTGAACCCCTTAGTTGAGCCCCTACAGATTGGGAAAGGGAGCGGAAACAGAAATAAAACAGTAATAGGATATGGGATGATTAAAATATTACGAATGTAAAGGGTTTTGTTAGTAGGTACCTATAAAAAATTTACAATGTTCGTTATTTTTTCACGCCGCAAAACTATAACTGTATCTACCTACTGCCTTAAATAATAATGAACTTCCTAGCCCTGAAATTTACAACGAACTCAAGATACTTTTTATCTCAGAAAATCTAGGGTTCCCACCGGTTTTATAAAAGCCCGAAATTCACGCGGTCAAAAGCTAGTTTTAAATAAAATACCTACCTATTAGATACTATTAGGACTTTAGATCTGAGTATAATATATGGTTTTAATTTCAAATCCGCAGAAAAGGGTCATGACAGAAATACGGACAGAAAACACAGTGGTCCTATAATAACTTTTTCTTTTGAGGTTAGCAACACTAAGCATTTTAGGATGACAATGTTTCTCTTAGTGGACCATAAATTAAACCGGCCTTTGGTCGGAGAGTGATTTGGTTTGCTATTAGCTGACAATTAGAATAATTGCTAAGCAGGACTTACCTACCTACTAATATATAATAGGTATAAAGTACGAGTAAATCAGCAATCAACAGGCGTAGTGATTTGCATGAAGCCAGGTCCTGACCGCAATCATAGAGTCCCGACAATCCTATATCCGATTCATAGTAGATAACGCAATCGTTTATTGTTTTACTCTTAGGTAACCTAACCTTGACTGTTTTTGATTTTACAAAAATGTGAGAATTATTTTGTTCGAATTTTTAATTAGGTAAATAAAGTTGATTTTAGCCAAAATGATAAAATGGAATGATTAACGTAGCCAATTATTATTATTTTACCAACTGACAGAATCATCTAAAAGAAATTTGAAATAGTACCTATGGAATTTGGTTCTATAACGTGTTTAATACTGGCGCAGCGTTATTAGCATTAAAAGGAAATTGATAATTAATTACACTGTAATTTAGAATAATTTATGATATCAGAAAACAAAATCATCCTAAATTTAATTTAGCTAAATGAAAATTGTATAAAAGTTCATACTTAGTTATAAAAGTAGATTGTTATACCTAATGATAGAATTAAATTACTCACCAGAACAAAAGTTTCACCATCTTATAATTACGAACTGATAGCCTTCGTGTACATATTTCCTAACATATAATATTAGGCAACTGACTATTAATTGGAAGGATTAAAGGAAAATATTAAAAGTGTATTTACCTGGAGATTGATGAAAAATTACAGCTCGACGCGTACTGCCGGTAAGAGCCCCACGTGCAAACTTTTCTAAAATTATTCACGGCTATACGATTACGTTTAGTAGAGCATTCTATTTTTGAAATATTAACGTGGAGCGCCATCTGTGTTCCGGGAAAACAATAAATGATTCGGAGGATTATGAAAGTGTTTTCGAAGACATTTTAATAATGTTCTAGTAAGAAACACTTTTATTGTGTAAATAAGTATCCTACTTATAAATATTTTATTTGTCTTGAGTCAATCAATATTGATATTGCATCTGAGTTGTCTGGGTTCTTGTTTAGTAAGTTTCACGCCTCGCTATAATAAATGAGCAATATCTTCGTCCTGCAACTTGTTTAAATTATATAGTACCTATACTCTGAACTTTCAGGAAAGCGACTGTATAGATATTTCAATCGACGAAGACGCGCCCCAATCTGTCAAAATCGCTATGTTTCATTCGATTCATATGGAGTTTGACAGAGTGGGGCGCGTCATCGTGGATTGAAATGTCTTTGCTCTTAATGTACTTTTGCTTGGCGAATTTTCTTAACCACGTACCTACCTATGTCGTTACGTAACGTACGTACAGAACAGAAGGGATTGGTACTACGTTCTGTGTATCGTTAAGTTTCTCTTTTTCTGTGAAAAGGACAGCATCAATTCTTGAAAGAAGGTTGAAGATAAAAAGAGGGAGACCTGCACAAAAGGTCTAGAGCCCAGACGGACCCTACTCACTTTTATATAGAGTTTGACGGTTAGTTTAAATAATCCCAGATTCCAGATCCCAGATCCCAGAGATGGTCAAATCGAGTTACAAGTGACCTAGTATGTACTAAAGATCTAAATATATTATGCGATTGATAATAAGTAATCACAATTTTGCCCATGTGTTTGATATTGATGACCATTATTGTGCTTCAAATTGGCGATTGTAGAGTGTTAAAATATAAAAAATACCAAATCGATCTCGGCCTGTATTTGCTTACATTAAAACTGACAACTTTTGTTCTATGACTTTTTTTACTCGATAAGAGAAATATCAAATACTCAATGTTTTATAGAGATACTCTACTTGTTCAACATCGGCAAGTGGCAACGGCTAGGCACGCGGCGCGGAGGCCGGCGCGCGAACGCCGCACCGAATTTTTTGTACGAAATAAATTAATACTGAATTTTGAAAAGTCGTAGAACAAAAGTTGTTATGTAAACAACTACAGGCCGAGACGCATTTTTTATATGACCCTGTTTAAATAGTCGTAGGTAAGTATATGAACATGTTATGTCTCTTCTATTCGCGCGCCATTAGCGAAAGTAGTAATTATTGGTGTCAAGCTGCTTTATTTACATCACTAAAAGTTCGGATCAATAATAATAATGAATGGTTAACGCTTATTAAGTGTAATATAGAAGCATATACTTCGTTACAATTTTGAAATCTCTATAAAGTGAAGAACTGCGATTAAGATTTTCACCGATAAGTTTTAATAAGGAGAAAACATCAGCGCGTAACTTGGAGTGCTTCAAGGAATCTCGCCAACTTCGCGAAGCGATGTCTTTATATTTTGAAAAGTTTACGAGTAGCTGTATATAAACTTCGGGGAAACACGATGTGACTTACAAGTTAATATAGAAAATATGATTAGCTTTTAGTGAAATATGTTTATTTTCCTATGATAAAAAAGGCTATGGCTTGGCTAAAGGATATTTAGCGGTAACAATGATTAATAATACCTATAGATAACTGGCTGACCCGACAAACGTTGTTTTGCCATTAGGATATTAAAAATAAATAGCTTACGATCTACTCTCAGACTTACCTAACATACCTACACGGAAAATTTCAAAACAATCAGTCAAGCCGTTTTGGAGGAGTTTGGTAACAAAAATTGGTGCGATAATTTTATATAATAGAGAATATTATGTCTATAGCTAAGTTGGTAATCTCTGGGTTTATAAACTGTTTCGATTCTAGAAATGATTTGTTTTTAGGGCAAAGCATTATTTTTCTTCGTGTAGATTCCATCTTACCGTGAAGCAATAATGTATTAGGTACTGTGTTTTGATTTGAAGGGCACTGTGACTGACGAGGTTACTGGGCAAAGTGAGACAACTAAAAACTGGTGTCCTAAGACTGAGTGAACACCTAAGAATGATCAGACGAGCAAGACTGATAGGTGTTATCATTCTTTCGTATATAAAAATACTTACTACGGAGTTACAAGGGAAAGAACTATTACTGATTGAGGTTCGTTGCGTTTCAATGCGTCTTGTAGTAGGTACTTAATACTTATGTTAGTTATTACGAATAGAAACGCGAGCATTCAGTAGAAGCGGGTGCATACTACCCAGGTCATTCTTCGATGGAATGTATTACAAAGCAGCGTCCAATCTAACCTGAACTCGCTATTCAATATTGGTATCTAATAGCCTTGCATTGTAGTTAAGCACTAGTAGTCCGTTAGTTCAGGCCTATTCCTCTCATCAGGGAGTCAAGAGTTCTTATCCTGGGGAATTCGGACTTTGACAATAAAGCAGGGTTCATATTTTTAACCATGGAATTCTTTTCCAATCGCCTTCAGTTTTTTTTACTTCAAGCATTTTTTAGTTTGCCAGACCTCACATCCGTAGATAAAGTAAGCCAGAATCGAGTTAAATAAGGCCTTTGCCTATCACCGTTTTCATTCGAAATTCCAGCTAAAATTGGTTCTGGCGCCGTACCACCATCTCTTAAAGCAATAATGTATGTATAAATATATGTTTTATTTTAAAATATATGTTTTATTTGTGATACGTGAATGAGTAACAGACACCCACACACAAATACACTTACTTTCATAATATTACAATAATATAGTTAATTACAACGGAAATGATTAATTTAATAAACAAGATTACACAAAATCTGCATTATTCTCTATTTAGGCCTTTATTATTTTATTTTAACGCTATTGTTAAAGACCAGTCAAATAACAAAGCCCAAACAATACCTAGATGGGACTAACGCTCACTTCTATTAAAATTGTGCTATTAAACGCTCATGTTACCCTACAAACAAGATGTAAGCAAGTAATATTTTATATGTTCGGTACTTTAAAGATTCGCCGGCGGCCTCTTGGACCTCTTATTTATTCATATATAAAAAATTTCTTAAACTAAACAATGGTTCTTTTGGCGCCTCGAAACTATTACGAGTTTATGTGGACGCTGCGGCTAAAACATAATAGTAGTTTATGTAACGGTTACATAATGGGGGGTATTAAAATACGAGTGTGAGTTTAAAAAACGAGCCGCAGGCGAGTTTTTTAATAGTATCACACGAGTGTTTTAATACCTAATTATGTAGAGTTTCATACACTACTTTATCTACGCTCATATTATTATCATAAATCCAAATCATAAAATCTTGCTAACTTTTGTCGTAAATCATTGCAACTACTAAGATGTCAGGTGGAGTGAAATTTTCTTTAGTAGGTTTCACTACTAGACATTTTTCAGCGCAAATTTTTGACTAAGTAACAAAAAAAATTAGTTGTCTGTAAAGTCGGTTTACGGACGATAGATTTACGAGATAACGTCATAATCGTAATCGTTATCGTAATCGTTATCGTAATCGTAATCATAATCATAATCACAGGCCCAGGTGGAACGTTACGCGGAACGTTAGACATTGTGTTGTTGTCTATGGTCAATCATGGCCCATCTATACTCTCGGCAATGACTACCAACTATATGTTGTCTGTGGATTCACTTAAAAAAATATTACATAAAAAATATTACCTACCCCAGATAATAATATTGTTACCGTTAACCGTTGTATTGCCGATAGCGGTACTGTAATCAATTCCTTCAAAACCCCAGATACAAATACAGGAGTCCAGAGCCGTGTATCGTTATGGATATTATACAACTTTCTTTAAATATTTCCATAGTAGAGCGATGTTATTATGAATAACTTTTTAATAATTATAGAAGTCTGTGAATAAAGTAGGTAATTATTTGACACATTTCGATTTTATAATTCGAACTTTAAGCAATGAGCGTAGATAAATTTTATTTATGAAACATGTACCTATGCTTTAAACTTTATATATTTATCAAAAGCATATCGAAATTCAATAAGCTTTTAAAGCACATTTTAAAGACATATTCATATGGAAACGGGAAACACATCAAAGGCTTTGGGACAGCATAGTCCGTGGTTTGTTTATAATGTATTTCGATGATTATTTATTTATGCGCCGATTCCATTTTAGATTTCGACTGTTATACAGAATATACTATCAATAATTAAGTATTAAATAAATTTGATAGGTACGGTTTGATATCCATGCCTATTGCTCACAACATTTTAGTATTACTAAAGACATTTTATTATTAAGTTGACATAAATAACAATAATTCTAATTTCAGAGAACATTCCAGAGAAGGTAGAAGGTACACCTAAGTATAACATGTGTATAACAAACACAGAGGCATGATACTTACTCTTACACTTACTGATTCTTATAATGGACATAACATACATCGCAATCTAGCCCCAAACTTGTGACAGCTTGTATTATGGGTAACTAAATACTTATGTGATAAATGTATTACATTAAATTTAATATGTAGTATGCGAAATTTCACCCTGACTATAAAAATCATTCATGGTCATTACACCAGTCATTTTCAGCTCTGCTAATCGAACTCCGATGATTTTAAGCGCGTTCATGCAAAACGGCGCGCATCGCGTTTCTTGCCATACTAAATTAGTTTTCGTTGGCGCTGACGCAATTTTGTGCTGATAATGCTATTACAAAAAAAATTATAGTAAAATAAATATACTACTTATTAAAATAGTAAATAACCAGTGACATTGAATATTAATTGAATTAAATTACTATAATTCAGAAATAACAAAATATCTTGGATTTTGTCCTAAAATAATACGTTTAATTTATCTAAAAAAGCTAAAAATGACACTTTTCGGTTTATGGTTTTTGAATGAAAATCTAGGAAAATCGTGTTTTTTTTTGAGACACTTTTTAGTAAATGTTATTAATTTTCTAAATATGTCATTGTTATAAGTTTGCGGAAATATGGCAAATATCTTGCATCTGCGTAGAGCGTCGACCGCTATTTTAGCAAACAGCCTATACAAAAACTGTTCTAGTGAGAAAGTTATACACATATTTTAAAATATTTTTGAGATAAGTTCTAGATTATGAAATGCCAAATAATATGAATTCAATCTAATCTATAATTGAACACATAACTATTTTATGTTCGTTCGGAAATCGTAAATTTTGACTCAAGCATAATACTAACGCATGAACCGCCTTAAGTAGGATCACTGTCAACGCTCCGCCATTCGGTCATCCAACCACGACCAGCATACTTTAGCTTCGCAGTTCCACACCTTTGAGTACATTAAGTTAACCGTCAGATAAACAGGTTTCTTCTTCAAGTGAAGTTTTCCTTCTAAGTGATATATTCGTATCTTACTAATTTCCAATAATTTGCCAAGGAACTATGATCTTAGAGATCTTAATGCATGACATGACTCTATGTAAAGATAATTTCTTTTCAAAATTCGTACGATTGTCTATGATATCGTCGTTTCTTCACACATCGAGTAGTATAATACAAAGTACTATGTTTGTACGAAATAATAATGCCCGACTTCGAATTGGTGTACATTAAAACTTTTGAACATTTCCCTTCTCCGTTTTTATTCCGATTTCTCCAGGATCCCATCATCATCCTAACTTAAAGACAATGGGACGATCTGGGGACCCTTTCAAACAAAAAAATATTTTTTTAAAACAGTCCACGCGACTTCGAGTAATCTGTGAACATATTACATAGAAAAAAAATAAAGAAATTTTGCTAGTAGGTACCTTCCTATAACATCTTATCTTTGTTATTTGACACTTGCTGAGTACGCAGCATTTGCGACCACACATATTCGTGCCAAATCCCAGAATGTAATTTGAGTCATTGAGACACCATAAATTAAATTAAATTATACTGACAAAGCTCTCCTAGGGGGGTCCTAGTCAGTAAACACGTCTTGTGTTTACTGACTAGGACCCCCCATTATGATACGTTTGGCTCTACATTAGTTTTATAGGAGTTTGCATTTATAATATGTAGATAAGTTAACAATGCATCAGCTCTCTATTATTTACCTATTAAGAATGATTGGACTACGAGTAGATAAAAAAGAGTTAGGTATCCTATACCTTTAAAACGAGCAATTCTTGTATATATATATATTTCTATATAATCCGAATCTCGGAAACGGCTCGAACGATTTTCATGAAATTTAGTATACAGGGGGTTTTGGGGGCGATAAATCGATCTAGCTAGGATTAACTTTTAGAAAATGTCGAATTTACCAAAAAAAATATGAACCCTGCTGCCATCTATTGGCAACCGAGCAAAGCTCGGTCACCCAGATATTTTGTACCTATACCTACCCATGAATAAAATGATTACAATCTACATGTTTTTCCTTTTTAGAGTTCCATACCCAAAGGATAAAACGGGTCCCTATTTCTAAGACATGACTGTTCGTCTGTCCGACCGTCTGTCATCAGGTTGTATCTCTGTAACTGTAATAGTTAACACTAGAAAGACGGGCCGTTTCATATGACCGCTTTTGGAATACAGAGTTCCATAACTACAAAACTATTGGTTATTTTGACAAATTTCATTTCATTTCATTTCATTTATTATTAAATAAAAATACATATTTACAACTTGTTTTCTTGGCACCCCTAAGCCTCGGCGGCTTGTCGGGGCGCTGCACATTCCTCCTTAAAATACACTAGTATACATATTGGTAAAAATACTCTCGTAACTTATATTAAAATAGTTCTCATTTACGTTTCAAAGTGTTCACATTGTTATTTGATCATCACATCATAAATAAATCATACATCTACCTACAAAGACGGCATCGGTCATTTTGACCCATGCGGCATTTGTTAGAGTAAACCAATCCAAAGCGGACGGATCATAATATTTTTATTAGTTGTAATAATAAATTAAATTTATTGTGAGGTGTAATGAACACCATAATAATATTATATTGTACTTTGTTTCTTGTTTAGGCATCTTTTGTCAAATTATCAGTGTTATTTAGATTTGATACTATGCCTCGACTTACTGATAGTCAAATGCTAGAGTCTCTTCAATCTTGGGTTGATGTTGTTGACCAATGGGCCAAAATATAGTGTCAAAACAGCATTCCAAAGATGGTTCCATTGCAAGTCTTTAGGGTTCCGTACCCAAAGGGGCCCAAAAATGGAATCCTATTACTAAGACTCCGCCGACCGTCTGGCCATCCGTCACCAGGCTGTATCTCTTGAACCATGATAGTTAGACAGTTGAAATCTTCACAGATGATTTATTTCTATTGCTGCTGTAATAACAAATACCAAAAACAGAATAAAATAAATAGGTACTTGAACTTATAAGCCCCCCATAAACGTAATTTTTGGCCATGTAGGTAGATACTGGTGCGGAACCCTTTGTGCTTGGGTCCGACTCGCCCTTGACCTGTTTTTATACATATATATAACATAATATTAGACTTGGCTGCTATAAATGCATCGGTTTTATATCAAGAAGTCACAAAAAGACGTACGTAGAAGGAAAAAAGGAAAGCAAAGATGATGCCTCGGCGGCACCAGTAGAGACGCCAATGGAGTCGTCTACTGTCGGTGCCAGGTGGACGGACGACATCAAGAAAGGAGCCAGTGCTTTCCTCATTGTAGCAACAACAAATTAAACAAAGATTGCTATATAACTATGTAAAAAACCTGTGTGCAGACAGTGCAATCATTCAAACCAAAAAAACTTTTATTTGTCATATTTTTGTGTAAATGTATGTGTTAGAGTGCATACACAACATAATAAACATGAGTCAAATTGTAGTTTTAATATTTGATTTGATTACTGGTTGTTGTTTTTGAGACATTTTATAATTTTAAAATTATTTATAAAGCAAGGGGTCACATGACTGCTCGCCGTCTTTCTTGGTACCTACGTTGATTTTTCCGTCTTTCTAGTATCAAACATTTAGTTTTTGTAGATAATAGTACGGAACCTTTCAAGTGCGAGTCCGGCTCTTACTTTATCACTTATCTTTTTCTAATATATTAAGAACCGATTGACCGCTTGGTCAATTTTTATGATTTTTTGTGCAGGTAGGTCTGAAAACAGGACAGGACGTAAGCTACTTTTCATAAACCTAAGTGAAAAGTAATTAATATAACAAACGTTTACCGACTTGGTTCGTGTATGTTATAAAAGTAAAAAGGTGCCTGCCGACTGACTGATCTATCAATGTAAAATACCTCGAACCATAGGGGGATCGGGCTAAAATTGGGCAAACGGATAGATAGCTATCATGACCATCCAGTATCCATCATCCATAAACGATGGGGACATTAAAAATCCACTGATTCTTGTGAAACGTGTTCTACAGGAATACGGGTACAATACCTCATACGTCGGTATTATTTTGCAAACAAAGCTACTTATTACTAATCTAAGAAGAGTCCCTCGGAGGCTGCGAAAAAGACAAGAAGGAAGGGTGTTTATACAACGAGTTGGTAACTTGCCCTAATTAGCCGAAAGCCTAAAGTAGTCGAGAACGATGACTAAATGCATGAAAAAACTTGTATCCTTAGGAAACTATAGGGCGTTCAAAAATGTACCATTTTTAAGTAACATCCTTAAAAACAGATTCAACATCAATGAACTGGGAATAATGGAAAGTGTATTACGGTAGCCAATCCTGACTCTCGGAAGCTAAAATAACTTATGCAACTTTTCTAATTGGTTAGCGTTTAATAACTAACATTTCAAATAACCAATAGGACTTGTAAATGGGTGGTGCCTACTTACTACAAATACAATTCATAATGAATCACAAGTGGAAAATTAAAAATTTTTAAAATACCCACGACTGTTGCAGACTTGTAATTGAAAAAGAATTAAATATTTTTTTTGAAACTCCCCGACTAAAGGAAAGTAAGAACTAAGAACCAATAATTACAAATCCAAGAAAATCGACCGGAGCTGCTGTGTTTTGCCTATGACGGTGTTGATGGTGCTGTTTACCAGTTGATGACTAATTCAATTTCTTGATACTTCTCAAATACCGGCAGTTTATCAATACTTACGTATTACATTAATTGATATTAGAAACGAAAATAGCAATGGCAGCTCCGACGGATTTTCTTGGATTTGTAATTATACTGATAGGTTCTTAGTTCTTACTTTCCTTTAGTCGGGGAGTTTCAAAAAAAATATTTAATCCTTTTTCAATTACAAGTCTGCAAAAGTCGTGGGTATTTTAAAAATTTTTGATTTTCCACTTGTTTTATAGTTTTTCGATTAATATATTAATGTAATTTAGATTATATTATTATTAAAAAATGATAATTAATCTTCAAACTAGCCATTAGCTCCTCTAGCAGCGTTTGAAGGCATCATCCCTTCCAAGTCATAAAGAGACGTTTATTGTGGCGCCCCCTGCTGTTCAATCATAAGAACAATTATCTACGAACCATTACCAATGACTCACTAATATTTTATACAAAACTGTATCCAAATCGGTTCAGTCGTTTTTGTAATAATTGAGAACATTCGTTTGCACTGTAAATGTTTTTTATGGCGCCCCCTGGTGATCGATGTTCGTAACAACTATCTAAGAACAATCGCCAATGAATACCAAACATTATACAGAAAACTGCATCTAAATCGGTCAAGCCGTTTTTGAAATAAATGGGAACATTCGTTTGCAATATAAATGTATTTTATGGCGCCCCCTGGTGATCGATGTTCGTAACAACTATCTAAGAACCATTGCCGCTGAACACCAAACATTATACAGAAAACCGCATCTAAATCGGTCAAGCCGTTTTTGAAATAAATGGAAACATCGATGTGCACAAACAAACAAACAAACAAACAAAAATATTTTTGAATTATTGGTTTTTGTGAACAATTTAACATACAAACAAACATATAATCTTTTTAATAGAGTAATGTACAAACGGTCTCTCACCCTAAACGCATATACCCGTACCTACTCCGTTCCGTCGTGGGTAAAGAATAAATTTGTCAGTTGATTAATCGTGTTGATTTTATTATTACTATGAGACAATTGTGGAATGAGAAAATGAATTTCTAAAAACAAGAATATTACAACACAATTACGTGTGTAGGAGCTTGTGAGAGGAATTTAGCAGCAGCTCGGTACAGGGACTATACGTAAAGGGAATTCCTATATCGCCACGCCACCGGCGCGGCGTGCTTCCGGAGTTTAGTGCATCCAACGGATTTAAATCTTTGGCTGTACGAGACTGGTCTTTCCAGCGACGCCCTAGTGAGGGCCGACCGACGAACATTATAGCCCTGAGTTGGAGGAGAAAATTCTGGACCACTTCGAACAGGATCAAATCGACTTGATATGAGGTTTGTTGGTTAGGGTTGCTAAACATTTTTGAAATTTTTCTTAATGAAATAATATTTTTTGTATTGAAAATAAAATGAAATTATTCGGTCATCTTATCACGTTAATGTGTATCTAGGATCAAGTTAAAATTTGAGTTGCGGGCACAGTATACGAATTAAGGTAAACTTAGTTCAGCTGCCTATGCTGTGAGAAAAATTAGGCAGTTAACAGACATTGATACAGCCAGGCTTGTCTATTATGCCTATTTCCACAGTGTTATGTCCTATGGTATTCTATTATGGGGCAAAGCTGCTGAGATTCAAACTATATTTGTATTGCAAAAGAGAGCAATTAGATCTATATACAAAATGAAGCCACGCGAATTTCTTCGCCAAAAATTTAAAGAAATAGGTGTTCTTACAGTGGCATCTCAATATATTTATAATTGCTTACTCTTTGTACGTCAAAACATTAATAATTATAAGCAACGTATAGATGTAAGTAACCGTCCAATTAGAAATGGCGGACACAAGTTAGTTGTAGTACCACACCGTTTACGTAAAGTACAGAAGTCCTTTGTGGGGTTGAGTGTACGCTTCTACAATATGATCCCGAAGTCTGTTTTGGACTTACCTTTACACAGGTTTAAAGTCACTGTCAAAAAACATCTAATAAGTCGGGGTTACTATACTATTGAAGAATTCTTTAATGACAAGAATTGTTGGAATGATAGGGATATATTTCCATCTCTTCACGAGATATCTTAAAAATTATGTATTAATTATATTGATATTATTTAAGAAATTGTATATAATGACATTTTTTTTTGAAAAGAGCAAGTGCCGAGTTTCTTGCCAGTTCTTCTCGGTGCAAACCTGCTTTCCGAACCTGGCGGTAGAGTTTTGACTTTTCATAAGAGCTTATTAATTGGGCCTATGTGAAAATAAAGATTTTTCATTTTCATTTTCATTTTCATTTTCATAACCTGCACCTCGTATAAGGCGATATATAAGGAAACGCGTACCTATGTAATTTTTGTTATCACTAATAATAAACATAAGCATAATCAAATTTTACTGACTTATTCACAAGAGCCAACAACTACTTAAGGCATAAATGAAATAAATAAAACATTTGAGTATCATTTGAGAGTCATTTATGATAAACGGCGTTTACAACACAATACCTGCACAACGCCGTAGCGGTATGTTAAATGTAGAAATCAATCTGATGATAATTGAGCGTAGTCTAGCAACCAGCTTCATCAAGCTGATGACGCGTCGCTTATCAGCGGTTATCACCCCGCGAGCCTCGTGTTTCTATCACACCTCAGTCGCGCGTTTTCGCTCTGAGAGAGAGCACTTTACGTTCGATTTCCATTTTTACTTTCCCAACGTGACGGTGGCTTCCCCTAACTTTACGATCGTATACGATCGAACCCGCTCGGCACGACCTACCAACCGCTGCCCCGTGAGTATGATTACCATAGCAAGTTTGCATTTATTGTTTACGGTGTATGCTAATGATGCTTCAGCTAACGTGAAACGCGTTGAAAGTAAAAATCCTTCATCGCTGCGCGTGATGTATACATTAGAACGTTTTGAAAAAAACTGATTTTTAAAGTGAAGAGTTTGAGTCATTACGTGTCGTGTGAAGGTCGTTGCTCATCCTAATGTAAATATTTCCAAACGGTTTTAATAAATCAGGTGGGATATAGAGACGTAGACTCAGTATTGTGCGGCCTTTGCCGGTGTGTCATCCGTACGTAGTTGGTACCTATATTAAAACGATTAGCCTCTGTTAAGCCTATTTATCTATCAGACGCGGTACTTTTGACGTGACAACGTCTTATAAATCGATAGAGCCGGTTGCACGCACGAAAAAACATGACTCATCCGGCGTTACCTCGCTCATGCGGCGTTACCTCGCGAGTGCGGCGTTACCTCGCGAGTGCGGAACGAGCGACAAAGAAAACGTTGTCACGTTCAACTACCGTCAGTAAACCGACTTTACAGGCAACCAATTTTTTACGCGTGTTTTATATTTTTACAAATCTATTTCATACCGGCCATTTATAATGGTCTAAGATCCGAACCTACATCGACCTTCACCGAGCTGAGAATAGAATGAGGCCTTATTTTATAAATTTAGTCTATTAGAATATTTATTGAAAATTGGTTTGCTGGAAAATTAAGAGTTTTTTTTGCAATATTAAGATAGTAAGAAAATAAAAATAGTTAAAAATATTGTGTCCAGGATTTTTCCAGAAAACCCATTTTTAATATAATATTTTTTCATATACTAAATTTATTATTAAATAGGTCTCATTCTATTATCAGCTCGGTGAAGGTCGATGCAAATCCGGCTCCCCTACTATAGACGTAAATGCATTTCTTACACTGTGAGCTAACAATAAGCCGTGAGGATGTAACAGATAGGAAATTGATAGCGCTTCTATTCAAAGAGCCTGCTTTATGTTGTCGAGTTTGAAAATGGGGCTATTTGAATATTTAAAATACCTGGTAGTATCTGATATATGGATTTCCTATCTTGATGGAATATATTACTTGTTGACGCAAAGCGTAAACAAAATCCGTACCTGGTAAAAGATGGATAACTAAAACGTATTTTACGTACTTTCATATATACACTCCCTATTCGAAATACTTATATAATTCCTTCTTAGTGGCCAATCGCACACACATTCAATAAATATTGTATGTATAACGAAGTACGAAGTACAGAGCGGTTAGTACAACCGCTCTGTTGGAAGCCAATCGGCCAGTGCACATTACTGTCGGTTTAAACTACTGTCCTTAAGGGGATTTATTGAATTTATTTTTGTCTTTATCACTCTCACGGAGATTTGGTAGGTGTGACATGCAGCGTCGCGGAAGAATATAACAGAAAAACGACCTTTTACCTAATTACTCAAAAACTAAGCTGGTTATCAAAAATCTGTTTCTTAGCGTTTTTGGATATTGTTATTACCGACACTTTAAAACAAAAAGTACAATTACATCCAATGTACCTAGTGTCCGATAGAAACTCGAAAAACTGAAAGGATTTTGGAGCAACTTTTGAGAGAACTTTCTATCGAGAAAATTTTATCCAATTGTGTTTCTGCTTCTTAGCGATTTTAGATTAAAGACCCATAATACATGACGTGTAAATTTGAAAGTAATTGTCTTTATAGTTTTTGCATAAAACTTCATTCAAAATCGCTTAAATACGGCTTCTACACCGTTAACTACTACTGTCCGACTACTGTAGTACCTACTTACCTAACCGGTGTAAATTAGATCTAACGGCATCCGCTGCGTGTGTATTGATTCATCAGTTGTCCAGTATTGTAAAAATGTTGCATGTTTTCTGGTGTTGAAAAATGTCTGTGAGTTGTTGTTATGTAAATTTTGTAGGTAAATCCAAATTTGTGGGCGCTTTTGTGGTCTGCCGCGTATATCCAAATCCTTTTGCACCATTGCATATTCATTAACAAACGATTTACTTAATGCACAAAATGATAACAATTCATTGTTTAAAGCCACTTCATAAAATATGTAAACATTAGATGCGATTAATCACATTTATAGAGCACTGAATTATACAATCGACTGGCAACAGTATCCATTAGTAAAATATTTAGCTAAATTAATATGATTGAACCTAGCAAATTGTTTATCATTGGATACATGCACAATTTGTATCGGCGTATCTGGATTCTGGCAGTGTACAGTGTACACTGTAAACTCCCTCTGAATCTACCTCACACCATTAATTTTGCCGTCACGATATTACCGTGGACGGCCAGGGCATGACGGCAACCCTATATCTGTGACGGCAACACAGTGGCGTCAAATGCATGGCATTATATGAAGGCGTTTTCAATTTACCGTCGACGGTAACGGAATGCCGTGCTTGTCCACCGTACAACTAATTTAAGAATTGAAGTGCGAGTCGGGCTCGCGCACTAAGGGTACCGTATTATCAAGACCCATTCTCAATAGTAAGTATTAAAGTAAACTAAATATCCCTGCCCACCAAAACAAACAACTAATAAAAATCACGTTTGTTGAATTAGAAACTCCCTTAATTTTTAATTTATTTTAATATAACTATTTATTTTTACAGTAAATATATAAATGAATATTCTGTGAACATTTGAAGTGTCTACCTTTTTCCGTTATTAAGATCGAGCAAAAATAAGCAAAAAAATCACGTTTGCTGTATATCTATATACGTCATCTGTCAAAATTTCAAGTCCGTAGCTTTCACACTTCAAGAGATATCTGGTGACAGACAGACGGACGGACGGACGGACGGACAGCAAAGTCTCGCTAATAGGGTTTCTTTTTTACCCTTTGGTTACGGAACCCTTCATATAATCCCATACATGTGACTCCCCAGTCCCCTGTGTTGCCGTTGTGCCGTCCAGGGTAATATCGTGATGGTAAAAATTATGAAATCACCCAATAAAGGTAAGTTTAAAGATCTGTACTTCTGTAGTTAGTACAATCCTATTTTTATATTCAAGGGAATTCCCCTTAACAACAGGTTTATATGTATAGAAGTATCTATTGAATGGGTTTTTCCGAGTCGACAACGATAGATTGATTGAGTATCTCCCAAAGAAACCTGTATGCCACGGAGGTCTTAGGGGTACCTCAGGAGTAGAATTCTTACATAGTGAATGAAGAATGACCAAAAGGGTATCAATTTTTCGCACCAACCAAAGCCAAAATATTGTAGTAAAATAAAACAGTATTTTTTTAGACCCATTGGCACTAGGAATTTGTTTTATCGATCCGGAATTCAGTTTCACGTACAAAAAGTTACTTTCTTTTCAATGCACATTTCCTGACATACCTACAGATTTTATGGAAGTACAACTTGTTCCGGATTCCGAAATAACAGGCAAACAGCCTATTATTTCGGAATCCGGATTCTTATTAAAAAATAGTAATTGTGGAAGTTGATGTGGAGGCCGTTAAAGTCTATAAAAACTGAAGTTCGAATTTGAAAAAGCTTGATACGGGATTCATCTTCGAGAGTTTTTCATACTTTTGTTTGAAAGGACATTGACCAAACATCCATGGTCAATATTCACACAAAAATACCTTTTTCATCTCACCCGCTCGGAAAGGAGATTTTTAATGCCCAAAATGCGGGCGCGAAATGCTATTATATTCCCTAGGGCGAGAAAGTAGTATGAAAATCCTTTCCCGCCCTAGGGCGAGAAAGTAGTATGGAAATCCTTTCCCGCCCTAGGGCCGCAAAGCATTTCTAAATTCGAACATGACGTAATCTCGTATTGCGTCTATAATAATGTCTAATGGTGGCACCACACATGGCTATTTGTATTTGTGATTGGATGATCGCGTATTTGCTAAAATTTTCGACCTCATGGAGCCAAATATGTTATTGGCTGTATTTGCCAAACAGGCAAATATGGCAATAATTTTGGCAAATATACTCTCCACACATGGAAGTTATTTGACAAATATAAAAAATAGGCAAATACAAATAGCCATGTGTGGTGCCACAATTAAACTGAAGACTTCTTTTTTTTTAAATAATGTCAGTCGGTCAGTAACGAAGTTCGACCTTTGAGTTTGTATAGGTGTACATTACTTTTTGTTTTTACATTTTCTTAGAATATCAATAAAATAATAACTCCTATTTTTTATTTTTTATTAATTATACCTAAAGGAAATCTAATTAAATCCATGGTATTTATTTATTGTTTATCTAATTATTGTTATTTTTTTAATCTTCTATTATCGTTGGTTCTTAGAAATTGATATTTCTGAACGCATCCAAAATACAAGTAGAAAAAAAAGTAACTCATTTTTTTTCTAATCGTGATAAATATTAATATTTTGTTTTTATTTATTACTGTTTTGTAATAAGATGAGTGATGATTTAAGGTGGATTTAATTAAGTGAGTGAAGTTATTGCAGAGTATTACTCAAGACAACATCTTACATACTAGCAATGCCGATCCAAGTGTTCTTCTAGTAATTTTCCTCGCTGTGGTGAGATGAAAAATTTTGTGTTATGTACGGCCGCAAATTTTTTTGGGTCTCGTGTCCTTTGAATGCCTCGCTATGCTCAGGATTCTATTCTTTGAACCCCTCGCTGCGCTCAGGGTTCAACCCTAGAATCCTTCGCCGCTCAGCATTCAAATTTGACACTCGGCCCAAAAATCCATTTTGCGCCCTTGCATAACAAATAACTATTGTAATACATTTGCTCAAAACGTTGACATTTCCATGTGTGTTTAGCGTGCGCAAAGTTATTCTTTTCCGCACTAGTGCTTTTGTGCTTTCCTCCTACGCGGCACCGGAGCGGGCGCACCAGGAGCGCATGAACACGAATACGGCATGCAAACACGGAGCAGGCAAACACGTAAAACCAATTTTTTTTTTCGCAAACGTATTAAAAAACGTCGTTTAATGCACGCGCGGAATTGTCATTTTTACTCGTCCTTATAGTTGACCCTCGCCTTCGGTTTGGGACAACAAACCGGGACTCGTAAAGAAATGACAAACTTTCCGCACCTATATTGAAATGTACTATTGTAAACACCGGCTATTTTAAATCAATTAATGAATGTGATGTTATCAGAAATAAGTAATCAGCGGATTTATTTAATCAATAGTTTTGTTAGCTTATCATAAGATTCTTCACTTTTTGTTGAGTAAAATAGTTTTATGTAGTATTAAAGTATGAAAGCAGATAGTAAATAAGAAGACAGAATAACCTGTAAATAAAAGAATCACAAAAACTGTAAAATGAAAAATAGCGATGCAAGTCGGTCGTCCCTTTAAAAAAAAACCGGCCAAGTGCGAGTCGGACTCGCGCACCGAGGGTTCCGTACTCAAGAAGTACTGAAGCAAAATAAGCTTAGGTAGTTATAGCTAGGTACTTTTAAGATTCGTTCGTACTAATGTAGATGTAACACGACCAAAACTGTAACGACCAAAGATGTAAAACGGTAATAATTACCTTTGTTAATGAACCGCAAAACTAACTTTGTTTGTAGAGGTTTATTGTTAATATCAAAAAAACTATGCTAGTTAGAGCATTGCCTATAGTTTTCCTGTAAAATATACGTAAATTCCTATTGACCATAATTATTTGAGATTTTTCGATTGGTAAACTCCGGAGATAAGGGGGGGGAACGGTATTTTTTTAGACATTTTCCCCGATAAATCAAAAACTATCATGACTAAAAATAATTAAAAATCGGTTTTGGAATGTACAAAGTAAACCCTTTCATATGATACCCCACACAGTACAGTTATCTCACTTTTAAATTTCAACCCTCCGATTTTCCCCCTTTTTAAATAAGAACAAAAATAATTTCAATTTTTTTTTAATTCCAGTGTCATTGGGCCACTAATATACACAACTATTCCAAATTTCATATCGATAGCTCTGGTAGCTACTGAAATAATCGAGTGTGACGGACAGACAGACGGACAGACAGACGGAGAAAGTCGCACCATTAGGGTTCCATTTTACCATTTTGGTACGGAACCCTAAAAAGAATTCTGTAATAAAAAACTACATGGTTTAGAGCTCAAGTTTAAAGATATTCTGTCCAAATATTAATAAACGCCGTGCGGTTACTTATAACTGGGCTAAGTGAATGAACGCAGACTATATAAATGCTCTTTGGCCCTGGGGCAAATAGTATAATAAAATAGATTCCTCTATGTGTAGTGATTAGCAAGTGAATCTGCTGATATTTACTTTAGCAGCACTACATGTGTAGGTGCTTATAACTAAAGCCTATCATCTGCCGTTTAAGTACGAAAATCAGCCAAGAGATAGTTAAGACATAGATACAGTCGACCTCTTATCTCAATTTGCTTTAGAGTAAGATTTAGATATCGAGCATGATAATATAATCTATTATTATTATATACAAGGAAATTCGTTATTGGATACATTTCCGCGATGAGTAGGTTCTTTTTTTACATGTCGAGACTGGCGGTTGTCGATGAATTTTTTATTTTATTTTGAAAAATGTAGATTTGTTTGGCTGTACCATAGAGAGATGGGTATAAATTTCAAAAGAGTTTGTGCACTGCATTACAGTTGGCGAACACATTTGTGGCATATACCTAATAATGTCCTGCGTTGATGTAAAATCTCGGCAGAGATTGACCGCCGCGGCTGGATCGGTCTGCAGGACATTATTTACTATAGTAACATTAATTTGTTCAGAGGCGTTAGGAGCGTATAATCGAATACCTGATTGATTAGTATAACAATAAAACTAAAGCTCGGATAAAATTAATCCCGTAGTTTCCGAGCTAGGTATATCATACCCAGAACAGTACAAACTGTTTATTGCTTTTCATGGAATCGCGTGCAATATCAGATAACTGTCGCTATGATATTGTGTGAATATCATATATATATTGATATCAGCACATAATATATATTATGTGCTGGGCCCATAACCTTTAGTATATAGAGAGAGTAGCAGAGCAATGCTGCAGTGAATTTAGAGCACACCAGTCCAGCTTTTAGCGAGTAATTAGGTAGATAAATAATATAACATATTTGAACAAGAAAAATATACTACCATTTTATTTTTACTTGACACACAATATAAATAAACAACAAGTTGTCATAGCAACCAATTCCACAGACTAACAATATACATTATCTATAACAGATAGGTAACCGTTAAAATGGCGCTTTCTTTGACAATTATTCTATTATTGCAAGTGTAGCCGTGTTTAGCGATAAGATATTATAATAAACTGGCCTGCAAAAGTAAGTATCACACTTTTCAAAAATTTAATTTGAAAAGTGTGTTACTTAGGTACTTTTGCAGGCCAGTGTATTATGCCTGTTTAAGTTTAGGTAATGAAACAATCGGGCTTTGCTGTCGGCAGTTCAGCTGTGCATTGGTTGGTTGATGATTGTTGCATTGCCATAGTTACCGTCAATGCTTAGGCGATGCAGAAATTTACTCACGAAAATCATTCAGCAGGACATTTTCG
This sequence comes from Coenonympha arcania, assembly GCA_036785405.1. Classification (NCBI taxonomy): domain Eukaryota; kingdom Metazoa; phylum Arthropoda; class Insecta; order Lepidoptera; family Nymphalidae; genus Coenonympha; species Coenonympha arcania. The sequence goes on from CM072082.1 coordinate 14,591,030, forward strand.
TTAGATTACTTCAGATAGAGACAAGTGGAAAATTAAAAAAAATTAAAACACCCACGACTTTTGCGGACTTGTAATTAAAAAAGGATTACTTAAATAATTTTTTTTGAAACTCCCCGACTAAAGGAAAGTAAGAAATAAGAACCTATCAGTATAATTACAACGCCACTCGGGGCTCGTAACGCCACACAGGGCTAGTAACGCCACTCAGGACTAGCAACGACCTGACAGGGCCACATTTTAATGCAATTATTGTAACATAACATGTTAGCTATTGACAATAAATAATAATATTATAATATAACATATTTCCATTAATATAACCTAACATAACATCGTTCCAGTAGGTTATTAACGGTCAAAAGTTTTTCATTAGCAGTAGTTTAGTAAGTATATCTAATAATCGTCAAAAATGAGAAAGGAGATCGTTATCACGAACATAAAGAGTTATTCCCAATAAAGTCGGAACGTCTGTATGAAGGGCGAATTCAAATATTTATTAATATGTAGTTGCTTAAATTTCTTACCATACGAAATAACATTAAATCATAGCAAATAGTACATGATAATGTTTTGGACAAGTTAATAATGATAGACCGCTCAGAAAGTGATAAATTAGGGTTGTAAAAGTTACGAGTATATACTTCGTTAGACATTGCTACATTATTTGCACATTGATATAAAACAGTTGTGCGACACTGATATAAAATAATAATAGTAGTAGGAACAAAAATTGTATCACAATGGAAAAATATTCCAGTAGGGTTCGCGTAGAGTCGGACCCCTAATTTTTGGATATCGCGCGACCGTCTTCGGCGTAGTTTGTTTATAAGAACAATCGCAGTATATTTATTATTGGACTATTTATTGGATTTTATATATTATTATATTGGATATTATTTTATTATTTGGACATTGATATTTGAAGCTTGAGTTTATATTAACACAGGTAATAAATTTTGTACCGTAATTAACACTGTGAGGTTATGAAGACGAAAGAAAGTCATCTGAGAGATCGTTATAGAAATGCGAATACCTAGTAGGTACATACCTCTTGAAACTTTTTTTTTTTTTTATTATGTATATTTACAATAAAACTTATCACTAGCTTATTCTAATTACTATACAAGTCTTGTTAAATCTCTATCTTATACTACATTTTAAACTTACTACATTCATTTTTTTATTGTATGTAGGAGTAGTAAGTAGGGGTGGCCCGTCAATTAAAAAGAAGGGACAGACTTTTGAGTACGATGATAGAGAGAGCACGTATTTGTCACTAAATAAGTAATGTATCGTTTTGTACAAAGAAACTTAAATAATAAATTAATTGTAAAAGAACAGTTGTTTTGTGTTAATGTGAGCACCTGTTAGTGGTTAGTTTTCACAAAATATTATTGAAAAATAAAATAGTGTTTGAGGATCTTTGGCACTAGGGATTTGTTTTTCGTATCCGGAATTTGATTTCGGATACAAAAAGTTCTTTTCAATACTCATCCTATCTTCTTTTGCTTTTTTCAACGTCCTGCCATACACATTTATTGAGAAGCAGAATTTGTTGGTTTGCCTTTATAAATGGAGTGGATATGGAGACTGTAGACTACAAAAAATTAAAACTAAAGTTTGGATTTAAATCACAGGTACAGGATTCCATACAACCACGGCCATTATCCTTTGTTTTCCGTGTATCTAAAAGTCAACGCTTACTTAATTAATTACGTAATAAATTAATTAGCTCATTTATGACAGGAATCATACAATTTGATCGGCAGTAACATACAAAGTTTGCCGTTATATTATTATCAGTAGTTATATTAATTTAATAGGTAACCAACCAAATATGCGCTAGCAAGTTCAAAATATTATTAGCTACAGTAAAATTGTAACTATAGTAACACTCGAAAAAAAATATTTAGATAAGTATCAATCTAATTCTACTGTACCTAAATGGTGAAATTGCATCAGTGTTTGCACACGATATATATGCCCAAGGTTTGTTGTTTGTGTTTACATGGCGTTTGCAAGGTTCAATGTTAAACACTATGATTAAACAGTAAGTACAGTGCGTTGCTTGATTTGTTGACTTTGGCTAGACATTAGACATAGACAACCAACAAAAGCTGTTTTGATGAAAACTGCTGTATTCATTATCAGGTCTGTAACGTGGTATATACTTTGAAGATTTATTTACTTTAAGTTACCTAATCATTCACTCAATATTTACCTAATAAATTCGTTGTTTTAAAATTTTTGATGAAACAAGTTTCTTTTCAGAGAATATCGTGCAGAAGCTAGGTGAAAAAAATAATGTTTTTTTTTGTGTAACAAAAATCCCGTCACGAAGAATATTTACGAAAATCTTCGAAAACTTAGAATGAAAACTTAAAATTCCACAGAATGGTCACAATCCAAATTTTTGCGAATCATGAATATAAAGATCCAAAATACATCACGTTTAAATGTGAAAGTACATGTCTTTATAGTTTTTAACCTGCAAGTCACTTAAAATCATTTTACTGTTTATCTATAAAAACGCTGTATATAATTTTATAAAACTTGACAGGCAAAAAAAAAAATTGAATCCGAATACCGATCTGAACCTAAGGGTGAGACCCACTGCACATTTTACGTAAACCTTCTTCACACAAAAAATTAGCCTCAATATGGCGGAAACCGTGGAACACAACAAGTGTAGTGATCTATGGCGCGGTTGGTTTACTACTGACGCCGTTGATGTCAAAACAAACATTTTTGACACCAGTAAATTGACGACGTTTTTTTGCAAGGTTCGTCGGATCCTGTGTATTTATTATGTCTATTATACCTAACCATAAAAGTTAGATCAGTGGGTCTCCTATTTATAAGTAAAGTTTGTCGTCAAACTATATTAATTATTATTAACTTGGTGTTAGTTCAGATACTATTTGATTGAAATTTATAACTTTATATTACCTACAACTTTGATTGCGAATTCCAGAGGGGTACCTACCTATAGGAAAAGTATTTCGAAGTTTTCACCTATTATTGTCGAGGTAGAGCGATTACGTTAAATAGTTGTACCTACGTACGCGGCCTACGCGTATACCCTTGTCAGAAATACCTAAGCGAGTATTTTATTATTCAATCGACGCAGTAATGAATTATTTTTTTTTTATGTGAAAATGAGCGATTGTCTAAAAACATTCCGTCTAATTATAAACTAGTATCATTTTGCGGCAGTTACTCTCATACAGTCCGTCACATTACATAGCTTCTTACCATATATTGTTCCGGTTTTGAAATGCGGTATGGAATTCTTATAGGGAGGAATGATTTCAACCGGATGAAATAGAGAAAAACGCCTTTATGAGAGCCCCACGATCTTTATGTCATTAATTTGTTAAAAAAAATTTGGACGTTCTAAGAAAAAAAATGTTATACGTATGTTAGGCCCTCGTTAGACCTTAATTCACATATAAGGGAAGTCAAAAACGTCATCTTGTAATGAAGAAAACATAACAGATGACTTCGCAGTTTGTTACAGAAGTTTTGAATAGAAATTTCTGATATTTAAAACCTCAGAATCAAGGAGTAGACAGAAACGAAATGAAGTAGAAGATAGTTAGTTCAAACTTCCATTATTTTAAAGAAAATCTCTGAGCAGGTAAACATACTAACATACACAGTATATGAGAAGGATAAAAATATTTGTTGCACAAGACGTGAGCCTCGCTACTAACAGCGCGCCAGTCCGCATAATGTATAATAAATATTGAGCCGGTACTTGGTTGCACTTCATGAACGGAAAGACAGCTGTGCGATAAGAAGATACGAATGTTGTAATTTTCATTATCACGATATCAAGTGCCAGATATTTTGCCGTAAATATAGACCTATTTTCAGTACCCGGCGGAACGCGCGAAAAAATGTCGCCAGATATTAGTTACTGGTGTCAAAAAAAATTATTTTGATACCAACTGCGTAAGTAGTAAGCTGACCGCAGTATCGTTTATGGACCGCGATCCACGCCACATATCATTTCAGTATGTTATTATTCCGCACGTGCGTTTCCACAGGGACGGTTTTTTCATGTGGGGTATTAACCCCACATGGAAAATACCGTCTCGGGAATTTTGATAAATAGTGCTACTTTTTAAACCGACCTAAAATAAGGAGATTTACAATTCGTCCGAATTTTTTTTATGTATGTTCCCCGTTAACTCCTGAACCGATTTATTATATTTTATAAGTATTTATCAGTGCTCGGTTGCGTTTATAAAAACCGCCGTACTCGCTTGCATGTCGGATTCCGGCCTGCAAGGCTATTTGTAATGATCGTAGACATTTCCGCTTCAGTGCATCTTCCTCTTCGCTCTACAGAAGAAATTATGTACTTACCTACCTATTAGCCTTTGTTACGTAAACCAACTTAACTTGATGCGCATAACACAGAACTACATCAATAGTTATTTTGTTGTGTTTGTAACAAGACTCCTCTGAAACTTCTTGACTGATTTTAGTGTTTTTTTTATGTAGGTATATTCAGTAGGTTACTAAAAATTATTTATATCATTAAAGTGTTCTCTCATTTATTTTTATTACAATTCAATAATATTTTTAACAATGTTTTTACAAAAAAAAAAACAACACGTTTAAAAATATTGAAAAATTGAGTCCACCACTGGTCGCGGAGCTTTAACAGCCCAAGCCACCGGTGATCAGGGTTTCTGAGAGAGGAACCTCCTCACAATGCGTGCCGTCTTCAGGACCTCTGCCTTCTGTAATAAGCCCTTGATCCAACAGTCAGGCGAAAGCTTATTATAGTAGTATTATTGTACTGTAGTTATTATAGTTATTATTATGGTCTAAAATAATTTTCATACCTAGAGGTACTTAGAAGTAAAAATATTTTATACGGCACAACAACGTCAGCTAATCTATATATATAAAAGAATGAGGCATTTTGGTTGTTCCACGGATTCCGCCAAAACTATAGGTCCTAGAGATCTGAAATTTGGTACCTAGGTAGATATTAGGTCATGAATTCGTACTAAGACGGGGATTCCAGAAATTCCATGTTTAAGGGGTAAAAATCATACATTTAAGGGTATTTCCCATACAAAAGTAAAATTTTTTCGTTGTTCCAGACATTCCAGAAAAACTAAAAGTCGTAGAGATCTCAAATTTGGTACCTAGGAAGATATTAGGTCATGAATTCGTACTAAGACGGGGATTCCAGAAATTCCATGTTTAAGGGGTAGAAATAGTACATTAAAGGGATTTCTCCATACAAAATTGATTTTTTTTCGTTGTTCCAGGAATTCCCGCAAAACTAAAAGTCGTAGAGATCTGAAATTTGATACCTAGATAGATATTAGGTCATGAATTCGTACTAAGACGGGGATTCCAGAAATTCCATGTTTAAGGGGTAGAAATAGTACATTAAGGGGATTTCTCCATACAAAATTGTAATTTTTTTCGTTGTTCCAGGAATTCCCGAAAAACTAAAAGTAGTAGAGATCTGAAATTTGGTACCTAGGTAGATATTAGGTCATGAATTCGTACTAAGACGGGGATTCCAGAAATTCCATGTTTAAGGGGTAGAAATAGTACATTAAAGGGATTTCTCCATACAAAATTGTATTTTTTTTCATTGTTCCAGGAATTCCCGAAAAACTTAAAGTCGTAGAGATCTGAAATTTGATACCTAGGTAGATATTAGGTCATGAATTCGTACTAAGACGGGGATTCCAGGAATTCCATGTTTAAGGGATAAAAATCTTACATTTAATGAATTTTCCCATACAAAAGTGTATTTTTTGCGTTTTACCAGGGATTCCAGCGAAATAAATATTATCGTAGAGATCTGAAATTTGGTACCTAGGTTGATATTAGGTGATGAATTCGTAATCAGCTGGGGATAAGTAGGAATTTCTGGACAAAGTTTAAAAAGTGGCCGCCATTTTGAACTTTTTTGTTAATGGGCCGATTGCTTTGAAAATCGATATGTGAGTATCGCGACAAGTATGGAGAAGGAATTTGTAGTCAAAATTTTAAAAAGTGGCCGCCATTTTGAATTTTTTTGTCAGTGTGACGATTGCTTTGAAAATCGATATGTGAGTATCGCGACAAGTATGGATAAGGAATTTGTGGCAAAAATTTAAAAAAGTGGCCGCCATTTTGAATTTTTTTGTTATTGGGCCGATTGCTTTGAAAATCGATATGTGAGTATCGCAACAAGTATAGAGAAGGAATTTGTAGTCAAAATTTTAAAAAGTGGCCGCCATTTTGAATTTTTTTGTTATTGGGCCGTTTGCTTTGAAAATCGATATGTGATTATCGCAACTAGTATAGAGAAGGAATTTGTAGTCAAAATTTTAAAAAGTGGCCGCCATTTTGAATTTTATTGTTACTGTGACGATTGCTTTGAAAATCGATATGTGAGTATCGCGACAAGTATGGAGAAGGAATTTGTGGTAAAAATTTAAAAAAGTGGCCGCCATTTTGAATTTTTTTGTTATTGGGCCGATTGCTTTGAAAATCGATATGTGAGTATCGCAACAAGTATAGAGAAGGAATTTGTAGTCAAAATTTTAAAAAGTGGCCGCCATTTTGAATTTTTTTGTTATTGGGCCGTTTGCTTTGAAAATCGATATGTGAGTATTGCAACAAGTATAGAGAAGGAATTTGTAGTCAAAATTTTAAAAAGTGGCCGCCATTTTGAATTTTTTTGTTATTGGGCCGATTGCTTTGAAAATCGATATGTGAGTATCGCAACAAGTAAAGAGAAGGAATTTGTAGTAAAAATTTAAAAAAGTGGCCGCCATTTTGATTTTTTTTGTTATTTGGCCGTTTGCTTTGAAAATCGATATGTGAGTATCGCAACAAGTATAGAGAAGGAATTTGTAGTCAAAATTTTAAAAAGTGGCCGCCATTTTGAATTTTTTTGTTACTGTGACGATTGCTTTGAAAATCGATATGTGAGTATCGCGACAAGTATGGAGAAGGAATTTGTGGTAAAAATTTAAAAAAGTGGCCGCCATTTTGAATTTTTTTGTTATTGGCCCGATTGCTTTGAAAATCGATATGTGAGTATCGCAACAAGTATAGAGAAGGAATTTGTAGTGAAAATTTTAAAAAGTGGCCGCCATTTTGATTTTTTTTGTTATTGGGCCGATTGCTTTGAAAATCGATATGTGAGTATCGCAACAAGTATAGAGAAGGAATTTGGAGTCAAAATTTTAAGAAGTGGCCGCCATTTTGATTTTTTTGTTACTGTGCCGATTGCTTTGAAAGTCGATATGTGAGTATCGCAACAAGTATAGAGAAGGAATTTGTAGTCAAAATTTTAAAAAGTGTCCGCCATTTTGAATTTTTTTGTTACTGTGACGATTGCTTTGAAAATCGATATGTGAGTATCGCGACAAGTATGGAGAAGGAATTTGTGGTAAAAATTTAAAAAAGTGGCCGCCATTTTGAATTTTTTTGTTATTGGGCCGATTGCTTTGAAAATCGATATGTGAGTATCGCGACAAGTATAGAGAAGGAATTTGTAGTCAAAACTCAAAATTTTAAAAAGTGGCCGCCATTTTGAATTTTTTTGTTACTGTGACGATTGCTTTGACAATCGATATGTGAGTATCGCAACAAGTATAGAGAAGGAATTTGTAGTCAAAATTTTAAAAAGTGGCCGCCATTTTGAATTTTTTTGTTACTGTGCCGATTGCTTTGAAAATCGATATGTGAGTATCGCAACAAGTATAGAGAAGGAATTTGTAGTCAAAATTTTAAAAAGTGGCCGCCATTTTGAATTTTTTTGTTACTGTGCCGATTGCTTTGAAAATCGATATGTGAGTATCGCAACAAGTATAGAGAAGGAATTTGTAGTCAAAATTTTAAAAAGTGGCCGGCATTTTGAATTTTTTTGTTACTGTGCCGATTGCTTTGAAAATCGATATGTGAGTATCGCAACAAGTATAGAGAAGGAATTTGTAGTCAAAATTTTAAAAAGTGGCCGCCATTTTGAATTTTTTTGTTATTGGGCCGATTGCTTTGAAAATCGACATGTGAGGATCGCGACAAGTATGGAGAAGGAATTTGTGGTAAAAATTATAAAAGTGGCCGCAATTTTGTTTTTTTTTTTGTTATTGGGCCGATTGCTTTGAAAATCGATATGTGAGTATCGCGACAAGTATGGAGAAGGAATTCGAAAGGAAGGATGGAAAAATACAGGAATTTTGGAAATTAAATGCCTGAAGGAGTACAGCAGAAGTTCAACGTGAGCGAAGCCGCGGGCGTTTGCTAGTAAACTTATAAAATTTAAAGACCGTCTTGTTTAATCAATAAAAGAAATAACGATATACCTACTTGTAGTTAATAAGATCAGGGAAAAAAGTAACGCATAATAACAGACAGTCATTATTACTTATGTAAATAGATCCACACGTATAAATAGTATCAGTCAACATCTACTACTAGATACCTACTGTTTTATTTATTTTTAAATTTCACTCAGTCACTAAAACAGTAAATTAAGTAATATTAATATAAATTATGACGTAATGCTCTATTTTATCAGCTGCAAAGGTTTCGTTGGAAAAGTCTCTATGTGTGAAAAATAGGTAGGAAGAACTAATCGCAAACCTTGAAGATTGTACCGACCTAGTTATTATGTGCTCTGTGGTACCGACCCATAAATAACAATGATAGATTCCGGATAAAAATTCAGCTCAAACACGTGTAAATAAATAAACTGACCGCTTTGCTCAACGAATGTAATTTAAAAACACTTTGGATACCTATACAACGTTAAAAACAATAAACGCAACGCCCAAAGCACCAAATTTGTATCGAATGACAACTGAATCGATTTCAATTATGTATTTTTCATTAAAATTATTGTTTTCTCGGGATAACAACGTAAGTATGTCTAATGAATTTAAAGTTCACATGACAGACTTTCAAGAAAATCTGAACTCTTATTTTATAGTATACCTACTAGTATTATAAATGTGAATGTATGTAAGTTTGTTTGGCTTTCACGCTTAAACTACTAAACTGGTTTTGATGGGCATAGAGATAGATTGAAGCATGAGATAGACTGGAGCTTGAGAAAGGACAGATTTTTACCTCGAAAGTAGGGATAAAGACCGGAATAGGGAGCGGGAATGGGGACGGGAAATTCACATTTCCATCGTGATTTTTGAAAATCCGAATTTCACACGGGCGGAGTCACGGACAATAGCTAGCAAGGCTATAAAATATTAGCTTCACTCTTTTATTAAACCGACAGGCTTCATCGTTATTGATTTTTTGGCTAAAGTTCACCAATTTATGTCTTTATTTTAGCCTTAATACCTACTGAAAAATATTCAGTTGATTTTTTTTGCAAAATATCTACTTTTTACGTTTGTTTTCGTTACTTTTTAGGAGGTGAATGAGTTTGTTTTAACACAAAAACATAGATTTAGACTGCATTTTTACGAAAGTACTTGTGTTTAATTAATCCCATTTAAGATGATGATGATGAAAAAAAACGTTTTAATTAAGGACATTGCACATATCGCAATTTAGCCCTAAAGTAAGCGTTGGCTTGTGTTATGGGTACTAGATAACTGATGTATACATACATATTAATATACATAAATATAATATGTTGAATAACACCCAGACACTGGAAAATATTCATGCTCATCACACAAATATTTACCAGTAGTGGGAATCGAACCCACGACCTCCGACGCAGAGGCAGGTTCGCTACCACTACGCCATTCGGTCGTCAGACGTTTCCATCCATAACTTGAAACGGCACAAGTTTTCATAAAACCTGAATATAGAAAGGTGAAGGATAGCATGGAGAGGAAACCTGCATGCTTGAGAGTTCACCATAATATTCACAACGGTATGGGAAGCCCGACAACCGGCATCTTGGCCTGCGAGGTGGGCTATGACCAAACCCCTCTCTGAGAGGACACCCGTGCCCGTGGAACGAAATAACTAGCTAGTCCGCAATCTTGTGTGTTCTGCCATGTTGGATTTAGAATTACGTCATACTGCTAACCATGCACTGTCATCCAAACTAAACGTGTCTACAAAATTTCAGCTCAATCGGTTAAAGAGATCTGCTTCAAAATCGAGTTGCAAGATTCGACCCGAACAAATCTATATATATATAAAGAGAGTTACCACTCACTCACTCATCACGATATCTCAGGAAGTATAAAGCGTACAAACTTGAAATTTGAAAAATAGGTTCTTTGTAATGGGTAGGTGTCAGCTAAGAAACGATTTTGAGAAACTACCCCTCTAAGGGGGTGAAATAGGGGTTGGAAGTTTATATGAAAGTCCCGTGTTTTTGAAGTTAGAGACGTGAAAATCGTCATTTAGGTTATCAGCTTCAGATATTAAAAATTTGTATAAGTCGTTTTGGAAAATTCCCCTTTAAGGGTGGTAAAATAGGGGATGAAAGTTTTTATGTGAAAATTTTAATATTGTTACTGTTGACTTGAAATTTGAAAGGTAGGTTCTTTGTAATGGGTAGGTGTCAGCTAAGAAACGATTTTGAGAAACTACCCCTCTAAGGGGGTGAAATAGGGGTTGGAATGTTTGTCTGTTACTCCTTCACGCTGCAACTACGAATCCGATTTAGCTGAAATTTGGAATGGAGATGGATTATTACCTGAATTAACACATTATGGTACTTTTTATCCCGGAAAAAGCGATGGTTCCCGCAGAAGTAGTGAAAAACCTAAATTCACGCGAGCGGAGCCGCGGGCAACAGCTAGTATCTTATATACATTGCAAGCTAAATAAAAGCTTTTGTAATAAAAAGAGGTTGATGAGGACTTTCATTTAATATAACGTCATCATAAGTTAAGTTTTCACTTCTAATTTTATATGTGAGATGTAAGAACATCGCACTTAGTAGGATGTTAACCTCATGTTAACCTAATTAAAATAGTGCCTTCTAAAGGCAAACGTATTTTGCACTGAATGAACTTAATGGCAAGCACAATTAGATTTGTTAGTATAGTTAATTAGTTATTCTGTAAAATCTAATCACTGGTAGATTGTGATACGTACTGTGTAGATATTACTTTAAAAAAGTAGTAGTTATGAAAGTAGTAAGTAGATCAAAATTAAAAAAAAAATTGATTATATAATTATATTTCATGGAAAACCCTGGTCAGAAATTGATAAACGCTGAAAAAAACTTGCAGATAATGTTTTATATCTGGCTTTTATTAAATGCAACAAGCCTATAAGGGGTGGAAAAATGTAACAGGTTTTTTTTTACTCATACAAGTTAGAACTCGACTGCGATCTCACCTGATGGTAAGTGATGATGCAGCCTAATATGTTATCGTACTAACATAACAGGAGGAAGGATAAGTAAATTTACCCCAACGATTTCTACAAGCATCGCACCGGGACGCTACATCGCTTGGCGGTGCGTCTCTGCTGGTAGAGTGGTACCTAACTAGCCACGGCCAAAGCCTCCCACCAGACCAGACCTGAGCCTAATTAGAAATTATTAAATTCCAAAGCGGCCTGTGGCGGGAATCGAACCCGCGACCTCCCACTAGAATCCGAGCGCGCCGCCACTGCGCCAGGGAGGTCGTCAAAGGTAAACATTTTCTTAAAATAAATAAGACACCTGAGCTAGGAATCAAACCTAAAAATGTAAAAAATAACAATCATTATTATCTATTTTATCAAACACGTTTGAACTTACTTCTCTAGAAATAATCCTATTCATCTATATTATAAGATTTCTTACTAACCTCAATTTCCAGAAAGTTATTTACCTACCATGTTATCAACGAGCAATTTTGAGGTACACGTGTTGTGTTCTAGACTAGCTTTTTCCCGCGGCTTCACCTGAAGGAAACGTGAATTTGACATTCCCGTTCCCTATCACAACCCTTATACCTTCAAGGAAGTTTGCTTAAGCAATCTTCCTATAGAAGTAGGTAGATTGCTGTAGAAATTTGGGGTTTTTAAATATTAACAGAAACGGTAGATTTTTCCGGGATAAAAAGTAACCTATGTGTTAATCCGGCTTATTGTTCTGTACTTGCGACGGCAAAGAGTAATACCTAACCGTCCAAACTCACAAACTTTCACATTTAAAATATTCATATACTAGATATTAGATTATTAAATAAAAAAGGTAAAGTAATCAACGTTACTTGTAAGGGAGGCATTGAATATCAACGTGACATTAATTTTCGTATATTCAGAGCTTCTCTTAGAAAAGCATGTCTAGACGGCTCCATGGAGTCCCGTGTCAAATACCACCTACGTACGTTGATAAGGTAACATGACGTGTTGTTGTTTCTCCGCTAAAGTTTCCGACGGTAGCTGGTTGATAAATATTTTGTGACACTTTATAGGTACATGGTTAAAATAAATTGGAAACAATAAGATACAAAAATCAACAATTCTAACCCTTTTTTAGGGTTCCGTAGCCAAAGCGTAAAACGGGAACCTATTACTGAGACTTCACCGTCCGTCCGTCACCAGGCTCTACCTTTCAAACCGTGATAGTTAGACAGCTGATATTTTTGCAGATGATAGTATTTCTGTTGTCGCTATAACAACAAATACTAAAAACAGACTAATATTATATAAAAAGGCTCATACAAAAACGTAATATTATTGTTCGTTTTTGCTCGATATTAATAATGCAAAATCACAGAATATTTGAGTATATATTTTGTATTTTAAAAATAAAATTAAAATAAAACAAGTATTTAAGGGTGGCTCCCACACAACAGGCGTAATATTTTTTTTCTGTTTGTATAGATAATGGTACGGAACCCTTCGTGCACGAGTCCAACTTGTACTTGCCCGGTAATTACCCTTCTAACTACAGGTTTTTTTAACATTGGGTATACAATATAATAATTATGTTTTCTGTTCTAGCCTAGAATAATGAGATTTTGTGCCTTTTTACTACACTTTCTGTAATATAAAGATACAACTGGGTTGCACAGGTTTGTCAATCTGTGCATCTATATCTTCTCATATATATAAAATTCTCTCGATTTTCTTTGTAACCAAACTCCTCCGAGACGGCTGGACCGATCGTTATGAAATTTTCAGGGCATGATCTCTGGGTCCGGGAGCGGGTTGTTATCTATATTTTGTGTCTCTAACCCCGAGTTGCACGAAACAAATTCAAAAATTTAAGTGCTACTTTAACTAATTTAATCGCGAGAAATGCCAAAATTTCATACATTTTTTGACATTGATTGCGATTAAATTAGTTTAAGTACCACTTAAATTTTTGAATTTGTTTCGTGCAACTGGGCATTAGTGAGAAAAAAATTATAGGGCAAAACAACGTTTGCCGGGTTAGCTAGTTTTTATATATAAAAATTACTCAGAAAATCACAAATTCAAATGTACTAAATTTATAATGTATAATTTTTTTACTTCAGCAATTACTTCCGAAATTCATATTCTGGGAACTTTGAGAAACATTAAAGTAGGCATCACCTCAATTAATATCCACTCTGGTAACGAAGGGCCCTGCATTATTTAGACGGATATAATATTTAGCTGACGACGAAATCCATTATAAATTCGCTATGTGGTAGGTAAGTCAAAGCTTCGCGCGTAGGTGAGGAATAAAGGTTCTGAAGAGGGTGAATCTGCAATTTTCATTTTGTAAATTTTATATGTTTTTACATTTTCAGCATTAATGAGTATGTCATACAGCAAGGAAAATAACTATGGTCCGCATTTAACAGTTTCGTTCTTTTGTCAACATATCTATATGTAATTATGAACCCATTACTTAATCAATATACTCTATTATTTATTATTCAAAATCGACAGTAATAATATTATAACGTGAACCTGCCGTCTGCGTCGGAGGTCGTGGGTTTGATTCCCACTACTGGTAAATGTTGTGTGATGAGCATAAATGTTTCCCAGTGGCTGGATGTTTTTCAATGTATTATATTTATGTATATTCAGCAGTTATCTAGTACCCATAACACAAGCTATCGCTTACTTTGGGGCTAGATTGCGATGTGTGTAATGTCCTGATATTATTTATTATTAATTTTGTACGTAAAATACTCTTTTATTATGTAATTCATTTAATGTTTAAATGTTTCACTGAGGCAGGAGGACTTAGCAGCTAAAATTGAACTTTTAACATTAAGAGAAGCAACTAAAGACAGCACTGCAAAATTGCTACCTACCTAATGGCTTGATGCGAAATTAAATAAATAGATAAGAAAAAAAACTAACAATTTATAAACTATAACAATAATTGTAGTGTTACTATCCGATTCATAATAAAATCAGTAACAAAAATGCGACTGGGTATTTCTAATTGATTATGGATAAAATAACAAAATTCTAATTTAATTGTGGACGAAAGACATTTATTAACTTTGGATTATTTTAATATTCTAATGATGATAGTAAATATAATTATTTGGAATAATACGCTATTGACATTTGATTATTCACATAGAACAAATAATAAACGAACTGATGCATTTTAATAACCAATTTTAATAAATTTTAACATTTTAAAGGTGACGGAGCACTCAGTGGCACTGAAGACAGTCACACATAATATTAATTATTATCAAAATAAGAAACTTTTTATACGTACGAACTGTATGCTCGATACTAATTCACGACCATCGTATGTTCAGAGCACTTCAGAGCAAAATTCGCTATAGTAAATAATATATAGGTTTATGTCGACTTGTCAGACAATAACTTAGTTCGAAAAAAAGAAAAACGTATATACTGTCACATTTAAAATATATAATTTTCTTACTTTTATGTAATCCTTCTCCGTATAGTAAAAAAATTAAAGTGTTAAAAGTTTTATGTTACCTCAGATACTGTTGGTATCTGGGGTACTATACTTTACCCCAGATATGAAAAGTAAACGAAGTCTTTTTAACTAAAAACTATATAAAACAACAATATAAAACGTTGTCAACTGTTTGAGTCTGTTACTTACTTAGGGCTGATTTTTCAATCGCCAGATAAACTATCTGAGAAATAAATTTGAAACATATGTCATACAAAATCTGACAAAACGTCATAGTTATTCCTTAGTTAACGATTGTCTAGCGATTGAAAAATCAGCCCTAAACCTGACTATTTTGATGTTTTATCTTGTAAAAAGCAATGAATTTGGATATTTTAAAAAAGATTTACAGAAGATCAAATTTTAAGAGGTACACAAGTTAGAGTCTTTCCGCAATTACAGAATTTAAGCACATCACGTATTTATTTTTCATGAATTTATTTATATTTTCGGCCTTTTAAATGTTATTAACTAGCTATAAATTTAAAAACGAATAAAAATTTCGATTCGTATTTAAATTTATAGAAATTATATCCTACGTGTCTAAAACACTAATCAAAAAGATAAAGTTAGATTTTAGCTACCTACTAAATAATCCGATAAATTTTAAACGAAATTTATTCTAAAATACGATTGTTGTAAAAAATCGATGGAAACTGAGTTAATAATACAAAATAAGGTTTTGTACATAAAAATCAGCAAGAAAGGTAGGAGAAAAGCTCTCCTGGAAACATCTGTCAGGAACATCATTGCCTTAAATGGTAATGTATGTCAAAATGAAGTAGGTTCGGTATATTCCATATATTCCATACCCCATTCCACAGGCCGCTGTGCCTACAGCTCATGCGCGACGCAACAGATTGGCGGGGACGCCTCTCCCGGCCCGTATATAAACTCCGACGCCATCCTGCCTCAGCCTCTAGTCCTCATTCGTATTCGCGCGCAGGTTGTCCTGTAGTAGAGACGTATCCTATCGGGCATAAAAGTTGACAAGCCGTTAGTTCGTGCGTTTCCCTACAACCAGCAGCGACTAAGGTAAGATGTGTTTTTTGTTTTCGCGCTTTTTTTAGTTTAATTTTTTTTTGAACTAATATTTGTATTTGATATTTTTGCTCATTGTTGAGGTTTTTAATAAGTTTGTGCTCATGACATAAGTTGCAAGTGTTTTTATTTTTTTTAGTTTAATTTTTTAAAACAAATATTTGTTTTTGAAATTTTTGTTTATTGTTGAGTTTTTTAATAAGTTTGTGCTCATTTTGTTTTTACATCAGTTTGTTTTTTTTTAGTTTGCTTATCTCTCATTTTTTTACAATTTAATAATATTTTTAACAATGTTTCTAAAAAAACACAGTTTGCTTTATTTTTATTATAATAATAGTTGTATTATTTTTTTTAATTTTGGTCAGTGTCGCGTTTCATAATAGGTTTTTGTTCACGACATCAATTACAAGTGTGGATTATACGGCACAGAAAACTTCATAAATTTTTATATAAAAATGTACTTTATAATTACTTATGAGATATCTAAAATATAATTTAAACTCTACAGTTGCCAACAAAACTAAAAAAAAAAAAACTGCTTTGAAAAAAATTTCTTAATATTTGAGATAATTCAAACTTATTTATATTATTTTAGGGTTTTACATTAAAAATATTTTTAATGTAAGTAAAACCTAAAATAATTCATAATTTTAAAACTTAAGAAGTTAGTATTTTCAAGTAGAACACTGCCAAACTTTTTACAGGTTACAGGATTTTCGAACGTGAACATCCTTTGTTCACCAAGTTAATTTTAGAAACACGTTTAGAATAGAATAATGAATTTCAAATTAAGGCATTCCAGTATTTTATCTCGTACTAGCTGTTGCCCGCCGCTCCGCCCGCGTGAATTTCGGTTTTTCGCTAATCCCGTGGGAACGATGGATTTTTTCGGATTAAAAAGTAGCTTATGTAATAATCTGGATTATTATTTCACGTTGAACCCCTGTTTCACTCCCTCGGGCGTTTAATTTTCAAAATTCCTGTCTAAAAGGTCATTTTTTATTTTTGGCCATAAATTCTTTTTCTTTGCTGCTGCACTGGTTGAATATCGATTTTGAAAGAATTCGGTCCAGTAACAAAAAAATACAAAATGGCGAAGATTTTTTTCTATGCTTGTTACAATGGTTAGTTTCAATTTTGAAAAAATATGGTTCAAAAACAAAATCTTTCCAAAGGGCGGCAACTTTTTTTAATTTGACCACACAGAGAAAGAGTTCTCTGTTGTTGCTAATATGGTCAGAAATCGATTTGGCAGAATTCGGTCTAGTAACAAAAAATTTCATTTCAGGAAAATCAGATGAATCTTGCAAATTGATTTTGAAGCAGATATCTTCAACCAATTCAGCTAAAATTTTGTAAACACGTTTAGTTTGGATTAGTAGTGTGACGTCATTCTAAATCCAATATGGCGGAGCACACAAGATGGCGGGCTAGTTATTTTAATGCAAATATACAATATGGCTATCTAATAAAAGGGCTTGCTAAGAGTAACTCGATAAATAAAATGACGTCACTATAAATCCAATAGGGCGGAACACCCAAGATGGCAGACTAGTTAAATTTAATGCACACCTGCTATATGGTATCAAATAAAAAGGATTGCTGAGAGTAACTCGAACAATAAAATGACGTCACTCTAAATCAAGATAGCGAACTAGTTAGTTTTAATGCACACCTACAATATGGATGCCAAATGAAAGAACCTGCTGAGTGTAACTCAAAAAATAAAATGACGTCACTATAAATCCAACATGGCGGAATAATCAAGGTGGCGGACTAGTTATTTCTAATGCACACTTATAATATGGGAATCAAATGAAAGGGATTGCTGAGAGTATTTCGAAAAATTAAATTACGTCATTATAAATCCAACATGGCGTAACACACCAGATCGCGGACTAGTTAATTTTATTTTCTTTATTTATTTAAATTGCTTCATGCACATGCTTACAATTTCTGCTAGAATTTTTTATGCACACCTACTATATGGTATCAAATAAAAGGGATTGCTGATAGTAACTCGAACGATAAAATGACGTCACTCTAAATCAAGATGGCGGACTAGTTCGTTTTAATACACATATACTGTATTTGTATCGAATGTAAGGGCTTGCTGAGAGAAAATCGAACAATAAAATGACGTCACTTTAAATCCAACATGGCGGAACAACCAAGATGGCGGACTAGTTATTTTTAATGGACACTTACAATATGAATATCCAATGAAAGGGCTTGCTGAGGGTAACTTGATAAAGAAAATGATGCCACTATTAATCCAACATGGTGAAACTGTTGAATGAGACGAACAAACTGAGAAACTTGTGTAGCGATAACTAAAAAATAAATTTTCAGTAAAAAAAACCTTTTAAAACAAAAGTTTTTATATAGACGCTCTACAAAGAATAAAATTAACTTTTCTTATAAAACTTTTACTATCAACTTCTAACATCGTTACATAATTTATAATTTATATGGTATAATATAGCGTGTCGCTAGATTCACCTGTAAATATACAACTGAAATTGACACACACAACAAAAAAAATGACCACGAATTCCTTCTCTATCCATACTACAATGGTTAAATAACGATTTTCAAAGCATTCGGCTCAGTAATAAAAAACATCAAATGGCGGCCAGTTTGTTTTAATTTTTGAGCACAAAGTCCTTCTCTATGTTTGTTGCGATAGTCAGATATCGAATTTAAAAACATTCAAAGCATTCGGCTCAGTAATAAAAAACATCAAATGGCGGCCAGTTTGTTTTAATTTTTGAGCACAAAGTCCTTCTCTATGTTTGTTGCGATAGTCAGATATCGAATTTAAAAACAATCGTCGAGTAACAAAAAGTTCAAAACAGCGGCCACTTTTTTAAATTTTGACTACAAATTCCTGCTCTATGCTTGCAGTGATACTCAGATATCGATTTTCAAATCAATCGGCCCAAAAAAAATTTTTTTCCTCCTCAAAATTTGAATTTCGATAATCCCCGTCTTAGTACGAATTCATAGTCTTGAATTGAATTTGGTACCTAGCTTGATATTATCAATTTCAGATTTCACTGAAACAACGAAAATAATACGATTTGTACTCCTTAAAATTTGAATTTCTGAAATGACCTAATATCAACCTAGGTGCCAAATATATATATCTAGATAGATAGATTTAGCATGCGGAAAGTTATTTTTTACCACACTTATGTTTTTTGTTTCACTGCTATCAAGTGACTATTTTATTGGATAACAGGCAGTCAAGTTTTTTAATAATGTCAATAAAAAATAAATAACGCAATTCAAATTATTTTTTATTATTATTATTTTGAAATGAAATGAAATTTATTGTCACTCTTCCTTAGAATAAGTACACTTAGTTACATTAAATAAACTTATTTTAATACTATACCTATATACCTTGAATTAAGTCACCTTAAATTTCATAAAACTCTGTGGTTTTTACTTAGGTATTATACAGTACACTGATTTAAGTAATATAAAACTACTAGCTTTTGCGCGCGGCTTCGCCCGCGTTAATTTCGATTTTTCACAAACCCAGAGATTCAGGTTTTTCAAAAACCTAAATTTCCTTATCAACCTTAACCTTTATACTTATACTTTCTAGAAAGTAACGTGGTAATTATAGGATATCGTCTATCTCCATTCCAATTTCAGCCAATCATTTTCGGGACAAAAAGTAGCCTTTATATTAATCCAAGTAACAATCTTTCACCACTTAAATTTCCAGCCAAATCGGTTCAGTAGTTATGGCGTGGAGGAGTAGTACTTCTCTCGTGTGAACTTCGTTTTCACACAAATATTGCGGTAAACACGGATTTTCCAGAACAAAAGATAAGCTGTATGATAATCCAGGATATCGTCTATCTTCTCTCCATATTTCAACTAAATCGTTTCTGTAGTAACAGCATAAAGGTATTTCTACCGCGAAAATTACGGTTTTTCACATATTTCTCAGAATCTATGGATATTTCCGGGATAAAAGTAGCCTATATATGCACGATGTAATCTATCTCCATTCCAAATTTCAGCCAAGTCGTTTCAGTAATCGCAGCGTAAAGGATTTTTTTCCTGCGTGGAAATCGATTTTTCAAAAATCCCGTTAAACCATGGATTTTTCCGGGATGAAAAGTAACCGTAATTCTAAATCATTACATAATTTACCTCTGATCCAAATTTTTGTCAAATCGCTTCAGTAGTTACGGCGTAAAAGAGTTTTTCTCCCGCGTGAATTTTGGTTTTTCACACATCTCGCGGAAACCATTGATTTTTTCGGGATAAACAGTAGCCTATTCATTAATCCAGGATATAATCTATATCCTTTCTAAATTTCAGTCAAGTCGGTTCAGTAATTACGGCGTGAACGATTTTAATCTTGCGTGGAATTCGATTTTTCAAATATCCCGGAAAAACCGTGTAATTTTCCGAGATAAAAAGTAACCTAAGTGCTAGATCATTATATAATGTACCTCTAATTCAAATTTTAACCTAATCGTTTCAGTAGTTGCGGCGTAAGGGAGTTTTTCTCCCGCAGGAATTTTGGTTTTTCACACATCCCGCAGAAATCATCGATTTTTTCGAGATCAAAAGTAGCCTATGTATTAAACCGGGATATAATCTACCTCTATCCCAAATTTCAGACAAATCGATTCAGAAATTGCGACGTGAAGGAGTATTTCCGCCCGCGCGTATTTCTTTTTTTTACAAATTTCACGGGAACCATAGATTTTTGTGGGATAAAAAGTAGTCTATTTATTAATCCAGAATATAATTTAACTCTTGTTCAAATTTCAGCCAGTTCCGATCAGTAACTGCGGCGTGAAGGACCATTTCTTCGTAATATCTTTGGACCCCCGTTTCACCCCCCTAGGAGGTAGTCTCATAAGTAGGGGTGCAATTAAAAAATCGAGGAACTTTGTTATTTTTATCAAAAAGCCTACTTACCGATTTTAATGAACACAACTTGAAAGTTGACGGATTTCCATATATGTAAAATAAAATTCCTTATTTAACACCCTTAGCGGTAGAATTTCAAAAATTCCTTTCTTAGTACACATTTAGGGTGTTAAAAGAATATTCCCTGAAACTTTCATGTTTCTACGTTTAACCGTTTGGGCAGTAGCTTGTCCAAAAGCCAGCCAGCCGGGACCAAGCGTTTTCTAGTTTCAACCCCCTTTTTAGAGAGTTAGGGAAGAAATATCCAAAATCCCTCGGACACCCATTCTCTTATTTTATTCGAAAGTCTATATACCAATTTTCAAGAATTTAACTTGAAAAATGAGGGACTTTCATACAAACCTAAATCCCTTATTTAACCCCCTTAGGGGCAGAATTTCAAAAAACCCCTTCTTATCGAGCAGTTTGGGTTCACAAAGAATCTTCCCTGAAAATTTCAAGTTCTTACGTTCAGCCGTTTGGGCTTTTCTGTCAGTCAGTCACTCAGGACAAAGCCTTTTATAGTTATAGATACTTAAAAAACATAAAAAATCTACCTCCCGCAACCAAGCAACCAATTTAATTTTAAATAATATATTAGAAATAACGCGTTAAATGCACGTGCATAGTTTTCAATGGCTTGGGTCAACAAAAAGGGACTTGTGGAAAAATTACATAGCTTGTATCGTCCCCTACACTACGTACACTTTACAAACTTGTATCGTTCTACAATACTATAAACGCGAAAGTTTGTATGTATGGATGGATCTTTGTTACTCTTTCACGCCGCAACTACAGAACCGATTTGGCTGAAATTTGAAAAATAGATACCCTGAATAACACATAGGATACTTTTTATCCCGGAAACTACATCGTTCCACGAAATTAGCGTAAAACCGAAATTTACGCGGGGGGAGCTGCAGGCAACAGCTAGTGTACTGTCACTATGGCAAAGAAAACGAACAATGCGCTCACTTGATTATATTTATTATAAATCTTAGATAGGTAGTTGAGGCTTAGTAATAGAGTTCCATTTTCACCCTTCCATCGACCACGAAAAGTATAATTTACAGTACTCCTGCACGTGTATGCTGAAAACATCTCAGTCAAAGGGCTTTGCGGTTACATTTCCCTGGGACCACTGTGTTTTATTTAAAATGTTATACACAACATATTCACTTGTATATATCATTAGGTAAAGTAAAACATTTAGCACCCTTTTTAAGCATTTTCTTCTAGTTTGTTTAAGAAATACGTTTTCATCGCTATCGTAAATCGTAATTATAGAGGTCCAAGAGCCCGCTGGCGACTTCGAAAGTGCGGTAATATATACTCTGCCTAAATCGACAAACTCGAGCCATCGCTACACAGTTTTTCACGAACACTAGCATTCGCGCACCATACATATTTAGAATATAAGTAATAAAAAAAAGTATAAGTATACCACTTGTGTGAAGTTATACCATGTAAGCTATTCTGTTACGGCGACTTAGAAATCAACTAGCAAACGCTCACGTTGAACTTCTGCTTTACTCCCTCAGGCGTTAAATTTCCAAAATTCTTGTATTAACCGCCATTTACTTTAATTTTGATATATTTCCTTATGCTTGCTGGTTAAAGTTATATATTGATTTTGAAAAAGTACGATGGTCACGTCATAAAAGTTCAATATGGTGGCCATGTTTTAGGGCTCCGTACCCAAAGGATAAAACGGGGCCCAAGCAATGGGCCAAGTAAAAAAAAAGTTCATAATGGCAGCCAAAAAGTTCAAAATGTTAAAATTTTGACTACAAATTCCTTCTCTATGCTTTCTGCCATAGGCAGAGAAATTTGACACAAATTATCTCTGTGCTTGCTGTGATAATGAGATATCGATTTTCAAAGCAATCGGCGCAGTAACAAAAAGTTCAAAATGGAGGCCAAAATTTTTAAATTTTGACCACAAATTCCTTCTCTACGCTTCCTGCCATAGCCAGACGTCGATTTTCAAAGCAATCGGCCCAGTAACAAAAAAGTTCGAAATTTGAATTCCAAAAATCTCCGCTAGAGTACAAATTCATGACCCAATATCAACTTCTAATTAATCTATTTAATTTGATAGTTTTAGTCCAATCGAACAGACCAAATTTCAGATCTCTACGACTTTTGATTTCGCTGGAATCCCTGGCGATTCGCAAAAAATACACTTTTGTATGGGAAAATCCCTTAAATGTAAGATTTGTACCCCTTGAACATCGAATTTCTGGAATCCCCGTCTTAGTACAAATTCATGACCTATATCTACCTAGGTACCAAATTTCAGATCTCTACGACTTTTAGTTTTTCGGGAATTCCCGGAACAACGAAAAAAATTACAATTTTGTACAGAGAAATCCCTTTAATGTAGGTACTATTTCTACCCCTTAAACATGCAATTTCTGGAATCCTCGTCTTAGTACGAATTCATGACCTTATATCTTCCTAGGTACCAAATTTCAGATCTGTACAACTTTTAGTTTTTCGGGAATTCCTGGAACAACGAAAAAATTACACTTTTGAATGGGAAAATCCCTTAAATTACGATTTCTACCCCTTAAATATGGAATTTGGATGAAATTTGGAATGAAGGTAGATTGTATACTGGATTTATACATAAGCTACTTCTCATCCTGGAAAAAAATCATGGTTTCACCAAAATCCAACATTCACGCAGAAGAAATAATCCTTCATGCTGCAACTATAGAACCGATTTGGTTGTGAAGTTAAAGGTTATAATCACGTAAAAATTATTGGTTTCCACGTAACATATTATTTTAAAAATGGTTTTTCACGCGGAAGAAATACTATTTCACGCCGCAACTACTGAACTGCTTTGGCTGAAATTTGGAAGGAGATAGACAAGATCTTGGATTATTACTTAGATCACTTTTTATCACGGAAAAATTTATGTTCACCGCAGAATCTATGAAAAATTAAAGTTCACGTGGGGCAAAAAGTACTACTGTCGATTACGATACGACGATTGAACAAATTTTTGTTACGCTCACCACATTTTGTAATATTTCTAGCGCTTTCACGCCTTAGTCCTTCAATTAAGCTGTTACGGAGAATTAGAATAGTATGTACAAGCTTTGCCTAGACGTTATAGATACCGCGACAAAATAAGAAAAGGATTCAATATATGAAATTATAATTTCATAATTTTGACTATAATAAGTCGTTTACTTTCACATGCCTATAGACATGTTCGTCTCATATACCATTGAATAAGAACTGATTAAAAGTAAGGGTATTGCTAATACGCCCTTCTGGCTTGTTGCCCGTGATATACCTATATGACATTTATACTGAGCTATTTCCATTCGTTTATTTTCTCTTTGACACATGAAACAGATATAGCAATAGCGAGGGACCAAAAGAGACCACTTTACCTTTATCTCTCTCTGGTCCCTCGCTAGTGCTTTATCTATTTCATGTGGTTTCGAGTGTCAAAGAGAAAATAAACGAATGGAAAGAGTATATGTCTTTTTCTTTTAAAACGTCGAAACAAAGCAACGGATCAAAACGATATTTTGAGCAGGTTTTGCGAATTAATGCACATTCGTATTGAAGTAAATTTATTTAATTTAAGAAAATGATAATCCAACAATAAATCATAATCTTGCGTGTGTCCTTGAACAGTAAAAGTGACTATCGGTATATTCGATCATTTTGTAGGCCTTCTGTAATAAAGACGATAACGGTCGTGAGGCTTCCGAAAAACCTGATATTCGAGTATTTGTATCTTCACTCTAAGACAATATTTTCATGAGTAAACTCTTAAACAAAATTATAATCGGGGCAACATTTTCTTGATGATACACTTTCGCAATAGTCAAGAAGGTAGTCAGAAAATCGAAAATTTGTGAATTACTTACGTCAAACTTGATACTCGGACTTATTTCTTTAAAAAAATTATTTATTTGTAATATTTGAAAATGATAATGTCATAATTCTACTGATACCGATTAGCTTATTAATTACGAAAAATGAAATAAAATTTAAGTTTAGCGGGCAGAGGCTTAGTGTACTTTTATTTTCACGATTAACCCTGCATACCGCAGATAAACATTACACTCAATAGGTACATTTTAAAACGAAATTCCTATTGCGTTCACGATAAAACCTCCTTAATTGTCCTTTGGAACCTCTGAAGCAGTAAATCACGATCAACTCCCCCTCTAGATCCCTGATTATTTTTCTTCCGTCACGACCTCCATTTTGATCATTTTTCAGGGCCTGCCGCTTTTTAAACTAGAAAGGAACTTTAATTTGCTCTTTAAAATTTTTTCCGTCCACTAAAGTTCGATCCACTTTGAGATTGGAAAATAAAGAAATGAAGGCAGATTTTGTAAGTCCTTGTTAATGTACCACAATATAATAAAAATTAATGTACCACAATGTAATACTTACATTAGTTTAAGTACGTTACGTTACGTACAGTAGTTCTTACGTTATACAATTTTTCGTATATCAGTTTTTTCAACAGTTTATTTTTTGCTTCTTTTTATTTTATTTAGAACTTTGAAAAAAAAATATTTCCACTATACATGATTTTTGCGTAACTTTAGCGGTCTACGCGGCACACGCAACTGAAGCTCTCCAAGAGAGACAAACTTTTTTTTTCGTTTTTACAACATATTTGTTAGTTGCTATTGCTCATAGCGTGATATTGTATAGTATAGGATAGATACTCTTCTATAAATGGGCTATCCAACACAAAACGAATTTTTCAATTCTGACCAGTATAGTTCCTGAGATTAGCGAATTCAGACAAACAAACTCTTTAATATATTATTAGTATAGATATAAATTTTACCACGGTTTTTTTTTATGCAACCTGGGTGGGTTTAATTTAAATAGAAGGCTTATAACTGGGTTGGGTATGACGGATACATACGAATGATAAAATAGGCTATCTGCTCCTGCCTATTGAATTCCTTGTCTTTATTATGTACAGGAAAGCTAAATTTGCCTTTACATTGGTCCCAGCCGCTCATCATCTCATAAATGTCGTACCTTCCGTAGGGAATTTCACAACTGGAATAATTCTTAATGTTACGAATAATGTTAAGGTTCATATTATTATATTTCTTTTTTCGTCCGGTAACGGAAAATTCCGAAACATAATAATTGGTACAGAAATTTCATTTCAATAAATATTATATTATATTTCACGGCGCTGTAACGAGGGGCTTCATTTCAATAAGCGTATATTTTCAAATGTGTTAGAAGTTCTTTGTTTACAGTAATTGCTTTAAAAGAATAAGTTGCTCGGGGAAATTAAATTATTTTCAGCGCAGGTATGTTTTTTAAGGAGTGCGTACTTTTATTACTTTGATTTTCTATAAATGTTTTATTTAACCTGTACCAGTAAAATTTGAAATTTGAACCAACAATGCTATTAAAATCACAAAGGCGTTCTCAATATAATAGACAAAGTAACGTACTTTGTCTAAATTTTAACCTAAAATATTATGTGACCTGCAGGGCTAGACAATGTCACCTAAGCGTTAAGCGTTAAGTCGCTAGTAGAAAAACCACGTGACCGAATCTACCTAGTCTATGGTTAGCGTTGTTGTCGGCTGTCAATTGGAATTGTCATGTGACGTATCTGTCATTTGCTGAGCGCCGATGTCAATAATTAACTATTAACTAAATTATTAATTAATTAACTATTAATTAACTATAGCACTGCAAGGAATATACTACTCTCTAACGATAGAACTTTAAGTTCTTATGACTTCTAACTCTAGCAACCGCGACCACACTGAAATAACTAACACTAGTTTAATTAACTATCAGCAAAATAAACACTCGAAAATCCAAAAAAACACGCCACGATGTTTTAAACGAAGTTGTGAACTTCGTCTAAAACACCACACACTACAAAAGCAAAACAAAATGGAGTCTTGTTGTGATCTCAATTGTTGTACCAAAGACTAAAGAGTACTAAAAATCCCAACAATTCCGCCATTTTGTAGCGTACAATGACGAAGTACGCTAAAAGTTATCTACAGGGTATGAGCGATCGCTAAATAGTCGTAGTCGAATTTCAAAAACAGCGTGATTTCCTCTATTCTGTCACTTGGTTTTTCTACAGTCACGTGATGGTCACGTGGTTTGTCCATACATTTTGTCGACTAGCGTTAACGCCAAACGCTTGCGACTTTGTCTAGCCCTGCTGAGCTGTATTTACACTGAATCAGATACGAATGGTGCAAAGCGTAATAGAGTTATTAGAACATAGTTTACGTTGGTAAATTAGTTCAGATAAAAAAAAACACTAAAAATAATTGGTCATGTACGAGTCGGGCTCGTACACTGAGGATTCGGTACCAATCAAGACCATTTGTTTCAATCAGAACATCTATACACCAGATTCAAAACTATATAGCAAAAAATCGCGGTTGTTATATGGAAGTCTTTTATTTAATTTAAATTTGACTATTTATTTTTATAGTGGACATATAACTTAATATTCCCTATTCGGGCCTATTTCATCAGTTTGGGTATCTTAACACTGCCGTGTATACTAATATACAATACGGCACTGTATGTCGTCAACCACAAAGACGAATTTATAACACGAGGTGAAATACAGTGCCGTAGCCTACGATACCCTAACAGATTACTGAATAGGGTCAGTAGACTACATAAAGCATCTAAAACTGTGAGGGGTATGGACGCTCAAGTTTACAATCGAATACCAATTACAGTCCGAAATGCACTCAGCTTAATGACCTTCAAAAATAAGCTGAAATCTTGGCTTGTCGAGAGAGCTTCCTATAGCTACAAAGAATTCTTAGAATGTTAAATTATATAATAAGTATAGAATATTTTCTTTATTTTATGAATAATTTTATAATTTAATTGTATAAATGCATAGAATGAAGTGCCTACTCATAGGTAATGCAATATTTTGTGTAGATTATTAAATATCATGTTATGCCTTGTATGATTTGATACCAATAAATTGACTATTGAATATTCTGTGAATATTTTAAGTATCTTCTTATTGCTGTTATCAGTATCAAGCAAAAACAAGCAAAACAATCACTTTTCTTGTATGGGAAAATAAACAATCTTTAGTAGGTATATTCGTGTTATAGCGGCAACAGAAATACATCATCTGTGAAAATTAAAAATGTCTAGCTATCAGGCTTTACGATATACAACCTGGTGATAGACGGACGACGGACGGAAGAACAGCGAAATTAGTAATAGAACCCCGTTTGTACCCAAAGAGTATTACTAACCCTACTTACAGTCACAAGAGGCCCAATAGAAGAGTACCGTAGGGACTCTTGTTCTACGGAACCTTAAAAGTTGAAGTGCTTATTAGCTGTCGTCGCCAAGCTAAGGCGCGGAATGTAGAGAACCCACTAACTCGATATATACGTAGTCGAGCCTAAACACTGATAACGACTTTAAAAGCTTGATAATGGAGGCTAGAATTAAACAGAGTAGGTACTACCCAGACAAACAGTGTTGGAAAATGGGCCATAAAATTAAGGCGTGAATTCCATTCCTTCACGCTCTTAGAGGTTTTGGGCTAATACGTAAATAATATTTACGAGAACGTACTTATGTTAACAATGTGAATCACAGAAAAGAGAACTGTAGCAAAAATAATGTGAATAAAAAGAGTTAATTTCGGAATATAAAGCGGAGTTTGTAGCCTTACTTCGTGTGGTTTTTTACAAATTCTGCTGGAACAAGGATGTGATAAACATTTTTAACTTCAAATAAAACGATTCAGCACAGGTGAAGCATTTTATTATATTTATGACTTACTTATTTCATTTTTTAGATTACTTGTGGTTGGCTTATGAAACAACTTTCAAAAAATTACGTGATTTTTGCGATCGGAAATGTCATTCCCATAATTCTTGAATTTCGTTCCATAAGCATACTAAAAGCAATCTTAGAAATAAAAAAGACAAGTCATATAGCTACCGCTGCATTACATAGTTGTGGCGTAAATAGTAGTTACACACAAATAATATTAATCGTCAAGAGGGCGAGGTGATTTTCAACGACAGGGGTCGCGCGTAACCTTAAAGACCTATTTGATATTTTGGGGATTTAAAATTCTTATTATTTATAAATCATTCCTTATTTTATATTCAGACACATTAGATAGTGACACAATTTATAGAAAAAAAAAACTTGTACAGGGAGGGGAGGTTAATAGTTTAATTAGTACACAATAAAACAATGAGCGGCTATTAGGAATGGGAAATACGTGAAATAAGACCGATATCCTATATCCTATACCTTTAAACGAGCAATTCTTGTATATATATTCGGTAGGTTATACCAATTAACTAACACCTTGTATATTTCTATATAATCTGAATCTCGGAAACGGCTCGAACGATTTTCATGAAATTTAGTACGCAAGGGGTTTTCGGGGCGATAAGTTGATCTAGCTAGGATTCATTTTTAGAAAATGTCGTATTTACCAAAAAAAATATAAATCTATACCTGACATCTATTGGCGCTAAAGTATAACTATTACAGTAAACTCCTGCTGCCATCTATTGGCAAGTAGCTGTTATACTACCGAGCAAAGCTCGGTCACTCAACTAGTAATTAATAAAAATGTATAGAGTGCGGACGATTCGACGCTGCACGACCCCTTAAAGGTTAAAATATTAGATAGTATGTAGACATCGACACCTTTGTGTGATAAAATCCAGAATGAGGACATCCGTAGGAGAACTAAAGTAATCGACATAGCAAACAGGGTGGTTGGTATTGGCAGGCCATATTTGTCGCAGAACCAACACGGCCATTGGGGTAGACGAGATTTGTAGTGGAGACTGCGTACTGGTAAGCGCAGGGTAGGACAACCCTACGACCCGAAAGGCCTATATCCAGCAGTGGATGATTAGTAACCGGATAGTATAAAGTATTTATGTAGGTACCTGTAGAATATAGCTACGCTTTGTAATACGTAAAACGATTCAATTACATCCCGTCAAAATTGAACATTTATTAATTTCAGGGTCTGACCCTTTCAAATTAAATCACACGATCATTGATCCACACTTTGAACAATGCAGTGGCAAAGACAATCGAATTAAACCGTCACTTTTCCACGGACGTAATAGGTTTATGGTGATAAAAGGTGCATTACGCCTTTGCAGATGCTCACGTTGAAACGTCCGTAGTTTTAACTTTACTTTTATCTCAGGGTTGGTTTATTGCGTTAGGCGTTAATGCTTTTTCACTTCGTTTCCATCCGCTTCCATGATATTATATTAATTCATTATGATACACGGGTGGTAAGAATGTTACTACACGATTGTAAATACGTGGGGCGATCTTTAATATCGTCATGAGTTTATAATGGTTTTAAGAACCGGGATAATCATTTACTATTATAACCCATAATATTTTGTGACTGCAGGTTAAAAAATTAAAACACAATATCAATGTTAATTTAGGCTAATTCTTGAATTTAGGAAATATTAGGTACTTATGAGGAGTTTGAGTAGAAGACTCAAATTATTCAAAAGGAGTAGAAGGCAGTTTTATACATTTCTAAAAAAATCTGAAAATTTTTGGATAAAAGAGAATTTAGTAAATTTTGCATCACAGAGCACTCTATACTGGGGGGGGTCCTTTAAAAGCGTTTAACATAATCAAAACAGAAAAAAAAATCTTAAAAGGGAGAAAACTGCTACGCTTAACGCTCCTACTGATTTTGCAGGGGCAGGAGTTTTCTATGGTAACCGAGATAAATTGTACCTATAATGGCATCGTTAAGATACTAAAATACACTTTTATCTACGCTCATTGCTTAAAGTTGAAGAAGACCGAAGACCTGAAGTGTTTGGAAATCCTAGACGTCTGCGCAGCTGCATAGCAGTAAGACATTAATAGGCTACCACATTTACCGGTAACTTGTGTAATTTCATTGTTATTAAAAGTGCAAAGAAGAAGTAAGCAAGGGAAAGTGGGAAGTTTGGCGTCCAATCTAGAAAATTATATTGAGCCTTCATTTGCAAGAACTCTCGAACATTTCAACTAAAAATGGGCGGTAGAACCGTCATTTTTAGGTCAGGGTCAAATACTCCGATCTTCAAAATTATTGAAAGTACTCGATATTTAATTGTAATACCGTTTGGAAGCTAAAATTTATTAATTTATGTTCGTAGTCGTATCTACGGCGGAACCGCAAAAAATGATTAGTAAATTTAAAAAAACTACACCATTTTTAGGGTTCCGTACCCAAAGGGTAAAACGGGTCCCTATTACTAAGACTACGCTGTCCGTCCGTTAGTCCGTCCTTCTGTTACTAGGCTGTATCTTTTGAACCGTGATAGTTACAGACTTGAAATTTTCTTAGATGATGTATTTCTGATGCCGCTATAACAACAAATACTAAAAATCCCCATACAACAAACCGGATTTCTTTGCTTGTTTCTGGCTCGATATTAATAACGGTAAAAGGTAGGCGCTTCAGATGTTCACAGAATATTTAATTATATTATATTTACCTTATTATATATCTACTTAATTATTATATAGTTTTCAAAATGGATTATTTAAAACTGGTTTTTTTTCATTAATGCGGCTTTGCCAGGCTCTAGTTCAAAATGTTAATGACGAATCGTTGAAATTATTTAGTAATACATAAAAATGTTATATTTGTTGACGAGCTACAGTTGTGGAAACAGTGGCCTAACTCACTCCCATAGTTGCCTCGACGTCTTCGGAATTTGCTGACAGCATGTAACGTTAGCCGCGGACGATGCGTGAAATGGACACTATACATATAATAACCACTCGTAGTTCTGCAAAGACTAATTACTAATTAGTGATAATTAAATTTAAAAATTACTAAAAAAAAGCAGAAAAGGTATCATTTCCTCTTCTGGTGGCCGCGGTATATACAAATAGCTTCATGCTCAATATAATTTTTGGCAGTAAACAATGAGCAGCGATAAATTAACTTGATACTAAATAGTATATTAAAAATAAAAGTTTGTTTTTATAAATGGCAAACGTCTCATTTAATATCCTTAATTAAATGTAAATAGGTACATTGGAAAATCACTCGGGACTTTGTGGAAATTGAAAAGGAATATCTTACGCTTGAAACGAGTGTCTTTGAAGCGAAGTTTTCTACTTAAATATTTTCAGTTTCCTTCAAGAGCATTTCTCAGTAATAAACTTAATTTAAGCAGGTACGATCACGTAAGATATAGGTAATTACAATAAAATTGGTCATCATTTAATTTTTGCACATTTTTTTGAATCCATTGTTGCTTGGGAATACAGACAGTATTTTTGGTGTCATTTCGCAAGGACAAGACTTGTACAATTTATTAGTTAAAAAGAGATAAGTTTTTCTCTTTTACCCATTTCAAATCATCTATCTATCAGGCATCGACTTATTTTTTTTTATAGCTAACCATCGTACATCGGCCCTATATTCTTACGTATACCTGATTATTTTTTTGTTTTTAAGTGTCAAGGGTTTGTATGAAAGATTTTTTTAGAAAAATGTACGGAAAATCTCCGTTTCCATGAGATATAAAAGAAGTCACGGGGAACAGCTAGTATACAAAATAAGAAGAGTGTTATGTGGTATTGCTGCATGTCAAAAAATATTTTATTTTTTTTGTTTTTATTACATAATGTGATTATGTTATTGGATATTACATCGAATTATTGAAACTCCGTAAGTAAATCGATTTTAAACGCTATAGAGGCTGTATTTTTGCTGATGGTGACGCCATGACATCTATCTTTTAATTTATTTACTTAATTTCATTTATTCACAGTAAGATGTTGCTACACAATATGGAATGGAAATTATAAAATAATTAAGTTTTTTTTTAGTCAATACAAGTTAGTACTTGACTGCGATCTCACCTGATGGTAAGTGATGATGCAGCCTAAGATGTTATCGTACTAACTTGGAATGGTAAGTAAATTTACCCCAACGGTTTCTACAAGCATCGCATCGGAACGCTAAATCGCTTGGCGGTGCGTCTTTGCTAGTAGGGTGGTAACTAGCCACGGCCAAAACCCCCCACTAGACCAGACCTGAGCCTATTTAGTAATTATAAAATTCCAAAGTGGCCCGTGGCGGGAATCGAACCCGCGACCTCCCACTAGAATCCGAGCGCGCCGCCACTGCGCCAGGGAGGTCGTTAAAAAGTATGGATGGTTACGAGTATTTATATACATTAAAGTCCACTGGAGCTGCCGATAGCCGATGATTGTAATTTTCGTTAGCGCTAACGGGCGAAGTGCCATTATTGGAATAAGTTTTCGTACTCTCTAATCCTCGACTGCGTTTTACCCCACAAGACTTTAATTATAATAATTAAGGTGCTCAATTATTAACGTACTCCTTTTACACCACTTTTCGTTTTTCAAGACGAATTAGTTTATTATTAGCTTTTTTTCCTAACGGATAACACAGCAATAATATAAGGGTCATGCTCAGCATGATTCTGTTCCTCAATACAATAACTATGGAACCAGAAAAATATTCACGACTATTGTCACAAACATCATTCATGTCATAAGAAAGTCATAAGAATAGTTATAATTATAAATTAAAAAAAAATATTTAAATAAATTATAATCAAATTGAAGTCAATAAATAATTCTATTACATCCCCAGAAATCGGATTTTTTGTTGTTTCTCAGTTTCATATTGAGGGTTCCGTACCAAAAGAGTAAAAACGGGACACTATTACTAAGACTTCGCTGTCCGTCCGTCCGTCCGTTCGTCTGTCACTAGGCTGTGGCTCTTGAACCGTGGCAGCTACAGATTTGAAATTTTTACAGATGATGTATTACAACAAATACTAAAAATATAACAAAATAAATATTTAATCCCTCCCAAACACCAAACGTGATTTTTTTGCTTGTTTTTGCTCGATATTTATAACGGAAAAAGGTAGACACTTTAAATGTTCACAGAATATTTATTTGTATATTCACTTTAAAAATAAATAGTTAAATTAAAATAAAATAAAAATTAAAGGGGGTATCCCATACAATAACGGGCTCTTTTGCTCGTTTTTAGGGTTCCGTACCAAAATGGTAAAATGGAACCCTTATGGTGCGACTTTCTCCGTCTGTTTGTCCGTCTGTCTGTCCGTCACACTCGATTATTTCAGTAACTACCGGAGTTATCGATATGAAATTTGGAATAGTTGTGTATATTAGTGGCCCAATGACACTGGAATAAAAAAAAATGGAAATTATTTTTGTTCTTATTTAAAAAGGGGGGAAAATCGGAGGGTTGAAATTTAAAAGTGAGATAACTGTACTGTGTGGCATATCATATGAAAGGGTTTACTTTGTACATTCTAAAATCGATTTTTAATTATTTTTAGTCATGATAGTTTTTGATTTATCGGGGAAAATGTCTAAAAAAATACCGTTCCCCCCCCTTTTATCTCCGGAGTTTACCAATCGAAAAATCTCAAATAATTATGGTCAATAGGAATTTACGTATATTTTACAGGAAAACTATAGCCAATGCTCTAACTAGCATAGTTTTTTTGATATTAACAATAAACCTCTACAAACAAAGTTAGTTTTGCGGTTCATTAACAAAGGTAATTATTACCGTTATAAATCTTTGGTCGTTACAGTTTTGGTCGTGTTACATCTACATTGAGTACCGAACCCTCGGTGCGCGAGTCCGACTCGCACTTGGCCGGTTTTTTTAATTTGGTGGGCAGGGGTGTTTAGTTTACTTTAATACTATTGAGAATTGGTTTTGATAGTACGGAACCCTCAGTGCACAAGTACAACTCGCACTTGATCAATTTTTTAGAGCCAATTGGCTCTAAAAACTGAAACGATGGAACGGTATAATCTTCTTCAGACGTTACAAATCTAGGTTCTGGAAAACCGTATTGACTGGCAATGTAATTTCTTTTAAGACATAATTGGTGGAACTCCCGTTACAAAGCGCAGCCAGGTTAACTCAAACCGTTTCAAGGATTTCAATTACTTCTAGTGTACACTAGACTCGAGTAAGCACACAATTCACATAATAGATTCTAAAGTAAATAACAAAAATTGAGTGCAGAATTGAAATACATTTTTCACTTTTAAAGTTCAGACAATAGTGTGGCGGTTCTGTCTTAGAGTCTCTTAATTTATCGCGTCTAAATATCAACTATCCTCTTCACAGCGGTACTTGTGAAAAGGGATAGAAAACCCTTCCGGAGTAGTGTATTGTATTCCTTTGCATTCTCTTTATCAGTACTAAATTAATAATATAAAAATTTGTGTTTATAAATGTTATAACAAGTGGAAAATTAAAAAATTTTAAAACACCCACGACTTTTGCAGACTTGTAATTGAAAAAGGATTAAATAATTTTTTTTGAAACTCCCCGACTAAAGGAAAGTAAGAACTAAGAACCTATCAGTATAATTACAAATCCAAGAAAATCCGCCGGAGCTGCTGTGTCCTGCCTGTGACGGTGTTGATGGTGCTGTTTACCAGTTGATGACTAATTCTATTTCTTGATACTTCTCAAATACCGGCAGTTTATCAATGCTTACTAATTTTATTAATTGATATTGGAAACGAAAATAGCAATGGCAGCTTCGACGGATTTTCTTGGATTTGTAATTATACTGATAGGTTCTTAGTTCTTACTTTCCTTTAGTCGGAGAGTTTCAAAAAAAATTATTTAATCCTTTTTCAATTACAAGTCTGCAAAAGTCGTGGGTGTTTTAAAAATTTTTAATTTTCCACTTGTTTTATAGTTTTTCGATTAATATATTAATGTAATTTAAATTATATTATTATTAAAAAATGAAAATTAATCTTCAAACTAGCCATTAGCTCCTCTATACTGTATACACAATACGTGTTTAATAGAAAGATTATTTTAATAGAAAGATTACTAGACTGTATACACAATACGTGTTTAATAGAAAGATAACACAATATACACAGGGAATTTCTCTAATAAAGTAAGAAAAACTGAGCGAGGTGCGGCTGGCGCCGCCCCTCGGAAGCTGACGCCCTGGGCCATGGCACTCTTGCCCCTCGGGTAAATGCGCCATATTCATTCATTAATCCTCGCCACCAAGCCTAATGTGTTAGAATAGTTTAACCAAATCAAATGAGCCTAAACTCGAGGTATTTATAATGGTAACTAGACCATTATTATGCATCGCTAATCAGCCCCATGTTGTATCATCAGACCCTCGTCACCAAATTTAATGTTTGAGACTAGTTCAAACAAACCCAATCACTAACACAAGGAATTTACTAGAAAGATATTAAAACAGAGAATTTCCCTTCCAAGTCATACAGATACGTTTATTGTGGCGCCCTCTGCTGTTAAATCACAAGAACAATTATCTACAAACCATTGGCAATGACTTACTAGTATTTTGTACAAAACTGTATCCAGATCGGTTGAGTTGTTTTTGTAATAATTGGGAACATTCGTTTATACTGTAAATGTTTTTTTATGGCGCTCCCTGGTGATCGATGTTCGTAACAACTATCTACGAACCATTGTCAATGAATACCAAACATTATAAAGAAAATTGCATCTAAATCGGTCAAGCTGTTTTTGAAATAAATGGGAACATTCGTTTGCAATATAAATATTTTTATGGCGCCCCCTGGTGATCGATGTTCGTAACAACTATCTAAGAACCATCGCCAATGAATACCAAACATTATACAGAAAACTGCATCTAAATCGGTCAAACCGTTTTTGAAATAAATGGGAACATTCGTTTGCAATATAAATGTATTTTATGGCGCCCCCTGGTGATCGATGTTCGTAACAACTATCTAAGAACCATTGCCGCTGAACACCAAACATTATACAGAAAACCGCATCTAAATCGGTCTTGCCGTTTTTGAAATAAATGGGAACATTGATGTGCACAAACGAACACACAAACAAACAAACAAACAAACAAACAAACAAACAAAAATAATTTTGCATTATTGGTTTTTGTGAACAATTTAACATACAAACAAACATAAAATATTTTTAATAGAGTAATGTACAAACGGTCTCTCACCCTAAACGCATATACCCGTACTCCGTTCCGTCGTGGGTAAAAACACACGTGGCGATTTTATTTACCTAAGTCCTACGCCGTGAATATCTCGCTTCCCAGCTTAACATAATATAATGAAACCCTACAAAGAACGACTAGGTTACTATACCAATATTAACTCAACGGACAATAAACTCTGTTGGACATTACTATCTACAAAGGATAGCTACTTGGATTTGGGAACTCAGGGAATTTTGGTATAATTAACTTACCTGAGAATTATAAATACCTGACTGTATAAACACCTCGACCTAAGCGAAAATGTTAGCCAAGAGTAAAAAAATCGCCCAGTGCTGAGGGTTGCATAGGTAGACACTAGAAAGTACAAGTGGGAAATTAATAAAGCACCCACGACTTTTTGTAAACTTTCAATTGAAAAAGGATTAAATATTTTTTTTAAACTCCCCGACTAAAGGAAAGTAAGAACTAAGAATCTATCAGTATAATTACAAATCCAAGAAAATCTGATGGAGCTGCTCTTTTCTGCTTGTGACAGTATTGATCGTAAAAGATATTATTGTTGTTTACCAGTAGGTGAGTAATTCAGTTTCTCGATACTTTTCATATACCTAATACTTAATTATTTAACTGCATTATTTGATATTGGAAACAGAAACTGCAATGAAAATAAAAATTAAAAATAAATTTAATCATTTTTCAATTACAGGTCTACAAAAGTCGCGGGTGTTTTAAATTTTATTTCTATTTTCCACTTGTCTATTAGAATATTTTGGTTTTGGTTCTCGAGAAAACTTGATACTAACTATGGTCATTCTTCTTTCGGAGATAATAGGGGTGAACGGTAATTTTTGACATTTGATAATCACAAGCTATTAAGAATAAAAATAAATAAAAATCTATTTTAGAATGAACAGTTATCGCCTTACATCCATCTCAATTTAAAATTTCATCCTCCGATTTCCCTCACTTTTAAAAAAAAATTAATATAATTTTTATTTTATTATTGCAATGACGTTTCGTTTACGTAAAACTGTTCCAAATTCTAGGACGAATGACAATAAAATTAAATAATAATAGTTACTAAAATAATCGACTGTCACGGATGGACAGTTGGTATGGACCCTAAAAAAGCGCTAATACGTAACAATTTCTTTCAAAAAATTCAATTAAAACCTGAGTAAGTGAGAACTGGGTAAGCGAGACAACTCTATTAATGAGATTATTTACCAGGTCCCGTCATTTTACCCTCCTCACTCTAAAACTCGGGTTAGTGAGAAACCCCTATTAGCGAAAAAAGATCTCGGTCCCTTGAGCTCTCAATTAACCATGTTTGACTGTAAATCACGAGAATGATCGCTTTCAAGTTACAATATAATATAAAAAGGAAGAGAGTCTGTAGAAGAGCCGCTGACTGAAGAGGAGATTACAAAAGAAATCGGTGTAAACATTAGGACGGAATTACGGAATAAAAGCAATTGCTGTTATCAAATAAGATTAATGAAAGCAATAAATGTAATAATTCAGAACATTCAGAGTAAATACTTGAGCACAAATATACTCAAGACAATTGAAATTAAATCATTTGGACATTTCAAATTCGTCTAAGATGAAATATTTATTTCGACAAAGAAAGTTACCTGTCTAATAATTAATATCAAGTACAAATATCTGTCTAACAGGAGATTCTTATTACGCACGCAGTTGTAAATAATAGGCCATTATTTTAATTAATCATTTAATTACATTGCGTACTTTTTATTAAAACATACCAACAAATCATTAGCCTATAGCCGTCAACTATAGGCACGGAGGCACGCTACCTCTTCGTCAATCTCATTTTTCCTTCCTCAAAAGCCTTCCTCATTTTTCCGCTATCAGCGACCTATTTCAGGTCGCTGGTCCATGTAATGGGTTGAACCTGCACTTGTAAAGCATTCTTTGCTATGCTTACCTGCGTAAGAAAAACGTATTTATGGTTATCGTAATCGTTGGCAAATTCTACCCGCCAATTGGCTGTTGTAAATCAGCGAACCATGGGCAGAATTTGGTCCCAATTGCGATTACGATGAATAAGTTTCTCTTACATAATCCAGGGGCTGTATAATGTATATGGTTTCAAAAATGGTCTACCTACTCTCACTTCAGTTTGCTTCCGCTGGGCTATATTGGCCTCTTTGGTTCTCCTATTGTATTTCCTCATTCCGGATTTAATGCGTCATAGAAGTATCAAACATATTATCCATAGATTTTTTTAATTTCCTGCGCTGCGTGAATTCTGTGGGTTATTATTTGGCAATTCGTATTTCTGGGTATATGATCAAAAACAGCATTTCCATTCGAGCCTTTTAATTTCATTTTGAATTTAATTTTGAATTGCATGGCTGTTAAAATCGACAATAAACTGCTTGATTGCTATAAGATTTTTTTATTAATTGTTTTCACTTTCTTCTTCATTTTGACATTTATTGCGTATAAGTGGTTTTTATTGGGTTCTCATTAACAATTTGCAGATGTAAAAATTTTTGATATTATTTACAATAAATATTCATATTTCATACATCTATATATATAAAAGAATGAGGCATTTTGGTTGTTCCACGGATTCCGCCAAAACTATAGGTCCTAGAGATCTGAAATTTGGTACCTAGGTAGATATTAGGTCATGAATTCGTACTAAGACGGGGATTCCAGAAATTCCATGTTTAAGGGGTAAAAATCATACATTTAAGGGTATTTCCCATACAAAAGTAAAATTTTTTCGTTGTTCCAGGAATTCCCGAAAAACTAAAAGTCGTAGAGATCTCAAATTTGGTACCTAGGAAGATATTAGGTCATGAATTCGTACTAAGACGGGGATTCCAGAAATTCCATGTTTAAGGGGTAGAAATAGTACATTATAGGGATTTCTCCATACAAAATTGTAATTTTTTCGTTGTTCCAGGCATTCCAGAAAAACTAAAAGTCGTAGAGATCTCAAATTTGGTACCTAGGTATATATTAGGTCATGAATTCGTACTAAGACGGGGATTCCAGAAATTCCATGTTTAAGGGGTAGAAATAGTACATTAAAAGGATTTCTCCATACAAAATTGATTTTTTTTCGTTGTTCCAGGAATTCCCGCAAAACTAAAAGTCGTAGAGATCTGAAATTTGATACCTAGATAGATATAAGGTCATGAATTCGTACTAAGACGGGGATTCCAGAAATTCCATGTTTAAGGGGTAGAAATAGTACATTAAGGGGATTTCTCCATACAAAATTGTAATTTTTTTCGTTGTTCCAGGAATTCCCGAAAAACTAAAAGTAGTAGAGATCTGAAATTTGGTACCTAGGTAGATATTAGGTCATGAATTCGTACTAAGACGGGGATTCCAGAAATTCCATGTTTAAGGGGTAGAAATAGTACATTAAATGGATTTCTCCATACAAAATTGTATTTTTTTTCGTTGTTCCAGGAATTCCCGAAAAACTTAAAGTCGTAGAGATCTGAAATTTGATACCTAGGTAGATATTAGGTCATGAATTCGTACTAAGACGGGGATTCCAGGAATTCCATGTTTAAGGGATAAAAATCTTACATTTAATGAATTTTCCCATACAAAAGTGTATTTTTTGCGTTTTACCAGGGATTCCAGCGAAATCAATAATATCGTAGAGATCTGAAATTTGGTACCTAGGTTGATATTAGGTGATGAATTCGTAATCAGCTGGGGATAAGTAGGAATTTCTGGACAAAGTTTAAAAAGTGGCCGCCATTTTGAACTTTTTTGTTATTGGGCCGATTGCTTTGAAAATCGATATGTGAGTATCGCGACAAGTATAGAGAAGGAATTTGTAGTCAAAATTTTAAAAAGTGGCCGCCATTTTGAATTTTTTCGTCACTGTGACGATTGCTTTGAACATCGATATGTGAGTATCGCGACAAGTATGGATAAGGAATTTGTAGTAAAAATTTAAAAAAGTGGCCGCCATTTTGAATTTTTTTGTTATTGGGCCGATTGCTTTGAAAATCGATATGTGAGTATCGCGACAAGTATGGATAAGGAATTTGTGGTAAAAATTTAAAAAAGTGGCCGCCATTTTGAATTTTTTTGTTATTAGGCCAATTGCTTTGAAAATCGATATGTGAGTATCGCAACAAGTATAGAGAAGGAATTTGTAGTAAAAATTTAAAAAAGTGGCCGCCATTTTGATTTTTTTTGTTATTGGGCCGATTGCTTTGAAAATCGATATGTGAGTATCGCAACAAGTATAGAGCCAATTTGTAGTCAAAATTTTAAAAAGAGGCCGCCATTTTGAATTTTTTTGTTACTGTGACGATTGCTTTGAAAATCGATATGTGAGTATCGCGACAAGTATGGAGAAGGAATTTGTGGTAAAAATTTAAAAAAGTGGCCGCCATTTTGAATTTTTTTGTTATTGGGCCGATGCTTTGAAAATCGATATGTGAGTATTGCAACAAGTATAGAGAAGGAATTTGTAGTCAAAATTTTAAAAAGTGGCCGCCATTTTGAATTTTTTTGTTACTGTGCCGATTGCTTCGAAAATGGATATGCGAGTATCGCAACAAGTATAGAGAAGGAATTTGTAGTAAAAATTATAAAAGTAGCCGCCATTTTGATTTTTTTGTTACTGTGCCGATTGCTTTGAAAATCGATATGTGAGTATCGCAACAAGTATAGAGAAGGAATTTGTAGTCAAAATTTTAAAAAGTGGCCGCCATTTTGAATTTTTTTGTTACTGTGACGATTGCTTTGAAAATCGATATGTGAGTATCGCGACAAGTATGGAGAAGGAATTTGTGGTAAAAATTTAAAAAAGTGGCCGCCATTTTGAATTTTTTGTTATTGGGCCGATTGCTTTGAAAATCGATATGTGAGTATCGCGACAAGTATGGATAAGGAATTTGTGGTAAAAATTTAAAAAAGTGGCCGCCATTTTGAATTTTTTTGTTATTGGGCCCATTGCTTTGAAAATCGATATGTGAGTATCGCGACAAGTATGGATAAGGAATTTGTGGTAAAAATTTAAAAAAGTGGCCGCCATTTTGGATTTTTTTGTTATTAGGCCGATTGCTTTGAAAATCGATATGTGAGTATCGCAACAAGTATAGAGAAGGAATTTGTAGTCAAAATTTTAAAAAGTGGCCGCCAATTTGAATTTTTTTGTAACTGTGACGATTGCTTTGAAAATCGATATGTGAGTATCGCGACAAGTATGGAGAAGGAATTTGTGGTAAAAATTTAAAAAAGTGGCCGCCATTTTGAATTTTTTTCGTTATTGGGCCGATTGCTTTGAAAATCGATATGTGAGTATCGCAACAAGTATAGAGCCAATTTGTAGTCAAAATTTTAAAAAGAGGCCGCCATTTTGAACTTTTTTGTTATTGGGCCGATTGCTTTGAAAATCGATATGTGAGTATCGCGACAAGTATAGAGAAGGAATTTGTAGTCAAAATTTTAAAAAGTGGCCGCCATTTTGAATTTTTTCGTCACTGTGACGATTGCTTTGAACATCGATATGTGAGTATCGCGACAAGTATGGATAAGGAATTTGTAGTAAAAATTTAAAAAAGTGGCCGCCATTTTGAATTTTTTTGTTATTGGGCCGATTGCTTTGAAAATCGATATGTGAGTATCGCGACAAGTATGGATAAGGAATTTGTGGTAAAAATTTAAAAAAGTGGCCGCCATTTTGAATTTTTTTGTTATTAGGCCAATTGCTTTGAAAATCGATATGTGAGTATCGCAACAAGTATAGAGAAGGAATTTGTAGTAAAAATTTAAAAAAGTGGCCGCCATTTTGATTTTTTTTGTTATTGGGCCGATTGCTTTGAAAATCGATATGTGAGTATCGCAACAAGTATAGAGCCAATTTGTAGTCAAAATTTTAAAAAGAGGCCGCCATTTTGAATTTTTTTGTTACTGTGACGATTGCTTTGAAAATCGATATGTGAGTATCGCGACAAGTATGGAGAAGGAATTTGTGGTAAAAATTTAAAAAAGTGGCCGCCATTTTGAATTTTTTTGTTATTGGGCCGATGCTTTGAAAATCGATATGTGAGTATTGCAACAAGTATAGAGAAGGAATTTGTAGTCAAAATTTTAAAAAGTGGCCGCCATTTTGAATTTTTTTGTTACTGTGCCGATTGCTTCGAAAATGGATATGCGAGTATCGCAACAAGTATAGAGAAGGAATTTGTAGTAAAAATTATAAAAGTAGCCGCCATTTTGATTTTTTTGTTACTGTGCCGATTGCTTTG
Source organism: Coenonympha arcania (assembly GCA_036785405.1). Taxonomy (NCBI): domain Eukaryota; kingdom Metazoa; phylum Arthropoda; class Insecta; order Lepidoptera; family Nymphalidae; genus Coenonympha; species Coenonympha arcania. Next base: position 14,634,169 of record CM072082.1, read on the forward strand.
AAAATCGATATGTGAGTATCGCAACAAGTATAGAGAAGGAATTTGTAGTCAAAATTTTAAAAAGTGGCCGCCATTTTGAATTTTTTTGTTACTGTGACGATTGCTTTGAAAATCGATATGTGAGTATCGCGACAAGTATGGAGAAGGAATTTGTGGTAAAAATTTAAAAAAGTGGCCGCCATTTTGAATTTTTTTGTTATTGGGCCGATTGCTTTGAAAATCGATATGTGAGTATCGCGACAAGTATGGATAAGGAATTTGTGGTAAAAATTTAAAAAAGTGGCCGCCATTTTGAATTTTTTTGTTATTGGGCCCATTGCTTTGAAAATCGATATGTGAGTATCGCGACAAGTATGGATAAGGAATTTGTGGTAAAAATTTAAAAAAGTGGCCGCCATTTTGGATTTTTTTGTTATTAGGCCGATTGCTTTGAAAATCGATATGTGAGTATCGCAACAAGTATAGAGAAGGAATTTGTAGTCAAAATTTTAAAAAGTGGCCGCCAATTTGAATTTTTTTGTAACTGTGACGATTGCTTTGAAAATCGATATGTGAGTATCGCGACAAGTATGGAGAAGGAATTTGTGGTAAAAATTTAAAAAAGTGGCCGCCATTTTGAATTTTTTTCGTTATTGGGCCGATTGCTTTGAAAATCGATATGTGAGTATTGCAACAAGTATAGAGAAGGAATTTGTAGTCAAAATTTTGAAAAGTGGCCGCCATTTTGAATTTTTTTGTTACTGTGCCGATTGCTTTGAAAATCGATATGTGAGTATCGCGACAAGTATGGATAAGGAATTTGTGGTAAAAATTTAAAAAAGTGGCCGCCATTTTGAATTTTTTTGTTATTGGGCCCATTGCTTTGAAAATCGATATGTGAGTATCGCGACAAGTATGGATAAGGAATTTGTGGTAAAAATTTAAAAAAGTGGCCGCCATTTTGGATTTTTTTGTTATTAGGCCGATTGCTTTGAAAATCGATATGTGAGTATCGCAACAAGTATAGAGAAGGAATTTGTAGTCAAAATTTTAAAAAGTGGCCGCCATTTTGAATTTTTTTGTTACTGTGACGATTGCTTTGAAAATCGATATGTGAGTATCGCGACAAGTATGGAGAAGGAATTTGTGGTAAAAATTTAAAAAAGTGGCCGCCATTTTGAATTTTTTCGTTATTGGGCCGATTGCTTTGAAAATCGATATGTGAGTATCGCGACAAGTATGGAGAAGGAATTTGTGGTAAAAATTTAAAAAAGTGGCCGCCATTTTGAATTTTTTGTTATTGGGCCGATTGCTTTGAAAATCGATATGTGAGTATCGCGACAAGTATGGATAAGGAATTTGTGGTAAAAATTTAAAAAAGTGGCCGCCATTTTGAATTTTTTTGTTATTAGGCCAATTGCTTTGAAAATCGATATGTGAGTATCGCAACAAGTATAGAGAAGGAATTTGTAGTAAAAATTTAAAAAAGTGGCCGCCATTTTGATTTTTTTGTTATTGGGCCGATTGCTTTGAAAATCGATATGTGAGTATCGCAACAAGTATAGAGCCAATTTGTAGTCAAAATTTTAAAAAGAGGCCGCCATTTTGAATTTTTTTGTTACTGTGACGATTGCTTTGAAAATCGATATGTGAGTATCGCGACAAGTATGGAGAAGGAATTTGTGGTAAAAATTTAAAAAAGTGGCCGCCATTTTGAATTTTTTTGTTATTGGGCCGATGCTTTGAAAATCGATATGTGAGTATTGCAACAAGTATAGAGAAGGAATTTGTAGTCAAAATTTTGAAAAGTGGCCGCCATTTTGAATTTTTTTGTTACTGTGCCGATTGCTTTGAAAATCGATATGTGAGTATCGCGACAAGTATGGATAAGGAATTTGTGGTAAAAATTTAAAAAAGTGGCCGCCATTTTGATTTTTTTGTTACTGTGCCGATTGCTTTGAAAATCGATATGTGAGTATCGCAACAAGTATAGAGAAGGAATTTGTAGTCAAAATTTTAAGAAGTGGCCGCCATTTTGATTTTTTTTGTTACTGTGCCGATTGCTTTGAAAATCGATATGTGAGTATCGCAACAAGTATAGAGAAGGAATTTGTAGTCAAAATTTTAAAAAGTGGCCGCCATTTTGAATTTTTTTATTACTGTGACGATTGCTTTAAAAATCGATATGTGAGTATCGCGACAAGTATGGAGAAGGAATTTGTGGTAAAAATTTAAAAAAGTGGCCGCCATTTTGAATTTTTTTGTTATTGGGCCGATTGCTTTGAAAATCGATATGTGAGTATCGCAACAAGTATAGAGAAGGAATTTGTAGTCAAAATTTTAAGAAGTGGCCGCCATTTTGATTTTTTTCGTTACTGTGCCGATTGCTTTGAAAATCGATATGTGAGTATCGCGACAAGTGTGGATAAGGAATTTGTGGTAAAAATTTAAAAAAGTGGCCGCCATTTTGAATTTTTTTGTTATTGGGCCAATTGCTTTTAAAATCGACATGTGAGGATCGGGACAAGTATGGAGAAGGAATATGTGGTAAGAATTATAAGTGGCCGCCATTTTGATTTTTTTGTTATTGGGCCGATTGCTTTGAAAATCGATATGTGAGTATCGCGACAAGTATGGAGAAGGAATTTGAAAGGAAGTATGGAAAAATACAGGAATTTTGGAAATTAAATGCCTGAAGGAGTACAGCAGAAGTTCAACGTGAGCGAAGCCGCGGGCGTATGCTAGTACATAATATGGTAGTATGTGTGAGTACCACAAATATTAGTAGGTATGTAAAGATATTATTACTTTACCCACATTCTTAAGAATAAAATTTTATTATTTATATTATTTTAAAACTATACTGAAAAACCTTTTAAAAGTACATCATATTAATATGTGAATTTTCCAACCGATTAAAGATGCCCGACCTTGACATAAAAGCTCTTCATCGGCTACTATAAATATTGTTAATTTTATATACAATACGCTGAAATATTGAGTTTTAAGGGTTCCTTCATCAAATATAACCTCTTGTGCCGCGGTGCTGTTTGATTGAATCGAATTTGATCGTTTTTAACTTAGGTATAATATTTTGTATGTACCTACGTTCGAGTCGAAATTACTAAAAACTTAAAAGCTATTCGTCCTCAACCTATTGAGATGAAATTTTGCAGTCATGGTTTAGTTTGGATGACAATGCATGGGTTAAGTGACGTCATTCTAAATCCAATACAGTAGACGACAAAAGGCGAATTAGATATTTTTTGTGCGCTTACATAATATGGATATCAACCAAAAAAAAGTATAATTTTTTGCTGAATAATGAAAATGACGAATGATGAAACAGTATAATGAAAAAATTTACAAAAAGTAGTAGAAAGGCTAATAAAACGCGATATTAGTAATAAAAAGGTATAAAGGTGGCCAGAGGTTTTATCACGGCGAAATAAAAAAGTTCTTTTCGGTAATATTATCACCTTTCATTCTATATATTAAATATTTTATGAACTCCGAAATATGTTAATCAATTCTCTTACTCTTTTTTAAATACGGGGAACGCCCGTGGCATTGTTCACGTAACCTCCTATTTTCAACCCTTTTTGAATTTTTCACAATCCTTAGTTAGCAAATGGTAACATAGCCATATATTTAACTTTCGATGATGTGACGATTTGTATTACATTATAAGGGCAAATAGGAAGGCTTTAACATTTTTTATTCATAATACCTAGTTATGTGATTAAAAGGATTTTAATATATTTAGTTAGCTTATTGACGTGTAATCTGAGCCCTATTGTAGTGTTGGCGACGACGGATGAAATACGGTGAAAAGATAGGAATGAGTAACGATGAAATATTATCAAAGGTAAGGATTCGGGGCTGATTTCTTTATTCCGAATACATTGGTTGTGAATAGCAGTTTTAGTAGTAAGTTAGTTTTGGTTTACTGAGTAGATTTACGTAAGTGCTTGACGTATATAGGTTTTATTAGAATGAAACAGTATACTAAGAAAAAAAACGACAAAAATGATTGAATGAATGAATGAATAAAAGAATCATCAAAATGGATTCACCCAGTCAAAAGTTATGAAGTAACGAACCTAAAAAATACAGTCAAATTGAGAACCTCCCCCTTTTTTGAAGAAGAGATATTATATAATATCTCTGAAATCTGTCTGGAATAAAAAAATAATAACTTTCGCAATTTTTGTTGCAAAATTTTCCTACCTTGAGACATTTCAACTGGGTAAACCGATTTAGATGATTCCTTTTTATTTGAAAACTGGTGCTTCTCGTGCCCCATTTTAATTTATTATTATTCCAAAACTCTTTGAGTTTTCGAAAACGACGACGGTAATCACATGGTTAATCACTTGTAATGAATGTAGGTACATACGTCTAAGTGAATATTATGTATGTAATAATAAGGCACAAAATAGGTATTATTTCGTTGTTCCATCAGGATAAACGATAACATCCATCCGCAGAATATCGAGCCCTCGGGGCTATGTTATGTTATCCCGCAATGCTAATTACAATTATTATTCGAGCATTACGGTTCTGTTTGCGGAGTAAATAATAATACCTAATACTTTGTATTATTTCAAAAGAAAATCACTTTTATATTGAAACTAGTAGGGTGCGTGGGGGCGCGGGCCACATGTGGCCCGCGTGCTGTCTTCCCCCCTATTTGCCTTCCAACTTTTAGTCACTTCACCATTCGCCATACATTTTCTATGGTAAATTTTTTTTCCGCCATTTTGAATTTTTTTTCTGTCCATCGAATAAACCTTTGGATCCTGATCACTTCTTGTCAAGAAACCGTTCTTCCATCTTTTATACTTTCCGAGATATCGACGAAAATCGTTTTTCGGCCATTTTGAATCCGCCATTTTGAAAATTTTTTCATCTCACTGCCAATTGGATGACGTTTCGAATGACATTTGGTCAAGCATCTCCCACTTATCTTCAATACCCTGGCTGTGCTCTTCACTCGTCTTCGAAATCCTCAATCATCAGCTCTCTCCGTATTTTTCCTCCGAATGAATTTTTTTCTTCTATACGACCTCATTCACGAAAAATAAATTTTTCATACAAAATTGTTCAGGAGAGGTGATCAATCAGTCAGTCAGTCAGTCAGTGAATCAGCACGAGTAGCTATATATATAGTAATTGTTTTACGACCTAATGGGATGTCTATGTTAAGGAATTAAAAAATATTTTGTCGTGAAGTACAATTTATTGTTTCTCTCTTTTCAATTTATTATTAGATCTAAGTGGCCTTTCTGTCAGCGCGCCTACGTAAGAAAAATATTATATGTACCTACATTCAAGCTTAATGGACAGAACGTGCTGATGGCTGTGTAGATTGTCTGAAGACAAAAAATTCGTTAATAAAAATTGTTTCCCTCACGATTGAATGGAGGTGAAAATAAATAAGGTGAAAATTAAGTAAGTTTCAAATACTTAAAACACTTCCTAGCCTAACCTAACCGAAACACGCCAAATATCTCTCATATGATCGGTAGACCACTGTAATAGGAAGCCAAATAACAGCTCCACTAAGTACCGGCTGAGTCGATAGAACTAAATAATATCGTCATCCGTATTCCATACGATATATTTGTAAGTTCCTGGAATTTGCATTGCAATAACATACGATACATCTTGTCATAAAAAAACATCAGCTGTGCCTAACCCAAATACAGTAGTACGTAATAAGTGTTTCACGGCAGAATATCCGATGTAACAGTGATACCCATATGGGAGGAATCCGCAATAAAAGACTGCATCAACAGATCATCAAGCATGTTTAGAAATAAAGGAACGCCTAACGGTCGAAATTAATAACCTACCTTATCCGGACTTGACCTACCAGAGATAGCAATTTGACATAACTTGTATAGAATTTAATATGTCAAATTTCTATATTAATAAGGTGGATCGGATAGGTTATTAATTTCCACTTTTAATAGAGACGAAAAAAGATTGTCAGTTGAATGATTAATTTGCGCTAAATGCTGGTAATACTAGTTGCTTACTGCCTGAGGTAGGTACAAACCTAAAACCGATAATTCGATGTTGGAGTTCGGTATATCGAGCAGACATAAACTGGCCGTGATCAGTTCATGAGATAACAAGTTTAGTTTATGTTCGCTTCGGTTTATTGGACAGGTTGGTAATAAGTTGTCACTTTTCATTTTTAAAACGAAAGGTATTTCACCTTCTATGCAATGGCTGCAATTTACATCTACTTAGTTTCGCTTTTTAGGGTGCCGTACACAAAGGGTACAAACGGGACCCTATTACTAAGACTTCGCTATCCGTCCGTCCGTCCCTCCGTCACCAGACTGTATTTCTTGCACCGTGATAGCTACAGACTTGAAATTTTCACAAATGATGTATTTTTATTGCCGCTATAACAAAAAATACTGAAATAGTAGTTTATGTAATGGTTGCATAATGGGGGGTATTAAAACATGAGTGTGAGTTTAAAAAACGAGCCGCAGGAGAGTTTTTTAATAGTATCACACGAGTGTTTTAATACCTAATTACATATGTAGAGTTTCATACACTACTTTATCTACGCTCTTATTATTATCATAAACCCAAACCATAAAATCTTGCTAACGTTTGTCGTAAATCATTGCAACTACTAAAATGTCAGGTGGACTTAAATTTTCTTTAGTAGGTTTCACTGCTAGACATTTTTCAGCGCAAAGTTGTCTGTAAAGTCGGTTTACGGACGATAGATTTACGTGATAACGTCATAATCATAATCATTATGATAATCATAATCGTAATTGTAATCATAATCGTAATCATAATCATGATCGTAATCATAATCATGATCGTAATCATAATCGTAATCGTAATCATAGTCACAGGCTCAGGAGGAATGTCAAGCGGAACGGTACGCGGAACGGTACACGGAACGGTATACGGAACGGTACTATTTTTCATGAGTGCTGCTGCTGTTCATCAGTTTTTTAAACGTTATCACGTCAATAACACATTAAAATGTTAAAAATTAGTATGTATGGCGCCAAAATTCTGCAAATGTGGCGCCGAACCATACACAATAGACATTATCGTTGTTGTCTATGGTCAATCATGGCCCATCCATACTCTCGGCAATGACTGCCAACTATAATTATGTTGTCTGTGGATTCACTTAAAAAAATATTACATAGGAAATATTACCCCTGATAAAAATACAGGAACCCAGAACCGTGTATCGTAATGGAAATTAAACAACGTTCTTGAAATATTTCCATAGTAGATCGATGTTATAATGAATAACTTTTTAATAATTATAGAAGTCTGTGAGTAAAATAGGTCATTATGTGACACATTTTGATACATTATAATTATTCTAATATTTTTTTCTATATCTCTCACGTAATAATAAAAATGTGTAAATGACCATTTTATCAGGCTAAAATATATTGCAAAGAAAAAATTAAAATTGAAGTATTTTATTTCAATTGCACCAATTAGTTAAAACTCCATTGATTAAACAAACATGGAACAATGTAGTTTTACTGGTTCGCAATGTTCAATTTATTTTGTTATGAAAACGCTGTAAAATATTTGGTTTTTAAAAAAAGTTAGTTAATTGAAAACATCACAAAGAAATATTTTTAGCTACGAGCATGCAAAATATTTTTCAGTGCAACCGAAAACAGAAGTATTTTATTGGGAATAAAAATGTTGAAAAGAGATGCTCCACATAGGTATATTTTAACTTGTTTACTTACGTCTTTTACCAGCTTTAAACGAGAAATTCCGTTGAAACGGTTTCGTTTAGTGTACCTACAAAACTCTAGTTTGAGGTACATTTGCGGAGAATTTTGGCTTTCGACATAATCGTAATTTAAACATTATGATCCATTTGCGATTGATTGATACGAACTGGGTTTCTACAGTTTCTCTCGTGAAAAACATGCAATTTTCCGAAAGAAAAGATGCCAATGACAATAATAATTAAAATTGAATTAACATTTGACGTACACGACGTACAAGCTTATTTTAAAATTATAAGTTAATTATTATTTTTAAATTATAAAAAAGCCGAATTGGTTTAATAGCTTGTTGCCAGTAAACAGTAATAGGAGTAAGAAAAACATACCAACTTTATAGTGAATTATGGGGCCCTTCGTTTTGGCAATTGTGGTTCCGTAGGAAGAGTGTACGAATTTAGTGAGCGACCGCAATGCGTCGCGTATTGATTTGAATTTGTTGCCAGAAATCACTGTGCCAAGGCCCAAGGTCAGAATTGTCTTCGGTCATGACCTATATTATCAATTTTGAATTTGTCTAAGGATCAAATTGCTAATTTTTAGATTCCGTGCCCAAAGGGTAAAAACAGGACCCTTTTACTAAGACTTTGCCGTCCATGCGTCCGTCCGTCCGTCCCTCCGTCTGTCACCAGGTATCTCTTGTACATGTATACCTCTGCATCTCTTGAACTATAATAGCTACTGACTTGAAATTTTCACAGATGATGTACTTATTTCTGATGCCGCTATAACAACAAATACTAAAAAAATAAATAAAATAAAATAAATATTTTAGGGACTGCCATAAAACAAACGTGATTTTTTGCTTGTTTTTGCTCGATATTGATGAGGGTAAAAAACGGTAGACGCTTAAAATTTTCACAGAATATTTAGATATTTACTGTAGAAATACTCGTAAATAGTAAAATGAAAATAAAATAAAAAAATTTGCTATCAAACTACAACAAACGTGATTTTATTTCTAGTTTTTGCGTTTGGCAGGCAGGGGTGTTTAGTTTACCTCAATACTATTGACAATTGGTCATAATAGTAATTGAACCCTCAATGCGCGAGCCAGACTTGTACTTGACCAATTTTTTGTAAAGGTATGTACTATTATGAAGCCTGTCATCTCCCGGCTCTACCGTTGCAATCGATTTTACCATTTCGGCATTGAGATCACTCCCTGAGGACGAATATGTTGCTCTCTTTATGCCCCGGAAAAATATCATAGACCCACGGGAATATAGAAATTTCGGAAAAGAATAAATACCGAGTAATAATCGAAACCAGCTTTGAAGTTACTGAGTGCCAAAATAACTCCAAGCCGTGTGCCCGGAGGGTATTCCCTTCGGCCATACCTATTAAATTACCCTTTTCTTCGAATAGGTTAGAAGTTTTTACAGGTGTTTTGTATGTTTAGGTCGATCCATTACTTTTCCCTTTTATAAATTAATGAACACCTAATTAATAGGAAAACGTGTTTATTTTTAAGATACTAAGTAAATTTCTAATTGCTCCTTTGTCCTTTTCGGAACAAAATAATATTTAATTAATTATTATTGAAAAGAAGAAACTCGTTTCTTTTAAACGAAAAGTATCGAATTTATTGTTAATAGTTATCGGGAGGTTTCTACGAGATATCAAAACAGATCAATGGGAGGCTTAGCAAGAAATTTCAAAAAGAGAAATCATTTAGTAGGTATATACATATACTGTATAGGTACAATACGAGAAATAAGTAAGTATATACGACTTAACGAGTATACCTTCTCTAGTCCGTGAAACCACCTTGCCACATTTTGTGTGAGATTATTACTCAAGGAAAAAAAATTGGTTGTCTGTAAAGTCGGTTTACGGACGATAGACTTACGTGATAACGTCATAATTGGCCTCTCTATCGTTTGTTTTATCGTCCCTCTCTATCGCTTGTTGCGCGCTCTCGCTTGCACGCACAGGCTCAGGTGGAACGTTACGCGGAACGTTACTATTTTTCATGTGTGTTGCTGGTGTTCATCAATTTATTAAACGTTATTACGTCAAAAATTCGGGCCAATTCACTAACTGGATGGTCCAGAGAATATTGTTTTATAATGCTTAGGACGCGATACTAGAAGTCGATACATGAAAGTATCTCAATAAGAAGGGAGTGGACGGTTACTGCCACGTTACTGCCATATTTTTCACGAAGACTTCCACTACTGAGCTTGACTTTCCCTGACCGTTTTACTCCGCATATTTCTGATGTTTGCGTATTGAGAACAAAATTAACTTTTTATAAAAAATATTCAAAACCTGAAAAATAATCAATCTATCAACTAATTAAGATATATAATGTACTAGCTGATGCCCGCGACTTCGTCCACGTGGGATAAAAACTATTCTATCTTTTAAGTTGGACCAAATGACAGATATTCACGAAGTTTGAACTAAATCTGTTCAGTAGTTTAGGAGTCCATCGCGGACAAACATTGTGACACGAGATTTATATATATTATTAAGATAAGATAAGATAAGATTAAGATTAAGATAAGATAGCTGATGACCGCGACGTCGTCCACGTGGGATAAAAACTATTCTATCTTTTAAGTTGGACCAAATGACAGATATTCACGAAGTTTGAACTAAATCTGTTCAGTAGTTTAGGAGTCCATCGCGGACAAACATTGTGACACGAGATTTATATATATTATTAAGATTAAGATAAGATTAAGATAGCTGATGACCGCGACGTCGTCCACGTGGGATAAAAACTATTCTATCTTTTAAGTTGGACCAAATGACAGATATTCACGAAGTTTGAACTAAATCGGTTCAGTAGTTTAGGAGTCCATCGCGGACAAACATTGTGACACGAGATTTATATATATTATTATTAAGATAATAATAATTACATTTAAACATATGGCATATACAGGTAATATACCTTCATTTTGATATCCCACTCGATAATTTGATTTTTTTTTATTACGATTTACATGTTGCGCTAGAAATATGCCATGTTGAAGGGAACTGTCAAAAAGATACAAGGTAATAAAGACATTTACAAACAAAAATGTAAGTGCAAGATACGTGCGAAAAACCTTAACCCTTCCTGTAGTCGGGTCCAAAACACAAAACTTTAACATTCCCATTTGTATTTTATTACAAGCTCAAATTGATAATGAATAAAATAGTAACAGCAACAAAGAGGTTAGTTGTCTATAAACTAGGTAGTTTCTTCCTCATAGCTCCCTTATATTACATAACAAGTGGGTATTCCAAGATGGCTATATACTTATTCAACTGTACCAATAAAAATGTCGTACATTTCAATCGATCATAAATTGATAAAGCGATTCCACCCTTTTGAGAGTCTCATAAAGTTTCGTCCCTTAGCTAATAATGTATTGATCCACGCTGATACACGTTGCCCATTTACTTTTCCCCTTTAGGGACGATGTCTGCATCCAATTGTCTGAATCCTTTTATTGAAATATATAATTCTCTCAATCATATTCACTTACAGCTAGGCAAAAACATCTTGAAATGGAACTAAATTTTAAATTTTACTAATCAGAGTTACATTCAGTAAAACTGTCGTTTCTATGCAAATTTTTGCGTCACAGGATACATAAATATTTTATGGGACGTGTAAAATATTACTATTTTCACGTTAAAATTTTCAAATTACATTTAAATATAATTTAACGATATGTATGGTACATTATACTGACAATCGCATCCTCAAATTATCCATTTAGTATGACCATGAGTATGCTTGTTTTTGCTCGATATTGATAATGTCAGTATTTAAATGCTTGAAATATTCACAGAATATTTGATTTTATATTCACTTTAAAAATCAATTATTAAATTTGTCGTTTTTATAGATCATGGTACGGTACCCTTTTTTGACGAGTCTGACTCGTATATGGCCGATTATTATTTATTAATAATTTAATTTGGATTGGATGGATTGTGTAATCAATTCAACGTCTGTACCTACTTATTTGTAATTTTGTAATATTTATGTAAAATTAAGTGGTATATGTATTGCAACGGTAAGATATTTATATTCACGAAGTGTGATGTTTTAGAGATATGTTTTGAGTATAGGGCGTACATATATAAGGTATTTTTACTGAAAATTCAGTTCAATAAAATTCAAGATGACCTAGCTTTCTTATATTTTAACTCGGGAAGCAATGTTATTGCATTCTTCGTACCATTCTACGCTTCAGAGGTTAGAAAATGCATAATATCTACTACTCGTACATCAAAAAACTTGTATTCAAGTTAGAAATAAGTAGTTAGATTTAAATTATCCTAAATAAAAAATATTTATATTTTAATGTAGGTTCTTACAATTATTCAAACCCGGCACCAGGAAAATTATAAAGAATAACCTTTAGAAACGAGTATATCTATAGCCTCAATAAAATATGAAAGTAAAATTAATTCACTGCCTTCGCTCAATTTATATAATAATATACCCTATTTGCTCACGTTTCATTCCCAGGCACCCATTTCCTCACAAAGGTAAGTAAGGTTGCCAGGGATTCCATTTGAATTTTCCCTTTAACGAGCAGAGTTAAATAGATCCTATCGTTATCTTATTTCTTTACGTAGCGTAAAGTAATACATTTCTAGGCCGAAAATAATCGTTTTGCGAGTTAATATATTGTAAGTACGCAGATCCGAGGATTTATGAGGATCCCTTTATGGCTTTCTCTCGAAATACTAGTATGTTCAACTTGATTCATTCGGTTAGAATAAGTTTATTTTTAACTAACCGAAGCTTTTAGATGACTTGGCTAGAAACTTTCTCTAATTGCGTAGTAAAACTAAAAATAATTCAACAAACATAGTTTAATTCCATAAACTTAGGATGAAAACTCGATGTTGCTACTTATTTATGTCCAAACGTGCATTAATATTTTTTTACTAAGGTACTCATATCATTTCGCACTTTAATGAAAAACTACGAGTATGATTCAATCGCTTGCGTATTATTGAACAGGTTTTAGAAAAATACAAAACATGCTATTTTGCGTATTACACTACTTTTGAATTTGATAATTTACTTTATTATAAACTAGTCTAAAAATAATGACGTGCACTGAAATATATTAAAATCCAACAAAGATTTACAAAGTTACAGGCATTTTAATTTAGGAGTGGGAGGGTCTTCTATCTCTTTTCGCAAAATGAAAATTTGTATGAAACTCACGAATGGCATGCCATTAGTAAAGTGAGACGTCACAATTCAATGTCTCTATCTCAATCTAATTAAAAATATTTGAATGCTTATAACTTTTTTGTTATTTGATCGATTTAATTAGTTTTTTTTTTCAATTAATGTCATTAATTTTATCCTAGTTTAAAGTAATAAAAAAATTGGAGTCAAATATCCAATTCATAGATACACCCACACTACAAAAAAAATGCCGCACTCGTGGAGCTGTCGTTGTCAGGTCGGGCTCTATCTAGTCGGAGCGCGAGCGACGACATATTATAAATCTATGACCCAATTGTATTTAATTTTTTTCTATCAGTCCTAATTGAAGACGTTGCAGAAGCTAAGATGACAAGTAATGTGCTCTTTTACTTAATTTTAGGCAATACAGTAAAATAATCATTATAATCTGCTATTACCAGTGGTATCTCAATTCTCACTTAATTGACTCTAACATGTGTATCCTTCACGGTTACATGCGTGTAATGAATGTTTCAGTATTGATTACTACTAAACAACCGTAACAGGATCGTACATTAAAATAACGTATAATTCTTCTTAGTAACTACAGGTTAAAAACTATATAGACCATTACATTCAAATAACGTCATGAATTTTGGGTGTTTTTATCCAAAAACACAATTTTAGGAAATGTTCTCAATAGCAAGTTTCCCGAAAATTGCTGCAAGATCACCTTTTTTTTCATTTTTATCTGAAACTTTATGAATTTATAACAAGTATTTTTTTAAATAATAAGTTATAGAAACTCTCAGATTTTTTGATAACTGGCCTAGTGTTTAGTATTGAGTGGTTACATCATCGTTTTTCTGTGATATTTTTCCGCAATGCTGCCTGTTGCATCCACCAACATTGAATACGTTACGAGAAAGGAGAATAAAAAATTAAAACCTCTTTAGACCTTACGCAGTTTCCTCTACATTATAGAAATATTAATAAATAGGTATATCCGTATGATAGATAGTATTTGCGTAAACCTTAATAATGCGTTCGTAAGATCATCTAGATTACGATATGAAGTAGCAAAGGATATCACGAAATATATAAAACTTTATTAATATGAAGACTTCAATAAAGTATCCCTACAGCTGTATTCGTATATACTTAGTAACGGTAACTAGAAATAGTTGGGAAACATTGTTTATTTAGGACAGCCTTTGAGATTTTCGTTCTAGTCTTGCGTCATGCGTGTTCATACTTTAATATTATCGAGTGAATCTCTTTGTTCTGATCCTGACAACATCTTACTAGGTATGATTCATCTATCTAGCAGCCTTTGATGCTATTACGGATTTCAATTGGCTTCAAATTTAGTGATTATATATTATGTAATAAAGAATTGAAACACAAGATTAAAACCTCTATTGCCCAGTTGCACGAAACAATTTCAAAAATTTAAGTGGTCCTTAAACTAATTTAATCGCAATCAATGTCAAAAAATGTATGAAATATTGGCATTCTCGATTAAATTAGTTAAAGTAGCACTTAAATTTTTGAATTTGTTTCATGCAACTCGGGGTATATGGTTTATTTTATTTTAAAAAACAAAGAAATCTACCCTCTTCCTAACAATCAATGAACATATGCATACAGCTAGTTTTTAATTAAGATTTATATTGTTTATTGCTAGTTGCGTTTAATTAAGATTTATATTGTTTTCTCAAACATGCATGGAAATTTGAGGATTATTTCGTCAACCTTTTCAGAAATAAATCGAAATTGCTCTACCAGCCAAGCAGCGTTGGCAAATAATGTATGAAAATAATGTCTGGCGTGGTTTAGCGGTGAGATAACTTATCGAAAGTGTTATTTAAATTTCGAACTGGCTTGAAATATAAAGATGTTTATTGGAAATAAAACAAATTAACTCTTAAACTCGGAAAAAAATCATCTCTTTTGCTGGCCGCTGCAGTAATGTACTATTTCGTTCTTCAAGACTAGGTACGAATATGGGACCCTTGGTGTACGAGCTTGACTAGCGCTTGGCCGGGTCTTTGACAATTATTAGACGACCGAATGGCGTAGTGGTAGCGAACCTGCCGTATGCGCCGGAGGTCGTGGGTTCGATTCCCACTATTGGTAAATGTTTGTGTGATGAGCATGAACGTTTTCCAGTGTCAGGATGTTTTTCAATATATTATATTTATGTACTAGCAAACGCCCGCGGCTTCGCTCACGTTAACTTCTGAGTTATGCTTTACTATGGTGGTTTAATTTCCAAAATTCCTGCACTACACACCATTTTGCCCACAAAATTTTCTCTTGCTTCCTGGTAATAGTCACATATTGATTTTGAAAAATTCGATCGTCACAAAAAAGTTAAATATGGTGGCCATTTTTAGGGTTCCGTACCCAAAGGGTAAAAGCTCTTACTAAGACTCCACCGTCCGTTCGTCCATCCGGCCGTGGTTGCTTGCTACCATGGTAAGACATATAAGTACAAAATTGTGGCCAATTCTTTTAAATTTTTACCAAAAATTCCTTTTCTATGCTCGCTGCGATAATCAGATATCAATTTTGAAAACAATCGGCCCAGTAACAAAAAAGTTCTAAATGGCGGCCACTTTTTAAAATGTTGACTACAAATTCTTTCTCTATGCTTGCTGCCATTGTCAAATATCGATTTTCAAAGCAATCGGCCCAGTAACAAAAAAGTTCAAAATGGTGGCCAAAAAGTTCATCATTTTTTAATTTTGACTACAAATTCCTTCTCTATGCTTGCTGCCATAGTCAGACGTCGATTTTCAAAGCAATCGGCCCAGTAACAAAAAAGTTCAAAATGGCGGCCACCTTTTTTAAATTTTGACCACAAATTCCTTCTCTATGCTTGCTGCCATAGTCAAATATCGATTTTCAAAGCAATCGGCCCAGTAACAAAAAAGTTCAAAATGGCGGCCACCTTTTTTAAATTTTGACCACAAATTCCTTCTCTACGCTTGCTGCCATAGTCAAATATCGATTTTCAAAGCAATCGGCCCAGTAACAAAAAAGTTCAAAATGGCGGCCACTTTTTTAAATTTTGACCACAAATTCCTTCTCTATGCTTGCTGCCATAGTCAAATATCGATTTTCAAAGCAATCGGCCCAGTAACAAAAAATTTCAAAATGGCGGCCACTTTTTTAAATTTTGACCACAAATTCCTTCTCTATGCTTGCTGCCATAGTCAAATATCGATTTTAAAAGCAATCTGCCCAGTAACAAAAAAGTTCAAAATGGCGGCCACTTTTTTAAATTTTGACCACAAATTCCTTCTCTATGCTTGCCGCCATAGTCAAATATCGATTTTCAAAGCAATCGGCCCAGTAACAAAAAAGTTCAAAATGGCGGCCACTTTTTTAAATTTTGACCACAAATTCCTTCTCTATGCTTGCTGCCATAGTCAAATATCGATTTTCAAAGCAATCGGCCCAGTAACAAAAAAGTTCAAAATGGCGGCCACTTTTTTAAATTTTGACCACAAATTCCTTCTCTATGCTTGCTGCCATAGTCAAATATCGATTTTCAAAGCAATCTGCCCAGTAACAAAAAAGTTCAAAATGGCGGACACTTTTTTTAATTTTGACTACAAATTCCTTCTCTATGCTTGCTGCCATAGTCAGACGTCGATTTTCAAAGCAATCGGCCCAGTAACAAAAAAGTTCAAAATGGCGGCCACCTTTTTTAAATTTTGACCACAAATTCCTTCTCTATGCTTGCTGCCATAGTCAAATATCGATTTTCAAAGCAATCGGCCCAGTAACAAAAAAGTTCAAAATGGCGGCCACCTTTTTTAAATTTTGACCACAAATTCCTTCTCTACGCTTGCTGCCATAGTCAAATATCGATTTTCAAAGCAATCGGCCCAGTAACAAAAAAGTTCAAAATGGCGGCCACTTTTTTAAATTTTGACCACAAATTCCTTCTCTATGCTTGCTGCCATAGTCAAATATCGATTTTCAAAGCAATCGGCCCAGTAACAAAAAATTTCAAAATGGCGGCCACTTTTTTAAATTTTGACCACAAATTCCTTCTCTATGCTTGCTGCCATAGTCAAATATCGATTTTAAAAGCAATCTGCCCAGTAACAAAAAAGTTCAAAATGGCGGCCACTTTTTTAAATTTTGACCACAAATTCCTTCTCTATGCTTGCCGCCATAGTCAAATATCGATTTTCAAAGCAATCGGCCCAGTAACAAAAAAGTTCAAAATGGCGGCCACTTTTTTAAATTTTGACCACAAATTCTTTCTCTATGCTTGCTGCCATAGTCAAATATCGATTTTCAAAGCAATCTGCCCAGTAACAAAAAAGTTCAAAATGGCGGCCACTTTTTTAAATTTTGACCACAAATTCCTTCTCTATGCTTGCTGCCATAGTCAAATATCCATTTTCAAAGCAATCGGCCCAGTAACAAAAAAGTTCAAAATGGCGGCCACTTTTTTAAATTTTGACCACAAATTCCTTCTCTATGCTTGCTGCCATAGTCAAATATCGATTTTCAAAGCAATCGGCCCAGTAACAAAAAAGTTCAAAATGGCGGCCACTTTTTTTAAATTTTGACCACAAATTCCTTCTCTATGCTTGCTGCCATAGTCAAATATCGATTTTCAAAGCAATCGGCCCAGTAACAAAAAAGTTCAAAATGGCGGCCACTTTTTAAAATTTTGACCACAAATTCCTTCTTTATGCTTGCTGCCATAGTCAAATATCGATTTTCAAAGCAATCGGCCCAGTAACAAAAAAGTTCAAAATGGCGGCCTATTTTTTAAATTTTGACCACAAACTCTTTCTCTATGCTTGCTGCCACTGTAAAATATCGATTTTCAAAGCAATCGGCTCAGTAACAAAAAAGTTCAAAATGGCGGCCTATTTTTTAAATTTTGACCACAAACTCTTTCTCTATGCTTGCTGCCACTGTAAAATATCGATTTTCAAAGCAATCGGCCCAGTAACAAAAAAGTTCAAAATGGCGGCCACTTTTTTAAATTTTGACCACAAATTCCTTCTCTATGCTTGCTGCCATAGTCAAATATCGATTTTCAAAGCAATCGGCCCAGTAACAAAAAAGTTCAAAATGGCGGCCACTTTTTTATATTTTGACCACAAATTCCTTCTCTATGCTTGCTGCCATAGTCAAATATCGATTTTCAAAGCAATCAGCCCAGTAACTAAAAAGTTCAAAATGGCGGCCACTTTTTTAAATATTGACCACAAATTCCTTCTTTATGCTTGCTGCCATAGTTAAATATCGATTTTCAAAGCAATCGGCCCAGTTACAAAAAAGTTCAAAATGGCGGCCTATTTTTTAAATTTTGACCACAAATTCCGTCTCTATGCTTTCTGCCATAGTCAAATATCGATTTTCAAAGCAATCGGCCAAGTAACAAAAAAGTTCAAAATGGCGGCCAAAAAATTCAAAATTTTTCGTCCTCAAAATTTGAATCTCGAAAATCCCTTTCTGAATACGAATTCATGATATACCTAATACCAACCTAGGTACCAAATTTCAGATCTCTACGACTTTTAATTTCGCTGGAATCCCTGGAACAACGCAAAAATTACACTTTTGTATGGGAAAATCCCTTAAAAGTAGGATTTTTATCCCTTCCAATTTGAATTTCTGGAATCCCCGTCTTAGTACGAATTCATGACCTAATATCAACCTAGGTACCAAATTTCAGATCTCTACGACTTTTAGTTTTTCGGGAATCCCTGGAACAACGAAAAAAATTACACTTTTGTATGGAGAAATCCCTAAAACCAACGGTTTTTTCCCCTTAAAATTTGAATTTCTGGAATCCCCGTCTTAGTACGAATTCTTGACCTAATATCAACCTAGGTACCAAATTTCAGATCTCTACGACTTTTAGTTTTTCGGGAATCCCTGGAACAACGAAAAAAATTACACTTTTGTATGGAGAAATCCCTAAAACCAACGGTTTTTTCCCCTTAAAATTTGAATTTCTGGAATCCCCGTCTTAGTACGAATTCATGACCTAATATCTACTTAGTTACCAATTTTCAGATCCCTACGACTTGTAGCTTTTCGGGAATTCCTGGAACAACGAAAAATATTTCACTTTTGTATGGGGAAATCCAAAAAACCAACGGTTTTTACCCCTTACAATTTGAATTTCTGAAATCCCCGTCTTAGTACGAATTCATGACCTAATATCAACCTAGGTACCAAATTTCAGATCTCTACGACTTGTAGCTTTTCGGGAATTCCTGGAACAACGAAAAAAATTTTACTTTTGTATGGGGAAATCCAAAAAACCAACGGTTTTTACCCCTTACAATTTGAATTTCTGGAATCCCCGTCTTAGTACGAATTCATGACCTAATATCTACCTAGGTACCAAATTTCAGATCCCTACGACTTGTAGCTTTTCGGGAATTCCTGGAACAACGAAAAAAATTTCACTTTTGTATGGGGAAATCCAAAAAACCAACGGTTTTTACCCCTTACAATTTGAATTTCTGGAATCCCCGTCTTAGTACGAATTCATGACCTAATATCTACCTAGGTACCAAATTTCAGATCTCTACGACCTATAGTTTTGGCGGAATCCTTGGAACAACCAAAATCACCAAAATGCCTCATTCTTTTATATATATAGATATTAGTATGTATGTATATTTATCAGTCATCTAGCACCCATAACACAAGCTATCGCTTACTTTGGGGCTAGATTGCGATGTGTAAAATGTGCCGTATATAAAAAAAATACCAAAAAGTGAGTCAGGTGAGGGAGATTAGGGTAAACAGGAGTGAATATCATGAATAATGTAGGACGTAGGTGCTCTGCGAGAACTAAAACATTCAAAATGAAAGGTGAGGTTGGGAGTTCGTAATGAATTCCTTGTGTAATTACTATAAATTATGAACACGGTCCATTATTTCGTAAAAACATTACCTGTGAAACTCATACATGCTACTCTGTAATAGTAGTTTATGAAACGGTTGCATAATGGGGGGTATTAAAAAATGAGTGTGAGTTTGAAAAACGAGCCGCAGGCGAGTTTTTAATGAGTTTCATACACTACTTTATCTACGCTCATATTATTATCATAAATCCAAACCATAAAATCTTGCTAACATTTGTCGTAAATCATTGCAACTACTAAAATGTCAGGTGGAGCTAATTTTCTTTAGTAGGTTTCACTGCTAGACATTTTTCAGCGCAAAGTTTTGACTAAGTAACAAAAAAAATTGGTTGTCTGTAAAGTCGGTTTACGGACGATAGATTTACGTGATAACATCATATTCATAATCATAGTCATTATGATAATCATAATCATTATCGTAATCGTAATCGTATTATGGACCGTTCAATAGCGTAACGTAACGTGTGACGTAGCTTTGTGACTTTTGTAGTCTCGTAGCACCACGTAGCACTTAACTTTTGCTGTTGTTTAGGAACTTTATAGTAAGTTTTTGAAAGAACTACAATAATACAGAAAACTATTTCAAAAGTATTAAGATATTTTTATTTATAATTTGATTGAAAAAATACAATAAAATAAATATCTGCATCTGCAGCATCCTATCGCATTCGCAGCCCGTTTCACGTTCATTTTAATGGACAACTGCTCGTGAAATAATTCTCCAACAGGCAAAAATGCACCTAAGAGCGACGAGGCGCACAAGCCTCGCTGTGCTGCGCTTTGATAACTGAAATTGACTTAATCCTTTACAAAGCGCATGGAGTGTATATCTCTTCTGAACCCCTTGATATTTCCTACTTTCGAACACGGTCTTTACTGCAGAATCTCTCGCCATTGGCTGCAGATAGCCCAACACTAATATAATCTGGGTAGCTCTTTTAAAATGATCCCATTTAAATTGCTTTTTAGTATCCAAGATAACGTCATTATAAAATGGAAATAATTTTACTTTATTTATGTAAAGCCATCGCAACCCTTTTTTATGCCCCACTTTTGGGCACGGGTCTGCAGAATTTTTTGCCATTGGGAATCATATATAGCCTACGACTAATGTAATCCGGGTAGCTCTTTTAAGAATGATCCCATTTAAATTGCTTTGTAGTTTCCAAGATAACGCCATAATAAAATATTTTGTTTATTGTATGTAAAGTATTCTCAAACCTATATATTATGTATAACACTTTTGGGCACGGATCATCTCTGCAGATGCAGAATTCCTTATCATTAGCCATAGATAGCCAACCACGTTGACCAAGAGCAGATGTTGACGGGCTTCTTTGCACACCGTTCAGAACACTGTTGTAAACTCTCAGGCAAAAAAGTTTTCTCACAACTTTTTCCTTCACCGCTAAGCAGGAGTTAGTTTGTCGGACTTTGGCGAACCGTTTCCCTGTCTGAAAGTCTCGTGCTCAATTGGCACGGGTCGTGGGCAGTTAAACAAGCTTTGTGACTCCCGTAGTCTCGTAGCACTCAACTTACTCGTAGCACCAGGGTCTACGCCATGTCTACGCATTATTACGGACTGGAAATAAGGAATTTTCAATGGTGTGTTTTTGCAATGTCCTATCAATCTCTGAACACAGCAAAATCGACAGTTCTAAAAATAGCGATTTCCTTTATAGAACTTACTCTTACCTAAGAATGACGTCAACTAAATCTTTGGCTACCTGCGGTTGTATTGATTCACAACACAATTATTCGCTCCAACTCTTAAAGCTTGTAATCAGAAGTTTCACGATTCCAATCAGACTATGTTGCATAAATAATAGTCATAAGTCAAAATGATATATTATTATGTGTCATAAGCTACCTGAATCTATCTCACAATAGTCTAAAGCTTAAGTTTGCATGTGTGTGTTTGTTTTTGTGTATCTTTTTAAGTAAGAATCTATCAGTAAGTGTAGTTAGTTAGTAGTTTGGTAAGACATTTATTTTTAAGAAAAGAACACATTATTTCACTCATTGAGAAATTAAAGTTAACTTAGTAGGTACTAAAGGTACATGGTTATGTTAGGTTAGTGTCACACAGTTGACGATTTAATTACAAAATTTTGTGGGTAGGTTAAAAAAAAGATATTTAAACCTTTTCATTTCCAAATCTAGAAAAGTCACGTCGTAAGTTTTTTAAAATATTATTAATATTATATATTCTGTACAGGAAAGTTAAACTCCATGTTGTTTATAAGTCCCTAAAATAATCCAATTTTAATTGCTTTTTAGTATCTAAGATAACGCCATAATAAAATGGAAATATTTTTTATTTTATTTATCTAAAGCCCTACGGAATAAAAATAAAAAATATACTTTATAACCTTAGGTGGTTACTGTACATAAACATACAACTCCAATTAAAGGCAGTTGCGGAATGCGTAGTAAAACCCGGTTGCTAGCATAGCGGAGACGAGAGGAAATATGCTATGTAGCTGTCTGCTTATTTCTAGCAATGCGGAGAGGATACATGAGCGGTGTGTAGCGGAGATGTGAGCTGTGCAGAGCGTCAATCAAATGACGTTATCGGGTGTGCGAGGCGCACGGACAAGGCGGCGGAAGACGAGCCGTGCGAGGGCCAGTGGCGCCGCCTGATTGGCATGGCAGCGTGGTGGCGTCCTCGTTCCCTCGACTGTAGACATCTCCGCTCTGCCGCGCCGCTAACTTGCTCGCGGCATAAAATTTCATAGAAAAATGAGACATCGATCTTTTCCACTTGATCCATTTCATTCGAAGCTAAGCGGAGAGACTAGGAATAATCAAATCTGATTGGTTATTCAAACACATCTCCTCTCCTCACCGCTTTTATAGAAACAGGGCCTTATGTAAGTCGTATGCTAAAAAAGACACGCAGTTTTTCAATGAAAACCATTACAGAGGATCAATGCTAAGGTAATATACACAAGTTTAAAGGTTATGATCATAAAAATGTATGTATATAATGATGCTATATGAATAGATGCATGGTAAAAAATGTTCTAGTTAAACTAAAACGTTCAGTCAGCTCAATAACAAGTTTAATAATACTTTTTATTAATTGATGTCAAAAGGTCGTAAATATTAAACACGTCGTATCCGTATCTTATGGCGTGCTCCATGGATGTTATGCTCCTATAAAAACCGCATAAACTCTACATAGGACTTATAGTATTAAGGCAAGTATACCCCCGGCCATTTATGATATTAATTAAAATACGAGTATGTAAAAATCGATGAATGTATTTCTTCCATAATATAAAGACGTTTTTATGTAGTAGAGAAACATTGAGATTTAAACATAAAATATATTATTAAAATATTGATAGTTTATAAAACTTAAAACACATAAATAACCCCACGGGTATATTTTAGGAATAAAAAGAAGCAATATGCGTTAGTCCAGAGTGAGTTAGTTCAGTGATTAGATTGTGATTGGACAAGAAACATTGGACAAACAAGTTAGTTTTGTATTGGCATCGGTCCTTGATAAGTATGCGAAGTTACAATGCTTAGAATTAGGTTAAAATCATGTTCAAAGATTCCGTTACATACATAAATAGTAGATACAGCTCAAAATATTAAAAGTGTGTTAAAAAATTGGTCAAATGCGAGTCGGGCTCGCGCTCTGAAGGTTCCGTATTATCAAGACCCATTCTCTATAGTAAATATTAAAGAAACTAAGTACCCCTGCCAACTAAAACCTAAAACGAGCATGACGAGCAACCTGAAGTCACATTTGTTGTATAGGTATTATACCCTTAAATATTTTTTATTTTAATATAACTATTTGTTTTCAAAGTAAATATATGATATTCTGTGAACATTTGAAGCGTCTACCTCTTACCGTTATTAAGATCGAGCAAATACATAATTTATTCTATTTTTATATGATATACATCATCTGTGAAAATTTCAAGTCCGTAGCTATCGTGGTTCAAGAGATACATACAGCCTGGTGACGGACAGATGGACGGACGGACGGACAGCGAAGTCTAGCTAATAGGGTACCTTTTACCCTTTGGGTACGGAACCCTTAAAATAGAATAAAATAGATACATGTTTCCATACAACAAAAGTGATATTTTGTTCGTTTTTGATTTTGGCGGGCAAAGGTATTTAGTTTACTTAAATAGTACCTATTGATAATTGGTCTAGATAGTAAGGAATCTTGATCTCATCCTATAAAAGGGGCAATAAAGTAAAAAAAGGAACTCACTATAGAGATCCATATAAATCTTTTGTAAGTACAGTGAGTCGTCATGTAGGTACTTAGACCTATACGGAAATGCCGATTTCAAAATAGCATTCCAAAGCATTAAGATCGAAAGACTCGAGGCAGCATTCGTATAAGAAATTCTGAAGCGAAAAACTTGTTATCGATATAAATTATACGAAAGCTTACATGAATATAGCTTTGGTCCCATTGCTATACCAATAGGAACGTAGGAACGCCAAACCATTGGTAGCATAGCACGTGAAAAAAAATATTGCACCTCATTTGTTTCTACTGTACTAAATTACTATTATAGAAAGTTCTCCCAAAAATTGCTCCAAAATCTCAATTTTTCTAACTTTTATTGGAAACTACGATGGATGTAAGTGTAATTTTTGTTTAATTTGTCGGTAATAATAGTATCAAAAAACACTTAAAAACTGATTTTTGATAACTGGCTTCGTTTTTGAGTAATTAGGTAAAAGGTCGTTTTTCTGTTATATTCTTCCGCGACGCTGTATGTCGCACCTACCAACGTATCTGTGAGATTGAGAAAGACAAAAATAAATTTAATAAATCCCCTTAACGGAGTGTATTCACGTGCTTCAACTAGTGTCGGTCGGTATAAAATGCTAACACAAATTTAAAGTTTCATTTCAAGATTAGAGAAACGTGAAATGCTTTTACGCCATTTGCCGTGGCAAATTTATTTCGGATTGAGCCCATTTAGCAAGCAATTTTGTCTAAATTGAGAAAGCTTTCGCACGAAATGTGTCGAATGTTTACATAATATAAAGGCGTAAGCTCACTTTGCGCGGGCTCTAATTCTATTTAGTTTCGCAGCCTTTGCCCGACTTTTAATGACATTTCTCGAGTCACGTTATAAAAATGCGTAAAGAATATTTTTCAATTCAAGTTTTCATTGAGCCTACGTTGAAAAGTTTTTAAATGTATTTTTGATTTTCGTTATCTTAATTTTCCTAGAACTTTATTTACCTGATAATTGATTATTTAACTTCAACAGGGATTTTTTCTAAGGGTTGCATGGTCAGATATTCTGCCGTGAAGTAGCACTTTGCGTTGTTTTACTGTGTTTCTGTTCGAATGATGACATATCACATTAACATACTCGTAACACCAGATAAACAGCTGTCGAAAAAAAATTTTTTTTTTCATAAAATGTATTACAGATAAAATACTTGTAGTCATTTTTCCTCGTCATATTAAATAATCAAAATTTATTATAATTTAGACTATAACATAACTGCCAAAACACGGATTATATTTATTTAAATTATTTTGATGTTGGGCGAAATTTTTGTTGATCCCAGATCAGATATTTTATATTATGCTCAAGAATCAGATAATATACCTAGATTACTAGCGTCTTAGTGCTAGGGCGTCCATGCATCTATAATATTGGTAGCCCTTTGTTGAAATGTATTCATAAGGAAAGGTCTCTTATACATTCCTCCTACAAGGTTGAAGAGTACAAATTGAAATCTATCCGTATAAAAAAGGTCCGTGTACCTATTACCTAATCCAAGTTAGAATAATAAGGGGTTAGGAGACAGTGAGTAGTGCTAATTCTGTTGTAAGATCTCTAAACTAACCTAATTTAAAGTAGTGCTATACTTTTCAGTTAACAGTCCCTTATGTTAAAAGATAGCACTATTTTAAATTAGTTTAGTTTAGAGATTTTGTACAACACAATCGACTACATTATTCCATTGTTTGTTTTTTACAAGTATTTTCCTGCTTCTGAAAACTCATATCAAATCATAGGCTGACAAGACTTTCAGTGAATCACCTAGGTAAGCATAACCAGAATTCAATCTATATAGAAGAAATGCAGTTTAAACTTTGAAGGCGTTGTTATTTTTATGGTTTTGTAGTTAAATGATTTATGTTTTGAATAGCCCGCATTACACTGCAAGACATCATTCTTTTGCACTGAGGGTTCCGTACTTGTAATAGCACTATGAAATAGTAGCTCAAAAGTATTTATTTCACTCTAAAATAGGCAATAAGTACTTAAAAATATTTTTCGTCCTTAAAGTGACTCAAAAGTGACAGCATATTTAAAACGAGTTCTTTAGTTTTAGATTTTCAATGTCGTATTTTAATCGACTAGGCGATTGAAATACGACATTGATACATTGATTGATACAAATCCTTGAAAATAAAGATTGAAATACTTTCTGCGTTACCGCCTTACCTTATAAGTAATGGTAAAATATTTTGACCTGGTATCTGTCTTGTTATAAAATTATATTTCGGCGAAGTCAAGATAATCAATATCGAACTTTTCGATCGTCGATCGAACTCGTTTGATCATTAATCAATAGATATGACATAATTTAAAAAATAAATTGATCTCATAAGGTATACGTTTTTTAATGTTTCCATTCACTTACTAATTTTGAAGGAGACGTTCACAGTTAGAAAGAGAACTATGCAAGAACAGGATATATTTTAAAGTGACTTCAAAAAACAAAAGAATTAGGACACTTTCTTTTTTAATGTATGTTCACCGATTTCGTCGAGGTTTCTGTTCGAATTGGGGAAAGAGTTTTTACCAACATTTAAAACCTTGACTAACGCTGGTAAGCCACAAGTAACAGTTGCAAAAAATATTACTATTAACAAGATGTTTTCCAACTTTTACCAAATAACACATTATATAAATACATTAATAAAACCTTAAAAAAAATATTTATATAATTAAGGAAGGATGTGATCTCCACAACACAGAAAACTAGGATTTCCTTTGTTGTGGAGATCACAGATTTCAACTCTTGGGCATATTTTGTATGTTGCAAATAGAAAGCTGTTTCGTGAAAGTAAAAGAAATGGACGCTTAAACACACAAACAAAAATATTGTTGTTCGTTTTCCGTGATTGGTTTTGAAAATGTCTGCCTAAGTAATACAAAATTTAAATGTCCGCGCATTGTTTGAAGCCTTGGCGACAACTACGCATTGATGGACTCACGGCTCCGCCTCGGCCCACATTTACACGTTCGTCTATCAATGCCTATTTTGTTTCAGTAATGTATATTAACAACACCTACTAGTGCAACTTCACTACGATGCAGCTTATATTATATTATTCGTATACGTACGTACGATGGTGCTTATACTTTTCGTTCATAATCCCGGGATGCGCAAAATAAACAAACCCTTTGCGGGTTTTTCTTGCTTTCTTGTTTCATCAGTTTCAAAACGTGGAATATATTTTCCCAATCTCCAATGGAAATTTGTTTTGGTAAAAATTTCTTTTTAGTTTTGTATGTTTAAACAAGAGACCCTTTGGTTTGATGCAGACTGTTTCTGTGTAAAAGCCAAAATGAAATAAAAACTTTTTAAGCTCCGAGAATATTAAATTGTAAAGCTGGAATAAAGTACAGTTTAAACATTTCGTGTCTATCAACAGCGAAATGAAGAAAATAGTATTTTTGCTACGTTTAATGGAATATTCTAATAACTACGTAATGTAGTATAGGTATAACTTAGATTTAGGTGTAATCAAGTTAACTACCCACCACTTTGGGACGCTTTGCTCCTTCATATTAACTTCATATTTTGAGTACTAAAACTTGCTAATATGTACTTATTAATATTGTATTTTCGATGCTAATTCTTAAAGAAATATTTGTCTGGTGTCAGGTTTCGGCCGTGGCTAGTTACCACCATGCCAGTAAAGAGCGACTTCACGTTCCGGCGCGATGCTGTGTAAACCGTTAGGGTTACAAGTTAGTACGATAAGTTCTTTGCCTGTATCGTCACTTACCTTCAGACACCATAGCATTCAATTCGTTAAATGATCATGATCGCTAAAATGCAGGTCTGTAAGGTGCTATTTAGTATTTTGTGACTGGACACTGGTCATTTTCAATTTCGTATACCTACCAAAGTAATGAAGTACAAACAATAAATATTCCATGCCTTCGCATAAAGCTGAATATGATATATCAAAAACTTTTTATGTCCTATTTGCATTAAATATTATTAATAATTAACTCAAACCAAGTCATACTCAACGAGCGATGTTCCTGATTGATTAAATTATTTATTAACGTAATTTCTCTTTGTTTCAGATATTGACGCATCCCGTTTTCCTTTATAAACTTTGCGGATTCGGTTCAAAGTTACCTTCCAGTGATTTGATTTGAATTTGCAAAAATGAACGATTTGTGTTTTGGTACGCTTTATTTATTGACCTGAAAATGTGTTTTTAATATATTTTCGTGTTTTCTTTCAAGTAGTACTAAAGTTTTTTAATAGTGACATTGAAAAAGAGTTTTTGTGGTAATAATTAGCTATAGAGACGCAGTTTATTTCGGTATAGTGGGAGGAGCGACGAAAAGATGTCGGCGTTAATTCGGCGTTCTCACAGCTCCGAAGGCGGCGCCCCCAGCGCGCACTGGAAGATGCGATTCAGCCTGCGCAGTCGTAGAGGCCAAAGCGCGGTAAGCATCTTCTACAAATTCTATATCATTAAGTAACTTTTTTATAGACAGAAAATGGCTAACGCATGGGCCATCCGTCAAGAGAAACGAAGATGTTATGTGGAGCTTGCATCCACTAAAAATCTGACTTTCACTACAATGGACCCACTGGCAGGAGTACAGGTTTCGCTTTCGTATTAACCACGCTATCATAAAATTGTTTTGCAAACGATTTACTCTCTCGGTAATTTTAAAACAATTATTAAATAATAGTTTTAACAATGTTTCTAAAATATATATTTGTTTAAACGTTTAACACACTTTAAAACGTATTACACGTTTAAAAAATATTAAAAATTTTAGTCCACAATCGATCGCGGAGCTTTAAGGGGATTTATTGAATTTATTTTTGTCTTTCTCACTCTCACGGAGATTTGGTAGGTGCGACATGCAGCGTCGCGGAAGAATATAGCAGAAAAACAACGTTTTACCTAATTACTCAAAAACTAAGCCAGTTATCAAAAATCGGTTCTAAGCGTTTTAGGATATTATTATTACCGATACATTAAAATAAAAATTACAATTACATCCATTGTAGTTTCCGATAAAACATAGAAAAACTGAGATTTTGGAGCAACTTTTGGGAGAACTTTCTATCGAGAAAATTTTATCCAATCGTGTTTCTGCTTCTAAGCGATTTTAGATTAAAGACCCAAAATACATGACGTGTAAATTTGAAAGTAATTGTCTTTATAGTTTTTGCATAAAACTTCATTCAAAATCACCTAAATACGGCTTGTAGGCCGTTAATGGACCAAGCGACCGGTGGTCAGGGCTCCAGATTGAGGAACTTCCTCACAATACGTGCCGTCTCTACGACCACTGCCTTCTGTATGCGGTCCTTGATCAACAGTCGAGCGAAAGCTTCTTGATATTTGGTCGAAGCTTTTCGATATAATATCGTAAACTGTAACAACTAGCGGAGCAATAATAATTGCAAATGATTATTATTATTTAACAAGTACATAATTGGCTTTTAATTTGAACTCTATAATTCACTTGGGTCAAACTCTAATGACACGATTCTTCGAAAGTTGCAGTTTCAATCTGAAATAATTAATTAATTGTCAAATAATATTTTGTGTCGAGAAGTTTTATAGCAATAGGTTTCAAAAATCAGTAGTTTGTCTATTGATGAAAATGTAATTTTTTGTTTGCCACACTTAATATTTTTTAATGTGTTGCGATTGCTCTCCTGCGGAGATGTTATATATATACTAACTAGTAGGTTGCGTGGGGGCGCGGGCCACATGTGGCCCGCAAACTGTCTTCCCCCCTTTAAAAAACCCTTTTGAAATTCTCCTTACATTTTGTATGGACAAAAATAAATTCCGCCATTTTTAATTTTTTTTAATTCCATTCAATAGACCTTCGGGTCCTTAACAACTCTTGTCAAGAAACCGTACTTGCATCTTTTATACTTTCCGAGATATCGACGAAATTCGAATGGCGGCCATTTTGAATCCGCCATTTTGAATTTTTTTTCAGCTCACTGCCAATTGGATGACGTTTCAAATGACATTTGGTCGAGCAACCCCCACCTATCTTCGATACCCTGGTCGTGCTCTTCACCCGTCTCCGAAATCCTCAATCATCAGCTCTCTCCGTATTTTTCCTCCGAATGAATTTTTCCATTCTATACGAAACGGTCAGTGAAAAAAAAATTTTTCATACAAAATTGTTCAGGAGAGGTGATCAATCAGTGAGTCAGTGAATCAGCACGAGTAGCTATATATATAGTAACAAGTACATATAGATTTATCTCATATAATCTTAAGCTTACATTAAATTTTAAAATACTTTTGTTTTATTTGTGTTTAAATTACAATCAAGTAATTTTTATGGGTAAAAGCTCTAAATAGCTCCCTTTTTCTATATATTTTTTAAACGAAATTGTTGTAAAGTGTATGATTGTCATACCTATATATTAATGCAATATTAGTTATCGTGTCCCTACCTAACACATACATACCTACATCGGTACCTGGATACATGTATAGATAAGTTACAAATTTATAGCACGCAGACTTTGTCTATGTTCTTTTATATATATCTTGACGTTAAGGGGAAAAACAGAAGATTGAAAATGTTTCTCCCGCAATTTTAAAAACAAAATTCATAATTAATTAAAACGCTCTAGCTGCAATTTGATAAGTTCAAGCAAAAAGTACCGCACACAAAGTTGCCTTTAAGCTTAATAAACTCGGAATAACGTCTAGACAACTATAAAGAGCTGCAGGTTAATTTTTACATAATTAAAGCCAACTTATCGTATCTATAATATAGATTCTATATCTATGTATTTCTTTTTCTAACCGTGGCTTGAGGTTTAGTTGTTAATGTCAACCTAAATGCTGCATTCTCTGTAATATATTGGATATTACGAAGAATGCAGAGTTTTGATTGAAATCTTCGATTTCTAAGGCATTACTCACTTGTAGAGCCCTTTGTCGGAAACATATAAATAAAATTAGTAGTTAATTACTAAGTGCAGTTTAAAAATAAATGGTGGTGGTATTTCAAATCAGTATTTATAATAAATTATAGGTAACCACTGTTAATGAACTACCTAGCAATTAGTTTGCATCAAAGCATTCACCGCATTTGAAAAGCAATTCAAGTTGAAATCACAGACTCCACTCTGGTATCTGTGCACAAATCAAACTATTACTAATATCCCGGTATTTGCCGGAAGCACTAATTAGTGCAACGAGTAAAGCAAAACCAACATAATACAAATAAAATATATCTACCATCTTACATACTATATATGAGTGTATTTTCTACTTACAATAATCTGGAACAGGTGTAATTTGGTACATTAAGAATGTTTTGAAAATTTTTAAGTGGCTACTTTTTTTATTTTTTTGCGGTGTCATCCGATTTACACATGCATGCAGTATTTTAGTTTAATCGGTAACCGGGAAGTGTATAAAATTTAACTTGCAAGATTTTATTAGATACAGACACACAAACAATCAAATATCGGGACAGGCGAAACTAAATAAAAGCTTGCAAAAAAAGAAGGGATAGGCAAACTGAAAGACTTTTTTAACTTTGCGTGTTTGACAGTTCGCACGTATAAGTCTACGGGAAAAGAACGTTTCCACGAAAAGCGAACGAAGACGCGGGCAACAGCTAGTAAGTATTAAAAAAACTAATCAAATACGTATAAGGTTAAATTTAAGAAAAAATAATTTTAATTTTATTTTAATTTTATAAATTTGAGGTATTAGCTTTTCTCAAGACGTGCGAGGGTATAATAATTATACTAGAACTATATCGAATAATTCACATGTAAATAATTAATATTGACTATGGTAAAATGTTTATAAACATGGATGGATTATCGACCGACTAAAATAGAATAACGTTCTATTTTGGTCGTGCTTTATTTCGTGTGTTTAGTCTAGGAGGTTTTCCGAAGTCGACGGTTTAAAGCAGCTATTAAAAATGCACTCGGTTCCATAACCTACTAATAGGAAAAGGTCTGTTATCATATTCAGAAAAGTATAATCTTTGGTCATCCGCTGGATAAGTAAATCAAACAAACCGAAAAACGGAAATTTGGGAGTTTGAGATTCCTCTTTCTTAAAAGTATCGCCTATAAATGACGAAGAGCGACGCGAGTAGGTATTTTCAAAAATGATATCTATGTGCATATAGAGACAGTTGAAAGTCCAGGGCTTGGCCTTACATTTTGTTCTTAAAATATTGCTTCGGTTGATAACGTTTTTTAAAAAAATGTTCATATAAACCAATATTTCACATACACACTTTTTTATTTGTCATATGTAGATGGATTATAATAAAAAAAATTGATAATGGATTAACACAAGTTATTATTTGAACCCGATAAAATATATTTTTCCTGTTGTATTTATTGGTGAGAAACCAATTGTCACATGGGCGCAGCTGCGGGTAAAAGTTACAACATAATATAATTTGTTGTACAAGATTGCAGTTAGAGAACTGTACGGCTGTAACTCACGAGTAGGTACTCACACTTCTTCATGCACATAAGATGTATGTTACAGGTTCCTTTGTCTCGAAATGCATGTTGTAATTAAAGTCACGGAATCCCTCCACTTGCTGCATTGTTGGATTGGATATTCGACTGCAATATCTTCATTTCAGAGAGGCTCAGGTTGATATTATCTTATATAAAGTAATTTTTACCCTTTGGGTAAAAATGGGACCTTATAACAAAAAATTCGCTGTCCGATCGTCTGTCACCGGATAGCGAATTCTTAGTTACCTATAAGGTTAAATTCTTAGTTTCGTGCTGTATCTCTTGAACCGTGATAGCTACAGATTTACACTAGACTTGAAGTATGAAACATATTATATAGGTAGAATGTGCCGACATAGGCATGTCTTATTGTCTATTATTATTTGTAAAATTTTCCTTTCATCTTAATATTCAAAATTTTTACGAAAAATCATTTTATTTAAATAATTAAAAATACTATATTCTGTCCAGGATTTTACCAGCAAACCCATTTTTAATATAATATTTTGTAATAGACTAAATTGAATATATTATATAATAAATAAAATAGGTCTAATTTATTCTCAACACGGTGAACGTCGATTTAGGTTCGGATCTTACCCCGAGTTGCACGAAATAAGTGTAAGTGCTAAAAATAAATGTCAAAACTTCATACATTCTTTGACATTGATTGCGATTAAATTGGTTAAAGAACCATTTAAATTTTTGAATTCGTTTCGTGCAACTCGACATTAGACCATTAAATAAAAGCAAACACGTGACACTTACATTTTTTTTCGCAAATAAATATAAAAAACGTCGATCAATGCGCGTGCAGATTTGTCATTTCCACATAGCAGGCTTTTACTTTTTAAACTATCAACTTTTTAACTATCAGCTTGTACACAAATGATTTTTGTAAATTATTTTAATAGTTATAGGCACAAAAAACAAAAGACACAGTCATTCCTTGCTCTGTGGTTATAGGTATAATTTTAAATACTATTTACTAGCGTTATATAATTATAACACTGTAATAGTATCCAAAAATTTTCGAGACTACTGAACCGATTATGCACTTCTTGAAGTTGAAACGTGTTATCTAGCCCGCCGTTTTACAAATAGACGCGCGACTGAAAACCCTACAGCGCCATCTAGCAGCATTTAATGTTATAAAAATAAAAATTTTATCATCAATTATATCATCTAATAGCCTGATATTTAGATAGTTTGTTTATAGTATCTATCTTGTATCCTCAACAACTTATTCCTGATAATTTCGCTAAAACATTGCAATTGAGAATTGGAATTTCGATTGGAATAAATTCTTTTGAATTGCACATAGATTCCGTTTACGATGTATACTATATATAGGTTATTACGTTATTGTAAAATTATCAAAAGATCAAAATAAACCGAAATGTTTATTATTTCACATTGGCTAAATTTACTGTAAATGTTACCATAAAACTAAGCGCTAACTTATTCTAATTAAAATACAAGTCTTGCTCAGTACTTAAATTACAAGCACTTTTGAAATGTCAGACTCGTACGAAAATTCAGTTTGGAGAGCAATTAAGAACCGAGAAGAATTCCTAATTAAACTCGGCATTTTTGATTTATAAATAAAATGGTGATAACCTTTTGCATAGCAGAGATAGGTGTCTAAACTAAATACTAAAATTTATTATACATATACTAGTTGACCCAGCGAAGTCTGTTTTGCATTAAAAATTACTTAATTCTCACATAAAAATAAATAGTTTTCCTTTTGTCATACGCACCGAATACTCACAAACATCTCATAAAAATCGGTCGAGCCTTTCGGAGGAGTTTTGTGACATACACTGTAACACGAGAATTTTATATTACACTCGAATCAGAGTTAAAACAGACTGGCAGCAGAAAATTTATTTAACTATCTTAATATTGTAAGAGTATACTTAAAAATGAAGAGAAATTAAAATAACTAAAAAGAAGAATAAAAACTTATCAAAATTTTGTGCCCTAGGTAGGGTTGCCCATTATGCAGCAGCATTCCCGCGATGAATTGCAATTGAAAAAAAATTGCGCAGAAAATTTCTATTCTGACTGACTTTTCATAACTTTCCAGCTGAAGTCAAAGCCTGCGAGTAGGGCAAAGTCACTGGTTAGCTTCTCAAGCGTTTTAATTTACACGTCGCTTCGTAGTTTGCCGCCCTCAAACAAGACATGTTATGTATTAATGTTTAGTAAACTGTTTGAACTCAATTCTGCGCTTTGTTATGATTACCTTTATTGCCGGTTGAAGTATTACACATACATTCCAGAATTAACTTAGGGCTATACCCTTGTGATGATATATTTGTACATAATGTGTACGTACTTGTAACCTTTATCCGAAATACGAGTGTTTTTACGACCAAATTTTATGTAAACATAACATAGGGGTTTTATTAATAATTGGTTAAGTGCGAGTCCGGCTCGCGCTTTGGGGGTTCCGTACAATCAAGACCTATTCTAAACAGTATCTTAGTAAACCAAATCAAAACTCAGACCAAAAACGAGCAATAAATCACGTTCGGTGTATAGGAGCCCCTTTTAATCTTCATTCGATTCTGTTTTTAAGTATTTGTTGTTATATCGGCAATGGGAATTCATCATCTGTGAAAATTTCAAGTATCACGCTTAAGAGATACATCCTGGTGACAGACGGACGGACAGACTGACTCTCAATAATGGGGTTCCTTTTTTACCTTTTGGGTACGGATCCCTAAAAATTCAGTTACGCCTGCCGGTGTTAGTGATACATACATCCGAGGACTACCATTGCAATATTATTATGCATTGATATACGATGCACTGCAGATGCTCTACATGCTATGATATCCGATCTTAAATCTCATTATCCCCAGTAATTTCGCTGGCTACAGTACCCATCAAATACAGATACATTTATACTCGGACTGAACGTTTGGATGCAGGTTCCCATTCCCACTACGGACCACTAATTAAGCCTTCCGGTGCGATGTTGTGGGCGACTAGAAATCGTGAGGCAACATAATCCTTCCTAATAACTTAGTACGATAACATTTTCGGCTGCATTGTCACTTACCATCATGTAAGATCGCAATCAAGTGCTGACGGGTTAGTGCTTGTAAAATAAAATTACTGGGTTACGATATTGCAGTTTAGATTAGCTACCTTCCAGGCTTGCAAAAAACCTTTAGAAAAATTGGATTTTGTAAAAACTAGCCTTCAGTCTTAATGCTTTGATATTGATATTGAGTTTCGCGAATGGAAATACGTTGATTCACCTGACGTTGATGGATGTTTGTGATCCATCATTCTGAATTTTCCGAATCTAAAAATGCTACTTATTTCACTTGAGGTGCAGGTTCTGTTAAAAAATAATCATTCATTATCATCCCTCCATATGAAATATAATGTTTGTCCAAGATATCAAAATAAATATCTACAATTATTATTTCAATGAAAGCCGTTATTTGCACGACGCCTGATTAAAATACTTAATGAATCATTCAGCTGGTTTTTTTTCTGTCTATTTGGAATAGCTCAACGGATATTAGTAAATTTTCGTAGATAAATTATGGCCATGCCACAATTCTTCATTCATTAATTTAAGCAATGCCCACTGTCCAGTTGTTCTGACGTTCCACTCTGCCTCCTTTTCCGAGGAAGTGATATCCGCTAAGGACACTTAAGCTTACGTACTTAGTCAATCAGCCTATAGACATCCACTGCTGGACATAAACCTTTCCGAGAGCGCTCCACCTCACACGCCTTCCTCAATCGCCTGTTACCAGCATTATTTTTCAGGTCGTAGGTCCAGCGGGCAGGAGGTCGTCCGACGCTGCGCCTACCGGTATGTGGTCTCCACTCCAGAACACGTCTGCCCCAACGACCGTTGGTTCTGCGACAGATATGGCCCGCTCATTGCCACTTCAGCTTCCTAACTCGTTGCGCTATGTCGGTTACTTTGGTTCTCCTACGGATGTGTCTATTGTGGATTCTATCCTTCAGAGAAACACTCAGCATAGCCCTATCCATAGAACGCTGAGCGACTTTAAACTTTTTTCTTTGATTTTTACATAAAGCATGGAAAATTAAGGTGGTGATCCCTCTGGTTAGGGTGCGCAATTGCTGTCAGAGGGACCAAATTTTTTCTCTTTCTGTAAAGAAAAACACTACTTGCCAAAGGAGTCTCTCCTTTGGCAAGTAGTGTTTTTCTTTAAATATATCGCACTCATTTACCTTATTCATGCAAGCTTTGCTGTGAAGAAGTCACGACCATCGTGACTTGGTTTCTAAGCTTTTTTTCTCTCTCTCCTTTTTGCTAGCTTTGGCGTTCCTGCTGCTGTAAGCGACACTCATTCAGAGTATCTGAGTAGTGTGGCAAATAGGGTTCCGTTAAAATAAGGGTTGATACGAATTAAAACAGCTATAAATACTCATATATTTTTGTAAGTAATCTTTCTAGGAATTTTTCATCACGCCCTCGCAAACAAAGTTCGAATTGAGTTGAGTTAGGCATAAACTTGTACCAACTTGGATTACGAGTATAATTCAAATCCGCAGCCTTCACTCAAAGCTCAGCCAGTTTAAGTTTACCACAGCTTCATTATGAGCATCGTAAAAATTTAAAGCAAACATTAGACGGAAAATTTGTGCTAAGATTTTCTTCATTAGTTATTTCACATATCACATTTAATTATTTATTATGTACTGGTATAGGTGTATACTTTAAATATATCTTCTTCGGGTGCCTTACTTATTAGCGAAAGTGCCTACTTACGCAGGCTGCTTCACTTGTGATGCATTAATATTGTTACATTAATTATTTGTTATCGTTCATCAGGCGAAACAGTTTGCCGCTGTGAAAGCAAAAACATTTCGTCCGTTCAAATGTGAACTACATTCATCGCTCACGACCTCAGTCCAGTCGATTTGTTGGATCTCTCGGCTGACATATTCGGTCCTCAGTAAGTCGGTCGACCACATCTGGTACGACACAGTGCGGACCAATAAATCGATCGTGAACATGACTAAAGCGAAAGTTCCGTTCTGGATCTACCCGCTTAATCCAAAATATTGTTTGGTTGTTCGCAATTACTGAGCTAATAAGGCATAGGAGGCTTACGTCAGTCAAATTATTGCGGGGATGGCATTATTTCATATTTAAGTACTCAAAAAAGATATTCGCACCGATTTCTTAAAGCGAATGCTTTTTGCAAAGGCTTTACTATAATTATGGGAAGATGATAATGGCATTTCCAAAATTTTACAGTCGTTAGATAGCGTGAGGGTAAATTTATGTGTGACTATAGACTACCTGGATGGCTGGCAATCCTTGATCACCCGGATTGCCAGATCCTTTTTTTCGTGCACATGCAAATTGTCCAATGAATTACCTACCAGCTGCAGTGTTCCCTCAAAGCTTCAACATGGGGTTATTCAAGGGCTTAAGAGACGGCAACACGTTTGCGATTCCCCTGCTGCTGCAAATGTCCATGGGCGGCGGTGTTCGCTTAACATCAGGTGACCCGCCTGCTCGTTGCTTCAATGACGAAGTACGCCACGCTAAGAATCCGGAAAATATGTGACGTATGTTGAAGCCAAAAAATTCTCAAATATACCGTTGTGCGTCGTATACACCGCCCACAACATTTCGATACCGCTGACAGAACACAGCGCTGTCGGTCGCTTACATAGTGCTAAGCTTAAAAGTTTTACAAAAGTGTATGTAGTTTTGACAAATTAAAAAAGATGCTTCAGGGCGGACCCTATATAAATACATGCATCCTTTATATGTTTAATTAATGGTTTGCTTGAATTCGTTGCTAAAAATATCTAAAAATTCTCTCGCTTTTCTTTGTTACCAAACTCCTCCGAAACGGCTGAACCGATCGTTATGAAATTTTCAGTGTATGATCTCTAGGTCTGGGAGCAGGTTGTTATCTATTTGTTATGCCTCTAAGTGAGAAAAAATATATGGAAAAACAACGTTTGCCGGGTCAGCTAGTAAACATATGACCTATAGCTGTGTGATAATATGAGGTGTAAATTTATACAGGAAGCGCTACGAGGCCGGCGGTGTGCTTCTCTGCGCTCGGGTCGGAGCACCCCTTCAGCTACCCACCGCGCCTCCCCATCCCCCGTGGAAACACCAGCACCACCAAGGAAATCCAACTGGGAAGTGATTGAGCACTTCTCTACGAACAAGAACACTAAACCAGACACAGTGGTAAGTACTTATAACAAATCTTTTAAAATTTCACGTAATTATATCTATTTATTTTAAATACAATATTGGTGAAAAACCACTTCAACTCCAACAACGCTGTACTTACATTAAAAAAAATCATTAAATATATAGTTTCGGACGAATATCCGTTTTTTATGCACAGGAAATGTCTGACGTACACAGCACACTCTTTCGTTAGTGGAAACGGAGGGGTTTTGTGGGCTTTGCACTCACTAAAACCAGTGCTTTCTTGTGAGAAGCAAAAAAAATCCCTCTCAAAGGGTTTTCCACCAAACTCCGTCAATTTTTTAACGAGGTTGTTGTCAAAGTGGGACTTCTGGGCGTTTCCACGAGGAGTTCCGTGATACATCTGCAATGTTCTTCAACATATTTTCCCCAAATTTTATTGGCACCAACTATGTACATGAAAAAAATACAGGGAACCAGGGCTAGAAATTGTGATGTCCTGCTTTTTTGATAAACGGTTTATAATACAAATATATCACCATGACGCGGTAAACATAAAATTGATTTCAAGCCGAGATTTTAAAACTCAAGCTAGGGAGCAAACAAAAAGTTTTTTTCCTAGAATTTGATGTTCCGTGAAACCACTGTAAGTCAGTTTCTGCGAAATAATTACGGTATCCGTGCAACGATGTAAAATAAAATGAAAAAAGGTATAAACGTGGTATAAACGGAGTAGCGCAATAATTTTACCTTCAGGCTTCAGCTTCCATCGTACCTTTGTATTTTAAATACGAGTAGGATATCACTAGATAGCATATTAATGATTTAATGGCAAGGCAAACTATAATTAAGTGCAAAATTAACACGACGTTTTTTCTTCAAAAAGACTTAATATTTTACTCCTCGGCTAAAAGAAAGCAACAACCAATCAATATAATTATTTCGTCTATGACTCCTCAAAGTCTACCTACAGTAATTCTTATTAGCTACATTTGTTCGAAAAGTGGCTATAATCATTATAACAAAACACTATATTGTTGACTGTTAAGCCAGCATATTTACCGCCTTACATGTGAAAGGAAGAAGCCCACCTTGTATATTGTTTGAGCAAGGCATCTGATACAGCATTGGTTTAAAAAGAGTAATCTATAAAACCAGGGCCTTCGAAGCTAGCCACCACTATACCCAAGTTCGTGCTGGAGTCTTCGTGAGAAGCGGATGCGAGATACATATTCAAGCTGTGATTGTTAGGGTTAAAGAGTCGCCCGAGTCCTTTTTAAGCGTAAATGTTCTAATTACATTTTAAATCCTTTCTTTCCTTTAGTCTTATAGTTCTAAAATGAGTAGATTCGTCGATCAGCTGGACGGTGGCAATCAATACCTACCTATTTTTTTGAATTTATTATCATTATGAAATCTCAAATTTGTTATATCGCAAAATATTTTATCTACGCTCATTGCTTAAAGTTCGAATTATGAAATCGAAATGTGTCAAATAATTACCTACTTTATTCACGGACTTCTATAATTATTAAAAAGTTATTCATAATAACATCGCTCTACTATGGAAATATTTAAAGAAAGTTGTATAAAATCCATAACGATACACGGCTCTGGACTCCTGTATTTGTATCTGGGGTAATATTTTTTATGTAATATTTTTTTAAGTGAATCCACAGACAACTTATAGTTGGTAGTCATTGCCGAGAGTATGGATGGGCCATGATTGACCATAGACAACAACACAATGTCTATGGGGTAATATTTTTTATGTAATATTTTTTTAAGTGAATCCACAGACAACTTATAGTTGGTAGTTATTGCCGAGAGTATGGATGGGCCATGATTGACCATAGACAACAACACAATGTCTATGGGGTAATATTTTTTTACCCACGACGGAACGGAGTACGGGTATATGCGTTTAGGGTGAGAGACCGTTTGTACATTACTCTGTTAAAAAGATTTTATGTTTGTTTGTATGTTAAATTGTTCACAAAAACCAATAATGCAAAAATATTTTTGTGTGTTTGTTTGTTGGTTTGTTTGTTTGTGTGTGCACATCAATGTTCCCAT
This sequence comes from Coenonympha arcania, assembly GCA_036785405.1. Lineage (NCBI taxonomy): Eukaryota > Metazoa > Arthropoda > Insecta > Lepidoptera > Nymphalidae > Coenonympha > Coenonympha arcania. The sequence goes on from CM072082.1 coordinate 14,675,062, forward strand.
TTATTTCAAAAACGGCTTGACCGATTTAGATGCGGTTTTCTGTATAATGTTTGGTGTTCAGCGGCAATGGTTCTTAGATAGTTGTTACGAACATCGATCACCAGGGGGCGCCATAAAATACATTTATATTGCAAACGAATGTTCCCATTTATTTCAAAAACGGCTGTACCGATTTAGATGCAGTTTTCTGTATAATGTTTGGTATTCATTGGCGATGGTTCTTAGATAGTTGTTACGAACATCGATCACCAGGGGGCGCCATAAAAAACATTTACAGTGCAAACGAATGTTCTCAATTATTACAAAAACGACTGAACCGATTTGGATCCAGTTTAGTATAAAATATTAGTGAGTCATTGGCAATGGTTCGTAGATAATTGTTCTTGTGATTGAACAGCAGGGGGCGCCACAATAAACGTCTCTTTATGACTTGGAAGGCATGATGCCTTCAAACGCTGCTAGAGAAGCTAATGGCTAGTTTGAAGATTAATTTTCATTTTTTAATAATAATATAATTTAAATTACATTAATATATTAATCGAAAAACTATAAAACAAGTGGAAAATTAAAAAATTTTAAAACACCCACGACTTTTGCAGACTTGTAATTGAAAAAGGATTAAATAATTTTTTTGAAACTCACCGACTAAAGGAAAGTAAGAACTAAGAACCTATCAGTATAATTACAAATCCAAGAAAATCCGTCGGAGCTGCCATTGCTATTTTCGTTTCCAATATCAATTAATGTAATTAAGTAGTAAGTATTAATAAACTGCCGGTATATGAGAATTATCAAGAAATTGAATTGGTCATCAACTGGTAAACAGCACCATCAACACCGTCATAGGCAAAACACAGCAGCTCCGGCGGATTTTCTTGGATTTGTAATTATACTGATAGGTTCTTAGTTCTTACTTTCCTTTAGTCGGTGAGTTTCAAAAAAATTATTTAATCCTTTTTCAATTACAAGTCTGCAAAAGTCGTGGGTGTTTTAAAATTTTTTAATTTTCCACTTGTTATGTAATATTTTTTTAAGTGAATCCACAGACAACTTATAGTTGGTAGTCATTGCCGAGAGTATGGATGGGCCATGATTGACCATAGACAACAACATTGTGTTGTCTAACGTTCCGCGTAACGTTCCACCTGGGCCTGTGATTATGATTACGATTACGACTACGATTACGATTACGATTACGATAAAGATTACGATTATGACGTTATCTCGTAAATCTATCGTCCGTAAACGGACTTTACAGACAACCAATTTTTTTTGTTAATTAGTCAAAACTTTGCGCTGAAAAATGTATAGCAGTGAAACCTACTAAAGAAAATTTCACTCCACCTGACATCTTAGTAGTTGCAATGATTTACGACAAACGTTAGCAAGATTTTATGATTTGGGTAATAATATGAGCGTAGATAAAGTAGTGTATGAAACTCTACATAATTAGGTATTAAAACACTCGTGTGATACTATTAAAAAACTCGCCTGCGGCTCGTTTTTTAAACTCACACTCGTGTTTTAATACCCCCCATTATGTAACCGTTACATAAACTACTATAATTTGTCGGTAAAAATATATCGAAAAAACGTAGTGACGTGTACATACCTAATTGTTTTATTTTTACTTTTAGCGCTGTTTGCTAACTTCGCATACGGCTCTTAATGGATTTGTAATGCTTATGAAGCAGTAGTAAATAAAATATTGGCCCAGCGGTGTTAAATACTCTGCAGCCTCTTTTGATATTTGCTTTTAACACGTTCTCTGCCTTTCCTTTGAAAAACTAGTAAGTGAGGCTTTTTTGATTGCCGTGTAGGATTTACTTTTCAACATTAGTGGTAATCCGATTTAGAATATTAAATTTACTTTTATTTTTATCTCAAGTTAAAGAAAAATCTCATGAATAAGTTGAGGCTCTTCAGTTGGTTCATAAATATAGTATCTAGCCAACACTTACCGAGCATATTTCGTTCCGAAATTTAAAACTTCTCGTTCGTCGATGTTTCTGACTATGTTTAATATTGATAAAAACAAATTGTGACTAGCAATAGTTGCAGGAAATATCATTTAAATTTGAAATGCTTAGTGATACAAGGGCGCAAAGTAGATTTTTGGACTATCTTTGAATGTTTGAATACTGAGCAGTGAAGGATTTTCGGATTGAACCACGAGCGTAACCATGCGAGGCATTAAAATACACGAGACGCAAAAGAATTGCGGCCGTCCATAAGATTTTTTTTCAGTGAACTCGTTTTTTATGTTATGTCATGACTTTTCCGCCCAGATTTCGAAAATTAAAGATAGCTTTTACGGCAAGATGAAATAGTCATTCGTTAATCGAGTACCAATGAAACAGACTTTACACGTGTTGACACTTCCCGTCCCATCCATTAATTCACAGTTTTTAAAGAGTAGGTTGTTTTTTTTGATCTACACAAGTTAGTACTTGACTACGATCTCACCTGATGGTAAGTGACGATGCAGCCTAAGATGTTATCGTACTAACTTGGAAGGGTAAGTGAATTTTCCCCTTACGGTTTCTACAAGCATCGCACCGGAACGCTAAACCGCTTGGCGGTGCGTGTCTGCTAGTAGGGTGGTAACTAGCCACGGCCGAAGCCTCCCACCAGACCAGACGTGAGCCAATTTATGAATTATAAAATTCCAAAGTGGCCCGCGGCGGGACACGAATCCGAGCGCGTAACTAGCCACGGCCGAAGTATCCCACCAAACCAGACCTGGGCCAATTTAGAAATAATAAAATTCCAAAGTGGCACGTGGCGGGAATCTTTTTTGGAACTCCCACTCGAATCCGAGCGCGCCGCCACTGCGCCAGGGAGGTCGTTAAAAAGGGAGGTGTAGTTCTTACAGAGGCGCCGAGAAATGTTCTATTATTGAAATTTGGCAGCGAGGCACTTAAAAGGTTCAGCAGATTTTTCAAAGGATTTAAAGCCGTGCTTCCAATTTAATCATATCGGTAGAGTGGAACTTTGAACGTATCGAGTGTTAAAATATTCAAGCGCACGTAACTACGTTACATCGCGTCGTTTCATCAAAATATCACGTTTATTCTTTCCTAAACTCCCACGAGGGTTGAAATGAAAGAAAATATTTTTACGATCGCGCCGTGTACGTGAGCTATCACATGGTGTTTGTTTGTTAAAACAATTTACATGCACACTGTTTTTAGGGTTCCGTACCCGAAGTATAAAAAAGGGACCCTATTACGGAGACTTCGCTGTCCGTCCGTCCATCTGTCTGTCATCATGCTGTAATCTATTAAACCGTGATAGCTACAGACTTGAAATTTACTTTAATACTATTGAGAATTAGTCTTGATGGTACGGAACCCTCAGTACGCGAGCTTGACTCTCACTTGACCAATTTTTTCAACCATGACGAAACGGAGTACAGCACGTGTATGCTTTTAGAGTGAGAGACCGTTTGTTCGTTTGTTTGTGCATACAAACCCATTGATTTTAGAAACAACAACAATATAATATATATAATTGTCCATACACTGCTTAAGGTGTTTAGGCCATGCTAGCCCGCGAAATTCAAATTATATTTAGTTTTTTGCAGATATTAGCTTAATTACACATCGTAGGCTTAAAACAATGACTTTTGCGAGATTAACAAAACATATTTATGTACCGACACGATTTTAATATAAACTTTGTTCAAAAATACGCATTTAGTTGATGTTGATTCCCGATATTTCCAAATATGGGAAATTACAAAAAAAATCTTTCTGGAACCATTATGAGGTTGATGGAAATTTTCGACCAAAGTTTTAATAAAAAACACGTAGATGTGTTAATACTATGCTCGCAAAACTCATTGCCATAAACCTACAATACGTAATTAGTCTAATATTTTCAAAAAACTAAATAAAATTTGATATTCGCTTGCTGATGCGAGGGCTGAAATACCTTAACAAACCGTGTCCAAACTGCACAAGTTCTGACTTTAAACCCTGTCATTGATGTCATTATCTATTGTCTACTACATATATGTTATACCCTACTTGCGCAGTGGGGTGGTAAAATTTAAAGTGGGTTGGAACGTTGCTGAAATGTTTGACCTAAAATTACGTTACAAAGCAGATTACGGCTACCAAATGGGAACATTTTCCCAATATGTGTTCCCATAGTGAAAGGGCTAACCACTAGAACTACTAGTTAATTTTCTCTGCTATATGGTTATATCATGGGTCTAATTACATCTTTACATATTTGGAGTTCACGTGTCCCCATTTGAAAGGAATACCTTTGTATCTGGTTACATGTTATTATTTGTCCTATTTACAGTTGGTTTTTTATTACAATGTTTTTCTGACAGCTTGGGTAGCCTATTAGGTACATATTTTATTCATGTTATTATCTTTATCTATACCTAATTCTATACTCACTTACAATAAAACTGTAACGGCCGAATTCTGTATTTTGACGACATTTTGAATTTTTTTGTTGGACGTGAAGCCAAATAACCATCGAATATTAGTAGGAGCCTTAGTTGAAACTGAAGCCAAAACTGTAATTTGTTTCATTTTGTCTGACTATCTGTCTGTCTGTATCATGACCGCGCATCACGGCTAATCTGCTGGATGGATTTAAATAAAGCTTGGCATGATTTGAGTTCATATTCCGAGATAGGATATAGGATACTTTTTATCCCGAAATTCAGCATGTTTTCCCTGGAAGACGATGTCAAAGTCAAATTGTGTATAGATATTTCTATACACGACGTCGCGCCCCACTCTATCATAATTGCTTATGTTTCTTTCGATTTGTACGGAATTTGACAGAGTGGGAGCGCCAACTAATCCAAACTAATATTGTAAATGTGAAAGTAACTCTGTCTGTCAGTCTATCTGTTACGCTTTCCTGCCTCAACCACTGAACCAATTTTGATGAAATTTGGGCTAGATATAGACTAAAGTTGAGAAAGGACGTCGACCTTAGTTGCGAACAAAAGGCTTCAAATGCATGAAATAAGGGATGAAATTTTCTATAGGAGTTGGGCATCGTCGTAACCATGCGTTTGTATTTAAGCACAGTAGCACATCAAATTAAAGAGCGCAAAAAATTACTCGATCCGAGTCGACAACTTATATCTGGAAAGTTAGGATTATCGAGTATTGGAAAAGTAAATGGAAAATGAATAAATTGGATTAGGGTGTTGTTAAGTAAACGGTGGCGCCGGTATCACGTCGGCACGTGTCACAGGTTCGTTATAACTTATAAGCATTGACCTTGATATCTCATAAGTTATACGCTCACTATACGCTCCATTAAACATCAGATTTTTCGATATGAGGTGATGTATTTCGTTTCAGAAATGTTTCAGTGAAATTTTTTTGTTAAAGAATCTACAGTAGGTATTTTATTGACGTTAAGTGAAGCGATTTTAAATAAAACCGGCCAAGTGCGAGTCGGATTCACGCAGCGAGGGTTTCATATTATCCATAGAAAACGTAATCCATGAGAAAACTTTACTGGTAATACCAAAAAAAGTTAATTTTATTTTTTCCGTATAATAATATACATCGATTGATATGATTGATAATAAATATGATAATTATTTATGATTTTTCGTTTTGTAATCTTTGGGAATAAGAGGGGGGATATCAAGTAATTAACTGTTGCCTCTTCTGTTTTGAGACTGCACTGTTAAAGCATGAATAGATTAATATTGATAATTTTAATTTATTATATTTCACTTCTGTCGACATTCCCTGAAGAAATTGTGAATTAGATTTCTTCAAACATTCGTAATATAAACCTCTCTTAAAAAGTTCGGACAAGTTATTTAAAATATACAAGTATACAATTCTAAATACAAACATTGGACGAAGAAAATTTCAATGAGTACCAGGAGTACAATAAACACAGCTTTGTATTTATGTTATAAGTAGAAATCAATCTGCGCTGTAAACTTTGCCGTTGTAAGTACCTCGCAGAATAAATAAGTAACTTATATTGAGCTTCAAACTTAGATAAACAATCCTCGGAAGTTAGCACATGGTTGGCTTTGTTCCGGCGCGGGGCGGCAGAACGGTAAGCTTGAAGCTGTGACGCCCTCGCCCGCAGGTTTCCCTTCACCTTGTAAACAATGATGTTTGCCCTCGCATTATTTATATTGTATTAAATGCTTTGTTATATCGAATAATAAGATGGAGAAAAACTCGTCTACTGAATTTATTTTTCTGCTTCAGTTTCCTACTGTAACTAGCAGTCGAATTTCCTTTTGTGTAAGTGCATAGGCATTTTCCAGTGTTTTCAATTCCTTTTCCCCAGCAAACAAATCTTATTGTTGTTATCGAAACAAAGAAAAACACTTGATGTTATTACAAGGAGCTTCAAACGGTGACTTTCTTCTAAGCCAATTAGATGATCTTCGGGCAGTTTCCTTCGGGAATATTCATTTCAAATTGATGTAAAATCAAAAACCTCGAATATTTTGCTTGGGCATCTAATCCTTCTTGTCGTCTGCAATTGACGTTGATGAGCGGTAAGTTATCTAAAATAATAATAAAAATATCCCCTCGGTAGGTATATTTAATCCAAGACTTTAAAGTTGATATAATATTGTCTTATTCAGCCGGTTGTTCTATTTAATTACAATCTTTTTCGTTTTTTATTTTATTTTATTCACCTGCAGAAAAGTAAATATAATTAACTGAAATACTGATTTTGCATTAATACAAGGAGCATATACTAATAGCTATCCTTCAAAGTTTTGTTTGAAAGAGTTACTAATTAGGTTGGTAAAACCAAAGTAGTTTTATTATATAAGTAAAGAATTGTGACATAATTATTTACTCAGTGCAAATAAAATCAAAATATGGTAGTCGAACTAAGTGGAAGGTGGGGATAATAGTAGATCTCATCAAGGGTTCTGATGGGCAGATCAGAGAAGCAAAAGTAAACTTCCCTACTGGAGAAGTGGTCTGGTTTCTCGTTCGATGGAACTTACTCAGATAATATAAATGTGCATCATCAATTCTAGTTTCTATGGTTTTGTAACTTTTATATATAATTGTTATTCCTAGTCCTTAGGCTTAGGTTTCATTTTCTTCAAAAGGTATCTTTCACCTAGACACAGGGAGTTCTGTACTGCATAATTTCAGTGCATAATGTAGGCACGTCGCGTGGCGTTTACAAATCTCATTTATGTTATCATGTGAGTCTTTATGCTACGGCATTTGTACGGTTTTTTATACTTTTCTTGAGGTTCCAGAGAGCTGTTTACGGTTCGCGACGCGCGGAGCACACAGGTCCGCGTCACGTTCTGCGTTTTCTTGGATAAATACCGAGTAATTTATCTGTTGATTAAAATGTTTGTCGTGATACTAATTTTATCCATTCATTCTGGGTTCAACTAGATGGAAAGTCTTAGCGCTAAGGAAAAGCAACTAAAGCCTTACCTTCAATTCACCTCCGCTGGCCCGGTGACTTATAGAAGATGGAAAAGATACGTGGCCAGAGACTATTCATGGCGTGACCAAGAAAAGAAATCATCCTGTGTTGCGTCCTGAGATATCACAAGATTGGTGAGACGTGTGAAGACTCCCCAAGGCCTCGGTATATTCAACTGGGGCCATGGCCTTATTCTCTAACATTTTGGGCTTATTTCTAAGGTCAAGATTCATTTTGGATCGGTGAGCCAATGAAGTAGTTACAGGTAGTATAATCACAGTGAAACATAAATTTCATTAAATTCAGTACCACTCGATACATATTCTTACGGCCATCGGAAACGGGAATCAATATTTACGTTCGCAGCCAGGTTTTAAATTGTTATTGAAATGCACCAGAAATCGCAAAGCGGAGTTGCAAGTATATGTCTGAATCTCATTATGTTTCAGCTCTGAATTCAAATGAGCATCAACGTAGCGAACCGTTCGACTTGAAATTAAATGTAAAACTATACTTTGCTCTTTTGAATTGGTATTAAATCTGAAGTAAGGAGGGAATTTTATTTCTCACAAAACAAATAAACTCGACTATTTAATCATCTTTTAAGATTCTTTGTGAATACAGAGCTTTAAGTGCAATGTCTTTTAGCATTGAAAATTTCGTTTAACAGAGATTTTCTAGTCTTTAAAAGTAATATCCTGTAACGAGACACAATTATGCTATTTTAATATGTCGCCGCGCTTCCTCAGTATGTATTGGTCATTTTTAATAACTTATTACATATTATGCGAGGGGTAAATGAATAAATGTTAGTAAAAATTCAAACACTGCATGTCCGTCGGTCGGTAGATTCTCAGGAAATTTCAATATTTTTATAATATTAACAAGTTCTCGTAAAGTCTCATTCCGTTTGTAGTTACTACGAAGTTTCAGGAATCAAATATTGTTTTTGGCGTATTCAGTCTGTTATTCTGAGAGATCCCTTTCATTCATTTGAAATGCGATTCGAGTAATGTTAAACAATTTGTTTACTCGCCACTGTGAAATCTAACACACAAAGGGTTAGCAACTTTAATTGAGCAGCACCCGGACCGACGGATGAGATTACTAGGATAAAACTACACCCCCGTTTTGTGTCACAGTTCATAATTAAACTGCACTGGAGCTTATACGAAATTACCGGAGTCAGCGTAGCTTTTACGGGAAGTGAGATAGGAAGGAGCATGTAATAAAAAAAGCTATAAAAAATTAAATATACCCACATTAATTAAAATAAAATGAAATATTTAAAGAGGGCTTCCATGCAAGAAACGAAATTTTATGCTCGTTTTCTAATTTGGTGGGCAGAGGTGTTTTTAGGAATTGGTCTTGATAGTGGTCTCTCGTGCGCGAGCCCGCCTCGCACTGACTAACTATTTATCTTATATAGCTTGTTACTTGTACTACTTTCAAAAGCTTTGCATAAAAGTGTTTTCGAACGTTGAGTATAATAAAGTTATACATAAATAAAAATAATCTTTCTTAAAAATGCAAATGGCCTTCGCAGTAAGTAAACAGGCGCGTTAGAAGTCTGACTATGAACACTATACGAAAAGCAACAACCATTTTAGCTTAGTTAACGTCTTTTCCCGCTTAGCGGAGACAGGCAAACGCGGAAATTTGTATTTAGTACAGTTGACACGAATTTATCTATGTATAGCTGATCTATTAAAGGTCGAAATGAAATATGAAATGACAGAATTTCATCTCGACCTTTTCAGGCAATCGACAAGCCAAGTTTAAGAAAAATGGGTTGAGGCACTGCTGCCACGGTTTATAGTACCTAATCCAACAGTTAGAAACTAACAACTGATTTTAAAATTCACTGAATAGCATAGGTAGTGCTTAGTTAAATGGGAGCTAAACAACTTTTTATCGACTTCAATGCATTAAAGCAAAGATTACTTTGTACTTCTTATGTACCAACAGGGTAAAATAAAAACTTAAAATCTTTTTGAAATATGTCCACGTGTAACCGGATATATGTCTATTACTCCAAACAATAGCAGCCATTTAAAGAAAATAAAAGCATAAATAATATGCTAAAGCCTCAGATCAGATAAACAATGACCATTAATTCCATGCTTAAATTACGTTTAGAGATTTGAGCTAAGAATTTATATTGTAAACATAAATCTTGTCGAAATTAATAATAATAATATCGGATTTCGCTCGAGTTTAACCAAATCAAATTAAATAAGTACCTTAATTTTCTTACTTTCGCTATTATTCGCTTAGAATGCCGCCGAAAATGTTTGCAAAAGGCGAAGTTTTAATGAATCACCTGAAACGCCCGACTTCTGTAAACTTGAAGATAAAAGTTGATAATATTTTTCAAACGTTTTAACGAACGTAGCTATTTGTGTGGTATACAAATAAAGCATTTTTTGAAACTACCCCTAAGAAGGTTGCAAGGGATGAAAGCTTGTACCTATACTTAATACTTTGTTACATACCTTGGCATTTGGATGGCAAATAAAAAAGGGTTTTTTTTAATTTCGTTAAATTTTTAAGTGTTAAATGTGAATTTTTTTTATTTAGATTTAAAATATTATTATCTCGGTTTTAGTAAATTCATAGGGTAGGTACGTATAAAATTTTTAGATTTAAAATATTATTATCTCGGTTTTAGTAAATTCATAGAGTAGGTACGTATAAAATTCTATAGTATCACTAAGAAAATGACAGTTGTTGAATAATTTCATCAGATCACAGTTTCATCTAAGGGATTCTAATTAAACCCTTTTGGTCTTACATTGTTCTAAGGGAAATTTAAAACAACACAATCTTACAAGATGCAGTAATACTTACCTCCAGTTAAACATAACTAAACAGAAAGTTTAGGGATTGAATCGGGCGCCAGAGGTACAGATGTTAGGGGCTGTCCGTCACCCAAATAAGACAGGCCAAATACGGGCGCGCTTTTAAGACCGTTTCGGCAGCAGCCAGGACCGATAAAGATGGGACCCGCTGCTGAGATGGCTGGTCGAGCCCTGCCGTAAGCGCGGTGAGTACGACAGTGAATCCGGTACTCTCGCCAACAGATCCGCCGTATAAACAAACAATTTTTAGTGGCTGCTAACGCTTCCTTTCCCCTAACGGAGGCATTTTCTGCCTATAAAAAAGGATTGATTCGTTAATAAATATTCACGACTGAATCAAAGAGGTTAAAAAATATTAATGCAATCATAAGGTCTCTTGTCTGAATTAATAATAATAGACACAGAGTTGGCACCAATAAGTTTTACTCTAAGCTGCAGTTAATACAAGTAATCAATAAAGAGCGCACGTGTTAAAATGGATGCAAGGAGAGTTACGTAACCTTGCATGTTAATTTTTTCCCAAAAAAATCTAATTGATAACAATTCAAATTTCTACGAATCGATATACTTTTTTTGTAGCCAGCTCTTAGCCCAAAGTACGATCCCGCGCAATTAAACTTTGTTTGCCGTCGACAAGTCAAACACAAATCACGGAGTGTCATTCAATTAAGGCGCCTTCTTGGGGCTGAAAGCCGGGTCTAACTACTTTCTACACCTAATTATGTATTTATAAAGAGTAATTTTCTCCATACCCAATATACAATAGGAGGAAATTGCGCGAATTACGAGTGAGCTGAGTTCAGATGAATTTTGTATGTTGGGTGATCGATACGGTATATATTTCTAGTGGTAGGTATACATAATGTAATAAGGCTATGATTTTTTTACTCTTTGCTAATTAATACTTGACAGCAATCTCATAGCAAGTGAAGACGCTGTAGTCGAAGATGTTTTCGTACTTACTTGGAAGCTTTCACATATTTTGCTATTGCTGCATAGCATTCCACGGGAACTTCAAATCGCTTGCAGGCGCTACGTCTTTGCCAGTTAAGTCTAAGTAGCGTGGTAAAGATAGTTCAACTCAGTTGTGCGCGCGGCCCTATGTGTGCGTGGGCTTGTCAATATACAACTCTATGTATGTATTGCTCGGACGACGACTGCCGCATAATGTACTCTGTGACTGCCGCGTCACTGCCACATGAATGAAAGTTGTATAGTTACAAGCCCACGCACACATAGGGCCGCGCGCACAACTGAGTTGAACTATCTTTAACTATGTAGACGCTAAAGCCTAACCGGGAGAACTTAAAGAATTCTTACATGTTCAGATGCCGGGAATCGCTAGAGTTCGGGATCCGCTTAATTTTGTGCTCGATTATGTTTATCAAAGAAAATATTAGTAAGCTACAAAACTCTCAAAAGAATAAAATGTCTAAAGTTTTGGAAATCATACACCAAACATTCCTATAACCATTAGAAATGTCTGTTATCCGTATAAAGAACTTATATATTCGAAGAGAAGAATTAATCGCTAATCGTAGTGTGAAACATTAAACCTATTACCAACAACAGCCGGTTGATAATGAACAGCAAATAAAAAAGAACAGTGAATAATAAAATGATGCTATTAACGAATAAAATATGAGTGATAGGTTCCGCGCTTTTTATTTTATTACGACTCGCAGTTCATATTCCATTAAAAATAATAGTTACATAGTAAAACAATTGTCTAAAGTAACTTGTCTTTAACTATCCCACCAAAAACATAAATGTAAAAAAAGGAGAGCCAAGTTCAATACAAAAATTATGCTTGGCTGTCGGCTTCGCCGCAAAAAGAATGGAGATCAAAATGAGTGCCAAGTTCTATGTAAAATCGAAATTTGTATTTATAGGAACAAAAAAACAATATGAACAATTATTAAACTCTATTTCTTGGCTTTATTGGATACCTATAACAATTGCTGTTATTCAAAAATGTGAGATCTTAAAATAGGTTAGATTTGACTTGGCCAGTTTTCATTACATCAGTCATTTTATAAAGTTATACATTTTAATTCCGATAAAAACTCGCCAAGTCAAATCTAACCTATTTTAAGATCTCACATTTTTGAATAACAGCAATTGTTATAGGTATCCAATAAAGCCAAGAAATAGAGTTTAATAATTGTTCATATTGTTTTTTTGTTCCTATAAATACAAATTTCGATTTTACATAGAACTTGGCACTCATTTTGATCTCCATTCTTTTTGCGGCGAAGCCGACAGCCAAGCATAATTTTTGTATTGAACTTGGCTCTCCTTTTTTTACATTTATGTTTTTGGTGGGATATCATTACTTTTTGTAAAGAAAACTAGGCAGGTATTGAGTTTAAAGCTTTTTCTTGCGTTTCCGCTGCGTGATTTTCTTTTTTATACTATTTTTTACACTCTCTTGAATGTTAGAGATAACAGTGCGCATTGCCCATTCATTATCTGCTACCTTTTTAGTAAGCTTCCTGTTTATGCTTAAATTAGCTAAGTCCGGGTGATATAGGGATCTCAGGCGGTTATATTCTATTATAGAACTATCTTGTGCCTTAATTTGACTAGGGTCTAGATTAATAAGGTGTACTCCGTCTAGGGTTTTAACCCTGGAGAGCGCAACGTAGGCCTGTCCTCTGCTAAATATCGAAGTGCCTATGTCCAGAAGAGCGCTGTCCAGACTAAGTCCTTGTGATTTGTGGATGGTAGTAGCGTAAGCCAAGCAAATAGGGAACTGTTCCCGGTGAACATATACATTATTTGATATCTGAAACTTAGTCTTGACACGTTCTAGTTCATAAGTTAAATTATTAAATTTGATAATAAGTCTACGTGCACTATTGTTTCTATCGACATCCCAGTTTATTTTCTCTATGACTCCAATAGAGCCGTTCACTAGCCCTTTACTAACATTAACAACTAACGAGCTGGATTCCAAATTTCATCCTTCTAGGTCATCTGGAAGTAGGTTAGGTTTAGGTATTATATGTCAGTTTGTATGGGGACACCCCTTATTTTTTGACTTTTTTTTATTTTTTGATTTTTCCTACGTTTACACACAATTAACGAGCTGGATTCCAAATTTCATCCTTCTAGGTCATCTGGAAGTAGGTTAGGTTTAGGTACTATATGTCAGTTTGTATGGGGGACACCCCTTATTTTTTGACTTTTTTATTTTTTGATTTTTTCCTACGTTTACACACAATTAACGAGCTGGATTCCAAATTTCATCCTTCTAGATCATCTGGAAGTAGGTTAGGTTTAGGTACTATTTTTTTTTTTTTAGATTTTTTTCCTACGCTTACACGTAGTTACCGAGCTGGATTCCAAATTTCATCCTTCTAGGTCATCTGGAAGTAGGTTAGGTTTTTGTACTATATGTTAGTTTGTATGGGGACACCCCTTATTTTTTGACTTTTTTTATTTTCTGATTTTTTCCTAGGCTTACACATAGCAACCGAGCTGGATTCCAAATTTCATCCTTCTAGGTCATCTGGAAGTAGGTTAGGTTTTTGTACTTATATGTTAGTTTGTATGGGGACACCCCTTATTTTTTGACTTTTTTTATTTTCTGATTTTTTCCTACGCTCACACACAATAACCAAGCTGGATTTCAAATTTCATCTTTCTAAGTCATCTGGAAGTATAGGTTAGATTTAGGTACTATATTTCAGTTTGTATGGGAACACCCCTTATTTTTGACTTTTCTTTATTTTTTGATTTTTTCCTACGATTACACACAGTTACCCAGCTGGATTCCAAATTTCATCCTTCTAGGTCATCTAGAAGTAGGTTATGTTTTTGTACTATATGTTAGTTTGTATGGGGACACCCCTTATTTTTTGACTTTTTTTGATTTTCTGATTTTTGCCTACGCTTACACATAGCAACCGAGCTGGATTCCAAATTTCATCCTTCTAGGTCATCTGGAAGTAGGTTAGGTTTTTGTACTTATATGTTAGTTTGTATGGGGACACCCCTTATTTCTTGACTTTTTTTTATTTTCTGATTTTTTCCTACGCTCACACACAATAACCAAGCTGGATTTCAAATTTCATCTTTCTAGGTCATCTGGAAGTATAGGTTAGATTTAGGTACTATATTTCAGTTTGTATGGGAACACCCCTTATTTTCTGACTTTTCTTTATTTTTTGATTTTTTCCTACGCTTACGCACAGTCACCGAGCTGGATTCCAAATTTCATCCTTCTAGGTCATCTGGAAGTAGGTTAGGTTTTTGTACTATATGTCAGTCAGTATGAATTTTAACGACTTTTTGACCTTCATATCTTTATAACCGTTTGAGCTAGCTTCATGAAATTTGGGCTTCTATATGTCCTTATGGATATAATTAAACACACGTTGTTTTATGTGTTTACGTTAAAGAGGTTTTGAGTTATAGAAGGGTCAAAAGTGGCACCAAGTGGTTCGTGTAATATTACACTCGGCGCTGGCTAGCCAGTTCTTTTTTTTTGAACTTGTCTTGACACGCTGCCGCGTGTCTAGATACCAATTTTTGTATGCGTATGGTATAACCTCAGAGGTATAACGAATGCACAATACAGACTATTGATTTATTTTACGTTCAGACATTTAATTTCGAGTGAAAGGTGCTGAATGACAGGTGAAAATGAACGAAAAATGAACTTTCTGATATGACCTGTCTACAAACTATGTACTACTGACCTCAGACTACTGACATGCACCTGACAGGCAATTTTAAAACGCTTCGCCAGACAATTGTTTTAAAATGTTTCTCGCCATTGCACTCATGTTATTGAAACTTATCAAAATATATATTTTCGGTCATTGCATTCGCCGGTCAGCTAGTCACAGATTAAAGATATTGTTTCTTACGATACAGTTAGTAGCCAACCCGGGAAACTGCGTAGAGACTCAGATCTTTATTTTTGTTTTTTATTTTGTACTAAATTATTTCAAGAGGCCGAGACAAGCGACAGTTAATGAATCCAATATAGCTATCATCAAGAGATCCGTTCCATCCAAAAAAATTATGTCATGTTGAAATTGTTATTCTGATAATCGTGGCATAGACAAATCTAACAAATCAAACATCATGTAAATCTTTGTTTTAAAACCGTTTTCGAGTTGCAAGTAATGTGACTAACTTAACGTTTTCTTCCATTTTAAAAGCCGAGCTGTAGAAAACGTTAATAAACAGTGTAAAGAGTTAAAAAAACCGGCCAAGTGCGAGTCAAACTCGCGCACTGAGGTTTTCCATACAAAAAAATGAAACTAAAATAAAAAAAAGATTTTAAATTTTTTATGATTGCTTATCAAGTCGATAGCTTTTATTTATTATTATATCAAATAAAAACACAATTAAAAACCTTAATCATAAAACGCCGAAAAAAACACACAGGTTTGTCCTCAGTGCCTAGTTCAACAATTATCTATTAATTAATTACTTAAATAAAAAAAACAGTTGTGAGAAAACAGGTAGGTAGGTACTGCTACAGTAGGTATAGAACGCGAAGAACCAAGTAAGTTTGTAACATATTATCGCGAATCGTTCGTTCGTTCGTTTCAGCCGACGGACGTCCACTGTGGACAAAGGCCTCCTGCAATGCTTTCCAGGCCGCACGGTCCTGCGCCATTTGTATCCAGCGCCTTCCCGCGACTCTTTTAATGTCGTCACTCCAACTGGTCGGAGGTCTGCCAACACTGCGCTTTCCCGTGCGGGGTCGCCATTCCAGCACTTTGGGTCCCCAACGTCCATCGGTTCTACGAGCTATATGCCCATCGCCACTTCAGCTTCGCGATACGTTGAGCTATGTCGGTCACGACGACGTTTTATTGTGAATAGGTTTATTAAATTAATAGGTTTATAGGCGAATAGCTACTAAAATAAGAGTCGTCTGACGGAGAAAGGCTCACCATACCTAAGGGTTCAATTTTTATCATTGTGGTAAGGATACCTAATAATTCAGTGAATAGCAATTGATTTTCAATACGCTTGTTAGTTAAATAACATAATTGTGGGACATATAAAGCAAGAGTCAACATAACAAATTAGTGGAAAATATGGATATTTTATTTGGCAATTGCGTATAAAAGGCTACACATACTACTACATAAGCAGTACTAAGAACCCTTATGTTATGAACAGAAATTATGTTGTTATTTTGAAAAACATTTTATTAAATATCTCCGCGTTTCATCCTCGACCGCTAAGCTTGATGAAACTGCAAAGAACAAACAGTTTTTCCCGCACAACGCGGACTTTACGAACGCTGTACAAGTTTATATTATAATATATTATTGTACCTACTGAAGTGATGTTTTTACAACGTTTACAGAGCTCAAAGGAAAGTTTATAATAGTGGTTCTCAAATCGAGTGCAAAAAATGGTTTAACTACTCGAGACGCATAGTAGCTAATTCGCTGTACCTAGTTAGGATTATCAAAATCCGATTATTTATTAATTATTTAAGTCTGAAAATTTGTAGTTTTTTTACAATTGACCTGGATGAAAACAAAGGTTTTATGTTTTTGTTGTCACCTGAGATTTTCGATTGGACACGCGCATTCTCCAACTAGAGGGCTAATTGATATCCTCGCCTCTTGAAATTCGATTTCGATGATAAATATTGGTCTTATAAAATATTGGTGAAGATTTTATGACGATCTTCAGTGTGATGTACAGATTAGTTTGTGCTTATAATAGCTACTAGCAAGTGGTAGCCCAGAGGATCAGACGTAACGTAAGCTTCATTATCGGAGGTCTAGGGTTCGAATCCCAGACACACGCCTCAGACTGTTCTGAATTATGTAAGTTTGAGGCAGTTTACTGTGCTTAGCGATGTTAGAAATCATTCTGAGGAAACTCGCATGTCCGAGTGTTCAATGATATTCTATAATAAGCGTGAAGCCTGCCAACCCGTACTTGGCTTTTGACGTGATGAGATTTTCCCACACCCTTCTGATTCTTACAGGACTGCAATGACTAATGTTGGGTCTAAACAAGAAGTTACGGACCCTACGAAAGCTTTTGTGTAGTAGTTCTCGTAGTTTCGTAGCACTCAACTTAAGCGTAGCACTAAATAGGGTCTACGATCTACGCCTTGGCTACGCATTTCTATAGAAAGAAATAACGTAGCTCAAGCAAGGGAAATCATATTTGTGGTATTTTTGACCTTCCTTTTTTTAGGGTTCCGTAGCCGAATGGCAAAAAACGGAACCCTTATAAATTCGTCATGTCTGTCTGTCCGTCTGTCCGTCTGTCCGTCTGTCCGTCTGTCCGTCTGTCCGTCTGTCCGTCTGTCCGTCTGTCCGTCCGTATGTCACAGCCACTTTTTTCCGAAACTATAAGAGCTATACTGTTGAAACTAGGTAAGTAGATGTATTATGTGAACCGCATTAAGGTTTTCATACAAAATTTTAAAAAAAGTAATAAATTTTGGGGGTGCTCCATACTTAGAACTGAAACTCAAAAATTTTTTTTTCATCAAACCCATATGTGTGGGGTATCTGTGGATAGGTCTTCAAAAATGATACTGAGGTTTCTAATATCATTTTTTTCTAAAATGAATAGCTTGCGCGATAGACACTTCCAAAGTGGTAAAATGTGTGTCCCCCCCCCCCCCTGTAATTTCTAAAATAAGAGTATGATAAAACTAAAAAAAATATATGATGTACATTACCATGCAAACTTCCACCGAAAATTGGTTTGAACGAGATCTGATAAGTAGTTTTTTTGATATTTACATTAAACCTCTAAAAACAAAGTTAGTTTTGCGGTTCGATAAGAAAAGTGGTTTTTATGGTTTTATTCCTCCGGTTGTAGTACGGAACCCTCAGTGCGCGAGTCCCACTCGCACTTGACAGGTTTTCTTTACTTTAATGTGTAAAGTAAAGAAAAAAGGAAGGTCTAAACTAATAGATAAATAGATAGATAGATATATAGATAGATAGATAAATAAATATATAGATATGAATAGATAGATCCAACACGCAGTAAGCGTTAAACTACAGACGGTAGTCAATCTTATGAATAAGATTTTTTCCGTTTTCTTAGAAACTTTATTAATTAATTATTAATAAGACTAATATTATCAAGGTATTAAGAATTTTTGTATTACCATACTTCACTATTACACACACTACTTCACACAAAGGGAGTCAGCTTGTATCATAAAAAATTACGTCAGCCAAATCTCGAGCTACCTGAATTTGTATTGATTCGGAACACAATTATACGCTTGTACTTTTAATTTGTAATCAAAAGTCGCGTCACTACAAGCTAGGTGATTGATTTGTTGCGTCACTGATTACGTCACGTAATATTTGCGTCTTATGCTACACATAGGCAGTGGCGGGGAGTGACTGGATGAGGAGGCAGGGAAGGACAGGGTGTGGAGGCGCGCGCTTGGAAAGGCCTATGTCCAACAGTGGACGTCTGCAGGTTTTGATGAATATGACCTAAAGGAGCTAAAGTTTGCTCGAGGCCTTGCTTATTTAACCCCCTTAGAGGATGAATTTTCAAAAATCCTTTCTTTGCAGAAGCCAACATATCATGACAGCTATTTGTCTGTATATCTGTGTTAAATTTCAAACCGATTAGTTCATTGTTTTGAGCTTTGCGTTGGTAGATCAGCGAGTCAGTCAATCAGTCGCATTTTTAATTTATTTGCAGAGAGAACATTACATTGAGACCGGGTATTTAAGAGATTTAGGATTCAGAGCAAATGTTCATCTTCAATGAATAGAGGATTTCTTAAGGACTCAAGGTGTCTCCGTTGTAATGACTAGACCCAATGGGCCCGATTTGAAGGCAATGAGGCCATCTGGTATACAGTACGGCGGGCAAATGAGGACAGTGGTGGTTGTCACTAACCCTGTCTCTCCGTTTCCGCGCGACATTAGCTCGTTCACAAACCCGTTCAGCAAACTCTATGACCCCTTTGTCGGCATAACCGCTATAACGGCTTGACATGAGCAGCCTGATTTTAATTTGATTATTCCAGCAAAAGAATTTAATCTCAGACGTAAAGTTAGATTTAGAAAAATAAGTACTAATTTCTTTTTACTGATAACAAAGCATAAACCGTAATCAATGATTTAATTTATGCATTCCAAAATTACTTCAGTTCGAGTTAACACACAAATGAAATAAATTTCCTCGCACAAATTTCACGTTCATCGTTATTTAACCTTCCGGGCTGAATCGAAACTCATCTTTTATTTTATTAATTACAATTTCCGCATGACCGCACACTTGATTGTTATTCACAACAAGTAGGTATATACCATACCATAACATCTCTCTCATCTCTCGGGAGATATGGCTTGATTAACTGGGTAATCACAGCATGTTTTCTACAAGTGCATTGATTCTCCACTAAAGGTAGTTATTTATGTTGCATAACGATTAAAGAAAATATCGTAAAGAATTTTTTCAAAGTTGTTACATTCTGAGACGAAATCTCTGCCCAGTAGTGGAAGAAGAAGAGTTCGGTATCTTATCTATGAAACATTAAATCAATATCGTGCAAAATAAATACTGATTGGGACTACTGCATCACACTAATGTAGCGAAATGACCCATGACCATGAGATGCAGCAGAAGACCTAAGGTTTACTAGGGTTTCTGTATCATCGAGCAAAAAAATCAAGTTTATTGTATGGGACCCCTCTTTAAAATTTATTTTATACTTTTTTTTAGTATTTGTTGTTATATGTAAAGTTTCAACTGTCTAACTATTACTGTTCAAAGGATATAGCTTGGTGACAGACGGATGGACGGGCGACGTCTTAGTCCCGTTTCCGGTCTAATGTTAAAAGAAGGTCCCGTTTTACCATTTTGGAAGGAAATCCTAAACATGGTTGTGAGAGATGGAAGGTATACAAGACCGGCCTCGTTATTTCAACAATTACAAGAACTCCGAGTTACTGGGATGAAAACGCCGCGCTGCGGACAAAGTAATCGTATCCGAGACAGGCTCAGTGTTCATGACATCGGAGATAGGTTGCTAGAATAGACTGCCTGAGGTAGTAAAGCCCATATTGTACATACCTATTGCAATCACAAAGCTACGTCGGCCACAGATGCCTCAATTTTCAGTCCCTAGTAATAACTCGTAGCCGCCCAAAAAGCAATTTGGTTTGACGTGGTCACCGAAAACATATAATATTAAGGTCCGAGACCCTTTTAATTTTTGTTCCCCTCGCTCCTACGAATACGTTGGTGAGTGTGACAGCATTGCGGAAAAATATTACAGAAATATGCCGTTTTACCAAACTTCTAAAAAACTAAGCCAGTTATAAAAAAAATCCTTCGGCCGTGCCTCGTTATAATATTATAACCCTACCAACACAAACCGCCAAGCGATTTGGTGTTTCGGCGGAATGCTGATATGTAAGAAACTTTCGGAGTGAATTTATTTTACCTCTTTGAAATGGATTCGGCTGCATCATATCTTACCATCAGATAAGATCGCAGTCAAGTACTATCTTCTGGAGAATAAAAAAGTATCATCGATTAAGTCTTTAAATATAAAAGAAAATTTACATAAGGGCTTACAAAGTATGGTAACCTCTACCACATTTTACTCTCCCTACGTGGAACTCTCCGCTCTCTTATTTTTTAAGTACACCAAATGGAAAAATTTTGAAATAGAAAAATTCTTTCCAACGAAAATTTTTAGCTACTTCGTTTGATACCTAATGTATGAAAATGTAGAAAATGTAGCTTATACTTTCAACGAAGGTTGTTCGAAATCGATACGTTTTTACGGTGGTAGAGCATACGTGCTTAGAAAAAATAACGCAGTCTTTTACTGTATATTATAAAGGACATAAAAAATAAATAAGAACCGGCTCCTAGAGAATATACACTGAAAATCTCATAACAATCGGTCCAGCCGTTTAAAAGGAGTTTGGTTACAAAGAAAATCGAGAGAATTTTATATATAAGAGATTTACAAACAAATCCTGGTAAGAATAGTAAGCAGGCACGTGATGAAATATCAATGCCGAAACCGAATGTTCTCGATCCACAAAATTATGTCCAGCTCCTGAATTTTTTTCCGCCCTATATCATTACTATGTGACTCGAATAATACATATTACACGTGAAAGGAAATAAAATGCGAAAAATTCTTCATATTGTAATATTGGCATGAAAATGTGTCACTCGACTATTTAAGTAAACTCAATCAACAAGTGTGTTTAGGAAATCAGGTTTTGAATCTTATTTATTTTCTGGTTATCGGGAGGCAGTGGGTATAAAATATTTATGGATTGCTTTGAGAACTATGAAAATTTCTAAGACTAGTGGTTCGCTGTGCTTAAATTATATATTGATATACAGATATATTAATGAGTGTAACTTAAATTATTTTGAATATGAAAGTTTTTTGTTACATTTAATTTTACTAGATTTAATTTACTCGCAATCCAGTGAAAATCAGTGTGTAGCTCGGTCATTAAATTCAATTTATTTTATGATTTTATATCTAGTTAAATATCAACCCTCGCCTTCAGCTCAGGAGATAAAAATCTCGGATTATTGTTATAGAATTTTACACATTTTATCTACTTTTTTGTCCTCCACTCATTTACTTCAGCGTCTTTTTCAAAAAAATATGCAATTTATATACAATGTATCGGAAAATTTGAAATACCTACCTATTTGTTAATAATCATGACCATGATATATTGAACAGTGACAAATTCACTCGTCCATTTAAGATACCTACGTATGAAAATCTCACACCAGAAAGCGTTATGTAAGTGTAAGTACTTACACTCGAGAGCACTTTAAACGAACTTAAAACGACATCAAACGACCCGGCGGCTGAATTCAAGTGACGAGACCAGGTTGACCCGGAACACCTTTTTTACAGGAAACAGTGGTCGGTCTGTAGAGAATAATCTTTTACCGCTTCCAAAAATAAAGTGTTATGAATTCTTAATCAAAGCCGGGAGCCGCAGCTGAAACTGCTGAATCAGGTAAGCGTCGCAAATATGCCTCTCTATTAGAGAGTTACATATTTGTCCCGTTTGCCGTGGAGACACTGGGGCCATGGAGTCATAGTGCCAAAAAATTCATTCGAGAGCTTACCCCGCGTTTAATAACCTCAACTGGTGACAGAAGGGCTGGCTCATTTTTTGCGCAACGTATCAGCCTAGCTGTTCAACGCGGAAATGCAGCCAGTATTCTTGCCACCATTCCACGCGGGCAAGACTTGTATAGTAATTAGAATAAGCTAGTGATAAGTTTTATTGTAAATATATAATAAAAAAAAAAATCTTAATTTTATTTGTAAAATTGTAAGCGTTTCAAAAGTTGTAAGCAACAAAAAAATGTTTGAATGTGAAAAAAGTTTATTCCTAACTCTTCAAAATATTCCCTACAACCCTATCATGCATGTATTCAGGTGAACCAGCGCCTGAAATATTTAAAAAGTGTATCTTGCCGAAGGTCGAAAAACAAGCTTCCCTTGAAACGTACCTACATTGTTGCAAAAACAGAGTGACCGATTTACACTCGATTTACATTTTAAAGTTGAAAAAAAAACAAGATCTACGCATTTCTGTGGCCAATGATTTATACCATAGACGTTTTTATCGTTGCTGTATTACAAAATATGCGATTCGAGAAAAAAGGTTGCATTAATTCTGTAGCCAAAAATTTCCGTTGTTACGGACAGTTTTACGGAAGGTAACAACTTAATATGCTTACAAAATAAATAGCGTACAGAAAATATAATTTCAATTACAACAAAAACAAGAAATGACAGAACGATGACTTCTGACAGGATAAAACCCTGCCCAGCTGTGAGACATATAAAAAGGGATGGGAAATTGAGACTTTAGTAAATTCCAAGACTGGCTATCGCAGGGAATTGAACCTGGATCTTTCTGCTTAAAATCCAAGTAATTACAATGCAACTTCTGCAACAATAAGAATGTTAAAATTGGGTGAACCTTCAAATTGGGTGATAACTGATAATACTCAAGAATTGTCATCAGCAGGGCTAGACAATGTCACTTAAGCGTTTGGCGTTAACGCTAGTCGCTAGTCGACAAAAATGTATGGACAAAACAAATGACTGTAGAAAAACCACGACATTAATTAACTAAACACGCTGTGTTTGATACTGTCGGCTGTCAATTGTCAAGCGAAGTACGCTAAAGTTATCTACAAGGTTCGCGAGAACGTTAGCGAGCGTTGAAGTTAGCGTAGTTAATTATTCAAACACAGCGTGTTTAGTTAATTAATGTCGTGGTTTTTCTACAGTCATTTGTTTTGTCCATACATTTTTGTCGACTAGCGACTAGCGTTAACGCCAAACGCTTAAGTGACATTGTCTAGCCCTGCAGTACTTCTCTACTATTTCGAGTAGGCACAACAAAAAATAGGCACAAAACAAGAGTTTTAGTAAAAAGCTCATGTAAAATTCAGTAACATAGTTAGCATTTCAGCGTTCTTCAGACAGTGGTCAAGGGCGATTTTACCATTCGTGATATTTATTTATGAGATTGAAAACTTTAGGTAGGTAAGATAGGAGGCGATAAATGTTTCCTCAATTTTTATGGACATGAGTTAGAGGTATTGCAAATTGAATAATGTGATCTCAGTTAGTAGTTGTTTTTGATTTACACCTGCATAAGTTTTTGTTTGAGACATTGTAGATTACAAGAAATAAACATTTTCACTTTTTGAGATAAAATATTTTTTTGCAATAATTACTACGAATATACTATACTCTTTCCATTCGTTTATTTTATCTTTGACACATGAAACAAATATAGTAATATCGAGGGACCAGAAAGAGACAACTTTACCTTTATCTCTCTCTGGTCCCTCGCTATTGCTATATCTGTTTCATATGATTTCAAGTGTCAAAGTGAAAATAAACGAATGAAAAGAGTATAGTTATGTATAGCAGGAGAGTTCTTCACTGTGGTCACAGTAGTTACAGAAGCTACAAGTGCATACCGCCACAGAGCAAGGAATATCTTGTGTCTTTTGTTTTCTGTGCATACCGCTCACCTCACAGCGGTTTTATACGGAGGTGTGTACCGAGTCAGAAAGAGATAGAGGAGAGATTAAGTAATGGGACAGAAAGA
Organism: Coenonympha arcania; assembly: GCA_036785405.1. Classification (NCBI taxonomy): domain Eukaryota; kingdom Metazoa; phylum Arthropoda; class Insecta; order Lepidoptera; family Nymphalidae; genus Coenonympha; species Coenonympha arcania. The sequence continues at coordinate 14,699,465 of CM072082.1, forward strand.
GAGCACAATGTTTATGTTAACGAAGTCGTAGGTATAAGGCGCTTTTGTGAAGTAAATTGCATTTTACCGTGTCTGTGTCAGTGCTAGAGTCGTTATTTATTTACTTGGACGATCGTCCAAGTTTATTTATATCATTTTGAGAAGTTTATCTTCTGTACAGGAAGATACTATAGTGGTATTCTGATGTTATAGTTTATCCAAACCAATTAAGTAGAGCAAAAAAATCGCGCAAAAAAAAAAAAGTAATCGCGCAGTAAAATTGTCTTCAAATCGGTTTTCTATACCTTTATAAGAGGTTGCTATATTGTGTATTGATCATATTATCCACTTTCTAACATCGTATTTAATGAAAGAAGAGTAGGTACCTGTGACATTTCTTCCGTAAGTGATTTATAGACATGAAACATGTAAACCAACTTAAGGATAAAATGGAAGAGCTTCAAGTTTAAAGCAAATAGTGGAGGCAAACAATTACTTATATATACGGTTTTTACCCTTAAAAATCGATATTCAAAAACTTCTTCTTAGTAAGGATTCAGGGATTACGACCAAAAACGTATAAATGGCCTCACTATTTTATTTATGAGTTTAGGTAAAGAACAATTGTATGAAAATGCATTACTATTATTATTTTAAACACAGAAATTCTCATTTTTTAAACTAACATGTATATTGTATACGTAACACAAAATCAGTTTGTAAAACTTTTCAGTGAAATAAAGGCTATTTTATTAAATTTATTTATTTTTATCACAGAATTTCCCATATTTCATTTTCGAACATCTTTTTTGGACATTTGAAAACCTCTAAAAAGGAAGACCGTTTTACTTCTTAATCTTTTAGTACGGAACCCTCGGTATGCGAGTCTGACTCGTACTTAGCCGTTTTTTTAAACTTATACTGGCGCATACATAAGCAAGCAACAAATAATGTTATTCTTTTTACAGAAGAATAAAAGATTCTTGACGTAACATACCTACTTTGACTGATCTTACTTCTTATCTGTATCAACAACTGAGATTTCGATCAACACTAACGTCAATCGTTGTACGTAAAAATACTCTGAAAAATATCGTCAATGATATTCATGGATCGTTATTTTATTAGATGCAGTGCACTGTTTACTGTGTAGCAGTTTTCAAGGAACTAACGTATTTAAGGACACTATTACAATTGCAGTTACTTACAAAAATAAAAATAATTATTTCATGTCTAATGCCCTGTAATAAAAACAAATATGTTTGACGAGATTCTGAAAAAGTTATTCCGTCCAATAATGTACTTTTTCTCTATTATCATTATGCTAAATGTGTTTATATCAATAGTTTATATCGTGGCATCGTTCGGGCTTTGTTTGGGGATAATAAGTGTAGTGAAGGATTTTGTGAATGTCAGCAGACATTAAACTGAGGCTAGGTGAGAACGTGAGTTTAACCCAACTTTTCTTAACTTTAATATAGTAATGTGTGAGTGTGAGATCAACATGTCACTAAGCTAAAAGTAAATAGAGGCGCCAATTAGGAGGTTTCTGAGTTAAGGGAATTTATTGAATTTATTTTTGTCTTTCTCACTCTCACGGAGATTTGGTAGGTGCGACATGCAGCGTCGCGGAAGAATAAAAATCTGGAAATCTGTTTCTTAGCGTTTTTGGATATTATTATTACCGACACTTTAAAACAAAAATGACAATTACGTCCAATGTAATGTCCGATAAAAACTCGAAAAACTGAGATTTTGGAGCGAATTTTGGGAGAAATTTCTATCGAGAAAATTTTATCCAATCGTGTTTCCGCTTCTTAGCGATTTTAGATTAAAGACCCAAAATACATGACGTGTAAATTTGAAAGTAATTTTCTTTATAGTTTTTGCATAAAACTTCATTCAAAATCGCTTAAATACGGCTTCTACACCGTTAACTTGGGCCGCTTTCTGACTTGTCGGTACAGCAGCGGCGCGACACAGCACGCTCGGATGTCCAGAGCATACCGCGCCGCCTGCACTTTCGCATATGTCTGCAAAAAACTGTGCGGAGCTTGTGGCGTCATGAAATAATGTCGTCTTTTAGTTTGAGCGATGAAGATGCTCTAATTTGTTACATTTATACTCGCTTAGTACGTAAATAAAGAAAGCGTTATTGGCGTCATACTTACGTCGAAAATAATCTTAACTGTCGTGCATTTATTGCGGCTAAACAACTAAAGCACGATAAAAGAAAGCAATATAACAATTTTATCCATGTACAGGTAGAAACATATCAAATGCTTTTGAATAATGTTGCCATAGAAATAACAGAGCAAGAATATTCGGCTTATTTTTAATTGAAAAACCTTGAACATATTTCAACTTTTACCAAATCAACCAGTTTGATTCAACTAGCTCGGTAAAATACCGGGCGCTTACTGGACGAGCTAGGAAAGACGCGGTAAACCAAATATGTACGGCACTGCTCCCGCGCTTACCGCACCATTCAGGAATGGTCTATAGAAATATAACCCCTCGGTAGCCTTCGGTACCGCGTACCTATACCGAGCGTGCTGAATAAGCTGATGTCGCACCGCTGCTGTACCGACAGTCAGAAAGCGGGCTTAGGTGGATATGCTCTGTACGTCTGGCCCTCTCTCTTAGAGACGTAACTTCTGAAGTTTTAAACAGAATTACCTCAAATTCTCCAACATACCGTCCTGCATTTGACAGCCCAAAATGGCCTAAAGTCAGTTATTGCAAAGTCGGTAAACGTGTTACATTAGTCCGATCAACTTAGACATGCAAAGTTGTAAATTCGCATAGAGTTAAAAATTTGTATGAATAATCGGAACACCATTGTAAATCGATCCCTTGCCTGCCTGCCTTTTTTATTTAAGGTTAAATATGTGATTTTACGTTTTTCTTCAAAAAAAGTCTTATCATAATAAAAGTTTCACATAAAAATTAGCTTAAACAAACATGTAGAAATTTTGTTTAAGCTACGCATATTATGTTTATCTATAAAAAAATTCAAATAATTACTTCTAAGAGCCACTGTTTTAAAGTTGAAAACGTTGTAATTTCACAATATGCATTAGTATTCTATGTATACCCATCATCGAAACTGCAATTTTTCTGTTGGTTAAAGTACCTAACTTATATCAAAACAAAATAGATGAATTAAGAGAATTCATTCATCATCCTACCTAAAGGAGAATGTCGGATATATAATGTCTGTACAAATATAGGCGAATTGAAAGGCTTTCAAAGACACTGTTCTTGCCCATGGTAGGGTGCGAGGTCGCAGTTCGACGCAAACAACAAAATTTAAATATGTTAGTTTGAATTATTAACGCTTCATTACTCACGTTAATAATAGTTAACGTTTTATGACGGGAGTCGGGACCTGAGGTCGGGACGCAGACAAGGGGCGGGTGACGTATTCGTAAAGTCACTAAGCTGTTTATCAACTCGTACAATATGTCAGTAGAAGATTTTTGCTTTAACCTTTGCACCCTAAACATTAGAAGATAGGTACTAACGAGTCTCATGAGCCATTGTTGGAAAAGTCGCATAAGAAGTACCAATATTTTTATCATTTATAGGGTTCCGTACCCTTAGGTAGGCCAGTCTCACTTATCACGTGACCGTCCCGGCTACAAGTAGGGTTTCGGACCTCAATATTTCAGATGGTTGCCGCTCGCGGGCCGAGTTGTATGCGCTAGTTCTGTACTGTCTATTTTACGCACCGTCTGACTACGCAGCCTTAGTACGTCGTAAGAGATAAAGTTAGGCTATAGAAAGAGATCACAACATTGCGTTTGTTGCGTGTCGATTTTGAGGGCAGGCCCAGGCGCTATTGCGAACTGAATTGCACTTTTTGTGTCAGCGCTAGAGTCGCTATTTCTTTAAATTATCGTGCAGAGTGGACCTTCTGTACCTGTACTATTTAGTTTTCTGTGCCCTTAGGCCCATTTACACGAAACGGCAGTTAAATATTGACATTTTTAACCCTAGAGTTAACGTCTCTCACTGGCCGATTTGGACAACTTACTCTGAGTTAGCGTGTTAACTCTGATTTAACACACTAACCCGGCTTAGCACAAGTGGGCCTAAGGGTAAAAACGGGACCCTATTACTAAGACTTCGCTATCCGGTCGTCCGTCCGTCTGTCAAAATAAAAATAAAAAAAATTAAAAAAAAAAAAACACAAAACACACACACTCCCTTAAACCGTGATAACTACAGACTTGAAACTTTCACAGATGATGTATTTCTATTGCCGCTATAATAACAAATACTAAAAAATAGAATAAAATTAATATTTAAGGGAGCCCCTATTAGTACAACAAACGTGATTTTTTCAAATGTTTTTGCTCAACATTAATATCAACAATAACGCAAGACGCTTCACACATTCACCGTAAATTTAGTTATTATATATATTAACTTTAAAAATAAATACTTAAATTAAAACAAAAAACATATTTTAGGGGGTCTCCATACAACATACATGATTTTTGCTCGTTTTTAAATTTGGTGAGCAGCAGGGCTAGACAATGTCACTTAGGGCGGCCATACACATAACGGTCTACCGCACAGGTTACCTGTGCAGGTTTACCTGCACAGGTCAGGTAGCGTGTATGGGGACGTTCCGGTGTACCGTAACGGTCTTCAGTTCTATTTGCGATGGCATCGAGTGAGGACGAGGACGCACTAGCACTGCTAGGTCTTGCGGTAATTTTGAGGAAAGATTAATTAAAATTTTGGCTATTTTAAAAGCTGAATTAAGAAAACGGAATGCATTTTTAACTGAAAAAGGCGAAAAACCTTGGTTTCAATTTTTTATGCGGTAAGCTAGACCTATCTATATGACCTACAATTTTTCTTCGCTGCTCATTCGCAAGAAAACAATGTGCGTCATACTATTACATTCGTACTTCGTAGGCACAGATATAAGGCAATTTATTGAGTTATATGAGATTATTCAAGTTTCGGAAAAAATATGTATTGATTTTGACATCTGTTCATCAACAGCGACGATGGGACACCTAGCGGGATAAATCGGCAGCGTGCCTCCCTATTGAACACGTGGTTAATGAAGACGACCTGCGCAGGTACCCACACACGCACAGGTTCACCGTACGGGCGACCGGAGCAAAATCGAAAATCGATTCTGCTCCGGTCGCCTGCACAGGTCAAAAAACTTGCACAGGTCGGTCGGCATACACGCTCCGGTCTACCTGCGCAGGTACACCGCACAGGCAGACCTCTCCGGTAAACCGTAACGTGTATGGCTTACATTAAGCGTTTGGCGTTAACGCTAGTCGCTAGTCGACAAAAATGTATGGACAAAACAAATGACTGTAGAAAAACCACGACATTAATTAACTAAACACGCTGTGTTTGATACTGTCGGCTGTCAATTGTCAAGCGAAGTACGCTAAAGTTATCTACAAGCTTCGCGAGAACGCCAGCGAGCGTTGAAGTTAGCGTAGTTAATTATTCAAACACAGCGTGTTTAGTTAATTAATGTCGTGGTTTTTCTACAGTCATTTGTTTTGTCCATACATTTTTGTCGACTAGCGACTAGCGTTAACGCCAAACGCTTAAGTGACATTGTCTAGCCCTGCAGGGGTGTTTAATTTACTTTAATACTATTGAGAATTGGTCTAGATAGTACGGAACCCTCAGTGCGCGAGCCCGACTCGCACTTGACCATTTTTTAATAAGTATTCACTTGTACGAAGAAAAACCTGAACCTTGATTTACTTTATACTCATAAACACTTTTATAATGCTCTATCAGCGGGATTAATATTAAATCATCTTCAAAGCGACTTAAGATTATGTGCTCGTATGTGCGACGGCTAAAAGCTTTGAATAAAAAGGAAGCGAAGACGTTTGACTTGCACAGTACTAGACGGTTCTGGATTATTATTATATTCCATATCAGTGTCAATCACTTTTCGGATATCGGTTTTTAAAAATATTCCTTTTTAATCTCAAACCCTAGTAATTCTCGATACCTAGTAACATTTGCAATTTTTTATGTGCTTACATATTTGCGATACCTTTTATAGGCGTCATTCTGAATCAAATGAGCCATCGCTCATATTTTTTAGACAAGAATTAACACGTTATGGAGCTTTTTGACTTCCTAGATTTAATTTCCATCACGTCGGTCTTACCTCTAGTTTCTATACAGAATTGCGTGGCAGCAGTCAAACCCGTGATGTTCCACTCAAATCCAAACGCGCGCCACTGCGCCAAGGGGGTCGTTATGTGAAGGAAACTAAATCTAGGACTGGAAATCAAAAAAATGAAATTGGTTCATTTCAACCGACGGACGTACGCAGCTGGGACAAAGGCAACTTACACGATCCTGTACTCGTATCACTAATATCTAGTAAATTCCCGCGACTACTTTATGTCGTCACCACTCCATTTCGTCGGAGGTTTGCCAACATTGCGCTCTCCTAGTGTGGACCGCCATTCCAGCACTTTACCGGGCCTCGTCTTGAGGGGAACGCATATGAACTGGACAAGGTTCAATCAGATGACTGCCGTTTCGGCGGAAGCGCCGGGCAGAGTCTCCGGGGCCTGTGGATAGCTGGGCCGCTGCGGAGCCCAAAGGTTGGCCCGTGACCTCGTGCTTTATGCTCTTTGTACCCCAAGGAATTATAGGGTGGCCGACGCTGAACATCTGGAATCCGCAAAATACCTGACGGCGTCCCAGGGGTGGGGACAGGTCAGCCCCTGGTTGACTAATTGCGGGAATCTCGGAATCGATACAGAGGCATGCGTACGTCCGGCACAAATCTCCAACGTCCGTCGGTTTTACCTTGTGGCCCATTGCCTCTTGCATTCCAGCACCTTGGGTTCCCACCGTTCATCGGTTCAACGAGCTATGTGGCCCACAGCTTCGCGAGCCCTGGTTGAAGTTGGGGCTGAATAAAGAGAATAAATAAACCTAATGCATGTATTGCTTCACAGGTCGACATAGAGGGCAGCCCTACGCCCGCCTCCCCTAAACTCCCGCTGTGTCCCGGCGGAAAAAACAATGTTGCCGCACAACCTTTGCTCATAGAAGGTAAGTTTAATAGTTTGTTAACTTATTTATCTACACTTACTTGTAATTAATTCCACATTTCTAATCATAAATCAAATTAAAATACACTTTAGATATTAAGATAAAGTAACTAAATGAGCTTAAAAGCTTATACGCCGAGTCGTATTTCAATATCTCGATAATGGTGATAACATAATATACTGTTATTCGATGATAACTTTGCGAGCTTATTAATTTATAGTGCCTACCTTTATATTTTGATAGAATTTACGTTTTTTTGCCATTTAGATGTTCCTAAACAAAATATGTGCATTATGTACTCAATAAGATTATGTAGCTTTGAAACATTAAATTAATTATCAGTCTAGGTCCTAATAATACTCCAACTTTTAATTCGATGCAGTAGAATGACGTATCTAACGACCGCACTCAGAGACGTCACTTAACTAAATAAACATTAAATTCCATACATATGTCAACGGAATCATAGGAGCTTAATGATAATTAAAGTTAAGTAACGTCTCTGGCACACAGCACAAATTGGTAAGTTACAGCAAGGCGAGGAGAGAATATATGGTATTTCATCTTTCGGAAAAAGGAGTGTACATGGACAAAAACTTATAGACTTTATAGTAGAAAAAGATTTTAAAATTATTAATAGCATGTTCAAAAGAAAAACACATAAAAAATGGACATGGCGATCACCGAATGGAAAAATCCTTAATGAAATTGACTACATACTTACAAATCAACCCAGTTGGATAACTCATTTCGACATTATAAATAACTTAAATTTTAATACAGATCACCGCATGATAAGGTGTAAAATAAATTTAAAGACAAAGAACAAAAGGATAAATTTCAACAAAACAAGTTATCATACTGCAAGGAATCTCCCCACAATAAATAAAGACAACGGGGCACATTGGGAACAAAATTTGCTTAACTCACTTCATCACTTATCTGAAAGAGCTGATGTACACGAAATCCAAAAACAGTATGATAACTTTGAAAAACATATGTTAAACATATTACAACAACTGCCAAACAATAACGAGAACAAAAAAGAACTTGTAAGCCTAGATACACGGAAACTTCTAGAGGAAAGAATGTCTTTATACAAAGAAAAAAGAACAAAGGAGACAAAACAAAAAATAACAGATATTAGTAAAAAAATAAACAGAAATATTATCAAAGAAAAGAAAGAACATCGCCATGAAACATTTGTAAAACATATAGAAAAAAGAGGTGCTTTACGAAAAGCACTTAAAGAACTTAGGGGAGTGTCAGAATGGACCGCTAGTATAAAAAATAAAAGTGGTGATTTATTATCTAAACGTTCTGACATCATAAACGAAGCCACATCTTTCTACAAGACCCTGTACTCAGCGCAGGAATCGAAGCCCATACAGATACAAAACTATATACACTCAAACGATAACTCGATGCCAATACCACCAATATTGAAATCTGAAATAGAGCATGCTGTAAAAACACAGAAAAATGACAAGTCGCCGGGGGAAGATAAAGTCACGAACGAAGTGCTAAAGTCTTTACTAGAAATCTTACTGAGTCCCCTTGAAATACTATTCAATAACATTATGAAGGCACAAGATACACCTAAACAATGGTCTAAATCAACAATCACTTTGTTACACAAAAAAGGAGATAAAAATGACTTAAACAACTACCGTCCCATCAGCTTAATGTCAAACATTTACAAAATATTCTCAAAAATAATCCTAAACAGGATTAAAAAAACTTTGGAAGAAAACCAACCACCAGAACAGGCAGGTTTTCGGAAGACATTTTCAACCATCGACCACCTCCAGACGGTAACCCAAATCATGGAAAAAGCTAACGAATATGGAATAACCTTATACTTGTGTTTCATCGATTTCACAAAAGCATTCGACTCACTGAGCCATAACGCAATATGGGAAGCACTCCTTAACCAAGGTATTGCTATACAATATATTAGGCTTCTACATAGCATTTACTCTAAAGGTTCAGCAAAAGTCAAAATGGAAAGAGAAGGCGAAGAGTTCCCCGTAGAAAGAGGCGTGAGACAGGGAGACCCTATGTCCCCACAAATCTTTGCTGCAGTATTGGAATCAGTTTTCAGACAACTCCATTGGGAGGAACGGGGTGTCAAAATAGACGGAAAATACTTAAGCCATCTACGATTCGCTGATGACATTATCTTATTCGCTGAAAATGCTAATGACCTGGAAAACATGATAATTGAATTCGAATCCAAAAGTAGAAACGTCGGCTTAATGTTGAATGCCACCAAAACTAAGATTCTTACAAACGGACAAATCAAAGATGTCACCGTCGATAACAGAAAAATAGAGTTTGTTGAAGAATACATATACCTAGGACAGACAGTTTCATTTGGAAACCGAACTGAAAAGGAAATACATAGAAGAATTGCGTTAGCGTGGAAAAAGTACTGGAGCTTAAAAGAAATCATGAAGAACAAGCAATTTAGCACTAAGATTAAAAAGAAAGTTTACGAAAGCATAATTATGCCATCACTCACATATGGCTGTCAAACTTGGGCAAGCAGGAAAGAGGATGAAACTAAAATAGCAGTCTGTCAGAGAAAAATGGAACGAAGTATTCTAGGTATAAAGCTGAATGATAGAATTAGTAATACCAGCATACGAAATAAAACAAAATTTTACGACATATCAAGGAGATCAAGACTATTAAAATGGAAATGGGCAGGTCACGTATGCAGAATGGAGGACACAAGGTGGACAAAAAGACTGACTGAATGGATACCCAGAAACAAAAAAAGAGGTAAGGGACGACCAAAGAGAAGATGGTGTGACATTTTTAGACAAATATGCGGACCAAATTGGATGACTTTAGCAAGGAACCGCGAACTCTGGAGAGATTTGGGGGAGGCCTACGCCGACGAGGCGACTTCTACCGTGAACATAGGTACATAATACACTTAACAAAAAAACTTGACAATACTAATACAAATTTAAAATACAATTTTTGTACACGATTGACTGCTGAAATTGAAATTGACATAAATCATGACTTGTGAGTATTGTGTTCTGACACCAGCACCAAAAATTGCATAACATATATAATATTTCAACAAGATTATGTGGAAAGTTACGAACTAAACGAACGAAGAATAATATTGTATGTATTGTAAAATAATTAATTATAATATTATGTAAGTGAAATTGTAAAGGTAGTAGAATAAAAGGCTTTTTTATTTTTATTTTTATTTTATTTTATTTTATAATGTCTCTGAGTGTGGCCGTTAATGTAATAATAATAAATTAAACAAACGAAATAAACATAGATTTATAATAGGTCGTCGCTTGCTTGGAAATAAAATATAGTACAATCCAATAAGTATTTTATATAAATATAATTTTGTCTACACAAACTTAAACTTATTTTATAATATAACTTATTTTATAATATAACTTATTTTATAATACTACTAGCTGACCCTGCAAACGTTGTTCTTCCATATAAATTGTTTCTCAGTTAGGGACATAAAAAATAAATAACAACTTGCTCCCAGACCTAGAGAATATACACTGAAAATTTCATAACAATCGGTCCAGCCGTTTCGGAGGAGTTTGGTAACAAAGAAAAGCGAGAGAATTTTATACATTAGAAGAAGATTGTGTTATATTAGTGGTTATAGCAGATTTATTGCAGTTTAGATAAATATGAAACGCCAGTTTACTGCCTCGAATTAAAATTCGGAGTATAGGTACTTAGGTACTTCCTTTATCCTCTGTATAATTGTACGAGCAAATATTATAACGAAGTGTAAAAAAAAGAAAATTCATAAATAAATAATAAAAGTAGGACATAGGGAAAATACGTAAATTCTACTAAATATTTAGTATAGAAAGCAAGAAAAACAGAAACCTTTAATCGTATTCCGCGAAAAAAAATGTGCTAAAGGCGCGGATTTTTAGCTAAGTGAACTTTTTTGTAGCAAAATGTCGCTTCTAAGACTGTATTCGAATTAGCAATTCAAATATATTTTTTTATTTTTCATTGAAGTTACTCTCGGCTTTTGGTGCTATAATGCTCTCCCCTGAGTGTTATCTTTATTTTTCAATCTCGGCTCTTTTCTCGTTTAAAAAATTTCAGATATCTTAAGAAGATAAGAACTTGTTTACATACTAAGTACCATTAAATAATAAATAATAATATTTATGTGGATTCAGTTTGTCATCCTAATCCTACCCTTACGTGGCCTAGGTCTGTGGCCTAGGTATATGTATAGTGGGAGGTAATATGGCATATAAAAGTCATTCCTTGATCTGTGGGCATAGCGGTAGCGCATCTGCCGTCTGCTTTGGAAATCGTGGGTTCGATTCCCACTACTTAAAAATATTTGTGTAATAAGTATGAATCTTTTCCATTGTACGCGTGTTTTTCAATGTATCATATTTATGTATATTAATATGTATGTATATTTATCAGTTATCTAGAACCCATAACAAAAGCTATCGCTTACATTGGCTAGGTTGCGATGAGTGTAATGTCCTGATATATATTTAGATATTTATAACTTATACGTAGCGAGCCGAAACCAAACTGATTTGGCTGAAATTTTTAAATTGAGAAAGATTATATCCTGGATTTCCTTTATCCATAAAAAATCCATGGCTCCGGCGTAAAAAACCAAAAGTCCCGCGAGTGGAGCAGCGAGCGTTTGCTTATGGCGACCTCCAAGTTTAATAATTAACCGGCTAAGTGTGAATCGGACATCGCACACCGAGGGTTCCGTACTCCATAGAAAAAGTAATCCGTAAGAATCACCTTACCCAATCGAAAACTAAACTTTGTTTTTCGAGGTTAATTGTCAATAAAAAAAAGAACTACTTACTATATCTCGTTCAAACCAATTTTCGGTGGAAGTTTGTATGGTAAACCAAACCACCAAAACCACCAAAATTTGTTTTTTTTTCTATTTTTGTGTCGAAATCTCAATGCGGTTCACAGAATATATCAACTTACCAAGTTTCAAAAGTATAGTTCTTATAAATAGTTTCTGAAAAAATTGGCTGTGACATACGGACGAACAGATAGACAACCATGACAAATCCATGATGGTTCTGTTTTTTGCCATTTGGCTACGGAACCCTAAAAAGTACAACATTAAAAAATATGTCAACTGTACGTTTAATTTCCTCACGTCACTCAAGGAAAAACGACACAACATAACCCGCCAAAGGGTTAGCGAGCATCGACGACGGATATAGGAAAAGCGTTGATATGACGTGGGATAGGTAAATAAATATAAATATATACGGGACATTTTACACATCACAATCTAGCCCCAAAGTAAGCGATAGCTTTTGTTATGGGTGCTAGATACATGAATATAATATATTGAAAAACACCCAGACACTGGAACACATTCATGCTCATCACACAAACATTTACCAGTAGTGGGACGACAATCATGCCTGATGGAAAGCAATGATGAGGTGTAGGTTGTAGCGCGCTAGCCTAGGACATGCCTATTCACTCTCCTCTTGAAGGCACCCAGATTAGGTATACTTGGCTAGGAACACGTAGGCTGGAAAGGTGTTCCACAGGTGTTACCGGTTCGTATATAATATTTTATACAGATAAATACATAAATATAATATATAGGAAAACACCCAGACACTGGAAAACATTCATGCTCATTACACGAACATTTCCAGTGGGAATCGAACCCACGTCCTCCGACGTAGACGGCAGGTTCGCTACCGCAACTTACAACACACCGCAACTTAAACGTAGTCAACTTAGTTTTAATTCATTAATAATATTTAATATCACTATAAAATTAGTAACATAATTTACTAACTTTGCATAAGGGCTTGTAAGTTAGGCTTGCATGAAATAAAACATTTTGTGTTTTGCCTCTGATACGAACGACGGAGTGACAAAATTTTGAATCTATTTGTAATTAATTGTAATGGATTAATTCATTAGCGTTGGTTCACTCCTGTGGTTGGGGGCAATACCATATAGTAAACAGTATACCATATTGGCTAACCGTAAAAATTAAATGTAGAGCAACAGCTCGGTACGAATAAATAGCGCACTTCGTTCTAGTATCGAATTTCATTATACGAACGGTGATCAAATAGCGCTGTTAGCAACTGGAGCGGACTACGTAATAAGAACCAAATAATCTAACTACAGATAATTGCGTTTTATAAGCGTGAATGTAACAAATTCTTAAGCAGTTAGGGCCAATTTTTTTTATTCACAATGCCTGGTTATTATCTAATTAGTGTTTACTATCCCATTCTTAACTCAATTAATTAGAATTCGATTTTGATGATTTTCATGCGCATTTGAGTGAATTTTTTTTAATCAACTTTTGTGTCTGGTAGGATGTGGTGTTCTATACCATAGGGCGAATAACTTCTGCTAGGTCCACTATTTTTAAATCAATATTTAAATACACTTACAATAAGTCATAAATATGAAAGTAAAAAATACATTTTTAATTTATGCAGTTTTTAAGGTAAGTATGGTTTACTTGTGTATTTTCGGTTACACTTCAAATTTTTTTTTTTTATTTTTTTTTTAAATAAAAAAAAACCTTTATTTACAATAAAACTTATCACTAGCTTATTCTAATTACTATACAAGTCTTGACCGCGTGGAATGGTGGCAAGAATACTGGCTGCATTTCCGCGTTGAACAGCTAGGCTGATACGTTGAGCAAAAAATGAGCCAGCCCTTCTGTCACCTGTTGAGGTTATTTATTATTTATTATATTATAATCAAAAATATATTACTAAAGCGAGCATTACTGAGCGGGACAATTCTCACTTGAAAAATTTTATAACTACATTTATAAAAATATACATTTTAATCACGGGTACATTATACATACTAGTTTAAAAAAGTTTCTACGATACTAAAAATAAATTCTGAAATCTACATTTTATTTTGCATACGACGAGAAAAGGTCGGTAGGAAATGAGAATTTTCCTACAAAGGTAATTCGAAGCACCTCAATGCGTTCAAAAGCTATCAGCGAAACGGTGTTCACGATGTTATACTACTAGTAATAGCTAGAGAGCTTCAATCTTTTCTAATATATAAAATTCTCTTGCCATTTTTAGTTACCAAACTCCTCCGACACGGATCGACGGATCGTTATGAAATTTTCTGTATATGTTCGGTAGGTCTGAGAGTAGGTCGTAAAGTATTTACTATATCCCAAATGGCAAAACAACGTTTGAATATTAGGAACGTCGTTCTGATCAACGAGTAGTTAGAAAAGGAATTAATTAATAAAAAAAATTAACAGTGATCTACCTTATAAATGAAACTGTATGGTTGACGATTCAATGGAAAAAAATTAAAAAATCATTGTCAATTTTGGTCAGCTTTCAATTAATAAAATATTTTTGACGCATAATTGTTATATATTTTTTGTGTACTTTAATAATCTTTAGCTAAATTTTTCCCGTGCTTCAATATGAAAGCTAAGTAAATGTTAGTTAAGGTTTGACATTTAGCTCTAAAACGATTTCGTTTCTTTTCGAATTTTTTAAATGAATTCTGATGCAATATATCCAAATAGGTTACAGTTGCGAGCTACTCAGCTACAAGAGAAGAATTTTATAAAAATTGAATTAAGATTTGCATTAAAATATTTATTACAAATTCTACTGAAATATTACATTAAAATAAAATTGCATAAATGGCTTGATTCAAACACTTTTTACTCTGTAAAGGAGTATAGAGTCTAATGAGAGATGAGTTCAATAATTATAACATGAAGTATCGCAGGTATATTAATTATTAATTGAATTTCTTATTCGAGTGAAAAATTCGAAAGAAGTTGGTAAATCGCGTTAACTTGACTTTGAAAGAAGTGTCTGAGTGGGGTGACGCTAATCTGGTTAAGTTTAACGCTACCAAAACACAGGCGTGTTTGTTCACTGCTAAAAAGAGCCCCTTCACCTTGGCTCCAACTTTCCAAAGTATATCCGTTCCGATTGGCGATTACATCGAGCTTCTGGGTATCACCATCTCACCCAATCTCAATTTTGGGAAATGCATCGAAGCTAAAGCAAAAACAGCTGCTAAAAAACTAGGAATCCTCAACAAGGTTAAGCGGTACTTCACGCCCGAACAGCTTCTGACGCTATATGAGGCTCAGGTGCGTTCCGGCATGGAGTACTGTAGTCACCTTTGGGATGGTTCTGCCAAGTATCAGCTCGATGCATTGGACTCAGTTGATCGCCGCGCTCGCAGAATAATCGGCAAGGAATCGCTAACGCGGGCAAAACTGCTCAGCTTACAACATCGGCGCAACGTTGCCTGTTTAGCGGTTTTTTACAGGATATACTTTGGTGAGTGTGCTCAGGAACTACATAACCTTGTACCTCCTTCACCTTTCTACCATAGGACTGCAAGACGCCGAGAGCGGTGGCATCCTTATGTGGTTGACGTCCAACAAACTCGCACGAAACGTTTTTCCTCCACGTTTCTGATACGAACCGCTAAGGTGTGGAACGCCCTTCCAGCCTCCGTGTTTCCAGCCAAGTACAATCTAGGTGCCTTCAAGAGAAGAGTGAATAGGCATTTTCTAGGCAAGCGCGCTCCATCCTAGACCTCATCATTGCTTTCCATCAGGCATGATTGTCGTCAAGCGCAAGCCTATCTACAATAAAAAAAAAAAAAAAAAAAAAAAAAGAGTGAATTGTGACTTAATTGATCAGTTTTTTCTACCTATAATATTTATATGCATGCTTATAAAATGGGCGGAACATTACAACGTTCGTTTAAGGTTAAAAACTCTGTCAGGCGATATTGTATGCAAATAAATAATTATTATTGGCTCTTCTAGTCTAGATCTAGATCTAGTCATAGTTGTACCTAAGCTTGTTGAACTGAATAAATGTCACGCGTGTCGGAACGTTCTCGCTGCAAATCTTTGTACCTTACGTGTTTAATATCAAACAAAATGTATTTGCATGAAAATGTAGTCAAGTTTTGCGTCTTTTTGATATCCTTCTGCATCCAGATGACTCTAACTAGGTACATTGCAATTCTGCCGAGCTATCTAAATATTTACGTGTACTTTTAAAAGGTGTACTAAATCATTGTTAACTCACATAAAGTTACCAGCGGTTTGACAGGTCGTGTGGTCAGATCAGGATGTTCACGTCGCAAACTAGTACTAAGTAAGTACATACAGTGATAAGGGTATGACATTTCAAGCGAACGAGAGTGATTTTCATCCTGATGTCAATAACAATTACGCCTGGTTTACATCCAGAGCAGAGCGAATTTTGTTCAACTCAACACTAACTATATGTATGCCACATGTTTTTAAAACTTTATTGAGTAAAGCTAACAATAAAATAATGCTTTATGCATACTGCTTTTTTCAAATTATCACTTTTAATCACCTTTACTTATTGTCAAAGCAAAGGACAGAGTTATATCAAGCAACTTTTCTTTATAAGACGGGACTATGTACTTATTCCCTAAAAAATTTCATTCAAGAATAAGCAATCCAAAATCAGTGAAAAATCATGAAAAATAGTAATTAAGAGAGTAGGTATAGGTATATGCAATATACGACAGAATGTCTAATGTTCAGCGTATTTATTCCTTTTGTGCGTCGTTTATTTAAATGGCAGATTACAAAATCCTTCATGTTAATATTTTTATGCCCTTTAAATCTCTGTTAGCTCTGTTAGATTATATTATGCGTTAGATTGATAGCACCCTCTTAGTTTTTAGGGCTGGAGGGATGACTTGCCCATATTTTAAACTATACTATAGCGGGTGTTTCTCGAACACTGGCTGTTGCCCTTGGCTCCGCCCGCGTGACTTTCGGTTCTTAGGTACAAATTTCATACATGTGAATGACTTCATACATGTGAAGGATTTTCCCGGGATCTAAAGTGTTACTGTTCCGTCATAACAATCTATATTTATAGCTGTATATTGCTACAAATTTTGGTTTTTCGTTAGAGATAAAAAGTAGCCTATCTCGTTTCCCAAGCTCCAGTCTATTTCCGTTTCTAGTTTCATCAATATTGGTTGTGTGGTTTAGGCATAAAGGGGTGACGACAGACGAATGGACCGACAGACAGACAGAGTAACTTTCGCATTTATAATACATATAAGCATTAATAATTACCCTGGATGACCAATTTTACATGTCCCGATGCATGTCGCTATTTTATAGAAATATGTATTTTGTTGACAGATCCGAGTCAAGATCAGGGAGAAGGAGGGAGCTCGGAGTCCATTGATACTGCAGAGAAAGGCTGCTGCCAAAATCTTATTAAACCCTGCCCCGGACCAGTGCGCGCTGTGTGCAATACACACCGCTTCCAAGACGTTCATGTAAGTAGTCCTACAAGACATGAAATGCAGCTTTAAGGCTTTAAGAAGGCCGAATGACAGTTTACTGGGGAACGGAGCAGCCGCGTTCACACTGATTTACTTAAATTTCGGGGAAATTATTACTTTACACAATTGTTAGAAGGCCTAAAAATAAAACTGTCAATCAAAGTTGTTGTAATTTTTATGTACTTTTTTTGTGTGCAAGAATTAATGAAATAACTTGTGCCGTTTTACAGACAGTTTTCAAAGTATGACAAAATTAGATGCTTTTTGGGATTTTTTTACGAAACGGTTTGAGAAAATTAATTTTCTTGTCAATACCGATTGTTCGTAAAACCCTAATTTTCGTTACATATTTTTTCTGTAAGAATTCGATTTACACAGTACTTCGCATTTAAAAACAAATGATGATCTCTTTAATTCACATTTCCAAAAATCTTTTTTCATCATACTTATTCGAAAAACGAGACTTGGCCTCGTTTAGTATGCCTAGGTAGATATGGAAAATATGGAGCGTGCCTAATAAGGAATGTTTATAAAACAACCACAGCAATTGACACGTGCCAAAGGGTACTGAACTTCTCCACGAGCTGAACGATTCATGATTTTATAGGAACGTCAGGCCAAGGGTGAATGGCTCTTCACACGCGCCACTCTCCCACCATCCCTTATCCTATACCTTTAAACGAGCAATTCTTGTATATATATATATATATATGTATATATATTTCTATATAATCTGAATCTCGGAAACGGCTCGAACGATTTTCATGAAATTTAGTATACAAGGGGTTTTGGGGGCGATAAATTGATCTAGCTAGGATTCATTTTTAGAAAATGTCGTATTTACCAAAAAAAGATATATATAAATCTATACCTGACATCTATCGGCGCTAAAGTAAAACTATTACAGTAAACTTGTCCTGCCATCTATTGGTAAGTAGCTGTAATACTACCGAGCTTTGCTCGGTCACTCAACTAGTATCCTTTATGTCCCTTATACGCATACTTACTCAGAATAAAGTTTTATTAGTTGTTGTTACCGGTTTTTTTTATATCCCGCTGGTGGGAAATGCATTTACGCATCCCGCATTTTTTTTTGTCTTGTTATTTTATTACCAGTTAGTTACCAACCAGTACTTGAGGTATTTATTTAGGAACCTCACTTCCTGAGGGATCCTACCCTTACGGGTCTCCCATCTCAGGATAGCGAGGAAAAAATTCAATTTTGTTCTTGTGGTGGTTCGTGTTTTCTCCCTTCTAACTGTCTGCATTCGTGACATTAATCTTTTTTTCATTTGCACTTCACAGAATTTTCAAAAGTTCTTCCGAGTAGCATTAACTGCATTAAGTGTTGCTCTATTTTCCAGCACTTAGTCTTAAACTAAATGACTTTAGTAATTGAGGAGCTCCGATCAGCTTAATTTGTGATCTCAATTTAATTATATTTAATTTGTCATATTGTCATCTATACAAAATGTGGCATCGCACAGGTGTCAAACTTTGAAGAGTTCCATCATCTGGAACTAATGCTTTAGGTAGAAAGATATGCCTGTTACGAAAATGTATTGTCATCAGATTTAAGTATCTATAAAAATGTTTTATCTTAATCGGAAAACAAAAAGTGTGTCAAAAATCTGCAAGATATGAATGTAAATACAGAAACATGAACAAACTAACAAGATACTCGTACAAGTTATCTAGAGCGTTCAATTTTCCAATTACCTTTTCAGAAAGCTTTCAAATTTATTGCCTGTTTCAGAAAGGTTTATTATGTCTCATGTATAAATATGGCTATGAAAACGGTTTCTAAAATTTACTAAGCATAAAACATTTATACGTTTATCAAAAGCAAAGTGGTAGTCTGCTGTGGACATCTTCCGTTGAAATGATTAAAATAGCAGCTGAGGCACAAAGCTATTTAAACATCGCAGCCTGAGAGCAGCCGAACAAATGAACTGTGACCTTTTTTCTTCAAATAATTTTGAAATAACGTATAAAGGTCCAAATAAACGCTTTTATCCTTCTTTTCTCTAATATGGAAAATTATCTTGTCACAGTGTTTGTGACCCAACCTCCCACGAAACGGCTCGAGCGGTTTTTATGATTTTTTGTCCACATTCTATTTTTCATATTCCTATACAACAAAAAAGCGTTTGCCCGGTCAGCTAGTTACCTTAGCATAATAATATTTTTTATATAATAACTAGCTGAGATTATCTGGTTAAGTTCGATTCGGAAATTTGCATCGAAGGTTCCGTAACGTCGTTTTATCTAAAACATTAAACTGACAGCAGAAAAAGTTTTATAAAGGTGTTCAAACCTGTACGGTGCCCAGCTCGATGTTTCTCAACTTGTGTATTTATATAGGTAGAAGCAATTCTAATGTATATTTTATTTTCCGGATCTCGGAAACAGCTCTAAAGATTTTAATGAAATTTGTATATATGATACGGATATGATGTATTTTTTTAAGTTCACTTCCAACTTATTTTTAAAAAGAAATTTTTAAAAGTTAAAAAAAAAATTATAAAAAAAAAGAGGCGAGTGTCCTGGATTTCATATTTTCATGCCTAATTTAACACAAGTACCTGATTAATAAAATTAATAATGTAGAGAAAACTTTCGGGAATAGCTTAACGACTTCGAACGCAAACTTATGCAGGCTTGGCGGCACACGCTTTGAAGTGAAACCGCAAAACTCTAACTCCTAGCTCCAAATGACTCTTGAATTTGCCACTATGAATTAGTTGTTCGGCCCTCTCAGCATCTAGTGAACCCTCAGTTTGTAGAGCAGTGGTATATTTAGGCTTTTTGAATCGCTATTATTCATATTAATAGCTTTTGTCTGTTGATTTGTTCGTGCGTATTCCAGATTTTGCTAAAATTTTGGCAGTCTTCGAGGCTCTTTTTTCTTCCAATCTTTTATTCAAACTAGTTGCTGTACCAGTCTTGGTAGTATTCCTTTTAGCATTGTTTCCGTTGCTACTTTGGCATACGGATTTTTATTCCGTATCATTAACTCATCTCCGAGAAAACTGAAAATCCTGATATATGTCTTTTGCGCTGGCAATCCATAGTTTAGAATCTTACTGAATGTGTGCACGCTATTATTCACTTCAAACACTCTTATTCTGTTGGGCTAATTCGTTTTTTGGTCGTATTTCCGTCCGGACCAGATTTTGATGAAAGATTTTCTTTTCAATGTACGTGAAAAGGCACCTTACGCAATATGCAGACAAAGTTGTAGGCAACCACTACTAGAAAGTAAATAAAACAGTACATGAAAGTGAAAATTATTCAGTACCAGATAATCTAAGAAAATAAACTTACTAAATTTTAAAGCGAGGTTAGAAATAAAACTTATAGAATTTAACTTCTGCAAGCTATTCCTCCTTTATTTAGAAGCTTGCGTGACCGTTTACATTGATTTTAGAACTCGACTTCTGCAAGTTTTGTTCTTAATCTAAACCTCGCTTAATACTATCCATTTGTTTCAGGTGGAGATGCTGTACCAGCGTTATTTCCTTCGCATGAATCAGACAAACATCGCGCATTTACTTGGCCTGTTGCTTGCAATCACTATGACTTTAACATTATCTCACGTCCGTTTGCTGCTCGTAGCAGAAGACGCTATCACTACAACGGAGGATTCGATTTTGGATTACATAAAGTATTTTATTCGAATAATCTTGTCATGCTTATTGCTTATCGTGAGATAGACCCGGCACATAAAAATTTGATTAGTTTGAGTTTGCTAGTATATGCTAAATTGTTATAACTCCATTCTACTTCATATTCGTATTAACTATAAGGGAAGCTATAGACCATCCATTCTATCGTCTAATCGCCGTGACTCTACCGACTGGATCAGTTAGACCTGACATATTTTGGGTCATACTGATTGAACCGTGTATCGGTCAGCGATTGTCAGTTCAGTAGAGTTGTCGGTGGTAGACTGAGATCTTCAACTGAACGTGTCGCTGCCAATTAAATCAAATTTAACTGATTACGTGTGGTGTTAAAATGAATAAACTGCAGATTAGATCAAACCTGCAGTGTCATGCTGATGGAATGGATGGTCTATGGCTACCCTAACTCAGTATGATTGAACTGTGATTGTTAGTCAGTACTGTTTTTTCTCTAAACGTCAATCTTTTCAATGGCGAATGTTCTGAAGAATTCTCTAAGTTGATGCCACTTTTCACGTTCTCTGTTTGCTAACTCAGCTGGAGAATTAGTTGCTTGATGACTGATATTTGTATGCCACCATCTGCTAAGCCTAATCTATCTTGGAGTTACCAAGGGATGGATAGCAAGAAAATTTTTATTAAGAAAATGATAGCACTGGTTTCTCTGTTACTGCAATGTCCAAGAGAAGTGATTCAGGGCAGCTGTTTTGCTAGAAATTTTGTAAAAGTTTGTTTTCTTCGTTTTATGACTTTTTGCTCTGTTCTATGGCAGGTTTTCATTTGGCTCAAAGACTTCATCGACAACTTCAGACGGCAACTCGGAAAACTTGAACACTACAAAACTGCAACAGGCATACTACCAAATTGATCGGATAACTGACATTATGTACATCATTGTTTTTGGAATAACCTCAGTTATATACACGAGTAAGTATTATTTTTGCTATACTATTTCCATTCCTTTATTTTCTCTTTGACATATGAAACAGATATAGCAATAGGGAGGGACCAGTAAGAGACCGCTTTACCTTTATCTCTCTCTGGTCCCTAGCATCACATGAAACAGACATAGCTATTGCTATGCCTGTTTCATGTGATTTCATTTCAACGAGAAAATAAACTAATGGAAAGAGTATAAGTGTTACCGGAGTATACCGGTAATAATATATTAATGCGAATAAACTACAGCTAACTAGTGACGAATGTTGGTTTTTCCTATATTGTCTTGGAAATTATTATTTATCTCTTAAATTATTATTTACTCATCAACCCAACAAAAACGAACCAACAACAACCTAACTAACAACACTCATTAAACTTCAACTAACTTGCAATTTCACAACTGGTGTTGATATGTGATTGCAACCAAATTTTTATTTTATATTTTTACGCTTTCCTACTAAATCGTTAACTTATAATGTATTTTATTTTAAATTATTTTACTACCATGATAGTCATCGGTAAAACAGCAGAATCTCGTGCCCTTACGTTAGTAAGACACCAATGATATTGTTTAATACTTGCCTAAATCTAAGTAAAAAGTATCCTAATTTGGAGAATAAATAAAAGGAGGAAATCCTAGATGATATAATATAGTCATATATAGGTTCAGCTGGCTCTCTTCTTGATAATTAGAGACCCTTGGATATGGATAGACGTCTTATTGTATACGATGTTTCTTTGTGTGCAGGTTTGCTGGCATTCCTGAGTCGACCGGCGGTGAATGAAGTGTATCTCCTGACTATTTCGTACTTCCTGCTCTTTACATTCTTAATTATTGAGTCTTTATTTGGCGGAGCAGCGGTGGTCAGGTAATTTAAAACCGATCCGTATCCTAGATCTTAGCAGTATCCTCCTTGCCAGTCCAGAATACAATATATCTTTACTCCAAATTTCAGCAAAATTAGTAGGTGCATATAGACACTGCAACATAAAGTAGTAAAGAACATTGACAAATACACCTTTTCACTTTTATAATACATACTCGTAATATTGAAAAAAATTAAGTTCACTTCTAAGATCAAGCTACGAGTGTATGCGCCAAATGAATCTGAAAAATAAAACAGTTAAAATATAAACTCAACCATTATTACAGTTTTATGGCAGAGGAGTTTTGTTTTCTTCAAAAGTTTTCCTCTGATATGGGAGATATTTTTTTTTTTTTATTTATTTATTGTATTACATAACCAGGAACACATTACAGACAAACTCCAATACGTTTCCCTGGGTCACACAGTCATTAAATTAAAAAATATTCAGTCATCACATTAAAAATAAAATTACACAATAAATTCTTCAGCCTATAAAATTAATCATTACATAACATTATAATATTAAAAATTAAAAATTAAATTAATATTATGGAATCGCTCAATTTTCAGAGTTGTGCTTGATATTATTTTCCATAAAGGTTTTTAATTTATTCCGCTTTTGCAACCGGCCAATTTGTTACTCTTATCCGTCAGTATCATTATACGTATTTACTTTTCTTGGTATTACTGATGTACAGATGTACCGATGCAATATTGTGAATTACAATAGTCTTTTTTTTTTTTTTTTAAATTAAATAAATTGTTTATTTGTGAACAGAAAATTAATACAGTTATCTTAAAATTACCCTGGACCCCCAAACTAGGAAACCCGTGACTTGGGGGCCGGTTTCTAAACTTAAACTAAAAAACAATTTTTTGACACGGACGGACAACAGTAAATGTAACATAACCATTTATATTAGTGTGGTTGCGAGTGTATAGTTTGTGTGTATGCGTGCGTGTGATAGTGTGTGTGTGTGTGTGTGTGTTTGTGTGTGTGTGTGTGTGTGTGTTTGTGTGTGTGTGTGTGTGTGTGCGTGTGTGTGTGTGTGTGTGCGTGTGTTAGAGTGTACATGTTTGATAATTATTACCGAATAAGCTTTTCAGTGTCATGGTAATTTAGATCACTTAAAATATTTCTTAGTTTACTTTTGAGCTTATATCTGTTAAGATGGGAGGTCTTGATCTTTTTGTTGATATTTTTATACAAATATAAGCTCATGTAGTTAAACTGTCTCTGTGCAAATGAACTGTGTGTGCGAGGGACGTGTATATCTAACCGACGCCGGTGAGGGTAAGTATGGACCGGTGGAGGTGCTGGGTGGATTTGATGATAACGAAGAACACTTCTTTCAATATACAGTTGCCGAACTGTAAGTAATTTTGCGGTTTTGTATAGTTCCTCTGTGGGGAATAGTATATATAGTCTGTTGATTAAATATAAATTTCAGGTTATTTTCTTTGTTAATACGAATCATAAGTGACTGGAAGAGTAACATTATTATCGGCTTTGCTTAAAGTGATATAATTAAAATTATATTGATACGTGCTGGGTTCGAGGATTTGAAGTAAAACACCTAGTGACTCTCGATGCTACTTTATTCTGCACTTCTTGTTTCGAATATTCCCTGTCTTCCCTTGGTTCGCTTCCTCTTTGCTCTTGATCGCTTGTTTCGCTTGTCCAATTCGTCGTCCCTCGGACAGACTACCTCACGGCGGCACATCAGCCTTCTAATATACCTAATCGCTGTATCTACTCAGAAATTTCGAGAATATTCAACTTGTTTACATCCCCAAATTCTTCGAAGGAAATTGCAAGAAATCTATTGTGTGATTCTATGATCATCGACCTAGTTGTTTACAAGTTACGGCTTTTGCTACTAGGAACGAGCGATTATGAACCTTATCTTGTTTTAATAAGGTTTATTCGTAGCACTATGGCATAAATATGACAAAACTCACACTTTTTGAAGGCCGCTCATGTCTTAACTGAATTGCAGATCCCTGGAAGTGAGCACAGGCTATTGCGCTCTAATGACTTACTTGATGTACGCGATACTGCCGATTAGACTCCACGAAGCAACAGTGGGTGGAATTGCGCTCGCTGCCGTCAATATTGGCGCTATGGTGATGTTGAAGGAGCCGACAAATTTTCAAGTAAGTAAATAACTAAAAAGCGTTGTTACCCCGTTGCTTTTCCCTACCCTTTATCATCTTTCAAATTGTATATGTGTTATACTTTTAAATTGTATATGTGTTATTGTATTGTCTGTTGGTTGACCTTTAATAAATAATAATAATAAATCTTAGTGGTTGTTAGTGGTTCTCATCTGAAAAATTTGTGGTATCTATATAAACCTTTCGTAGTGGTAAAGAAAATATCGTGGGGACATTTGCATGCCTGGCAGTTCGCTATAAATGATTTTCTCAAATTTATGCGAAGCTCGCCATCCCGCTCTTAACTCTTCATTCTGAGAGACGATCAGAGATCAACATGATAAAGACGGGTTGATAATGATAATTATACTTTAAGGGCCGATTTTTCATTCACCAGATAGACTATCTGAGGACTAAATTTGAAACATATGCCATACAAAATCTGTCATAACGTCGTATTTATATAATCCTTAGTTAACGTTTATCTGACGATTGAAAAATCGGCCCTAATTAAACTAAAAGTACTATGTTCATTAATCACACTTAAGACTGATCGAATAGAATCGTAAGTTAAGTAGCAGCTTTTCCACCAAACCAAGCCACGTAATGTTTTTGGAGGATAATGACCATGGTTGTATATCCCATACCAAGCTGATTCAAGTCCAAAATTTATATTTTATAGACTACGGTCTCCACATTAACTCCTACTATTATTATTTTTTAAATTAACATCCGGATTTCAAAGTTATAGGCAAATAAAAAATTGGTATTCTCAATAAAATTTGTATGACAGGAAAATTTTGCATACAAAAAGTTACCTTCTTTTCAATGCGAAAAGAAGGTAACTTTTTGTATGCAAAATTAAATTCCGGATAAGAAAAACAAATTCATAGTGCTAATGGTTCTAAAAGAACAATACTTTTTTTTTCCTAGAATATTTTGGTTTTGGTCATGAGTAAACTTGATTATCATCTTTGATAATTTTCTTTTCTTTTTTGTTATTTATGCAGATCTTCTACTCGGTAACGACACTGATTGCCAGCAATATTGCTGGTATGATGACTCACCACCCAAGGGAAATGGCACAGCGTAAGGCGTTTTTGGAGACACGAGACTGTATCGAAGCTCGATTAACTACACAAAGGGAAAACCAACAACAAGTACGTTACTTACTTTATTACTTGGATCACAACTTCCAATAAAAATACTTCTTTTTTAATAAACGTTTCCAAACCTAGATAATGAAACAATTTTTGACCGGCTACATTTACTTATTAAGTATGTAATAAATTCCTTAATGAAAACTTAATAAGAAATATAAGTTTCAAAGCAAAACCGACTTATTACAGATAAGTAATTTTATTTGCGTTGTAACTTAACTAAGATTACCTACATTATTCAGTTTTACTGCAAGGGACCACAGACCCCTTACCCGTATTGAAGAACTAGCACTTGCTGTGAATTGATCCTTTGACAGGATTAGGGAACTCGAATCGATTCTATAGAACTCTATAGAATCGATATCTCTATACTAAATTGCTATTTCCTAATAGCCAGCCACCAGTATTAAATCCCAGCTTAGCCTGGCAGTAAGGCGATTGTAACGAACTTAGCACTTCTGAAGTGCACTTCAATAAAAGGCAATTTTCATCCCTACTTCCCTACTCAAATATTAAAAATGTGAAAGCATTATTGTACTGTACGAGCAGGGCGTCGTACCTACTGCTTTTTACGTGATATCAATCCACAGGCTATTCGTGTAGAAAGGAATATCAAAGACTACCGCAAAGTTGAAATATTTATTTCTGTTACTGCTAGGAACGGCTCCTCCTGTCTGTGCTGCCCCGCCACGTTGCAATGGAAATGAAAGCGGACATAGCAAGCCAACCGCGACAAGAGCAATTCCACAAAATATACATACAACGCTACGAGAACGTCAGGTAAGTTTCATCCATTTACCCGTTATATAACCCATTCCATCCGTTCTATTTATCCTTTCGCAGAAGCTTTGGCGGTGACTTCTCCTCCCGATAAATATAACAGGCAACAGCTACCCGCGCCTGTTATCAGACGAGCGCGGGTATAGATATTTCAATCCACGACGTCGTGCCCCACTCTGTCAAAATCGCTTTAGTTTCTTTCGATTCGTAAGGAGTTTGACAGAGTGAGGCGCGCTGTCGTGGATTGAAATATGTATAGCGGTTGTATGAAGTGGGAGGGGAAGTCACCGGCAAAACTTCTGCGAACGGGTTATATTAAGTACTACTGGACACATTGAAATAAATTAAGATTAAAAGACTAGGTATATAGCATAGCAAAAAAAGTATTTTAAAGTAATTTATACTTCAAATTGACTTTTAATTACTTCCCCTTAGAAGACTTCAAAGATGAAAGTTGTAGATAGGTAGTTTAACTCTTTGAATAGTTTTCTCCGACAACATTCTCGCAGTGAACAAATTAATACAATACTAACTTATAGTGGAAAATTTAAATGAAGGTTTTCTTTTCAAATTTATTACTAATGTAGAAAGTAATGACGAGATCGAAGATGAACCGCGCTTACATAGAAGATGTTTATTCTTCTAAACCACCCAGATTGTTACTATCCGAAAGTAGATACGAGATATCTATTTTCGGATAGTAACAGAACATAAAGAAAGTAACTACGGCAAAACTGAATTGGTATTGAATCGAAAATCCGAAAACTTTTAAGCACTAACCGTACTGATATTATATCCACGACTTAAGCGTGAAAGCCCACCTATATTATCTGGTGAAAAATAGGGATGTGAGAATAAGGCCAAAATGCTCAAAAACTCCTGCGTACTCTCCAAAAACCCGCCACAATAAATAACTACTTCACGTTACTTTTTATAAAACAGATTATTCAAAAATAATGTACAACTTTTTTTCCAACAGCATCCTGTTTGCGGATATCTGTGGTTTTACCTCGCTATCCGACCAGTGCACCGCTGAGGAGCTGGTGTGTCTCTTGAATGAACTTTTTGCCAGGTAAGGTTTAACCTGAACACAGCGACAGCACTAGAATATGTTATGAGCAAAGAACCGATACTCTATGTCGTTTGGAAACAATATGAGATAAAAAAAAATATCAGGACATAACACACATCGCAATCTTGCCCCAAAGTAAGCGATAAGTTGTGTTATGGGTACTAATTAACTGATACATATACATACATACTAATATACATAAATATAATATATATTGAAAAACACCCAGACCCTGAAATACATTCATGCTCATCATACAAACATTTACCAGTAGTGGGAATCGAAACCCACGACCTCTGACGCAGACGGCAGGATCGCTACCGCTACGCCATTTGTCGTCATTCGGTCAAATATTGACAGTATAAAATAAAATTTCCCCACGACTACCTTTATCCTCACATTATTAAAGCTTGTTTCTTGTCTACGAAGCAGAGACTCCACGATTTCATTTAAACAGTTTCATTTTGTATTTAACGGGAGAACATTTGTAAGTAGGTTCTTATTAAGCTCTCGTTTTCAATTATTTTCCCAAACTTTTCCTTGTCCAACCAAGCATAAACTTTTGTTTGTTTCGAATAGTCCTTCGCGAACCACACCCATTCAAATAGGATTTATATATTTTAACAAGTAATTCTTGTACTCAGTAATGTATAGCACCATTCTTGTGTATACAAGAATAATTTCCCGTACCTCGAAAACAGCTATAACGCTTATTAATTTGAAATTTTGTTTTTAAAAAGTTGGTATTTACTTTATAATTCAGCCTATGTACCTTAGATGGTAGGGTCTGCTTACATATTATACCTTTATAACTAATAGGTTGGATGAGTAGAAGTTACATTAATCATTCAATTTGTTTACAATATTGTTTGGGATTATAACAACAAAGGTATTGTTCTGTAAAACGCAACTTAAGTTAGGTGCGAAGTCCCATAAAGTGACACTAAAATATTATGTAAATGTCGCTAAAATCATCCGAAATTTCATTTTATTTGTTAGCTCTGTTGAAACTGAATTAATTGAAACATAATATTATACACCACCTCTCACGCCGAACCTGCACATTGAATATTTTATCATCCCAATTTAATGCTGGTTATAGTGGCCCAGCGGGAATTCTGTGTTGACTGAATAACTTGAAATCACACCAATAGTGTCAGTATTTATCGTACATGTTCTTCTGAGAAATTAGGTTCTTTTAACCTAAGATAAAGTGTGCAACTTAAAAGTTGAGATAGGCTTAAAAGTTAAGCCAGGTATAGGACAGGATCTCAGTTCGTCGACAATGTGACGGCGGTCAGAGGGGATGTCATACTGAGGCCGAGGGTGTGATGTTTGAGCCAATGTGAGGAATCATGTAGCAGGAATCGAACCCGGGACCGCCCGCTCAAATCCTATAGGCTTGCCAACTGCGTCATGGAGGTCATAAAAACTTTTTATCAACATTTTTTTTTTAATTTATTTATCTTAATAAATACAAAATATCACAAATAATAGTATCCGTCAAACTGCAGAGCAGTTTGTTGACGGAGCCACAAGCATGGCAGGTAGTAAGGTTATCTTTCATTCATCCGGCAGCTACTCGTGCGATTTGTGCACAGAAAATACACCATGCACCTGCGTGCGAAGTTAAAAATGTATATTTTTGTCGGCATAGATTTGACAGGCTGGCAGCTGAACACCACTGCCTCCGTATCAAGCTCTTGGGCGACTGCTACTACTGCGTGTCGGGTTTGCCGGAGGCACGCGACGACCACGCCAAGTGCTGCGTAGAAATGGGTCTAGACATGATTGATGCTATTAAGTAAGTACATATTTACAGCCGTTAATGGAAATTTTTTGGTAGCCTTGTTGTTTACAAATACAGTCGACACTTCGCATTATATTATGTCAATTCCTAACTATTTTCATCTTAAAGATATATCCTATTCCAACATAAATCAGGGATTCTGAACCAGAGTCAAACTAGTATTTGAACTTCGATGTCTGATTCCTAGAGCACTATCAAAACTCGAATGATCGATTTAATTGGAAATAGACCATGTTCAGTGATGCGTGGTAGAACGCTCGAACGTGGATGAACAGTTTCCCGCTCAGTCAGACTGCAATTAGGCACGGGTACTTTTTTCCGGCAGACTGGTGCGTGAAGTGACGGCAGTGAACGTGAATATGCGTGTCGGGATCCACACTGGTCGCGTACACTGCGTTGTCCTCGGCTTGATTAAGTGGCAGTTCGATGTGTGGTCCAATGACGTCACACTTGCCAACCACATGGAGAGCGGTGGTGTTCCTGGGTAACTATCTATAATAGCGCAATTTATCAATTTATGTATAGGTACCAGCAGCGTAAGGGTGCCTTCAAACTAGCCGCAAAGAGCCGCGCGGTGGCAACGCGTCTGCAGCGCTGCGGCCGCGCTACTTTGTAAATCTATGTGAATAAACAACACGCGGTTGCAGCACTACACGCGCGCTGCGGCCACGTGTCAGTTCATCGATCGACTAGTTACTGCGTGCACGTATTTTTTTGTACAAGTCTAAACATCGAGTTCATCGTGAAACTATAAACTACACTACACTACACTTTTTTTTATTCTGTGGTGTGCAATAAAGTGTTTATCTATCTATCTATCTACTATGCTCAAACCTAGCGACAGCAGTGCGGCTGCAGCGCTGCAGATGCTGCACTTTGCGGCAAATTTGTCTACATATACATATTTGGTACGTCATGACGGATTTAGTGTACACTATATCCTAAAGGTATAGTGTACACTAAATCCGTCTACGTATCTTTGAATACGTTAAAACAATCTGTATAAAACATCTTTTTTGTCAGGGTCTACTACACAGTTAATCATTTTCTTAGTGAAAAAGAACCTTAGAATGGATGGATTATGGATTTGCTTCCGTCTGCATAACAGGCACAATATTTTTTATAAGATGTAATATTTTTATAGCGCCGATCTTCTTGCCAATTCTTATGTAAGGAACTGCTCTCAAATGGAGCCAGTTAAGTCTTAAATTTCATAAGGGTATTCCGCATAGACCAAACTTACAGTAGCCTACCTAAAAGTTCAGCTGCTAACACTGCGGCAGCTGAGACATTGTGTGTCTTATGAGGTGTCGTTTGCCATACGAAACGCATTTAATGCAGTTAGTCCTTATTTCCTTGATGGGAGTAGTAGTGTTCTTACTTCGGTTGATGTGAGCCTGACTTTCGATGACGTAAATTACTCAGGTGTGTCTCACACTTACAAGTTAATTCAATGTAGTGCCTAGTATGTATGCCTACAATAGCATTTTGTGTAGAGAAAAATTGAAAAGTCCATGTAATACATTTTTACGGGCTAACTAATAAATTGCTACCTATGTTGTTTTTATCAGTGCTAACTAATAAATTGCTATGTTGTTGTGCTATATAGACGCGTCCACATCACAAAAGAGACTCTGCGATGCCTCGGAAATGACTACAATGTAGAGCCCGGCAACGGCAGACTACGCAACGCTTACCTGAAGGATCACAACATTGAGACATATCTTATCGTCCCAGACGGCACGAGCAGAGTGGTAAGTTTTTGACGTGATAACGTTTCTTAATTTGATGAACGCCAGGAACGCACATGAAAAATAGTAACGTTCCACCTGAGCCTGTGCGTGTAAGCGAGAGCGCGCAACAAGCGATAGAGAGGCACGATAAAACAAACGATAGAGAGACCAATTATGACGTTATCACGTAAATCTATCGTCCATAAACCGACTTTACAGATAACCAATTTTTTATGTGTTCCTCACTTTAGCCTTGGACGTATAGCTCTCCAAGCCTGATAAACTATTCGTTTGAAAAGTACTTACTCACTTCGCAAATATTTTATTTTACAAATATGTATATAGTTCCGTGTATTTATTTTTCATACTTTGTTGTACCATTATATTTTTTCTCCTTTAAGTTTAGCTTTAAACAAATACACAAAAAATAGTACAAAAATAATAATTGGGTGCACAGTTAAAATAAACAAGTTACATGATTTTGTTTAAAAGCTACGTACAATGTACATGTATGCTTTTTGAATACATTTTACGTATTTACATCACAATGCAGTAAAAAGGGAATTATTGCATTCCTATGTATAAAGATATTTCAATCCATGGTGACGCGCCCCACTCTATCAAACTCCATACGAATCGAATAAAACATAAGCGATTTTGACAGAGTGGGGCGCATATTCGCGGATTCAAGTATCTATACGTACCTATTTGTATTTCATATTTATTTATTTAAAAATTTCATGTCTACAATTTCACCTTTGTTTGTTGCCATGTTTGGATAGGACATTAAATGTAGCAATAATTATTCATTGTCTTTCCTTTTTGGTTTTTGTCATAGATAAAATTTTTGAATTAATCTTTGATAAGGTTAACAGAGGATATTAAACAAGAAATGTCAATTGAAGCTTCCGGGACCAAATAATGGCGTATGGGTGGAGCCCAAAAGACTTTTAGGGCGGGGGCTATCGATATTTTTAATATTCGACATAAAATTAACATTATTAAAATGTTATATTTTAAACAAATGCTTAATAATTAATCCGGTGCTGTATACAATACCTAGGTAAAGCTAAGAATGCCTAAAACGTTCAGGTTATGTATAAAATATAATTCATTTTGTACTTGGCCTAGATATAATATACAACACTGAATGCGTATCGTTGCGTTTGCGTATGTTGCGATTTGTGTAAAAATGATATTCGTGCGGGGGAAATTTTAAATGGAGATATTTTATCGTACGTTAATACATAGGTTACTTTTAACTTACGTTGGCAAAAGCGATTGAATAAAGAAAAATAAACTTTTTTTAAATGATTTATTTCTTAACTCAGATAACTTATTATAAAACGAAAAAAGGAAAACATACAATAAAATGCGTCGAAAGGGGCGCAATTGGGTTGCGATGGAAACGATCATCGGAGCCATGGAACGCGGTGTCTGCGCGCACGGTTCTTGCAAACTTGCTTCTTGCACAGGTGGTAAAATCTGCAATAACCAGTAGTATAAATTATTTGGCTAAGAGAAAAGCTTTATTGAGAAGTTTACATTGGCTTTATATTTACCACAAACAATAGTATTTTGAAAATATTCTTATCTCAAATTTATCAATATTACCTGGGCTTTTTACAGTACTTTTGCTGTTACTTACCACTGAGCACTTTACCATTGTTTAATGTTTAAACAACAGTTAAAACATTTACCAATTTCAATAAAAGCACAAATAAAATTACAATCAACACCGGAAAAACAAAAAACGCCATGTTTTGGCTCTGGAAAAATAGCTTCAATAGACAGATCGTATTTTAACATTTGACATTTGCGTATCGCGTTTACGCAATAAAATTATCCGCCTGTCTCGTTCTAATAACGTAGCTTTCCTTATATGAGAAAGGCTTGGAAATAGTTTTATTTGTTTCATTAAAAAAAATACGTCATAATTATAACTTTAGCTGAGTAAAATTCACCATAGCCTCTGTTATGCACTTATCAAAGGAATTAATTAACAGGACCAGAGGCCGCAGCATAATTTCGCACTGAATGGCAATGTTTCTAAAGAGATGCGCGTCATGGGACATGGCTCGCCGCATGGCAAGAACTCATCAAAGTAAGCATCTTTACATAGCAACTTATCGTCAAAGAACTCAAAGACCAAACTAAATCACCCCAATGAGAGTCGTAAGAATGCCTTTACTATACAGAAGTGTGGAAAAATATTTTGACAAAGCGATTACTATTAATGATAGTAACTATCGTAACCGGCAGGCATTGTTTTGTCATAATTAAGATAAGTATTTCTCACTTAGGTAATTCAAAAATAGTTTACGTCGTATTCTATATGGGAAACAGAAAATTTCTTAAAAATCGGTCTAGAAGGTTCGAAAATATTTGGTTACAAATATGTGACTCAGGAATTTTAAATATTAGATTGTGTTAGGTATTGACGTACAGTGCAATTGCACTGCGCTCTGTTCTTGACGAGCAGTGTTAAATATAAAGTTATTCTTTGCTCTGTGGTTACTTTATAGTTGTAAAAATATTATAGGCCCATTTAGACCATAGAATGTCACTTGGAATGAAACTGAAAGAAACAATAACATACTAATTTATGACATAACATAGTCTTTTTTTTTCATTTTAGTTTTGGTTTAGTTTTACACACTCGATTTTAATAGCAATCAAATATTGTGTGAATTTACTGAAAAGAATGAGCTTGGCGACACTGATTTCTATAGGATGGGTTATCTTTGACCAAGCGGCACGTGAAAGAGTGAATAATATTGTAACTAAAAATATTACATTAAAGATCAATTCAACTTTCGTATCGTTCTATCATTTCAAAATACCTACAATATTAAGTTTAAATTACATTTTCTGATAAGTACTTTAATCCAATGCACTTTACAATACATTATAAAATCGATCAAATACTAATACAAACTTGAATCGATTCATCGTGAGTATCGAGTACGACTCGCTATGGTTCATTACTAGTCTCGTCGCGATGACATATGTCAAAATGGATCTATTATATTTTTACAACTTTTGCTATATTTTATACCTACTTTTATTTACAGGACTGATGCCAGCAGTGAGACTAAGAACCCCGAGGACGAGGTGAACGAATATCTTATGAAGGCGATTGATGCTCGATCCATTGACCGACTCCGCAAAGAACACTGCCGTCCATTCACGCTCACTTTCCGGGACGCGAAGATAGAGAGCAAGGTAAGTTGTTTTTAATTTGAATTTCTACAACGCTATGAGATGTAGGTGACATGTCATACACAGCTCTCGTACTACCTGCGCAATGGGTATAGTATCATACTAGGAGAGCCGGACCTAGGTAAAAAATTTGTTTTCATTAATTAATTTGAAATAACCTGGTCGGGTTTTTGATAGGCAATGTGCTATAGACGTGTATATCTGTTGATGAAATTTTATATACATAAATATGTTTCATCAAGTTAACAGCTCGGTGTTAAGTCAAAGGTTAACGGGTCGATGTAGGCCTAGCCCTTAACGGCGTAGAAGCCGTATTTAAGTGATTTTGAATGAAATTTTATTTAAAAACTATTAAGACAATAACATTCAAATTTGAACGTCATGTATTTTGGGTCTATCTAAAATCGCTTAGAAGCAGAAACACGATTGGATAAATTTTTCTCGACCGACCAAGTTTGGTTTGTCTAAGAAATACGTTGTTTTATTTTCAACCGTCATATTATAAAGGCAAAAGAACACAAAACAAACTTTTACGAATTTTTAAACTTCTACCTAATAACGCGTATAATTAAAACTTAAAATAATTGTATGATGTAGATTGTAGTTACACTTACATATTTTATTGAATATCATAGCTTAAATAAGTGAATTCATAAAAGCTTAAAAAAATAAAAGAAAAATTAATTATTGCTCACATTAAATGGAAAATAACTTCCAATTAACGTATCGTCGGTTGACCCAATTTAAGTGAGCAAAATATCAATTTATAACCGTTATGAACCATCCATACGTGAAACGACTGAATTTACCAATAATTTTCAATTGTGACACATTAATTGAGTTTTGATTTCAGCACCCATACAAAAACTACGTAATGTTATTTTAAATGAAATGTACTCTCTGATAAGAAAACTGAGGATATGGGCATCCAAACGAATTACGTAAACCTTTATCGTACTTATAAGCAAGCAGTAGGCGCCATCAGTGTCAAAATTCTATAGGCTGCTGAGCGAACTACGGCGTGGCCTTACTGTTGGTGGCAAAACAAGTATTCTTGGCACCGATAAACTGGCGACATTTTTTCGGGCCGTCCGCCTTGTCCAGGGTATATAATTATCTAAGTATTATATATACTATTTCCATTCGTTTATTTTCTCTTTGATACATGAAACAGATATAGCAATAGCGAGGGACCAGAAAGAGACAGCTTTACCTTTATCTCTCTCTGGTCCCTTGCTATTACTATATCTGTTTCATGTGAGTTCATGTGTCAAAGAGAAAATAAACGAATGGAAAGAGTGTAATGTAGATAGATAGATAGATAAACACTTTGTTGCACACCACAGAATAAAAATAAAAAAAGTAATAATCAAAACACAAACTTAGATGTACAATTTGGCGGCCTTATCGCTACATAGCGATTTCTTCCACGCAACCAATGGCGTGAAGGAATATTAATGTACCACAATACGTACGAGGTATTTCTCTTGGTAAACACTCGCTAAAGTGAACTGTCCATACGGGTGAACTAACTTGATCAAAAGTTCCCATCAAACGAGTTTCCGCACAAACAGCTATGCATTTGCGTACCTATACTAAGTATAATACATGCATTGCACCACAATAACTGTTTGGGTAACAATAGCTTTCTGTATAAACTACCTTCTATATCTATATTTGACAACACTGGCACTGACAGACCAATTACTGATAGCAGACCTAATAATATTATGTAACAGCTATCAATGTGTACAGTCCATTGATTTAACATAGCCTATTTCGTCATTGGTACAGTCAGACAGTCAGACAAGGATCTCTTGGCACTTGAATGACACTGTCAGGAGGGCGTAGTTGTAGAACAATTATTCTCCGCGCGGCGAACCATGATCCCTATGACAGTTCGTTTAGTGATGGGTCGTGTCTCTGGTCGTGTCGATAATTTTTTTTTTTTAGACAAAGGCGTGGCTTGCACTTAAACCACGTTGGTAAACATGTTTTAAAAAATATTACAATGTGCATTTTTAATGTCCATTTTGTTGTTGTTGTATTAATTTAAGATTGTTGGCATAGATTAAGTAGGTACGTAAAACGAAAGTTTCCAACCTTGTTATTTTCTAATAATGCTTAATCCGGTAAACACGTTTTTGCTATATAAGTATATATTTTATCATGAAAATGAATGCTCCCCATTTATTTATTTTGTCTGAAAAATTGTGCACTCGTTTCCATTACCGACATTTTTTTATCGATACTTGCCGCCCTAGTCGATAAACGTCACACGACGTAAGTTTTGCAGGACGTAAACATAAATTCAGATTGACATAACTTCTTGTAAATGTTAAGAATTGTTACGGTATCAACGGAATATCATTACAAATGGTATAAAGCTACGTAAAATTTATAAATGGCATTTTTAGACGCCCCCAATATGATCGCGATTTAATGGTGACGCCACTACAATGTTATATGGTGACATTAGCTGTCAGTGTCATAAGGATCACGGTTCGCTGCGCCGATAATAATTTAGAACTATGGTAGCCGGCTAGTAATTTTTTCTCCATTTTACTTAATAATAAACCAAAGCAACAAAAAATACTTGCAACATACCGACAAATTAAGCTCCGCTCGCGCGCGTCTCAACTATCGCAGAGGCGCGTGTCGAATATCTGACGCTGTTTAAAAAAAAGAAAAAATATGCCGACAGAGCGAACTATTGAACAGTGTCACAAGATAGCGGCGTTAGTTTCGATTTTGACCACGCGCCACGATAGCCTTGTCGCACTGTACGAGTGAAAAGTTCTGAGCCTAGGCCATTAAAAGTCTAGTTAAAAATCTAAATAAAATTTATTTTTCAATATAGTCCCCCTGGACTTCAATGCACCTTTGACATCTTTTATAGAGGGCTTGTATTCCTGATAAAAAGTAACTCGCGTCTTTGGCTAGAAAATGTTCATTTACGGCCGCCTTCATCTCTTCATCATCCCCAAATCTTCGTCCCCGTAGGTCTTTTTTCAAATTTTTAAATAAAAAATAATCACTAGGTGCCAGATCTGGACTATAAGGAGGGTGGTTCACTTCATCGAAGCCAGTTTCTCGCAAGGCTTGCCTCGCAATGCGCGCCGTGTGAGCCGGCGCGTTGTCTTGCAAAAACAAAATTCCTTTGCTGATTCTGCCTCTTCTTTTTTCAACAATGGCTTCGCGAACTTTTTTTAAAAGCCCAGAATAATACTCTGCATTCATTGTAGTTTTTTTTGGAAGGTAATCTAGGAGCAAAACTCCTTCGCAATCCCAAAAAATGGTGGCCATGAGTTTGGAAGCCGATTTTTCCACCTTGAACTTCTTCGGCGGCTTTTCCCCCTTCTCTATCCACTGCATTGACTCCTGTTTTGATTCTGGGTCATATTGTCGGATCCACGTTTCATCAACGGTGACAATACGAGTGCAAATTTCCTCCAAATTATCCTTGCACAAGTCTAAAAATTCTTCGGAAGTTTCAACGCGCCGCTGCTTGTCAAGTGGCGTGAGCATTTTTGGCACCCAACGCGCACTGACTTTATTCATGTGCAAATGATTATGCATAATGTCTCCAACTCGTTCCTTACTGACGCCCAGCTCTTCTGCTATCTGCCACAATTTTATTCGGCGATCGTCCAGTACAATTTTTTTTACTTTTTCGATGTTTTCATCAGTGACTGCGGTGTTCGGCCGTCCTGAGCGGGGGTCATCTTCCAGAGTCTCTCTGCCTTGTTGGAATAGGCGTGTCCATCGTTTAACCGTGGCTGACGACGGCCCAGATTCCCCGTAAACACTAGAAGTCTCTTCAAAAATTTGTTTTGCTGTTTTCCCCTTTTTTACGAGGAATTTGATGACGGCGCGATGCTCAATCTTCGTTAATTGTAGCGATGACTCAGACATGGTGATGATTACGGTTCAATTACTCAAAGCGTAATGAAGTTAACACATCCGGGTCGTCCACGCGGACCCTTGCGGGTCCCGGGGTAACTGATCGGGGCGATGGCCCCCTACAGTGGTATCGACGCCGCCTGCAACTACAGGCGGGGGCACTTGGTGGGACCATTGCTGGTCCGTGGTGTCTAGTCCGTGGACTCCGCCGCGCTGCGATTCGAGCCCGCGGAATCGCGAGCGATCAGCGAGCGCAGCGGAGTGAGAGTAAGTCCGGTGGTGCTTGCAACCCGCCGCTCAGCGAGGTCGTGCCCGCCAGTGATGTTCCGGAGGGCGCCCGTCAGCCAGCGGCGAGGAAGCGGTGTAGGTAGATCTATGCCGACGTCAGGTCACGTGGCAAACCCCTGATATCCGGCGGCCGCCGATGGTATGGCGCGATGTCCCGCAGGTGCTGGGACCGCGCTCCGTCGGCGCGCGCGAACATAGAGGTGCTCAGGCGGCGAACGTGGTCGTCGAGGCTCTCCATGCGCAGGTCCCTGGAGATGACCTGGTTCCGTACGAAGCGTGGCGCTCCGGAGATGGTGCGGAGCGCGAGCGACTGCTGCGCCCGCAGCGACTTGCGGCCCGGCTCGCTGACCAGCGCGAACCAGGCTGGGGCCGCGTAGGTGAGTCGCGTGCGGACGTATGCCTTGTACAGGCACAGCTTCGCACGGAGAGGCAGGTGGGATGCCAGCACGGGGCGTAGGAGGCCTCGCATGGCGCGCGACTGCGCTACCACGTTCTTCACGTGGGGTCGCATCGAGAGCTTCCTGTCGATGGTCACGCCGAGGTATTTAGCCGTCGGGGTCCATTCGACAGGTTCTCCCAAGAGCGACACCCGGGGCGGCAGGGTGACGGTCCGCCCGATGGAGATCGCCTGAGTCTTCGCCACGTTGACCTTCAGTCTCCAGTCCTTCAGCCATGTGGGAAGTGCGTCCAGTGCACGCTGCATCTTGATGGCTGCGTGTGGGGCGTTCAGCGAGGTGGTGATGAATGCAGCGTCGTCGGCGTACAGCGCCAGCATGGCGCCGCCGACCACTGGGATGTCGTCCGTGTATCTGCTGTAGCAGACGGGCGACAGGCAGCTTCCCTGAGGCACGCCGGCACGGATGGGTCGCTCCGTTGACAGCACGTTTTCAACCGCCACTTGAAAACGTCTGTCTTGCAGGAAGGTGGCCACAGTCTTAACTACACGACGTGGAGTAGTAGACGTGGACAGCTTGTAGACCAGGCCGGCATGCCAGACGCGATCAAACGCCTTCTCCATGTCCAGGAATACCGCAACAGAATGCTCCCGCTTATTATAAGCGGCAGCGAGGTGGTGCAGTACTCTCGTGACTTGGAGCGTGGTGGAGTGTTCGGCACGGAAGCCGAACTGCTCGTCGCGTGGCTGAAGGTGGGGCGTGATGTGCAGCAGCAGCAACTTCTCGAAGACTTTCGATATCGTCGACAGCAGCGTGATGGGACGGTAGCTCCCAGGCAGCAGAATGTTCTTCCCCTGTTTCGGTATCATGATGACTCGGCCGAGCTTCCACGAACTCGGGAAGTGCCCGGTGCGGAGGAT
This sequence comes from Coenonympha arcania, assembly GCA_036785405.1. Taxonomy (NCBI): domain Eukaryota; kingdom Metazoa; phylum Arthropoda; class Insecta; order Lepidoptera; family Nymphalidae; genus Coenonympha; species Coenonympha arcania. The sequence continues at coordinate 14,739,826 of CM072082.1, forward strand.
GCCGTTGAATAACCGCGCCATCGCCGCGATTGATCGCTGTGGTAGATGGCGCAGGGCTTCGTTGGTGATGCGGTCGGGACCGGGCGCTTTCCGTAGCTTAGTCCGCCGAGTCATCCGGTGGACCTGCCCAGGGGAAAACACGACTGGGTCTTCCGTCGGCGCTATCGGCGACTCGAAGTAAGCCTCCAAGTGTCGCTCGATGGTATCAACGTGCTGCACATCAGTGGTCGGGTTCGGTGTGAACTGCGTCTCCAGGAAGTCGGCGAAGATCTCCGCTCGGTCTTCGGCACGGTAACGTGGGGTTCCGTCACCGGCCAGAAGAGGCCTAATCGGAGTAGGCTTCCCGGAGAGGTGGCGGCAGAGGCGGTGGAGGCCGGACCAATCGTCGCCGGCTCGCTCGATGGTGCGATGCCAAGACTCTACGGAGACTGTTTCCAGCGCTTCCGAGATCTTGGCGGCCAGAGCGTTGAGCCGCGTCTTCATGATCGGGCACCGCCGGGCTTGCCATTGCCGTCGCAGCTTCCTCTTCTCCTCGATCATCGCCTGGATGAAGGCCGGGAGCTGGGGGGGCCTGCGAGTGGATGCCGCGTCGAGCCTGGACTCTCGAAGCGCGCTGGACATGGTCGCGCTGAGGTCCGTTGCGAGTCGGTCGACATCCGCGGGGCTCTCCACTCGGAAGGACGGCGTGTGCTCCGCCATGTAGTCGGCGAAAGCTCGCCAGTCCTGGCGATGTCTCGGAGAAGGTAGCGTGGTCATCATCGGCACGCTTTTCAGCGTCAAGAGGACAGGTTGGTGGTCGGAGATGAGGTGGTCATCCAAGACGTCTATCGACGGCGTCGCGGCGAGGCCGCGTGTAACAGCGATGTCGATGACGTCTGGTGTGAGCGCTGCGCAGTACGGGTAGTGCGTCGGGACTTCTGGCCCTAGCACCTCGTAGCTGAATGAAGTTAATGACGTGAAACTTCGCTTATATAGTGGGCAGATGTCGCTCAAGCAGTGACCTACCGGATGAGTAAATAGTACGACTGCAAGTACCTTAGGCTCAGAACTTTTCAGCCGCCCTGGTACATACAAGAGTAGTAGCATTTGAAATTAAAGCCCTAGATGGATAGACGCCTTTAAAGTTTAAAGTTTAAGGGTGTCTGGCAAGGGGTTGTCACCACACTAAGTGTCTGGCAATGCATGGCGTGATTTCTAATACTATTTTAAAGCAAATATAAAAAAATTAGACTTTATTCCTTGACGTAAAATTTTTTACACATTTATTTCTTGTTATCTCCCAAAGCCACCATGATCCAAACAAACGTCCAAACAAACATTCTTCCCAATGTTGAGGACAATACGCAGAGAAACTTTCAGCTTTTATAAAATAACGAAGGTCTGGCACGCGCTGGCTCTCTCTCTATAAATCAAATAACGTATATGATTTTCATAAAACGCCATCTTTGGGAAATCGCCAAAATTGAAATATTGTAGGGTTTACACTTTGTATTTTATTTTTGATATTGAAATGGCCATACAATGGAGCCCATTTGAAGCGAAAAAAAATCATTTTGCATTTTTGGCTTTAGTCCATTTGTAAGTCAATTACTAAAACACTAAGCCAGCTATCAAAAAATATTTCTGAGCGTTTTTGGAGATTTTTATAAAAGAAAAAAAACATGGTGATTTTTGAGCAACTTTTGGGAAATCATTCTACAGAGAATTTTTTTCCAATCGTGTTTCTGCTTCGCAGCTAATTTAGATAAAAGATACCCGAAATACACTTTAATTTTTTTTATAGGTAGTTGCTTTTATAGTTTTTAATCTAAAATGTAAATGTATTACTATTTTACGTAAATATATTTAACGTTTTATATTTTATGTAATTATTATTCACAATTAATTGAATATGTCACAATTTTATTGAATAACCGGTGTCTGATTGTCTGTGTTCCTATGATAATTATCCAATCTTGTAAATTAAAGGCCCATTTCCGGCTTTTGATTCAGTTGAAATTTGATTGCACGAGTAAATCTGATGACAATGCTAATCGGTTCGGGTCCTACCTAACATAACAATGTGCTAGGCTTGGCCTTGATTAACATGCAGGGTATTAGCTTCAGATAAAGGAAATCTGCGACGGTCAATAGTTATGTCACGAAATCTTATCTAAATCCCTTTCTATGTCCAACTACAAAGCACTGGTCTCGTCTCAGAATAAGGGAGGTCAGGTTATACTAGTCGTAGCTTTGCACACATTTGAGAACTTCATGGAAATCTCTCAAGCATGCAGATTGCAGGTTCCTCATTATGTTTTAAGTCACATTTAGTTTCCACAAACGCTCATAATGTCGAATAATCAAGGCAAAATCAACGCGTCTGCCCCTAAATTTAAATTGTTCATAACTACCATAAGCGTTTTTAATTGGTTTTAACATGGTAACCTATTGCGAAAAACCACATAAAACATGAATTTCGCGGGCATACCCGTCGCATGCCCCTTAAGGTGCGTTCCCGGGATGCAAACCGTTGACCCTCTGATATTTACCGGGGGATTGAACCAATGTGCTATCACTGCTTAAAACAATCATGAATATGCAATTAACTATTATAATATAGCTGCAAAGCCTGTTTGTGTAACATAGCCTTATAACAAAGAAACTCCTCACTCCTCAATTTTTTTAAGTCGGCTGAAACGGATTTTTACATGATATATATAAACTTGTTCTTTCTTTTAGTACACTGCGGAACGAGACAGAATGCTGAAGGTTTATTTCATCTGCTCGTTGTTCATCTTCGCAGCGGTTACCATCATACAGTTTCTCATCTTTAACTTGTGAGTTTATTGATTTTTATATTATTTAATAGCCTTTTATATTAAAAACTGTTAACAATTTTGACACCACTTCTCATTTAGACACAAGGTAGTGGTTATGTCATTCATTTAATGTTAAAAAACTACAAAAAAATAATTTCTAAATATCATTTAAAATCCCAAACTATATACGTAATCAAAAAGTGGGGCCTCCTGCGACGTACGACATAATGGGACATAAGTTACGAAAGTCGCGAAAAATAGCATTCGTATTCAAATTACGCTCATTTCGTATCAGTTGCACAAATAGCTATTTAATTCATTCCCTTAAATTTATTCCCTTATTTTCTTGGCCCAAGTACACCAAGCTTTTAGCCCTTGTTTAGTTAATCATTGTCATGCTGTCCCATTTTGCCAGATGGCATATGCGGTTTTCATAAAGAAGAGACGCAAAGAATGTCAAAACTAACCATAACTAATTGCTCGGCGAACTCGTACGTAATAATTTTAAGATTTGTTACAACCCTTGGTTGCCCGAAATAACAGGACTTTTTCTTACAGCTCGACTACTTTGATCGTTACCGCTACTTTGTCGGGAATAATAGTATTCAGCACTGCGTATTTGGTAATCTGCGTTGACTTCAAGGTTAGTATCTTATCCTTACTTAGGTATCGTAATGAAGTTGTCCATATTCTTCTCACCAATAGTGCTATGTGCTTTTTTCGGAATGAATGTAATGAAAGCGGGACCTCTCTGGCACAGTGGAGTGCGCTCGGATTCATCCATCTCTGGCTTAAGCCTAGTGGTAGATACTGATCGCGGCAATTACAGTACACGGTAAATTTAACATAACAGTAGGTACAGGGTAAAACAAGAAATAAGTAGAAACACCTCCGTATCCGATATACGTCGGGGCACACTGGCGTCTCCAATACATTGGAGAATAAGAAAAAAAAAACTTGTCGGGTATTATTATGACCTTGATTGCACCAGCTAATTTTAGATCCTTTTGGTGGGAAGTGCGGGGCGCGTTGACGGAGAGTTCCCTGTGCTAACTTGCCCCCGCTACGTCACTTCATGCTCAAGATGTTCGCTGGCACCTGTACACACCTACAAGCAGTGGCACTGTGTGGGAACCATTAGAGTGATTATCTTACCCCTTACAAGTTAGCACGATAAAACAGTATCACTTAGCATCAGATGAGATCGCAGTCAAGTACTAACTTGTAGTACTTGTAGAGTACTTGTAGAGGATCAAAAAGTTTTCAGTCTTACTTGTCTATAAGTCTATAATTTGCTATTAATAATGTCGTTATGTTATTTAGAAGGTGCCAAAGAAAGTGAGAAAGGTAGCAGCTAGCGTACACAGCCGGCGAACTACGGCTCAAATCGTATCATTCGTGACGGTTGCCAGTCTTGTTCTTCAGATTAAGATCTTAATGGTACGTATTAATTACAGATTATTTACGTCCTCAAAACTATGTACGCATGAAAAATAGTTCACGTCCTCAGACCTACCCAACATACACAAAAACTTTATAAAAAAATCTGTCAAGGCAGTTATAGAAATTTCGTTACAAACACGAGAATTTTATATTGTATATTAGATTACCTCACCAGTTTCTAATTTTCCTTGTAAATTTTTGAAATTAAAGTGAGAACTGACTTTAAAGCTCACATTTACTTATTACAAAGTTAATGAAATCAGTAAGAAATATCGTTTTGGGAGGAGGAACACCGAGGATTTCAGATGTTGCAAATCTCCGTAAAATGTGGTGAAGAAATTCTTCAAACGTCATCATCAACTTTTCACTACATTTGAATGAGATTGTTAAGACGCTGAACTGTTTTTAAGAACAAACAATCATCGTAATTGATGAAGAATTGACAAAGTAATGGGCGTAGAGACAGTTACAACACAAGGATATGAAATTGTTAATATCTTCTTTTATTTTTGGAAGTCAGTTAAAAAGTACCTTATATTTAATTTATCCGTTGAGACCTAATGTTTAAACAACGGAAAACAATAATTTATTTGCGGTTGCAGGTAGTCTACATGGTGGCTGACAAGGGTACAACAGAATTGACGCCCGGAACATCATTTTGTCCTCCTCATATGCACGAGGTAAGATCTTAATTAAGTACGAAAAGTAATATGTACAAACTTTGATTCCCATTTAAAATACCTACTAGCGGCCACGACTTACGTTTATTTTGATTTTACACAAATCACACAGGTAAGAGGATTTTTTAGGTTATAAAGGGGGCTTAATCCAGGATATACTTAATCTACTTACATTTTTAATTTCAGCCAAATCGGTTCAGAAGTTGCGGCGTGAAGGAGTTTTTTTCTATACAACTTTGAACTCCTGTTTCATCCCCTTAGGAGGTAGTTTTGAAGGAACCTCAAGCTATGCGCTAGTCTTTACACCGAGTGGTTTAGGCTGTGCGTTGATATGTGAGTCAGTCAGCAATCAGTCAGTTAGTTTCTTGTTTTATACAACGTGTAACGGAAAGTCGAAATAATATTATTGAAGGGTATATAAGTGTACTTGATAAAGAAATATCCTGTAAAAATATTTCATAAAAATAAGCATATTAGTTTTTCTATAATGAATGTAAAACTAAATGAAGCATAGGTATCCATTATTCCACACATTATGGAAAAATAAATATGCTTCTTTCCTTTTAATATTTTTACACGGTGATTCGTTATCAAGTACACTTATGCATCCTTCAATATTATTTTGACTTTTCTTTACATTTTGTATAATAAAGTACGAGTTTTTGCCCGGTGCTCCGCCCGCGTGATGGTCAGTTTTTCACAATCCCGATGGAAGTGTGAATTTCCCGCCCCCTTTCCCGCTCGCTATTCCGACCTAAAACCATATTTCTAAGGTTTATTGTCGTTATAGACTTACTGTAAAATTTTTGTTTAATTTATATACCACGGGAATTTTGATTTATCCGAGAAAAAAAATCCTTATGTCCTTCTCCAAACTCCAGTCTATCTAGGTGCCACATTTCTTCAAAATTAGTTTAGTGGTTTAGGCGTGAAAGCGTAACAAACGATTAGCTACAAAGATTAAATTATTTTGCTATAATCTACATCAAGAACTTATAGAATCTTGCGTTGTGAAGTCAACATCTCCTGAGGATGTCCCATTGTCGAGACGAAACGTGTCGTAAGAGTTGTGGTGGTTGCGTTGCTTGCTTGGGAACTTGCCTTCGTACATGTTAGATTATATTACATTCTTTTTCAGTTAGTGGATTATAGCGATAATTAATCTTTCTAATATGGATCTATGGATATATGATCTAATCTTTCTAAAATAATCTAATTATGGATTTCCGCAAAGTATAGATATTCCGCAAAGTTTAGATCAACGAAGACCGCCGCAGTCTGTCAAAATGTTTCATTCGATTCGTATGAAGTTCGACAGAGTGGGGCGCGTCGTCGTATATTGAATTATCTATAACGCCTGCTTCTATTCAACATTTAAAAACCTTGATTTATTGTCCAGACCTACCTTCAACTGACACTGTTGGCTATGTTCCTGTGTGCGGTTCATCAGATCCTGATCACGGCTGTTAAGACTGTTATCCTGGTGTCCATCACCGTGACGTACATTGCTATTACAATTCCCATGCACTACGATGAGTACGCGAGGAATCAGTACGTATTTATTTTAAATACTCGTATATCAACAAAGTACTTAGTGAAGTTGTAGGTATATTAATTAATATCAAAAGTCAGTCTCAAAGATATTCAAAAAGATGACTTAACGTACACTTCTGAATGTTCTAGAAAATATATTTATATAAGTCATTGATAGTAATATTTGTCGACTTAAAACAAGCTTAGGGAGGTAGACGGTTTCGGCAGCGGCCAGGTTTCCGCCGATGATAGGACCCATAGCTAAGTTGGCTGATCGAGAGTCGAGACCTGTTGGGAATACGTTGAATAAGATAGTGCATCCCGTACTCCCGCCGGCCAATTTTTGAAGGAACAGACAGACGTAGTTTTTAGTAGGTGCAAGACCCACATAATGCCTTCGTTTCCTCTCTCTCTCAGGAGTATTACGCATTATCTGTCTATAAAAAAAGGATACGAAAAATGCGCCCTGCACTTAGAAGAGTCCACTACAAACTCAGCCCCGTATTATTTATTGGTTATTTAAATAATGATACACGTTAAAGTAGTGGGTATATTATCTTACAAGCATGCCTTCTACATCAGAAACCTTTTACAACAGGGACAGATGCAATGTGAATTGGAATCAGCTGTGGTGTAACGTGGTACTTGTTCTTGGTGCTATGGTGGCATTAGTCCTACACTCTCAACAAACCGAGAGCACCTACAGACTCGACTTCATATGGAAACTGCAGGCTAATGGTAAGTGATATTTATTTCAATAGTAATACCTTGAAGACACATACACAAATCCGAAGACTTCCTTCTGTATAAGGCTGCTTTTCCACTAGAGATGTACGTTGCTAATGGATGCGTTTGATATACACCAAGCATAGTCATTGATGCACATAGCTTTGCACTGGTGGAAACGAATTCAAATAAGAAGGATTCGTGATACGAGTATGTATGCATGCTATGGGCGTTCGCGAGTGGTGTAGCTATGTGCAGAGCAGAGTACCAACAGTATGTTCCTGCTATCGGTACATCGCATAGCTTGAGCTGCGCATCTTTCTCGTGCAGCTACTTTGCGGCGGCGCATCTTCATAGCGCATCTTCCTCGTACAGCTATATAGCTTAGTATTAGTGGAAACGGTCACATACTTTCGTAGCGTAGATTTCATATACGCAGCATAGGTGCATAGCACATCTCTGGCTAAGGTACCCTTAATGAGCTTTTCAAGCATTTCATACGAAACCCTACTCGTAAATACGAGTAGTTTCGTCAAGTTAACAAATACTTACCTGCTGTTATGTAATAAATACCTCCTGCTTAAAAAAATAGCTCTAAAAGATGAAGTATGTCCACCAGAGATGTACTGCGTAGGTCTACTAACTAACTAGGTCTACTAACTACTTCTCCTGTCAAACGTCACCTCTAGGAATAACTTAATTTTCATTTCATTTCGTAGCTTAGGAATTCAAATAAAAATCAAATGAAAAGCGTTTGCATAGCAGTAACGTAGGACTCTCTGAGAACTCTGGGGAGCAAGCGGCCATAAGGTCATTTAAAATTTACAAATGATGTCTTCTGTTACATCTCTCCTACAAAAACATCCTTTAAAATTACTTATTCATTAATCCAAACGTCGTCCAAAACTGCTGACACTCATCCTGGTAAGATTAATTTACAAAACGTGCTGCTAACACTACAGTCCGGCCGCTGGGAGAATGTGTTTTTGACAGGATAAAATATCTTCCATATATAAAATGATGGCATATTTATTTGAAGAATCATTTTTACTAGAAATTTCAGAACAATAATTAAAAAAAAAGTTTTTTGAATATTCCAGGCATTTGTTACGTTGATGCAAAGGAATTAAAAGAGTCAGGAACGCAATCTTTCACAGACTGTACTTGAATATTCAACCTTATACTTGCCCATTAGTTGTCATGTAAACAAATTAATCGGTTTGCAGAAGAAAAAGAAGAGATGGAGCACCTAGAAGCGTATAATAGAAAACTGCTTGCCAATATCTTGCCAGAACATGTCGCCGAACACTTTTTGCGTCGCGACAAAAACGTCGATGTAAGTATTTTCACTCTAACTTATAAACGTCTGTTCTGATTTTTACGGTACCGTACCCAAAGGGGTATAAAATTGGTCAAGTGCGAGTTGGGCTCGCGCTCAAATGGTTCCGTACCATCATGACCAATCTAACCAAATCACTTCAAATTTAAAAAAAAAGAAATCCTTATGAATCACTTTTCTTATCCAACCTCAAACTTAACTTTGTTTTTGAGGTTAATAGTTAATACCAAAAAAACGACTTACTAGATCTCGTTCAAACCAATTTTCGGTGGAAGTTTGCATGGTATCTCATGGTATCATCATATAAATTATATTTTTTATTTCTATCGTTCTTTTATTTTAGAAATAAAAGGGGGGGGGAAGAGGGGGTGGGGGGACACACATTTTACTACTTTGGAAACGTCTCTCGCGCAAAATTAAAAAAAATTATATTAGAAACTTCAATATCATTTTTAAAGACCTATCCATATATACCGCATACGTATGGGTAACGATACCACACAACAGACAGACAGCCAGACAGACAGACAAACAAACAGACGGACGGACGGACGGCCAGACGGACAGACGGGCAGACGGACATACGGACAAACAGACAGGCAAACAGACAGACAGACATGACGAATCAATAAAGGTTCCGTCTTGTGTCATAATTTGACTACGGAATCCTAAAAATGGATCCCTTTCACTAAAACTCAACCGTCTGTCTGCCCGTTTATTACTAGGCTGTACATGTCTCTTGGGGCCGATTTTTTAATCGCCAGATAAACGTGATTGAAAAATCGGCCCTTAATGTATTAACCGCGACAGAAACTTGAAAATTTCACAGAATATGTTGTATTTATTCAGCAAATACTAAAAATAAAAATGAGGATAAAATCATTATTTACAGATACCTACAAGATTTTTTTTATGTTTTTTTACAGTTTTAATAGATAATACGGTACGGACGGAACACTTCGTGCGTCGGTCCGACTCGTACTTGACTTTTATTTTATTTATTCAATCCTTTGTCCCGATTTGCAATAAGAAATGTGTCTCTTTAAAATAAAAAACTAAAATATTGTTATGTATATTTCAATCCACGGAGACGGCCCAACTCTGTCAAAGTTCATTCGAATCGTAAGGAGAGTGACAGAGAGATTGAAACATCTATAAATTATTATTGTTGATCCTACCTTCTACGTCGGGGACGACCTAATTAAATAGCGCAATTGGTAGTAGTCCAGCCTGCTGCGTCAGGGGTCGTGGGTTCGATTTCCACATCTAAAAAATAATGTTGGAATCGAATCCCCGTGTATGGTGTAATGATCGTGAGTTTTTGCAGTATCTTATTCTTTTGCTATATATTTTAAAGTATTTATGTGTCTTATATACATCTTTTAGTTTTCTATAGTACTCATAATATTATAAGTTATCGCTAGGGGCTAGAAAGATTACAACGTGTGCAATGATAATTCATTGTTCTACTGAACAAGCAGTGGGCAACGTTAATAAGTAAAGGGACCAAATTACATATTTTATGTGGTAGAGGTCTGTTTAAATTCACATACGCGTACATACGAGTATTGTGTACGGCCTTTGCACGTTTAACGTTGTTTGACCCTGTTTCAATTGTTGATTGAGGAAAAATTGGTATTACCTACTGTTATGGTTTTAAAGAAAGAATTAATACAACATATTTATTTATAATGTTCTCAATTTATTGAAAGTAAGCTGACGTTTGGTACGTTTTGGCCATTCTAATTTTAATAATAACATTCCAAAGGTAGTTAGAATAAGCAATAACTATCACCGAGGTCTTATTTGTCTCTGAACAATGACTAATGTCATAATTGCCTAAAACTACCTGTTAAAGTTATTATAAAAATATAAATAGTAGGTCCTTGGCATATGTTATCGCGACGTGACTGGTAATGAACCATACGGCTCGCTACTCGATACTCACTACGAATGGATTAAAGTTTGTATAAGTATTTGATCGATTCTATCATGTATTGTAAAGTGCATTGGATTAAAGTACTTGATAGAGCGATACGAAAGCTCAATTGATCTTTTAATTACAAGTATTTTTAGTTACAATACCAATCACTCAATCAAACATTCACTCTGTCACGTGCCAAGTGGTTTTTGTCTTTTTTTTGTTCTTTTTTCCCTTTTTTAGGGTTCCGTACCAAAATGGTAAAATGGAACCCTTATGGTGCGACTTTCTCCGTCTGTCTGTCCGTCTGTCTGTCCGTCACACTCGATTATTTCAGTAACTACCGGAGCTATCGATATGAAATTTGGAATAGTTGTGTATATTAGTGGCCCAATGACACTGGAATTAAAAAGAAATGGAAATTATTTTTGTTCTTATTTAAAAAGGGGGGAAAATCGGAGCGTTGAAATTTAAAAGTGAGATAACTGTACTGTGTGGGGTATCATATGAAAGGAATTACTTTGTACATTCTAAAACCGATTTTTAATTATTTTTAGTCATGATAGTTTTTGATTTATCGGGGAAAATGTCTAAAAAAATACCGTCCCGTCCCCCTTATCTACGGAGTTTACCAATCGAAAAATCTCAAATAATTATGGTCAATAGGAATTTACGTATATTTTACAGGAAAACTATAGCCAATGCTCTAACTAGCATAGTTTTTTTGATATTAACAATAAACCTCTACAAACAAAGTTAGTTTTGCGGTTCATTAACAAAGGTAATTATTACCGTTTTACATCTTTGGTCGTTACAGTTTTGGTCGTGTTACATCTACATTAGTACTTCTTGAGTACGGAACCCTCGGTGCGCGAGTCCGACTCGCACTTGGCCGGTTTTTAATTTTAAGCGAACTTTCAAGAAAACTTTTAACAAACTTTAAACGACAGGAACTGTACCACGAGCAATGCGAGTCTGTCTGCGTGATGTTCGCCTCTATCCCCAATTTCTCGGAATTCTACGTTGAGCTGGAGGGAAACAACGAGGGGGTTGAGTGCCTCCGACTCCTGAACGAGATCATTGCCGACTTCGATGACCTGCTCTTTCTCGAACAGTTCAAATGGATCGAGAAGATCAAGAGCACTGGTGCAACCTACATGGCCGCATCAGGTTAGTTCTGTGAGGGTTTTCACGAAAAATTGTATCAAATGGTGCTATTAGGATGGTGCTATTTAGGCCTTCGCCTTTCTATTAGTATTTTTAGCCATTAAGCAGTCCAAACATACCTATTACTTCAGGAGTAAATTCATTAAAAAAGTCAATCAGGGATCTGATTGCGTAAGAAAAACGTATTCATCGTTATCGTAATCGATTGCAAATTCTGCCCCCCCCCCCCCCCCCCCCGATTGGCTGACGTAAATCAGGGAACCAATCAGCGGGCAGAATTCTTAAACGATTACGGTAGCGATGAATACGTTTTTCTTACACAATCCAGAGGCTGGTACAACTAAAAAATTTGCTCAAGCCAATTGGCTTAATCAAGCACTTGGACTTTTATATATATATAGCGGTGAAGGGAAATATCGTAAATGAACATTCCTAAAAGTTCCAATTTACCTAACGTTTTGAAAGATTTATAATGACTGTCGATCCAAACTTGGACATCGAGCGTGCTTTGTCCATACTTAATTCACTTACACCTGCGCCAACTGCGCGGGGTTAGAGAAGTTAAAATAATTGTACTAATAGTTTTTTTTAAACTGCTTTCATATACTTTTAAATAAATATTTTAGGCCTCACAGCATCTACAAGGGACCTACGCGGCTACCGGCATGTCACTGCTATGGCGGACTTTGCTCTACGTTTAAGAGAGCAGCTGCAAAATGTCAATTTGCACTCATTCAATAGCTTCCGTATTAGGATAGGTAAGACCTATAGGACTTACATCTTCGAAGATTACTTTTACAACTTTTATTATATAACATGTATAACTATAAAGTGCTTAATATTTGCGTTTTTTTTTTTAATTTAAACGGCATTGCGATTACTATTTAATCTTTGCATTTGCGATTATTCTTTTTTTTTACATTGAATGAAACATTAATGCTTTTGCATAAAAAAATTCTGATACAAAGGGGGCCTCCATGATTCGTGCCCATATTCGCTATTGGTAGTAAGATCCACGAAGACGCGCCCCACTCCATCCTAGTTACTTACGAATCGCATGAAACATAAGCGATTGAGAAGGACTGGGGCGCGTCTTTATTTTTTATTTTATTTATTTATATGTATAAAAAACCGATATGAAATGACCTCAGTAGTTCATTAAAATGGTGATAACCAAGCTAGCGAATAACGCCTCATTATTGCGCAACGGATATTCACGAATGCCTTTTGTGCCGAATGTTTTGATATTATGTACGTATATGCAGCTATTGATTTAATTTAGCAACTTTAGAGTGTGCAACACAAATGTTTGTATTTGAACAGGCATTAACATCGGCCCGGTCGTTGCTGGAGTCATCGGTGCACGCAAACCTCAGTATGACATCTGGGGGAATGCTGTTAACGTAGCTTCGCGAATGGACTCTACCGGTCTTTTAGATCAAATTCAGGTGAGCTTGAGAAAATTTAATAATGATCTATATATATAAAAGAATGAGGCATTTTGGTTGTTCCACGGATTCCGCCAAAACTATAGGTCCTAGAGATCTGAAATTTGGTACCTAGGTAGATATTAGGTCATGAATTCGTACTAAGACGGGGATTCCAGAAATTCCATGTTTAAGGGGTAAAAATCATACATTTAAGGGTATTTTCCATACAAAAGTAAAATTTTTTCGTTGTTCCAGGAATTCCCGAAAAACTAAAAGTCGTAGAGACCTGGAACTTCGTACCTAGGTAGATATTAGGTCATGAATTCGTACTAAGGCGGGGATTCCAGAAATTCCATGTTTAAGGGGTAGAAATAGTACATTAAAGGGATTTCTCCATACAAAATTGTAATTTTTTCGTTGTTCCAGGCATTCCAGAAAAACTAAAAGTCGTAGAGATCTCAAATTTGGTACCTAGGAAGATATTAGGTCATGAATTCGTACTAAGACGGGGATTCCAGAAATTCCATGTTTAAGGGGTAGAAATAGTACATTAAAGGGATTTCTCCATACAAAATTGTAATTTTTTCGTTGTTCCAGGCATTCCAGAAAAACTAAAAGTCGTAGAGATCTCAAATTTGATACCTAGGTAGATATTAGGTCATAAATTCGTACTAAGACGGGGATTCCAGAAATTCCATGTTTAAGGGGTAGAAATAGTACATTAAAGGGATTTCTCCATACAAAATTGATTTTTTTTTCGTTGTTCCAGGAATTCCCGCAAAACTAAAAGTCATAGAGATCTGAAATTTGATACCTAGATAGATATTAGGTCATGAATTCGTACTAAGACGGGGATTCCAGAAATTCCACGTTTAAGGGGTAGAAATAGTACATTAAGGGGATTTCTCCATACAAAATTGTAATTTTTTTCGTTGTTCCAGGAATTCCCGAAAAACTAAAAGTAGTAGAGATCTGAAATTTGGTACCTAGGTAGATATTAGGTCATGAATTCGTACTAAGACGGGGATTCCAGAAATTCCATGTTTAAGGGGTAGAAATAGTACATTAAAGGGATTTCTCCATACAAAATTGTATTTTTTTCGTTGTTCCAGGAATTCCCGAAAAACTTAAAGTCGTAGAGATCTGAAATTTGATACCTAGGTAGATATTAGGTCATGAATTCGTACTAAGACGGGGATTCCAGGAATTCCATGTTTAAGGGATAAAAATCTTACATTTAATGAATTTTCCCATACAAAAGTGTATTTTTTGCGTTTTACCAGGGATTCCAGCGAAATCAATAATATCGTAGAGATCTGAAATTTGGTACCTAGGTTGATATTAGGTGATGAATTCGTAATCAGCTGGGTATAAGTAGGAATTTCTGGACAAAGTTTAAAAAGTAGCCGCCATTTTGAACTTTTTTGTTATGGGGCCGATTGCTTTGAAAATCGATATGTGAGTATCGCGACAAGTATGGAGAAGGAATTTGTAGTCAACTTTTTAAAAGTGGCCGCCATTTTGATTTTTTTTGTTATTGGGCCGATTGCTTTGAAAATCGATATGTGAGTACCGCAACAAGTATAGAGAAGGAATTTGTAGTCAAAAATTTAAGAAGTGGCCGCCATTTTGATTTTTTTTGTTACTGTGCCGATTGCTTTGAAAATCGATATGTGAGTATCGCAACAAGTATAGAGAAGGAATTTGTAGTCAAAATTTTAAAAAGTGGCCGCCATTTTGAATTTTTTTGTTACCGTGACGATTGCTTTGAAAATCGATATGTGAGTATCGCGACAAGTATGGAGAAGGAATTTGTGGTAAAAATTTAAAAAAGTGGCCGCCATTTTGAATTTTTTTGTTATTGGGCCGATGCTTTGAAAATCGATATGTGAGTATTGCAACAAGTATAGAGAAGGAATTTGTAGTCAAAATTTTAAAAAGTGGCCGCCATTTTGAATTTTTTTGTTACTGTGCCGATTGCTTTGAAAATCGATATGTGAGCATCGCAACAAGTATAGAGAAGGAATTTGTAGTCAAAATTATAAAAGTGGCCGCCATTTTGTTTTTTTTTGTTATTGGGCCGATTGCTTTGAAAATCGATATGTGAGTATCGCAACAAGTATAGAGAAGGAATTTGTAGTCAAAATTTAAAAAAGTGGCCGCCATTTCAATTTTTTTTGTTATTGGGCCGATTGCTTTGAAAATCGATATGTGAGTATCGCAACAAGTATAGAGAAGAAATTTGTAGTCAAAATTTTAAGAAGTGGCCGCCATTTTGATTTTTTTTGTTACTGTGCCGATTGCTTTGAAAATCGATATGTGAGTATCGCAACAAGTATAGAGAAGGAATTTGTAGTCAAAATTTTAAAAAGTGGCCGCTATTTTGAATGTTTTTGTTACTGTGACGATTGCTTTGAAAATCGATATGTGAGTATCGCGACAAGTATGGAAAAGGAATTTGTGGTAAAAATTTAAAAAAGTGGCCGCCATTTTGAATTTTTTTGTTATTGGGCCGATTGCTTTGAAAATCGATATGTGAGTATTGCAACAAGTATAGAGAAGGAATTTATAGTCAAAATTTTAAAAAGTAGCCGCCATTTTGAATTTTTTTGTTACTGTGCCGATTGCTTTGAAAATCGATATGCGAGTATCGCAACAAGTATAGAGAAGGAATTTGTAGTCAAAATTTTAAGAAGTGGCCGCCATTTTGAATTTTTTTGTTACTGTGCCGATTGCCTTGAAAATCGATATGTGAGTTTCGCGACAAGTATGGAGAAGGAATTTGTGGTAAAAATTTAAAAAAGTGGCCGCCATTTTGATTTTTTTTGTTACTGTGCCGATTGCTTTGAAAATCGATATGTGAGTATCGCGACAAGTATGGATAAGGAATTTGTGGTAAAAATTTAAAAAAGTGGCCGCCATTTTGAATTTTTTTGTTATTGGGCCGATTGCTTTGAAAATCGATATGTGAGTATCGCAACAAGTATAGAGAAGGAATTTGTAGTAAAAATTCAAAAAAGTGGCCGCCATTTTTTTTTTTTTGTTATTGGGCCGATTGCTTTGAAAATCGATATGTGAGTATCGCAACAAGTATAGAGAAGGAATTTGTAGTCAAAATTTTATGAAGTGGCCGCCATTTTGATTTTTTTTGTTACTGTGCCGATTGCTTTGAAAATCGATATGTGAGTATCGCAACAAGTATAGAGAAGGAATTTGTAGTCAAAATTTTAAAAAGTGGCCGCCATTTTGAACTTTTTTGTTACTGTGACGATTGCTTTGAAAATCGATATGTGAGTTTCGCGACAAGTATGGAGAAGGAATTCGTGGTAAAAATTTAAAAAAGTGGCCGCCATTTTGAATTTTTTTGTTATTGGGCCGATTGCTTTGAAAATCGATATGTGAGTATTGCAACAAGTATAGAGAAGGAGTTTGTAGTCAAAATTTAAAAAAGTGGCCGCCATTTTGAATTTTTTTGTTACTGTGCCGATTGCTTTGAAAATCGATATGCGAGTATCGCAACAAGTATAGAGAAGGAATTTGTAGTCAAAATTTTAAAAAGTGGCCGCCATTTTGATTTTTTTTGTTACTGTGCCGATTGCTTTGAAAATCGATATGTGAGTATCGCAACAAGTATAGAGAAGGAATTTGTAGTCAAAATTTTATGAAGTGGCCGCCATTTTGATTTTTTTTGTTACTGTGCCGATTGCTTTGAAAATCGATATGTGAGTATCGCAACAAGTATAGAGAAGGAATTTGTAGTCAAAATTTTAAAAAGTGGCCGCCATTTTGAACTTTTTTGTTACTGTGACGATTGCTTTGAAAATCGATATGTGAGTTTCGCGACAAGTATGGAGAAGGAATTCGTGGTAAAAATTTAAAAAAGTGGCCGCCATTTTGAATTTTTTTGTTATTGGGCCGATTGCTTTGAAAATCGATATGTGAGTATTGCAACAAGTATAGAGAAGGAGTTTGTAGTCAAAATTTAAAAAAGTGGCCGCCATTTTGAATTTTTTTGTTACTGTGCCGATTGCTTTGAAAATCGATATGCGAGTATCGCAACAAGTATAGAGAAGGAATTTGTAGTCAAAATTTTAAGAAGTGGCCGCCATTTTGATTTTTTTTGTTACTGTGCCGATTGCTTTGAAAATCGATATGTGAGTATCGCAACAAGTATAGAGAAGGAATTTGTTGTCAAAATTTTAAAAAGTGGCCGCCATTTTGAATTTTTTTGTTACTGTGACGATTGCTTTGAAAATCGATATGTGAGTATCGCAACAAGTATAGAGAAGGAATTTGTAGTCAAAATTTTAAGAAGTGGCCGCCATTTTGAATTTTTTTGTTACTGTGCCGATTGCCTTGAAAATCGATATGTGAGTTTCGCGACAAGTATGGAGAAGGAATTCGTGGTAAAAATTTAAAAAAGTGGCCGCCATTTTGAATTTTTTTGTTATTGGGCCGATTGCTTTGAAAATCGATATGTGAGTATCGCAACAAGTATAGAGAAGGAATTTGTAGTCAAAACTTTATGAAGTGGCCGCCATTTTGATTTTTTTTGTTACTGTGCCGATTGCTTTGAAAATCGATATGTGAGTATCGCAACAAGTATAGAGAAGGAATTTGTAGTCAAAATTTTAAAAAGTGGCCGCCATTTTGAACTTTTTTGTTACTGTGACGATTGCTTTGAAAATCGATATGTGAGTTTCGCGACAAGTATGGAGAAGGAATTCGTGGTAAAAATTTAAAAAAGTGGCCGCCATTTTGAATTTTTTTGTTATTGGGCCGATTGCTTTGAAAATCGATATGTGAGTATTGCAACAAGTATAGAGAAGGAGTTTGTAGTCAAAATTTAAAAAAGTGGCCGCCATTTTGAATTTTTTTGTTACTGTGCCGATTGCTTTGAAAATCGATATGCGAGTATCGCAACAAGTATAGAGAAGGAATTTGTAGTCAAAATTTTAAGAAGTGGCCGCCATTTTGATTTTTTTTGTTACTGTGCCGATTGCTTTGAAAATCGATATGTGAGTATCGCAACAAGTATAGAGAAGGAATTTGTAGTCAAAATTTTATGAAGTGGCCGCCATTTTGATTTTTTTTGTTACTGTGCCGATTGCTTTGAAAATCGATATGTGAGTATCGCAACAAGTATAGAGAAGGAATTTGTAGTCAAAATTTTAAAAAGTGGCCGCCATTTTGAACTTTTTTGTTACTGTGACGATTGCTTTGAAAATCGATATGTGAGTTTCGCGACAAGTATGGAGAAGGAATTCGTGGTAAAAATTTAAAAAAGTGGCCGCCATTTTGAATTTTTTTGTTATTGGGCCGATTGCTTTGAAAATCGATATGTGAGTATTGCAACAAGTATAGAGAAGGAGTTTGTAGTCAAAATTTAAAAAAGTGGCCGCCATTTTGAATTTTTTTGTTACTGTGCCGATTGCTTTGAAAATCGATATGCGAGTATCGCAACAAGTATAGAGAAGGAATTTGTAGTCAAAATTTTAAGAAGTGGCCGCCATTTTGATTTTTTTTGTTACTGTGCCGATTGCTTTGAAAATCGATATGTGAGTATCGCAACAAGTATAGAGAAGGAATTTGTTGTCAAAATTTTAAAAAGTGGCCGCCATTTTGAATTTTTTTGTTACTGTGACGATTGCTTTGAAAATCGATATGTGAGTATCGCGACAAGTATGGAGAAGGAAGTTGAAAGGAAGGATGGAAAAATACAGGAATTTTGGAAATTAAATGCCTGAAGGAGTACAGCAGAAGTTCAACGTGAGCGAAGCCGCGGGCGTTTGCTAGTATTATTATAATTGTTCGTTGTGTGTTGTGGCGTTGTTCCGCTTTTATAGCTAAACCGCTACAAACTTGACCCTCATGGTCTGTGGGACGCGAGCGGGAGCCGCTCAACCAATCAGCAAGTCTGTCGCTGTCCGCCGGCAGCGCTGACGTATCGGTATAGCCATCCCGCCCCGCGGCCGCAGACCATCAGGAGGGTCAAGCTTATAGCGGTTTACTATAGTTCAAATAGAATCGCACTAATAGTAGTTTTTGAAACTGTTGCGTACGAGTATTAGACATTAATGGTATTTGGTAAGTACATAACAGTATCAAAAACTTTCACGAGTGTTTTAATAATTATACTGTGCTGTTTCGTGAAACTCATTAATTATAAAATTTAAATAGAGACATAAATTGTCCCACGCGTGGTACAAAGAGTACGATGACCACACAAGTCCAAATCCATCTTTCACTGATATGAAAATGTGAATCCATCGTATGAATATATGATGAAAATGAAAATATGAGTCATTGAGTGAAAGAGATGGGTCTACTAAGTTGCTCGGAAATTATTAGAACACTCAAATCAAAACTAGGATTTAGTAAAAGAAGATAAGTCAAATAATATAATATTAGTAATTTATAAAAGCACTAGGTTCAGGGCGAACTGGAAATTAACTCGTAAAGACATCATAAGTCATCCTTGATTTAGCACTGCGAATATTGTGGTACCACAGTTATAATTACTGACTTAATTAAGAAGCTGACAGCGAAAAGATACATCTCAATAAAAAATAATACAATTTTATATAGTTTCCCAATATTTTATCTATTATTCTATCATATTCTATCATAATATAATATGCTAATAATTAAGGATATTATTCTATTACATGTAAAGGGTACACACCACGATAAAACTATCAATTTTTGCTGGCTATATTTCAACTTAGGTACTTGCACATAACTTCCGCTTATATTGATATGCCGTTACACATAATAAAACTATAATATAATATGCTGTTGCGAATACCCAATAGGTAACCCAAGAAGTGTTTGACATCCTATCGACTCGAGGTTACAAGCTTCATTGCCGTGGTACCATAGATGTCAAAGGAAAAGGGAACATGGTGACATATTTCCTCGACGGCGTTGGAGAGACCGCACCTTCTGAAGGGCACGATATATACGCTGTAAGTACTGTAACTACTTTAGACCTAACCTTACCAATTGTATTCAATAGTCTTTATCAGTTACATATCATTAGCCAATTGGGTAGTACTGAAATCACAATATTGTTTTTTTTCTTTTTTTTTAAACTAGTTTTATTAATAAATACAATTGTAAAGAACCTGTAATAATCAATTAAATAACAAAAAAGTTATTTAAGCATTTTAATATTTCTGATGAGACACAGACAGCTGTATTAAATTATGACGTCAAAGTGTGGTCATGCCATAGTAGCTCTATACTAATTTTGGTATTGCGAAAACGGGATGGAGACCCCTACTCCATAAATTAAAATGCCTATAACTTTGTACTTCTTTGTTTAACTTTAATTTTATTTTGTTGTGACGTCGTTATTATTATCCTAGTTTATATAAAAGTAATAAAAAAATTGAGTCAAATAACCAATAATTGTGTAGATACCCGAGCTTGTCCCAGATCCATAAATATCGTTGTATCGTGAGCTCGTTGTCGATTATTTTTGCGTCCTACTCAACACCATTCAAGCCTTGTCACCAACGGGGCTTTGCCTAATCAACACTTTTGCGTCCGTATGGATGCAAAGCTTTTCGGTGGCCTATGTCACGCATACCTACGTTGCATAATACAAAGATGTTAAATAGTTTCCAATGAGCCACATCCCATTAACCATATTATACTGCCCTGCAAATACATGTTAGGACTATTCTTTCAAAATAAAGGTAAACCTACTCGTCTGTTTAGGGTTCCATACCAAAATGATAAAAAATGGAACCCTTATGGTGAGACTTTCTCCGTCCGTCCGTCAGTCCATCTGTCACACTCTATTATTTCAGTAACTATTAAAGCTATCGAGCTGAAACTTGGAATAGTTTTAAGAAATAGTAACCCAACGTAGTTGCAATCATAAAAAATTTAAAATCCTTTTTATTTCTATTTAAAGGGGAGACCTAGGGCGTTGAAATTTCAAAATGAGATAACAATATTGAGTGGGATATCATAAGAAAGGACGTTACTTGAATGTTCTAGAACAGATTTTTATTTATTTTTGTACTTGATAGTAGATAGTTTTTGATTTGTTGGGCAAACTGTCAAAAAAAATACCGTTCCCCCTATCTCCGAAGTTTATCGTTCAAAAAATTTGAAATAATTGCGGTCAATAGGAATAAACGTATATTTTACAGTAAAAATAAAATCAATTCTCTTACTAGCATACTTCTTTTGGTAATAACAATAAAGCGTCAAAAACTAAGTTAGTTTTGTGGTTTGCCAACAAAAGTACCTACGTGTAAATTATACTCGTATATTCATAAAGAAAAGTGATTCTTTTAACTTTTTACTTCTTTAATAGTATGGAACCCTCGGTGCGCGAATCCGACTCGCACTTGGCCGGTGTTTTATTAACAGTCTAACACTCACGAATTAGAACAGACCCTATACGAGGCCTGTTCGAGAGAATAGACCTTACGAGGGTCTGGCAAAGGGTTTTAAAATTTACTTAATTAGATTCAAAGACATTTAAGTAATGAAATTTTAATTCCCAGAATCCAACACCATCGACATCACGTGCAGGAAGTGACGCCAGCGCCAGTGGCTACCAAGACGATAAGCGACCAGAGCCCCGCCAACTCGAAACCCTTGCAGAGGGGCAGACCGATGAAGATGGAGGAAATTCATCGCGACCCGCGATTCCAAAGGGTAACTTAATTTATTAATACTAGCTGGCCCGACATAGGTTGTTTTGACATTAGGGATACAAAAAATAGCTTACGACCTACTCTCAGACCTACCGGACATACACAAAAAAACTCATAAAAATCGGTCGAGTCGTTTCGGTGTAGTTTGTTATCAAAACTTGGAACGAGAATTGTATATATTAGCAAAGATTTATACTTAAGTACACAATTCAACTCTTACACTGCAAAAAATCAAGAAATCACAAAAAATTCAAGACGAGGCGAGTCGAAGCCATAGTTCGGTCAAGGTAGCCTAAAGTTGATAGATAATAATAGGTTTTTCTTATTTTTTAATTTGTTAATTACGTTTTAATCATTGAAATAGAAAATAAGTTAAAGGCATATAATTTAATTTATTTATAGAAACCAGAAAAAGCTCAATCGCCGCAAAAGTATCTGAGAGTTTCTCGTCTTGGGACAGCATTACCAGTGAAATACGGCTCTCGCGCCAAACATCGCGGCCAGTTTCACTATCAGACTCGCCCCCTCGGCGTGCCTTTCTGTCACTCGGGAACTCAAAGGCTTATTCAAGTGACCACGTCACCCGCACAAATAAGGACGTGTCGAAAAAATATTCCTTAATGAATATGAGAAGGGCGTCAAACAGCAGTGTCGATATCGAAGCGCTGCTGGACGATAGCGAACTGTACAGACCGGCAAGTGTTGCAGACTTCATCTTTAAGAGAAAACAAACCCGACTGACCACTACGCCTGTCAACATTATAGAAAACCCAATGAATTCACTGTAAATTTTTAAACGAGTTAACGAAAGAAAGAATATTGTCATGAAGTTCTGCAAATGTCGGCAATGTGCAAATGGATTTTATAATCGATTGTTAGTAGTAAAAACTATCTTATATTGGCTCTATCTAATGCTTAAGTCAACTTTTATGTTTTTTTGTCATCCCTGGTTGACACAAATTAACGAAAGACAGAATAGTGACATGAAGTGCTGTAAATGTCAGTACTTCGAAAATATATTTAATAATCGATTTTTAGAAGTAAAAACTATCTCATTCGTGCTAGCTATCTAATGCTTAAGTCAACTTTTATGTTTTGTGCTCGTTTTGTGTCATCCCTGGTTGACACAAGTTAGCGAAAGACAGAATAGTGACATGAAGTACCGTAATTGTCGGTACTTCGCAAATGTATTTTATAATCGATTGTTATTAGTAAAAAGTATTGTGTGTAGTAAGGTAAAATAGTGAAAGTTACAACGCCGCCGTTACATAGTAGCCCACAGGTGGTACCTCCAGTGGGCCACTGGTTTCGTGCAAAACCTACGAATTTATTTATATATAAATTTGAATACACGGATTGGGTAAATTACGGTTGTGATTCGTGATCACCATATTTACATGCGACACGGGATCATGATTTTAGAGTACAGCCGCGTTAAACGTCAATTGATACTATGATTCAACTTGTTGTTAAACATTTTATGTACAATGGTTTTTGAATCAAACATTATGAGATAAATAATTGATGGACCGGGCTGTACCACCATCTCATAAAGCAGTAATGCTGCAGTACTGTTTTAATATTTTCGTACAAACATAGTTTGAAAATGTCAAAATAATACTGCAACATTACTGCTTTAAGAGATGGTGTTAAGATATTGTAAAATTGTCACTAGAGTGTAGATTTGTCCAAAAATCACCATTTTACTCAAATTGTATCTAAATCTGGGTTGTTTGGACAAAATGGTCGATTGCTATAAACGGAAAAAAAATGTATGTAGTAAGCCTAATAATTGTTTTATAACTATTATTAGGTTTCGAAAACTAAACATTGTATAGGGGTCAGGTTACTGGGAACTAAACATAGCCTTCTTCTTCAGCACCTTTCTTATTTATTCCCCTTCAGCACCTTTCTTACACCACTTTTACACAATTTTTGATACACTTTCAATAGACCGTTGAATGCCGTTATTGTCCACGCGTCGATCGATCACCCCCCCCCCCCCCCCACGGAAGAACGGCTCCATTATTATATTATTTTTTAAAATTGTATTTTTTTCGTTTTGACAATATTGCATACGTACATACTTTCGTAGACTTTTCCAAAGACATTAATTAATATACCTAAACGCGACAAGTTTTTTATAAGCTACTTTCTAACCCTGTATCTAAGTGTAAGGTAGATAAGAAGCTTATTTAGCTAAATGTACAGGGTAGAGGTAATGCTTAGTCAATGTACGTACCTACAAGCATTTATAAAAATAGCCAAATTAATAGTAGATAATTGTCATTTGCTTAGTACATAAGTCGGTAAAACATAAGTTATTACTTAAATCTGAATGTTTGAATATGTTTCGTAGAGTCTTTTGACTCCATAAAACGATATTTTTCCAAGAACAGTATATATAAAAATTATTTTTGGATGATTAGGTGAATTTGGTACTTATTCCAAAATCAATTTTAGAACCCTTTAAAATAAAGAACCCTTTCATATTCTGTTTACTTTATGAAATAAAAATTGTAGTACCTACATAAAAGAATATTCTGTTCACAAAAAGTCCGATCATCTTAAACAGTTTATCTGTATTTAACAATAAATTCATGATTATAAAATGTTTTTCTTTTAACTTTCTGGTAGATAGAACATTATTTAAACAAAAAAGTTATTATTTTGTTTTTTCTAAAAAATATTTTAATTTCAAGCATTACTTTTTACCGAACTCTAGCTTAACCAAAGGAACAATCTCAACATTAGGTAGGATAAACTCGATAGGGTAGGTACATAGGTCGATTTTTAATAGCCGATGCC